>CM066032.1:1561618984-1562877337 GCA_033557465.1 Ichthyophis bannanicus
AAGAAACTTTTTGTGTTAGATAAAACAGTGGTTGTTTGAAACTATCCTGTTTTTCTGGCTGTTTGGAAGAGGTGGTAATTGGAAATAGGGGCATAAATGAAATGTAATGAAAACCTGGCCATTGATGATTGTTTTGTTATATTATTTTCTTTAGCTGCGCCCCCCCCCCTCCCCCAGATGTGGAATGGTTTAAATTCTGGATTAAGGAGGTTTCATGAGATTGCCTTGGCATTATTTTCTTTTTATGATCAATAGCATCGTTGTAGTTGTTGTCCTGGCTTGCTTTCAACAGTTTTGTACTGTGTTAAAATATAAAATATAATTCAAAAAAAGCCATCCTGTGTGGCATTAACATAATTGATGAAAGCCCCCAGTATCTTCTGGGCTGGAGTAAACAAACTGGAAGTTTTCATTTTTGATGGCAGTCACTTCATCCTACAAAGTTATTGAGCTTCAGGTCCTAATAACTTATTGGTCTTATACTAAAATTCATCATAAGAAGCTGGTAGTAAAAAGGAGTGGCCTAGTGGTTAGGACAAGGTACTTTAGGCCAGAGGGCCAGGGGTTCAAGTCCCACCTGGGGACAGCAATCTCAGGCTGGAGGGACTGGGATTTCTAGTCCTATAGGCACTCCTTGTGGTCTTGGGCAAGCCACTTAACCCTCCATTGCCCATGTTCCCTGTAAGTATTAGCGTATGTGTGTCATATCCCCTCGTGTTAAATGTATCTCCCAATTGACCGCTTTGACCCAGTGAAAAGCAGGATATAAATACAGCTAAATAAAATCCTTAGTTTTTGCTTAGGGCTGTAACAGATTTCCACTTTAATTAGTTAATCATCCTTCAAACATTTTTCCTAAAGCTACTTTTCAGTAAAGTGAGCAAGCCCTGCATACTTCAGACTCAAAATGAGTTGTTGCATTCTACTGGGAATAGGCTAAGACTTTAGTAAGGCCACCAGGGCCAGCTCAAGGGTTTTTATAGCACCTTGAACCGACTTTTGTTTTTGCACCCACCGACCCCCCCCCCCCCCCAAACTGATGGCTAAAACCTAAGAACATAAGATATGCCATTCTGGATCAGATCAAGCTCCATCAACTCCAGTATCCTGTTTCCAACAGTGGCCAATCCAGGTCACAAGTACCTAACAGTTTCCCAAGAAGACACACAGATCCCACAATGCTTGTATTGGGGCAAGCAGTGGATTTCCTGTGTCCTCTTTAATAATGGCTTAATAATGGACCTTTTCTCCAGGAACTTCTCAAAACCTTTTTTAAACCCAGCTACACTAACAGCTTTTACTACATCCTCCAGTAATGAAATCCAGAGTTTGATTAGGTGTTGAGTGAAAAAATATTTTCTCTTATTAGTCACTGTAGCTTCATTGCATGTCCCCTAGTCTTTCTACTTTTTGATGATGTAAACAATCTATCTATGTTTACCCATTCCTCTCCATTCATTAATTTATAGACCTCTATCATATCTCCCCTCAGTCATCTCTTTTCCAGGTTGAAGAGCCCTAACCTTTTAAGATTTCCTCATAGTGGTATCCTTCCATCCCCTTCACCATTTTGGCTCTTCTCTGTACCTTTTCTAATTCTTTTTTTTTTTTTTAAATTTAACCACTTTTATTGTTTCTCCAGTCATATTACAATTCCATACATTGCCCATTAACACCCTCTTCTAACAGAACTTCTAAACCCCCTCCCCCTTCCTCCCTTCCCTTCCCCAAGCCAATTAAACATCAGTAAGAGTCAAATCTAAAACTGAATTACATAATCTTCATCCTAGTTATCCATGCTTATTGTACTACCTCCTGTCTTCCCTGCACCCCCAACCACTCCATGAAGGTTTCCCATAGAATTTAAAACTCACTTCCCCTTTCCCTCCTCAAAGCTGTTAATTTCTCCAAGCCATATATCTCATGCATGTAACTCTTCCAATCATCAACCGTCACCTGGCTAATGTTCTTCCAATGCTTCACTATGACACTTCTAGCTGCAATTACGCATAATCTTAATAACACTCCCCTTTCCTCTTCCCATTCCCTCCCTCTAACCCCTAGGAGCACATTTCGCTTACCCCACTCCACATCTATTCCCAGTATATGGTTTACTATTTTTCTAACAGATTCCCAATATGGGCACAATTTCTGGCAATCCCACCATCTGTGGCCAGAGTCACCCACAGAAAGGCTACCTCTCCAACAATACACTATATTGGAACACCCTAATCAGTGGAGTCGAGCCGGGGTGAGATACCACTTGTACAAAATTGGATAATTATTTTGAATGTGTCGGGAGGCTATGAGCCCTTCTGATATCCCCTTATATATTTCTTTCCAACTCATACTGTCAATGGGAGTACCCTGGGGCGGCTCTATAATGAGGCCGAGTGAGGTGGTAGCCTCAGGCGGCAACTTTTTGAGGGCGGCAAATTTGCCCCCAAAAAGACTGCCTCACTTGGCCTTCAAAATAAATGTTTTTTTTTAAAAACCTCCGGCTGAAGAAGCAGCCTCCCCGGAAGAGCCGTGCCCATTTCCCCTCCGCGCCGGCTCAGCTTTTGCCGAGCAGCACGAAGGGAGAGTGTTTCCCTTTCCCGTGGCTCTGTTAAAGCTGAGCCCACTGGCGCTGAACCTACTGTGGATGCAAAATATATGTTGAAAAAGAAAAAGCAAGAACCATAACGCAGTTTATAATAACAAAATAAAAATGAGTTATAGTTTAGTTTTATAAACTGTGCTGTTGGTTCTTGCTGTCTTTTAGCTCCTTGGTGTTCAAACAGGACCGTACTTAGCCCTGTGCAAGCAGTGCAGCCACACAGGGCACAAAGGCTTGGGGGGCACATTTTGGCTATCTGCTGTTGCCCTGCCGCCACTGGCAGGACAATAGCAGGCAGCCAAAATGCACCCCCAAGCCTTTTTGCAGCACTTTAAGCAGGTCTAGTCCCTCCCTCCTCCGAAGCAATGTTAGAGCAGGGAGGGACAGATCTGCTTAAAGTGCCGGCGCCTTTCAGATCGGGCGCATGCCCCCCTCCTCCTCCCCAAACCGCCTTTCAGCGCTGCCTGCTCTTTCCCTGCTGCAGGCGCTGCCGTGAAAAAAACAGGGTGGCAGCAGTGAAAGAGCAGGCAGCGCTGGATGGAGGTATGGGGGAAAGGGGGGCATGCGCCCAAGCTGCAAGTCGCACAGGGCACGATTGCAGCTCGATACGGCCCTGTGTGCAAACATCTTGCATTTCCTCCATATAATCTAATCGACTTTTTGGTTTGGTTCAGTCTCAAACTGGATTTCTGAAAAAGCCCCACCCCCCTTTAAGGTGTGTGTGGGGGGGGGGGGGTGCGCCATCTCATTCTTCGCCTCTGGCAGCAGATTGCCTTGAGCCACCCCTGGGAGTACCTATCTCTTTCTCCCATTGGCACTAAAATGACATCTGCCCCTCGCTCTCCCCCAGTCTCAGTAAGCGATATAAGTCAGAGAAGTCTCTCTTCTTAGCCTGCATTGTCCAGCTCATTTTTTTCAAAAGCACTTAAACCATCCTTCAGGGACATTCCCCAACTCCGTTCTCCCAACCAGTGGCGGACCTGCAAATAGCCATAGAAATCCTGCCTAGGGATTCCAAATTTCGCCTGCAGCTCCTCAAACGAGCTCAAATCCCCTTTGGGACACAGTTGGTGAACGACGTACAGGCCATTAGTTTCCCACCTTTTAAAGAGTGTCCACTCTCCCGGGCGGGAACTCCGCATTATACCATATAGGTTGCAGCAATGATCTTGGCTGGCGCAATTTGTCCCCGAACCGGGACTGTCTCCAAAGATGGTCAATATGCTGGAGTATCGGCCCCTCCGTACACCCCTGTAACCTCCCCAACCAGGGCCTATATCTTAATGGGCTTTCCCCTCCCTCTGCTTGCAAGATTTGGACCCATTTCCGCGGTTTCTCCTCTTGCCACCACAATATGTTAGAGAGCTGAGCTGCTACATAATCCCAATAGAGATTGGGTACTCCCAGTCCCCCCTCTTCCCTAGAGCAATACAATATATGCTTTGCCACCATCAGAGGCCGGTGATTCCAGATATAATGGAAAACATTTTTTCTAATCCCCTCCAATATTTTTTTGGCACCTGCACTGGCAACGTTTGAAAATAGTAGAGCACTCTAGGCAGTACCACCATCTTCACCATTGCACGATACCAGGTAAGACCACCATCAAGCTAAGTCTGCCACTATTTTTTTCCAGAGAGGCCCGTAATTACACCTATACAACTGAGAGACCTCCCTGTCAACTGAACCCCTAAATATCTCACTGGACCCTTGGTCCATTTAAAAGGGGAATATTTCGCTATCCGCTGCTGTTCATTCATCGGAAGTGTCCAATTTAAGACCTCCGTCTTATCCAAATTAACCTTGAACCCTGCAACTTGGTGATAAGTCTCTAGCTTGGCCACTACACCTCTTAACAACAGCTCCAGCTCAGTTAAGGTCAGGAGAATATCATTGGCAAATAGCAAAATTTTATATTCCTGATCCTGTACCACTATACCTTTGATATCTTCCCTATTGCGAATTCTTGCCGCAAAGGGTTCTACTGATAAACAAAAAGCAAGGGAGATAGTGGACAGCCTTGATGCGTCCCTCTGTGCAATGCGAAAAAGAGTGAATATCCTCCATTAACTTTTACTGCTGCTATCGGCTTAGCATAAAGTGCTTTAACCCACGCCTGAAAGTTCTCACCAACTCCCACCTAATTCAGAGTAGCCCAGAGAAACTCCCAGTCTATTCTGTCAAACGCCTTCTCCGTATCTATTGCCATTACTATAGCTGGTATCCTATTTCTCTCCACATGTCAACATAAGATGATCACCCTTTTTACATTGTCTGCCGCAAGCCTCCCCTGAACGAACCCTGTTTGGTCCGGATCCACCAAATGAGGCAGATACTGACCCAAGCGCGCTGCCAAGATCCTAGCCAGGATCTTTGCATCTATGTTAATGAGAGATATAGGCCTGTATGATTCACACCTGGAAGCCTCCTTCCCTGGCTTTAACCAATATACTGCCTGACCCCAGGATTCCGGCAATCCCCTCCCCTCCCTTACCCCATGGAAAACTTGTAACAGCTTGGGAATAAGTTGCGCTCTAAACTTTTTATAGATCTGCACTGTTAGGCCATCTAAACCTGGGGCCTTCCACTTGCAAGAGCTGAGATTGCTCAGTCGACCTCCTTCTCCCCAATCTGAGAATCTAACATGTCCTGCTCTGCCTTTGATAAGATTGACATTTATACTGATGCCAAGTAGCACCCAATCTCGTCTGCATCCAGTTCTCGCTCCACACTATACAATTTAGTATTATAATGCTGAAATTCTTGCCTTATTTCCCCATCACTATATGCCTAGCCCCCCCGCCTCTTTACTCATTTTGCCCACAACCAACTGAGCCTGCTACTTCTTAGGATTGCGAACCAGCAGCCTCCCTGGTTTATCACCTTATTCATAGAACCGTTGGCGCGCACACTGGAACTGAAATGCTAGCGACTCCACATATAAATCCTTCACCCGGGACCTCACTGTGACTATATCACCTGTGAGCCTCCCTTTCCCTTCCTTCCCTTCTCTTCTCTCTAACTCCTTCAAGGTCTGCAAAGCACTTTCCAAATCCTTCCTTCTCTCTCTTTTTTTCTTAGAGCCCCATCGAACAAAAATCCCCCTCAAGTACACTTTAAAACCATCCCACACCACCTCAGCCTGTACCTCCCCCTTCATTATACTGAAAGAATTCCTCAATATCTCAAGTGACCTCCTGAACTATTCTTGGGTCCTTTAATAAAGTGTCATTCATGCGCCAACTGCAATTCCATTTTCAATGGTCTACCAAAACAAACTACCCAGCCTCTGAAATTAGCCCAAAACACCACCTCCTGAATCATCTCTGGTTCAGTGAAATTTGACCACATAACGTCTCTCTTATACCAACTCCACTGGCTCCCAGTCACCTCACAAGCCAAATACAAGACAACTCTGACCATCTTCAAAATCTGACACAATATGTCGGCCAACATATTCCAGGACTTCCCATATTTCTGCACTTGGAATCATAGCCCTTCTCATACTCCTCATCCAATCACCTTGTCCCCACTGTCTTCTTAAGCTCTGGTCAAATTCTTGGTCCCCACTATCCCCACAAGCAACTTCAAAGTCCCACTCACAATCCCATCCAAACCCAGAGCTCCCACTTAAAATTCCAATACTCAGCCTATCTTAGTCTTTATTTATTTCATTCTCTTATATACTGCGCTATTCTGCATCAGTGCGGTTTACATTGAACAAACTGAAATTACATTGAACAGGGCATTGTAACTTGGAGATAACTATTTTACAGGGAACATGGGCTATGGAGGGTTAAGTGACTTGCCCAAGACCACAAGGAGCACCTGTGGGACTAGAAACCCCAGTCCTTCCGGCCCAAGGTTGCTGTCCTCTAGTGGGATTTGAACCCCCGACCTTCCGGCCTGAAGTACCTTGCCCCAACCACTAGGCCACTCCTCCACTCCACTTTATTCTATTTTCTCACCCAATCTTAGCGTCTCCATCTGTCAGAGTCCCTGCTTTCCCACATCTTATGTCCCTGCTCTCCTGCTTTCTACTCCCCTTACCCAGCACCCATCCTTTTGCTTACTTCTCCAATATTCATTATTCCTCCTTATTACCGCAATATGTGTTCTTATATCCCTCCCTCTCAACCTTCACTTGGTTGACTTTGCTTCTTCTCCACTTCCCACAATATCTATCCTCCTCTCACTTCTCACTCCCCCAGCATCTCCCTCTTTTTCCTATTCCAACCCTAGCATTTGCCATCATTAGCACCCTCTCAATCCCAGGACTCCAGCCCTAGAATTAGCATCCTTCCAGTCCCAGCCCTTTTCCAGGCCCCAGACCTACTATCAGCCCTTTTCCAGTCCTCCCCCCCCCCGACTCAGTAGTTGATTTCCCAAAAACAGCCCCAGCATCAGCTCATTTCCAATACCAACACCTCAGCCCCTGTATCAGTCCCTTTCCAGTACTAGTCCTCCACCCCATTATCAGCCCATTTATAGTCCCAGCTCCCCATTTCCAGTATCAGCCCATTGCCAGTATTAGTCACCTCCCCCAGTCCCTGTATCAGCCCATTTCCAGTTCCAGTTCCAGTCCCCATTCCCATTCCCAGCCCATTGCCAGTATTCATCAGCCCCTGTATCATCCCAGTACCCCCAGCCCAATCCCAGCCCCCAACTCCAATTATCAGCCCATTGCCAGGCCCAGTATCAGCCTAATTTCAGACCCACCAGCCCTAGTATCAGCCATCCCTGCAGCAACTCAGCCATGGGAGCATTTGCTTTTGCTCCTGTGGCTATATTAATGCTCAGCATAGCTGTGGTAGCATTTATTTTTGTTCCCACGGCTATGCTATATTCTAGCCACGATGCTTACAGCTTGAGTATAACATGGCCGTGGGAGCAAAAGCAAATGCTCCTGCTGTGCTGAACATTAATACAGCTGTGCGAGCAAAAGCAAATGCTCCCACAACTGTGTTAATGCTTAATGCAGCCATGGCTGGGGAAGCAGAGAGCCAGTGAGTCAGGCTTCCTGCACCCCTAATGTGGTGCATCCTGAGCCATTGCCTTACTGACTCATCTCTTAAGCTGGCCCTGAAGCACACCTAGATGTTTGTTCCTTTGGGAATTTGAATGTGCAGCATCTTTGGTATCTTTGCATTTTGCACTGTAAGGAGGAAATGCATTACTGTTTCTATTTCTCCGTTGTTGTATTGCAAGCAGAGTCCAGCTTCTTGGTTTGCAGTTCAGTTTTAGTCTGCACATTTTGGTCATTTATTCTGGGTTTTATAAGGCCCTATCTATCTTCTGCATATGGGGCTAAGATGAGGTATTATGTGAGCATGTAAGCAGGACAGAAACAAGGAAAAGAGGTGCCCTAGGTGAACCTCATCCTTTGCACCTCCACCCCCCTCCTGCAGCAAACATTTCCACCCCTGCTGTCAACCCTCTCTGGGACCTGTACCGGTGGCAATGGCAGAAAACACCCCGCGACGCTTACCTTACTACTTTGGCACTGTGGGGATGTTTGCTTCTGCACTCCTTAGACGGCCAATGCCAACTTCATGTCTGCAAACAGGAAGTCATCATCGGGTGTCAGAGGGGGTGGAAGCATACAACCCCACGGCACTAAAGTTGTAAGGTTGGCGCCACAGGGCTGTTTACTGTACTGCTACTACTACTAATCATTTGTATAGCACTACAAGCCATTTGCAGCCATTGCTACTGCTGCGGATCCCAAGAGGGACGACAGTGGAAACAATGGGTACCTCTGGAAAGCCAGTGCTCTAGGCGATGGCCTAGTTCACCTAATGGTAGCGCTGGCACTGTGTGTAAGTTTCCTACAAGGATTTGTTCTCTCTTCCCAACAAGAGGTGTGTTCTAGGGACTGGTGTAATATTTGCAATGCTACCTTTTCGTAGACTCTGTGGCTGGTTGCAGGGGGTGTGGCTATTGTGGGGCTGGGTCTATGGGTGGTCACTCCACCCTTGAAGGATGGCTCTTCATGTGAGTACAAGCACCTTGTTTGTCAGAAAAAAAATCACTTAAGCTGCAACCTGGCATTCATCCCACATATTGATGTCTCATTCCTGCCTGGAGACAAATTTTCAATGTGACAACAAGATTGATCGTCCTATGCTCCAGGTGTTTTTAAGGTTTAGAGCCAGGGCTGGCCCCAGAGTAGGTCCAAGGTGTTGGTGCCCTAGGCAAATCTTAAGCTTTCCATCCCCCCCCCCCTCCCAGGCTGTCAAAATCTATGGTTTAGCATTGAAGGCCCTGCTCTTTGCCACCAACCAGAACTTAGTTTGCCTGATGGTTGAGCCGATCCTGGTTGGAGCCCAAATCAGGTCCTGCTATTTTTAGAATTTGGGTTTGCTTTGTTAAACTTTTTTTGTTATTTTTTTTGGAGGAGTGGAGGAGTGGCCTAGTGGTTGGGGCAAGGTACTTCAGGCCGAAAGGTCGAGGTTCAAATCCCACTAGAGGACAGCAACCTTGGGCCGGAAGGACTGGGGTTTCTAGTCCCACAGGTGCTCCTTGTGGTCTTGGGCAAGCCACTTAACCCCCCATAGCCCATGTTCCCTGTAAAATAGTTATCTCCAAGTTATAATGACCTGTTCAATGTAATTTCAGTTTGTTCAATGTAAACCGCACTGATGCAGAATAGCGCGGTATATAAGAGAATGTAAATAAATAAAAATAAATAAATACATTTTTAGCCAACAAAAATGTTCTTCATCTCATTGGCGATCTTGCTGATGGTGATTTCCCCTTTTCTGTTGAAGGCCATCCTTAACTAGGAACTCGCACTTGTGACTGGTGATTCTACTTGTCTTTAGAGAAAGCTTAGCAGTTTAACTGTAACAGTTCTTGGAAGAAGTAGAAACATTAATCTCACCTTCCCTCCCACCTCCCATTCTGGAATTGAGCTTTGTGAGCTATAAAAGTAGAACTGCTCATGCCATTGTGCGATAACAATATGGAAATTACTGCATATGCTCAAAAGTGTTTAGCAGCATTTTGGAAAGGTCTGGAAAGTGTCCAATTGGCACCAAGTGCCATGACATCAGCCACTTGGGCGACTGGTGATTCCAGTCTTCAGAGAACACCTGTTACAGGTAACTAGGATTTTTTTCTCTCTTAATTCCTCTGTGGTTTAAAACCTCTAATCTTCCTATAGAGTCATCATCCTAACTTATTTTATAGCTAAAAATAACAGAACCCACGTTAGATGTAGAGAACATTGCAGGGAACTTGATTTTATGTTCAGTACATGTGACAAACATTTCATAGCACTGACATTAAAGTTTGCTCTTTTACACAGCTCCATTAAAAAAAGATTTATGGATGCTTCCTACAAAACTAGGCCGACAATAAAGCTATCATTATTAGCTGTTTAATCCCCTGCCAGGGTCCATGGTGTTCAGAGCTTGCGCTGTCATTTAGGCTAAAATAGAATCCAAAATGATGGCTCTAGCAGACATTGGCTGTATATTGCCTTTTGTCAGTAACTCATTCTACAATAGCATGCTAGCAAAGATCTGCTGTTTTAAGAAATGTCATGGCTAAATTGACATTAGTACTTCAGATTTACCAAAACTGAGGTAATCAAAAGCTAAACAAAATATCTTTCACTTCAATCTGGTATCTTTTCAATTTGTCAGCATTTTGAAGTTAATGAGATGCAGTTAAGTATTTGTGAGAATTGAATAGCAATCATGATCTATCTATAAAAGAAAAGCTATGTAAATGTGCAGCCCTAATTAGGCTATTGGTGTAAAAAGATAAAAACCTGCACCTCCCGGAGTGGAACAGTAGCCTAGTGGTTAGAACATCAGGTTGAGAACCAGGGAAACCAGGGTCCAAATCCCACTAATACTCCTTATGACTCTGGGCAAGCCACTTAACTCTCCATCGCATTATGTGCAAGCCTAGATCCTCATTTATTAGCATGCATTAATTGAAGGTAAGCAAAAGGGGAATGTTTACTAAAGTGTGGCAAAATGTGCACCTACTACATGTTATGTGTAAAACCTAATATGCGGTAAGTGCAAAAGCTATGGGGGCATGGTCAGCAAATGCTCTGCAATTAGTAGACAGGGCCTATGCTTATCATATGGGCTCATACTACATTCATTGGTAGATAGCACCAATGCATCTTCTTTATCTGCTGATGTTTTCAATTTGGGACCTAGTTGTGGTCAAACCCACTTCACCTTAAAAAAACAAATCAAGGTGAAGCATCCCAACCACCACCAATGATATTACCAGGAAAACCTCACCTCCCCCCCACCAGCCCAGATCCCACTGTAGAAAATCATAAGCAGTTAGAACAAGATCTTTACTGTGCTGCCTGTTTTAGTGCACTGTAACTATTAACATGGGCTTGTGCTAACAGTTAACATGTGCAAACACCCCTGCTAATTGTTTAGTGCATTTTAGTAAATATCCCTTTTTTATTTATTTACACCTTAGATTTCTTAATCACCCATCAACAACTTACTCCAGATGATTTATACAACATAAAGTACAATAAAACCAAGACAAAATAAAAATGAAATAAAGTTACATAATCTACACAAAAAATCTGATAAAGTAGAACCCTGCTCCCCTTCCCCCAAAAAATCCAAAAATAATAAAAACAAAATATAATTAAAATCCACTAGCCATTCTTCCCATCATCTAACCAGAAATTCTGAAAATGTCCAAGCTTTGGATTATTTCCAGAAGATTAAATAATTTCCAATAAACTGTAAATTTTCCAGAAGTGAGTTCCAAACTGGACATCCCACACTACTAAAAGCTCTCTACTGTTTCCACCAAAGAGATTTCTGACAAAGTGGAAGTAGCTAAGAGCTGATGCTGCAAAGACTGTAAAATTCTCATGGGGTTGATACCACTGCATTCTCTTTGACAAATACTCCAATGCCAAACTCTGGAAAACCAAAAATAAAATCTTAAACTTATATAAAAATAGGCATAGGCGACTAATGAAGATACGGTAATGCAGGTGTGATAGGATCAGAAAGGCTCAAACCCAAAACCCATTGAGCGGCCATATTTTCTATGCATTGGTAAACGCTGAAAATGAACCTTAAGAAGTCCCTCCTACACAGAATTGAAATAATTAAGTTGTGTAAGCATTAAAGCATGAATAATTATCATTAAATCTGATTCTGAAATGTTAAAAAAACGAATTTTTAATCTGCCTGAGTTGAAAAGCCATTATTTAATAGACTACAATGAGAATAATGAAGCAAGCATTATATCACTAAAACATATGTTCTCATTCATTTCCCCCCACTAATTTCTCGGGGAAAGGTAAGAAATATGGAACAAAGGAATAGCTAAGCTGGGTTATTCCAATGGTTTATCCAGCCCAGCATCCTATTTCTGAGAGTGGCCCCAAAGACATATCCCAGAGTTCAAATAAGTGCTCCTTATACATACATGCACCAGTATATAACAATCTCGCCATCACTCATTTTCTAACATCTATTTATGTCCTTGTCTTCCAGGAATGCATCCAGACCCCTCTTGAACCCTACTAAACTGTTTGCTGTGACTGCATCTCATGGCAGTTGATTCCAGAGTATAGCTACCTGCTAGGGATGTGCATTTGTGAGAATGCATGCAAATCGCTTGTGCGTGCATCTACCTATGAATTAACATATGAGCCATCAATTGCATGCTTGTGGAATCACATTCCATTATGGCCTTCCAGGCCCCTGTGTGTCCGATCAGAATCGGGATGCCCAGAGGTAGACCCAATTCTGATCCCGCAGGGGCTAGATGTGCCTGAGGGATCAGAATCAGGTCTAGGGTCTGAACGTGCAGGCCGGGACCCCATTCTGATCGGCCTGCATGCACAACAAATGGCCTGGCTGCCTCAGTCAGACTCCTTCCATGGCCAGGGTCTGGCTGCGAGGAACTTCCTTCACCCCCCCCCCTACCGTCGTTACCGGGCCTGGAAGCTGGATCCCCCGATGTCCAGGGGGACTTATTCCACCTCTTTAATGGAATAAGTCCCTTGTCTAAGTTCACGGACCCAGACATACAGGGCTGACCTCAGAATCGGCCCTGTACGTCCGGAGTTGTGGACAGCCTATGCCCGCCCCTCCGGAACGCCCCCTCCGCCCTGTCTAAGCCTCCCCTAACAAATGCGCTGTTCATACGGGGGAGGTTTTTGCCGGAGGCACAGGGGTGCTAATAGCAGGGATGGACATCCAAACGGGAAGCCTATCCCTGCTATTTGCAGGATAGAATGATCCTCACAGTGTATACCTAAAAAGAAAATCAGATAGGCGAAATGAGCATGAAAAAATGTTTCAGATAAGTGAAAAATTAGTTTAAAATGACCACAAACCAAACATTTCTCTGACTGTGCACACTCCTACTACCTGCTGACTCAACCAGACAAGCGATAGCCAGGCTCCACAATGCCAGACCCCCCTCCCCCCCCCCCATTTTCCCACCCTGGACCAGCTCTCTACCACTGTGACTCTTATATCACATATTAGATACGTTTTTCATCTAGCAACACAATCTGCTGTCTTATACTTAGGAAGCTACTTTGTCTTGTATGATTACACAGTTAATGGTCCCGACAGCTGATCAGGATCCAGTCCATCTACCTATATTGCTATATATTGTACAGACCAATATTGTCTCTCAATGTACATAAATATCAGCTAGGGACAGCTGAAATACCTTTAATCCAAATCAGATACACATATATAACTTTAGATGAGGGTTTCCGTTCCTCCTTTAAAACTCACATAATAGGTAGCTTTGCACTTTGACTCCTTTCTCTTTGCATGGAAGAGAGCAGTTTTAAACGCCTGGCATTTTTTGCCAGCTCTTTCATTGTTTCACTGACCTTTCCTGGGACCCGGACAACAATCGGGTAAGGTTTTTGATTTACCTTCCTTTCTAACCTTGTAATGTGCTTATACCAACAATGTCATTCTATTATACACAACTTGCTCATTTTAGATCCTGTGGGAGCAGCTTTCAATTTATTAGAGATTGCATTACAACAAGTGAGTATTCCTTTCCCATTCATTGTGTTTAGTGGGTCTGTATGTCCTCATCCCCACGTTTTATGTTAAGCTATCCTCAGTACACTTAGGGGTATGTTTACTAAGCCGCGGTAGCGGCTTCCATACGATATCGGAGCTGCGGCCCCCATTCCCAGTTCCAGCCTACTGCTGCTAGTAAACATACCCCTTAGAATATTGTACTCATTGTGATTTTGCAGTAGTAGTGTCAATGCATTATATACACACATTAGAATTTTAATAATATACGTTTGTTTTACTCTGCTTTTATTTTGACTCTTTTGGTGGTACACACAACTATTATTTTTAACGATGACCATCTGGTTTTTGTTTTCTATATTTTTAATATATTTATTTATTTAGTTAATTATTTATTTACTGATTCATGATTTATCTAATACATCACCTGATCACACGCAGCTGACTTTTGACCTTTGAGGTTCTCATGGTCTTTGGGATTGGTCCCTGTTATATGCTTTTTAAATATGCTTTTGTTTGCTCTTATATGGTTCTCTTATGGCTTTTATTCCTTATTATGTTTCCATTGTTTATTTTATAATGTTTTACTTTTTTTCATTTTTATTTGGATTCGACAACCCCCTGAGGAAGGCACTGCCGAAACGCATCGGGGTAGCTCCTCAACAATAAAGCCATCTGGTGCTTCCTGTGTGAGCCGGGAAGTCTACTGGCAGCCATGCAGAGTTTTGGAGGCACAGGCGTTTACCCCGGAGAGCCCTGAAGCGACTGGGGGCCAGGGGCGGCCCAAGGGGGCCATGTGCGGAGATTAATTGCGGAGCCTCATTTGCATAAGAAACCTCATTTGCGTAAATATGTGCATAATGTTAACATGTGCTTTTAGTAAACATGCCTCTTAATGAGTCTCTGAATAAAGAAAGACTAACAGATTTCTACATTACTATATTGCAGTGACAACCACCAGGCCCATTAAGAAGTACTACAAACACTGATCATTTAGAACCCATAGCAAATCCACCGTATCATAACAGCACTATCAGGACTCACAAAGCACCAAACCCTACCTATCAAAAGGCAACACTGCAGATATTAAAACCAGTACATCTCAGAGAATACCAAAACATCTCACTGGGGGAAAGAGAATAAGTGTGACTATCAAATAGAAACAATATGAACAGAATACTTCAACTTGGTTACACATGCATAACATAGACTGTCACCACACAAAGAACAAGGGATCACAATTTAGAAATAGGAAGATGATAATTAAACTGGGAACACCAAAAGCCAAACATGAAATGTACAACACTGGAAATAAAACTATAAATTAATTTCCGCTTGCACTAAACAAAAACGCGAAGATGTTAGCAATACACACTTCCCAGACCTGACATATTCCAGTTAATAAATTCACAATAAAAGTAGTTTTCTACCTTCTGTTTGGGATTTTATTTTTCAGCTGCAATTGCTCCAGTCACTTTCTTCTGGTTTCTTTGTGTCTTCTGCGAGCTATCCATTTGTCCTTTCTTCTCTTTTAGATTTTTTCCATTCTCTCTCTATATCTGCTTTAACAAACTGATCTTTCCCCTTTTGCTCTTTCCCCCTTTTCTTTCCTTATTCCTTTATCATCCACTCAAATTTCACCCTTCCATTCTTAATCCCCACTTACTCTCCCAATACCCAGCTCATCGTAGACTTTTCTTCCCTCCCACACAACATATCTTTCCCCCTCTCCATTCTCATTCCACATCCCCAACCCTTTCTAGTCTTCCCCCAAAATCAGCTCCCTTATAGTTCTAGACCCACCCAACATCCGCTTTCTTCTAGTCCCAATCTCCCAAGCCCCCACATCAGCCCATTTCCAGTCCTAGCCCCCCATATGCTTTTTCCAGTTCCATTCCAGCCCCCCATCAGCTCATTTCCACTCCAAGCTCCCCATCAGCCAATTTCCAATCCTAGCCCTCTTATCAGCCCATTTCCAGCCCTATTCCAACTCCCCTCAGCCCGCTTCCAGTCCTATTCCAGCCCCCATCAGCCCATTTCAGTCCTATTCCCCCATTTCCAGTCCTATACCAGCCCATCACCCATTTGCAGTCCAAGCTCCCCCCATCAGCCCATTTCCAGTCCTAGACCCCCATATGCTCTTTTCCAGTTCCAATCCTAGCCCCCTCGTCAGCCCATTTCTAGTCCTATTCCAGCCCCCATCAGCCCATTTCCAGTCCTAGCCTCCCAAATGCTCTTTTCCAGTTCCATTCCAGGCCCCCCCATCAGCTCATTTCCACTCCAAGCTCCCCCATCAGCCCATTTCCAATCCGACCCCCCTCGTCAACCCATTTCCAGTCCTATTCCAGCCCCCATGAGTCCATTTCCAGTCCTAGCCCCCCCCCCCATATGCTCTTTTCCGGTTCCATTCCAGCCCTTCATCAGCCCATTTCCACTCCAAGCTCCCCCATCAGACAATTTCCAGCCCACTCATCAGCCCATTTCCAGTCCTAGCCCCCCCCATCACAGCCCATTTCCAGTCCAAGTTTCCCTCCCTATCACAATCCATTTCCAATCCAAGTTCCCCCCATCACAGCCCATTTCCAGTCCTAGCCCCCCATCACAGCCCATTTCCAGCCCCAGTTCCCCTTCCCTCGATCACAGCTCATCCAGTCCTAGCCCCCCCCCCCCAACAGCCCTGTGGCCGTCTAAGGGGCTGCAGAGGGAGCTGGGGAAGCCCGCGCGAGGCCCCGGCTCCCTCTGCACAGCCGCCAGCATGAGGGAACAGACTCCTCATGCAGAGGGAACCGGGGCCTTGCGTGGGCTTCCCCGGCTCCCTCTACAGCCGTCCACATTGTGCAATAATGGAGTTCGTGCGGGGCCCCCTGAAGCGTAGGGCCCTGTGCGAACAACATTATTGCACAATAGACAGGCCGGCCCTGCTGGGAGCTATATCTATTTGAACCGCCTAAGTGTATGGCCGTGGCATGTAGCATGGGGCCTGTAAATGCCCCTTGTGAGCCCCTTAGGAGCACTGTGGGAGCCTCCAAGATTTATAAGTGCAAGTCTGTTGCCCGGTGTATAAATGGGGAAACATAAAAAGAAGGTGATGCCTTCAGACACTGTATCTGGATGCATGAATAAGCACTTGGTATTCAAGGGAGTGCCAGATCTGTTAGCAGGTACCGATTTCTTGACTCTTCAAGATTCAGGAGCATCATTTATTTTATTTATTTATTTATTTATTTATTTGTGTGCTTTTCTATACCGCCCCTTCCAGAGCTCAGGGGCGGTTTACAGAGAACATGGTAAACATCAATTACATAGAACATTTTTGAGCACATAATAACTATTTTACAGAGAAAATATTAACTGTTTTACATAGATTGAGCACATATTCATTATTTACAGAGGGTAGGACAAATATGCACATCAATAATAAACATATTAACTATTTACAACAGCCAGAACAGGTCTGACTATCATTGAGCTCCTTGGCTCATACTCCACCTTCTCCCCCAGGGGCTTTGATCTCTCCTGCCCCCTTGGACAGTGTCAATCTTCAGTTTCAAAGTCCTCCACTTGCTGTTAATCCCGTCTTACCAGGTGGTGAAGTGGTCGCCTGTTCTGGAAGCTGCTAATGAGATACCTGAAGATAAGATGGCTCTTGTAGATATTTGGAAGGTTGTGACCCGTACAGGAGAGAGACTGACCTCAACCGTCTCGGCTTTGTACATTCTCTCAAGAGACGGTAATGAAGTTGAATATGGTTGAGAAGCGGGTGAGTTCATTACATGAACATGTTTCTAAATGTGAACTGACTTGTTCTTCTCTTCAATCAGTGCATGCTTCCGTGATTAAGGACAATTTAATTGTTCATAGGAGATTGGAGACATTAGATAATTTCCATAGAGTAAATAATGTACATTTTTGAATTTTCCTATTACCTCATTACTTGCTCAAGATTTATTACTGAGGAAATATTTTAAGGAAACCCTGGCCCTACCTAATGCAGATTCTATATTGCTTTCTAAATTATAGTATCTTCCCAGTGGTCGGGTCTCAGGGGAATCTATTGATGGCTGCGAAGTATTGCGACTTAGGGAGGATTTCAACTTGAAATAATTCTTAGAAGAATCTCAGGATATCATATCCACTAGGGCCATGTTGCTTGTTACTTTGTTTCTGAGCAGGACAAGAGTTCTGTGTTTAAGAGTTACTTTAAAAATAAGGCTTATTTATCTTGTGGGGCCAGGATCCAACTTTTTCCGGATTTGTCCAAAGCAGCTCAGCTTCGGCGGAATGCCTTTTGTCTCAGTTTCTCCCAGACAGAATAAAAAGAATCCCCTGCATGTTTGTTTTATTACTACTTCCGATCTTTTAGTTCTCTCTCATATTTGCCCTCAGGAACCAATGTAATAAAGCATGGGAGGCCTATTGCACAGCTTCGTGTGGGTTCTGTGCACAATTTTCTGCTCTATTATGGTCATCCCATGCACTGGGGATGTGCTTAAGTGAGAATAGTTCAGTTGGTTTTCCTTTTTTTCATGAACTTTTCCCAATTTTCAGGTGTTTTTTTTTCAATTAGTTTCATACATTTTAATAGGGAATTGTTAGTGCATATTAAATTGCTTTAATGTGCAGTGCACTGACCAATGAATTGAGGTGTGCTAAATTGATCATCATGCATTAAATTTCTAAAGGTGCACTAATGAACCAAATGCACACACGTACTATGCACAGAGGTGTACAACGCACAAGAAAACTATATGCAAAGAGGCACGTGAATATCAGCACACTGCTCATTCAAATGGTAATGAAGATATTGGTAAGTAAATCTGGATGCAAAGATGTGCACAGGGGATCCAAAGGTTGAGTGCTCGGTTTTCTAACACTGAGGCTTTAATTCATGATCTGAAGTGAAGAAAAAGGTTAACTTGATTTTCTATGGTTAGCTTCAATGAGAGTTTTGTGCCAGTTTCTTTTCTTTTGTGCCAGCATGAATATGCACAGCTTTTTCTTATTTTACTGCATCTGTCCATTGAAGACTAGAAGAACACTTCTACAACATTTCCTCAGTTAGAGGCACCTATTAGTCTTCTCTCGGAGGTCAATTTTGACAGGAGCATTTTTTGGGGGAATCCACCTATGTGTACACGTCCCAGAACATAGACGCCATTAGTTCATATGAAACGTCTTGTGACACATGCTTAAATTCTTTGTAAAATATAATTGAATAAAAATAAATATGACAAAATCTGAAAAATCTTATCCATGCAGTTTGATTCCCTTAATCGAATGGTTATGGTTTCATGATGCTATTGCAGCCATAAGTTACTCAAAGACTAATTTTTCTCCAGTTTTGAAGCCAAATTATATGTTATATGGTTTTTTGATTACATAGAAATGTTTAAAGGAACTGTTGATGATGAAAGAGGAAGCCGAAGCAGCACAGAAAGCATATCAAAGAACAAAGCACCAGGCATTGATGGCATTCTCACTGAAGTATTACAGCAATTGGATACAGCTGTTAACAATGCTTACAAAGTTCTGCCAGGAAATTTGGAAGACAACATCACTGCCACCTGACTGGAAAAGATTTGTGTTCATACCAACACAGAAAAAAGATGATCCAACTGACTGTAGAAGTAATCACACAATTGCTCTCGTCCCACATGCCAGTAAGATTCTACTCGAGATCATTCAGTGGATTGCACAACCAGGCTTGGATTGAGAATGACCTAAAATGCAAGCAGAGTTCAGGAAAGGGCAAGAAGCAAAAGACATCATTGCAGATATGAGATGGATCCTTGACAAGACAAAAGAATACTAAAAAGATATTGTCATGTGTTTCACTGACTACAGTAGGGCCTTTCATTGTGTATGTCATCAAAAATTGAGCCATATTAAGAAACATGGGTATCCCAATTGACCAAGAAGCAACAGTTCAAAATGGAACAAGAAGAAACAGAATGGTTTTAAAATCAGCAAAGGTGTACGACAAGACATAGTATTTTCAATTACATCATATACCTGGCTATACTTTATTCAGAAAGGACAGGTAGGAAGAAGAGGAGGAGGAGTGGCACTATATGTAAAAACTACTATTAAAGCTTTGGAATTACAGAGCTTAAAAGGGAGAGAGGAGGTATTATGGGTTAAACTAGAAGGAGAGAAAGAGAAATCTATTTGCATTGGTGTGATATACAGACCTCCCTCACAAGAGGAAGAGATGGACAGACAGTTAATTGAAGACATACGCAGCATTGCTAGGAAAGGGGAAGTGCTACTGATAGGAAATTTCAATATGTCAGATGTTGACTGACACATTCCTGCTGCAATATCATCTAGAAGTAAGGAGATCCTGGATTCTCTACAGGGAGAACTATTCAGGCAATTGGTAACAGACCCCACACGTGAAGGGGCCATACTGGACTTGGTGCTTACCAATGGAGAAAGTGTTTCTGATGTTGTAGTGGGAGATCATTTTGCATCCAGTGATCACCAGATGGTGTAGTTCAGTATTAGGACTAGGGCTGTTAGAATCCATTCAAAGGTGAGGATCTTAGACTTTAGGAAAACTAACTTTGCCAAGATGGGCCAATACCTCAGGGGGTCGTTAGTGGGATGGGAACAGCTGAGGGTTGTAGAAAAACAGTGGGCAAAACTGAAAGGGGATATTTTAAGGGCAACCAACCTATTTGTTAAAATTGTAAATAAAGGTAAAAGGAAAAGGAGACCACTATGGCTTTTGAAAGAAGTAGCTGAAAAAGTGAAGAAAAAGAGGGAGGCCTTCATGAAATACAAGAGATCACAGAGAGAGGAAGACAGGCATCTGCATTTGGAAAAAGTTAGAGAAGCTAGCAAAGTAGTCAGGAAGGCAAAGATTCAAAAGGAGGAGGAAATAACCAATGCAATAAAATGGGGGGATAAGACATTTTTCAGATATGTTAGTGAGAAGAGGAAGGGCAAAACTGGTATTGTCAGACTCAAGGGTGCAGGGGAGGAATATGTAGAAGCTGATAAGGATAAAGCGGAATTGCTTAACAAATATTTCTGTTCTGTGTTCACAGATGAAGAACCAGGAGCAGGACCTCAGAAAACACCCTCAAACAGGAACAGAAGCGAGGGACATCTTGAACAATTTTCAGAAGACTGTATTCGTGAGAAACTAGCTCAACTTAAAGTAGACAAAGCGATGGGACCGGATGGGATACACCCTAGAATACTGAGGGAACTTGGGGACGTTCTAGCAGCTCCACTGACTGATATTTCAATGCCTCGTTGGAGTCGGAGTGGTGCCAAAGGACTGGAGAGAGGCTCATGTGGTGCCTTTACACAAAAGCGGAAGTAAGGATGTGGTTGAAAACTACAGGCCGGTTAGTTTAACTTCGGTGGTGAGTAAATTATTGAAAACGCTGCTGAAAGAGAAAATAGTGAGGTTTCTGGAGTCCAGCAGATTACAGGATCCGAGGCAGCATGGATTCACCAGAGGCAGGTCTTGTCAGACAAATCTGATTGATTTCTTTCACTGGATGACCAGGTAGTTGGACCGAGGGAGAGCCCTAGATGTGGTGTATTTGGATTTCAGTAAAGCCTTTGACACTGTTCCTCACAAGCGACTTATAAACAAACTGAGCACCCTAGGGATGGACCCTAAAGTTACTGCTTGGGTTAGAAATTGGTTGGGTGGGAGGCGACAAAGAGTACAGGTAAATGGAGCTCACTCTGAGGAGAAGGATGTTACCAGTGGTGTGCCGCAGGGATCTGTCCTTGGTCCGATTCTTTTTAACATCTTTGTTAGTGATATAGCGGAAGGGCTGTCGGGTAAGGTTTGCCTCTTTGCAGATGATACCAAAATCTGCAATAGAGTAGACATCTAGGAAGGTGTAGATAACATGAGGAGGGATCTAGCTAAGCTTGAAGAATTTTCTAGAATTTGGCAGCTGGGATTTAATGTTAAAAAATATAAGTTCATGCATTTGGGCTGCAGCAATCCAAGGGAGCAATATAGTATAGGGGGTGAAGTACTTTTGTCCACTAAAGAAGAGCGGGACCTAGGCGTGGTTGTGTCTGATGACCTTAAAGTAGCTAAACAGGTAGAAAAGGTGATGGCAAAAGCTAGAAGGATGCTTGGGTGCATACGGAGAGGAATGGCTAGCAGAAAAAAGGAGGTGATAATGCCTCTGTATAAGTCTTTTGTGCGACCTCATTTGGAGTATAGTGTGCAATTCTGGAGACTGCACCTTCAAAAGGATGTGAACAGGATGGAGTCAGTGCAGAGGGTGGCTACTAAAATGATTAGTGGTCTTCATTATAAAGCATATGAGGACAGACTTAAGGATCTTAATATGTACACCTTAGAGGAAAGGCAGGATAGAGGTGAGGTGTTTAAATACCTCCGTGGCATAAATGTTCAGGGAGAGAGCCTCTTTCAATTGAAAGCAAGTTCTGCTACGAGGGGACATGGGATGAGGGTGAAGGGGGATAGATTCAGGAGTGATATGCAGAAATATTTCTTTACGGAAAGAGTAGTGGATCTGTGGAACAGTCTCCCAGTGGAGGTGGTAGAGATGAGGATAGTAACTGAATTCAAAAAAGCATGGGACAAACACAGAGGTTCTCGAAAGGTAAAAAGGGGACTGTTGTAGTTGTTGTTATGGAAGGACAGACTAGATAGGCCATGTGGTCTTTTTCTGTCGTCATATTTCTATGTTTCTATGTTTCTATATGGATGTAAAACTTGGACAGTGAAGAAGCAGGACAGGAAGAAAATTGATGCCTTTGAATTATAGTGTTGGCAAAGAATACTGCATATACCATAGATTGCCCAAAGAACAAATCACTTGATGCTGGAGAAGATGTGACCTAAGCTTTCCTTATATGCTCAAATGACAGGACACTTTGACTTTCATTCTTTGAACACATCATGTGAAGAAAAAAATCATTAGAGAAGCCATCATGCTTGGCAAGGTTGAAAATTGACACAAAAGACGAAGACTGGAAATGCAATGGATCAATATAATAACCAAAGCTATGGATGCCATTCTATCCTTCTGATGAAGATTGAACACAGTTTAGGACAAGTATCCACAGGGTCGCCATGAGTCAACATTGATTCAATGACACTTAACAATAACAGTTCTACTGGTCTAAGTGAAATTCATTGTTGGAAGGTAATTCGGTCTCCATTAGTTCCTTTGAAGTGAGGTCTTTTCCAAGGCTTTGTATTGTTACCCCTTTTCTATCACTTTGCCATATATTTGCAGCTGATGATGAACAAGCCCACTAATTAGCCTAGAGTGTTGCTTGGAGGCACTGCAGTTTGATTTGATGACCATGACCTAAAACTGAATGCTAGTAAGACTGAGTTGATGTGGATTAGTAGGTTTCAGAGCAAATTAACAGTATGTCCTAGCAGTCGAGACATGCAGGTGTCCTGTGGTCAGTTAATTAAAAACAAGGGAGTGTTGCTTCATTCTGGTCCTACTATGGAATGAAAAATCCAGGCCATTGTTTATACTGCATTTGCAAATTTAAGCGTAGTGCATTATTTACAACCTATTGTGAAGCAAGAATATCTTGCAACATTTATTTATGCTCTAGTTATAAGTAGATTAGATTATTTAACAGTCTGTATTTTGGTCTACCAAGTCAATAACTTGTTAGACCAATACAATACACCACTGCATGGTTGTCATTATTTTATTTATTTATTTAACAGCTCTTATATACCACACTATTTTTATCAGCGCGGTTTACATATAACAAAGAATACTCAGATCAGCAAAGACTGATTGGGTTTACATTAAACAGGGAATAAAACTTGGGGAACCTGGGGAATTTTCAGAATAACATAAATCCAAACGAATTGGAATATAATAAACTATATACATGCTGGTGTGTCATATTCGCTAATTGTTGGTATGAGAGAATGTAAGATGCTTCCGGGATGGGGCGGAGGCTTGGGATTTGAGTGTTATGTTGTGTGGAGGGATTTAGTGGGGGATATGGGATGGTTTTTTGGTAGTAGGGGGGGTAGCTTGAGAGAAGTGGAGAAGAAAGAGATGGTGCTTTATTGCTTTCCGGAATTGTAGCAGGTCTCGGATTGCTCTGATATCAGGAGGCAGGTCGTTCCAACATTTTGGAGCGTAGTGGGCGAATGTTCTTCTACTGGTTGATAGTGAACACCTTATGGAGTCTTTGGGGATCGTTAGTGTGTTATCTGATGTCGTTCTTCTAGATCTGGTTTTTGAGGTGGGAGTGATAAGATCCTTGAGAGAGTTGGGAGTGATGTTGTTAATAATCTTGAAAGTTATTAGCAGAATCTTATATGTTAGCCTGGAGCATATCGGTAACCAGTGTAGATCCTTAAGTACTGGTGTGATATTAGGACTAAAAGGGTAATTTTATAAGCAGACATCTATTTAATGCACACTTTCATATGTGTACTTTATGCTCTATTTTATTTTATTTATTTATTTATTACAGGCTCTTATATACCGCTCTATTCAGCATCAGCGCGGTTTACAATATAACAACATACCATAATGAACAAACTGTTTGGTTTTACAGAGAACAAGGTCAGAGAACTTGGATAAAACATGGGAAGTCATTACTGCAACTATTTACAAGAGTATTTACAAGTATACATGAAGGATTTGTTCTTAGTTTGGGTAGTGATCAAGATTGGTTAGTTGGTTAAGTAATAATGGGGGAAGAGGTGGGATTTGAGTGCCTTTCTAAAAAGGGATAGATCAGTGATAGCACGAATTTCTGGGGGTAGAGCGTTCCAGCATTTAGGGGCATAGAATCTGAAAGCCCTGTTGGATGTCACTGATAGGCATTTTGTCGCTGCTTTAGGGATGATTAGAATATTTGTTGATATCGTTCTCCTGGATCTGTTGGGTGGAGCGGCCTGAATGAGGTCTATTAGAGAGGAGGAGGTGATGCTTTTAGTGGCCTTAAAGGTTAGTAATAATGTTTTGAACAATATTCTGCCATGTATGGGGAGCCAGTGGAGTTGCTCTAGGATGGGTGTTACATGGTCCCTTCTTGATGCTCCGTAGAGGACTCTAGCAGCGGTGTTCATGGCGAGTTGCAGAGGGTTTAATGTGGAGTGTGGGAGGCCTTAAAGAATGGCATTGGCATAGTCAAGGTGTGGTAAGGTTAAGGCTTGAAATATAGTTCTGAAGTCATCAGGATCAAGCAGGGGGCGAAGATGTCGAAGAGTCCGGATCTTGAGGTAGATTGCCCTGACTACGTTGGATATGTGTAGTTTCAGATCCATGCGTTGGTCAAAAGTGACTCCAAGGTAACGAATGGAAGGTTTTGATTGGAGCTCGGCTTCTTTCACCTTTATATGGGATGGGGGGAGAAAAGTGGGTCCCTGGTGATGAAGAGAACCTCGGTCTTTTTATGTTGAATTCGGAGGTTCTGGGATTGCAGCCATTCGGATACTGCATCAAAACATTTAGCTAGCGGGGAAAGGTCCATGTGAGCTGTGGAGAAAGGCATGTATAGGAGGATGTCATCTGCGTATATCAAGCATTCAACCTTGAAGGACTTGATGATATTGCAAACCGGTTGTATGTATATATTGAAAAAGAGTGAGGATAGGGATGATGTAAGATGCTTCCGGGATGGGGCGGAGGCTTGGGATTTGAGTGTTATGTTGTGTGGAGGGATTTAGTGGGGGATATGGGATGGTTTTTTGGTAGTAGGGGGGGTAGCTTGAGAGAAGTGGAGAAGAAAGAGATGGTGCTTTATTGCTTTCCGGAATTGTAGCAGGTCTCGGATTGCTCTGATATCAGGAGGCAGGTCGTTCCAACATTTTGGAGCGTAGTGGGCGAATGTTCTTCTACTGGTTGATAGTGAACACCTTATGGAGTCTTTGGGGATCGTTAGTGTGTTATCTGATGTCGTTCTTCTAGATCTGGTTTTTGAGGTGGGAGTGATAAGATCCTTGAGAGAGTTGGGAGTGATGTTGTTAATAATCTTGAAAGTTATTAGCAGAATCTTATATGTTAGCCTGGAGCATATCGGTAACCAGTGTAGATCCTTAAGTACTGGTGTGATATTAGGACTAAAAGGGTAATTTTATAAGCAGACATCTATTTAATGCACACTTTCATATGTGTACTTTATGCTCTATTTTATAAAGTCAAGTACACGTACTTCCCTTTATAAATTAGAATGTAATTATGAAAGTATGCGTGTATGTTAAGGTGTGATCATGTATAACAGTCCTAGATCTGCTATAAATGACCACATCTACATTTTGCAATTGCACATGTAAATTAAAGAATTTTATAATCTATGCACGTAATTGCTCACACCATCCAAGATCTGCTAAAACTCTGCCCATGTGCACACCTACTCTGAAAGTATGCGTAATGCAAACTACATGTGTACTTTTATGTTAGTTGGTATATATGCACTGTATCAGTAACTTCAAATTCCTCTCATTGCTGGGAACTCATATCACCATATAAATACAGAGGGAATTGTTACTGCTATCCTGCAGGAAATTTGATCACCCAATGCAAGTCCACCCAGACTGTGGCAGGACCTATGCCAGTGTTCTGTTTGCGAAGAGATCCATGGCCACTATCCTAGACCAGGTAGCATGTGCTTTATGAGAGGTGTGCATAGTCCCTCTCCAATGGGTGAAGGACCTGCCACACATCCAACAAATTATATCCCTCACAAATACTCATCAACCTACATTGTTACCTCAATGTCCCATTCTGTGGCCCTGAAATCTATCCAGTATATTAAGCACACAGTTAAAATGCCCTCCCATAAGAATATGATGACTACTGCTACTATTACTATTAATCATTTATATAGTGCTACAAGGTGTGCGCAGTGCTGTACAAACATATAAACAAAACAGTGCCTGCTTGTAGAGCTGCAATCTAATCAAGGCAGACAGAACAATACAACAGAAACAATGGGGGGGTCAAATAGGGAAGGAGACATATAGAGAACAAGGGATTAGGATCCAAATGTGACCTCGAAGAGGTAAGTCTTTAGCATGGATTTGAAGAGGGAGAGAGAAGAGCCTTGACGTAAGGATAGAGGACGTTTGTTCCTTGCATAAGGAGCAGCTAGGTGAAAAGACTGGCTGGTTCTTATGCTGCTAGAATTTTGATTCTGCATACTTTGTTGCTAAGCTTTTGAAATGTGAGTACCTGCAGTTTTTAGTTTTTCAGCCCTGTATTACCCATGGATCTGTTGGTTTATATATATATAGTTTTATATATTAATATATGGGCTATTCAGTTCAGGGTCCTTACCGCCCTGTTGTCCCCGCGAGGGGCGGTATATCAAATTTTAATAAATGAATGAATGAATGAATTGGTTGATTCAGCCTTTCTAGGACGACTTTTCTATGTTGTCCACAGCCTTAGTTACTTTGAGCACTCAAAAGTCATGATTGTAATGGTTCAATGATGTGCATATGGATTTTGCAATTACATGATTACATTAACACTGAATTACAGTAGGGATCCAAGATGGCGTTTTGTCTGTGAGCAGTAGCGGCGGCGTTTTTTTTCCTCGGTATAGATGGGTAAGAGGAAGGCGAAAGGGCCTAAGAAGTCCTCCTCTAGCCCAGCAACCTCTTCTACCCTTCCCCCTCCTATGGTTGAACCATTAGATTCCTTTGTTACGCCGCTGCGGCGGTCTACAATTCCGGTGGAGGAAAGCCCCATAGCTTCATGGTCGGGGCCGGGTGGCTCGATTGGTGATTCGGGGCCAGAGATCTCCCCGCCGGTCCAGTGGCGGCCTCCCAAAGATCCACTATTGAGTCGGATTCCGGCGCAGGCTGAGGAGGAGCCTCATTCCGATTCGGGAGAGTGTTCTGGTCCTGGAGGATCGGCGGCGCTACGGAGAAGTGAGTTATCTGGATCCGCCTCTCTGGTTAGCTTAGTGGATTCGGCTGTGTGGAGGTCTGCAGGCAGAGCGACAATGGCCGCTTCTGATACTGGGGAGCCAGGAATGGATAGCCGTTCAATGGAGGAGCCCCTGGGGCAGTCACGAATGATTTTTTCTTTGGAACGACCTGCTGTCTTTACCCTGGAATCAATCTGGTCTGCCATTGTCAAGCTTGGAGAGCTTCTTGCTCCCCAGGTAGTGGCTTTAGGCACCCAGGTTCAGGTTCATACAAACTTACTCCAACAGCATACTCTGGAGGTTACTGCTTTACAATCTTCGGTAGCAGAATTACAACAGAAGCTTTCTTCCTCTGAAGATGGTGTGTCTCAGTATCAGAAAGATACGTTGGCTTTGAAAGCAAGGATTGAAATGCTTGAAAACTCTTCAAGATATTGTAATCTACGTTGTATAAATTTTCCTAGATTGTCTTCTATTTCTGCTAAAGAAATGTTTAAGAAATATCTTTTGGAAGTTCTAGGTGTACCAGTAGAGTCTCACCCTCCTATGCTTAAGGTTTATTACCTTCCCTTTGGGAAAAAAGTGCCTTTTGAGGGACCTAGTGAGGTAGGGGGTCACTTTGATGTGTTAAATATTTCTGCTATACTGGAATCCTCAGGAACTGAGAGTGCTATACCATCAACACTGATAGCTACGTTTGTATTAGCTTCAGATAGGGATTGGTTTCTACAAATGTTTTTCAAGAAGCGTACTATGCAATTTTGTGGGATGACTATTCGTGTCTTTCCTGATTTAGCGAAGGAAACTCAAAAATGGAGGAAAGAATTTGTTATTACGCCCTGGAGTTTTGTTGTTGGGGGGTTTATACTTCTTAAAGTTTCCCTGCAAATGTATGGTCAGGTTAAATAATCAATCTTATATTTTATTTATTTTTTTTACTTATTTACATTCTCTTATATACTGCGCTATTCTGCATCAGTGCGGTTTACATTGAACAAACTGAAATTACATTGAACAGGGTATTGTAACTTGGAGATAACTATTTTACAGGGAACAGCCGTCCCAGTTAGTGGGCTTTTTGAGTGCTCGGCGTCCTTCTGAGGTGTCCCCTGAACCACTGCGTATGAGTTAGGTATGACTGTTTAGCTCACATTCTTTTTCCTTTTTTTGTCTGGTCTGCCTTTGTTCCTTGGATCCCGGTTGTAGTGGGCTATGGGAAGCACTGGTATATTGTTGTCTTGTATTTCAATTACTACTTATTTTTTCAATGTTGATGAGATTCAATGTTGTATTTCTAAACCAGTGTCTTAATTTCCATGAAGTTTTGATAAATGCTTCATTGTTTGTTAAAATGATAAAGTATAAATAAAAACAAAAAAACAAAAAAAAACACTGAATTACAGTACCATATGCTGGTATTTTGGGATTCTTCATCGCATATTTTCTTGATCTTTTGGTGGGTGCTTTCAACGGGACTTCACCATACATACAAGTTATATTGGCTTTAGACATATCCATATGTATTGTCTGTCCATGCATGATATGTTGATAGTATAGAGCCTTGATTTTCATTTTGAACAATCAGGATACTCATGGCACCCTAAAACCTTTGGACCAAGAGACGTGAGTTCTTACCACAGTCCTTCAGTGTTTATTCGGCTCATGTTTCATCCATTATTAGCCATAGGGCTCATCATTAACTTGACTTTCTGTTTCACTGTCTTCTGTATGTGTTACCCATAGGTGCAATTTGTGATTTTCATTCAGTTATTTCAGCATTTGAACGTGTCTCTTGCTGAACATCAGGTAACATGTTTTCACATGCCACTTACTTGCTTCCTCCTCATGGTTTATATGAAACCATTACACTGGTCCTATTGAAGGTTTCTATTTGGTCCTCCTCTCCCTTGTCATATAGTACTTCCTATGTCATTTTTACTTCTCTTTTTATAGCTGTCTTTCAGCCTTGCATGTCTTTTGTTTGTGTTACAGATTATCTGTATGTTTACTATTATGGATCGATGTCAGCCTTTTATTTTGTACTTTATAAAAAGGGTTTTAATTTGCTTTTAGTTTTTGTTTTTAGATATTTATTTATTTATATTCTTATTAAATTAGTATGTTATTTATGGTTTTTAATATTATTTATGTATTTTTTATGTTTACATCTGATTGGCTTTTGTTCTCAAGGTTTTGCATCCCCTGAAGAAGGCCTCCTGGTCGAAACATGTTGACGTTGGGTCAGTGTGAATAAAGAGCCTTGACCACTTGTCCACATACCTGCTGTTTTTGTTCCTGCCTTTGGTGTGGGTTTCTGCTCTCTGTTGGTTCCATAGAGAGCAGAAAGCCAGAGGAGGAGCGGCGTTCATGAGGAGAGGTGTAGGGAGAAAGAAGAGAGGAAAGATAATGAAGGGCAGTAAAGTGAATGCATTTCTATGTTAGAAGAAGAAGTTTGAATTGGATACAGAAATGGAAGGGGAGCCAGTGAAGTGATTTTAATTGGGGCTGGCAGAAGATTAGCTGCATAGCAGAGTTCTAGATAGATTGAAGAGGAGAGAGATGACATTGAGGGAGACTAGCAAGGAGGAGGTTGCAATAGTCAAGACAGGAGGTGACCAAAGAGTGAACAAGAGCCTTAGTAGTGTATTCAGAGATGAAGGGATGAATTTTGTTAATGCTGTAGAGAAAGAAGCGACAGGTTTTAGCTATATGTTGAATATGTATGGAGAAGGAAAGGGAGGAGTCAAAGATGACCTTAAGGTTGTGGGCTGAGGAAACAGGAAGAAGAACAGTGTTGTCAACAGTGATAGAGAAAGGAGGAAGGAGGGAGGAGGGTTTAGGGGGAAAGATAAGAAGTTCAGTTTTAGCTATATTCAATTTTAGGCAGCGGTGAGACATCGAGGCGGCGATGTCAGATAAGCAAGTAGAGATATGAGTTTAGAGCAAAGGGGAGATGTTGGGTGTAGACAGATAGATTTGAAAGTCATCAGCATAAAAATTATACTGAAAGCCAGGGGAAGTGATAAGGGCACCAAGGGACCTGTGTATAGAGAGAGAAGAGGACCCTTGAGGTACACCAACTGAGGGAGGGATGGCAGAAGAGGAGGAACCTCCAGAACAAATACTGAAAGAATGATTGGAGAAATAAGAAGAGAACCAAGACAGTACAGAGCCTCTAAAGCCAAGAGAGAATAAAGTATCAAGGAGGAAATGGTCAATAGTATCAAAAGCAGCAGAAACATTGAGAAGAATGAGAACTGAGTAAAGGTCTTTGGATTTAGTGAGGAACAGATCACTGGAGACTTTGGCAAGAGCTGTTTCAGTAGAATGAAATAGACGAAAACCAAATTGAAGTGGATCAAGGAGGGCTTGAGAAGAGAGAAATTCAAGACAGCGGTGTAGAAATGCATGTTCAAGAATTTCGGAAATGAATGGGAAAAGGGAGATTGGTCGATAATTAGAAGGACAAGTAGGGTCATGTGAGGGTTTTTTGAGGAGAGGAGTGACTACATTTTGCTTGAAGGATGCAGGGAAGGTTGCAGTGGAAAGCGAAAGGCTGAGAATATGTGAGATGAAAGAGAAGACTGAAGAGGAGATGGAGTTGAAGAGATGGGTGGGGATAGGATCAGAAGAACAGATAGTGAGTTTAGAAGAGGAAAGAAGAAGAGAGGTTTCATCAACAGAGATTTTAGAAAAGGATGAAAGGGTGATAGAGGTTGAGGGGAAAAGTTGGTAATGGAGAGGGGGAAGAGGGAGTGAAGAAGATTTAGTGAGGAATTGAAGAGTAGTCTTAGGTACTTTGTCATAGAAATAGTCTGCTAGGGTTTGGGAAGAGAGAGGAAGAGGGCTTGGAGGTGGAAATACCTTAAGAAGAGAATTGAGAGTAGAAAAGAGATGGTGAGGGTTAGAGGCCAGGTGGTTAGTCAGATGGAGAAAATAGTTTTGCTTAGCGAGTGCAATGGCAGACTGGAAAGAAGAAAGCATGAATTTGAATTGAAGAAAGTCAGAGAGAGAGAGTGAGATTTGAGCCACGTGCGCTCAGCTGAGTGGGCACAGGAGCGTAGGTTTTAGTAAGAAGATACACCACACCAGCTCCACAAAGAATAATGGTTGTAAGTGCTTGGGACATAGATACTTCTGTAATGCAAAACAGCCTACTTTGCAATTTCCCTGTGACTAAGATAAAATAACCTTGTGAGTCCCTCAAAACATCTTCCATCACCTCCCTCTTGTCTCCTGAGGGCAAACTATAGACTCCCCTATCCACCATCTGCTCAACATCCTATGTTCTAGATCCATCGTTATGGGTCTCCTGCAGCAGGACAATAGGAACTCTCTGATCCCTCAGAGCCTTCAACACTTTGGAGGTATTTTTATATGGAGTCACCTAAAAATCTGCACCTTTTACACGTGTAAATCACCTATTTTCAAGGACTTATGTGCCTGAATGGGCACTTAGCACATAGATTGCGTGTGCTTTCACTGTGGACGTATACAAATTTACATGCTTAAGTATAAAATATCTTAACTTGCATGTGGGTTTTTTTTTAGAAATCTAGGTGAGAATCTAGATTTAATGGACATTTTTGAACTCTCTTGCTCCTATTTTATAAGGAAAAGTAGGCCTCTGCCTTTCTTTATATGATAGGCTCAAGATAGGCATGTTCTGGATGCCTAAAACTTGGTGTCTGGCAATAAAATTACCCTGACTGATACTCAAACTCCCTTGCTCTTATGTGAAGACCTCTTACAGAAACCTCTTAAATGCTGAGCATATATAAATAAGCAATTTTAAGAGATAAATCAAGAGGAAAAAGACCTCAGTAATCATCCTAAACGGGACACCATGACACCACGGGGAGAGGCTGACTATCAAATCAAAAACTCAACAGAACTCAAAAAAGAAAAAGACGAATAGTCGGCCTCGGGTGGGACGACGGGTGTTGTATGCCCCCCCCCCCACAAAGGAGGGGGTTCGGAGTACCAGATTTTGGTCTATAATACTTAGCAGCCCAAGTATGGCAAGTGTTTGAGTGGCAACTTAGGGATGGGAATTGCAAACATTTCTGGGAGGTGGAACAATACTGAGCGGAGGATTTGGCATTGCAGTATATTCCAGGGATATTGGATATTGCCCCAGGGGGGAGGTGACATGAAAACCCCTATATGTGGCACTTGTGGTCCCAGTGGAAAAGTGATTGGAAATGTGTCACTCCGTCTGCCAGATTTACAGTTATGGCTTCATTAAGTGCATCCCTGGGGTTTCTTCCGGGAAGAGAAAGGGACCTTTAAACTTTGGGAGTGGTTAGGGCTAGACATTTTTGCTAAATTTATCGATAAAGGAGACCCGCTCCCCTTCATGGAACTTCAAGAGAAATACCACCTGCCAGGCAGGAATTGTTTTGCTCATCTACAGATCTCTCATTATCTGTAGCAGCGAGATGTCTGGATGACATATGAGGAGGGGTACAATGGGCTCAAGGCCTTGTAGTTGGGGTATTAGTGGAGTAGAGGCTTAATTAGGCTGCTTTATCGGACTCCATGGGGACCAATCCACATAAGTTTCCATTCCAGTGGGCTTGGGAGTGGGATTTGGGGAAGGAACTGGATGAGAAAGCTTGGATGCAGGTGTGTGAAAATCAGTTGTGCCATGCCCTCTTTCAGTCAGATAGACTTATTATAAGCTTCTCTTTTGCTGGTATTTACACCCCTGATCGACTGCATAAAACGTATCCTGCCACTTCATAAGGGTGTTGGAGGAATTGTGGTGTGAAGTGCACTTTTGTACACATTTGAGGGGAATGTCCAGTGATATCCCAATATTAGGGGACGATTTGAACTCAAGTGGCCAATATCTTTCATCTGGACATTGGTCTGGATATGGGACTATACTTATTGGGTACAAGGCCTGAGACTGTGAACAGAAAATGGGCCTGGCCTGTTCGGGTCTGCATCCAAGCGGCCCGCAGTGAGATTGCTTGGTGATGTAAGCAGCCTCTTGCTCCGGGACTTGAAAAGTGACGCAGATGGTTGTGCTGCTTCATGTTAATGGAGGATCTTATGGCCCTGCGGCATCAGAAAGGTGACTACTTTTGCAAGAAATGACAGCCTTTCTGAAGTATTTAGCTGCATGAGATGCCTTCCCAGGGGAGGGGGAGATTATCTTTGTATATACACAAAATGTCTAGGTGGATATTGTTTGAGATTGTTCTACTTTGTATGTTGTAAGACCAAGGCTGAATAAAAATTAAATATAAAAAAAATTATGAATAGTCAGCTTATACATCAAAGGTTAGAAAAAAACCTCTTAAAATTTATATTGGAAGCATTCATTCAATACTATAATTGGAAAATAAAGCTCCACTTTCATGAGCAGCAATAGCAAAACTTGTATTTAATATGAATGAAAAGACAAGTCTTCTCTCTGATACCCAGTGTTTCGCTGGCATACTTCTTCAGGGAGTAAGACTTGAGCTCATAATCTTTATCTTTATCTTTATCTTTAATTACATTTAATATACCGCCCTTGTCGAAACGTAAGGGCGGTTTACAATAAAATAATATAAATAAAAGCATTAAAAACAGAAAAGAAATCCAATAAAATAGAGAAAAGATGGACCAAAGAGGTCACAAAACACATCAAACAAAAGACAGACCAAACAAACAAATGAGACATAATCAGACAAAGACAAAAGAACAAAACTATTGGGAGGGAAGGTCATAATCATGTTTCTAAAACAAGAAAGAGAATGCCATCCACAATTACAACATGACAGACTATCTCCTAAAACAAAAACAAAGGCAGTCAGGATGTTGAAATGAAACCAAAACCCAGGATGAAAACAAAAAAACAAAGCAGCAAAGATAAGCTATTTTATGATGGAATCCCAAAAGATATTAAAAAATGCTCACAAAGTTAGCAAAAACATAAGACAAAAAAAAACATCATATTGCTATTGCAGGCTGCTCCCAAAGAAGCAAAAATGCTATGCATGCACTTTAAAGGTTCCAGGATGACATCACACAAAACAACCTTAAAGTCTGTGAGCACATGACCAATAGTAGAGCAATAACCTAAGGGGCTTCTTCTGTCAAATGATGTAATTTACTATGATGTTTTGTCAGCCTTGTGTGGAGTTGACATTGTGTTTTAACAATGTATGCAAATCCACATGGGCAAACAAATAAATCACAAAGGAGCTGGTGCAAGTAGTGGCTTGACGGAGAGAATAAGACTTCCTATGATGGGAAAAGCTTTTTTCTTCTAACATCACTAGACAAAGTGAACAATTACCTCATTTTTTATGACCTAGAGTGCATGCCTCGGCTTCCTCTAAATTTTTATAAGTTGATGGACATAACAGGTCTTTCAGATTCTGGCTTCTTGTGTAAACCATTCTTGTACTCATTTATTCTAAACCAGGTATTAATTGGAACAGATGTGAATCTCCCAAAGGCTTTCTTTGAAAGCTGGGGAGATGCTGATGTCACCCATATGTGAGGACTGATTCTGCCGTCTCTGGAGAACACATGTTACAGGTGAGTAACTATGCTTTCACTGTCCCTCTTTAAGTTTGTGGGGATATCCTGACAAATCCATAATTGCCTGGGAAGGTTTTTGTCACTATTATGAAATGTATTATCTTAATTAAATGCTTACTAAGAATCTTACACTTTTTCCCCTAGTCCTTAATGGATTCAGTACTTTGCCAGAATGTGCGCCTTGAGGTTAAGTAAGGAATTGCCAGCCAGGATTTGTTTCTTGCTACAGGTAAGTGTGTGAATAAGTGTGTGGGGGATTTTTTATTTACTTTCCTAGTTTGAGATGTGGTGGTTGTTTTTTTGCCTTTTTAGTTGAATATTTTTATTTTGATATTTATAGGATACAGTGGAGTTGCGAGAAAACAATTGGGTTCCTCGCAAAGCTTTTCTTGATAATGGACCAAAGACAATCAATCAAATCCATCAAGATTCAGTCAAAGTAAGTTTAAAATATACAATTAAATTCCATTTTCAAGAATGGTATGGGTTATTTCTTGATACTAACTATCTGAATATTTTGAGAACCAACTCCACTTTATACTCTTCAACCTGGAAAAGAGATGGCTGAGGGAAGATATGATAGAGGTCTATAAATTAATGAATGGAGTGGAACAGGTAAACGTAGATCGATTGTTTTTGTCATCAGAATATAGAAAGACTAAGGGACATGCAATGAAGCTACAATGTAAACTATTTAAGACTAATAAGAGAAAATATTTTTTCACTCAACATGTAATCAAACTCTGGAATTTGTTGCCGGACGATATAATAAAAACTGTTAGTTTAGCTGAGTTTAAAAAAAGGTTTGGACAGGTTCCTGGAGGAAAGGTCCATAAACCATTATTAAAAGGGACCCAGGATATCACTGCTTGACCCAATATAAGCATCGTGGAACCTGTGTCTTTTGGGGAAACTGCTAGGTACTTATGATCTAGATTGGCCACTGTTGGAAACAGGATACTGGGCTTGATGGACCTTGGTCTGACCCAGTATGGCATATCTTATGTTCTTATGATGATGAACTATCCTAGAAAGCTGATAGCTCAAAGGACTTTAGCGTGTAATAAAATGTAAAAATTTATCTTCGACTATGTTAGTTTGAGCTTGAAGACGAAGAAGCTAAGACTGATTGTTGAAGCGAGCTCACTGCTGAGCCCTCTGAATCAGCTGTTGAGGTATGGCCCGTCTTTTGCCAGTTTGAGGCCCCTGGCACCTGGCGGCCTGCAGGGGCCCCGGATGGGCCGGATCCCACATGATGAGCCCAGCTGCCCATGTCATGGACTCCTCACTAAAGTCACTCGTGACATTGTTTTGTTACAAATCATTGAAATCAACTTTAATCAATTACTGACAAACTGAACGACAAAGCCGACAATCATATGTCCACATCACAATTCACAAACAGCTGTCAGCCTGTCGAACACTTAACAATCAAATTGGAAATATTATTTAAATTAAATGTTACGCTGTCAGGTGAGGTGTCAGCATCTTTCAGTGTTTACAAGTTAAACCGGAAGTAGATTATGATAGCTTGGTTCCCGGTCTACAGTCTACTGTTCAGGAACACCAAACAAGCTGAACGAAGGACCAAAACATTAAAAAATAACTTTAAAAAACTTTACGAGTGTAAAATAAAAATGTAAAAAAATAAATTGAAACTAGAATAAGTAAAGAAGTAACATAATAAAAAAAATTAAACTTTAAATATCTTAAACAGAAAAAGGATTTATAAAACTAAAACATTACAACAAGCAGCTGCTGGAGTGCGTGGGGCTCCTTAGATGCGCGGGGCCCCTGGCATAGTGCCAACCCATAAAGATGGGTCAGGTTGAGGTAACCACTTTGTTGAAACACTGCCCCCAAAATTTTGTCTTGTCACTTAAATTCAATCAATGTACAACAATTTCACTGATATCGCAAGAATTGTGCTATTAGTGAGAAGAGGAAGGGCAAAAGTGGTATTGTCAGACTCAAGGGTGCAGGGGGGGAATATGTAGAAGCTGATAAGGATAAAGCGGAATTGCTTAACAAATATTTTTGTTCTGTGTTCACAGATGAAGAACTAGGAGCAGGACCTCAGAAAACACCCACAAATAAGAACAGAAGCGAGGGACATCTTGAACAATTTTCAGAAGACTGTGTTCGTGAGAAACTAGTTCAACTTAAAGTAGACAAAGTGATGGGACCGGATGGGATACACCTTAGAATACTGAGGGAACTTGGGGACGTTCTAGCAACTCCACTGATGACCTTTTCAATGCCTCATTGGAGTCGGGAGTGGTGCCAAAGGACTGGAGAGAGGCTCAAAAGCGGAAGTAAGGGTGTGGTTGAAAACTACAGGCCGGTTAGTTTAACTTCGGTGGTGAGTAAATTATTGGAAACGCTGCTGAAAGAGAAAATAGTGAGGTTTCTTGAGTCCAGCGGATTACAGGATCCGAGGCAGCATGGATTCACCAGAGGCAGGTCTTGTCAGACAAATCTGATTGATTTCTTTGACTGGATGACCAGGGAGTTGGACCGAGGGAGAGCTCTAGATGTGGTGTATTTAGATTTCAGTAAAGCCTTTGACACTGTTCCTCACAGGCGACTTATAAACAAACTGAGCACCCTAGGGATGGACCCTAAAGTTACTGCTTGGGTAAGAAATTGGTTGGGTGGGAGGCGACAAAGAGTACAAGTAAATGGAGCTCACTCTGAGGAGAAGGATGTTACCAGTGGTGTGCCACAGGGATCTGTCCTTGGTCCGATTCTTTTTAACATCTTTATTAGTGATATAGCGGAAGGGCTGTCGGGTAAGATTTGCCTCTTTGCAGATGATACCAAAATCTGCAATAGAGTAGACACCCAGGAAGGTGTAGATAACATGAGGAGGGATCTAGCTAAGCTTGAAGAATGGTCTAGAATTTGGCAGCTGGGATTTAATGTTAAAAAATGTAAGGTCATGCATTTGGGCTGCAGCAATCCAAGGGAGCAATACAGTATAGGAGGTGAAGTACTTTTGTCCACTAAAGAAGAGCGGGACCTAGGCGTGGTTGTGTCTTATGATCTTAAAGTAGCTAAACAGGTAGAAAAGGCGACGGCAAAAGCTAGAAGGATGCTTGGGTGCACACGGAGAGGAATGGCTAGCAGAAAAAAGGAGGTGATAATGCCTCTGTATAAGTCTTTGGTGCGACCTCATTTGGAGTATGGTGTGCAATTCTGGAGACCGCACCTTCAAAAGGATGTGAACAGGATGGAGTCGGTGCAGAGGGTTGCTACTAAAATGATTAATGGGCTTCATTATAAAGCATATGAGGACAGACTTAAGGATCTTAATATGTACAACTTAGAGGAAAGGCGGGATAGAGGTGATATGATTGAGATGTTTAAATACCTCCGTGGCATAAATGTTCAGGGAGAGAGCCTCTTTCAATTGAAAGCAAGTTCTGCTACGAGGGGACATGGGATGAGGGTGAAGGGAGATAGATTCAGGAGTGATATGCGGAAATATTTCTTTACAGAAAGAGTAGTGGATCCATGGAATAGTCTCCCAGTGGAGGTGGTAGAGATGAGGACAGTAACTGAATTCAAAAAAGCATGGGACCAACACAGAGGATCTCTAAAGGTAAAAAGTGGACTGTTGTAGTTGTTGTTATGGAAGGACAGACTAGATAGGCCATGTGGTCTTTTTCTGTCATCATGTTTCTATGTTTCTAAACTTGCTTTCAAGGTGGGTGGGCATTTGAAAAATGTTAAAAAGCTTGTCTATGCATAGGTTTACAATATATAGTTGTGATGAGCTGATTATCTTTCTTAAAAATTTCTACATCCAAAAAAGAAAACTGCTCACAATGAAAATTAAGAGAAAACTGAATGTTCGCGTCACGATTATTCAGTCAATAATGGAAATGAAGCAGCTGGTCTGAAGATCTCATCTAAAGCAGAAAAATATCATCTATATATCTTACTCAGATATGGCTCCAACTTTGGGATGGACCCCTCCATATGTCTTTATGAGCAAGCCAATCTCACAAACATTCCGAGATACTTAATGCCCTCACTCTTCCTCGTTCCTTTGGGCTTAGTAAGTGTCCATCATCATAGATTCTTATACCATGACCAAGGAGACCCCACTCTCAGGCTAGAGCCTCTCACTTTTTTCAGAAAATTACAGAAAAACATTCCATAACCCAGTCACACACATGCACACTTGCTCCTCCCCCACTCTGACATCCACATCTATCCCCTGCTTCCAATCCCCCATCTCCAAACCTCTTCCCTTTTTATCCATAACTTCCAACACCACATATAATGTGGCCAGTCTCTCCCCACAAACCTTGTATGAGATAGGGGGAGAGAAGTTAGTGTGCACAGACCAGGAGAGGGACCTTGGAGTGCTAGTGTCTGAGGATCTCAAGGTGCTGAAACAATGCCACAAGGTGGTAGCCAAAGCCAAAGCCAGAAGGATGCTGGGCTGCATACACAGAGGAATAATGAGCAGAAATGAGGAGGTATTAATGCCCCTGTATAAGTCGTTGGTGAGGCCTCACTTGGAGTATTGTGTTCAGTTTTGGAGACCATATCTCACAAAGGATATAAAAGCACTTGAAATGGTTCAGAGGAAGGCGACCACAATGATTTGAAGCTTGGGCCAGAAGACGTATGAGAAGAGACTTGAAGACCTAATTATGTATACCCTACAGGAGAAGGACAGGGGAGCTACTATACTATGTTCAAATATTTAAAGGATATTAATGAACAAACAAAACTTTTTCAAAGAAGGGGAAGCTGCAAGGCAGTAAACTTAAAAGCAACATCAGGAAATACTTTTTCACTGAAAGGGTGGGGATGCTAGGAATGCCCACCCGATGGAGGTGTTGGGGGCAAATACAGTGATGGAATTCAAAAGGGCATGGGACAGACACAGTGAATACCTTTATAGCAAGAGGACGAAATCAAAGCAAACTTAAATATCTTTTATACTTCAATAAATAGAAGGGAGCTATCCTACAAGGTGCGGCACGTACAACCACTCTAGCCACCTTACTGGGCAGACTAGAAGGATCATAATGGTCTTTATCTGCCATCATATACTATGTTACTATATTTTTCACACCCCATCCTGCTACGTTCTCACCTAATCCTCTTTTGGTATCTTGGGTTTTTCTTGCCATCCTTGCTGCTGTTGCTGCCCTGTCTGATCCTGCTGACCCATCACTATCTTGGTTCAGTGCCTTGCTGTGTTGATGCCACTCTTCTTCTTGCGCACTCAAAGTTTTGTGGTGTTGATGCCTCTTTTCTTTCTGCCTTACCCTTCATTTCATGACTTAGAAACATAGAAACATGACGACAGAAAAAGACCACATGGCCTATCTAGTCTATCCTTCCATATCAACCACCACGACAGTCTTCTTTTTCCCTTTAGAGAGCCTCTGTGTTTGCCACATGCTTCTTTGAATTCAGTTACTGTCCTCATCTCCACCACCTCCACTGGGAGACTATTCCACGGATCCACCACTCTTTTCGTAAAGAAATATTTCCGCATATTACTCCTGAATCTTTCCCCTTTCACCCTCATGCCATGTCCCCTCATAGCAGAGCTTGCTTTCAATCGAAAGAGGCTCTCCTCCTGTGCATTTATGCCATGGAGGTATTTAAACGTCTCAATCATATCACCTCTATCCCGCCTTTCCTCTAAGGTGTACATATTAAGATCTTTAAGTCTGTCCTCATATGCTTTATAATGAAGACCACTAACCATATTAGTTGCCACCCTCTGTACCGACTCCAGCCTATTTATATCCTTTTGAAGGTGCGGTCTCCAGAATTGCACACAATACCCCAAAAGAGGTTGCATCAAAAACTTATACAGGGACACTATCACCTCCTTTCTTCTGCTGGCCATTCCTCTCCCTATGCAACCAAGTATCCTTCTAGTTTTTGCCGTCGCCTTTTCTACCTGTTTAGCTACTTTAAGATCATCAGACACAATCACGCCTAGGTCTTTAGTGGAGAAAAGTACTTCACCCCAAATGTAGCCCAAATGCATGATCTTGCATTTTTTAACATTAAATCTCAGCTGACAAATTCTAGACCATTCTTCAAGCTTAGCTAGATCCATCCTCATGTTATCTACACCTTCCTGGGTGTCTACTCTATTGCAGATTTTGGTATCATCTGCAAAGAGGCAAACCTTACCCGAGAGCCCTTTCGCTATATCACTAACAAAGATGTGAAAAAGAATTGGAACAAGATTCTTTTTAACATCTTTGGGTTGTTCTGCTCCTCTCCTGGTTCCTTGGTGCTGCTCTGCCTCTCTTATGATATCTGGACAGAAGAAAGCAAAGATTGTGCCATCCTGACCCCATCAATCTTATCTTCAGGTTGAGTCCTCCATATGGGGTATATTTCCTAATAGAGTAGACAACTACCCAGGGCCGACAAAGGATTAGATGCATCTGTGATCTGGGCATGAATCTTACCTATTTACCTCTAATGGTATGACTTCATGCCCTCTTTAAGTCTGTTTTCAAAGTTCTTTGCAAATTTCTTTACAGTACTTACTGTCTATTTCATGTGATATTTAGCTTTCATTGGATTTTAATACCCATTTTGGGCTCAGCCCATAAAGGAGGAGGCATAATGCTGGTGTCTCATGGGCTGATACTAGTAGTTTGACAACATCCATGATCTCAGTCATGACCTGGATCTTTGTGTCTGGCCAAGAGGGTGAAGTTCTACATGTTACATGTCCTAAACTCAACCCCGCCCCGCCCCCAAGCCCACTCTATAGGCAAGTAATTAAATCTACAGTATAAAACCAAATGTAAATGGCTACTGCAGACTTTCCTCCAGATTTTCTTCTGGCTTGTCCTGAAAAAGCATAATCCACCCCATCAGAAGGAGGGAACCAACACTGGGCTCACTTGTTTTTAGCAGGCTGACTGCTAGAAAAGGTTTTGGACTGTCCCTCTTGCTCTTCACCAGATGTGTTAAAGAACAAGTAGCTGATGGGCGGCAAGACCACAGCACCTCTGATTGGTGGAAGGAAGGGCAAGAGCTGTTTCCTCTTTGCTACACCCCCTCCTCTCCTGTCTCACAAGGTTTCTTATTGCTTTTGGGACAGAAGTGGGGGAAGGAGGAACTGCAGATACAACTGCGGCTTTCTTGGCTCCCAATCCACACTGCTGTCTGAGAGGAAGAGGAGGGAGTCACAGTACCGGGTAAATTGTGGCAGAGGAAGTAAAGGGGGTGAATGCTAAGGGGCAGAGGTGACAAGAAGTGGGCAAATGCTTGAGGGGATCAACAGTAGATGAACGATATAGAGAGATGATTTTCAAGGTTGAGGGTAGAGAGGCAGATTAAATGGTCAGGTGTGGATGATGATGAGGAGGTGAATGCGGGGAGGGGAAGTAAATCTGAAAGCCAGGTAAAGGTGGGAGAGTTTAGTAGAGAAATATAATTAGAGAACATGTTTTATCCAAGTTCTCTGACCTTGTTCTCTGTAAAACCTAACAGTTGTTGTTATGGTATGTTGTTATATTGTGAACCGCGCTGATTCTGAATAGAGCGGTATATAAGAGCCTGTAATAAATAAATAAATAAATAAATAAAATGTGTGGCAGGACTTATTTCCTCTAGAGGAAGCTGGCAACCTTGACATGCTATTCTTAGGCTTTTTTCCATTGACCAACTACTGCCATTAACAGCCTGTTGAAACACAACAAGCAGAAACAGTGCAGGAGGCACAAAGGAGGGAATGGGAGAGCAAGAAAGGCTTAGCAATACTGAAGAGCAGTGGTTCCCAAACTTGGTGTCGGGATCCCAAATGCGGTCACACTATCAAAGGATAGGGTCACAGAAACATGAGCATTCCCCTTCTTTCAGGACTTTCACTGTGACCTATGCCAAGTAGTGGCAGTCACTAGTCCACATGCGGCCTGTGAGCCATTGAACATTCCTAGGCCCTTGTCCCCTCCAGTTACATTGGAAACCCATGCTGAGCACTGGGGTTTGTAAGTACACACTACACATTGACACAAGGACCCTGTGCCGACTGCTTCTGCTGTTACCACTACTGTTGCTGCTGCTTTCTGCTTTAGATGAGTGGAGGCCGGTGACCTGTTTTTTTTTTTTATTACATCATCTGGGGTCACCTGAACTTTCAGTTGTTAAAAGGGGGTCATGCAGGATAAAGGTTTGGGGAGAACTGTCAGTGGGAGGAGGAGGTGAAGGAGATCATTAGGGGTTAGTGGGCAAAGAAGTGTAGGACTGTGGGGGAGATTAGGTTGGGAAGAAGATCGGCACGGCCAGGGGAGCTAGAATGGAGAATCCTTAGGGGCAGAAGTATCACTTGGTATTGGGGGGGGGGGGGGGGGTGGAGGGTCTAGGAAAAAGGAATTTTATCCAAGTAGGGTAGGAAGAATTGAAGTTGTCATAGGGGCAGGAGAAGAGTCACCAGGATAGATGGGTGGAAGAGTGACACAACACTACAAGGTTTGGGATTGATGTGCAGTGCCACAAGAAGATCAGTAGCACTAAGTAGGGAAGGGTGGGGGGTCCACCGCTGTTGCTGCTTAGAGAGAAGTGGCATGCACAGCCCTGCCTTCATGGGAGAGAAGAGGCAGGAGGCGTCCCTAGCACTGACCTGCTGCAGCGGTGAAGACGTGATGGGACAAGAGCACAGGTCCAAAGCTTTGCCCTCACATAGATAAGAAGAATCTAACTCTAGAACACTCGAAATGTAAAATGATGCTAATAACTGTTTACCATTCTTGTGCATTGTAGGATGCAACGTGGGAACAAAGTTTGACAAACAGAAAAGGGAAAGAAGCGTTTTATAGGTTTGAACTGATTTTTTTTTTTTGTAAAGAACACGTTAGGTAGCATCACAGAAATGGTTTATTCCGCTTGCAGGTGTAGCACATGGCTGAGAGTAACGAGAGCCGCAGACAGCGATGCCAGGAAGCCCTTCGCTTAGGACAGAGATGCCGTGCTGCCCATGCGTGCCACCGGCGGCCCTGGCTCAGCTGCCAAGCCTTGCGATGCCAGTGCGATGCATGGGCTGCATGCTGGGTAGCTTCGGTGGCGACGGCAGGAGCATGTGATCGCCAGAGTGACTGATCTCGCACTGCCAGCAGCAGCCTTAGGGAGTGCAATGGAGGCTGCCTGACAGGCGGGCTGCGCTGCTGCTGCTGCACCAGGTCCGTTCATCCGCGCTGCACAAAGGTAAGAGCTCTCGGCTTCCCCGACCTTGCCGCTCGCCAGCGCTTCTGCTTCACTGGTGCTTTCGTGTCTTCGTAGCTGCTTTGTGCGTAAAGGTTGCGCCGTGTTTTGTGCTTGCAAATGTCAGCTGGCTGCCAGGGGTTTTGTCTGGGATGCTGTTCGTTGGATTCCCGTGTGCAGTGAATGACAGCCCCTGGGGCAGAGGAGAAGCCACCTCGGAGGTTACGAGCCGTTTGGCTAGTCGAGGCGGCGGGATTGCGAGTTATAAGGCTGCTACCTCTCTAGATCGTGGCGAATTGGTGTCTGGCTGGGCTCTGTTTTAGTACAAGGCATCAGCGCCCAGTCCCTCCACCCCTTGACATCCTCACACTGTATTTTCGGGCGCTCACCATTTTGCCTTTAGCCGAAAAAAAAAATCCACATGAAACATGACCTTCTGGCATCCTTTCAACAGTCTTAAGTGCCACGCTCCTTTTTTTCTCAAAATTGTTGCATACACGCCTATGTTATTTCAAATGAACCATGAAATGTAATCTCGATGTTCCAGAGGCACAAGCTGCCTTGCAATAAGTTTATCCCCCCCCTCCCCCCTGCATTTATATTATACCCGTGGAGGTGTCTGGACTCCCCTATTTATGAGTAAAGTGCCACACTAGATATGTGGCCATAGATACAGTACGTGCATATGGATATTATCACTTTCTTCAGCAGCATAAATACTGAGACAACAAAACCAAGACAAACTGCACTCGTTCAAAATGCAGATGGGTTAGGAGAGGTTAAAAAGGGAACACGGTGTTTCTCCATCTGAAACCTATTGCTAGAGCTTACACTCCTAGGGGCTCTTTTACTAAAGTGCAGGGCCAGCTCAACCCAGGGAAACTAAGCATCTGCTTAGGGTGGAAACCTCTGGGGATGGCAAAGAGCTGGGCATTCCAAGGAGGCTATAAAAGGTTTGCCAACAAGAGCACCAACACTTTGAACCAATTCTGGGGCCAGCTTTGCTAAAGTGTGCCCCGGTTTTGCACTTAATGTGCATATAGCATGAACATTAGTGTTCATTAAGTGCAAAGCTTGCACATTAACTGTTAGGTGCATGGACAGCATGTTCCCAGTTATCAATGCATGGTGCCCTACCCTAATGCAGAGTGCTATTATCACAAGTGCAATTATTGACATGTAGGTAATTGCACCTGCACAAATTGCACATTGACAGCGCTTGATATTTACCCCGCTCTCTGCCCTCGTCCCACCCATTCTCCACCTCAATGTGCCAGTGGCAACATGCAAATCAATGTCCTGCCCCCACGCTAACAGTTCCCATGGTGCCAAGTGTGCAGTTACCGCCTGCCAAAACGCATGCAAACTGCTCAGCGTACTTTACTAAAAGGGCCCCATAAGGTTGCTATTTAAGCAAACATTATTATTCACAAAGACACTGAAAGTGTTATGATCAAAACTAGCCATCTGCCATTTCCAAGATGTTCTCTTTCAATTCCTTTTTTGGATATCTTTGTGGGTGTAATTTAAATTTAAACAAAAATCCCCCACAGAATAAAAAACAAACAAAAAAACCTTAAAAAAGCATCCTAACAAGGGGTTAAAGAAATCCTAGAAGGCTCCTCCATGCTGCTTGAAATTTTAATGTGTGACCACAATAGCACAGAAATTGATCGCTAGCAGGAGGGTGGAGGGTGGTGGGAGCAGGAAAGGGTAAGCTGTATTTACGGCTGAGGGCTTACAATAAATAGCTGATTTTCAATTCATTAAGCTGTCATTCAGAACAAAGTCTAACATCTCATAGATATGATTTCCAGGAGTTGTTAAACAGTGCTTAAGCCAAATAATTCTTGTCCTAGATTGGTGGTATTGCCTTGTCTATAAAAGGAATACAGTTTTGAAATCCTAAACAGCTGTGTTTATTTCATGTGAATATGAATGCCAGTATTAAAAAAAAAATGCTCTCATGCTTACGCTATATTATATTGTATGAATAAATAATTCTATACACATGGTATAACGATTCATATGTTGAATGCATACATCTTGAAAATTCACTTATAATGTTTTAAAAAAAAGAGATATCTGTTCATAAATGTTATTTTGTGCATTCTACAATTAAATGATGAGTATAATGAGAAGGCAGAGAAAATGTCCATAAACGAGGAATAATTGTTAAAGAACATTGGTAGTGGAATTATTCTGCAAGGTTAGGTGAGAGCAAAGAGTTTGAAATATTGGGATAATGAAATTGCCCCCGCCAAAGGGATTCATGAAGCTCCTGCCTCTCGGTGTTACCACAGTGTAGGGGTCACCGTGTGTCACAGAAAAGAGAGCAGCACATTCTTTATTGTTAGGTGAGATGTGAGCCTTCAGCATCTGGAAACCCTGCAAGGTCATAGCTGAATAGGCTGAAAGAACAGAGAGCTATTGAATCCTCCTTCTGATGGTGTATGTGGTAATCCAGGGGAAGGTATAAAAACTATTCTGCATCCTTAGCCAATTCTGCAGCAATGAAATTTGAACCCCTAATAACAATGGACATCTAATTATTGCTATTAGTAGACTTCTAGGAAACTGTTCTGCAAAATGCCTATCATGATGGCCGTGGGACAGAAAACGGAAATGAGAAGTGTGGCGTTATCCACTTGAAGGGGAACGGTCAATAGAAAAAAAAACATCAGAAGAGATAACAGGGAGAAGGAGACTAGGGGCTGGGATGGACTAAAAATTGGAAATGGGAAACAGAGTTGTGAATTTAAGCAAAAACTGTGGTTCAGTGAAGGTAACAGGATGGCAATATTCTATCAACCCTCTTCAGGAGGCACACTATCCAGTCCAATTTTCAGGACTGCTCTACAATGAATATGCATAAGATTTACATGGACTCAGTTTCCAATATATAGAAATCTATCTCATACATATTCATTACAGATGTCTTGAAAAGCAGACTAGCTAGGTGTGCTTCCGGACACGGTTAGCATAAATTATCTGGCAAAACAATTTTAAACTGAATACATAGAGGAGCTACCCACAGGGAGAATAACTTGGGTAAACAGGAGTTTCCTGCTACAATCACATTTTAAGCAGATTTTGCAAATTATTGGAATGGTTTTGTACAGGTTGTAGATAACCTGCAGGTGTTTTTGGCTTGATATCTACCATTTGAAGAATGACTGTAGCATAAGTTTGACCAAGAACCCGAAATTTACAATAATCTGATTCAGAACTGATGAAGATAGGTTTACATAAGCGAGGATTTGGTAGATAAATAGAGGTAACAGGGATATATATGACTGTGTCCGCCTCCATGGTGCCAGCTGTTGAAGAAGAGGAATAAAACATGACACCAGGAACTTGGGCTATGGAGATAGATCAAGGAAGGGAAGGCAGGAAGAATGTTTTTGGCCATAGAGGATAAAAGAGCTACCTATATATCTGTCTGTCTACGTTTAAAATAATTTTAAACCTAGTTGTGTATTCTACTATTTTGGTTCATGAGATTATTGTATGCCAAGATATATTCACCAAAGACATGTGTAAAATTTCAGTTTTCATCACCCTAAAGATCTTTAGTTTAGTTTAGTTTCACATTTACATTCTGCTTAACCAGACTTGATTCAAGGTAGATTATAAGGAGGGATATATCAATACAGCAACTTTGCTTAATGTTTGACATTATAAGTGGCATTTTAGAAAGGTTGTCTAAGTGAAATCTGGGACATCCAGAGTGGAATGTACAGAAAAACACCAGAAATGTTTATATTGCCAGATGATTTTCATAACATGGACAATCCCCTCTGGTGGCCACATAGACGTTCCATTAGGAGCAGGGCAGAGATGTCCATCTTATGCAAGCTAGGAGTAGCAAAATGAAATATGAGCTCCCGTTCCCCATTAGTGTTTGTTGTCATACTGTAAAATAAAGAGGGCATTAGTGTAGCTCCTTCTCCATACCCTCTAGACATTTTCCTGATAAAATGATCACTTTTCAGATGCCTGTTTATACCTGGAGGCATAACCTTAGACACAATGCTGGAGTCTAAGTTCTTGGGAATGCCCTAGCCATACTTCGATCATGCCTCTGTTCAGATATGGACATCTTCACATTGGGGATGTCCACAGACCTGGTTTCTAAAATAGTTCTGAAGATGTCTCCGTGTTTGGATGTCGACGTCTCTATGTCCATGTTCCGACATCCAAAGCATGAATAGGGCTTCCAAAACAGCCTTCTATATCAGAAAACAATGACTTCATTAATAATGAGCATCAAAACAGCAATTAACAAATTAAGGAAAAAAATCTACCCCAATATTTGATAAATAGCCAAGTTTTTAACCTTTTTCAAAACTCTAACTAATTTAATTCAGACCTCAAATTCACAAGCTAGGAGTGTGCCTTTGGCAGATGACTTCTTAGACTGAGATGATTTGGGCAAAACTAACTTGATTTGGTGGTAGCACCTGATCTCATAGTAAGTCTTTGCTAAAGAGACAAATGGTGACAAATAAGCTGGATCTAAACCATGTAAACCGTCAAACACGAAACATAAAAGTTTAAAATTCGCTCTGGCACCTGTTGGTAACCGATGAAGGAAAATCAGAATTAGTACTGTATAACTCTATCATATTTGCATGGATGTAGTTTGATTGCTTTATCGGGGGGTACGGGGGCAAAGGGAGGGGTGATATATTTGCATATTCATTATGATTATCTTTAAAAAAATCACTAGATGGATAGGAAACAAACAGATGGGGGATGAGCTGGCACCCCTCAAGATATTCCAAGAGGAAGCAGAGTTTCTCATACAGTGACTTTGCCAAAAATAAAAGGAAGAATAAGTAACAACGGGAAAATTGAGCTGGAAACATAAATTCTTTTTATGGCATAGTTTGTATCTAGAGAAATTTTCTGCCTGTATCCACAGAAAGAACATACAGTATGTTTCTAGCTCACGTTTCCCATTGTTACTTATTGTTGGATTTCACTGAATGGGTTTTCCTATTTTCATTTTTTTTGTAGGATTTTTTTTTCATCTCAACCTATAAATAAAAGGAAAGCAACATATTCCCAGGCTATATCATCAAAATGCAACAAAAAATGTGACTATTTAGCCTGGTATTCTAAGATTTTAAAAGAATTATTTATTTATTTAATTTATTTAGCTGTATTTATATCCCGCTTTTCACCGGGTCAAAGCGGTGGAAAAAAAATACCGACACTTCTAAATATACACAGTTATGATCAACATTATTGGCATCCTTACATTTTAGATATGTTATTTATAATTTATGTATTCAATTAATTAATTTATTTAATTTTCTTATATACCGCGCTTTTTATCATCAGTGCAGTTTACTTACAACATAACTGTGCAGTGCAGGGTGTCTGCACTGTACTTACAATATAACAATGTAGTAACAAAATAACAATATAACAGGGGGTTATGTACAGGATTGAGCAGGGTACTATATACAAATAGGTTAAGAACATTTTGGTAAAGAATAGATCAATTAATTACGTGTTGGCTTAAGTGGGTACATGTAGTGGTTGGGGTGATTAAGTATCTACTTGTCGGGGGGATCGGGGTCTGGTCGACATGGATTCAGGCTTAAGTAGTTGTTGCTAGGGTGTTGTATGTTAGGGCTACAGGTCGTGGCTGGCTGTAGAAGGCATGCTTGGGAATTATAGTGCTGTAGAAAAAGGTGATGTTTCAGCGCCTTCCTGAATTGGGAGATGTCCTTGATGGCCCTGATAGCAGGGGGTAGGGCATTCCAGCAACTAGGCGCATAAAGCGCGAATGCTCTGCTCCTGGCTGCTTGTGAGCATTTTGTGATCTGTCTTGGAAGGGTCAAGGTGTTGATAGCTGCAGATCTTCTTGCCCTGTTGGTGGGTGTGGTCTGAATAAGATCTGTGAGTGATGTGGAAGAGCACTTATTAATGGCTTTATACGTCAGCGTCAGCACCTTGAAGGCGATCCTACTATGTACTGGGACCCAGTGTAGATTTTTTAGAATTGGTGTTATATGGTCCCTCCTTGATGCTCTGTGTAGGAATCTGGCAGCTGCGTTCAAAGCTAGTTGCAGAGGGTTTATAGTGCTTTTTGGAAGGCTGTGTAGTATGGCATTTGCGTAGTCGAAATGCGGGGTTACTAAAGCTTGAAAGACTGTTCTAAAGTCCGCTGGGTCTAGCAGTTGTCTAGCAGTATGAGAAATAATTGGAAATATTCCAACTATATGTCATCATAATATTTTAATAATACGTTCAAAGGTATACAACAGGAAAAAAGATGTCTGTGCAACTTAGACAGTAATTTCTGAGAAAAAAACTAAATATGACTTGGACAGGATTAATGACACTCTTCACTAATATTTGGTTGTACAACCTTTGGCAGTGATGACAGCCTCCAAACGTTTCTTGTAGCCATTTATAAGTTTTGTACATCTGTCTGATGGTGGTTTCTCCCACCCTTCAACTGCGATTTGTTCCAGTTCATGAATGTTTCCAGGAGTCCTTTTACCAATGGCAGATTTCAGCTCTTTCCAAAGGTTCTCAAGTGGACTGAAATCAGGATTCATTGCTGGCCAATTTAAAACAGTCAATTTGTTCCTTTTAAACCATTCCTTCATACTTTTGGATGTATGTTTTGGGTCATTGTCCTGCTGGAGGACACATGATCTTTGACCCAGACCTGGCATTCTGACATTAGGTAGCACATTTCACTCCAAAATACCTTGTTAGTCCTCTGACTTCATGATTCCTTTAATACTTTCCAGGTCTCCAGTTCCTGAAGCGGCAAAACAGCCCCATATCATTATGGAACCTCCACCCTATTTAACTGTAGGAAGGGGTTTTCTTTCCTTATAAACTTTATTTCTTCGCCTAAAATGTATTGCTGGTCTGCATTGGCAAAGAGCTTAAGTTTGGTTTCATCTGTCCACACAACATTTTCCCAGAAGGATTGTGGTTTATCAAGGTGGGTTTGGGCAAAGATCAGGCGTGCCTTTTTATGTCTATCTTTGAGCATTGGGGTCCTCCTTGGCCTTTACCCATGAAGTCCTTCTTTGTTTAGTGCACAGCGTATGGTGCAGGTTGAAACCACTACCTCAGATTTCTCCAGGTCAGCTTTAAGCTCTTTGGATGTTGTATGTGGTGTTTTTCCAACAATTTGCACTAACCTTTGAAGACTTCTTCGTTTAATTTTCCTCTTCCCAACTGTCCTGGGAGGTTCTTGACAGTTCCATGAGCAGAAAACCTCTTAATAACATTGTAAACTGTAGACACAGGAATGCCAAGGATTTTGGAGATGGCCTTATATCCCTTTGATGTTTGGTGATAAGGACTTTTCTGATGGTCTCAGGCAGCTCTCTTGTGTTCACCATTGTGAAATGGAAAAAGGCGTAAATGTGGCAATTTCAAACATTAGAGCCATCATTCATTGGTTGATTCAAGTCAGGTGATTGCTGACAACTGATCACAGATGTGTCTGATTTTACTGCAGTGGGAATGGGGTTCTTCTGTTCAAACTGATTTGAATTGTTTATAAGGGTGCCAATAATCATGTCCTGTTAATGTCCCAGTTTTTATATTATTTCCCACTATTCCCTTTTTTAATTGATCTTGTTTTATTTGATTATTTTGTGTGTCAAATATGTGTGCATATATAATCCAAAATCATTTCACTGGCCACATGTTTTTTAGGAAATATTGAATTGCAAGGGTGCCAATAATGTTGACCACAACTGTATTCTGCAAAATATAAAGGAGATGTAAGGTGCTCACATGCTAAGGGACAAAAAGAAAAGGAGAACCCATGGCACAGTTTCTCACACAAAATTCCAAGCAGGAGCTCGGTTACAGACAGAGATTCCTATGCCAGTTGAAGGACAGGTTCCATGTGCAGGAAACCTGCATGTTGAAGCTCTCAAAAAAGAAGTGAAGGAACTGAGAGAAGAGGTGGCGAGGCTGGAGAGGATTCAAGACGGTGAGAAGTACATTGATGAGATGCTTCTTGAAACTTCCAAGCTCTCCGACAGAGGTGAAGATGGGAGCCTGCAGAATGATGAAAGCTGGACACGAGTCACCAGGGCCTGCAGAATCACCAATCCAACTCCTCCAGTCCTTGAATTGAAGTACCATTATGTTGCTCTAGAAGTGGAGGAGGTAAAAGCATCCCAGGTAAGGGAAGAACCAGAGCTCAAGCACCCCAAAGATTGATAATTGCAGCCCAGTACAGTGGATTACGGGCTAGATGGTTTACGATGAGTACTAAAAAAACTGGCAAAACAGATATATGTTGATTCTGTAAGAAACAGCTGGAAACAATAACTCATGTTATAACAAGCTGTGAAGTTCTGATGGGAGAAAATTTCTATACCAAAAGGCACAAGAAAGTAGCATGCCTCTTCCACTGGAAACTCTGTAAACACACAACATCACTGTCCCTGAAGAGCACTGGGATCATGACCCTAAAATAATAAGTCTAACTGAAGTAAAACTGCATTATTTCCCCTTGTGCAAGATATCCCTCAAATGATCTATCAAAGCCGATAAGGTCTCAATGCTAAAACAGCTTCTAAAACCCAAGTGCATTTGGTCCAATATATCAAATGAATTTAAGAATTTCTGAAGTTGGGATGGTACCACTGCTTCCAGAATTTTAGCAAGAAAAGGAATGCTAGCCACTGGGTGATAACTCAAACTTAAGGTTTGTTTTTAAAATCAGTTTTTGATGATTTTAGGATTGGGGTAACAATGATCTGACCAAGTTCTTCAGGAAAGCAGCCTTGTTCCAAAGCCAAATTAACAACAACGTAAGCCATTTATACCCAGTAAAAGACAATTGCTTAAGAAGAGACGCAGGACAAGAGTCCAACTCATGGTATCCCTTACTAAATCTTAAAGTTAACTTCTTCACAGCTGAAAATGGAGCTGGGATGAAAGATTCCCAAAACTGATCATTCCAAAGGTTATAAAGATCTTGACTTTCATCCCCATCTAATTGAGGGATGTCAGGATTAACGTTCTGAGGTAACAATACCATCACAATTCTCTGCATTAAGGGGCATATTTACTAAGCTGGGTTAATGGTTAGCAAACACTGTTTGTAGGTCCCATTGAATAACATGGGATCAGTTTACAAACAGCTTGTCCAAACCCTCCTCAGCTATTACGTTTTCAATTTATTCTGATTCCAGAAATCCTTTGTGATGATTCGTCTGTTCCATAGATGCTGCTCACTGGGATATTCAGCAGCTCTAACCCGATTAGAGCCACTAAGCGCCCCGATGCTAAGCGCTTATCATCAGGGCATTCCAGGGGTGGAGTGGGGTGGCACCATGGGTTAATGGGGCAATGGCGATATTCAGCCACTACCTAGTTTATTTATTTTCTCTTATATACCGCGCTATTCTGCATCAGTGTGGTTTACATTGAACAAACTGAAATTACATTGAACAGGGTATTATAACTTGGAGATAACTATTTTACAGGGGACATGGGCTTTGGAGGGTTAAGTGGCTTGCCCAAGACCACAAGGAGCACCTGTGGGACTAGAAACCCCAGTCCTTCCGGCCCAAGGTTGCTGTCCTCTAGTGGGATTTGAACCCCCGACCTTCCGGCCTGAAGTACCTTGCCCCAACCACTAGGCTACTCCTCTACTCCTAACTGGGGGTTAGCCAACTTCTGAGGGTCCTGATCAGATCTTAGATCCCGTGTTGGAACATATTTTAATAGCTTTGAAAATAAATAATCAGGGTTCATCCCGTGCAAATCTTTAAAAGTCCAGGACAATATTTTAAACTGTACCCTCTGTGTAACAATGAGCCAATAAAGTTTCTGTAATAGAGGAGTGGCCCTTTTCTAACACGATTTCTGCAGGCCCAAATAGGCTAAAGCAGCGATGGCGAACCTATGGCACGCGTGCCAGCTGTGGCACGCGAAGGCCTTGCAGCTGGCACGCGGGAAGGTCCGCCATCGAAAAAAAAAACAACAACCCTGTCTGCTGCCGTTGTCGGGGCCGCCGCGGCAGAATCGAGCGTGCCGCGGGGCCCCCCTGTACCACCGGCAGAGCCTGTCCTCCCCGTAGCAGCTCTCTCTTTGGAGCTGCAGTCAGACTCGCCGGCTTGCAGAGCGCGAAGGGAAGAGTTTCCCTTTCGCGACTCTGTTAAGCCCGCGGGGGCTGATGGGAACTTCCCATCAGCCCCGCGGGCTTAACAGAGCAGCGAGGGAACTCTTCCCTCGCGCTCTGCAAGCCGGCGCGTCTGACTGCAGCTCCCAAAGAGAGAGCTGCTACGGGGAGGACAGGCTCTGCCGTGGGTACAGGGGGGCCCCGCGGCACGCTCGATTCTGCCGCGCGGCCCCGACAGCGGCAGCAAACAGTTTTCTGTTTTGTTTTTTTTTTTTAATTTTCCCTGGGCTGGGCTGGGGCTGGGCTGGGGGGGTGGGGGTGGGGTTAGGAGTGGTGCTGGCTGGGCTGGGGGGCTTAGGAGTGGTGATGGGCTGGGCTGGGCTGGGGGGGGGTTTAGGAGTGGTGATGGGCTGGGCTGGGCTGGGGGGGGGTTAGGAGTGGTGATGGGCTGGGCTGGGCTGGGCTGGGGGGGGGTTAGGAGTGGTGATGTGCAGGGCTGGGCAGGGGGGGGGGTAAGGAGTGTTGATTGGCTGGGCTGGGCGGGGGGGGGTTAGGAGTAGGGATGGGCTGGGGTGGGGGTGTTAGGAGTAGTGATGGGCTGGGGTGGGGGGGTTAGGAGTGTGATGGGCACTGGGCTGGGGGTTAGGAGTGGTGATGGACACTGGGCTGGCTGGGGGGGTTAGGGGTGGTGATGGGCACTGGGCTGGCTGGGGGGGTTAGGAGTGGTGATGGGCGCTGGTCTGGGGGGTAGGAGTGGTGATGGGCACTGGGGGGGGTTAGGAGTGGTGATAGGCGCTGGGGGGGCTAAACTAAAAATTGAGTGATGGGGGATTAGGACTGGGAGTGGGCTTGATGGGAGGGTTAGGACTGGAAATGGGCTGGTGGGATTAGGACTGGGAGTGAGCTATGGGGGGCTAGGACTGGTAATTGGTTGGGGGGTTTGCTAGGACTGGAAATGGGCTGAGTGGAAGGGGGCTTGAACTGCAAATAGCTGTTGGGGATGGGGCTTGGAATGGAAATGGGCTGAGGGGAATTGGGGGGCTTGAACTGAAAATAGCATATGGGGACGGGGCTTGGAATGTAAATGGGATGAGGGGAAGTGGGGGTCTTGAAGAAGGTAATTGATGCTTGGAGAGACTGGAACTAGAAGGGAGCTGAGGGTGTGGGAGGATTAGAATGGGATGGGGGCTGGGAGAGTAAAATGGAGAGGGGAAAATATTTGTGTAGGAGGGATGAAAATCTACAATTGGCCAGGTATTCGGAGAGTAATTGGGGATTGAGGATGGAGGGGTAAAATTTGTGTGGATGAAATAGAAATGAGGAAAGAGCAAAAGGAGAAAGATTAGTATGTTAAAGCAGATGTAGAGAGAGAGAGAATGGAAAAAAAACTAGAAGATAGAGAAGAAAGGACAAATGGACAGCAGACGATGGAGAGTTAGCAGAAAACATGAAAGAAACCAGAAGAAAATGGCTGGACCAATTGCAACTGAAAAAAATGCACAAAAGGTAGAACGATATCTCTTTATTTTGAATTTATTAACTGGAATATGTCAGCTCTGGGAAATGTGCATCATTAACATCTGCGCTTTGTTTTGGTACAAGAGGAAATTCCTATTTGACGTTGCCACTTGTTCTCTTCCCCAGTATTCACTGAAATGTATTGGTTTAATATTTGCAGTGTTGCCTTTTGATAGGTAGGGTATGGTGCTTTGTGAGTCCTGGTAATGCTGTCAGGATACGGCGGGTTTGCTAGGGTTCTAAATGGGCAGCGTTTGTAGTAGTTCCTAATGTGCCTGGCGGTTGGCACTGGATTATAGTAATGTAGAAAATCTTTTAGTCTTTCTTTATCCATACACTCATTAAGAGACATGTTAACTAAAAGTTAGTGTATGGTAACATTATGCAAATATTTATGCAAATAAGACCACTTATGCAAATGACGTGCTGGCACTTTGAGGAAATTCTTTGGTTTTGTGCGGCAGTTTGGGCACTCGGGCTCAAAAAGGTTAGCCATCACTGGGCTAAAGCATTCTGAACTGCCTGTAGTCTTTTTAGTAATTGAGCAAGGAAGCCCCACATATAGGGCATTACAATAATTATTAATGATTACACTAACTTTTTTAATACCTCAAACTCTAAAAACAAGTACAGCTGCCTAAGCAAAGGGAGATGCAGAATAAAACTTACTAGCTGTGGTTGGTGAATTGCTATGCATCTCTTAGGGGGAGAGAATATTGTTCCCTTCCCAAGTCTTGTTGTGTAGCTTCATATGGTGACCCCATTGTACAAAATCTATACTAAATCCTGTAGAAAGGAACTCGAAGTAAGGTACTAGGGTATTGAAGAAAGGTTAAGAGATATGGAGAGAGAATTTTAGTGACTGCCTAGTACAGGGGCCTCCAGAACTGGAGTTGGAGAACCCTGGCCTAATAGAATATATGTAATACATGCCAAGGTTGTATTTTGTAGATGTTTGTGAAAATGAGACAAAATGTTTTTGCTTGTAGAATGCTTGTCCTGATTAAGCATGAGCAGTATGTTTGTACTTGATATGACCTGTAACATGTAGTGTTTAGCTTGATCTGTAACATGTAGATAAAAAAAAAGTGAAGCAGAAGCATGACATAGAGTGATAAGGCAAAATTGTAGAATGTGGCAGTGTTTTCCTAATAAAAGAAGATGCTGTGGGCAGTCGTGGGGGGGGGGGGGGAGGGGGTTACAGGACACTGCTCAGGTTTATAGACCTTAAGCAGACTGTTATGGTATAATTCTGTGTGTGTTTTCGTTCCTTCCTCACTTACACTGAATATAGAGAATTGGAGCCAAGAGCCGAGGTTGGATTTTGCTATTTGGGTGCCTGGTCAGGATTAGATCACGCAAACAGATCCCAGCCAGGCGTCACTACAATTGAAGTATGGTAGGAAAGAGAAAGAAAAATATATACTGTCTGCATGTTGCCCAGGATAAAAAGATGACACCCGTAGCCTCTGCATTATGGCTAATGATGATGATAGCGATAGTGCAGACACTGCAGCTGCAGATAACATCCTTGCCATGTATAAAGGCTATGGTGAGTGTTTTCATGGACCCATTGTGACAAGAGATAAGCCACGGAAATTAATGAAAAAGCTAAGAGGATTAGTATGTTAAGTAGACTAATGCAGATAAAAAGGAGATAATATACTGTTACTTTTATGCTACAAACCCTATATTTAAATCAAGAGAGTATTCAAAGAGAATCCACCAAAAACTGGAAGAAAGAGCAAAATCGTCACAAAAAACCTGCAAAAAGCAACAGATGCAAATTTAAGATCTTTAATTTCACAGATCAAAGTCAAAAAGTATGTGAATGATAATGTCTTGAATGAACTTAAGGGCTACCATGGAAAAATAAATACAGGGAGGAGGAGGAGGCCTAGGTGAGAGTACTAGAAGAAAGGAATACACAGAAAATGAAAGAGCAGTTGAGGGGGAGATGGAGCTTGGAGATCTGGAACTGCAGGAGAGTGAGATGAATAAACAAATCAACTGAAGAGGAGGAAGAAAGGGAGAAAGATTCAGAGGTGGAGGTATTCAAGATCAAACTCCTAGTCCACATGGAAAAAAATGAATATGCTGGGTTCCAGGCAAGGTAAAGATTACCCAAATTAAATTTAACACCTAAGGTTAAGAACATAAGATATGTCATTCTGGGTCAGACCAAGGTTCATCAAGCTCAGTATCCTGTTTCCAACAGTGGCCAATCTAGGTCACAAGTACCTAGCAGTTTCCCCAGAAGGTACAGGTTCCACAAGGCTTGTATTGGGACAAGCAGTTTATTTCCTGTGCCCCCTTTAATAATGGTTTATGGACATTTCCTCCAGGAACTTGTCCAAACCTTTTTAAAACCCAGCTACACTAACAGCTTTTACTACATCCCCCAGTAACGAATTCCAGAATTTGATTACGCTTTGAGTGAAAATATATTTTCTCTTATTAGTCTTAAAGTATCTAAACAGATAGGAAAGGTGACGGCGATAGCTAGAAGGATGCTTGGGTGCATAGGGAGAGCAATGGCCAGCAGAAGAAAGGAGGTGTTAGTGCCTCTGTATAGGTCCTTGGTGCGACCTAGTTTGGAGTATTGTGTGCAATTGTTTTATTCTCCATTCCTTTCCTTATGATTCCTAGCATTCTATTTGCTTTCTTGGCCGCCACTGCACACTGGTCAGAGGGTTTCAAGATGCCTAAATCTTTTTCCTGGGTGGTGATTTCTAATGTGACACCTTGCATTGTGTAATTATAGTTTGGGTTGTTCTTTCCTAGGTGCCTAACTTTGCACTGTCCACATTAAATTTCATCTGCCATTTGAATATCCAGTCTTCCAATTTATTAAGGTCCTCTTGCAATTTTTCACAATCCTCTTGAGTTTTAACAATTTTGAATAATTTTGTGTCATCTGCAAATTTGATTACCTCACTCGTTATTCCCATTTCCAGGTCATTTACAAATATGATAAAAAGCAGCGGATCCCTAGGGTACTCCACTATTCACCTTTCTCCATTGGGGAAACTTGGTCATTTAGCCTTGCACTCTGCTTTCTAACATTTAACCAGTTCCTGATCCACAATAGTACACTGCCTCCTATCCCATGACTTTTTAATTTTGCCAAGAGTCTGTCATGAGGGACCTTGTCGAAGGCTTTCTGAAAATCCAGATACAGTACATCGACTGGCCCATCTTTGTCTACCTGTTTATTTATACCTACAAAAAATATAACAGATTAGTAAGACAAGACCTTCCCCGGCTAAAGCCATGTTGGCTTCTCCACCATGACTATCTACATGTTCAGAAATTTTGTTTTTAATAATTATTTCTACCATTTTTCCGGGTACTGATGTCAGGCTCACTGGTCTGTTGTTTACTGGATCACTCCTGGAACCCTTTTTAAAAATTGGTGTTACATTGGTCATCTTCCAATCTTCAGGTGTAAACTGATGATTTTAATGATAGTTCACAATTAGTAATAGTAGGTCTGTAATCTCATACTTCAGTTCTTTTAACACCCTTGGATGTATACCATCCAATCCAGGTGATTTGCTACTCTTCAATTTATCAAATAGTTGTAATACATCTTCCCAGTTTATTGATATTTCTTTCAATTGTTCTGCTGCATCAGCTTTAATTACCATTTCAGGCATTGATAACTTCCCTACATCTTCTTGTCCCCTCTTAGTGCCACTTTTACCCCTCTATCATCCAGTGGTCCACCTGACTCTCTCATAGTTTTTTTGCTACAAATGTACTCGAAAAAGTTTTTATTATGCGTTTTTGCTTCCACAGCAAGCTTTTTTTCAAATTCTCTCTTTGCCTACTTTATCAGTGCCCTGCACCTAACTTGCCAGTGCTTATGTTGTCTCCAGTCTTCATCATTTTGTTCCTTTTTCCATTTCCTGAAAGATGCTTTTTTTGGCTACAACAGCTTCTCTGATCTCACCTTTAAACCAGTTTTTTTGGACTTCTTTCCACTTTTCTTAAAGCATGGAATACAGCTGGTCTGAGCTTCCAAGATAGTATTTTTAAACACCACCTATGTTTGATGTAAATCTTTAACCTTTGCAGTTGTTCCTTTCAGTTTTTTCTTAACTGTTTTCCTCATTTTTCCATAGTCTCCTTTTTTATAGTTAAAAGGTAGTACTGTGGATTTCCTTGTTGTCCTTCGTCCATTTATTAAATCAAACACGATCATGCTATGATCACTGTTGACAAGTGGCCCAACACCCTTATCTCTTGCACCAGATCTTGTTTTCCACTAAGAACTAGGTCCAAGATGACATCCCCTCTTGTCGGTTCATGAACCAGCTGCTCCAAGAAGCAATCATTTATTTCATCTAGAAACTTTATCTCCCTAGCATGTCCTGCCATAACACTGACCCAGTCGATACCTGGGTAATTGAAATCACCCATTATTATTACTTTGCTGTAAATATTGTTAGCTTTCCTGATCTCTTTCAGCATTTCATCATCAATTTGTTCATTCTGGCCAGGCGGTCAGTAGTACACTCCTACTGCAATGACATTCCCCTTTTTACATGGACTTTCAATCAACAGAGATTCTACAGTGTATTTTGTTTCCTGCAAAATTTTAATGCTGTGTGACTCAATGCCCTCTCAAACACAGAGCACAACCCCTCCACCAATTTGATTTACTCTATCTTTGTGATATAATTTGTACTTAGGTATCACAGTGTCCCACTGGTTGTCCTCCTTCCACCATATCTCTGAGATACTAATCATATCTAAATTATCATTTAGTGCTATATATTCTAACTCTCCCATCTTATTTTTTTAGACTTCTAGCATTTGCATATAAGCATTTTTAGAGGCTGTATTTTATTCATATGAATCTGGTAACCGGTAGGCAGGGGTAATTGGAATCTTTATGTTCTGTCTGCTCTGTACTTAAGGGCATTTGGGTTACTTTTGTCTTTATTGGAACCTCTCTGCTGGTATGCCCTAACTTCAGTCTTTTGCTAGTATCCTTCAAGGATATATCCTTCTGAACCATGTGCTCTTGGGTGACGGTCAGCTTTCCCCTATCTAGTTTAAAAGCTGCTCTATCTCCTTTTTAAAGGTTAATGCCAGCAGCCTGGTTCCATCCTGGTTAAGGTGGAACCCATCCCTTCAGAAAAGCCCCTCCTTTTTCCAGAATGTTGCCCATTTCTTAACAAATCCAAAACCCTCATCCTTGTACCATTGTCTCATCCACGCATTGAGACTCCAGAGCGTGGCATGCCTTTTCGGTCTTGCACATGAAATGGGAAGCATTTGAGAGAATGCTACCCTGGAAGTTCTGGATTTCAACTTCCTACCTAAAAGCCTAAATTTGGTCTCCAGAACCTCCCTAGTCCCTACCACACTTTCCTATGTCATTGGTACCAGCATGTATCAGGAGAGCAGACTCCTCCCAAGCACTATCTAAGACCTTGTCTTGGTGGCGCGTGAGGTCTGCTACCTTTGTACCAGGCAGCCCTTTTACCAGGCGATTCTCACGTCCACAAGCCACCCAGCTGTCTGCATGCCTAAAGATTGAATCACCAACTGTAACAACTGTCCAAACTCTTCCCTCTTGGTCACATGGCCTTGGAGAAACCTTCTCAGTGCGAGAGGGTTTTACATTACCTGGAGGACAGGTCCTAGCTACAGGATCACTTCGTGCCACACCAGGGTGATACTCTCCTATCACGTAACCTTTCTCTTCCATGGCAACAGGGATGCTACCAGACTGGAGGTGGGACCCCTCAGTACTATGTCCCTGTAGGTCTAGTCTATGTACCTCTCTGCTTTCCTTAAGTCTTCCAAGTCTGCTACTCTAGTCTTCAGAGAACGGATTCATTCCTTGAGAGCTAAGAGCTCCTTGCATCTAGTGCACACGTAAGACCCTTCACCAACTGTGAGAAAATCATACATGTCTCAGTGCAAAAGACTGGAAAGCCCCCATCTCACTGCTGGACAGCTGTCTGCATCTTAGTTTTAAGGTTATGTTTATGTATTTAAGTTGTTTATTTCCATAGATTTGCTGGGGATACTTATACTAATAAAACTATATCTAATACGTTTGTTCACCTCAAGGTTAATTAATCTCAGGTCCTTAATGTATGCTTGATGAAGATAAACAGCTGCACCTGAGAGTGAATATGGGTACCTCCTTCCCTTTAAGACTATGATTATCCCAGGGATAGGTGAGAGTGGGGAGGGAATGAAGACCTATTAAAAGTTAGCTTGTTTCTAATTTAAAGGCTTACCAACTTCCTGGGTGACTCATGTAGCTCTTGGTTTGATAGAAGGGGCCTTTTAAATTGTCCCTTTGATCTGTCACTTGCTTTTAACACCTATTCAAGACAACTTCACAGATCTTTTGCCTCCTAACTGGAAGGCCTTTGTAAAGGTCACTAGAAACAAGTTTATTTCTTCCTACTCAGGACTCTTCTACCTGTATGCTAAGCTGTGCTCTGATTTGATTTAGATAAAAAGTTCTCTAGAAACAACTTTATTTCAGTAACTATTTACCCTATTTAACTTTCTTTGTTTAAGCTATACTCTTGATTTGATTGAAATGAAAAGCTCTCTAGAAACAAATTTCAGAGTCTGTTTACTCTTAATTTAGGGGTATGTTTACTAAACCGCGCAATTGTGCGGGGCGCACTTGAGCGTGCGCTAAGGTACCTTAGCGCACGCTAATAGTGCGTTTTTGTGCCCCGCACACGTGCGCGCTGCACTAACGGGCCCGCACAAGTGCGCAGCGCACTGATGTGCGATAGAGGCGTGGAAAGGCATTCCGAGGGTGGAGGAAGGCTCCCGAGGGGCGGAGGGACGGGGTCAATGGGTGGAGAGTGGGCGGGGAGAGGCTCCCCGCACAGGAGCGGGGCTGAAATTCAAGCTAAAAACTACCGCGAGTGAAAACCTCGCGTTAGAACCGATTTAAAGGGAAGAGCAACCATTTCCGTCAGCAATGTACAGAAAAACCGGGGAAACCACCAAAACGTGAGCAGTGTGATACATGTGCACAGTACAAAAGGGCAAATAAAGCTCAAAAATGACCTCGGAAAATTGGGGAAAAAACATAACCAAGCTGGCCAATATTGATATCAATGGGCAACATTAAAAAACACTCCCAGGAAAGCTCCAAAAAAAAGAAATGATTTTTGGAAGGGTCTACGCTTTATTGAGCTTTATTTGCCCTTTTGTCTCCATACAAGGTGAATGAGCCCACAGTAAAATTGTGCAGAACAGGGTTTATGACTCGTTCAGCCAGGTTTCCTATCTCCAGGGACTGCACTGTCTCTGTGGCCACAGTGTGGTGCAGCGGATACAGCCAGTGCCTGCAGGACCAGAGGGTCACAGGCAGGGCCGGATTTACCTTGAGTGAGGCCCTACGCCAACAAAAATTGTGGGCCCCCAGCAGGGGCGGCCCAAGGGGGGTGCGGACCTCATTTGCATAAGGGGCCTCATTTGCATAAATATTTGCATAATGTTACCATATACTAACTTTTAGTAAACGTGCCTCTTAATGAGTGTATGGATAAAGAAAGACTAAAAGATTTCTACATTACTATAATCCAGTGCCAACTGCCAGACACATTAGGAACTACTACAAACACTGCCCATAGTAAACCCGCCGTATCCTAACAGCACTACCAGGACTCACAAAGCACCATACTCTACCAATCAAAAGGCAACACTGCAAATATTAAACCAATACATTTCAGAGAACAACAATACATGACCTACTGGGGAAAGAGAACAAGTGGCAATGTCAAATAGGAATTATATAAACAGAACACCTCAGCTCAGTTACACATGCAGAACATAGACCATCACCAAACAAGTAATCACAATTTAGAAATAGGAAGACAATAATTAAACTGGGAATCCCAAAAGCCAAACTTGGAATGTACAACACTGTAGAAATAAAACTATACATTAATTTGCTCTTGTACTAAACAAAGCGCAGATGTTAATGATGCACATTTACCAGAGCTGACATATTCCAATTAATAAATTCAAAATAAAGAGATATTTTTCTACCTTTTGTGCATTTTTTTCAGCTGCAATTGCTCCAGCCACTTTCTTCTGGTTTCTTCGTGTCTTCTGCTAACTCTCCATCGTCTGCTGTCCATTTGTCCTTTCTTCTCTCTTCTAGATTTTTTTCCATTCTCTCTCTACATCTGCTTTAACATACTAATCTTTCTCCTTTTGCTCTTTCCTCATTCCTATTTCATCCACTCAAATTTTACCCCTCCATCCTCAATCCCCACTTACTCTCCCAATACCCGGCCAATTGTAGATTTTTTATCCCTCCCACACAAAATATTTTTCCCTTCTCCATTTTACTCTTCCAGCCCCATCCCATTCTAATCCTCCCCCAACATCAGCTCCCTTCTAGTTCCAGCCTCACCCAGCATCCATTCCCTTCTAGTCCCTGCATCAGCCCATTTCCAGTCCTAGCCATCCATCAGCCCATTTCCAGTCCTAGCAACCCCCCAACCCAATACCAGTCCTAGCCCCCCATCACCCCACTTACAGTCCTTAACCCCCCATCACCCCATTTTCAGTTTAAGCCCCCCTATAACCCATTACCAGTCCTCACCCCCCATCAGCCCACTTCCAGTCCTAACCCCATCAACCCATTTCCAGTCAGCCCCCCATAGCCCATTGCCAGTCCTACCCCCCCCATCAGCCCACAGCCCATTACCAGTCCTAACCCCATCATCCCACCTCCAGTTTTAACCCCCCAGCCCATTTCCAGTCCTAGCCCCCCATAGCCCATTACCAGACAACCCCCATCAGCCCACAGCCCATTACCAGTCTTAACCCCCCCAAAGCCCATTACCAGTTCTAACCCCCCAACAGCCCATTACCAGTCCTATCCCCATCAGCCCACCTCCAGTCTTAACCCCCCAGCCCATTTCCAGTCCTAGCCCCCCCCCATAGCCCATTACCAGACAGCCCCCTTCAGCCCACAGCCCATTACCAGTCTTAACCCCCACCAAAGCCCATTGCCAGTTCTAAGCCCCCCCAACAGCCCAAAGTCCATTACCAGTCCTAACCCCATCAGCCCACCTCTAGCCTTAACCCCCCCCCCCAGCCCAGCCCAGCCCATTTCCAGCCCCAGCCCCCCAATAGCCCATTACCAGTCCTACCCCCCCATAGCCCATTACCAGCCCCAGCCCCCCCAATAGCCCATTACCAGTCCTACCCCTCCCCATAGCCCATTACCAGTCCTACCCCCCCCATAGCCCATTACCAGTCCTACCCCCCCCCGGCCTAAAGTAAAATGTAATTTAAAAAAAAAAACCTGGTGGCTGCCGCCGTGGGGCCCCCTCTGCTGCCGCGGGGGCCCCGTCTACAAGCTGAAGCCGTCGGGTTGGTCGGGTCGGTCTCTCTCCCTCCCTCCCTCCCTCGCTGCAGGCTGCAGGCTGCGAGAGACGCGAAGGGAGAGCGTCTCCTCGCGTCTGTGTTAAGCCCGCAGGGGCTGATGGGAAATCCCATCAGCCCCCTGCGGGCTTAACACAGACGCGAGGAGACGCTCTATCTTCGCGTCTCTCGCAGCCTGCAGCGAGGGAGGGAGAGAGGGAGGGAGAGACCCGACGGCTTCAGCTTGTAGACGGGCCCCCGCGGCAGCAGAGGGGGCCCCGCGGCGGCAGCCACCAGGTTTTTTTTTTAAATTCTGTTTAAAAAAAATTACCTGGTTCTTTTTTTGTGGGCCCCTGCCGGCTGTGGGCCCTACGCCATGGCGTACATGGCGTATAGGTAAATCCGGCCCTGGTCACAGGTTCAAATCCCAGCTGGGGCTCCTGCCAACCCAGTCCCCATATTTTACCCACCACTAAACAGAGATAGTAAAGACACTCCTTTATTGCAGAGAACATAAGCATGGTTCAAACACCTATATTTTACCCTACACCGCACACACACCATAACAATGGGCATTACCTACAGCCGAGTCCCCCAAATGCAGTCCTAGAGTGCCACAACTCAATCATGTCATATGCTTTTTCCAAGATAAGGACATGTCAGCATATTGGCGGAGGGGTACAGGTGGTGGAGGGGGCAGTGGCTGCTAGCCACAGCAGACAGTGGCCTAGCCCTGTGCAGGCTGGCACCGTCCACTGCAACAGACAGGCTCTGTCGGATGTACAGTCATGGACTCCCCAGGGAATGCAGCATATCTGTGGCAACATGGTGGTGCAGTGCACACAGACAGTGTGTGCAAGAACAGAAGGTCACAGGTTCAAAGCCCAGCTGGGGCTACTGCCAATCCAGTCCACATATTTTTCCCACAACTAAGCCGTGATAGTGAGGACAAACCTTTATTGCTGAGAACATACGCATGGTTAATACGCCTATATTTTACCCCACCGAGCACAGACACAATAAACAGGCGCATTACCTAGAGCAGAGTCCCCCAAATGCAGTCCTGGAGGGCCACACACCATTCAGGTTCCATGCTGCCTCTAATAAAGATGCCTGTGCTGCATATCTATGCATCACCCCCCATGGTATGCAGATGTAGCTCATGCATATTCATGAGGGACAGCATGAAAACCCGAACAGTGTTTGGCACACCAGGACTGGAGTTGGGAACCTCTGCCGTAAAGCAGCAGCCAACAGGGGCAGACACACCCACACCCACACCCACAGGCCCCATTGGCCAATGCCTCCTGGAAAGGCAGGACATTGGGCCCTGCGTGCATCTCCCAATACTAGCACTTGCATACCTTAGCAATGCAACCCTACACCTGGGTATACGGTACACAGCTCTCAAACGTTTGCTATGAGTACTGGCAGATAGAAATACCTACGTTAAGCACAGTTTGCTGACTGAGCTCCATCATAACAATCATTCTGATGTCTGCGGTGTGTGCTTCAGGTCTGGTCTCTGACAGTGTTTACCACCCTGGGGAGTGACCCCCAACAGTATTGCGTACCACATCCATGCCTGTACTGTGCCCAGGACTGGTGTGGTGGGCAGGGCTGCTAAACTCCTCTATAGTAGCACAATGCTGGCATAGGTGTGGGAGTGTGTGTCTGTCTATACAGTGTGTGGTGGCTGCAAACACCTTCCACAGCCCACACTGCCAGCACTGTTGCCAGTATTGGCCTGCCAATGTGCATAATGAGGAGCAAGGTACCATGGGTATAGCCCGGACAGGGTGACCTGGCCAGGATGCATCTGCACAGGGCATAGGGCACTGGCTGGGACATTGTAGTGGCCGGCCACCACCTACACAGACAGGGTGACCTCAGTATGTCCTGCTGGGGGATCACTCTCACCCTCACTGTGTAGTGACGACAGCATGGCTAGGCACCCCCATAGTGTTATATGGTATTTCTCTCATGTGATATTTATGGGTTTCCTTTTGGGGCCCAGTCGCTGATTTATCTGCTTGTTGTTTATGCTGACATCCCAGTTCTGGGTGTATGCATTTCCACCGGGAACATGCACTATGGACTAGCTAGCAGACTGTTTGCAGCTGGTATGTGTCTTGATGGAGCGGCTTGCAGGGTGCAGCGGCTGAAGGCATGCTGCAGGAGAATATCAGATAGTGGTGGGGTGCAGCTTAGCATATCCAGGCCTAAAGTCTGTCTGCTATTGTGTTATGGATGTGTACAGAACTGCATTGACTGCCCTGTAGGGTGTCTGTTCCCCAGCAGGACTGGGGTTGATGGTCCCCTCTACTGCCACCATTGCAGGGAGGTAGAATGTGGATCTGTTGATAGGAGACCCTGTTTGCCACCCTCCGCCCTGGGGGGGGGGGGGGGTGGTACATGGCCCACCTAGGGGTCCATGGGGGCTACACCTGACTGAGACAAACAGAGATATCCAAGGTGTTTCTGCAGAAACTACCTATCTCACAGATTAACACTGCTTTGGACCTCCGGCATGGCCTCTTTCAGCCATGGAAGGTGCTGTGGACCTGGTGCTGGGCGCCTCACCGCACCCTCAAGGTGAGCGCAGTACCCGCACAATGTGACGGTGTGCAGCTACTCTGTGCCAGTAAAACACATGGTCATTACCCCCTACCAGGCCGAGGTGCTGTGGGGGTGCACATGGTCACTTCCCCCTACCAGGCCGAGGTGCTGTGGGGGTGCATTCCCCATCTTGTGTTTATCTGTGGACAGCTGATTTGCATGTGCAATGCATCATGGGTACGGGTGGGCTAACCCTATCCTGGTGACCACAGCAGACTGTCTGTGTGGTGACGTGCACTCCCTCTGCAGCCAGCCAGGGGCTTGCTAGCAGCTATAGGGCTGTAGCACAATGGTTACTTCACTGCTCTGTGGAGCCAGAGGTCGTGGGTTCAAACCCACAGTGGGGTTATTTGATGGGGCTGCCCAGAGCATTATCTCTTTTTAATGTACATTATTGCTGCCAGCAAAAACACCCTCATCGTACTGTACCCATAAGGTGCCTCAGAGGGCGCTTTATAGGGCACCCTATAGGTAACCTCATGGTTACAGTCCATATAAGGTGCACTATACGTTATCCTGTGGAGCAACTTATAGGGTGCCCTATAGGGGACATTATAGGGTGCCGTGGCGGACAGTGCACTTTATAATGTGCCCTATGGAGTGCCTTATAGGGTGCCTTATACGGCACCTTCAATTACGGCACGTGAGGGCGTGTTTGCTGGCAGCAATTAATAAAATAAAAATCACGTGCTGCAGGAAACAAAATGTACATTGCAAAGCTGATGCCTCAGCTAGCCTTACGTATTAGGCACACTGGGGAGCAAACTCATGACCCCTGTATCAGCAGTCAGTGCCTTAACCATTGTGCTCCACTGCTGCTCCTCCTTGCATGTCAGCGCACCTACTTATGCTTTTCATTCCTTAAACTGCACAGTGCTGCCATCAAAAACATTGCTGTGACCTTGCGGTACCTCATACGGCACCCTATAAAGCGCCCTATATGCAACATTCTAGGGTGCCTTGGCGGACAGTGCACTTTAAAATGTGCCTTATGGGGCGCCTTATGTTAACATGCTTTGAGAGTGCGTTTGCTAGTAGTGATAATTAAAATAAAAATAAAATGCCTCCTAAAGCAATCTTCCCCATAATATGTAATGCCTCAGCCAGCCTTGTTTGTTGGGTACTGTGGGGGATTGAACCCCTGATCCCTGTACCATTGGTCAGTGTCTTAACCATTGTGCTGTGGTTCTGTTCCTGTGCTTGCACATCAGCGCGCCGCCTTATGCCGCCCAATATTAAAATGCCTCCTAAAGTAATGCCTCAGCCAGCCATCTTCATTGGGCACTGTGGGGGATTGAACCCCTGATCCCTGCACCATTGGTCAGTGTCTTAACCATTGTGCTGTGGCTCTGCTCTTCTGCTTGCACATCAACGCGTCACATATGCCTCCCGCGCAGCTTTCTCATGCGCTAATCTGCGGGGCGCACATGGGCATCGCGCACCTTAGCGCATATTTAAATCCCAGTTTTTCTTTTTCAGAAAGAAACGCCCACTCCTTATATGGCACCCGCACACTAGCGCGGCCCGCACATTACCGGGGTTTTAGTAAATATGCCCCTTAGTTTCTATGCTAAGCTATACTCTGCTTTGAATTAAATACAAAGCTCTCTGGTAGTACTAAGACATGACAGACTCAGCAAAAACACAGAATTTTAAAATACACAGATATATCAGTTTTAACCCAAATAATTCCCTTTCCCCCCCAAGATTTAGAGTTTATTTCAGAAGATTAAAATTCACAGGTGTAGATCTATTTCTTTCTAGCAGGCCATATCCTGTATAAAAGGATCATTTATTGACATCACCAAAATAAATCAAATGCAATATTGTACAAGGGTTATTTTTAAAGTAAGGTCCAATTGGCTGTAGCTTTGTAAATTTTTTCCCCCTGTAGAAACAAGCATGCGTGCCGGCTCCCGGCATGCCTTGTGCAAAAGCAGATGCCATTTGCAGTCATAGCGTCACTTTGTACGGTTTATACTGAGACGTTAAAATGTTTAAGACAATTGAGCAGCCCTCCGACTGTGAAATACAGTCTGTGATTCGGTTTTTGAAAGCAAAGACCATGTCATCAGCGGACATTCATCGCCAGATATGTGAGGTGTATGGCCCCAATGTGATGAGTGACAGCAAAGTGCGTAAATGGGTGAGATTACAACTAGAATTATTACTGCAAGAATATTACCAACTGTTGTGCAGGGCCAGAAGAAAAAGTGAATAATAACAGTTCCTCCTTGGAAAAAAGCATTGAAGGAAAAATACAATCATTGTGTGTGTAGAGGTATCCCTGATAAACGGTATCTAAAAGCATTAAGATCATCAAAGATATTGAAGAAGATCTAAGACATCAAGCTGAAGCATACTGCATTAACAGAAGAAGACCTGAAATTTATATGTTCCAACAATAAATTTAAAGTAGCAGCAGAAGCACAAAAACGTGAAGATATGAAGAAAGCAGAAAAGGAAGATATCCAAATAAACTATTTATAGAGCATACAAAACCGTTCTACAGGAAATTGGGAAAGAACATTAATATGGTAAAAACATCACCAACCAAAGCTGAAACAGAAACCTTCTGGAGAAGCCTAGACAGGGACCCCATAGAGCACAATCAAGAAGAAGAACGGTTGCCCTGCATACTTATTTATTTATTTATTTAGCTGTATTTATATACCGCCTTTCACCGGGTCAACAGGTGTAGAAAGATCATACCTATGAAATGGCCTGTAGTAACAACAAAAGAGCTGGAAAGCAGGCTAAAATGAGCCCTAAACTGGAAGAGTCCTGGCCCAGATGGAGTGACCAATGTTTGGCTCAAACAATTAACATTACTCCACCAAGACCTGGCAAACTGCAAAAACCAATTGATCAAGCAGCCAAACTTAACACTGCAAAGGCTTATAACACAAAGAACATTTCTCCTTCCAAAGGGGGACCCAAGTAACATTCCCAAAAATTATAGACCAATAACTTGTCTGTCTACAATTTATAAGCTGTTCACTGCAATAGATGCAAACAGAATATATGATCATATCGAATCCAATAACATCATGGCAAAAGGGCAATAAGAGGGGAGCATACGGAATCAAAGACCAGTTAGTGTTAAATAAGGCCATCATGGCCAACTCTAAGAAAAGCAGAAATTTCAGTATAGCATGAATAAGAAAGATTTTGACAGCCTCTTACACTTTTGGATAATAAATTGCCTTGAGATATATAAGATAAATCCTGGTTTGATGGAGTACATTAAGTTCACCATGCCAATGTGGCAAACCACCCTGTTCTTGAAGTATAAAGATGGTCAGTATGCCTTTTCTAATATCAAGATCCAGGGAAGAATATTTCAGGGAGATTTTGTGTCGCCACTTCTGTTTTTAATGGCACTTAATCCAATGAGTACTCTCATCAACTCGTTAAGATACGGATTTAGCCTGAATCTTAAAGAAGGTAACAACCCAGAGGTAACATCCCATTTACTATTTCTAGACGACCTGAAGCTCTACAGGTCTAGTGACCAGCAATTATCAGAGCAACTCCATGTAGTGAAAAGCTTTTCTGATGACATCAGGATGACGTTTGGCCTAGAAAAATGTGCTTTAGAGGAAAATTGAGCAAAATGGAAAACATCTCTCTGGGGAAGGGCTGTGACATCAAGAAGCTTGAACAGGAAGGTGTATATAAATATTGTGGCGGAAGGAATGGCACTGAAACAGAAATTACTGAGAGAAACAATCAGTAAAGAACACTATAGAAGATTAAAATCATTATTGAAAAGTGCCTTAACATCACAGAATAAGATGCAAGTCATCAATCAGCTTGGCAATCCCTGTACTCTCATACAGCTTTGGAACCCTTTGTCGATCAAGAACAGAGACATGAATGGTTAAGGAGAAGTGAACTGAAATCGAAGGACGAGAGATGGATAGTTGCAGCCCAGAACAGCGGATTACGGACGAGATGGTTTACAACGAGGATTGAAAAAACTGGCAAACAGACATTTGTCAATTCTGTAAGAAAGAACTGGAAACACTTATTCACCTCATTGCTGGCTGTGAAGTTGTGATGGTGGAAAATTTCTATACAGAAAGGCACAATAAAGTAGTGTGCCTCATCTATTGGACACTCTGTAAACACTACCACATCACTGTCTCTGAAAAGCACTGGGATCATGATCTTAAGAGAATTACAGAGAACGAAGAGGTTATGATCACCTGGGACCTTTCCATTCTGACAGATAAGAAACTAGATGCAAAGAAACCCGACATAGTGGTAAAGGAAAAAAAACACCAGAACAACATTGATAATAGAGGTGTTATTTCCCACTGATTTGTGAATTGTGTGGAGAGGCAGAAGATTCTGAGCTGCAAGAAATGCAGTCAGAGACCAAGAAAATGTGGCAAAAAGATACAGAAATATTTCTCATCATATTGGGAGATGCAGGCTTGATAAAGAAGAATTTCCAAGCACATCTTGACAAACTATCCATATATGTTGTTGTTGTTGTTGTTGTTAAGTGCCGTCGAGTCGGAGTCGACTCATGGCGACCCTCTGGATAGCTATCTAAATTGTGTTCGGTCTTCAGTCAGGCGGCTCATTGTTGAAAGACTGGTACCCGTAGCTGCTGTTATTGTATCGATCCATCTCATTGCTGGCCTTCCTCTTTTGCGTTGACCTTCTATCTTGCCAAGCATGATGTCTTTCTCTAATGATCTCTCTCTTCGCATGATGTGTTCAAAGTATGAAAGTCGAAGTCTTGTCATCTGAGCTTCTAAAGAAAGCTTAGGTTTGATCTCCTCTAGTACCGAATGGTTTGTTCTTCGGGCAGTCCATGGTATACACAGTATTCGCCACCAGCACCATAATTCAAAGGCATCAATTTCCTTCCTGTCTGTCTTTTTCACTGTCCAGCTTTCACATCCATATGATGTTATTGAAAATACCATGGCTTGAACAAGTCGAATCTTTGTATGGAGAGAGACATCTCTGTTCTTGAGAATCTTATCTAGGTCTTTCATAGCCATTCTGCCAAGAGCAATGCGTCGTTTGATTTCTTGACTGCTTGTTGCTTCTTTATTGATAGTTGATCCAAGTAGATTAAAGTTGTTCACAATTTCAATTTCTTCTCCTTCAATGATGAACCTGTTGATTATGCCAGTTGTCATGATCTTTGTCTTCTTTACATTAAGGTGCAGGCCCATTTTGAGACTATGTTCTTTGATTGTGAGAAGCAAATGTTTTAGATCATCTTCACTTTCAGCCACTAATGTAGTATCATCAGCATAGCGAAGGTTGTTGATGAGTCTTCCACCAATCTTCACACCTCTGTTGTTTTCATACAATCCTGCTTCTCTGATGATTTGTTCTGCATATAAATTAAACAGGTAGGGGGAAAATATGCAGCCTTGTCTTACACCTTTGCTTATTTTAAACCATTCTGTTTCTCCTTGTTCTGTTCAAACTGTTGCTTCTTGATCAATGTACAGATTGTGCAAGAGAATGATCAGGTGTTCTGGTATACCCATGCTTCTTAATGTGGCCCAGAGTTTCTCACGGTTTACCCAGTCAAAAGCCTTGCTATAGTCGATAAAGCACAAATAGATATCCTTTTGGTATTCTTTAGTCTTTTCAAGGATCCATCTCACATCCACAATGATGTCTCTCGTTCCTCGCCCTTTCCTGAACCCTGCTTACACTTCAGGTAGTTCTTGTTCCAGGTATGGTTGTAGTCTCTTTTGAATAATCTTCAGTAGAATCTTGCTGGCATGTGAGATCAGAGCGATTATTTGATAATTTCCACAGTCAGTTGGATCACCTTTCTTTAGTATTGGTATAAACACAGATCTTTTCCAGTCAGTTGGCCATGATGTTGTCTTCCATATTTCTTGGCAGAGCCTTGTAAGTATGGTAACAGTTACATCAGATTGCTGCAATACTTCTATAGGAATGCTATCAATGCCTGGTGCTTTGTTCTTTGATAAGGCTTTCAATGCTACTTCAACTTCTTCTTTCATCACCAATGGTTCCCGATCATAAGGTACAGGTTGAAACGGCTGTTGGTCCACTTGATCTTTATCATATAAAAACTCTGTATATTCCTTCCACCTTTTCTTGATCTTCTCAGCATCATTCAACATAGAAGCTTGAGCATCTTGTAACATTCCAATTCGAGGCTGGAACTTTTTCTTTAACTCTCGTAGCTTTAGGAAAGCTGATCTTGTTCTTCCTCTAATAGTTTCTGCTTCTATTTCCTTGAAAGTGTCATTGTAGTACTTTTCCTTGTCCTGTCTTGCTGCACGTTGGAAATCTCTGTTGAGTTCTGCGATTGTCTTTCTTTCTCCTCTGGCTTTAGCTTCTCTGCGTTTCAGAGTTTCTTCCATCATCCATTTTGGCTGTTTTTGCTTTTTCACCTTTTGTAGAGACTTCTCGCTTTCTTCCAACACAACCTTCTTGATGTCATTCCATAACTCTTCTGGAGTTCTGTCATTTGTATCTAAAGCAGCAAATTGATTTTGCAGGCAGTCTTTAAATTCCAGTGGTATATTCTCATGGTCATATTTTGCTGCATTCATGAGTGGTTTGCTCTTTTTTAACTTTAGCTTGAGTTTGCATACTAGTAGTTGATGATCTGTACCACAGTCAGCTCCAGGTTTTGTCTTTGTTGATGTTATAGAACTTTTCCATATATGTTACATTTTATGAATTCTAGAAGGAATTCTTATTGGCACGATGCAAGGACTACGCTGAGCATTAGCAGTACATTTGAGAGACCGAGATCACACTCTACATACCCTGGCTTAGATGTGATGTTTATGACCTCCATGGTATGCATAAAACTAACACATTTGGAGAAATTGCCCCAAGACATTACAATAATTACTAATGATTAAACTAACTTTTTCAATACTTCAACCTCTAAAAACAAGTGCAGATGCCAAAACATATACAGTTTGATAAATGCTTTCTAAACTACTTCAGCGACTTGGGTCTCTAGACCCTAGCCTTCCTCTCATAGAACCCACAGATCTTTAACCTTAGTGGATATCTAACAGGGCAGTCTTTCAATGGACAAAGCAGGCAAGAAAGCTGAAGACCGCAACAGACCAATATACAGCAGTTCCGGTTTGGTGACATTTAACTTTAATTTATTTAACCCTAACTAGGAAGAGATGTCTGCCATACAGGCATCAAAAGACTGCCAAAATTCTGTCTCAGCCATACCTAATGGAAAAAGCTACTGTATGTCATCAGTGTAGAAATGGTAAGACATCTGAACCGATTATAAAATCTAGCTAAAGACTTCATATAGATGTTAAAAAGAAACAAGAGTGCTTATCTCTGAGGCACTCCTAAAGGCAGTCTCCTTGCCGATGATAACTTGCCACCCATCTTCACTCTTAGCTGCCCATTTGTCAGAAAAGAACCAAGCCATTGTAGCACCTTCCCTCCAATATCCAATGCTGTGGCCCTCTCCAACAAGATACTATGATCCATAGTATTGAAGGTCACCGTAAGATCTAATAGTACCGATACAGAGGAGCCCCTGCAATCCATCCACAGGATACCCCATGTTGTCCTTGTGTTAACTACCTGGAAGGTTGAAGATTGGAGCTATTCAGACTTTTCACTCTTCTGACAATGTGCTCAGGTGCTCCATGCTGGGCTGTGGTTCAAAAATTACTGCCGACTGCTTGCTTATCCCCATACCTTTGCCCAGGAACCCAGTGTGGGGTTTGTAAAAAAAAAAAAAAAGTTTTCTATGCAGGGCCTTTTGCTGAGGGGTTACTTGGTGGTACTGAGTACTGGCACCTTTTTCATTACCTGTTAAAATTGACTCATGCCCTTGGGCCATGAAAGGACCCTGCATATGAATACTGGGACGTTTTTTCCTAGGAAAAATGCACAATTTCTTTGTACTTTGTTTCCTCTGGTATCCCATTCCAATGAAATGAGATATCAGAGATGAAAAGTGCAATAATCTTTAGCTCTTGGTATTTTGATTGAAAGTAAGCTCTGCAATGAGGGGACATAGAAGGAGAGTGAAAGGGAATAGACTCAGGAGTAATATGAGGAAATATTTCTTTACGGAAAGAGTGGTAGACGTGTGGAATAGTTTCCCAGTGCAGCTAGCAGAGACCAGGTCAGTATCTGAATTAAAGAAAACATGGGACAAACACAGAAGATCTCTAAAGGAAAAAAGGGATTATAGTATTTTGATATGGAAGGACAGATCTTTTTCTACTGAAATGGTTCTATTTTCTAAAGCATGATCTCCCCCCCCCCCCCCACTTTCCTTCAGGATGTTTCCTATTCATGAAACATAACAATGAGTATCCAACATTAATTTTTCTATACTCGCTTGTGATTTTGTGTAAGTTATAACCTCCAAAGCAAATTATTATGCAAAAACAGCCATCTTATGAGATTGTATCCTAATAGCCTGTGGAATTTGTTATGAATTTGGAGTACACATTGATATGGGTAGCGAAGTCATGTTAGAAAGGACCAGACCAGAACATTGTTGTGTCTCTTTCTTATCTGTATTTAACTATATGTTTTAGTTCCATCACTTGTATGTTTTTGTTTCTTTCATGGCAAATATGATGCATAAAACATCAGCTCTTTCCCTCAGCAATTGCTGAAGGATCAAACTTTACAGTGTAACATCACTAGTTAGGGAGGTTTGCATGGGGCACTAAGAGACTGCTCTATGAACATTGCTGAAGGTCAAATGTTTTAAATAGTTTAGTCTGCAAACAGATAACACAGAACTACAGCACTAAATGTCACTCCTTTGCTACAGTTTTATCACCGGGATGCACTGTACAAGTATCTATAGACTTGTTCTCTCAGTGTGCAGATCACATTTGTATTTGCCAAAATCCTGAAATATGGTCTCGATGAGGCAGAAAGTTAACTCTTTAGTTGCTTACTTTCTGCTTAGATTTCCCTGCAAGAGTGTTATAAAATTTCAAAATAATACATATACATTTTATGAGCTAGAGAAATGGGAAAATGTATTTATTTAAAAGTTTCTTCTATACCGCCCCTGCCAAAGATCAAGGGCGGTTTACAATGAACAGAACAGTTACATTAAATTTTAAAACATGTGTGTAACATTAGAACTGGTCATAGCACATTTACAGGTAACATTTACAGAAAACATATTTTACATTATTTACAAATATCATCTATTCTTTATTCATTTGGAATTTAGATGGGCTTCTAGAGTTCAAAGCTGGATTAGGGGAATGGGAGAATTAATGATAAGACCTCTGCTACATTGGGTATAGGTAATTTTGGTCCACTAAATCTCCAACGTGCTCAATAAATAGAAGTGTTTTAATTTCCTTACGGAACAGTAGGAGGTCTTTTACAGCTCTTAGTTTTTCCGGGATAGCATTCAAAAGTATGGGTGCAATATATGAAAAAGCTCTGTTGCTCGTGGACCGGTTTCTATATCTGTAGTTAGTAGGGACTGCTATATTATTTTGGGTGCATCCGCTTCTTGTTCTCTCAGTGTGAGGGACACTTATCAGTATGTTCAGGTAGGATGGGGATATGTCTGCTAATTTTTTTTCCTTGAGTCCTGGCAGACCAGTCCAGATATATGGGATTTTCTCCCCTACCAGCAGATGAAGACAGAACAGAAGCTTGTGGACCCTATATAAGGCACTGTGAAGTCTGTAGCTCCTTAGTATTTTTATAACAAAGCGAATGCTAAACCTTTCCTGGTTCCCTTCAAGAGTGAGGGATGCCTATGGCCACAACAGATTGAACTTCCAAGCCCAGGGATTCCTCTAGGGCAGGGGTTTTCAACCCAGTCTTCGGGGAACCCTAGGCCAGTCAGGTTTTCAGGATTCCCAGAAAGAATATGCATGAGAAAGATTTGCATGTTCTGCCTTCATTGTATGGAAATCTATCTTATGCATATTCATTGTGGGAATCCTGAAAACCCAACTGGCCTAGGGTTCCCCGAGGACAGGGTTGAAAACCTATGCTCTAGGGGATAGCAATTAAACCGTGAATCAGACTAGTGGACCTGCCAGCACAGGTCAACCAGCACCTACCAAAAGGCAAAACAAGCAGGACCTTGGATTGGTCTGGTATAATTCAAGGAAAAAAAGTTAGCAGGTAACATCAAAATTTTCCTTCATTATCATCTTACTAGATCAGTTCAGGCATGTGGAATATAACATAGCACCACTTACTTTGAGAAGGAATCAGTATTACTTACCATGAGCATGGTTGTCCTGAAGGCAGCATCCCCCCTGGCCCAAATTTCCAAATAGTAGTGCTTTGTAAAAGAGTGCAAGGATGGCCATGTGGCCAACCTACAAATCCCTATAGGAGAAACAGAGTATAGCTCAGCCCAAAAAAACTATTGGGCCCTTAGTCCCCTTGAAACCATATAGCCCTTCAGGATATAAGCTAACAAGATTGTCTCTTTGAACCATTGAACTGCTAGGTACGTATGACCTAGATTGGCCACTGTTGGAAACAGGATACTGGGCTTGATGGACCTTGGTCTGACCCAGTATGGCATATCTTATGTTCTTATGTTGAGCAGTTGTAGCTTTGTTCCCACCTTTCCTTTCTTCAGTCCTCCAAACAGAACAAACACATATTCAGTCTTCAGGAAACTATTCTTCTCCTTTGAGTACCACAGCAGAACTCTATGGACATTCAGAAGATGTAGATCCTGGAAACTCTCCCCATATTTCCCCCCTGGAAGGACAGCAGGGAACCTACCATACTGATATGAAAGAATTAAATCACCTTATACAAGGACAGAACAGCACAGATTGAATCCTTCACCTCCCTAAATCAAAGAAAGGGTTCCATACAGGGAAATCAGTTGAAGCTCTGAAATTCATGCTATTGAGCAAATGACCACCAGAAACATCACCTTGAGGGTAATGTCCTTCAGAAAAGCCAAATACAAAGGCTCAAAGATCCCAAGCCAAGACCACTACCTGAAAGGGAGGGTGGAGAAGCATCACCCCCTTTAAGAATTGTGTGACATAGGGACATGCCAATAACCAAGCACCCTGTAGGTACAACAACAAGCCAACACTGCTACTTGCACCTATTGCATACTAGGCCTTGAACACCCTTCAAACTCTAACATATGTTAGGGAGGTAGATCTCTTAGGTGTCTGCAAAAGCGTGGCAGTAACCACAGTCAAGGGTTACTTATGCCTCAACTGACTCCTCTTAAGCTTCAAGCCGTAAGACAGAAGGGAGGTGGGTCATTCAACAGAGCTTGCCCCTGTGTGAGAAGGCTCCACCCCTTAGGCAATCTCAAGCTCTTCCCCTCATTGAACCTGACCATCTCCAAGCAACATAACTGCCTGAGTCTGTTGAGAACTACTATGATCACCAGACCTTGGTGCATGGCAATCTAGTGTAGAACTCGACCCAGAAGCAATCACAGGGAAGCATGTAAAGGACTCCAACAGAGGTCACTGCTGAATAAATGCAACTAACCCAGAGGATCTCTATTCTCTCTTCAAACTGGAGATAGGAAATGTCATGTTCAGCCTAATGGCTATTAGATCCATGACCCACCTGTTCCACAAGGTTACAAGAAGAGAAAAGGCTTTCTCCAACAACTCCCCTTCCTGGGATACAGGAGATATGGGATGCTGAGAGTGCCCAAATGTGGGCCTCTGTCGACTGTGGCAACTGACCATCCCCCTGCACCACTGGAGCACTTCCATTCCCCCTTTGGCAGTTGAGTTAAGCTACCACTATGATATTGTCAGAAAACACTCTGGTCGCCTTTTTGCAGACCAAGGGCTTGAACATCCACTGTGCTTTTCATATGGACCTTGTCTCCTGGCACTCTATTGACCATCTGACCTTGGCCACAGATCACGTCTCTTTGCTATCCAACCCAGGCAGTGTCCCTCCCCACCCATTAAGGCTGGCATCCATCCTGACGTAATCCATTGAGTAACTGCCAGATCCACTCTCTTCACTAGATTCCACAAGTCCAGCTTCTATGTTGCACTGGCCCTTGCCTCTTGCTGTAGGGGAAACCTAGTCTCATATCCTTGCATCTGCATTGAATAAAGACCTAAGAGAGACCTCTGCAATGGCCTCATATGTACCTAGGTCCATGAGACCAGATCAACTGTCACCACTATGGACTTCATCACCTGCTGGTAGTTCCATGCTTGGGGCACATTCCTTACTTAAAGGCCCCTAACCTTGAACTGGAGTTTGAACATCTTGTCAATGGCAGGAATATGTTTTCCTCTTTGGTATCAAAATGGGTTCTCAGGTACTCTTAGAACTTTGAGAGCTCCAACTTTTCTCTAGCAAATCTGACCACCCAACTAAGGTCTTTAAGCAACTGGATCACATGGAATATGGCCACTTGGCTCTCTGACTCTGATTTTGATCTGCTGAGCCAATCATCCAAGTAGTTATGTACCAACATGCCCTCCCTGTGGAACACAGCAGCCACTACACCATCTCTTTCAAGAAGGTTCACTGAAATGTCCCTAATCTGAAAGGAAGCATCTTGAACTGGTAGTGCCACTCAGCACTGCAAATCTCAGGTACCTCTGTTCCTTCCTAAAAAGAATATGCAGGTATACTTCCTTTGAGATCTAAGGCTTTCAGAAACTCTCCTTGCCTCACAGGCACAATGACCAAGTGCAGTGTCTCCACCCAGATGTGAAGAACCTGTAACACCTTATTGATATACTTCAAGCCTAAGATCAGGCAAAAGGACACCACTTGCTTCTGCAACATGAAGTAAATGGAGTACCTGCCTTGTGTCCACTTCTTCCTTGGATCTGGTATGACCATCCCCAATCAAACAGCTTCTCTAGAATGGCCTTTACTGCTACTCTCTTGACCAGGACCTGATAGGGTAAACAATAAAGGTGTTGGCAACATGACAGTACAAATTGAGGACATACCCTCTTCACACCATGTTGAGGACCTACTGAGAGAGTAATCTCCAAGAGAGTCAACCACCCACCTATCAACTCATCCATAGAGGGGATTCCCTGACCATCCCCTGACCTCTGAAGCTCCTGGAACTCTTGGATCCTCTGGTGGAAGGCCCAAAGGAATGTCCCCTGCTGGGAAAATGGGACCACTCCAACAACACCAACTTGTCTGAATGATAATACCTTATGTTCTGCAACCTAGCCTTGCCTTGACTGGGCTGTGAAGTACCCTTAGGCCTATCCTCAGGCAGTCTCTGAGGTTTCACCTCTTCTAGGTCCTTGAGCAGCTTTTCCAAGTTTTCCCCAAAAAGGCAACCTACTCAGGCAGGTCTTTCAAATCACATCTTCTGATACTGCCACAGCCATACTCCTCAGAAAGATCCTCATGATATTATAAAGAGCATCCGTCACATATGCCAGGTGGGCCTCCAGTTGGTCATCCTCTTTGGGATCGATCCTGTCATTCTCTGATGGCCCTGAGGGGAACTGCTGTGTCCACTGCAAGCAAGCTCTGGACATGCCTATAATGTCAGGGCTGCCACTTCAACAAGACCTCAGTCTTATCGGCTTAAATGTCCCTGAGCGCAGTGCCCTCCTCCACTAGAATGGTGGTCTTCCTTGTGACTGCCATGATTAGTGCATTGACATTTGGCACTCTGAGCATCTCCTCCTCCTCCACAACCAAGGGGTACAGTTTTCTCATGGCCCTTTCCACTCTCAAGCTGGACTCTGGAGCCTCCCATTCCACCAATATCTAAGCCCTGATTGCCTAGCTAACAGGGAAAGACTGCATGAGCTTATGCCATCTCTTCAAGATAGAGTCTCTGGAGACCTCTGCCTCCTTAACCAACTCTTCCAATATGCTAAGCACCCCCAGCACCTGAGATATCATCTACTCAAGCTCTTCCCTCCTGAAGAGGTGCCACTATCAAGGGATCATTCCCCTGTCCATCAGGCAGCTCACTCTTTTCTGCCTCTCGTTCCCCTGGATCCTCCCCCCAATTTTCCAGGCTGACCAAAGTTCCATGTTTGAAATCCACCACTGAGGCCACTGACCATGCTTTCCAAACCTCCGTGGCTTCCTCATTTGCAGGCAACCCATAAAAATGTTGCAGTAGTCCAGAATACTCATCACTGGCATGCATCACTACTGGGGCAGCGGAACGCCTATTTGTTTGGGGTTCCCAAATCAGCCCTAACTCCACTTTAATTCCACCTTAACTCAGCTTTAACTCCACAGCAGACAACCTGCATCGGCCTGCCTCTCTTTTTCTGCCTGTGCGGATCCGATCTCCTGTGGGCAGACAGGAGTCTTTGCTGTGATCACAGCAGGGGAATTTTGGTAGGGCCAGGCTCCATGTGGCCCACCCTGTATTGACACCTATGCATCAGTGAATGGAAAACAACCTCCTTCAAATAACATTTCAACTGCCTCTCTAGGCAAAGTTTAAAGCATGTGCTTTGAGTGTCTTTACTATTTGTTATTGAAGAGAGCCCTTCACATCTGAAAACAGGCCATGATCTCTCATGGACTCTTTAATCAGGATCACTACTTTACCAATCGTAAGAGAATATTTCAAGGTGGACAAGTCTAACCCTCCAAAACAAAGCAATTCTGTTTTATGGACATTGAAAACTAGGCCATTATTTGCATCCAAGTCTTAAAAGTTCACAAGTTGCTACTCAATCTTCAACTGACCATGGTGGGCAATTGCCCAAAGGATCAAAGAACTCAATGCCACCAACATAACCCCCTCCCCCCCAAAAAAAAGAAAATAAGAAAAAAATTTAACCCAAAAGAACAAACAAATAATCTTACCCAGTGGTTGCAGAAATATATTGAAAAACAGTGAAAAAAAAGATCCACGCAGAATCCTCATTCCCAAGATCTTTTGTCAGAGAGAAATTTATTAAATTTGACTTTGAATGTTCTAAGAAAAGATGTAACCCAGGGTAGAACATTTCAAATTAGTCCCAACTTTGCACATACAGATATTAGTGTATCTGGATCCATCGAGCTGAAGGCCAATGATAAATTTCAGTAAGACTAGTATAATAGTTTTATGTCTATTCAAATAAGGGTTACAGAGCTCCCAAGTTGCTGAATTCCAGGAGGGAGATTTTAGGCCACTCCTGAATTTCTAACCACCTCATGCTGTTGCATTATGTGAATTGAGGCACTGATTTCAACGGGTAGAATCAGGGACTACAAATACCATACTGCTTTGGGTTGGAAGTTCAAAGCCAAAACTAGCCAAAAAATCTCCCTCCTGGAACTGTGTAACTTGGCATCTCTGTAATAAACAGAATCCGTTAGCACAGTCAATGAGGAGACCGTTTTACATTCCACCCAATATCAAGTCTTTCTTTATCTACTAAAAAGGATCCCACCTGTGACAGATACAATTTCCTTTTCAATACGTTTAGTCAAAAACGACAGGTTAGATATTGGATGGTAATAAGAACAGTCAGAGCCATTGCCAACTTTTAAAAAAAAAAATAGCATTAAGAGTCAATTTCTTTAAGGCATCTGCTTTATCTTGAGTAGGATTATATTGATTTTCTGTGTCTTTCCCTGCAAGCATGATATGATATGTATAGTTTTGAAAACATAAATAATGAATTAAAAAAAAACCTTGAAAGATAGGTTGGGGACAAAAAACATTGTCATGATAAGTTATGGAGACTGCAGAGAAAAATATGGCAGAGATGAAACAACATTTCAATTATTATAATATCACTGCTTTAAGGGAATTTATCTTGAGGCTAAGATTAAGGCAGATACTGTGTAAATGTAGGTGTGATAAATGTTATACTGCAGAACATCAAAGGCTAAAAGAAGCCATTTAACTATCACACTAGTGTAATTAAGTGCACATTACATTCTTTTCTAAATACCTTGGTCAGCTTTCCTCTTTTTCTTTTTATTAAACAAGGACACTGGTGCAATTGATGGAAACACTTCAGATCGCAGGCTTGCATAGTCCCTGCTGACAGGACATGCTGCACCCGCAGGCAAGAAGGCTGTGAGAAGCAGCGATCGTGGACCAGAGAAGCAGAGCCTGCCCCCGGGAACAGTATGTCTTGTGGGCAGGAGCTGTGCAAGGCTGCAATCCCAGCCCAGAGACATGTTACTCCTGCAGGCATGGGCTGTGCAAGATCACGCTCGTGCCCTGCCTCTCTGGTAGGGTTGCCAACTGGCTCCAGATGCGCCCGACACGCTTGATCCAGTCCTAGGTTTACTCCACTGCATGCAGGGTCATGTAGTTCTAATTTTTCCATTGCACCCTATAATAAAAGCAAGACTACATGTCCCTGCATGCAATGGGGTAAACCCAGGACTGGATCAAGCCTGTCGGGCGCATCTGGAGCCAGTTGGCAACCCTACTCTCTGGGCTGGGATTGCAGCTTGCACAACCCCTGTCTGTGAAACATGCTGCTCCGTGGGCAGGTTCTGCTCCTTGTACATACAAGAGAAGGAGAAGGGGAGAGTGGACATGGGGCGGCATTGTGAGGTAGAGGGATATGCTGGACATCGATGGGCACAGGGAGACAGAAGGAAGATGTTGTATGCGGGGGAGGGGGAATAGGGAGGCAGGGGGAATAAGCTAATGGAGAGCTAGGGAGATACTGGACATGGGAAGGGGCATTGGCGAAAGGGCATAGAGAGAAGCACAGAGGGGAGATGGAGCGGTGATGCTGGCCAGGGATTATAGGGAGACTATGGGAAAATGCTGGGAGGGGGGACAGAGGCGAGATGGTGGATACAGGGTAATAAGAGAAGAGGGAAATTCAGGACATGGAGGTAATAGGGAGACAGAAGGGAAAAGATGGACAAGGGGTAAACAGATTGAGAAAGAGACAGAGAGATGCTGGACATGATTGGAGAGGGCAGAAATGGAAGGATAGAAGGGGAGAGAGAGAGATACTGGATGGGAGGTGAGAGATTTTAGACGTGGAGGGGAGAGGGAGTGTTGAGCAAAAGACTGGGAAATAATGGACCAGGGAAGAAGAGGTGGGGAATGGGAGGACCCAGGTGAGGGTTGAAAAGTGGTAGGTAGATGGAGTAAAAAAGAGGGGGATTGAGAACTGGGTAGTAAGAAGGAGTATGGCAATCTGAGTGGACAGAGAAATAAATGGAAGAAAACTGAAAGTACAAAAATCAATATCCAAGATGGAAAAAAGTGAAGAAAACAAAAGGAAAGACAAGAAATGACAGATGGTGTACAGACCATAGAAAGAGAGCTAAGAGAAGACAGAGGAAAGCAGAAGCCTCAGATCAGGACCAGCATGATTACAGAATAAAATGATCAGACAACAAAGATAGAAACAATTTTAGTTTTAATTTAGTGATCCGACTTTGCGCTTTCTTTATATTTTACACAGTATGGGGAAATGCATCTCTTATTTCTCTGGTGTTGCACAGCATGCAGAATCTGGCTTCTTGGAGTTTCAGTTTAATTTTTGTCTGCATATTTTTATTTTTACTTTAGGTTGTGGTCACTTATTCTGTGTTTAGTGAGGGTCTGTGTTCTGAGTGTGTGACCGAGGCCAGGCGTTTTGCTAACATGGAGTTTGAATATCGGGATCTGTACTATAGTAATTCAATTGTTCAGCTTTTCAAATAGGTGAATGGATGTTCTAGGGCCCACTGCAGTATTTAAGGTGCTGTTTTTTTCTGGGTAGGCTCCTTGTGTGAGTTTTGGAAGATGGTGCTGGTATGGTAGATTTGCTCTGTATATTCTTGGTGACTTTTGTAGGAGTTTGTATTAGTTCCCAATATGCCTGGCACTGGAGAATGTTTATGTTGTTCTTAATGAGATGACTAGAATCAGATTTTTTAAAAATATATATATTGAATTCTATGGGTGAATGTTTCCAGTTCTTCTCTGCACCCGTTGTTGAGGAAGAGGTTTCTGTGGATGCAGAATATATGTTCAAAAAGAAAAAGCAAGAACCATAACACAGTTTAGAACAACAAAATAAAATGAGTTATAATTTTATAATTTAGTATTATAAACTGTGCAGTAGTTCTCGCTTTTTCTTTTAGCTCTTTGGTTTGTGAGCATTTTGCATTTTCTTTGTTTTTTGCAAAATATATATTTACATTAACTCCACTGGTCCAGTGCACAGTTTCAGGAGTAATGTTGGGGTTGCCAAGCCCTTTTTGGTGTTTATATTGGAGTGGGAGGTGTTGTGTTGGGTTCACAAAGCTCCTCTTATTTTTCTGGGGGTGGGAAGTACTGCGTAGGGGCCACTGACTCTCTCTTGTTTTTGTGAAGGTGGAAAATCCTGTGTTGGGGCCGCCAAGTCGCTCTTGTTTTTGCGGAAGTGGGAGGTACTGCATGGGTGCTGTTGAGCCCCTATTGTTGTTATGAAACATGCTGCTAAATATGCCAAAGCTCTGTGCTGGTAACATATGTGTGGGTCATATTACCAGCACGGGGCTGTAGGCTAATTTCAGGGAGGCAGTTACATCTCCCTACAGTTACCGCATTTCAACATGGCAAAATGGCTGCACCCATTGAGGTGGCATTAGTTGCATCCACACTATTTGCGCTGAGCCATTATGTTAGTTTCTGCTGACAATGCAGTGCCTGCGTGTGAGAGTTCTTTCTCTTGCCTCACTCTGGAGGAAAGTATAATTTTTGGAGGAAATCCTGAAAACCTAAGAGTAATGGATAAAAGCATGGAACTTACTCCCTGGTCTGGCCGGAAAGTGGCCATTTCTCACGCTCCAGCTTCACTTCCTACTGCCAGTACACTTACTGCATGCCTGCCAGGAGGAAGTGAGCTAGAGCAAGAGAAAACCAGAATAATAACAGAGACTTAATCAAGACATAAAAACACATCCTGTGATCTAGCAAGGGGAAAACAGGGCAACTGATTTTGCAACCCGATTGGAGTTCTGGGAGTTCTTTCAGCGATGCGGGATCAGAGTAGCCCTAAATGATAATATTTTGCCATACCATTGGGTGTTTAATGATGTGACTTTCACACTTGGGAGATTTGTGGAAGGCTGTTTGTCTTAACAAAGCATAGTACAGTAAAACATTTTAGGGAAAAATAGTAATCAGATTGTTTTAACATATTTTATGGACACTAATGTTTGGGTTTCCTGGTCCAGTTATTAACAGTGAATTGCCTGGGCAAAGCAAAGCTTGATGAAATGCTGGCATATGAATAATATATTCAGAGTATATTCTTTAGTTTACAGAGGTCTACTGAAATGCTTGTTTACTGTTGGCCTATTTTACTAATTATTCTTCACAGTGCTGCAGCTTGCAACCTACTGGTTTGTCTTTGGAACCTGCTTAACACACATGGCTTAAATCAGAAGAATATTAATGTTGTCACTGTCTTCCTATGTCGTGATTATTCTTTGCAACAACGTTATACAAATTTTGCTTATAGTTTCTAGATGTATATTGACTGCATGGTTATCATGTTTTTGATTCCTTCATTCTGTACAAAATCTTTCTTCTGCGTATTTTTCAATGAGTACAATATTTCCAAGCTGTCGTACAGCTGAGTGTTTTTCTTTTGATCCATATCTAAAATTTAGCATGCTTTTGGACTATCATAGCTTCTTCATAATGATGCTAAATATTTACTGCTCAGTAGTTATTTTTATTCTGGCTATGCATTTGCCCCTTCACTGCAATTTTCTTACAACATTGGATTTAAAGGAGAAAGGAGTTTTAGGAAAAAGGAGGGTGGGATGTAGCCTGCATTAGTTATAACGAAGGAGGGGGCACCAATCTTTAGGATGCAGGGGGGCACTAGAAACCCTAGAACTGGCCCTGCTGTGACTTGTTATTGATAATGATAAATACTCATATGTAACTGCAGCCTGTGTTGTATGTCATAAGAACATAAGATATGCCATACTGGGTCAGACCAAGGTCCATCAAGCCCAGTGTCTTGTGTCCAACAGTTGCCAATCTAGGTCACAATTACCTAGCAGTTTCCCCAAAAGACACATGTTCCACAATGCTTGTATTGGGGCAAGCAGTGGATATTCCGGGTCTCCTTTAATAATGGTTTATGGACCTTTCCTCCAGGAACTTGTCCAAACCTTTTTTAAACCTGGCTACACTAACAACTTTTACTACATCCTCTGGCAATGAATTCCAGAGTTTGATAACGCGTTGAGTGAAAAAATATTTTCTCTTATGAGTCTTAAATAGGTTACCCTGTAGCTTCGTTGCATGTTCCCTAATCTTTCTATATTTTGATGGCGTAAACAGTCGATCTAGGTTTACCCGTTCCAATCCGTTCATCAATTTATAGACCTCTATCATATCTCTACTCAGCCATCTCTTTTCCAGGTTGAAGAGCCCTAATCATAGCCTTTCTTCTTAGTTGTATCCTTCCATACCCTTTACCATTTTGGTAGCTCTTCTCTGTACCTTTTCTAATAATGCTATATCCTATGTCTGTCACCTCTATATACTGCTTCACTCCCTGTGGCCACTTTCAGCAGAAGGCTTCAGGGCAGTTGGCACAAATCACACACAATCTGCTTTGTGAGGCTGCAAGCCAGGACACAGTGCATAAATCCAGGGCTGGTGCTACCATTAGGTGAACAAGACGATTGACTAGAGTGCCAATGACCTGAGGATGACCCATTGCCACTGCCACACCTCTCTCGGAAATGCAGTGGTGGCAATACTTTTAAAATGGCACCGTGGCACTTACCTTCCCCTGCAGTGATGTGGTGGTGTTCCTGCTTCTGCTTCCCTCTGCTTCCACTTCCTTTTGCTTGCAAACAGGAAGTGGAATAGGAGGGGATGGAAAAAGGAACAAACGGCAGTGCCAGAGGTGAAGTTGGGCTGCTGGACTTCTTTACCATTCCCCTATATATATTCTTGTCCCCGGTTGATGTGTTGTCTGTCTTGCCTCGACTTATGAATATGGACAGTCTCTTACCTGTCTCTGTACAGCACCGCATACGCCCTGTAGCGCTATACAAATGATAAATAGTAGTAGTAGGAGGAGAGGGGTGGCAGCATGAGACCAGCGGAGGGAGAAGAGTGCCCAACCCCTGGAGCACAAGGCATCACAGCAAACCGGCTTAATCATAAGTTTGCCACACTGCCTCTATGGGCCTGGTGGACGTGCACTCCTTGTCGGCACCTGGTGCAGGCCGCACCAGCCACCCTGCCCTTTGTATGCCACTGTATCCTTGCACCACCCTGCATAAATAAATACAATAATCTCATAAAATCCCTAATGTAGAATGTTTCTATATTAAGTTAGATTACTGAGTTTAAAGTAACTTCTCTGTACTGTAGTGTGAAAAGAGAGGCCCAGGCTCCTGGTATTCTATAGGTCAGATCACTGCAGCTTGTTAGTTCCAGTTACTTTATTGCCTTCTCGGGTGTTCGTCAGTGAAAATGGCTTGTGAAGCTCTTGCCTTCCTGCTCATGAGGATATGGGGCAGCGAGCAGGTGAATGCTCTCTGAGAACTCAAATACATTTTGAAGGGAGACTTGAGGACACCTGCCAAAAATATGTTGCTGATGTTAATGAGGTTTGGCGTTAAAACAAAAACATCAACACACTCCCCGCTCTGTTTTCTTTTCACGGCAAAATAAAAGTTTAAAGAAGCCGTGCCTGCCACTTGTTACTGAAAAAAAAATGTTTTTTACAGCCCACAAGTGGGGAGCTGAATGTTGGGAGGGGAAGAAGAATAAAACAGAACATTTTCTGCGGCCCATTAGAACAACAAGTGAGATGTACTGTTAGAATCAGAGCTCTGTTAAAGTTACTGGCTGGGACTCAAGAAAACAGTGGCAGTGCTCTGTTGGCCTGCCAGCTGGTTGGTATTTGGCTAACATAATTGAATTTGATCAAGACAGGCCGGATCAACCATTAGGCAAACTAAGCAGATTCTGAGTTGCTGCACTGCACATCCCGACAGTCACAAAAACTCAAAGAGCTATCAGCAAATTCTTTTACATGCAAAGAGAATTAGCAGATGCAAACGTACAAAAGAAGTATTTAAATGTTATGTCAAATTACACATTTTTAGAGACTTCTTGTGTGAGTGCTGGTGTTGCGAGGATATGGGGAGGAGGACATACGGCTGAAGGTTTATCTAGGGCACACAGTACCCTTGAACCGGCCCTGCCAGCGACTAGCAGAATCTTTGTCATCTTCCCTCCCTCTCTCCAAAGCATGTTCCCAGCTGCTCACCCAACTGCTCTCCTCCACATTGTCATAGCATTTCTTTCTCCTCCCCTGCAGGTTTTTAAGGCAGGAGCTGTACCTGCAGGAGCAACAGGCTGTGAGGGCACATACACCTGGGGCTGAAGCAGCCTATTCTCCAGGACAAAGCTGGAAGTCAGTCCTCACATATGGGTGACGTCAGCACCGACAGAGCCCTCGTGCGGAGCATTTCCCCAGCTTTCAAAGGGTGCCATCTTGCTCAGTCTTCTTTTTTCCGCGGAGCCCGACGGACGTGTGTCTTAGTCACCCGGTTAAAAGTTGATTTTTTCCTTCGAAGATTCGTGTTTTTTTGCCGGTTCAATGCCGGTTCCCCTTCCCGCCTGGGCACGATACACCGGTATCGAGCCCGGAGCTACTTTTTCGGTTTTTGTTCTTTGAGACTAGCGTTCGTGCTTTTTTTCTTTTTCACTGGCAGCCCGGTCTTTTGACCTTGAAGGGGCCCTTTTTTCCCCTGATGGCTGCCAGCCGGTTCAAGAAGTGCGATCGGTATAAGAAACTGATGTCTCTCACCGACACACGTGACTGCTGCCTCCGGTGCCTCGGGCCCGATCATGACCTGATGATCTGTGGCCCATGTGGCAAAATGTCCTCTAAGGCGTTGAGGAGCCATCAACACTAGCGAGAAAGGATCTTCTCTGACTCCCCGTCCGGCCGGGCCTGGACTTCGTTGTAAGATGTAGTCAAGTTACTCTCCTGTAGGTCCTAGGTTCATTTCACTTCACAGAGGCAGTAGGGTTTGTAATAAAACAACCAAACAGGTGTGGCTTGGAGAAAGGTTTTTATGTAGAAATAGGCTTATTACATAGGTATTGAACAGAGGTATATAGTGATTGTTACAGAGCTGTTTCAGTGTACATCAATGAATCTGTGTGTGCATGTGCATGTGTGAAGTGAGAGAGAGAGAGAGGCCAGAACATGTGGGTCAGAGCCTCATGGCAAGATAGAGAGAGAGAGAGAGCGGGGGAGGGGTGAAGGGAATTGATTATCAGAGCCTCCTGTCCTTCATGTCCGATGAATGGTGGAAGAGAGAGAGCAAGAGGAAGTGTTTCTGTCCTTTATAGTGAATTGAATCCTCTCCAGCACTTCCCCTTGAGGTCTGCTATTGTTTTTAGCCACTCCCTTTGAGGTCTGCCATTCTTGATTTAGCAAGGAGGGGCTGCAGACAGGCCCTGGAGACTGAAATCACCAGGGGGTCAGAGTTAATCTCATCTTGTAAACTGTCCTATTACCTTTGGAGACTGAAATCACCAGAGTACAAAGCTGCATGAAATGTATGCTGACATTCGTCAGAGGCCTCGACGTCTCGGGAGTCCGACCCCGAGCATCGTCGGGGCTCCCGCTCGTGGGAACACAAAAGGAAGAAGAAACCCGTGAGGGCGGCATCGGTGGACGCTCTTGGTCCCTTGAGGGCCAGGTCGAATAGCCCCGACCGCCGTCCCGGGTCCTCGGAGTCGGAGAGGCCTGCCAAATTGCCTCCTGTGGAGCCGGAGTCCCCGAGTCACATGAGTGCTGTTGTCCTTGTGGACTCTCCTACAGGGGAGCCGACGTCGGCCCCGACGCTGTCGGGGGCCGAGTCGGGGGCTGCTGAGTCTCCTGAGCTCGGACTCAGGTTGACGGCCTTGGAGAGCAGTTTGGCTGCCTTCATGGAACAGCAGCGGGTGCTGATCGCTGGTCTGACCGGTGCATCTGCCCCGACCACCGGGACCTTGACGTCCAAGTTGACCCCGGAGGCTGAGCCGATCCTCGAGTCAATGCGGTCTCAAGTCGATCCTCAGCCGAGGTCTCCTTCGGCCTCCCGTATGGGGCCGAGGTCGTCAACGCTGGTACCCTCGGCGTCGGGGCGGATGGCATCGGTGCCCGCCCGATCAGAGCCACTCGATTCCTCCTCGGAGGGGTCAGAGTGGGAGACGGAGGACGAGGAGTCCCCGGACACTTTCCGGACCCGGTGCGTCCCATCGGACTCACCGGAGTCTGAGCCTCGGAGAAGGTCCCCCCCAGAGGATACCCGGTTCTCAGACTTCGTGAGGGATATGGCCAAGGCCTTGGCCTTCCCTGCGGATCCCGAGGAGGAGCCTCGAGCCAAGGAGCTTGAGGCCCTCCAGGATGACTCTTCACCGAAGGAGGCCTTTACTGTACCGGTTCCTCCGATGCTGGAACGGCTGCTCTTCCGCATGTGGGAGGCACCAGCCTCGGCGCCGGTTCTCAGCAAATGGGTCGATTCCATTTATCGGGTCCGTAAGAGCCCTGGGCTCCAGAAGGCACAGCTACCGCACCACTCCATGGTTGTGGAATCGGCCATGCATCATCTGAAGAGTCAGAAGATGCACTCTTCGGGTGCCCCCCGGTAGGGAGGCCCGGAACCTGGATGCCCTCGGTAGAAAGTGCTTCCAGGGCTCTATGCTGGCTTGCCATGTCCAGACTTACCAGCTGTACATGGGCATGTACCTCCGAGACCTGGCAAAGGAGATTGCCGGGTTCTCTGCTGGCCTCTCCAAGGAACCTTTGCAGAGGTTGAAGGCTTTGTCATCGGGGATTTGAGAGTGCTCGAAGTTTATATCTCGAGCAACCTATGATGGCTTTGAGGCTTCGGCCTGAGTAGCCGCGGCCGGCATCGGTGCATGCCATCAGGCCTGGCTACAGTCATCGGACCTCGAGCCATGGGTCCAGGACAAGTTGGTCGATGTCCCTTGCCGGGGTTTGAACCTCTTTGGCAAACCTATGGCTGAAAAGGCTGCAGAAATCGAGACATTCACCAGGACAAGGCTGTCCAGGAAGACTTCTGCCCCTTCTCAGAAGAAGAAGGGCTCGGGGAAAAAGCCCTTTTACCCGAGGAAGGCCTCTACCTACAAATCCTACCCTCACTTCCAGGCTTCTACAGCTCCCCAACAGGGTCAGCAGGCCAAGGGACAGGGATATGGGCCCCGTAGGCAGAAAACCCCCAAGCCGCCAGCTCCGGCTCCTGCACAGCAGGGAGTGGGGTTTTGACTCCCACTGCATAGCCTCTCCCCCACAGCTGGCTCCACTCAGCACAGGAGGCTGGCTGACACTGTATGCCCACAGATGCTCAGCTATAACAGGGGATACCTGGGTACTGAGCATAGTCCAAAAGGGCTACTTGCTCCACTTCAACCAGTTACCTCCCTCCTATTTTCCAGGGGAGCCTCCAAGACTCCCTCTGCACAGGAGCCTCCTCTTTCAGGAGTTGGCAAGTCTTCTACAGGAGCAGGTGGTGGAACCGGTGCCTCACCACCTGAGAGGCCAAGGCTTCTATTCAAGGTACTTTCTGGTACCAAAAAGGACAGGAGGCCTCAGGCCCATCCTAGACTTGCGAAATCTCAACAAGTTCTTGGAGAGGGGAAAGTTCAAGATGCTTATGCTTGGAATACTGCTACCCTACCTCCAGCAGGGAGATTGGCTATGCTCCTTAGACCTAAAGGATGCGTATACTCACATCCTCATTCATCCAGACCACAGACAGTATCTCAGATTTGTAGTGGGAGGAAATCATTTTCAGTACAGGGTACTTACATTTGGCCTATCCTCCGCACCCAGGGTTTTCACCAAATGCCTGGCGGTGGTGGCAACCTATCTCAGAAACCAGGGCATCTTTGCCTTTCCATACCTGGACGACTGGCTCATCAGGGGTCAGTCTCCATCGCACTGTCTCTCTTCTCCAGGACCTGGGCTTCGTCATAAACTTCACAAAGTCCACTTTGCTCCCCTCACAGGACCTAGAGTTCATAGGGGCAAGGTTGGATACCTTACAAGCAATGGCTTATTTGCCCGGGAACAGGGCTCACAAACTGATGGCTCTGGCCCAGCAGTTTCGCTGTGGATCTCTGGTCTCTGCCAGACATTTCCTGAGGCTTTTGGGCCACATGGCATCCACGGTCCATGTAACTCCAAATGCTCGTCTGCATATGCGGCCTGCTCAATGGTGCCTCAGAGCTCAGTGGATACAGGCCACAGGAGACTTAAGAGACAGAGTAAGAGTGTCCATACTACTAGCGGTCTCCCTGCAGTGGTGGCTGCATCTCCCAAACCTGATCAAAGGGGTGCCTTTCCAGGCACCACCACACACACAGGTGCTGACGACCGATGCTTCTCTTCAAGGTTGGGGTGCACATTGCCAGGGGGCATGTACTCAGGGCCTCTGGTCCCCTTGGGAGGCCACACAGCAGCTCAATCTGTTGGAGTTGCGAGCTATTCGACTAGCTCTACAAACTTTCTCTCATGTCCTCTCTCACCAGTCTGTCTTGATTCAGACAGACAACCAAGTAGCAATCTTCTATGTGAAAAAACAAGGAGGCACAGGATCCAGGCTTCTGTGTCAGGAAGCACAGGCCCTGTGCGCCTTTGCAGTCAAGCACGGCATGTTTCTCAAGGCAGTTTATCTACCTGGCCAAGAAAATTACCTGGCAGACAGGTTGAGCAGGATTCTACAGCCTCAAGAATGGCATTTGAATCCCCTAGTGGTCCAGCAGATCTTCCTAAACTGGGGTCTTCCAATCATTGATCTCTTTGCCAGTCCACTGAACCGTCAGCTGCCCAGGTTCTGTTCCAGACAACCGCATCCTCTGCGAATAGCAGCAGATGCCTTCCTAATCTCTTGGTCTATGGGCCTGCTGTATGCGTTTTCTCCAACGCCTCTAGTAGCCTGAACCCTATTCAAGGTTCTTCGGGACAGGGCCTTGCTGATCCTGGTAGCCCCCAGATGGCCGAGGCAACCATGGTTTCCACTCCTTCTGCAATTGGCGGTGGACACTCCACTTCCTCTGGGGGTGCAACCCGATCTCCTGTCTCAGGATCAGGGATCTCTCCTGCACCCCAACCTCCAGTCCCTCCATTTGATGGCCTGGCTGCTGAAAGGGTAGTTCTAGCCCCCTTACTTCTACCTAGGGAAGTGGAGGAGGTGGTTTTGGCCTCTAGGAGACAATCCACCCGGAAATCTTATGCCCTCAAGTGGCGTAGGTTCTCCACCTGGTGTGCTCAGCGCCAGGAGGATCCGTTTTCATGCCTGGTACCAGTGGTGCTGCAGTATCTGCTTCACCTGTCGGACCTAGGCCTTAAATCCAACTCTGTTCGGGTCCACCTCAGTGCTCTATCAGCGCACCACTCGCCGGTGGAAAGCCAGTCTCTGTTGGTCCACCCCTTAGTGTCCTGCTTCCTTAGAGGCCTGCTTTTGCTCAAGCCTCCGATTCGTCCGCCAGCCCCTGAGTGGGATTTGAATGTGGTCTTGCAACAACTTACTCGCCCACCGTTTGAGCCAATGGCTACCTGTTATTTACGCTTCCTTTCCTGGAAGGAGTTGTTCTTGGTGGCTCTTACCTCGGCCAGGCGTGTGAGTGAACTACAGGCTCTGGTTTCTGATAGACCGTACACACGGTTCTATAGGAACAGGGTGGTCTTACAGACTCATCCTAAGTTCCTTCCAAAGGTTGTCTCCTCTTTCCACCTCAATCAGGAGGTGGTTCTTCCGACCTTCTTACTCAGGCCGCATTCCAGCTGGGCTGAGATGGTCTTGCATACCCTGGACTGTAGGAGGGCGTTGTCTTTCTACATTGACCGTACGCAGGGGCATCGAAAGGCTGTTCAGCTCTTCGTATCTTTTGACCCTAATAAGCTGGGGTTACCTGTCTCCAAGCATACCCTGTCCATTTGGGTAGCAGACTGTATCGCCTGGGCGTACAGGGCAGTCGGCCTCTCCTTGCAGGGTCGAGTCACAGCCTACCGTATCAGGGCGAAGGCTGCGTCATTAGCTCATCTCCGCTCTGTTCCGTTGGCAGATATCTGCCGGGCCGCTACTTGGTCTTCAAGCCAGACTTTTGCGGCCCATTACTGCCTCGAGAGGGAGTCCCACCGGGACAGTGCTTTCGGACAGGCGGTACTCCGTAATCTCTTTGAGGTTTAGGCAACTCCTACCCTCCGGCCCTTGTGTTAGGCTACCTTTCGGGGGCGTTCTCAGAGAAGATTCTTATCTCGCATGCTAAGGCTCTAGAGGGAGCTTATTTTTCAGCTTTGGGTTCTCGGTAGCCTAGAGCTGGGGAGTCCCGTATGTGAGGACTGACTTCCTGCTTGGTCCTGGAGAAAGAGTAGTTACTCACCTGTAACAGGTGTTCTTCAGGAGCAGCAGGAATCAGTCCTCACGACCCTCCCTCCTCCCCTTGGAGTTGCAGTCATATATGTATTTCATTTTGTTTTTTGCTGTCTTTTAGCTATGTCAGCAGACTGAGCAAGATGGCACCCTTGGGCGGGAAGGGGACTGCGCATGCGCGCTGCATTCCCAAAGGCTTTCTTTGAAAGCTGGGGAAATGCTCCGCATGAGGGCTCCGTCGGCGCCAACGTCACCCATATGTGAGGACTGATTCCTGCTGCTCCTGGAGAACACCTGTTAACAGGTGAGCAACTACTCTTACTTTGCTCTCATCTCCTGAACAGAAGCCCGGAGAGCATGAGGCCTGTGGGTGGAGTGCACATTGGTTCTGCCCTCAGCACACTATCACATCTTCAGCACAGCTGCCACCACTGTCACCCTGGTCAAGCTCAGGACAGCCTCCGCTTCATATGAACATTTCTATGGAAGAAAATGTTTTAGTGGAATAAGTTCTGTAAGTAGATACAGTATATTCTTCTGTTTGGTATCACTCAGTTACAAATACAGGATTTGGGGCTGCCACCATGAGTTGTGTAGGTTTATGCAGGACCAATGCTACTATTAGGCAAACTAGGTGGTCGCCTAGAGCACCCGCCCTCCCAGGGCACCCATTACCGCCACCACCGCTGCTCCTCACAGGGACATGCATCAGCAGCAATGCTTTTAAAATGGCACTGAAGCGTTGAAGTTACCTTCATCTTCAGAGCTGCGATGCCGTTCCTACTGATTTCACTTCCTTTTACATGGGGACAGAAGCCACTTCAGCTCCATGCAGATTAGGTGAGGAGCGGCAGCGGCGCCACAGGGGCACAAGCGATGAGGTTCATCTAGAGTACCTCATACCCTTGCTCCAGCCCTGGGTTTATTGTTTATACAATGCCTTGAAAAAGATTTTGCACCCTTGGGTTGCAAGTCCATGGATCTCTGCTCATCTTGCAAAAAAATCTGGCATGGATTCTCTGCCCGGGGAACAGGGTTGGCCCAAGAGTTGCTCAAGGTGTTAGCGTCCTCGGCAAATCTTAAGCTTTACACACCCTCCTGGATGTCAAAACCTGCTATTTAGCTTTGGGCCCTGCTCTTTGCCACCTGCCCCCAGACGTTGCCACCCTAGGCGACTACCTACTTTTCCTTATAGTTCGGCTGATCCTGAAGGGAGAAGGGTTTCTTGACTTCAAGATCCTAAGCATAGCTCTTTTATCACAAACGCACGCTGGACTTAGATGTGTTCTTCCAAAAATTAAAGTCTTTATTGAACAAAATTCTTAAACTCAAACATAGTCTCTTACAAATACAAGAGTGGAATTTGAGAAGTGAGATAGGGGGTAGATGCTTTCCCTGGGCAATCTCTCTTTCCCTCCACTGGCTCCCTGGACCCCAAAGGTCTCTCCTCTACCTCTGTGAAATTCTCTGGATCAGCACCAGATGGGAAGCTGCTCCTACATCTCTTCTTTCAAACTGCAATACAAACTTTGCTTTATTTCTTTGCATGTAGTTCATAGCTTTCCAGTGCTAGCTGCTGGTGAGTTACATTCATGGATTTCCCTGTCCCCAGAGGGAGGGATATTCAGTAGCAGCAGCTAGCCATTCTAATGCCACTAGCTGGGATATTCAGTGCCGGGGTCATATCCAACTCCAGAAGTGAATATCCATGTTGCCTGGATTGGCAGAAAGCCAACCGGGCAGCAGCGATATTCAACCACTGCCCAGTTAGCTTCTGCAGCGCAAGTTAGGCCAGCCTTTGCTGCGCTTTACTTTTGCTGCTGCCTAGGTATGGTCAGTATTGTTTCTTCTCAGGTCAGGTCCAGTATCATCCATCTCCAGGTCCAGGATGCAGACATCTGGTTCTTTCAGGTCTCTCCTGTTGTCCTTCTGGCTCAACATGCTCACAAGAAGAGTCAAAATGCCACCCTTTGTGGTCTTCCTCTTGCAGGGAGGTCTATCTCCGGGGTTCCCCTGTACATTAGGGTGAATAATCCAACAGTCCCAAAGTCCACATTTGATTGGATCCCTTTGCACACTGGGGTCTACCCCCTCCCCCCCCCTGCTCTGTGGGACAACTGTCCCCTCCCCGGGTCCAAAGTAGCCTTCACCTGGATCCTCCTTAGCATCACAAATGTAGACAATATCTAAAACAAGAAGGAAGTATGCAAATTGAGTCTTCCCAACGTCCTTCAGTTCAAGCAAACATACACATCAAATCTCACTGTAAACTCACCCCCTCCTTAGGTCCCTGGTTCAACTGGGATGCATCCCAGGTGTTGAATTACCTGGATGTTCCACCACCTCCCACATAGCTTCTTCTTGCTACATCCATCCCATGTCTGGTGGGCTGTCTACCAGTTGAGTATCCCTGGGAATCTCCTCATGGTTTTGTTGTTCCTTAACCCCTAGGTCCATTTCCTCCCCCTCCCAGGAGTCTCCTGCGTCCTCCTGAGGGGATCAATCTCCATGGGGGGTTTGCGGCAGTCTTCCACTTCCCTTTCCCTCCCCTCCTGCCTCTCTAGCATGGTTGGGGAGTAGTGCTCTGGGTTTCTAGGTGGGAAGAGGACAGGAGTTTGGATCCTACCCTGAATCCTTCCCTGGTCCCTGGCTGTCCTCCTTCACTGCTCTAAGGGGATTTTCCCTAATGGACCTGCACTCTCAGAGCAGGGACTGGCTGGAGTCCGTCGGGACTCTGGCTGTGAGGGGACATAAACCCCGTCACAGCCGGGTGCTGCCTGCAGACTGCTGAATATTTCGGATAGAGGGATTAACGCAGTTGGCAGGTCTGCAAATCAGATTAATTCCTTTGAATATCAGGTCCTAAGAGTGTACCTGAAACAGGGGAGGGTTGCCCAAGATCAGCTTTTTTGGACTGAAAGCAGGTAGCTTTAACGGCCTTCTCTTCAGGATTCTCTTCCTCTTGAGACTCTAATTCACTATGGATATGAGATTCAGATAAAATTCTTTCTTCTTGACTTCTTGCCCAGCAACTGCCTCCTCAAGGCGCCAGACGAGAATTGCTGTTTGCCTACAGGCTTCAGTTCTAGGAGCTGAGACACACAACATCTGGCCTTTCACTCTCTTAACACACTAGAACAGTGGTTCCCAACCCAGTCCTCAGGTACCCACAGGCCAGTCAGGTTTTCAGGGTATTCACAATGAATATGCATGAGATAGATCTTCATACAATGGAAGCAGTGCATGCAGATCTAGCTCATGCATATTCATTGTGGATATCCTGAAAACTTGACTGGCCTGGGGGTATTTGAGGACAGGGTTGGGAACCACTGCTCTAGAGCTCCTTCAGCAGGCTGCTACTGATCCCTGAAACCTCCTCTGGAAGCACTCACCATTGCTTGAACTGCACCATGTATGGTCACTCTGGTAGGGGTCACCTTAAGCAATGGTTTAATCATTCCTGCTCTCACTTTATTATGGTATATTCCAAATGCGCCTCAGTGGATAAACACATGCAGTAGTAAGGGAAAATAAGGGTGTCCTTAAATACATTTTCCATAGTCTGTTATTTAAAAAATACATTTCAAAATGCATCAAAGCAGGAATTTGTTTCACTACACAACATACTCTATAATTTCTGAGAACAATTCTACAAATGAACATAAGATATGCCATACTGGGTCAGACTAAGGTCCATCAAGCCCAGTATCCTGTTTCCAACAGTGGCCAATCTAGGTCACAAGTACCTAGCAATTTCCCAAAAAGACCCACTTGTTCCACAATGCTTGTTTTGGGACAAGCAGTGGATTTCCTGGGTCCCCTTTAATAATGGTTTATGGATCTTTCCTATAGGAATTTGTCCAAACCTTTTTTAAACCCAGCTACACTAACAGCGTTTACTACATCCTCCAGTAACGAATTGCAGAGTTTGATTGCGTGTTGAGTGAAAAATATTTTCTCTTATTAGCCTTATATGGGTTACACTCTAACTTCATTGCATGTCCCCTAGTCTTTCTATATTTTGATGGTGTAAACAACCAATCTACATTTACCTGTTCCACTTCACTCCACCTTTACCACTTTGGTGGCCCTTCTCTGTACCTTTTCTAATTCTGCTATATCCTTTTTAAGATATGGCAACCAGAATTGCACACACTATTCAAGGTACGTTTGCACCATGGAATGATACAGAAGCATTATAATATCCTTAGTTTTATTCTCCATTCCATTCCTTAAGATTCCTAGCATTCTATTTGCTTTCTTGGCCACCACTGCACAAAAATGCACCAGTAATGTGCCAAAAAATCCTGATTGCATAAGTCTTCACACCCTTTAACACAGCAAACCCAAACTAGCTTCATCTCCAGAAATTTCTTTAACAAGACCCATAATAAGTTAGAGCTCATCTGTATCCAGTCACAGTAGTTGAGCTGGAACAAACACTTCTGGATGAAGAATCAAGCTGCTTCTGGTGTATGAAATGAATTTGTTGCAAACATCTCAACTTGCAGAACATGGAATTGCTGAAAGAACTCTGGATTGAATTATTCAGTGATACACAGGGGAGAAAGCCTTTAAGGACATTTCATGAATATTCCCTGGAGCACTGTCCGGTCCATCTTTATAAAGTTGAAACAGTTTGGCACCACCAAGACACTGCCTAACCCTCACAGTTACTGGGGGCTAGGAAATGCTTGTTACCCCCTTTAGAAATGCTGTGGTCCAGCAACTTATAAGGCAGTAGAGCCACGGGAGTAAAAAGAAGTGTTCCTGCGGTTGTTTATATTGGTTTCTACAGGTGACTGATGCAGGGACTGCAACAGATAAAGGGGGAGGAGGGGGACTGGAAGGGAGCTGACGCCTGAAGATGGTAGTGGAAGGTGGCTGGGTAATGTGGGAGGGGGCTGGAAGGGAGCCGACACCTGGGAGTGGCACTGGAACAGGGCTGGTCAGAGGGAAGGGTGACTGTAAGGGAGCTGACACCTGGGATGGTACTTGGACTAGAAGGGGCTGAACAGTGAGGATGGACACCAGTAGCAGCGCTGGGAATGCAAGGGGGTTGATCTTGTAAGGTACTGAGAGGGGAGGACTGGAAAGAGGGCTGACACTGGGGAGGGTTACTGGGACTGGAAATCGGCTGATACTGAGGGAGGTACTGGGACTGGAAGGGGGCTGATGCTGAAGCTGAACAGGAAATGTGCTGATGCAGGGGGGAACTGGAAAGGAGCTGGAACTGGAAGGGAACTGATGATGGTATATGCTGGGCTCAAGTGGGGAAAAGAGGCAGAAACTGGGGGAGTGAAAAGGGAGAGGGGGCAGATATTATGTGTGTTGGGGGAGGGGAAGAAACAAGTTTGCAGAGCTGCGCAGCACAATGAGTTCCATCAGCATGTGCTGTCACTGCTGCTGAGTGTTAACTGACTCAATGGAGCAGAGGCAGGGAGGCTGCATTTCTGCAGGCCTGGGTCTGTCAACCAGCAGGCCTAGAGAGTATGCCTCTGCCTCAGCCTGTTGGCTCTGACTGCCTCTACAGCCCTGGATGCCTTTGCGACCTGAGATAGAGCAGTCCGAGCCAGGTAATTGTCTAAGGGATAAGAGCAGGGGGTCTGGAGTATTTTGAGAAGAGATAGCTATCCTCTCCCTAATACCTCTCTATCTGCACCCTCCTTAGGATAGCTGTCTCATCTCAAAATGCTAGAGTGGGGGCATTTTGAGACGAGACGGTTACTCTAATTCCCTTATGAATGGCCAGAGTTATTTTCAGAGAATAACACTATAATTAAGTGTTGGTGGCTAACACTGATTTTAATGTTATATCAATAAATGGCCTCCCAAACTTTTAAAACCAAGCTTAAGGACTGGACAAAATTATAGGGGAAAAATAAAAACATTTTGGCATCTTTTGAATTGATATGTGCTCTTCATTTGCACCTCTTTCTATTTCTCTGTTATTGCACTGACAGAGAGTGCCTTCTTGGGGTTTCTGTTTAATATTTGCGTATTTCTTTTCTAAAATTTGTAGTCACTTATTCGGTTCGTTGTGAGGACCACCTATGATCTAACAGGCAAATGCAGAAAGCCGGTGCTGAAGTTGCGCGCTATCAACTTTTTATGCCTCTTTGCAGCGCACCGATATCATGCGGCTTTAACCTGGCATGCAAATTATCCATGTGTTAGCCATTCGTTAAACTGGGTGCAAATGGCAGTGTTAAACTGGGAGAGCAAGCCAAACACATGCACATAAGAAGTTGGCGCAAGTTTGGCATGCTCTCCCAGAGAAACATAGGCTCTGTGTGGCTAATCTGCATAAGAACCCAGACAGTATTTTGATGGCATCAGGGGCTTTCTCCGATGCCAACTAAAAATAAATGTGGTAGCCCAACGGCTCTGAACCCCACCACCTGCCCAACTAAAAATAATCCCTGGTGGCCCACCGGTTCCGATCCCCCCACCCAACTAAAAATAATCCCTGGTGGCCCAGCGGCCGCGATCCCCCCACTTGCCTAACCAAAATTAACCCTAGTGGCCCAGCGGCCCTGAATCCACACCTGCCCAACTAAAAATATTCCCTGGTGGCCCAGCGGCTGCGATCCCACCACCCCTTCAATTGAAAATAACTGTGGTGGCCCAGTGGCCCCGAACCCCCCACCTGGTACATTTACAAAAGAGCGGGAGCACTGCCCATGCGCTCCCACTCTTGTGACCCCATCTTGAAAAATGGTGGCGCCTGGCCCCGCATGTGACCCTGCCCAGTGTATCTCAAGATGCACCACGCGGGCCCAAATGCTGCCATTTTTCAAGTTGGCACGCAAGAACGGGAGCGTGTGAGCAGAACTCCTGCTCATTTCTAAAGGTATCAGGTGGGGGGATTGAGGTTGCTGGACCAGTAGGTTTATTTTCAGTTGGGCGGGTGGGGGATTTGTGGCCACTGGGCCACCAGGTTTATTTTTAGTTGGGAGGGGGTTCGAGGCCACTGCGCCAACAGGGATTACTTTTTTCTTTGGTGGATGGGGAGTTTGAGGCCACTAGGCTACCAGAAATTATTTTCCCTTTGGTGGGTGGGGAGTTCGGGGCCTCTGGGCCACCAGGGATTTGCTTTCTGTTGGGGACAGCGGCCCCCTGACAATATTATGATGGCATCAGGGGCTTTCCCTGATGCCTGGATCATCTTTGACATTTCTCCTCAGATGATCCAGGCATCAGGGAAAGCACCCAGTGCCATCAAAATACTGTTGGAGCATGCACTAGATGTTTAAGCCATCTCAAGACCAGGCGTAGAGATATTGGTGCTAAGGCTGGTTGCAAAATCCCCTACATGTTTCTATGCATCAGGCGCAGGCAATATTTGCATGCCATTTTATTATGTGCAGCAAATTTTCCTCTAATTTAAATACATTTAAATACTCTTGGTGTTAATTGTGCACTAGTTTTTCCTTTGCTGTTTACGCACGCGTCCATCTCTTCTGCATTTGGCGGTAGCAATAAGTGTGCTTAAAAGTGGCATCTGTGCTTAAAGGCCGCGCTTGTTTCTGCATTGGCCCCTAAGTGTGTGTCTGAGGTCAGTATTCTGCTAGCATGGAATTTCTGTTGTTGTTGTTAAGTGCCGTGGAGTCGGAGTCAACTCATGGCGACCCTCTGGATAGCTATCCTAAATTGTGTTCGGTCTTCAGTCAGGCGGCTCATTGTTGACAGACTGGTACCCATAGCTGCTGTTATTGTATCGATCCATCTCATTGCTGGCCTTCCTCTTTTGTGTTGACCTTCTATCTTGCCAAGCATGATGTCTTTCTCTAATGATCTCTCTCTTCGCATGATGTGTCCAAAATATGAAAGTCGAAGTCTTGTCATCTGAGCTTATAAAGAAAGCTTAGGTTTGATCTCCTCTAGTACCGACTGGTTTGTTCTTCGGGCAGTCCATGGTATACGCAGTATTTGCCGCCAGCACCATAATTCAAAGGCATCAATTTCCTTCCTGTCTGTCTTTTTCACTGTCCAGCTTTCACATCCATATGATGTTATTGAAAATACCATGGCTTGAACAAGTCGAATCTTTGTATGGAGAGTGTGATAAGGAAGCTTATCATAGCTCAGGAAGGAGCTATAGAAAAGGTGAAGTGACTCTGAACAAGCAACCTGTCAGTTCTGGTAGAAATAAGAAAACAGAATTTTCCCATAAAGGACTACCAGTCCCAGAATGCACCAGGTTTCCAACAGCCATTAGAGGAACTGAAGTGGGGAAACGTGTGTTCAATCAGGAGGGCTATGAGGTAATCCCTAAGCACTCATCTCAAAGGGCAGGGCCTGATTCAGCACAGCTGCGCTGTGTTAGGGAGGAGCACACATCTAAGCAGAATAAAGGTAGAGTTTATTCTACAGAGAATTATCCTCATCTTCATCCTCATCATCTTCATGATCAACTTGGATATCCTCAGTTTCATCTGAAGGATCATCAGAAGCAGAAGCCAAATCGGACGGACAGAGAGGGCAAGAAACCCTTTGGAAGAAAGAAGAGAAAAGCCTTTGGGAGGTCTAAAGGTGTTCATAGCAGTACGTATACTGGGAGGCATTCTAAGGGCCAGCATACACCATTGGACTGGGGAAAGCCAGAGGAATGGTGCTGCAGAGCTAGGAATCTCCAGACGGTACCTGTGAGGGAGACGGCTGCACGTGGAAGGGACCCTAAGACCCGTGCCAGAAGGTATGTGAAGAGAGATCCAGTGTCCAGGGATCTGGATTGGAAGGCTGGACATAAGAACTGGACTACATACTGGCCAGGCTATATAGAGAGGAACTCTAACAGCAATGGGAGCTCAGGTATGAACACTGATCTATGCCCTAGCTATAACCTTGAAAGACAGCAGGGAAACAAGTATTCTCCTGAAAGTGCTCCATTGAGAAATTCATCTGTGCCAATCCAGGATATTGAACCCATGATTGTTGAAGAAGGGGGAGTGATTGCAGATGAAGGATGTGTTTACATGGATTGCTCTCTGTCTAAACTCCTTTGGTAACTTTCTGTTACTAAGTACAGCAACCATCACAAAGAAATACAAACTTGTTCTTTAATCTACTCAGAAAAGCTCCTGAGTAGGATTTTTAGCCACGCAGTAGAAAGCAAGCCAGCTAAGGGGTTTCAGCTGGGTAACTGCTAGCAATTGAGCCTTACCTAATTGCTTGTGAGCTCTGAGAGAATCACTTCTGAATCTATGTGGGAAGATATAAGAAGTTAACCTGAAAAGAACAGTTTTTCTCTTCTTTGTGGCTTTTGTTTGTTGTTTGATACACTGCTAAAAAAATATTAGCTAAAGCCTACAGAAAAGACCAGTTTGTTACCATCCAGGTCTTATTTGTTTTGCTTTGATTGCCTGACAAGTTCCAATGTTGTTTTCCTGATTTTGTTTTTCCAAGTTTAACACTGAAAGCAAGTAACCTGATTTATGTGCTACCAAGCATATCTGTGTTGGGAGAAATAACCCCATAAATAAATATCTTATTGGCTTTACACTTGAGCACAACTAAATTATTGTGAGCAGCTGTGTCGGGTATGAATGGACTGCATTGCCCACAATCCCTTGCAAATCATATTGACATATGCACTTGACAAGACTGTGAACATTCTCACCCAGGCAGACGTCTGACAAGAGAGACATCTCTGCTCTTGAGAATCTTATCTAGGTCTTTCATAGCCATTCTGCCAAGAGCAATGCGTCGTTGGATTTCTTGACTGCTTGTTGCTTCTTTATTGATAGTTGATCCAAGTAGGTTAAAGTTGTTCACAATTTCAATTTCTTCTCCTTCAGAGATGAACCTGTTGATTATGCCAGTTGTCGTGATCTTTGTCTTCTTTACATTAAGGTGCAGGCCCATTTTGAGACTATGTTCTTTGATTGTGAGAAGCAAATGTTTCAGATCATCTTCACTTTCAGCCAGTAATGTAGTATCATCAGCATAGCGAAGGTTGTTGAGTCTTCCACCAATCTTCACACCTCTGTTGTCTTCATACAATCCTGCTTCTCTGATGATTTGTTCTGCATATAAATTAAACAGGTAGGGGGAAAGTATGCAGCCTTGTCTTACACCTTTGCTTATTTTAAACCATTCTTTTTCTCCTTGTTCCGTTCGAACTGTTGCTTCTTGATCAATGTGCAGATTGCGCAAGAGAACGATCAGGTGTTCTGGTATACCTATGCTTCTTAATGTGGCCCAGAGTTTCTCATGGTTTACACAGTCAAAAGCCTTGCTATAGTTGATAAAGCACAAATAGATATCCTTTTGGTATTCTTTAGTCTTTTCAAGGATCCATCTCACATCCGCAATGATGTCTCTCATTCCTCGCCCTTTCCTGAACCCTGCTTGCACTTCAGGTAGTTCTTATTCCAGGTATGGTTGTAGTCTCTTTTGAATAATCTTCAGTAGAATCTTGCTGGCATGTGGGATCAGAGCGATTGTTCGATAATTTCCACAGTCAGTTGGATCACCTTTCTTTAGTTTTGGTATAAACACAGATCTTTTCCAGTCAGTTGGCCATGATGTTGTCTTCCATATTTCTTGGCAGAGCCTTGTAAGTATGGTAACAGCTGCATCAGATTGCTGCAATACTTCTATAGGAATGCTATCAATGCCTGGTGCTTTGTTCTTTGATAAGGCTTTCAATGCTGTTTCAACTTCTTCTTTCATCACCAATGGTTCCTAATCATAAGGTACAGGTTGAAACGGCTGTTGATCCACTTGATCTTTATCATATAAAAACTCTGTATATTCCTTCCACCTTTTTTTGATCTTCTCAGCATCATTCAACATAGAACCTTGAGCATCTTGTAACATTCCAATTCGAGGCTGGAACTTTTTCTTTAACTCTCGTAGCTTCAGGAAAGCCGATCTTGTTCTTCCTCTAATAGTTTCTGCTTCTATTTCCTTGCAAGTGTCATTGTAGTACTTTTTCTTGTCCTGTCTTGCTGCACGTTGGAAATCTCTGTTGAGTTCTGCAATTGTCTTTCTTTCTCCTCTGGCTTTAGCTTCTCTGCGTTTCTGGGCAATTTTCAGAGTTTCTTCCGTCATCCATTTTGGCCGTTTTTGCTTTTTCACCTTTTGTAGAGACTTCTCGCTTTCTTCCAACACAACCTTCTTGATGTCATTCCATAACTCTTCCGGAGCTCTGTCATTTGTATCTAAAGCATTTATATTTTGCAGGCAGTCTTTACTGATCTGGCTTCTTCAGTTTTCCCAGTCGTTGTATGGATGTTCCAAGACCCATTGCAATATTTATGGTGCTGCCCTTTTTGGAGTAGGTTCCTCAGTGGGTGAGTTCTGAAAGATAGTGTTATTATGGAATGGTAGATTTGTTCTATAGATGCTGTGCTCTGGTTTTCGCTTTTATTTTTGTTCCTCGTGTGGCGTCAGCTGTAGTGTGTTGGTGGAGGTAGTGGCGTATGGATAATCTTTAGATGCAGTTTTGTGTTCTTGATGCTGCTACTCTAAAATTTGAAATGTTTTATTAGCTCAAAATTGAGGAAACAATAAATTTGAAGGGACCATTTTAGTTTAATTTTGTTTTGTAATTTAATAGCTTCGCTATTGCTGACTTCTGGATTTCTCCAGCTTTGGCAGGGTCCAATTCAGTCTGTGCATGATTCTGAATTTACAACTACCAAAATTATTTTCTTGTATATGAATATTTATGTAAATATTTTATGCAAATGAGGCCACATAGTGAGTCTCCGCACATGGCCCCGCATCACCCTCCCGCCGCCCCTGTCTGAACAGCCAGCTCACTGAATTCTAAAGTTTTCCACTGCGGGGAATGTGAGTGGAGGCATCCCCATGCTTGGAAGAGAACACTTAACAGTGCCGCAGCCTAGCCCCGGCTTACTCTCCCTATGGAAGAATGAGGCAGATGTGAGTCAGGAAGAGTCCAATGGGGGGGGGGGGGCTCTTCTGGAGGGATGAATACAACTTCCACACCCAGCTTAGATAGAGTGCTGCCGTTTAACATCTTTGGAGGAAGTGATGACAACAGGAGTTGGCTCTTGTTCCATGAAAGAAGGCTCGATTGTTAACCAATAAGGTGACATGCTTTTGGGATTGCAAGATCCTGGTAAGGAAATTGCTGCTGCATTGTCTTCATGGTCTGGACTGGGTGAAGTGATTTTGCAATAGAGTTGGGCTATGCTTGTAAAGCTAGACACCCCAGTTTCCAAGACTTCTAAGGATATTAATATCTTACTTCTGAGAACTGATGGGGTGTTTCAGCAACATGAATTCCTTATAAAAGATACTAAAGAAAACATTGCTAGAAGTAATTGTTGCTTTGCTTAAAGGCAAACTTGTGTTTGTGCACCTGAAGATGAGAAATTTGGCAGTTATATAAGACAATTAAATTTATGGATCTTAAATTTTCCCAAAATACCAGCTATATCATCTATGGAGGTCTTTAGAAAATATTTGAGGGACATTTTGGAGATACCTGAAGGAGGTTTGCTTACTATTAACAAGGGGTAAAGATTCATCTGAAGTTGCTTCCAGTCCTCTGGATGTTTCTACTTTGTTGGAATCCTCTTTTAATGACACACAGGATTGCGCAACATTGTTTAGTTTCATATTTGAACTTGATCTGTCCTGTAGTTTAAGGCTTTATTTTAATAGATCAGCAAGCCCTATTGTGGGCAAGTTATAAGAATGTATCCATGTGCGTATGTGTCACCCAGGGAAGAAGGAAACATTTTCTTGCGTTGCATTCATAGGTTTTGGCCTAGTGGCTACTTTTCAACTATGATAACCTTGCAAATGCATCATTAGATTTCTCAATGTTAGGTATATTTTCTTTATACCAGAACAGCTTAGATCTTTTCTGGATATTAAAAAAAACTTACTGTCTTGTCTGTGTCAACACAACTAGAGAAGGTGCAAAGCACAGGCAGTTAGGATATTATGGATTTGTCCGCTTAATGCCTACTTTTCCTTATATATATATATTTTTTTTCTCAGTGCCATCAAGTCAATGCTGACTCCTGGCAACCCAGCAGCCCCTGAGTTTTCTTGGTAAGGTATGGCCAGAAGTAAAGTGCCAGGCCTTTTTTTTCAAGGCAAGAGAGAGTAAAGTGACTTGCCCAAGGTCACAAGGAATGCTAGTGAGAATCAACCCCTGGTCTCTTGGTACTAGACTGTTGCTCTGACCACTAGGCTGCTACTCCTTATTTGTTTAGTATCTGATTTTATTCACTTTATTTTCTCTCCCCTTCCCCCAGCTTCATGGAATTTTGTGATTTAAGATGGAGATTAATGTTTATTTTGTAAGTTGTAATTAAAAATTTTGCTTATGTGTCTTTTTCTATGGAGATCTCCATGTTTCTTGTTCAAGTGGATGCTTGTATGTTTAGTTGAAAATTCAATAAATATTAAAGAAAAAGAAAAAAATAAAATCTGTGACAAGATATGAAGGCTTCAGTCTATGGATGATTCTTAGCTAGCTTGAAAAAGCTTGAGCTCTTCTGCCAAGAATGAGCAAAAGTTGCACAAAGTTAGCAGACGCTTACCCCAAATGACTCCTGGCTGTTATTGTTGCTGCTGCTTCCACCAAGCATGTAGTCAAGGGATATGAAGATTTATGCAATCAAAATCTTTTGGCTTCTTATTCTTAATTACTTTTTAAATATCCTATAATTGTTCCTTCACGCTGACCGTGTAGAGTATTTTGTGGAGGCAAGTGTATTTTTTAGACAGCAGAATGTGGAAAATATACAAGGCACTGTATATGTCCGTAGTATGCCTTAAGGAACATGGATATTAATCAAGCAGTTTGACTTAAAAAGGTGAAATATTTGCGGAGCAGAGGGGGATTGAGGCATTTGGAGAAGAAAGGATATCAGGAGGGATGTTGCGGAAGAGGAATGGTCCATAACGGGCAGTGTTTATGAAGGAGAGATGGTCCATGTAGGAAGGAGGAATGGTCCATGCTGGCGGTGGGGAGACGTGGGGAGGGAAGAGGATGATGGAGGAGAAAAGGTTTGTAGGGCATCGAGGAGCAGAGAAAGTTCTGTATGGAGATTGTAGAGAAGGGAATTTTCATGGGGTAAATGGGTGGGTTGTGGAACAAAGAGAGAGAGATGAGATCAGTTGGGGGATAGGGGGAATTGACCCTTTTTATTTTGTTTTACAGTTGGCAACTGTATGCCTCTCATTTCTTCTTCAGTGACTTGCCACCTTAACAAATGGTTCTGTTTTTGTACTGAAATGTGCATACTAATGTTCTGCTTACAAGTAGATGAGTAACCTAGTGGTTAGAACAGCAGGCTAAGGAACAGCAAAGCAAGTTTCAGACACTTTGCTCTCCATTGTCTCAGGCATAATTTAGACTCTTTGAGTCCCCCTGAGCAGGGAAATAATTAGAGTAGCTGCATTGTAACTTATTTTGAGCTTAGATTTGGAAAAGATATGTAGTTTAAATCTAAAATCCAATTAATATGTATTTCTTTTGATTGTCATTTGGAGTACTTGGCTTGCTTTCCATCTGTTTCCCAAAGGGCAGGCCATCACATGTCATGGAGGAGGTGCTGGAGGACGCAGGGTGTGCCACTGCCTGCTTTGAGCACTTTCGACCCAGTTAATTGCTATAATTGTCTGTATAATTTTAGAACAAGAGGTCTCAATATGAAGTGCCAAGGAGGGAGGCTGAGGAGCAAAATCAGGAAAAATTTCTAATGTCAAGGTTGATAGATGTATGAAATAGACAGAGACAAAATCAGCAACAGATTCAAGAAAGCCTGAGATAAATAAACTACTATTACTACTTATCAATTATATAGTACTACAAGGCGTGCGCAGCGCTGTACAGAGATATGTAAGAGACAGTCCCTGTTCTTAGAAACTTACAGTCTAGAGAAGCCAGACCACACAGCAATCAGGGACAAGGATATACAGTAGGGGAATGGTAAGGAAACACATAGGAGCTGAACAGGAGACTAAGGGGATCAGGATCCAAAAGCAGTCCCAAAGAAGTGAGTTTTTAGATTGGATTTGAACAAGGGCACAGATGGAGCCTTAGGATCCTTCTGACATTTGGGGTTTTAAGCAGGAGGTGTCAGAAAAGTTACCAAAGGGATAATTGGTTTGTGGCAGCCAAGTGTTCATAGTGATGTCACTTTTTGATCTTTTGATGTCGGTTTTTCCTATCATTGTAAAGCAGAATTCAGCAAGCGTTAGATTGTTCACCCACTAATAGGGAAGGTGAACTGGGTTTAGACCACTGTGAGACACGTTATTTATACCCTACTGATGATAAACAAACACAGGGGGTCCTGAGTTGTGCAAAAGTGAGAGGAAAGCCAGAGATTAACTGGTGTCTGTAGAATGGTAGATGGTACCAGGAATGAAACTTTGCAAACTGGATGGGCCTTGTCTGTCATCATATTCAATCCAATGTTTTTGAAAAACAAAATGGGTAGAATGTTTCATTTCCCATTTCCTCACCCTCCCATCTTGTACTCACTACAAAAATAACACAGGTACACTACCAAAAAACTGCCTCCAGTTTTGCAACTGATTCCTATAGATTTTGGGGTGCTGAATCCAGGAAAAATAGCCAAAATGTTCCATCACGTCACGTTTTCTTGCAAAATTAGATTTCTTACCCATATAAGGAATGTTCACATAATTTATTTTTAGCCGACTGCAGTTTATTTTCTTGGCCCAAAATAGAGGTTGTAATGGTTAACTAACTAGATACACTCCCTCATGATATTTTAGAGTGTTTTTGTATTCATTTTATACATTAACAGGACAATTGGGAGGCGGTGGGCTAATCCAGTACTCGCACTGGGCGCATGTTCTTTCCTGTTCGCCTGGCCTCGTTCGCTCGCTCAACACTGTGGTTTTGCGACATGAATGTTCCTGTCAAATTTCAGTTTCTTGCAAGTTCATTATTACCTTTTGTTTGCTCAGTCGTAATCCAGCTTTATTCCGAAGTGGTTCACTACAGTTGTAGTTTGCAGTGCTGTGTATTTGTGATGGCTCACAGAGCCAGAGGGTTGCGTCAACTCTCCGGACAGTTTTTTGTTTTATTTGTGGGGAATATACCGTGAAAAAAGCGGCAGAGGAACATTTCTGCATTTATTAAAAAAAGTATATTTTTGCCTATTTCGGTTTGAAGTGTAGGCGATCAAGACAAACCGTGGGCTCCTCACAAAGTGTGCAAGACATGTGAGGAAGATCTGCTTATGGATGAAAGGTAAAAAAACAAGCATTTCGTTTCGGAATACCTATGATGTGGCGTGAACAAAGAGACCACAGCAGTGACTGCTATTTTTTTTGCTCTTGCATTGTGAAGGGATACAACTTAAAAAATAAGAACGTAATGAGTTACCCAACCTTTCCTCAGCAATTAGGCCTATGCCTCATAGCAACGAAGTACCTGTGCCTGAACCACCAAAATCTTTGGATCATATTTGTGTGGACGGTTTCTGATCATGATGAGACTCATCAGATGGCTTTTCCCGATGAGTCCCAGTACTTCCGAGTTTGAAACTGAACCAGATCCGAAAACCTGAACTTTTCTCTCAAGCTGAATTGAATGATTTAGTCCGGGATTTAGGACTCCCAAAAGATCTGCCCAAACTGCTAGGTTCTCGGCTTAAACAGAAAAATCTATTGTCACCAGGAACACTTTTTATTGGTACCGCAAACCGCGAGACACAATTTTTGAAGTATTTCAGCAAAGAGGAGATTTGGTATTTTTGCAACGATATATACGGAGTTGATGGAAAAGTTTAAACTCAAGTATGATCCTGCTGAATGGCGGCTGTTCATTGATTCATCAAAAGACAGCATAAAAGGGTGTTGTTCTTCATAATGGCAACACATTTCGCTTCAGTTCCTATTTGCTCACTCTGTTATTCTCCAAGAAAAATACGAGAATTTGGCCCTGATTCTTCAGAAGATTCGTTATGATGAGCATAAGTGGGATGATTTGTGGAGACTTTAAAATTCTATCCATGCTATTAGGGCAGCAATCCGGTTTTCACCAAATATCCCTGCTTCCTTTGCTTATGGGATAGCCGGGCCCGCGACCTACACTGGAGGAAAAAAGACTGGCCAATCGGAAGTATTTGAGACCCGTGTGAGAAAATGTTTCTTCATGAGAGCTTGGTACCTACCTCGTGATAAAATTCTATTACCACCCTCTCCACATTAAGTTGGGTCTCATTAAGCAATTCATCAGTCCCTTTCCAAAAGATGGTGAGTGCTTTCGGTTTACCTTTGCTCAAAGTTCCCCCGACTTTCTGAGCAAAGTTAAAGGAAGGAGTGTTTGTTGGCCCTGATATAAGGAAACTCATTTCAGATGGCGCATTCCGCTGAAACGATGTCTGAGAAGGAAAAAGAAGCCTGGGATTCCTTCAAGGATGTTGTTCTCAATTCTTGGGGAACAGGCGGGATGAGAACTATAAGGATATTGTTGCAGGATGCTCAATGCCTTCAAAAGAACAAGGCTGTAACATGAGCCTGAAAGTCCATTTCTTGCACTCCCATGTGAACTACTTTCCCGAAAACCTTGGGGGCATACAGTGAAGAACATCAAGGTGAAAGGTTTCATCAGGGACGCAGAGAGAAGGTACCAAGGAAGATGGAACACCACTATGATGGCTGATTTCTGCTGGTTGCTGCTGCGGGAAACCCCAGATGAAAAATACGCCAAGCAGCGCACCAAGAGAAGCATTCGGGGAAGAAGAAACGGGCCCACCAGGAGATTGATTGACCCAAGAATGACTTTAAAATCTAAACTGTGTTGACAAATATCGTGTTTTTACTAAACTTTGAAATAAAAATTTGCTAGTTATTACCACAGTGTCGGATCTCATTTATTAGAATTTTATTTCACACCATCGGGTGTTTGTCTTCATGTATTGCAATGGTGTGGTTTGCGTTTTCTATTCTTACATACATACCTGTACAACATTTTTTGCACATTTCTTTGCTTTGCTTTGTGTCTAACCTCGCTCTTATATGCTCAATGTTTGTGCACATGTATGTGGCTGTTTTAAGTGCAGACAATTTTGCTACCATCACAGTGTGTTTTGTTGACATTACTCTATTCTTATGTGCTGCCTTGTTACAATTTTCTTTATTCTTATTTGAATAACTACTAAACAATTAGTATAAAGAATTCATCCAAGAAACTTTTATCTCGATCGCACTCAATCTGAAACGTTCACCTCAAACTGCTAACCCAATGTAGCAAAAAATCTGTACGTGATGGAGCAAATTGGTTACCAGATTTGGATTCAGCACACCAAAAAACGTAAAAATCAATCGAAACATTAGAGGCAGTTTAAAAAAAAATTTTTTTAGTGTACCTGTGTAATGCATGCATAGCCCCTCTTCTGCCTAAGCATTGCTCAAAGGGCTTACTGGGTTCCCAGCCCTTACTCCCATTCTTGGGAAAATGTGGCATTGATTCTGTGATGGTGTGGGGAAAATTGCTCTAAAACCCAAGACATAGTGGAATAGTAGCTTAGTGGTCAGAACACTGACTTGGTAATCAAGTGACTAGTGTTTGATTCCCACAAGCACTCCATGTCACTCAACCATCCATTGCTTTGGAAGAAAGGTCTGGCAATCCACTTCTGGTTACACTGCCAAGAAAACCCAGGAGTTGCTAGGACACCAGGAGTTAGCACTGACTCCAAGACACACATTACATTTTGCAAGACCCAAGACAGTTAACAGTTGTGATGTTGCAGCATAACTATTTTCACTCTTATTCAAACGCAGTGCAGAAAGATGAAAATAGTGTAGCACAGTTGACTAAGTGTCCTCTCCTTTTCTGCCTTTTTCTCCTCTGGACCTCAAGGACCCTTTGTTTTGGTTCTTGGACAAGTCAATTTGTGGATCTCCCCAAAGACACTCTGTCTGATTTAAGACTAATTGGAGAAAATATTTTTTCATGCAGTAGGTAATCAAACTCTGGAATTTGTTCCAGAGGATGTAGTAAAAGCTGCTAGTGTAGCTGGGTTTATAAAAGGTCTAGACACGTTCCTGTAGTGGTTGATTGGGCTAGAAATTGGTTGAGTGTTAAGATGCCATTTTTTAAAAAGGGTTCCAGGGGTGATCTGGGAAACTACAGACCGGTGAGCCTGATGTCAGTACCAGGCAAAATTGTAGAAACCATTATAAAGACAAAAATTACTAAGCATGTAGATAGTCATGGTTTAATGGGAGAAAGCAAACATGCATTTAGTCAAAGAAGGTCTTGTTTTACTAATCTGTTATATTTTTTTGAAGGTGCGAATAAACAGGTAGCAAAAGGTGAGCCAGTCGATATAGTGTATCTAGATTTTCAAAAAAATCTTTGACAAGGTCCTTCATGAGAGACTCTTGGCGAAATTAAAAAGTCATGGGATAGGAGGCAGTGTACTATTGTGGATTAGGAAATGGTTAAAAGATAAAAAGCAGAGAGTAGGGCTAAATGGCCAATTTTCTCAATGGAGAAAGGAGAATAGTGGAGTATTCAGGGATCTGTGCTGGGCCAACTGCTTTTTAACATATTCATAAATGACCTGGAAATGGGAATAACAAGTGAAGTGATCAAACTTGCAGATGAAATAAAATTATTCAAAGTTGTTAAAACACAAGAGAATTGTAAAAAATTTGCAAGAGGATCTTGATAAATTGGGAGACTGGGAGTCCAAATGGTAGATGACATTTAATGTAGACAAGTGCAAAGTTATGCACCTAGGAAAGAACAACCTAAACTACAGTTACATGATGCAAGGTTCCACATTAGGAACCACCACCCAGGAAAAGGATTTAGGCGTTGTCATGGATAATTAAATTAAACAAACCAGTCGGAACTGGAGGAGATCAAACCTAAGCTTTCTTTAGAAGCTCAGATGACAAGACTTCGACTTTCATACTTTGGACACATCATGCGAAGAGAGAGATCATTAGAGAAAGACATCATGCTTGGCAAGATAGAAGGTCAATGCAAAAGAGGAAGGCCAACAATGAGATGGATTGATACAATAACAGCAGCTACGAGTACCAGTCTGTCAACAATGAGCCGCCTGACTGAAGACCGAACACAGTTTAGGACAGCTATCCAGAGGGTCGGCATGAGTCGACTTCGACGCGACAGCACTTAACAACAACAACATGGATAATACATTGAAACCCTCTGCCCAGTGTGCAGCGGCATCCAAGAAAGCTAGGAATCATAAGGAAAGGAATGAAGAATAAAACAAAGGATATTATAATGCCTCTGTATCGTTCCATGGTGCGACTGCAACTTGAATATTGTGTGCAGTTCTGGTTGCCATATCTTAAAAAGGATATAGTAGAATTAGAAAAGGTACAGAGAAGAACCACCAAAATGGTAAAGAGGATGGAAGGATACCCCTCTGAGAAAGGCTTAAAAGATTAGGGCTTTTCAACTTGGAAAAGAGACAGCTAAGGGGAGATATGATAGAGGTCTATAAATTAATTAATGGAGTGGAACAGGTAAATGTAGATAGATTGTTTACTCCATCAAAAAGTAGAAAGACTAGGGGACACGTAATGAAGCTACAATGTAACCCATTTAAGACTAGTAAATTAGTTACCGGAGGATGTAGTGAAAGCTGTTAGTGTAGCTGAGTTTAAAAAAGGTTTGGAGAAGTCCCTGGAAGAATGATCCATAAACCATTATTAAAGAGGACCCAGAAAATCCACTGCTTAGCCCGAGACAAGCATTGTGGACCCTGTGTACCATTTTGGGAACCTACCAGGTACTTTTGACCTGGATTGCCACTGTTAGAAACATGATACTGTGCTTAAAGGACTTTGGTCTGACCCAGTATGGCATTTCTTATGTTCTTATGTAAGACAGCAGAGGGTGGTGGTAAATGAGGTTTACTACAAGAAAAGAATAGTTATCACTGGAGTGCCTCAGCGATCAGTTCCTGTCCAGTTCTGTTTACTATTTTTATAAGTTGTTTTGCAGAGGGACTGGAATGAAAAGACTCTTTTTGTAGATGACACAGAGATCTGAAACAGGATAGGTACTCCCCAGGAAGTAGAACAGTGAGACATGATCTAAGAAAGTTGCCAAAATCTTGACCATTCCCGGCGCTAACATTCAATGCATAAAAACAGGACCAGATCTAGGCACTTCAGCACCCAGGGGAACTAGCATGAAATGCCCCCTCGGTTGCTCCCTACCCTTGACTGTATACAGACTTCCACTTTAAAAAGGAGTGGGAGAGGTAGTTAAGGGTATATTCTGGTCAACAAAATGCCCGGTGATTACAGGGCCGGAGTGGTCTCTATAGTATGGTACCTAGGGCAAAGCTATGGTCAGCCTGCCATAGTTCTTCCCTTGCAAAAAAGTGTAAAATCATGTATTTGATATACAGAAAACCAAAAGAACATAAAAGGGGGGGGGGGGATAGGATGAGTTATTAACATGCAGCAATCAGGAGAGAAATCTCAGAGTGATCTATCTCATGATGTCAGAGTTAGAAAACCAATATGGTAGGGAAACAGCCAGAGCCAGATGTTGTTGTTAAGTGCCGTCAAGTCGGTGTCGACTCATGGCGACCCTCTGGATAGTTGTCTTAAATTGTGTTTAGTCTTCAGTCAGGCGGCTCATTGTTGATAGAGTGGCGCCCATAGCTGCTGTTATTGTATTGATCTATCTTCTAGCTGGTCTTCCTCTTTTGCGTTGACCTTCTACCTTGCCAAACACGATGTGTTTCTCTAATGATGTCTCTTTTCGCACAATGTGTCCAAAATATGAAAGTCGACATCTTGTTATCTGAGCTTCTAAAGAAAGCTTAGGTTTGATCTCTTCTAGTACCGATTGGTTTGTTCTTTGGGCAGTCCATAGTACACACAGTATTCGTCGCCAGCACCATAATTCAAAGGCATCAATTTTCTTCCTGTCGATCCTTTTCACTGTCCATCTTTTGCATCTAAATGTTGTTACTGAAAATGCCATGGATTGAACAAGTTGAATCTTTGTATGGAGAGAGACATCTCTGCTCTTGAGAATCTTGTCTAGGTCCTTCATAGCCATTCTACCAAGAGCAATGCATTATCGGATTTCTTGACTGCTTGTTGCTTCCTTATTGATAGTTGATCCAGGTAGGTTAAAGTCAATTTCTTCTCCATCAATGATGAACTTATTAATTTTGCCAGTTGCCATGATCTTTGTCCTCTTTACATCAAGGTGCAGGTCCATCCTTGATCTTGAAATACAAATGTTTCAGATTGTCTTCACTTTCAGCCAGTAATGTAGTATCATCAGCTTAGCGAATGTTGTTGATGAGTCTCCCACCAATCTTCACACCTCTGCACTGTTCCCTCTAAGCTGTGCGCGTGTGCGCGCGCACACACCTCGCCGAGTGAGCGCACATACTTTACAACAGAGCGCACAAAAATTACAGTTCTGATTCTGATAGAAAACAACACAGACATTCTTAAAATTGAAAAGTTGTTGTGTATTTATGGTTTTCACAAGTCCTACAATATTTTCTAGTGCAATCAATGTGGTGTACATACTGTATTCTGACATGTAGTCAAATTTTAAAGTATATAACTCCGAGTGTCGTTATGTGGCGCACAAAAATTTAACCTTCCTTCAAAAGCTGCACAGCTGATATTTTATGCGCACACAGCCTACAGAAAATTAGAGGGAACATTGCACCTCTGTTGTCTTCATACAGTCCTGCTTCTGTGATGATTTGTTCTGCATATAAATTAAACAGTTGGGGGAAAGTATGCAGCCTTGTCATACACCTTTGCTGATTTTAAACCATTCTGTTTCTCCTTGTTCCATTCAAACTGTTGCTTCTTGATGAATGTAAAAGTTGTGCAAGAGAACGATCAGGTGTTCATGCTTCTTAATGTGGCCCAGAGTTTTTCATGGTTTACACAGTCAAAAGCCTTGCTGTTGTCAATAAAACACATATAGATATCCTTTTGGTATTCTTTAGTCTTTTCAAGGATCCATCTCACATCTGCGATGATATCTCTCATTCCTCGCCCTTTCCTTAATCTGGCCTGCACTTCAGGTAGTTCTTGTTCCAGGTATGGTTGTAGTCTCTGCTGAATGATCTTGACTAGAATCTTGCTGGCATGTGGGACCAGAGCGATTGTGCAATAATTTCTAGTCAGTTGGATCATCTTTCTTTAGTATTGGTATAACACAGATCTTTTCCAGTCAGCTGGCAATGATGTTGTCTTCCGTATTTCCTAGCAGAGCTTTGTAAGTATATCAACAGCTGCATCCGATTGCTGTAATACTTCAGTGGGAATACTAGCAATGCCTGGTGCTTTGTTCTTTGATAAGGCTTTCAGAGCTGCTTCAACTCCTTTTTTCAAACCCAATGGTTTCAGATCATATGATACAGATTGAAATGGCTGTTGGTCCACTTGATCTTTACGGTATAATGACTGTATATTCTTTCCACCTTTTCTTGATCTTCTCAGCTTCATTCAACATGGATCCTTGAGCATCTTGTAACATTTCAATTCAAGACTGGAATTTTTTCTTTAACTCTCATAGCTTTAGGAAAGCCGATCTTGTTCTTCCTCTAATAGTTTCTGCTTCTATTTCCTTGCATGCATCATTGTAGTACTTCTCCTTGTCTTGTTTTGCTGCATGTTGGAAATATCTATTGAGTTCTGTGATTGCCTCTCTTTCTTCTCTGGTATTAACTTCTTTGCATTTCTGGCAATTTTCAGAGTTTCTTCGGTCATCCATTTTGGTCGTTTTTGCTTTTTCACCTTTTGTAGATTTCTCACTTTCTTCCAACACAACTTTCTTAATGTCATCCCATAACTCTTCTGAAGCTCTGTCATTTGTATCTAAAGCAGCAAATCCATTTTGCAGGCAATCTTTAAATTCCGTTGGTGTGTTCTCAAGGTCATATTTTGCTACATTCATGAGTGGTTTGCTCTTTTTCAACTTTAGCTTGAGTTTGCATTCTAGCAGTAGGTGAACTGTACCGCCGTCAGCTTCGGGTTTTGTCTTTGTTGATGTTATAGAGCTTTTCCATCATTGACTTCCACAGATGTAGTCAATTTGATTTTTGTACAATCCATTGGGTGAAGTCCATGTGTACAATCACTGCTTGTGTTGCTAGAAAAAGCTGTTTGAGATGAATTGATTGTTGGTCTTGCAGAATTCTATCAGTCTTTCTCCAGTTTCATTTCTGTTGCCAAGTCCATATTTTTCAACCACTTTGCCTTTTTCTTTGTTGCCAACTTTTGTGTTCCAGTCACCCACGATTATCAGGATGTCCTGTTTGCATGTTCTGTCAATTTCAGCTTGTACTTGTTCATAGAGCCCATCAATTTCATCCTCTTCTTCAGCTGTTGTTGGGGCATATACTTGAATTATAGCTGTGTTGATGGGCATTCCTCGTAGACAAATAGAAATTAAGCATTCACTGATTGCATTGTATTTCATTACAGTTCTTGCAAGTGTCTTCTTAGTTATAAATCCAACACCATTTCTTCTTTGTCTTTCATTTCCAGCATAGTAGACCATGTGATCATCAGATGCAAAGTGCCCGATGCCAATCCATTTCAGTTCACTGACACCCAACAGATCGAGTTGTACATGTTCCATTTCATTCTTGACCACCTCTAACTTTCCTTGGTTCATGCTTTGTACATTCCATGTCCCAATATGTAAGACATCTTAGCAGCTTCTGACTCTCATTTCCTGCATATCTGCATCAGAAGTCGGACATTCCAAGGATTTTGATCCAACCATATCATAAATGCTAGCTTTACTCTGAAAAGTCTTCAGCTCCTCCCCAGTAGCCAGTTGAGTGCCTTCCGACCTGGGGGTCTCATCTTCCAGCCCAATTTGGACCTGCTATCTGCTAAGCAGCTGAGCCAGGGAGGTATAAAATATTGCTCCCATCCCCGTTCATTAAAAAAATATGCCCCCTGAGACCAACCTCCCAGCCCTGATTCTTTAAAAAACATGTTAGAGTCCCTGTCGATCTGCCCCCCTGCCCATCAATAGCTTTACAAATATAAGGCCCTACGAACTCATGATCTCTGAATCTTTAAAGCAAATCAAAGTCTCTCCCCCCCAACCCCATGGACCTCCAATCCTTGATCCTATAATTTAACTCAAAATCTCACCTCCACTCGGGGTATCTTCTGTGAGTAATGGGGCTGCAGGAGTAATCCCTCATCACTCCTGCCCTGGAAGCTCCCTCTTGATGAATGGCACCTGTGGCATCCTAGTGGTAGTGTTGTCTGACTACTAAATGAGTTGAGAGATAAAATAAGGGAACAATCTCTGTGTAGCTGCAAATGAAACCTCGTGGTTCAGGATCCCAGTCACAATTCTAATTGATCTGGAAACCTGAAGGAGCAGGAAGAAATGGCCAGTATCCCCCCCCCCCCACCCCAGAAAATAGATTTATTGCTGTTGGACAGTAAATGCTTTTCTAGAAAACAAAATCATTGCTGAAATACGCAGGCTGCCAATTTAATTGCAAGATGTCAATGACTCAATGACAATCTAATTGTCTGAGCATTCCATTACAAAGCCAAACAATACTGCCTTGCCATTTACTTTGAAGTTCATTAAAATGTACCCTGTCAGCAAATACTCTACAGAAATCCAAACAACATAATTATACACCCAACATAAAAGTTGTCAGATGATAAGGATCTTTTGGCTTATCCCTGACTACATAGTTGATCCTGCTTACCATAATACTGCAAACTGGGAATGTGGATGGTCGAAAAAAGTTTGTTTTGTTTGTGGATTTCATACATTTTTCCCGATTTTGTGTATTTTTTCTTCATGTTTTCCCAAAAATTTGTTTTAGATGTGCACACTAGGACTTTCTTGCAAATGCATATTGATTGTATGTGAGTTAACTGATAGGTATATGTGAATACAAGTAATTAGCATACATACTAAAATGTTTAGGTACCCAGACAAACAGAATGCGCATTCACAAGAGCTCACACCTACTGTAAGCCTATCCGTTCTATGGTCACTCTTACTACTGCCCTCTATAATTGTCCAAAGCCTGCATGATGGACATCATGGTTCTGTTTATTATCATCTCTTCTGGCAGGCTATTCTAGACAGTCACCTCCGTCTTCACATTTTCACTGAGCCTCTCTCCTTCCACCTGTAAGCCATATCCTCTTATCCTGAGGCTTTTTTTCTGTAGAAAATGTAACCTTTCAGTGTGCGTTCAGCATGCCCTCATAGTGACTGCATCTGCCACACACACACACACACACACACACACATATATATATATATATATTTTAAGTGTTGTCTAGTCAATGCTGTTTCCTGGTGACCCAGCGGCCCCTGGGTTTTCTTGGCAGCGTATGACCAGGCGTAGATTGCCAGGCCTTTTCGTCTAAGGCAATTCAGGGTAAAATGACTTGCCCAAGATCACAAGGTGTGCCATTGGGAATTGAATCATGATCGCATGGGCAGTTGTTCTAACCACTAGGCTACTCCTCCACTCTACTCCCTCCTCTCCTCTCCTCTCCTCTAGGTGTACATATTTAGGTCTTCAAGTCTCTTCTAATACGTCTTCTGGCACAGGCTCCAAATCATTTTGGTCACCTTCCTCTGAACTGTTTTAAGTGTTTTTATATCCTTTGTGAGATATGGTTTCCAAAACTGAACACAATACTCCAAATGAGGCCTCATCAATAACTTGTATAGGGGCAATAATACCTCCTCCTTTCTGCTGGTTATTCCTCTCTGTATGCAGCCCAGCATCCTTCTGGTTTTGGCTACTGCCTTGTCAAATCTTTTTCAAAGAAGGGGAAGCTGTAAAGCTAGAGGGCATAAGATGATGTTGCAAGGAAGTAAACTTAAAAGCAACATCAGGAAATACTTTTTCACAGAAAGGGTGGTGGATTCTTGGAATGCCCTCCTGATGGAGGTAGTCAGGGCCGGGCAGTACTGAGGGCTGTGTGAGTGGTGTGGCTGCACAGGGCACAAGCACAGAAGGGGACACTAATATCATCACTGAGCTTCCAGGAAGCTCAAAAATAGTGAGTTCCTTATCGGTCCTCCAGTTCAGTCCTCCACCACTGGGTAGTGCACCTCCTCCTGCAGCATGGAGACTGGGCATGTCAGAATCGTGACATCACTGGATGTAGCCTGCTGGATTCTCCCATCAGCCCCAGTGTGTCCAGTCTCCATGCATCAAGAGGATGTAGTGAGCCTAGGTGCTGGGCTCACTAGAGAACAGATAAGGAGCATCAGTTAGAATAGTTATTGTTAGGGGGTGTATGTTAAGGTTTATTTTTCCCCTATAACTGTTATTTATTTTGGGGTAGTTTCTTAAAAAGAAAAAAGAAATTGGCAGGATTTGAACCAGCTCCTTGGGTCTCCCGATTCTCCTCTTGAACCTGCTCGGGTGCCGGTGCTGTCCTCCCCTCCTGGTTGGAACGGAGGGGAGTTGGGCAGCAGTTGATTAACTTGGAAGGTGAGGCCCAGATAGCCATGTGGTGGAAAGGGGCAGTCCATCGGAGGCCGTCAAACCCTCTCCGCGGTTACTGCTTGCTCGTTCCGGGAAGCAGCAGTGCAGGGCAGTTGAGTGCGGCGGCACGAGAGATTGCCGGAGGGCGCTTAAAGTCCGGAGCGGGTGGGTGATCCGGCGAGCCGCGTCCAGGCACGAAGGCTGAAATCCCTTATTAGGGCTTCAGCGGCGGCAGGCAGAAGTGGTGATTTTTGGCGGGCCAACGGCAGCTCCACATGGCATCCACGAGCCTTACAGAAAGCTGCTTATTATTAGAATTCAGTTAATTTTGTTTAGTTTTGTTTAATTTAGTTTGATTTTGTTTAGTTTTAACTTAATTCAAGCCTTAACCCGACTCAGCTGAGCCTGGCTTAGTCTCAGTTTAAAAAAAAAAGTCTTTCTTTTTCTTTTTGGGTCTTAGGGCTCATGTCTTCTTGTCCACGGTGCTTAGTGTGTGGCACTCGCAGAGGCGCAATATTGGAGGCCGGAGTCTGCAGGGACTGCGCTGCGGTCTCAACTTCAATGGAACAGGAGATCCAAGGTAAGCCAGGCAAGGGGTCTGAACTTCCGTCACCAAGGGACGATGGAGAGGCCCTGCTAGACCTTCCATCAGGATCCCCCTTGCCTAGCTAGGTTGGGCCAGCTACTCAGGTGGTACCCGCAGGACCTGGGGCGTCTCTTGGGATCTTTTCCTCTGACTTTGTACTGGTGATGCATCAAGCTTATTGTATGCGGCAGCAGGGGACGCTACCGGACCAGTTGCCGTTAGGGGCTGGAGTGCAGCAGGCAGCTATGGAAAGGCCTGGTAGCACACTAGGAAGGCCTCTCAAGAGGACCCGACCTCTGGAGAAACAACCTTTGGATTCAGATTGGCCCGAGATGGAAGAAGCAGAGTATGAGCCTTAATCAGGAATGGATGAACTGGAAGAAGGGGAGATTCCGGAGCCTGAGGACCAGGCTAGAATCATAAGAGTGTTTTGGAAGGAAGAGCTGATGGCGCTCATTATGGAGTTTCTGCAGGCGCTCAATCTTGCTCCTAGCCAGCTGGCGGAAGAGGAGGGGGTGGAGGACCCTCTCATTCAGGCAGTGCGGCAAACTCAGGCGGTTTTTCCTGTTCACCGAGTGGTCGACCGGATGATCCAAGATGAATGGGACTTGCCTGAGGCTGGGCTGCGAGGGGTTAGAGCTATGAATAGGCTCTACCCCTTAGCAGACAAGGAAAAGGAGAGATTCCGTTCTCCATGGTTAGATGCGGCGGTATCGGCGGTCACGAAAAAGATGACTATTCCGGTAGAAGGCAGTGCCTTAAAGGTTGCACAAGACAGAAAAGTGGACAGCTTGTTGAAGCAAGCCTTTGAGGTTAATGCCCTGGCTTTGCAAGCTTCTATCTGCGGGGCTTGGGTAGCGAGGGCTTGTCTCAGGTGGTCACAACGCTTGCAGCAGTCTCCTCAACTGTCTCAGGAGCACGTATTGGATGGGACTCGGCTAGAATCAGGTTCAGCATATTTGGCGGATGTCCACTATGATTTGATTAGGGCATTTGCGAATAGTATGGCTTCCCTTGTGGCAGCGCGCTGCCATCTGTGGTTAAGAAATTGGGCGGTGGATGGGTCTTCCAAGTCGCATCTTCGCAAACTTCCTTTTAAGAGCAGGTTGTTGTTTGGTGAAGATCTGGACAAGTTGGTCAAGGATTTGGGAGAGTCCAAAGGTGGTAGGCTGCCGGAGGACAAGCCTAAGCAAGGGAGGCCCCTGCCATCTTCATGGGGGAAGTTCAGGGACTTTAGGCATTTCGAACCTCCAGATTGGGAAGTTTTCAAAGAGGAAGATTCGCCTCCAGAGCACAAGGATTTCTGGGGTTTTGGGGCGCAGGTAGAGGTTTCGCGGCCTCACCCTCTGCGGCAAGCCGAAAAAACCACAATGAAACGAGGCGGGCACAGACAGGAATTCAGTCCATAGGAGGGCGGCTATGGGAGTTTCTTCCTGCCTGGGTCCAAATAACCTCCGATCAATGGGTGTTGGAGGTAGTACGCAAGGGCTACGCTCTAGAATTTTCCCGGCCGGTACTAGACTCATTTGTCCTTTCCCCTTGCAGAGGGCAGCAGAGAACGCTAGATCATCTCTTATGATTAGGAGTGGTTGTGCCGGTCCCGCAGCAGCTCTACGGCGTCGGTTGTTACTCTGTTTATTTTTTAGTACGAAAAAAGGATGGGGCTCTCTGTCCTATCCTGGACCTCAAGGGAGTAAATCGCTGTCTGCGAGTGTCTCATTTTCGAATGGAAACCTTGCGATCGGTAATAGTGGAAGTCCAGCAAGGAGAGTTCTTGACCTCCCTAGACCTTAGAGAGGCGTATTTGCACATCCCTATCAGAGCGGCTCACCAGCAGTTTCTAAGGTTTGCTCTTCCTTGGGGGCATTTTCAGTTCCAGGCCCTGCCCAAGGTGATGGTGGTGGTGGTGGTGGCGGCACTGCGAAAAGAAGGAATTTTGGTTCACCCGTACCTCGACGACTGGTTGATTCGGGCGAAATCCGAGGCAGAGAGCGTCCAAGTTACAAACAGGGTAGTAAAGTTCCTTCAGAGCCTCGGCTGGGTAGTCAATGCGGCCAAAAGCAAGTTGGTTCCGCCTCAGGTCCTGGAATACTTGGGAGTCCGGTTCGATACCCAGCAGGGAGCGGTGTTTCTACCAGATCGACGGGCTCTGGCACTTCGACAGTTAGTTCGCAAGTTTGTTTAGACTCCAGCTCTGTCAGCTTGGTTCTTTCTTCGCGTTCTGGGGACTATGGTGGCAACCCTGGAGGTAGTTCCGTGTGCCAGGGCTCATATGCATCCATTGCAGAGGTCGCTGCTCTGACGTTGGTCACATCAGAACGATTCTTTAAACAAGCGTCTACGCTGTCCATTGTGGGTCAGGCAGTCTCTTCAGTGGTGGCTTTGCCCAGGCAGTCTGGCGGCGGGCATGCCACTGGAGCAGCTGCAGTGGCTTCCAGTGTTGACAGATGCGAGTCTCGCAGGTTGGGGAGCGCACTGCAGGGAACTGTTCGCACAGGGATCTTGGAACGACCAGGAGGTTCAGTGGTCGATCAGCTGTCTGAAGCTGCGTGCGGTGTTCCTGGCTCTCCAAGCGTTCGAGGCTGCGCTGAAAGGGAGAGCGGTGCGAGTCCTGCCAGACAACTCCGCGACAGTGGCTTACCTCAATCATCAGGGCGGAACAGGCAGCACGGCCATGGAGGAAGAACCAGGATCTCTGTTTGCCTGGGTGGAGCCTTGACTACAGGCACTCTCGGCGGCACACATTGCGGGAACAGACAATGTGACGGCAGATTTTCTCAGCAGAGTCTGGGTGGATGCCGGAGAGTGGGAGCTTCATCCGGAGATATTTGCACAGATAGTCCACAGATGGGGGTCCTCCGATCATGGATCTCATGGCAACTTATCAGTCGGCCAAGGTGAGTTGGTTTTACAGTCGAAGACGAGAAAGGATGTCGGAAGGCATAGACACCCTGATGCAGTGTTGGCCTTCGTCAGGCCTACTCTGTGTCTTTCCCCCATGGGCGCGGATAGGACGAGTAGTGCAGCGCATCGAGGCTCATCAGGGGAGAGTAGTATTAGTGGCACCGGATTGGCCGAGGCGGCTGTGGTACGCCGACTTGATCCGGCTTTTCAACGGGGAGCCCTGGTGGCTGCCGGCGACCACGAGTCTCCTAGTGCACGGTCTGCTTCGAATGCCTCAGGTGGATCGGTTCTCGCTTACGGCTTGGCCATTGAAAGGGCGAGGTTGAGAAGAAAAGGATATTCTGGTGCGGTAATTGCGACGTTGCTTCGAGCCAGAAAGAGGTCCACTTCCTTGGCGTATGTGCGTATATGGCATATTTTTGAGGATTGGTGCTCACAGCGACAAGTCTGGGCGTCCACGGTATCCATGCCTATGGTGTTAAGTTTCTTGCAGGACGGGTTTGATAAGGGCTTAGCGGCCAGCTCTCTAAAGGTCCAGCTTGCAGTGCTGTCTTGCTATAGAGGTAAAGTCCAGGGAGTGGCCCTGGGCTCTCACATTGACGTGGTGCGTTTTCCAAAAGCGCTATCCAGGCTACGGCCTCCTTGCAGAGTGACGGTGCCTCTGTAGGACCTCAATTTGGTTTTAGGGGTGTTATCTAGGGAGCCTTTTGAGCCCTTGCATCAGGCCTCTCTCAGGATTTAATGTTAAAGACAGTGTTTTTGGTGGCCATCTGCTCAGCGTGGCGAGTATCAGAGCTGCGGGCGTTGTTCTGTTGAGAGCCGTTTTTGTCCTTTTCTAGGGAAAAGGTGGTTTTGGGACCGGTTCCGTCGTTTTTGCCTAAGGTAGTTTCTCCCTTTCACTTGAATCAGGCAGTTTCGCTGTCAGTGTTAGGAGCATCGGAAGAGTTTGCCTCGGACTGTAGTCTTCGTCGATTGGATGTAAAGAGGGTTCTGCGTCAATATTTGAAAGTTTCAGGCACCTTTTGTAAGTCTGACCTCCTGTTCATTCTGTTTGGGGGCCCCTGTAAAGGGGAAGTAGCAGCTAAAGCTTTGATTTCTAGGTGGGTCCGAGAAGCAATAGAGTCAGCTTACATCTTACAAGGGCGTCAGGTGCTAGTGGGGTTAATGGCTCACTCTACTGGAGCGCAAGCGACATCATGGGCGGAGCACAGTTTGTCCCGCCAGTGGAGATTTGCCGAGCGGCTGCTTGGTCATCTCTTCATACATTCAGTAAGCACTATCGTCTAGATGTTCAGGCAGCGAATGATGCCTGTTTCGGGTCAGCGGTGTTGCGATCCGGGTGGAAAGGTCCCTCCCAATGATGACTGCTCTGGTGCATCCCAGTGGTGGAGGACTGAACTGGAGGACCGATAAGAAAAGAGAAATTAGACTCACCTGCTAATTGTTGTTCCTTGAGAAACTCCAGTTCAGTACTCATTCCCGCCCGGGGATGGTCTATTCAGAGGTTAGTTCCAGTTTGGGGGAGAACTCGAGTCACTAAGGGTAGGAAGTCCTGATTAATCTCAAGAGTGCGGCCTTCCATTACTCTGTCTTCTCTTTTTTTTCTTTCTGATTTGGCTCATAGGGAGAAGAGAGAGTGCAAGAACTGGTTTTCTCCTTAAGGGGAAGAATTCAAGTTAGTAGTTAAGGTTTGAGTTCAAGGTTGGAATTAATGATATAGCTACTTATTTGTTGCTCCTTTGAGTCTGCTTTGTTAATAGTTCACTGGGGCTGATGGGAGAGTCCAGCAGGCTACATCCAGTGATGTCACGATTCTGACATGCCCAGTCTCCATGCTGCAGGAGGAGGTGCACTACCCAGTGGTGGAGGATTGAATTGGAGTTCCTCAAGGAACAATTGGCAGGTAAGTCTAATTTCTCTTTACTGAACATGGCTGGGTGGAGGGGGCACCAAATTTATTAGTTGCATAAGGCATATTTCTTGCTTGGTACAGTTCTGAGTGGGGGCAAAAACAGTGACGGAATTCAAAATGGCATAGGACAGTCACAGTGGATCCCTTTAGAGCAGGGGTCACCAACCTGCGGCCCGCGGGCCGCATGCGGCCCACGAGGTCCCTTCGTGCGGCCCGCGAGGCTCTACCCCGGTTAACATTACGTGCGGCCCACCAAGGATTCCCGCCATTGTATCCACGCGCTCGCAGCTCACCGACGACCACCTGCAAGCGTCCCTTCTCCTGTCAGTGTCATCTGTGAAGCCGGACTTTAAGCGTTTGTCTGCTAGCATGAATCATCAGCCATCTCATTAAATTCAATAAAGGTGATCAGCCATTGTTTTCATAATTTTGCGTTTGTTGTTTTTTTTCGCGGGGGCGGGGAGAAGGGGGGTGCGGCCCGCGAGGCTCCCGGTAGTCGGCTGTGCGGCCCGCGGCCCTCTGGAGGTTGGTGACCCCAGCTTTAGAGCAAAAGGATGAAATCAAAACAAATGTAAATATTTGTTATACTTCAACAAATAGAGAGGGGCGATCTGCATGGAGTGGTGGATACAACCCTAAAGAAAGGCATAGAGGAGGATAATCTGCATGGAACAGTGGTTACAGCTACTCTAGCCACCTTACTGGGCAGACTAGATGGGCCATACTGGTCTTTATCTGCTACCATGCACGTATTCATGCTTTGGATGTCTGACACACAGAGGCTGTCTCCAGAGCCATTTTAGAAGCTTGCTTGCTGATCACAGAAATGTCATGGATGTCTGGTATCATGTCTAACTTTAGACCTGCTCCAAGGCATGAATAGCAGTGAACAAGCATCTGAAAAGTGCTTGTTATAGCTGAAAAACATCCAGAAAAGAAAGCACACTATCATCCTCAGTACAATTTCAACTATAGCCACAGCAGGATTTGAACTCTGGTTGTCATGTTCCTAACCCATTACTCTAACTATTATGCTATCCTAGATGTCTGGGCTCAGTGATACTATTCTGAGGATGTCTAAGTAGATACCCCTGCAGATGTCCCTATTGGGCACCTTCAGGTTTGTGAAATCCTGTCTGCACCTGGACGTGCTTGCATTTTTTTCAGAGGTTCTTGCTTAGAAGTATGAGATTGCACTTCAATGGATCTTCTAAAATTCACTTCTGTGTTACTCTGTTATTCCTGTTTTCTCTCTTTTGTCCTAACGTGTTTTTATTAGCCTGTATATTCACACCCTCATGGAATAAAATATATAGGTAGCTGGTATTATGGCTACATCTCCTTATTCCCTGAACCTGCTTTTAAATTGTTCATGTAGTACCAGGGCCGGATTTACCTATACGCCATGTACGCAGGGCCCACAGCTGGCAAGGGCCCACCCGGGGCCGGCCCACACACCGCAGGGCTTCAGAGGGAGCAGGGTAAGCTCGCGCGAGGCCCCGGCTCCCTCTGTACAGCCGCCAGCGTGAAGAGCCTTTTCCTTCACGCTGGCGGCTGTATCTGTAAAGCCGCGATTGCTGGGAAAGGTTAAAGGCAATGCCATTTAACCTTTCCCAGCATTCGCGGCTTCACAGATACAGCCGCCAGCGTGAAGGAAAAGGCTCTTCACGCTGGCGGCTGTACAGAGGGAGCCGGGGCTTCGCGTGAGCTTACCCGGCTCCCTCTGAAGCCTCTCAGACAGCCGCGGTGATGGTCGGGGGGGCCAAGGACTGCATGGGCTGTGATTGGGGGGGGACCTGGACCGGAAAAGGGCTGGGGGGGGACTTGGACTGGAAAGAAATGGGCTGTGATATGGGGGGTGGGGAACCTGAACTGTAAAAGGGCTATGGGGGAGGGGACTTGGACTGGAAATGGGTTGTGATGGTGGGGGGGGGGGGACCTGGACCGGAAAAGGGCTATGGGGGGGGGGACTTGGACTGGAAAGAAATGGGCTGTGATGGGGGGGGACCTGAACTGTAAATGGGCTATGGGGGGGGGGGACATGGACTGGAAATGGGTTGTGATGGGGAGGGGGACCTGGACCGGAAAAGGGCTATGGGGGGGGGGGACTTGGACAGGAAATGGGTTGTGATGGGGGGGGGGACCTGGACCGGAAAAGGGCGATGGGGGGGGGGGTAACTTGGACTGCAAATGGGCTGTGATGGTGCAGGGGGACTCGGACTGCAAATGGGATGTGATGGTGGGGGCTAGGACTGGAAATAGGCTGTGATGGGGGGGGCTAGGACTGGAAATGGCCTGTGATGTGAAGGCTAGCACTGGAAATGGGCGGATGAAGAGCTAGAATAGGACTGGAAATGGGCTGATGTGGGGCATGGGAGAATGGGACTAGAAGGGAGTGGATGCTGGGTGGGTCTAGAACTATAAGGGAACTGATTTTGGGGGAGGACTAGAATGGATGGGGAATGAGAATGGAGAGGGGAAAAATATTTTGTGTGGAAGAAAAGTCTATGATGGGCTGGGTATTGGGAGAGTAAGAGGGGCTTGAAAATGGAAGGGTGAAATTTAAATGGATGATAAAGGAATAAGGAAAGTATTGGGGGAAAGAGCAAAAGGGAAACAATCAGTATGTTAAAGCAGAAATAGAGAGAGAATGGAAAACATCTAAAATAGAAGAAAGGACAAATGGATAGCTAGCAGAAGACACGAAGAAACCAGAAGAAAGTGACTGGAGCAATTGCAACTGAAAAAATGCCCAAACAGAAGGTAGAAAAATACTTTTTATTTTGAATTTATTAACTGGAATATGTCTTTTTTAATGTATTTCTTGAATTCCGATGCTGATTTTGTCCCTATTGCCTCTTTATGTCAGGCAATTCTATACATCTATTGCCATTTCTGTTTTGGTAAGTTGATCTCGTTTTTATTTTTTCTGGGGGCCCACAATTTTTGTTGGCATAGGGCCTCACTCAAGGTAAATCCGGCCCTGTGTAGTACACACCTGTTTCACACATACCTGCAGAGGGAAGGGTCTGCTTAGGAATCAGTTTCTAGGGAACTGTGCTCCCGCTGTTCTTAAAAATGAATGGGCACTACCATAGATACAATGGGGAAAACATATGAGTGACTCAGTCTGTTCATTATGACATGGAACTATCAAGTCCTTTATAGTCTAGGGTCAATGCAATCTGATTAGCTGCATTTCACCATTCATCTTATAATTAATGATTTTCTTTATGTGTAAAATATGGATGGAACTATGGGCTGTCTGTCGCCACTGGATGCTGTGGGCATGTGCACATCATCCTACCATCTTGATCGTGAGCATGCACGTGGCTCTGGCAAGTCTAAGGGGCAGTCGGGTCCTGACACAGTGCTCCACTCTACAAAGAAAACCAGAGAGTGGCATCATTGGAGGACAAGCGTTGTGATACCCCAAAAATCCAGTTCACAGGAAGCTGAAAAGCCTGAGAGAGGAGAAAAGAGGAAGAAAGGGGGCAGAGAGTATGTCTGGAAGGGGGAAGGGACAAGAGATTGCCTGGCTCAAATCGAGAGGTGACGCGAATGCTGAGGCCATCACTAATGTTTTGCGAGCATTGGCCCTCTAATGTGGGTGGCATTGATTAAACAGAACCAAGAGTAAGGGGGTTTATGAATTTCTCTTTCTTTAGGAAGCTGTCAATTTTGGTGTGGTGTGCTGTGCTGTACTGCTGAGTTAAGGGTGGGTAGCACATGATATCTGCTGCAGTACTAGACAACCCCTGCCCATGCTGTAAGAATGAGAGCAGTTGGCATGCTGATCTATTGGTTAGTTATCTATTACTATCAAATTAGCTAGGATGTGTACAATACTGAAGGCAGGGAGTTGCCCAATCAGATTGTCTCCAAAACTGGTAAAGTGTCAGGGTGTACGGTGGAACAACACTGGGTGGCTATATACCTGCAAACAAAAGAAAAAAAATCCTTTCTTTCTTCTTTTATAAGAGAGCAGTGTTGCTAATTTCTGCCTGTCTATAGCCTTCCTGCTCTACAAGCTAATGGCAAACAACTTACATTTTTGGCTATAAGCTTTGGAAAAATTAGCTTCTCTGAATTCCTTGTCTGGCCTATATATATGAGAGATTTCATATTGCCTTCAGTTCAGACAACGTCTATAGGCTTGGAGCACCTAAAACTTTGCTTTTTAGGGTCCATCCTATCCTTCCACTTCACCCCTTTCCACACTTTCCTTGGAGTGGCCATCTTAGCTATAAATGTGCAAATTATTCCATGTTGAGCTCAAATCCGGGGAGAACATGGATTTGCATATCATCTACTGGAATAATCTATTGAATTCTCATCTCCGGATCTCAGGGAACTCTGATGTACACTAGATTCACTTCAGACTAATGCACATCCATGATTCCAGAAATCCACAGCAGATTTCCTGCAGATTCCCATCAGATTCTGCAAGTTCACAGTACATTTCACCCACATTGGGCATTTACTTTAAAAGGTTTCCTGATCCAGTTAGGCAGACCTTCAACATACGTTCAGCTTTATCAAACATTTTTATAAGTGTCTTCCAGGCAATTAGGAACAAGTCAGTTCCATTGTAGGTTGGTTTTATCTTGTTTCAAAACATTCTTAGAGTTTCTTAACAAGGAAAATATGAAAACAGAGACATTAGGAGGGTAATTCTATGACAGGTTGCCTAGGTTGGAAGACCAAATAGGTGCCTGTTTTGGGAATAGTTTTAAAGACACATGGGGCATGTCTGCTAAAGCACGGTAGCCTTTTGCAGCTATCAAGACACAATAGTTGCAAAAGACCCACTGAAAGCCAAAAACCTCCACGGTATCTGCAGGGGGCATTCCCCCTGCAAATATTGCAGAGGTTTTGGCCTTATGATGGAGACCAGCGATCTCTGCATTGGCAGGTAGCGTGGGAAGTCCCGTGGTGCCTGTCGATGCAGGTAACATGTGTCTCTGCAGTTAGGTGCAAGGAAAAGACAGGTAGCAATTGGGTGGACAGAACTCTTACCAGCTCTGTCCCCCCAATCACTAACAGTCCCCCCAAAAAGCACTGTTCAGGCACTCCCCAAGCTAAGATCATTTTCAGTGCCATTGGATATACAGCACTCCAGGCCTTCTCAATAGGACTAACAAAAATGGCCAAGATCTTGCGGTGCTGCCACCCAGCGTGAGTCTAGGGGGCAGGACTGGGTGATCACAGCCATTTTGAGAAGCTGTGATGCAGGGGGCAGGAGTGGAGAGGACCGCTCCTGCCCCCTGTGGCCACTAGACTATCATGGATTCAAGGTGCAGCATTGTCAGGGTGTCAGGGGATAGAGGGCCTCCCTAGGCTGACTGGCTAGCCAGAGTTAACTAGCCAGGCTAGCCAGGAGGGAAGGGGGGGGGGGGGAGGGTCAGGTGCCTGACTGGCTAGCTGGGATCATTACTTTTAGATTGGTGGACTGGAGGAAGGCAGGTATGCCCGACTGGCTAGCTGGGATCATTACTTTTAGATTGGTGGACTGGAGGAAGGCAGGTATGCCCGACTGGCTAGCTGTGGTCATTACTTTTAAATCAGGGGGTGGGGTGAGAGGGAGGCAGGGATGCATGACTGGCTAGCTGGGCTTTGAACTTGGTCTGGCGGTGCACCATCTCTTGTCCAAGCTGAAGAACCCTAACCTTTTAATCCTTTCCTCGTAGGGGTATCCTTTCGTCCCCTTTCTCACTTTGGTCACTCTTCTCTGCTGTTATTGTTAAGTGCCATTGACAGGGCTGGCCCGTCCATTTAGCAAGAATGTTTTTTGCACGGGGCCCGCGTTTCAGGGGGCCCCGCGCAAAAAACATTCTGCATCAGCCCAGGTAGATAAAAATCTTTTTAAAAAATGGCTGCTGCTGCCGCCATGGCAGCAGCAGAATCAAACGTCCCGCGGGGCTCCCCCTGCCCGGCAGAGCCCTCCCTGCAGCATCAGCTCCCTCAGTGTCGGCTTTCAGAGCCGCAAAGGGAGAGCTTCTTTGATCTCTCGTGGCTCTGTTAAGCCTGCCGGGGCTGATGGGAAATCTTATCAGCCCCGGCGGGATTAATAGAGCCACGAGAAAGGGAAAATCTCCCTTCGCGGTTCTGAAAAGCCCACGCTTTGGGAGCTGATGCTGCAGGGAGGGCTCTGCCGGGCAGGGGGAGCCCCGCGGGACGCTTGATTCTGCTGCTGCCATGGCGGCAGCAGCAGCAGCAGCCGGTTTGTTTTTTTTAATCTACCTGGGCTGATGGAAGGGAGGGGGTTAGGACTGGTAATGGGCGATGGGGGGGGGGGGGGTTAAGACTGGTAATGAGCTATGGGGGGGCTAGGACTGGAAGTGGGCTGATGGGAGGGTTAGGACTGGTAATGGGCTATGGGGGGGACTAAGACTGGAAAAGGGCTAATTGGCGGGTTAGAACTAGAATGGGCGGTGGGTAGGCTATGACTGGAAATGTGCTGATTGGGGGTTAGGATTGGTAATGGGCTATGGGGGGGCTAAGACTGAAAATGGGCTGATGGGGGGGGGGGGGTTAGGAATGGTAATGGGCTATGGGGGGGCTAAGACTGGAAATGGGCTGATGGGGGGTTAAGACTAGTAATGGACTATGGGGGGGGGCTAGGACTGGAAAAATGGGCTGATGGGGGGGTTAAGACTGGTAATGAGCTATGGGAGGGCTAGGACTGGAAGTGGGCTGATGGGGGTTTAGGACTGGTAATGGGCTATGGGGGGGGCTAAGACTGGAAATGGGATGATGGGGGGTAGAACTAGTAATGGGCTGTGGGGGGGGGGGCGAGGACTGGAAATGGGCTGATGGAGGGGTTAGGACTAGTAATGGGCTATGGGGAGGCTAAGACTGGAAATGGGATGATGGTGGGTAGGACTAGTAATGGGCTGGGGGGTTAGGACTGGAAATGGACTGATGGTGGGGGTTAGGGCTGGTAATGGGCTATGGGGGGGCTAAGACTGGAAATGGGCTGAGGGGGGGGTTAGGACTAGTAATGGGCCATGGGGGGGCTGAGACTGGAAATCGGCTGATGGGGGGGTTAGGACTGGAAATGGACTGATGGGGAGGTTAGGACTGGAAGTGGGCTATGGGGGGGCAAATAATGGAAATGGGATGATGGGGGGTAAGGACAGCTAAAGAGCTAAGGCGGGGCAAAGACTGGAAAAGGGCTGATGGGGGTGGTTAGGACTAGTAATGGGCGATGGGGAGGCAAGGAGTGGAAATGGGCTGATGGGGGGGGGGGTTAGGACTGGTAATGGGCTATGGGGGTCTAAGACTGGAAATGGGATGATGGGGGGTTAGGACTAGTAATGGGATATGGGGGGCTGAGACTGGAAATCGGCTGATGGGGGGGTTAGGACTGGAAATGGACTGATGGGGAGGTTAGGACTGGAATTGGGCTATGGGGGGCTAAGACTGGAAATGGGCTGATGGGGGGTTAGGACTGCTAATGAGCTAAGGGGGGCTAAGACTGGAAATGGGCTGATGGGGGTGGTTAGGACTAGTAATGGGCTATGGGGAGCTAGGACTGGAAATGGGCTGATGGGGGGGTTAGGACTGGTATTTGGCTATGGGGGGGGCTAAGACTGGAAATGGGCTGATGGGGGGTTAGGACTGGTAATGGGCTATGGGGGGGCTAAGACTGGAAATGGGATGATGGGAGTAGGACTAGTAATGGGCTGTGAGGGGGGGTTAGGACTGGTAATGGGCTATGGGGGGCTAAGACTGGAAATGGGCTGATGGGGGGGTTAGGACTAGTAATGGGCTATGGGGGGGCTGAGACTGGAAATCGGCTGATGGGGGGGTTAGGACTGGAAATGGACTGATGGGGAGGTTAGGACTGGAAGTGGGCTATGGGGGGGCTAAGACTGGAAATGGGCTGATGGGGGGTTAGGACTGCTAATGAGCTAAGGGGGGGCTAAGACTGGAAATGGGCTGATGGGGGTGGTTAGGACTAGTAATGGGCTATGGGGAGCTAGGACTGGAAATGGGCTGATGGGGGGGTTAGGACTGGTATTTGGCTATGGGGGGGGGCTAAGACTGGAAATGGGCTGATGGGGGGTTAGGACTAGTACTGGGCTATGGGGGGCTAAGACTGGAAATGGGATGATGGGAGTAGGACTAGTAATGGGCTATGAGGGGGGGTTAGGACTGGTAACGGGCTATGGGGGGCTAAGACTGGAAATGGGCTGATGGGGGGGTTAGGACTAGTAATGGACTATGGGGGGCTAGTACTGGAAAAATGGACTGATGGGGGGGTTAGGACTGGTAATGGGCTATGGGGGGACTAAGACTGGAAATAGGATGATGGGGGGCTAGGACTGGAAATGGGCTGATGGGGGGGTTAGGACTGGTAATGGGCTATGGGGGGCTTAGACTGGAAATGGGCTGAGGGGGGGTTAGGACTGGAAGTGGGCTGAAGGGGGGTTAGGACTGGTCATGGGCTATGGGGGGGCTAAGACCGGAAGTGGGCTGATGGGAGGTTAGGACTGGTAATGGGTTATGGGGGGGCTTAGGACAGCCCCAGTACACCTGACCAGGTAAACGCTTCACTGCGTAACTACACACTCATTCTGAGCTACAGCTTAACCACTGCAACCCTACCGATATAGTACCGAGACATTACCCATACATTACAGCAATAGCAATCTTACATGCTGGGCATTTTTGTGTACTGAACATTCCCGTGCTTAATACTCTGTAACCATTTTAACCACTGTATAGTCTATCCAAACGTCTTAGAAGATAATCAAGTGTTTCAGAGTGCGGCAAATGATTCATAATGTAACAGTGTATGTATCTGCTATATTGTCCATGATCTGTAACATTCAATAGCATTGCATTTGAATCTGTGTAAGTCTGTAACATTCAATAGTATTGCATTTGAATTCTGGTCTTTCACATCATGGCACCCATCACCTTAATCATTGCTCTCTGCTTCTGCCTAACACTTACCACAAATGCATACATACCACACACACCACTCTACCAGACAATAATATGGCAACCAATATTTATCCATAGCCCAATACCCTTACCAATTATCCCCCTACTACACACTAGCTACCCTGCCCCCGATATGAAAAGCCATAAAACAGACCCAAACGCACTAAAACCCCAGACAAACCACATAATAAACGCAGCTCCAAACCAAAAAGAAACAAACGAAAGCCAGCAGCCTCAGCTCATAACAGCAAACACCAGCAACCTAACCAAAATCCGCAATCCCCCATCACGATCTGCCTCATCAACGCCAGATCTATCAGAAATAAAACACACATCATCCACAACATCATGACTGACAACAAACCTGATATTCTATGCATCACTGAAACATGGCTCACAGACACCGACCCAGCAATAGTAAACCAACTAACTCAACCTGACTATACAATGTTCAACTGCCCACGTCCTAACAGAAGAGGTGGAGGAGTCCTAATCCTCGCCAGAGCCTCCCTTCTTTTAACAAACACATCCCTAGCTCCCTCTGAGGGCATAGATATACTCAAGATTGAGAATAAAACATTAACAATATGCTTAATCTACAGGCCCCCCACACCCCATCATGATAACCTGGCCACTGCACTAGAAATTATCTCAACCTCTGCAGTAAAGAAACAGCGAATTATACTGGGAGACCTTAACCTTCCTTCCATACCACACACCCAGGCCGATACTTTCCTTGAAGCAATGGACCAGCTCGGATTTAACCAAATTATTCAGGAAGCCACTCATAACAAAGGCAACACCCTAGATCTAGTGTTCATATCATCCAACACACAACTAAATGAAATGCGGAAACCTAAAACTCGAGTAACGCAAGTCCCCTGGTCTGACCACTACCTAATCGAATTGGAAATCCAACTACCAACCACAAGGGAGAAACCTCAAGCCGACACAAAAATACCACAAAGGAAGTTCCGGAAATTCAACAGTAAAACACTGGTAGCATCTATATCCTCGTGCTTTGAATACACTCTCACGGACCTAGATAAGCTGGTAGACACATGGAACTCAAAGATCGAAGCAGCAGCAAGTCCAAACTGGAAAACCGCAAACGCAACAACAAGAACAAGAACTGAAGCATGGTACTCCCCTACATTGTGCAAACTGAAAAGGGAACTACGCAAGCTAGAGAAAAAATGGAGGAAAGCGCAAACAACCGAGGAATGCAAGCGACTGTACCTAACTCTACTCATGGAATACAAGAATGAGGTCAACCAGGCAAAAAAGAATCACCACACTAACCTACTCAATAAAGCCATTAATAGACCCAGAGAGCTATTTGAGCTTGTCAAATCTCTCACCAAAACACAGGACACCAACTGGACCGACGAAATCAAATCCCAGACGCTTGCAGACCACTACGCCAAGAAACTTAACCCGCAAGTACCCACTGCCACGGATCACAGTATGTCTCTAACACTCACCCCTCAGAAAACCAACACAGTCCCTCATACGGAATCTGGTGCAGAATGGAACACTTTCCACCAATTAAACGAACAACAGGTCATAAACATCATAACCAATTTAAAATCCACCACCTCCCCTCTTGACCCATGCCCTGCGGCATGGATAAAAGCAACTAAAAATGAAATAGCAAAACCAATCACCCACATTGTCAATCAGTCTCTTCAACAAGGTGCAATGCCTACCTATCTCAAGAGATCGCTTATAAGGCCCATCTTAAAGAACAGATCTCTCAACAAAAGTGATCCTGCGTCATATAGGCCAATCTCGAGTATATCTTTCTTAGCAAAAACAATTGAAAAAGCAGTCCAGAAGCAGCTGCAAGATCACATTGACAATAGGAATGCCCTGGACATACATCAATATGGGTTCCGTCAGCATCACGGAGTAGAAACCCTACTGCTAGCACTCCTCGACAACCTCCTCAGAGGTCTTGAGAACAAAAATGACATGTTCATACTTGTATGTATAGACATCTCAGCAGCATTTGATACAGTACATCACAGCACCCTCTTAAACCGACTATCATCAATAGGTATAACAGGAACCCCCCTAAAGTGGTTTGCATCATACATATCCAATAGGATGCAACAAGTCCTATTCAACAACGACAAAGCTGATGCCTTCCCCCAAACTCAGGGGATCCCGCAAGGATCTGCCTTGTCAACTCTACTTTTCAACCTTTATATAAAACCAATCTGTCAGATCTTTCAGAAGTGCAACATCAACTACCACATCTATGCTGACGATGTGATGCTGTACACACGACTAAACAACGCAGCCGGATTTCACTCCACTGGAAAAATGCCTTGACATGTTGCAAACATGGCTTCAACAAAACAACATGTCGATAAACCACAAAAAAACAGAGGTCATGTTTATCTCCAAAAAAACCAACTTCTCCCCACCCACCACAGTCGCCCTCAACAAAAACATATACCATGCGAAGCCTGCAATAAAGTACCTAGGGGTCCTACTAGACAACAACCTTAAGATGAATAAACATCTCCGAACAGTCAACCGAGCCATCTTTTACAAATTGAAAGTTCTCCAACCACTTCGCAGTATCCTAGAAAAATCTGACTTCAGGACTGTCGCACAAGTGCTAATCATTCCTCACCTGGACTACTGCAACGCCATTCTACAAGGGCTTCCGAAGAGCACCCTAAATATCTTACAAATGGCTCAAAATGTTGCTGCAAGAATCATCATGGAAAAAAACGTCACGGATCACATAACACCAGTACTTATGGAACTACATTGGCTCCCGGTAACCGCCCGCATCATCTACAAACTACTCATAACAACGTTTAAACTCATTCACAATATTGCTCCCTCATACCTTGACAACCTAATCACTAAGCAAGCGCACAACAGGAACAGAAGAACCATACATCTCAACACTCTCTGTGTCCCAACCAGCATAAGATCCGTTAAAACGGAAACAAGCAACAGAGCATTCACCTATGCAGCGCTGATCCACTGGAACCAGCTCCCTCCTGAACTCCGAATGTCAAATAACCTGAATGAATTCAGAAGGAACCTCAAAACTCATTTATTTCAGGCATACTACAACCCAACCTATTTACAGCACCTTACCACAACAAGTTCTCATCTGACCCCCTAATGACACTCGGAATACACGCAGCATATGGACGACCGATATGTAATCCTGTATATATGTATATTTTATCCCCTTCCCGCGCACCTTTTAATCTAATGTTTATTCAGATTTGTGAAAAGTATCTAATCACTAATTCGTGTGTTATGTAAATCTTTACTCAAATCAAAATTGTAGTCTTAAAAATTCATTGTATTGTACGATACATGATGATTCTGTAAAGTAAACCGCGGCTGATCGGAGGAAGCAGTAGTATACAAATGTTTACTAAATAAATAAATAAATAAACAATGGGCTATGGGGGGGGGCGGCTAGGACTGGTAATGGGCTAGGGGGTTGCTAGGACTGGAAATGGGCTGAGTGGAAGGGGGGCTTGAACTGCAAATAGCTGATAGGGACGGGGGCTTGGAATGGAAATGGGCTGTGAAGGGAGGGAGCTAGGACTGGAAATGGGCTGATGGGGGGGGGTTAGGACTGGTAATGGGCTATGGGGGACTAGGACTGGTAATGGTCTATGGGGGGGCTAGGACAGATAATGGGCTGGGGAGGTTGCTAAGACTGGAAATGGGCTGAGTGGAAGGGGGGCTTGAACTGCAAATAGCAGATAGGGAGGGGGCTTGGAATAGAAATGGGCGGTGAGGGGAGGGAGCTAGGGCAAGAAATGGGCGGATGGGGGGGGGTTAGGACTAGTAATGGGCCATGGGTGGTCTAGGAATGGAAATGGGCTGAAGGGGGGGTTAGGACTGGTAATGGGCTATGGGGGGGTTAGGACTAGTAATGGGCTGATGGCGGGGTTTAGGACTGGAAATGGGCTATGGGGGAGCTAAGACTGGAAATGGGTTGATGGGGGGGGTTAGGGCTAGAAGTGGGCTGATGGGGGGTTAGGACTGGTAATGGGCTATGGGGGGACTAAGACTGAAAATGGGGTGATGGGGGTTAGGACTGGAAGTGGGCTGATGGGGGGCTTAGGGCTGGTAATGGGTTATGGGGGGGCTTAGGCTGGTAATGGGCTATGGGGGGCTAGGACTGGTAATGGGCTGGGGGGTTGCTAGGACTGGAAATGGGCTGAGTGGAAGGGGGCTTGAAATGCAAATAGCTGATGGGGTACGGGGGCTTGGAATGGAAATGGGCTGAGTGGAAGGGGGGCTTGAACTGCACGTAACTGATTGGGAGGGGGGCTTGGAATGGAAATGGGCTATGAGGGGAGGGAGCTAGGACTCGAAATGGGCTGAGTGGGAGGGGGTCAGTGGAGGGGAGCTAGGATTTGACATGGGCTGATGGTGGGGCTAGGAAAGGACTAGAAATGGGCTGATGGGCTGGGATTGGAAATGAGCTGATGGAGGGACGCGGATAGGACTGGAAATGGATGGGGGAGCTAGGACTGGAAATGGGCTGATGGTGGGGCTGGATAGGATTGGAAATGGGCTTATGGGGGGCTAGGACTGGAAATGGGCTGAAGCGGGGACTAGATGGGAGCGGATGCTGGTGGGGCTGGAACTAGAAGGGAGCTGATGTTGGGGGAGGATTAGAAAGGGATGGAGAGTGAAATGGAGAGGGAAAAATATTTTGTGTGGGAGGGAAGACAAATCTACAATTGGCCGTATATTGGGAGAGTAAGTGGGGACTGAGGATGGAGGGATAAAATTTGAGTGGATGAAATAGGAATGAAGTAAGAGCAAAAGGAGAAAGATTAGTATGTTAAAGCAGATGTAGAGAGAGAATGGAAAAAAACTAGAAGACAGAAGAAAAGACAAATGGACAGCAGACAATGGAGAGTTAGCAGAAGACACGAAGAAACCAGAAGAAAATAGCTGAAACAATTGAAACTGAAAAAAAATGCACAAAAGATAAAAAAATATCTCTTTATTTTGAATTTATTAACTGGAATATGTCAGCTCTGGGAAATGTGCATCATTAAAGTCTGCACTTTGTTTAGTACAAGAGGAAATTAATTTATAGTTTTATTTTTACAGTGTTGTTGTACATTCCAAGTTTGGCTTTTGGGGTTCCCAGTTTAATTATTGTCTTCCTGTTTCTAAATTGTGATTCTTCGTTTGGTGATGGTCTATGTTCTGCATGTGTAACTGAGCTGAGGTATTCTGTTTATGTAATTCCTATTTGACATCGCCACTTGTTCTCTTTCCCCAGTAGGTCATGTATTGTTATTCTCTGAAATGTATTGGTTTAATATTTGCAGTGTTGCCTTTTGATAGGTAGGGTATGGTGCTTTGTGAGTCCTGGTAGTGCTGTTAGGATACGGCGGGTTTGCTATGGGTTCTAAATGGACAGTGTTTGTAGTAGTTCCTAATGTGCCTGGCAGTTGGTACTGGATTATAGTGATGTAGAGATCTTTTAGTCTTTCTTTATCCATACACTCATTAAGAGGCATGTTTACTAAAAGTTAGTATATGGTAACATTATGTAAATATTTATGCAAATGAGGCCCCGCACCGAGTCTCCACACATGGCCCCATACCCCCCTTGGGCCGCCCCTGGCCATCAAGTCAGTGTTGACTCATGGTGACCCTCTGGCTAGTTGTCCTAAACTGTGCTCAGTCTTCAGTCAGGTGGCTCATTGTTGATAGAGTGGCATCCATAGCTGATTTATTGTATCGATCCATCTCATTGCTGGCATTCCTCTTTTGGGTTGTCTTTCAACCTTGCCAAGCATGATGTTTTTCTCTAATAATCTTTCTCGTCATGTGATGTATCCAAAGCATGAAAGTCGAAGTCTTGTCTTCTGAGCTTCTAAAGAAATCTTTGGTTTGATCTCCTCTAGTACTGACTGGTGTAATCTTTGGGCAATCCATGGTATACACAGTATTCTTCACCAGCACCATAATTCAAAGGTCTCAATTTTCTTTCTGTCTATCTTTTCCACTGTCCAACTTTTGCATCCATATGACGTTATTAAAAATACCATGGCTTGGATAAGTTGAATTTTTGTATGGAAATAGACATGTCTGCTCTTGTGAATCTTGTCTGGGGCTTTTATAGCCATTCTGCCAAGATCAATGTGTCGTCAGATTTCTTGACTGCTTGTCATTTCTTTATTGATTATCGATCCAAGCAGGTTAAAGTTGTCCACTATTTCAATTTCTTGTCTGTCAACAATGAACTTATACTCTCTCTGTACTTTTTCTAAGTCTGCTATAACCCTTTTTTAGATATGACGATCAGAACTGTAGACAATATTCAAGCTTAAGCCAAAATTTGCTCATGCATCTATTTATTTATTTATTTATTTAACATGTTTTGTATCCCGCCTTTTCCTTCAATCAAAGCGGTTAATACAGCACAAAGTTAAACAAAGGTGAGGGAAACATACATTGCATTATCATTACATCACAACAAAACACTAGGAGTACAAACAGGAACACAGTAACATAACTTACATTACATTACCTTACATTAACTACAAACAGCATATCGCTGAAACAGAATGAGCATATAGCAGCAGATAGTGGGTCCCGCACGGTCCACCGCCTAAGGGCCACGCCAAGGGCCCTCTTGCGAGGCCCTCAGGCGCGGGCCCGCAAGGCACGGGCGCGCCATTGCTGAAGGGATTCTAAATGATTTGAAAAGTGCTCAGATTGGCTGCAGTTTTCCCTCTCACACACAGTTCCCAACTAAGTAGGCACAGCTGATTCTCACTCACTGCTCACAGGATCGTTGGAGCCTTTGCTGAAGGGATTCTAAATGATTTGAAAAGTGCTCAGATTGGCTGCAGTTTTTCTCTCACACACAGTTCCCAACTAAGTAGGCACAGCTGATTCTCACTCACTGCTCACAGGATCGTTGGAGCCTTTGCTGAAGGGATTCTAAATGATTTGAAAAGTGCTCAGATTGGCTGCAGTTTTCTCTCACACACAGTTCCCAACTAAGTAGGCACAGCTGATTCTCACTCACTGCTCACAGGATCGTTGGAGCCTTTGCTGAAGGGATTCTAAATGATTTGAAAAGTGCTCAGATTGGCTGCAGTTTTCTCTCACACACACAGTTCCCAACTAAGTAGGCACAGCTGATTCTCACTCACTGCTCACAGGATCCGTTGGAGCCTTTGCTGAAGGGATTCTAAATGATTTGAAAAGTGCTCAGATTGGCTGCAGTTTTCTCTCACACACAGTTCCCAACTAAGTAGGCACAGCTGATTCTCACTCACTGCTCACAGTTTCGTTGGAGCCTTTGCTGAAGGGATTCTAAATGATTTGAAAAGTGCTCAGATTGGCTGCAGTTTTCTCTCACACACAGTTCCCAACTAAGTAGGCACAGCTGATTCTCACTCACTGCTCACAGGATCGTTGGAGCCTTTGCTGAAGGGATTCTAAATGATTTGAAAAGTGCTCAGATTGGCTGCAGTTTTCTCTCACACACAGTTCCCAACTAAGTAGGCACAGCTGATTCTCACTCACTGCTCACAGGATTCTCAAGTGCAGTCCTCGAGGACCATAAATAGGTCTGATGATGCAAATAATCATCATAATATGCAAATTAAGCTGGTTCCTAGATGAAGCATAAGCAAATACATTTGATGAATGTTAATTCTGGATATCCTGAAAACCCCTGCGGTAAAGAAGTTCCTCTGGATTCCGGAAGGCCTGCATTGAAAAACTCTGGAAAATCATAAGGAAACAGCTAGGTGGCAAAATAAATTAATAATGATGGTGGTACACCTAGAAAAATACCACTATACAAAAAGCACACTGCATTTTTATTATACTCTGGAGATCCCTTCACTTTCTGGTGGGTCCCTTGGTTGTTCTAAAGTTCAGAAATCTTTAGTAATTTGCACTACCAAGGCACCTCCCTTGCTATCTATCTATCTATTTATTTATTTAGACGGATTTGTATACCACCTTATCCTTCAACCAAAGTGGTCACATTACATCACAATTGGTGGGTTACATTTAACATGTGGGTACTTAACAACGTTTAGACAATACAATTGGAGGGTTATATTCCTTTACTTGCGTTCCAACCTCGCTTTTGTGATGTAACATTCTGATGATTGGTGTGATCTGTCACAAGCACAACGCCCGAAGCCACTTGCCTCTAGTGGTCGAGGGGCGTGATGGTTGAGGATTCCTTCTTCTATCAGCTCCTAGCAGCCTATTTCTTTGTGTTGGTTTCTGGGAAGTGTAGTACTGCTAAAAATATGTTGGTGCTTTAAGTAGAAGGTTTGTAGTTGAGATAACCGAGGGCAAGGCTTGTAACAGAAAGTTTATTTCCATAACACAAAACACAGCAGGTTCAAGGTATCATTTACAGGATTACAACTGTAGGATTTGCTTAAGGTACAGCAAATAATGGCAAACAAACCAAAAAGAACTCAGAAATGGCTTTTTAAAGTCCTCTTACTTGCAGAAGCAATTGCCTTTAGAAACTAGGTTGCCACTTTCCTTTTTAGTCCTTGTTAATCAGAGCATAAAGAAAAATTCAGGCTTGATTCTTCTACAGCAGTTTGGTTTCTGCCAGCCTCAGAAACCTCTCTAGGCAGCATTTCTAGGTGAAACCAAACTTAGAACAAAACAAACATTCCAAGCTGTTATCAAAACTCTTAGCAGGCTTTTCATATAGGAGAGGAGCAAGCAAAAACTCTTATAGCAGCTAACTTGGCTTTTCTTGCCGTTGCACAGTTCAAACACAGGTGACAAACAAGCATGAATCAGAGCTTCCTGATTAGGCTTACGTTGCAGTAAATTTCCCTTTTAAAACAGACAGGAATTTACCTCCACACTGCTTCTGCCATATGGTTAACTTCCAAGGAGAATTACTTCTTTCAGGGCTAGCTTTTCCACAAGACCTTCTGTCTAGAGCTTGGCATAGAGAGCAATCCATAAAGCAATCTTCTTCCCCCAACTCTGACACTGGTTCTCCCAACTGCATGGGTTCTGACTCACCGACCTGGTCAGACTGCTCAGCTGACAACCTCTCTGGTGGTCTGAAAGCTTCTCCACTTCCTGGTCCCCACCTCTGTTGCCAACCTGTTGCAGGAAATTCAGCTCTCTCAGCTCTGGGTAGCTCAGCTCTTCTCCAAGAATCTACTCCTTCTCTCTGCTTCTGTCTCAGCTGCTCTCCCGGCTGCTCTACTTCTCATCTCTCCCTTTCTCCTCTCTCCCTTTCTCCTCTCTCTGCATAATCTAACCTAGGCTTATAACTCCAGGGTCTTAACTCCACCTCTTTCTTTCCCAGGTGTTGGTAATCCCCCTGCCTTCGGATATTAGAATAAGCAGTGCACTTGTTAAAGTAAGGTCTTTGGTCCTCGTGCTTGCAATCCCTCTTTCTTACTTTATCAGTCATTGGCTGAAACCTGTTCCAGCTGGGGTTTTTCTGTCTTTGAAACCTGGCTGTGGCTTTCTCTCCCTGCATTCCTAGAAGGGGACCCTTAACTAGGGTGAATTTGTTATGCTTCTCACTTCTCCCACTCTCAGGATAGCTGACTTTGCTACAGATCATAACCTGTGCACCTGTAACACAACCCTTAACTGCTATTGTTTGGACTTTGGTTGCAATAATGTAAAAGAAACCAATTAAATACGATAGCTCCTACAAGCTTACAATATCTGAGTGTTCCTAATTTTGATATATCAAATAACAGTTTCATGGAAAGGCATCTTCATTTGAAGGAAATTGAAATAATATGAGGCATTCCAAATGGGCAGGAGCAAAACATTAGCCATAATCTCTCTCTGTTAGTATTGGATTTCCCAGTCCATACTTTGTTACACACGACTTTGGAGCCCTGTGTTCCTAGATGGACACAAAGGTCATTCTATATCCAATAAGCTGTTCTATTGGGTACAGGAAAGCCTATTATTTCAGGTCATTACTGAAATAAAATGTAATAAGGTTTGGCTCTTGGAGTTGCTGGCACGTTACAGCACCCAAATTTGGTCTGAGCACTCACATAAAAAAAGGAATGGATGCAGGTGAATTCTGTGAGTTGCTAGTGAAACATCCTTACAGTTGTGGCCAACATAATTGGCACTCTTGCATTTTAGGTATGTTGTGTACAATATCTTGAGAAATAATTGGAAATATTCCAACTCTGTGTCGTCATAATATTTTAATAGTATGTTCAAAGATATACAACAACAGAAAAGATGTCTGTGAAACCTAGATGTAACAATTTCTGAGAAAAAAAATCAAAATATGACCTGGACAGGATTAATAGTACCTTTCACTAATCTTTGGTTGCATGATGTTATAGTGGGAGATCATTTTGCATCCAGTGATCACCAGATGGTGTGGTTCAGTATTAGGACTAAGGCTGTTAGAATCTATTCAAAAGCGAGGGTCTTAGACTTTAGGAAAACTAACTTTGCCAAGATTGGCCAATACCTCAGGGAGTCGTTAGCGGGATGGGAACAGCTGGGTGATGTAGAAAAACAGTGGGCAAAACTGAAAGGGGATATTTTAAGAACAACCAACCTTTTGTTAAAATGGTAAATAAAGGTAAAAGGAAAAGGAGACTGCTATGGCTTTCGAAAGAAGTAACTGAAAAGGTGAAGAAAAAGAGGGAGGCCTTCATGAAATACAAGAGATCACAGAGAGAGGAAGATAGGCATCTCTATTTGGAAAAACTTAGAGAAGCTAGCAAAGTAGTCAGGAAAGCAAAGATTCAAAAAGAGGAAGAAATAGCCAATGCAATACAATGGGGGATAAGACATTTTTCAGATATGTTAGTGAGAAGAGGAAGGGCAAAAGTGGTATTGTCAAACTCAAGGGTGAAGGGGAGGAATATGTAGAAGCTGATGAGGATAAAGCGGAATTGCTTAACAAATATTTCTGTTCTGTGTTTACACTTGAAGAACCAGGAGCAGGACCTCAGGAAACACCCACAAACAGGAATAGAATCGAGGGGCGTCTTGAAGAATTTTCAGTAGACTGTGTTTGTGAGAAACTAGCTGAACTTAAAGTAGACAAAGTGATGGGACCAGATGGGATACACCCTAGAATACTGAGGGAACTTGGGGAAGTTCTAGCAGCTCCACTGACAGACCTTTTCAATGCCTCGTTGGAGTTGGGAGTGGTGCCAAAGGACTGGAGAGAGGCTCATGTGGTGCCTTTACATAAAAGCAGAAGTAAGGATGTGGTTGAAAACTACAGGCTGTTTAGTTTAACTTCGGTGGTGAGTAAATTATTGCAAATGCTGCTGAAAGAGAAAATAGTGAGGTTCCTGGAGTCCAGCAGATTACAGGATACGAGGCAGGTCTTGTCAGACAAATCTGATTGATTTCTTTGACTGGGTGACCAGGGAGTTGGACCGAGGGAGAGCCCTTGAAGTGGTGTATTTAAATTTCAGTAAAGCCTTTAACACCGTTCCTCACAAACGACTTATAAACAAACTGAGCACCCTAGGGATGGACTCTAAAGTTACTGCTTGGGTTAGAAATTGGTTGAGTGGGAAGCGACAAAGGGTACAGGTAAATGGAGCTCACTCTGAGGAGAAGAAAGTTACCAGTGGTGTGCCCCAGGGATCTGCGCTTGGCCCGATTCTGTTTAACATCTTTGTTAGTGATATAGCGGAAGGGCTGTCGGGTAAGGTTTCCCTCTTTGCGGATGATACCAAAATCTGCAATAGAATAGACACCCAGGAAGGTGTAAATAACATGAGAGGGATCTAGCTAAGCTTGAAGAATGGTCTAGAATTTGGCAGCTGGGATTTAATGTTAAAAAATGTAAGGTCATGCATTTGGGCTGCAGCAATCCAAGGGAGCAATATAGTATGGGGTGAAGTACTTTTGTCCACTAAAGAAGAGCGGTACCTAAGCGTGGTTGTGTCTGATGAGCTTAAAGTAGCTAAACAGGTAGAAAAGGCGATGGCAAAAGCTGGAAGGATGCTTGGGTGCATACGGAGAGGAATGGCTAGCAGAAAAAAGGAGGTGATAGTGCCTCTGTATAAGTCTTTGGTGCCACCTCATTTGGAGTATTGTATGCAATTCTGGAGACCGCACCTTCAAAGGCTATAAACAGGATGGAGTCAGTACAGAGGGTGGCTACCAAAGTGGTTAGTGGTCTTCATTATAAAGCATATGAGGACAGACTTAACGATCTTAATATGTACTCCATAGACAGAGGAAAGGCGGGATAGAAGTGATATGATTGAGACGTTTAAATACCTCCGTGGCATAAATGCACAGGGGGAGAGCCTCTTTCAATTGAAAGCAAGTTCTGCTACATGGGGACATGGGATGAAGGTGAAAGTGGATAGATTCAGGAGTGATATGTGGAAATATTTTTTTATGGAAAGAGTGGTGGATCCGTGGAATAGTCTCCCAGTGGAGGTGGTAGAGATGAGGACGGTATCTGATTTCAAAAAAGCATGGGACAAACATAGAGGATCTCTAAAGGAAAAAAGGGGACTGTTGTAGTTGTTGATATGGAAGGACAGACTAGATAGGCCATGTGGTCTTTTTCTGTCGTCATTTTTCTATGTTTCTATAATCCTTGTTAGTGATGACAGCCTCCAAACATTTCTTATAGCCATCTATAGATTTTGTTCATCTGTCTGCTGGTAGTTTCTCCCATTCTTTAACTGCAATTTGTTCCAGCTCATGAATGTTTCCAGTATTCCTTTTACCAATGGCAGATTTCAGCTCTTTCCAAAGGTTCTTGATTGGATTGAGATCAGCACTCATAGCTGGGCATTTTAAAACAGTCCATTTTTTCCCTTTTAACATTCCTTTGTACTTTTGGATGTATGTTTGGTCATTGTCCTTCGACCCAGACCTAACTTTCTGACACTAAGTAGCACATTTTGCTGTAAAATATCTTGGTAGTCCTCTGACTTTATACTTCCTTTAATACATTCCAGGCCCTCCAGTTCCTGAGGCAGCAAAACAGCCCCACAACATTATGGAACCTCCGCCATATTTAACTGGACATTAAGGGGTTGAACTGCAAGGGTGCCAATAACGTTGACCATGACAGTATTTCTAAGCCTATCCATGATGCACTTTAAGAAGGAAACTTTATAACGGACACCTAAGTGGATACAGAGAAGGGCCTATTTTATAAATATACATCAGTGCCCATATGGCTTTAGAAAATATAGGACAAATTCTGTAGCAATCTCACCTATACTGAAGGCGCAGGAATGTTAACATGTCAGGCACATGCAAATGTGGATATTTTATAAAATATGTGCATACATCACGACTCTGCTCATGCTCTACCCACACTCCTCCACTGAGTACACCTAGTCTACAAATGTGCATCTACTTGCATCATACATACTTTTAGATGTGACCTAATTTTATGAGGCCTTTTATGCGTATAAATCAATGTTTTACATGTGGAAAAGGTTTATCAAATGACTCCCTAAGGGTGCCATTTTACAAAGGTTTTTCTGTGTGTAAAGGCATTTTACACACAAAATGTCCTATTATAAAATTGTAAGGCAGTATACGCTCATAGAAGTATGAACGTTAACAAGATGTGCATATTCATGTGTGCTACCTGTAGGTATGCTCAAGGCAGTGCAGGGTTAGAGTTGCGATGTACATGTGTATTTCATAAAATACATAAGTTGAAGCATGAAAGAATATTTTACAAAGGACGTCCAGGCCAGAACATCTGAAAAAAAGCAGACACAGCCAAGTTCAGGCACGATTTCACAAACATAGACGTACCCGATATGAATTTCTGCAGTGAAATCTACGTAGATGTCCCTGAAATGGCATTTGAGAGCATGGACATCTAACAGCCTAATGGTTAGAGTAGTGGGCTAGGACCAGGTTAGCCAGGGTTCAAATCCCACTGCTGCTTGTTGTGATCCTGGGCAAGTCACTTAACCCTCCTTCTTCTCTACACCCTCTGGATGTTTTACAGCCAAAACAAGTACTTCCCCAGTGCCTATTCCTGCCTCGAGGAGGTCTAAATGTGGATGTCCCCACAGACGTCTCCATTTCTGAGATTGAGCAGGGATTGTTAAGTCTATGGCAGTGTCCCAGACATACCTCCACCATGCCCCAGACATACCTCCACCATGCCCCTTGCCTACTCGGATGTTTCTGCACCGAAGATGCACATATTCGGATGTCCAAATCATGATTAAGGCTTTTAAATTTACCCCCATAGAGTACACACACATATTTATACCTTTGCCTGAGCCAAATTGCAAGAACGTAGTGATCCCTCAGACTTTTTTTACATAATGGCTCATTCTCCTAACAGTCCAGCATTTCCCCTCTCTCCTTTCCCTTCTCTGCACAACAGAGCAACATCACCCTCTCCTTCACCTAACAGTGCAACCTTGCCATTCTCCTCCCTCAGTAATTCAGCATCACCCCTCTCTCCCAAACAGTGCAGCATTGCCTTCCCAACAATGCTTACTGTAATCTCCCCTCTGCAATATGACAGGAGATATGCCAAGGTTTGTGTGGCCACATCTAATTTTATGTGAATTGAGCTCCTTCCTTGGGTCCTAACTCGCAACTGCATGGGGCACTTATGATTTTTATTTTAGTGGTGGGAACACACTGGAAGTGAAATCAGATTAAGTGCTGCGGGTTGCCAGGGCCCAGGGAAGGAGCTCACATCACATAAAATTAAGCAGGCTGTAGTTTGTGCTGCTGGTTTTTCATTGTGCTGGCATGGCTCCTGTTGCTGCTGCCCCCTCCGAGCCACCCATGTGTTGCACTGTGCAAGTGTAGGCTCCAGCCTCTACCTGAGTGACCCACCAGAGTATGTCTGAATGCCCAAAGGGGCAATCTGCCCCTGTTCAGAGCAGGTGCAAATGTGTGTGTCAGCATTTACATACGAATGGTTGATTTATCGGGGAGCCTAAATGCACATAGGTGCCTATATTGCTTTATGAAGCAGGCTCAAAATAGATATTTTTCAGACTTCTGAACTCTGCCCTTGGCTTTCCCTCATGATTGCCCATCACCTTGTCATCTCATCCAGCTCCCCCCTTCCCTCTAAAGTGTCAGGAGTTCATTGCATGCATGGGATGCCAGAAAGAAAGCCCATCACTGGGCATTAAACCTGGTATCCAAGCATTTCATCAGAATAAGTTGATGGAAACTGCTCCTCCACTCCCAGTATGTGGGAGATTCTGGGTCTCGCTATCGTCATAGAATGGGCAGTTTACCTACTACACAAGCCTTTCGGATCAACAGCCGGACCCAGTGCCCCTTTGGCTGCATCGGTGGCAGCTTATCAAATACCACCAGAGCCCCTGTCTATTCTACCCGCTGGCTTACCAGTGTGCTAATACTAAGTTGAATTTGATGCCAATATCGCCTAATCTTCGCACATCTCCATTACATGTGTCCTAAGTCTGTCAAAGGACTTAAACATCGTGGACAGCTACCATCTTGAGTAATATGGCTGTGCAAGACCCTCTGTAGGGAGAAATGAAGGAGACATACCGTCCAGTATTATGATTCCTGTAGCTTGGTCGAGATTCCCAGTTCTGGGATACGACGGATCACCCCCAGAACTATATTTGGGGCATGGGAAAGCCCAGTTCCTCCGTCCATCTCCTCTCTAACACTGTGTAATCTGGGACCTCAGCCCTTCTAATAAGCTGGCACGCAAAGTCCGATATGGAGGATACCTCTTGCTCCCCCAGTTTAAAAAAGTGCAGAATCCATGCCGCTGCCACCACCATCAAAGATTCCAATGTGAGAAACCCCCACATAGTGTCTGATCTGGAAGTATGTGAAGATCTGCGTCCATCTCAGACCATACTCTGCTTGCATGGCCTGGAAGGTCTTGCAGGCACCCCCCGGGTCGATCACATGTCATAGGTTGTGCACCCCTTTATCTGCCCATTCCCTAAATGCCCGAGATTCGGTTCCAGGCAGGAATTGCATGTTCCCCCAAACTGGTAGCCAGCTAGGAACCATGGGTGATGTTTGCCAGTGGGCGCATAGTTGTTGCCAGATCTTCCTCACTGGTGCGATTAATAAACTTTGGGTATGGCCATAGTGTTGAGGTGCAGTATGGCCAACAAGGAATGGGGGGAAGTAAACGCCTCTTCAAGTGCTCGTGGCATAAAGACCTCGGTCCTGCCCAATCAATTGCTCAAATGTCATAGTTGGCAGGCCTGCATGTACCTGGCGATGTCCAGCAAACCTAGTCTCCCCCACGGCCAATTTCCTCTTATCTGTGCCATCGGGATCTGCACACTCTTTCCTTGCCATAAAATTGTTCACAACTCCCGTTTAATCTGGATTACGTCCTTCTGCAAAAGATGCACCGACAGGGTCTGTAACAGATATAGTAGTCTGGGAAACAGAACCATGTGAAAGGTCACCACCTGCCCCAGCAATGACAGAGGCAGGGGGGTCCACTCCCGCAGTTGAGTCTGTATTTGCCACAGTATCTTAGTGCAGTTTTGTAGATATAGTAGTCGAGGGTCTCTGGTTATTTGAATACCCAAGTCGGTAAATGCACCATCCACCCACTGTAATGGGTGGAATTGCGCAGCTGGCCCAGCACATCCAAGGATTCCAACTTATCCCGATTGATTTGTAGTCCTGTTATCTGCCCAAATGACGCAAACTCCTCCAGTATTTGTGGCAGAGATATTCTGGGGGAGGTCACGTGGAGTAGCATATCATCTGCGAAGGCCGAAATTTTAAACTCCTGCATTGGTAAAAAGCAGCACGGAGAGTGGACACCCCTGCCGTGTTCCTCTCCCCAAGTTAAAGGCATCCAACAGCATACCATTCACCACTATAGCCGCCGTAGAGTCCAAGTACAGCAGTTGTATCATATTCATAAACTGGGCACCAATACCATAATATGGTAGGAGTTGAAACAAATATTGCCACTGCACTCTGTCAAACTCCTTTTTGACTTTGACATTAAAGCTTATCAACAGTGAGGGCTGCTGGTGTTCTTGGACCCACTCCAGGGATGCTATAATTTTCCTCAGGTTACGAACCACATACCAACCTCTCATGAATCCTACCTACAATTCATGTAAAGTGCGGGAGCAGTGGCGCCAACCGTTCATCCATGATTTTGGCTAATAGTTTCAGGTCAAAATTAAGCTGTGAAATTGGTCTATATGCCACGGTTTACAGGGGATCCTTTCCTGGCTTGAGGATAAGAATGATATGCGCATGATTGCCTCCCCCTGTGAATTCCCGCCCCCCTGTCTAGCTTGAAACAGATCCACCAGAGGTGGACCCGCCAAGTCCTGTATTAATTTATAAAATCTGGCAGTATAGCCATCATGGCCCAGTGATTTATAACACTGAACCTCCCGTATCCCTTTTTGTATCTCTGCTGCGGTTATCGGTGCCTTCAGTAGTGCTGCCTGCTGACATGTGAGACTCGGTAGAGTTAGTCCCTGTAAATAGTCTTGAGGCAGCCGGAAAGGCAGCTGTGAGAGAAAGCCCCCTCCCGCTTGGGCTGCAGCGAAACAGCACTTACACATACCCTTTCTCCCAGAAAACCAGTAGACCAGAGCATACCAGTCTAAACAGGTCACTTGGGAATGCTTTATGAGAGCCCACTGTCCCCCCCTGCCCGGGGCTACCGATTGGTGAAGAAGAGATACCTGGGGCGAATGGGAAGGTAGCAAGGGGGTTTGAGAATGTACAGTATATAAGACAGTGTGGGACGTCATTTGGGCTCTCAGATCTTTTGTCCAGGGTGCCGGCTCTGTCTATCTGAGTCTTGTGTACACAATAAAAGATTCTGTTTGCATTCTAGTCTGTCTGTGTGTTCCTTCCGAGGGTGTGGGTGACAGGGTTCCTGCTTCATTTTGGTGCGTTGCCGGGAAATCCTTTCTCCTCGCACCCGCGGAGGGAACCTCTCTGTGGTTCTGCAGAACTGGGCCTCGGCTGGCCGGTGCCGGCCCCCCAGGCCATCGACGATCCTTGGCGCCACTGGGTCCCTTGTGTCCGGCAGGACTTCTTTGACGCGTCTGGCTGGTCGGTCCCGGCGGGCTGATTACTCTGTTTGAAATCCGGCAGGATAGACTGGCATCCAAACATTCTCTGGCCGGAGGTCTGGTGAGTACTACTGCCTTTCTGTTTTGGGTAGTTCTGTGAGTCTGGTAATCTGGAAATCCTGGTATTCTGTAATCCTGTAGCGGTTTGATCACCTGCATGAGCGGTCCGAGTAAGGACCCCAGGGGGGGTTCTCTGAAACCACCGCTCGTCCTGTCTGTGCTGAGGGGGGGGGGGGGAAGGAAGGGTAGCTGTGTATATGTGTACCTGTTGTTAATGTGTTTCTGTCTGTCCTTTCTCCCTTCGTTTCCTTCGTTGTCCTGTGTGTGAGGTCCGAGCAACTGGGCTCTCCAAGTGCTCCCTCCTCCCCTTGGGGAGGCGGAGTCCAGGTTCGGGCAAGCATTCTTTTGTCTCCTCTCAAATGTCCTGTTCAGTGTTCAGTGTCTGTCTGTTTGTCAGTTTAACCCTGTGTGAGCTGGAAATACTGCCGGTGTTACTGCATTGAGAATTGTGCATTGTGATTATGATTAGAGCCTATTGTGATTAGAGCCTATTGTGATTAGAGCATGGGGGCGGGAGAATCTAAAGGGCAGACACCCCTGCAGTGTATGCTCTGTAATTTCAAGTCTGGGTTTGGAGAGGATTACGGGGTTTCACTCTCTGCCTCTCGATTGTCTGTTTTATGTGAACAGGAGTGGCCAGCCTTAGTGAAGCTGTGGCCTCCCCAGGGGTCCACTGATTTGCCTACTGTGTTTTTAGTTCATCAGATTGTAGTGAAGGAACACCCGGATCAGTTTCCCTATATTGATTCATGGCTGGCAATATGCCAGAAACTGCCAAAATGGCTCCAGCGCTGCCACGAGGATCAGTGTAGAATAATGGTGGCAGCTGCCAGTCGCAGGAAGGAGCGAATACCTGCCCCTGTCTACCAGGGGCAGGATTCCCCAGAGGTCCCTGCATGCCCCCTCAATCTGCTTTACCCTACTGTCCCGTCCGCGCCCTTACAGGTTCCGCCCCTAAGAGATGAAGAGTCAGAAGAACCTTCCCCCGGGACGGGTGAAGCAGGACTTGGGGAGGATTCTGCAGATTCCAGCTCCTCATCAGATTCCCTTTCTCATAGTGATACGCCCCTACAGACCCCTCCATCATCCTCCTCTCCTCTTACTCCCCGGTACTGCCTCCAGTGTTATAGCCTCAGCCCCTGAGAGCACTCCGGCTGAGCTTCAGTCGTCTACCCCGCTGGCTCAGCGCCTGCGGTCAGCTGCAGAGAAGCAGACAAAACAGGATTTCCAACTGCCTTTACGACATGTACAGGGACTCCCGTACCTTGATGCTGCCGGACGGGTGGCAGTAGGACCTTCCAGTCTGATATATGTTCCTTTCTCTACCACTGACCTGCTGAATTGGAAAACCCATTATGCCTCCTATACTGAAAAGCCTCAGGAGTTGACAGACCTTATGACTAGTATTATGCAAACGCACCAGCCTACTTGGTCTGACTGTAGACAATTGCTTTCCACCCTATTCAGCACGGAAGAACGAGCACGTATTGTGCGGGCCACCCTCACGTGGCTGGAGGCACATCCTGTAGATGCTGGGGTTATAAATCCCCAGCAGCAAGCAACTGTGGATTTCCCAAATGAAGACCCTGAGTGGAACCCGAATGATCCCGTAGGAGCTCACTCGCTTCCGGACCGCACTCCTTGAAGGCCTCAAGAAGGGAGGGCAGCGGGCTATGAATATCAGCAAGATTGCAAAAATCCTCCAGCTTCCTGATGAGAGCCCAGCAGCGTTTTATGAGCGTCTGTCAGAAGCGTATCGACTGTACACCCCTTACGATCCAGCAGCTCCTGAGAATCTTCGTATGGTGAATACCGCTTTCGTAGCACAGGCCCAGGGTGATATATGGCGGAAGCTGCAGAAATTGGAAGGATTTGCGGGCATGAACGCTGCACAATTGATGGAAGTGGCACAGAAGATCTTTGTAAATCGTGATCAGGAGCAGAGGCGAGAATCTGAGCGTCGGATGAAGAAGAAGGCAGATTTCCTAGCGGCTGCCCTAACCGAACGGCCACCAGTATCGGCCTGGACCAAGGACGGGAGCAGGGGACATGGACGAGGGTGAGGATAAAGGGGGCCGAGATTTCTCCTGGGCCCCAATCAGTGTGCATACTGTAAAGAGGAGGGGCACTGGAAGAATGAGTGTCCAAATCGGAGGGGGCAATATCTGTCCATGAGGGGCGCAAGGGTACCCGTACACACCACACGAGGGCGGGGCCAGCCCATGGTATATCCACACGATACCTTCCCGCTCCCTCCACCAGATCTTGAAGGCCTCGCAGCAGTGGAATATTTTGACTCGGATGAAGACTAGGCCAGACCGGGCTCCAAGCTTCTGTTGGGTCCCCAGGAGCCTATGGTCAAGATGAACTTAGGGGACCAAGAAATGCAGTTCATGGTTGATACCGGAGCAACACACTCAGTGGTTACTCAGCAAGTGGCCCCGATTTCCTCCCGGATAGTAACTGTAGTGGGAGCCACGGGAGAAAGAGTGCAACGATCCTTTCTGCAAAACCGCATGTGGCAGTTGGGGGGACGAACTATCACCCACCAGTTCCTGTATATGCCTGAATGTCCTATACCCCTGTTGGGGAGGGATGTCCTGGCAAAACTACAGGCCCAGATATCATTCGGGCCCGGGGGCCAGGCTGAGCTCGACATACCCAGCCTGGGCCCAGCAGTTTTGGTATTGTCCGTCCCCCGGGAAGAAGAATGGCGGTTGTTCGAGGACAAACTCAAGCCTGATGTGATTGCCCTGGATAAGTGGGATGCGGTACCCCCAGGAGTATGGGCAGAAGGCAACCCCCTCGGAATGGCCATCAACATCCCTCCTGTCTGTATCGAGTTGAAGCCAGGAGTCTCCCCAGTACACGTGCGGCAGTATCCGCTGCCACAAGCAGCTGTGGAAGGAATTCATCATCATCTGGAGCGGCTCCTGCGATACGGTATCCTGCGGCCCTGTCAATCAGCATGGAACACTCCTTTACTACCAGTCCGAAAGCCAGGTACTGCCGACTACCGACCTGTCCAGGATCTCCGCTGCCTTAATGACGCCGCTGTGACTCTGCATCCAGTGGTACCCAACCCCTATACCCTGTTGGGTCTCATCCCAGCTGTGGCCTCTCATTTCTCCGTGCTAGATCTGAAGGATGCCTTCTTTTGCATACGTAACTCTCTACAAACTGGGGTTTTTCTATCAACATGTCTCATTGCTGTACCCTCCAGTTTATGTGAACTGCTGAGTTTTACCATTTATTTATTTATTTATTTATTTGAACAGCTTTTATATACCGCTGCTTCCAAGGGTCAGCAGCGGTTTACATTACAACATTACAGATACATAGAACGTTATGAACTATATTACATTATAACATAACAAATTGCATAGAACAATATTGGTGAATTACAATATAACAGGAACATTATTGAACTATAATACATTAGAACTATATTACAAGTAATGACATTTGCCTTAGTTTTATATATATGAGAGAGGAATCTTTATAGTGTTAAATATCATTTGCAGTTATCGTTGTTCCAGGTAGATATACAATTGGATAGGGTAGGAAAGTTCAATTTATGGTGGTTGAGAAGCTATGCTTGTTTTATTATTGGTGTAATGTTGACTGAATAGATAAGTTTTTAGATCTTTTCTGAATGTTAGAAGATCTTTAGTTTCTCTTAATTGATTTGGAAGATTGTTCCACAGTATTGGAGCAACAAGCGAAAAGGCACTGTTACTTGTTGAGTGTTTTGTTTTCCTTATTAGGTCTGGAACTACTAATGTGTTGAGGTTATTTCTCCGTCTTATCCTATTTTCGAGATGAATGTGCCACTCTGTGCAGGCCGCCCCTCAGGCCACCCCTCCCCATGTCTTTGTTTAGGGGTGAACCCACCGCTCCATGCAGGACACTCCTATTTGTTGAGAAGTTAGATGGTTCAGTTTATTTTGATTTTATTCTGTTGCTATAAACGGATCCATTGTGTCTGTCCCATGCCATTTTGAATTCTGTCACAACCTCCATCGGGGCGGCCTGCACAGAGTGGCACCTACTCCTGCCATCTTACTCCGGCCTTCTTACTGGGCAGACCAGATGGACCATACTGGTCTTTATCTGCGTCATTTACTATGTTACTATGCGGGCACTAGCGCCATTCGCTCTGGATTGGTGGGTGTAATCCCGTTCGAGGGGGTGCAAGAGGTGCCAGGTATCCACCAAGCCCAGGCGCCACTTCAAGTTTCACAACAATCTGGTGATGGGGTCTCACGCCCCAGTCCAGCCCCCCACCCCCGAGGTATCAATGTCCAGGACCCCATTAAAATCCCCACCTACTATCAGGAGTTCTTCAAATATTTGTTCCACTCTAGAGGCCAACCGGGCATACAGGTGGGGATCTGCCCCACTGAGGCCATAAACATTGCTCAGTACTACTGGACTGCTCTTCAGTTCTCCTCTCAACAGGAGAAACTGACCAGACTCATCTGCATTCTCCTCCGTGCATGCAAATCGAACCTGTTTGAGGCTCAGAATGGCCACTCCCCCTTTTTTACCTTGTGCTGGGACTCCAGATACCTGTCCCACCCACACTCTACTTGGTTTAGTATGCTCCTCTCCTGTTTGATGTGTTTCCTGAAGGAGAGCTATGTCACATTTTAGTCGGGCTAATGCTCGCATGATCTTATATCTCTTAATGGGGTTGCCCAGCCCACAAACATTCCACAAAATAATTTTCATCATTTTATACTATGTTCCAAAGATTCCCAAACCTGTACCTCTCTTTCTGCAGGGGGCTCCCCAAGTCTGGGGCCTCCTTCCTTCTTCCTATATCAGTGTCTCCAATATCTAATCTCCTATCAACCATACTGCGACCTGCCTCCCCTACCCTCTCCCTCCCCCTTCCCTCTGCCCGCTCCTTTCCCTTCTCTCTCCCCCTCCCCTTCCCCCATGTCGTTTCTCTCTCTCACCTCCATACTGAAACAAATTGGGATGTGTTGAGGGCCCCCCGCCTCCCCACAATCGTCCCTCCCTCCCTATCTTGCCAGTTGTCATGCCCCCTCCGCCCAATCTCCCCCTCTCTCCTGAGCTTTCCTTTCTGCCCCCTCTTATAGTATCAATCCTCAGTCTCTTTGCCTGGTCTCCTAAGTTGTTCCTTTTCCCTCAACTTGCCCCTCTACCCCATTCTCATACCCCCTGCCCTGGACCCTCCTTCAGACCCTTTTTTCCACTACCCCCCATGCGCCAAAATCGCAAGCTCAACAAGCAGGGAGACGATAGTTGTGGCTGGCCCCGGGCAAACCCCCAGCCCCACCAGGCAGGTCATCTCTTGCTTCCATGGGGGAATGTCCCACTATCCCCTGCCATCTCTTACTGTCTCTGTGGGACTGCATATAATATGCGTAGGAGGAGTCAGTTGTTTATGACTAGGTTAGCCTGCTGTGGCATCGTATCCTGGCCTCCCCCTTGTATTGTATCCGGGATTTCAAGCGAATCCCTTCCCCTCCCTTCCTGCCCCCCGCCCCCCCCATCCAACTCTTTGTTACCGCATGCCCAATCTTTCTCCCATCCCACCCTCCGGTTACATCCCTACCCCACATTTGGACTCCCCTCAGATGATCCCGTGTCACCTTCTTTCCCATTCACTCTAAACTAGAACCATTAACTGTGCAAACATTAGAACAATAACAATAAATTTCCTGCAGGAGTCAGGCCGCTGCTGTAGGTGGGAGTAACAAGGGTTTCATCCCCTGCGGGGGTAACTGTTTCTCGACTACTGTCTCCCACCACTTTCCTGGGATGGCCTTCAATGTAAGGAAAGACACAGTGCTTTAGATTCACTTAGTCTGGCTATCCTGTTTGTCACCCGGCGTATTGTCCGTCTTGTCTGCATTATGCAGGCCCGCTGTCCAGGCCAGCCTCTGTTCAGTCAGTCCTGTTTTTGCCACCTTTGGTGGTCCCCAAGCTGCTGTGCAGTCTTTGCTTAGTTGTTCTCAGAATGTTCTTCCCTGCACAACACAATTGAATTTTAAAGTGTCTCTTGGGCTCTGATTAGCCCCTCCGCATCTCATTCAGGACGTTATACTGGTCTTTGGGTATGGGATGATGGAATCCACATATGGGCTTGCCTTCGTCGCAGATTCAGATGTTCGGCTCGTCCCATTGTGGGTGACCCGCAGTCTCGCTGGATATTGTACTATGAAGGTGATTTTGGCTGCTTGGAGTCGGTGACAAATTGGGGCATATGCTCTTCACCGTTGACTCAATGCCGCTGAGTAGTCCTGGATGACCTGAAGATACAAATCCGCCTGATGAATCGGACCACATTTCCTTGTTGCACAAAGTACAGCATCCTTCTGCAGATAATTCAAAAATTTTGCCAGTACCACCCGCGGGCGTTTTGCCGCCAATCTGGCAGGCCCCACCTGGTACACCCGCTCCAATTTCAATGGGCCACTGCTCTCCTCTAAGATAAGCACTTGGTGGAGCATTGCTTCCAGGTACTCTCTCAACTTCCAGTCCTGCACTGATTCTGATATGCCCAGGAAGCGGAGGTTGTTGTGTCGGCTTGTCAGACGGCTGCCTGGGTGAGAATCTTCACAGTCTTGACAATGCATATATTTATATGATTTTTGCAAGGTATTGTGGGTAATGTAGTTCATTCACACCAGACACAGCTGCTGACAATAATTTAGTTGTGCACAAGTGTTAAAGCCAATAAGATACTTCTTTATTTATGGGGTTATTTCTCCCAGCACAGATATGCTTGGTAGCACATAAATTAGGTTACTTGCTTGCAGTGTTTAACTTGGTAAAACAAAGTCAAAAATCAAAATCAGGAAAACAACCTTCAAACTTGTCAGGCAATTAGCTAATGTTTTCTTAGCATATCTCTAACAAACGAAAAGCCACAAAGAAAGAAATAAACTGTTCTTGTAAGGTTAACTTCTGATTACTTTCCACACAGATCCAGAAGTAATTCTCTCCTAGCTCACAAGCAATTAGGTGCAGCTCAATTGCTATCAGTTATCCAGCTGAAACCCTTTAGCAGGCTGGCTTCCTACTGTGTGAGTCAAATCCTGCTTCAGGAGCTTTTCTTAGTGGAATAAAGAACAAAATTTATATTTCTTTGTGATGGCTGCTGTGCTTTATCACAGAAAGTTACCAACAGAGTTTGGATAGAGAGCAGTCCATATAAACAATATCTTGATCTGCTATTATTTCCCCTTCATCAACAAGCATAGGGTCACTATCATGAATTGGCACAGATGAATCTTTCAATGGAGCACTTTCAGGAGAACACTTATTTCCCTGCTGTCTTTCAAGGTTATAGCTAGGGCATAGATCAGTGTTCATACCTGAGCTTCCATTGTTGCTATAGTTCCTCTCTATATAGCCTGGCCAGTATGTAGTCCAGTTCTTATGTCCAGCCTTCCAGTCCTGATCCCTGGGCACTGGATCTCTCTTCACATACCTTCTGGCATAGGTCTTAGAGTCCCTTCCACGTGCAGCCGTCTCCCTCACCGGTAGCCTCTGGTGATTCCTTGTTCTGCAGCACCATTCCTCTGGCTTTCCCCAGTCCAATGGTCTATGCTGGCCCTTGGAATACCTCCCAGTATACGTACTGCCTTGGACTCTTCTAGACCTCTCAAAGGCTTTTCTCCTCTTCCTTCCAGAGAGTTTCCTTCCTTCTCTATCCGTCCGGTTTGGCTTCTGCTTCTGCTGATCCTTCAGATGAAACTGATGATCAAACTCAAGCTGATTCTCCGGATACTGAGGACAATTCTCTGGATATCCAAGGTGATCATGAAGCTGGTCATCTGTAGAATAAACTCTACTCTTATTCTGCCTGGATGAGTGCTCCTCCCTAACACAGCACAGCTGTGCTGAATCAGGCCCTGCCCTTTGAGATGAGTGCTTAGGGATTACCTCATAGCCCTCCTGATTGAACACACGTTTCTTCACTTCAGCTCCTCTAATGGCTGTTGGAAACCTGGTGCATTCTGGGACTGGTAGTCTTTTATGGCAAAATTCTGTTTTCTCATTTCTACCAGCACTGACAGGTTGCTTGTTCAGAGACACTTCACCTTTTCTATAGCCCCTTCCTGAGCTATGATAAGCTTCCTTATCACATACCCCCCTGCTTAAGTTATTACGGACTGGTGTAACTGGTGAAACTTCTTCTCTACAGTCCGTAATCCGGGAAAGGGCATCCACATTCTTGTGTAACTTCCCAGCACGATGTTCAACTTGAAAATCAAACGCCTGTAAGGCCATGTACCAGCGTGTCAACCTGGCATTGTGGTTCTTCATTTGCTGCAACCACTTAAGTGGGGCATGGTCCGTGACCAACTGGAACTTTCTCCCTGTAAGGTAAAACCTTAACGCCTCCACTGACCACTTGATAGCTAAACATTCTTTTTCTATTGTGGAATACTTTTGTTCAGCCGGTGACAACGTCCTGCTCAGATACATCACAGGATGCTCCTCCCCATCATGACACTGGGATAGAACCGCTCCTAGCCCTACATCCGATGCATCGGTTTGAACCAGAAAGGGTTTCTTGAAGTCCACCCCTTTCAGTACCGGTCCTGTACACAATTTTCCTTTTAAGACTGAAAACGCTTTTTCAGCTTCAGGTGTCCACTTTAGCTGGTTTGGACAATTCTTCCGCAGCATATCCGTGAAAATTGCACTTTTCTCTGCGAATTGCGGTATAAACCTGCGGTAGTATCCAATAAGTCCTAAGAAACTTCTTAGTTGTTTCTTTGTTGTTGGAGGAGGAAAATTCCTGATGCTATCTACTTTACTCATTAGAGGTTTAATTTTTCCTCTTCCCACTAGGTGGCCCAGGTATTTTACCTCCCTATTTGCAAAGGCACACTTCTTCGGGTTTAAAGTGATTCCCGCTTGCTTCATGGAGCACAAGACTGCCCTGATCCTCTTCAGATGCTCCGCCCAGGTGTTACTATGGATTATGACATCATCCATATATGCAAAAGCATAATTTTGGTGGGGTCGAAGTACCTGATCCACTAACCTTTGGCAGGTAGCCGCTGCTCCATGCAGTCCGAAAGGCATCCTCTTGAACTGGAAAAGGCCAACGGGGGTGCTGAACGCAGTCTTCGGCTTCGACTCCCTGGTGAGAGGGATTTGCCAATATCCTTTTGTCATATCAAGGGTGGTTAAGTATTGAGCCTGTCCCAGCTGGTCCAACAGCTCTTCAATTCTTGGCATTGGATATGCATCAAAAACTGATATGGCGTTTACCTGCCGGAAGTCAATACAAAATCTTAAAGATCCATCAGGCTTTGGCACCAGGACTATGGGGCTATTCCAGGGACTCTTTGACTCCTCTATTACTCCCATGTCCAACATCTCCTGGACTTGTGCCACTACTTCCTGTCTTTTGGCTTCAGGCAAGCGGTATGGCCTTTGACGAACTAATTTCCCAGGTGGAGTTATTATTTCATGGGCAACCAAATGTGTCTCCCCAGGTATGGGTGTCAACACATCTGGAAACTCTTTGAGCAATTTCCTAATTTCTTCCTGTTGTACCACTGTCAGGTCCTCACCTATTTGGGGCTCTGATTTTTCTTTACAATCAGATACCTGGGGTCCCAAATCTTCCTCTTCATTCACCTCCCTCTCTCGGGCACAGGTGGCAGCTAGGCTTTTAACCCCTTTGACATCAGTAGAACCAAAGCCTTTGGTTCCACGTTCAGAATTCTCCAGGGATGTGACCTCCTCCACAGGTGGAAAACCCAGCCTCTCACAGATCAATTGGGCAATTCTGTCTCCTGTCTTCACGTGATAATCATTCTGTCCAAAATTAAACAACAGAACTTTAATATTGCCCCTGTAATCGGGATCAATTACTCCCGCACCCACATCGATGAAATATTTAAGGGCTAATCCGGACCTTGGGGCTACTCTCCCATAGCATCCAATAGGTATTTCCACTTGGAGACCAGTGTCAACCAGGGCTCTCCCTTGGCTAGGTACAGTCACATTTTCTATGCTGCACAGGTCAAACCCAGCAGCTTGAGGGGTTGCCCGCTTAGGAGCTTGGGCCTTCTCTGTGACCCTATGGTACTTTAGGACGAATGTCTGCTTTGGGGTAGCTTGGTCTTCTGGACGCTTAACCATCTTTTTAGCTGGGGTCTGAGGACTTCCAAATAAAGGCCCGGGAGCTATTACCATTAAACCTTCTCCCTCCTTCTTTCCTAGTCCTTCCACTAGACCCTGCTTAAATCTTGGCCAGTCTCTTCCTAGAACCAAATCAAGGGGTAGCCTAGGCACCACTGCTAACAGGACTTCCTCTTGTCCCCCCAGGCACTTAACCTTTAGCCTATAGGTGGGATATGATGTTGCAGCACCATGAATGCATCTGATGTGAACTTGGCTTTCAGGGGTTCTAGGCACAAATCCTTCTTGGGCCTCTATCCTCTTCCAAAGCCTTTTTGACATCATACTCTGGTCTGCCCCAGAGTCTAACAAAGCATTTGTGGTAATTCCTTGCACATCAACCATCAAAAGAAATCCTTCTTTGGGCTGTTTTAAATCCACACCCACTAAGCTAGTGTGTGTCTGACATCCTTTTTTTTAAATGTCCCCATTTTCCACACTTGAAACATTTCTTTCTATTCCACTGTGTCATCTGGTTTGATACAGTACATTCATTTTCAGAAACATTTTTAATTATTTTCTTTTCTGATACAGCACATCTAGCCTCAGCACCAATCTTCAGAGGGCCACCCATTCTATGGCAAGCCTGCGTGGCTTCCAAGAATCTCTCTGCTAGCATGGTTGCCTCTCCAAGATTTTGGCAATTTTGCTGTATAAGGAAAGTGTGCAAATCTTTAGGGACCGCAGACATAAATTGTTCCAACATTATAATGTCTAATAACATTTCTACCGTCTTTTGCTCAGGCTCCAACCATTTTACAGCTAAACTTCTGATTCTCTGACTCAGAGCCCTGGGTGTCTCACCCACTTTCAATGTAGTAGCTCTAAACATTCGCCTATACTCTGAAATAGACAATCCTAGGCGATCTCTAATAGCAGCCTTTACATCCTTATAATTCAAAGCCTGGGCTGCTGGCATTGCTCTATAAGCTGCAAGTGCCTCTCCAGTTAATGAGGCTGCCAGCCTTACTGCCCACTGGGTCTCCGGCCACGCTAATGCCTGTGCCACTCTTTCAAAAGACTCTAGAAAATCATTAACATTATCATCTGGAGTTAGCTTCCCAAAACTAAATGCCCCAATCCCTTGATTGAGTCCCACACTGTCCACATGTGGTGTACCAGTATTTACTGCTGGTCTTGCATCTGTTCCACCCTGGTTCTTCAGCTCAACTAGGGCTTGCACCAGATCAAGCACTGGCTTCTGCTGGTCCATTAAGGCTCTCATAGCAGTGTCCTGAGCCTGCTGTGCTAGCTCCTGCTGCCTGCTGAATTGGGCTGCAATCCACTGAGCTAGTTCCTTTGGATCCATCTTGAACCCTGTAAGAAAAAAAAACACAGTGCACCACCTTCCAAACAGGTGTTTTTTTCTACACTCTTTTTTTTTTTTTTCAATTACCCTGTGCTTACTCCCATCCACCACTAGACATGCCCAGGTACTTATTACCTTGTCTCAGTGATGAATCCAGCTCTGCACAGGGTCTTTTCCTCCTGGGACAGCCACTTCTCCTCCAAAGTGCAGTTGAGGGAAAATCTTTTTTTTTTCAGCTTTAAACTTGAACTGTAGTTGTAATCCTCAGCAAGAAAATCCCCTTTTGTGCAAAAGCAATCCTGCCAACTACGCCATTTGTCAGATGGCTGCCTGGGTGAGAATCTTCACAGTCTTGACAATGCATATATTTATATGATTTTTGCAAGGTATTGTGGGTAATGTAGTTCATTCACACCAGACACAGCTGCTGACAATAATTTAGTTGTGCACAAGTGTTAAAGCCAATAAGATACTTCTTTATTTATGGGGTTATTTCTCCCAGCACAGATATGCTTGGTAGCACATAAATTAGGTTACTTGCTTGCAGTGTTTAACTTGGTAAAACAAAGTCAAAAATCAAAATCAGGAAAACAACCTTCAAACTTGTCAGGCAATTAGCTAATGTTTTCTTAGCATATCTCTAACAAACGAAAAGCCACAAAGAAAGAAATAAACTGTTCTTGTAAGGTTAACTTCTGATTACTTTCCACACAGATCCAGAAGTAATTCTCTCCTAGCTCACAAGCAATTAGGTGCAGCTCAATTGCTATCAGTTATCCAGCTGAAACCCTTTAGCAGGCTGGCTTCCTACTGTGTGAGTCAAATCCTGCTTCAGGAGCTTTTCTTAGTGGAATAAAGAACAAAATTTATATTTCTTTGTGATGGCTGCTGTGCTTTATCACAGAAAGTTACCAACAGAGTTTGGATAGAGAGCAGTCCATATAAACATTATCTTGATCTGCTATTATTTCCCCTTCATCAACAAGCATAGGGTCACTATCATGAATTGGCACAGATGAATCTTTCAATGGAGCACTTTCAGGAGAACACTTATTTCCCTGCTGTCTTTCAAGGTTATAGCTAGGGCATAGATCAGTGTTCATACTTGAGCTTCCATTGTTGCTATAGTTCCTCTCTATATAGCCTGGCCAGTATGTAGTCCAGTTCTTATGTCCAGCCTTCCAGTCCTGATCCCTGGACACTGGATCTCTCTTCACATACCTTCTGGCATAGGTCTTAGAGTCCCTTCCACGTGCAGCCGTCTCCCTCACCGGTAGCCTCTGGTGATTCCTTGTTCTGCAGCACCATTCCTCTGGCTTTCCCCAGTCCAATGGTCTATGCTGGCCCTTGGAATACCTCCCAGTATACGTACTGCCTTGGACTCTTCTAGACCTCTCAAAAGCTTTTCTCCTCTTCCTTCCAGAGAGTTTCCTTCCTTCTCTATCCGTCCGGTTTGGCTTCTGCTTCTGCTGATCCTTCAGATGAAACTGATGATCAAACTCAAGCTGATTCTCCGGATACTGAGGACAATTCTCTGGATATCCAAGGTGATCATGAAGCTGGTCATCTGTAGAATAAACTCTACTCTTATTCTGCCTGGATGAGTGCTCCTCCCTAACACAGCACAGCTGTGCTGAATCAGGCCCTGCCCTTTGAGATGAGTGCTTAGGGATTACCTCATAGCCCTCCTGATTGAACACACGTTTCTTCACTTCAGCTCCTCTAATGGCTGTTGGAAACCTGGTGCATTCTGGGACTGGTAGTCTTTTATGGCAAAATTCTGTTTTCTCATTTCTACCAGCACTGACAGGTTGCTTGTTCAGAGACACTTCACCTTTTCTATAGCCCCTTCCTGAGCTATGATAAGCTTCCTTATCACAGGCTCTGGTTCTCTAAGTCATTCCATTTAGCGGCATAGGCCATCACCTGCTCCCGGAGCCAACTCAACTCCTTCCCATTCTCCGTGATCATGTCCTCTGCTGTAGATATGCGGGTTTCTGTCTCCTGAAGCCGGCCTCCAAGAGCTTCAAAGATGTTGTGCAGCGTATCCATTTTTCCATGAAAGGCATTGAGTTTGCTGGCTAAGACCCCGACTACAGCCTCTGTGACCTTTTCTATTAGGGCTGAGTGTGCCAGGGGCGGCAGGGATGGAGGAGCACCTGCCATTTTGAGTGTGGGAGGGCCACCCTTATCTTTCTCCCTGCATGTAGTTTTTGCCGCTGCCATCTGGTTATGTCTCTCTGGTACGTATGGCTCATGTGTCCCATTCTCGTCTCTATTCATTTCTGGTACAGGTTCAATATTCACCAGGGCTGCAGGATATGGCTTGAGGGAAACCCCTGCAGAGAGAGCAGTGCACATCTGCTCTCTATCAGCCTATCACGCATTTCCGCTGAAATGTATACTTACCACAAATGTAACAGAATGTATCGTGTCTGTTGCGACATTGATGAGACATTTCTCCTGTAACGAATCATCATTGAGACAAGAAGCTTACATGTAAATTCTATTGTTAAGTACACAAACTGATATCAACGTATTGCATAGTATCTGTGTATGAAAACTGCTTTTATAGCCTGCACTGCCAGCATCCATCCTGATTAAGCATGCCCATGCATTCCTGAGCAGTAGCATTTCCATTGCACATTGTGAGCATGCACTAGGTGCATACCCAAGCATGCCTGGACTAAACAAAACAGCTCACTTTCTAGGCAACATATGGGTAGACTTAAAATATGCGAGGAAATCACAAAATTAGGCGACTGCAAAAAAAAATGGTGCATGATAGGAAAATTTCAAGGTGATTTTCGTGATCAGCAACTCAAAATTCATAAGATACACCCAAAAGTGTTCAGGATGGAAAATCTTCATTGTCCAGTGTAATGGCTGTTCTGATGGTCTCAGGCATCTCTCATGTCTTCACCATCGTGAAAATAGAACAGGGAGTGAATGTGGCCATTTTAAACATTAGAGCCATCATTCATTGGTTGATTCAAGTCATGTGAGTAGTGACAGTTGATCACAGGTGCGTCTAATTCTACTGCCCTTCTCTTCTATTGCTAACTCCAGACTTCGCTCTTTTCACCTTGCTGCTCCTTATGCCTGGAACAAACGACTTCTGTACATCATGCGCCTTCTCTGGCTCTTTTCAAATCCAGGCTGAAAACTCACCTCTTCGTTGCCGCTTTCGGATCTTGACTCACCTGATCTTTTTTGTGTTTCCTTACCATTTCCCCAAGATGTATCCCGTTCTACATCTACTGTGTTGTCTGTCTTGACTAGATTGTAAGCTCTGATGAGCAGGGGCCGTCTCTTACATGTCTGTGCAGCGCTGCGTACGTCTTGTAGCGCTATACAAATACTCAATAGTAGTAGTAGTACTTAAATGGGAATGTAGTTCTATTCAGACTGAGTTGAATTGTTTATAAGGATGCCAATAATCATGTCCTGGCAATGTCCCAGTTTTTATACAATTTCCTACTATTTCCCTTTTTAATTGGTCTTGCTTTATTTGATTCTTTGATGTGACAAATATGTGTGCATATATAGTCCAAAACCATTTCACTGGCCACTTTGTTTTTAGAAGATATTGGACATTAAGGGGTTGAACTGCAAGGGTGCCAATAATGTTGACCACAACTGTACTTTGCTAATGAGCCATATCTAGAATCTATGGCTTACTAGTAAAAGAGTGTCAGTCCCTGGCCAGACTAGTGCTTTCCCTAACTCCTCCTTACTTGCTGATTCTGTCCTTCCCCCTAGCATGCAATTGGACTGATCACTAAGTACATATACATTACGCAACCTGTTCTGTTCGCTTCATAAGTAATTTTCCCTATTTCATGAATCATCTTTTCCTTGAGCAAGGCTTTGTTGGCAGCAAACAATAAAGGCAAATGCAATTTATTTATTTATTTATATTTCTTATATACCGCGCTATTAAAATCAGTGCGGTTTACAGTGAACAGAAACAGTATTACAATGTAACAAAAGCACATTGTGTTTACAATGAACAGGATAATAAACTTGGGTGAGAACTAATTACAGCACATTTACAGATTTAAGAATATTCACAATTGAGCATAACTGACGGTAACGGAGGGTTCATGCAAGGGGTACCCGAACTATCCATTCCATTAAGTTTTAGTTCATATTGGAGAACAAACAGGAACATGCTGCACTATCACTGGTGCTGCAAGGTCAGTGCAGCTTTTTTAGGTCTACAGCAATATATTCTAGTAGGCTCCAGAATACTTTGTTCATTTGTTCTCATTTTATGAAGCACAAATTGCAGCTTGTTGGAGCAATTAAAAATGGCATTTACCTGAGAATGAACTTCTTTAGCATTTATTTATTTATTTGGAATAGTGCCCATCAAGAAATATGCTATCAAGTATGCCTTCACTGTGGAAGAGAACACATTAAGGGGACACTGTGTCATTTTGGTTGTAGTCACAGATCAGCGGACATATCAGGGGATGTCAGACACTGAGCTGTAAAGCACCACTCACTGTACTTGCAGAAGGAATTTTACATTCCCAGTTTTCTTCTTTGCAAAGATCATATACAACTGCGTTTTGCAAATACTGGGCTTTTTGTAGTTTGCAATATATAATCATATACTTTTAGAAGACTCAATAGGACAATAAAATACTAGACAGAAACAAGAAAACAACAGCAAATACCAATCACACTTTTAGCATTAATCAAGGCTTGATTTTATAAAGCAGATATTATTTGTTATTGCTCTAGTATTGCAGAAGATGATCTATATATTGTAAACATAAGCCCAATTGCAGGTAAAGACCATTAAGTTCATCTTATCTGTCCATTTCTTTTGGGCATCAAGTATCACGGCTTGGATATTTTTACTCTGGGCCTATTTGTGTCCCAAATTCCCAAATAGGAAAGATACTCTGAGTAATTCTCACAATAATTTGATTCTTTTATTAGCTGCACCCCAATACACATATATAGCTATACTGATTACACATGCAGGCACATTTCATTTTAGATAGTATATGGAGATTGGAATTGAGGAACTTGATGTAGCCTTTTCTAAAATAGGAATAAGGAGGAGCAGGAGGGTGTGTGTATGTGCTGATACTTGGAACTACAGGAACCATTTTTAAGTATGTTTCGCTAAGGTGTACAATGCCTATTGTCGAGGGTTCAGGGGTAGGGAAATTATTTGTCTGTATGCATGTTTGTATGCGTACGCACAGGATGCACAAATGTCTATGGGAGCCTAGTCAAAATGCTGAGGTTCACCCTTCCCCCACTCCCCCCCACCCCCCGGAGCCACATAGTGCAGGACGTTCAAGCTAATCTTACAGTCTGAAGGCTCGTGAGACTAGAAACCAAGAGATCAGCTAAATTCCTGCATTGCATAGCTCCACCGGGTAGAGAGCAGATTGTAATGGTGGAAGTGTGAACCACTGCGTTTTTTTAAGAACTGTAGACCGAGACAAGAATGGGTGAGTGAAAGAGGGACTGGATGATGGGAGTGGGTATGAGAAAGGCTGGGTGAAACCTGGGAGGAGGGTCATGAGAGAGAGCACTTCCCCCTGCCGGCAGGAATGTTGGCGGTGGACCCAGCGTAGCTTAGCGGGAACAATGCCCATGACACACCCCCACACACAGCACACGACACACACGCATACACATGCAGCCCCTGGAAACTTCCTATTAGACACACCTATGAACCACCAAGATGCTCAAGTCTTGAAATGGGGAAAATGTGCTATTGTGTCACATTGCTAGTATACAATTTTCAACTTGTACAAATTTACATATGGGAAAATATCAACAGAGCAAACACGGCGACTTGGTAACATACATGTGTGAGTGCTGCCACTTTCATGCCTATATGGGCCATTTTGCAAACCTATCCATATAAGTGCCACCAATTAACTATATAGGCCGCTACCTTCATTTAATTAGAATTTGGGAAGGGAAATAAACAGGATAACCACCTTAATCCTTCCTATAAAGGGCTGGCCTAATCAAGCACTTTTTAAAAACCTAAGCATACCAGGGAGCAGCTGTAAATCCTCATGTTGACATTTGTTCATACACATGTATTCCCTATGGGATCTATTCTGTGCTGCTTTTAGCAGGGATATATGTCCGGTTTGGACGTATATCCCCCACTAAACGCCTGGGCCTGATTCCGTGCCCAAAGCTTCCCCACACGTACACCAGAGATGTGCGGGGAACTCTGGATGGGAGCGGGAAGGGGAGGGCTGGAGGAAGAATCAAGTCAGAGCGGAAGCGGGACCCTGAACCCAGATGTACAGGGCCAATTCCGGTCACAACCCTGTACGTCTGGGGAAGCTGAGATGGCTGGGGAACCTATTCCACCTCGGAGGAGGAATAAGTCACCCCGGTCGGGGCGGTCGGCCTCGTCGGCCCCCACAAAGTAGGTGAGTAGCAGCCTGATGCCAGCCTTGGCAGGCCCAATTGGGGGTCGGGCAGTGGGGAAATCAGTTTTTAAATCTCTGCGGGTGATCGGGGCTTCTGCATGTCATCCTGGTGCCAGGCAGAAGCACTGGAGGGGTTAGGCGAGGGTAGCCCAGAAATGCAGCAGGCCTGAATCGAGGCATGTCCTGCCTGTCCAGTCTGGTTGCACCCAATTCTGCTCCTGCAGGAACGTATAGCCTCCGCGGGTACAGACGCGGGTGCAAATCTGGCCCGTCCAGGTTTTGGACATCCAGACAGGCCAGACGTACCCCATTCAGAATTGGCCTCCACATGGAATGGGGAATACATGTGTAGATTTTTCACTCACCCAGGCCACTCTAACCACACCTGCAACACACCCCTTACAACCTCTACATGGTAAAGATATCCCCATGTAAATTCAACCCTTTCTAAAATGGCCATTGCAACATGGATGCCATTTTCATGTGTAAACGCTAGATTTTACTTTTGGAAGTCATAGAAACATGACGGCAGAAAAGGTTTGCCCTTCCATATCGACTACTACAATAGTCCCCTCTTTTCCCTTAGAGATTCTTTGTGTTTATCCCATGCTTTTTAGAATTCAGATACTGACCTCATCTCTACCACTTCTACTGGGAGACTATTCCACACATCTACCACTCTTTCCATAAAGAAATATTTCCGCATATTATTCCTGAGTCTATCCCCTTTCACCCTCATCCTATGTCCCCTTGTAGTAGAGCTTGCTTTCATTCCAAAGAGGCTCTCCTCCTGTGCATTTATGCCATGGAGATATTTAAACATCTCTATCATATTTCCTCTATCCCTCTTTTCCTCTAAGGTATACATATTAAGATCCTTAAATCTGTCCTTATATGTTTTATAACGAAGATCACTAACTATTTTAATAGCCACCCTCTGCACCGTCCCCAACCTGTTTATATCCTTTTGAAGGCGTGCTTTCCAGAACTGCACCCAGTACTCCAAAAGAGGTCGTACTAAATGACCTATACAGATCTCCTTTTTTCTGCTGGCCATTCCTCTCCCTATGCACCCAAGCATCCTTCTAGCTTTTGCTGTTTAGCTACTTTAAGATCGTCAGACACAATCACTCCCAGGTCCCGCTCTTCTTTTGTGGATAGAAGTACTTCACCCCCCTACACTGTACTGCTCCTTTGGATTTTTGCAGCCCAAATGCATAACTGCATTTTTTAGCATTAAATCTCAGTTGCCAAATTCTAGACCATTCTTCAAGCTTAGCTAGATCCCTCCTCATGTTATCTACTCCTTCCTGGGTGTCTACTCCATTGCAGATTTTGGTATCATCCGCAAAGAGGCAAACCTTACCCAACAGCCCTTCTGTAATATCACTAACAAAGATGTTAAAAAGAATCGGACCAAGGACAGAGTCCTGCGGCACACCACTGGTAACCTCCCTCTCCTCAGAGTGAGCTCCATTTACCTGTACCCTTTGTCGCCTCCCCCTCAACCAATTTCTTACCCAATCAGTAACTTTAGGGTCCATCCCTAGGATGTTCAGGTTGTTGATAAGTCGCCTGTGTGGAATGGTGTCAAAGGCTTTACTGAAATCCAAGTACACCGCATCTAGAGCTCTCCTTTGGTCCAACTCCCTGGTCCCCCAGTCAAAGAAATCAATCAGATTTGTCTGACAAGACCTGCCTATGGTAAATCCATGCTGCCTCCAATCCTGTAATCCATTCTGCTCCAGAAACCTCACTATTTTCTCTTTGAGCAGCATTTCCAATAGTTTACTCATCACAGAGGTTAGACTGGCCGGTAGTGTTCACCCACATCCTTACTTCTGCTTTTGTGTAAAGGTACCACATGTGCCTCTCTCCAGTCTTCTGGCACCACTCCCAATTACAAAAAGACATTGAAAAGGTCAGTCAGCGGAGCCATTAGAACATCCCCAAGTTCTTTCAGTATTCTCAGATGTATCCCATCCGGTCCCATTGCTTTGTCTCTTTTAGTTTAGCTAGTTCCTCTCGAACACGTCTTTTAAAAATTGTTCGAGATCCCAATCACTTCTGTTCCTATTTGTGGGTGTTTTCTGAGGTCCTGTTCCTGGCTCTTCATCAGTGAACATAGAACAGAAATATTTATTAAGCAATTCCGCTTTATCCTCATCAGCTTCTACATATTCCTCCCCTGCACCCTTGAGTCTGACAACACCACTTTTGCCCTTCCTTTTCTCACTAACATATCTGAAAAATGTCTTATCCACCCCCCCCCCTTTTATTGCATTGGCTATTTCTTCTTTTTTTAGTATCTTTGCTTTCCTGACTATTTTTCTAGCTTCTCAAAGTTTTTCCAAATATAGATGCCGGTCTTCCGCTCTCTGTGATCTCTTGTATTTCATGAAGGCCTCCCTCTTCTTCACCTTTTCAGTTACTTCTTTTGAGAACCATAGCGGCCTCCTTTGCCTTTTTCCTTTATTTACCTTTCTAACAAAAAGGTTGGTTGCCCTTAAAATATGCCCTTTGAGTTCTGCCCACTGTTTTTCAACATCCCCTAACTGTTCCCATCCCACTAACAACTCCTTGAGGTATTGACCCACCTTTGCAAAGTTAGTTTTCCTAAAGTCTAAGACCTTCGCTTTTGAATGGGTTTTATCAGTCCTAGTCCTAATACTGAACACACCATCTGGTGATCACTGGATGCGAGATGATCTCCCACTATAACATCAGAAACACTTTCACCATTGGTAAGCACCAAGTCCAGTATGGCCCCTTCACATGTGGGTTCTGTAACCAGTTGCTTGAATTCTCCATGTAGAGAATCCAGGATCTCCTTGCTTCTAGATGACACTGCAGCAGAGATGTGCCAATCCACATCTGGCATATTGAAATCACCTATCAATAGTAGTTTCCCTATCCTAGCAATGCCGTGTATGTCTTCTATTAAATCTCTGTCGACGACTTCTCCCTATAAGGGGGGGGGGGAGGTCTTCTATATCACGCCAATGCAAATTGATTTCTCTTTCCTTCTTTCTAGTTTAACCCACAGTGCCTCCTGTCTTCCTTTTAAGTCCTGTAATTCTATAGTTTTAATGTTATTTTTTTACATATAGTGCCACTCCTCTTCCCCTTCCTCCTACCCTATCCTTCCTGAATAAGGTATAGCCTGGTATAATTACATCCCAGTCATGGTTGTCCGTGAACCATGTCTCGTATCCACCGCTAAATCCAAGTCAGCCTGTACTATTAAAGCCTCAACATCTGGGGTCTTATTTCCCATGCTACGGGCATTTATACACACCACTTTCCAGATGTTGCTCCTTTTACCCATTTCTATAGAGATATTTAATGTTTCACTTACCTGGGGGCTTTCTTCACCCATCCGCAATGAATCTAGTTTAAAGCCCTACTGAAGTTAGCCAGTCTGCTACTGAAGATGTGTTGACCCTTCTTGGACAGATGGACGCCATCTCTGCTCTGCAGCCCTTGGACCATCATCCCATGGTCCAGGAAACCAAAATGCTCTCGATGACACCATCCACGCAGCCATGCATTTATCTCCAGGATGTGAGCTTCTCTGCCTCTGCTTTTATCCTCAACAGGAAGGATTGAAGAGAACACCACCTGCACACCTATCTACTTCATCCTCTTTCCCAGAGCCATGGTTCTTCAATTCAAGAGCAGGAGGAGTTGGATTGGTTATTCTATAGGCCCTGGTGACTCATGTACAGCTTTCATCATTCTGCAGGCTCCCATCTTCACCTCTGTTGGGGAGCTTGGATGTTTCAAGAAGCATCTCATCAATGTACTTCTCACTGTCTTGAATGCTCCTCAGTCTCGCCACCTCTTCTCTCAGCTTCTTCACTTCAATTCTGAGAGCTTCAGCATGCAGGTATCCTCATATGAAACCTGTCCTTCAACTGGCATAGGGATCTCTGTCTGGACAGAGACAGGCTTTAATAGGGGCAACATTTCTGGCAATACGATTCTTCCCTGCCATGTGCTAGTTGGTGGAGCTTTGGTACCTTGCTTGCAACTGAATTCTTGCTTGGAATGTCAGTGCTTGCAAGGCCTTGTAGACCTTTATACAGTACTCAGCGAGCTCCTTTGCAAGCTAATTAAGGACCACTAACTCCTGATGAGGTCAGCGACTTCAAAGAGCTTGCTTGTTTGCAACTGAGTTCCTGCTTGGAATCAAATCAAACTTCTAAAATAACTCCCAAAGCCACACAATAAGTTCAAGAATGTCTCATAAGTGAAAGATTCTCTTGTCAAAAATCCAGAATTTCCATCCAGGTCCAGATGATGGTCAGTGCATTATTATATTATGACATGGGCCGTCTTCACTTTCTTGGTGCCTTTACTGCCATTTGTCATCCCATCTTTCCCAATTTGTTTAAGTCTATCTGGGCCTCCACTTTAACAAGCAGATCTCATTATACTCCATGGGAGAGTGCATGAAAATCATTTCCTCCTCCCCCCCCCTCCCATGGAAGCTGTCAGAGCTGTGCCATATAACATAGTGAACGGCTATTCCACCTTCTTTCCTTTTACTCTTTCATATTCCATTCACAAAGAATGTAACATGTGCCAGGACAATGATGTCATGTTTAAAGATATAGTATGGTTCAATGATACATCACACACACACACTCACCCTCACCTTCACCCTCAGGCCAGAAGGTCAGGGGTTCAAAGCCCACTAGAGGGCAGCAACCTTGGGCCGGAAGGACTGGGGTTTCTAGTCCCACAGGTGCTCCTGCAATCTTGGGCAAGCCACTTAACCCTCCATTGCCCATGTTCCCTGTAAGTATTAGTGTGGGTGTCTCATATCCCCTCATGTTAAATGCATCCCCCTATTGTGTTGTGACCACTTTGATTGAAGGATAAGGTAGTATACAAAAACTGTCTAAATAAATAAATGGAAAGAGTAGCCTAATGATTCAAATTCTTCTACCATCTCTTGTGATCTTGGGCAAATCACTTAACGCTCCATTGCCTCAGGTGCAAGCTTAAATTGTAAGCCTTCCAAAAGATGAGAAAATGCCTACTGTACCTGAATGTAACTCACCTCAAACTCCTCTTGAAAAAGGGCATGAGCTAAATCGAAAATGCCTTGCCTTCTCTTTGCCAGACACTATAGCACTCATATTTTGGCTGACCCTGCCTACTTTCATTCATACCTCCTCTGCACACCTCTCACATATACTACCTCTATTCAGATTGTGCATCTGCACCCGTACTCCTGCACTCATACCCATTAGCAGATAGCTGGCTAAAAGTTAAGTAAACGAAATTAAGTCAATCATCTTTACATAGTATTACATCTTTCATTTAAAAAAAAAGATAACACTTAAGCAGTCAGCATAACTTTTGGAAAATATTTGACTATTTTTTTTAGTGGTATGGTGTGTGTGGGTATTTGCATGCACACACAGGTGTGTGAATTTATTTATTTATGTATATTTGATATACCATCCTTAAAGCAAAGAGCGCACTAGGGTGGTTTACTATATAACAGCAAGGGGCAGTGAATAAAAGCAAGGGCACGTGAGAGGGCAGTTTACCGTGCAAAAGCAAATACAATATCTTTGTACATGTCACACTTGACTTCATATCTGATGCTCTACATTCTGTCTGTTATATGCTGCAACACTGGGATATGAACAGGCCTTCATTTCATAAAGGTCATGTTTCCAACGTAGTTGAAGGATTTTCTGATCAAGTTCCTAGGTTTCTAGCCTCTTCACCTCTTTTTGAATCTGAGGGGGGGGTCTCTTTTCAAACTCTTACCCTTCCAAATAGCTATTCACCTCGGTCCCCCGCCAGCCTGTAAGTAGATGAATTGACCCTGAAGATACTTTATTACATTGAGGACTAAATGGAAATAACTGTTGTTCCTAAATTTGGTCTGTTAGCTATTGCTTTCATATCTATTTGCTAGCAAACACTTTACGAGAGCATCTTTCATACAAAAGCATTATTAAATGCATGATGATCATATATAACACTCGCATAAGATACAGCAAAAGGCACCACTACCCTGTAATAGATCAGAATACAATTGACAGTGCTAGCAGTTTTTGAGTCTGCACTATAGTAACCTGCTTTAAGCTTCATTGACTTCAGCAGAGTAAAACATTGCTTGCAAGATGTTCCAAATTCCTATTACTTGTGCTATTGGCAAGGAAGGCACAAGTCTTGAAGCAGGATATTATGAAAAGAGAAAGTGTTGATGAGGTGAAAAAAAACGAGCAAGCAGGGGCCATATATTCTACCCAAGCACTTCCTGCAATGTGTGTGTGTGTGTGTGTGTGTGTTGGGGGAGGGTGGGGACCCATACGGCAGCGCTGAAGGTAGAGCAGCAAACTTACTTGAAAATGTTTGCTGCACTGCCCCCCACTCTTCTCCTCTCTGCACTGACATTTTCAGGCCTAGGAGCCATTACCTCCTGCTGCCAGGCCGAGGTTTTGCAATAACAGCCACAGTTCACGGTTGTTATTGCAGGAATTCTGCCCAGTAAGAACATAAGATATGCCATACTAGGTCACACCAAGGGTCCATCAAGCCCAGTATCCTGTTTCCAACAGTGGCCAGTCCAGGTCACAAGTACCTGTCGGGTTCCCAAACAGGTACATAAATTCCACTCTGCTTATCTCAGGGGTAAGCAGTGGATTTCCCTGGTCCTCTTTTAATAATGGTTTATGGACTTTTCCTCCAGAAACTCATCTAAACCTCTTTGAAAGCCGGCTACACTAACAGCTTTTACCACATCCTCTGATAATGAATTCCAGACTTTGATTATGCGTTGAGTGAAAATGTATTTTCTCTGACTAATCTTAAATGTGCTGCAGTGTAGGTTCATTGAAAACCTCAATGCAAAGAGAAGAGGAATGGAAGGCAGTGTGGCAAACATTTTCAAGTACATTTGCTGGGGGGGGGGGCATTGGCAAAATTTTGCTAAGGGCCCCTCGTTAGATCTTATGCCCTCTTATCACTGCAGGCATTAATTTTAAAAAGAAGAAACAGCAAGAGAGATCCGCCAACTGATATAGTTTCTAGAAACTGTGTTCAGTATATGGTGAAATAGTAGATTAGGATTATTTTAGTCATCTGAGCATTACATTAATAGAAAGCACCTTAGAGAAGACATCCGCTCATGCTGATGTACTGTGGATCCAGCCTCAGAACAAAACTCAGAGCTCATGAGAAACAAAAGAGATGTTTCAAAAGCATTGACAGGTGTGTGAAACAAGAACCTCAACAGTATTCTATGATATCTTTTCCACAATCATCTTTTCAAATATTTTACCTGTTCACAAGTTGGTTGGTTTCTAAATTGTGATATTTCTTTCAAGGATCTGCCTAGCCAGCTCATTAATCAGCAGGGGGAAAATGCTGGATTTCCCACAGGTGCCCTAATTTTTCAGCCATAAGGCAGTCATTTGATAAACGTCTTTGCGTGCGTTAAGCGCTGTTTCATGTGTATAAAAGGCTTCTTATAAAATCATCTTAGGAATTACTTGAGTTAACGTACACATAGTGGCAAGAAGGTGTGTATTTTTACATGACCCATTTGTAGGCATTCCCTGGACCATAGTTAGGGAGGGACGTGGGAGAAGTTACAATGTATGCATATATTTGTTGCGTGTATATTTATACCTCTTTCCAAGCAGGGGTAAGTGTACATGGGTTCATTTTAGAACACAAACAAAAGACAGATGCATCAAACAGTGGTCGTTATAAGCAGCTTTATTAGAGAAAACACCCCAACGCGTTTCAGCTGAGTGCCTTCTTCAGGGATACTGGCCTCAAAGAAAAACATAAAAACATCAGATACATAAAACTGAACTCACAGAATTAAATAAATGTATTTACAAACAAAATCCAATTGTTAAAAACAGCATAGAGGGAGCTGTATGAAGGGAGAAGAGCAAGGAGAAATTGTACCAAAAACTCACTGTACTGCTGTTAGTAGAAAATATAATAAGGAAATAAACCACTTTTGGAAGATCTAAAATGGAAGTAAAAACCAAATAGGTGAGACTGCCAAATGCTGCATGCTAAATAAAGAGGAAGAAAAATACTTGCCTTCAAGACAGACCACAACGTTTTTAGACGACAAAATGATCGACAACCTGAGCGCAAATGTGCTGGCATTTAAAACAAGCTGGGTTTCGCACCAAAAAGACCCCGAAGGGAATGAGTGATCACTAATAAAGAGATATGCATTACCACAAAGTGCGTGGTGCAGTCTATAGACATTGTATAATTATTACAAGAGCATTGGTGAACCATGCACCATCGGAGAATGACATTGTGGCAATATCTCTAAAAAAGGAATTAAGAGCATCTGTCCACTGTTATGTGACACCAAAGGATACAGCCAATGTAAATGTAAACGATGCAAGGGAAACCTTAGTGTTCTTAAATGAGAGCTCAAATTCCGTATGATGATATTGCAGATATATAGAAGCAATGACTGTGGCAAAAACTGAGACACCGTCAGAGAAGGGTCACCGTAGAAGTGTAAAGGCAACTAACCCCTGATATTAAAAAATGTAAAGCTATTGTTGGGCTCGTCGGAGCACGAATGTGGAACGATAACACCATGTGAAATAAAAATACAAATAAAATCATGAGTTGAAAATGAAAATATAAATATAATATTGCATAAAAAAAGTAAAAAACATTTAGAGGAAAAATTAAGACACAACTAAAAATAAGACTGGTTTGTGCATACTAATAAAAGTACTAAAATTGTTGGAACAAAAGCATTAAATAATGGCACAATAAAATCATAAACTTATACCAAATAGTCCAAGATAAAAGATATGAAGATAGTCACATGTTAAAAGCAGTTAAAAACAACTGTACATGCTATGGCTTAAAAGGGGGATAAAACATTTGTAAAAGTAAAACAGAGAGTATGATGACAGTCCAAAAACTAATAAAAACAAGTTGTGTCCACTATTGTATAAAAAGTATAAGAACCATTTAAAGGAAAACAAATAAGACGCAGTTAAAAATGAGACTGGTGGTGCCTACATTAAAATCATGACCCTACACCAAATAGTCCAAGATAAAAGATATGAAGATAATCACAGGTTAAAAGCAACTAAAAACAACTGTGCCCCCTATGGCTTAAAAAGAAGTAATATTCACCTCACCCTAAATTTTCAACAATGTAAAAGATTGGAAAAGATTTATGGATGATATCTTCTTTTTATGGAGTGGCCCTCGCTCAGCCTTGGATGAGTTTTTATCCTGGTTAAATGGTCTAAAACCAAACCTTAAATTTACGGCACATATTGATGATCAACAGGTGGAATTTCTTGATATGCTTATCTTTAAGGAAGATGATAAATTTCATACATCTTTATTTCGAAAAAGTGTTCAGCGCAATAATTTGTTGCATTATAACAGCTTTCATCCTGGGTCCTTACGAAAAGGTCTCCCCTTTGGTCAATTCCTCCGACTGAGACGTCTCTGTTCTTCAAAAATTGATTTTCATCATCATGCGAGGGATCTTTGTGCACGGTTGACTCAGCGAGGTTACCCCAAGCGGGTGATACGTATGGTATATCTCCGGGCTTCTCACATACATCGAGAATGGCTATTGGATGATGCCTTCTCTGGAAGTCGTGATGAGCCACAATCTGAGATCATAATAGGGGTATTACCTTATTCCAATCTGAGTACGGATCTGGTTAAAATAATGAAGAAACATTGGCACATTTTGGGTTCACTTCCGTGTTTTGAAAAACCCTTGCGGATAGCGTTTGCTCGCGGATCTAATATTGGTGATCTATTAGTTCGATCTACCGCTACAGTTGATTGCCCACCATTACCACCCGGACAGGTTTTTGGGCACATTTGCTGCGGGAAATGTGATCATTGTTTTGCAACATTGCAGGTACATGAATGGTCACATCCCATTATGGGACGGAAGTTTCATCGAAAATGGAACACAGATTGTGAGTCATCGTGTGTAGTGTATGTCTTACAATGCCCTTGCCCCTTGTTGTATGTGGGTAGAACAACTCAGGCGGTACGGATCCGTCTCGGGGATCTTGTGTCTCGGGTAAGAAATAAGGTGATGTCTGCCCCGATAGTGGATCATTGTTTATCACATAATCATGAGTTTTCTGAGCTTCCCTGGTTTGTAATCGATCACGTCCCCTTGGACCCTCGAGGGGGTGATCGTGTAGCTGTACTGCAGCGACGTGAGCAAGCTTGGATCTTTAAGCTGAACACGGTAACTCCCTTTGGATTAAACCAAGAAGTGGATTTGGCAAGCCTTATGTGATGTTTTCCATGACATGGTGGGGTTCCCCTGTTGCAGTGGGGTGCCCCGACCTCCTGATCAGATGGTTCAGGTGATGGCTGTTTGCAGTTAGCCAATAAAATAATCCCCATAAAAACATACCGAGCACAAGAACTCGGTGACTTTTGGCGGTTAGCACAGTTTATGGATACTGCACTTGATACAGGGAATTGGTCCCGAAACGTGCATGTGGATTGTGTTGTGCTGCTTTATAAAGGACTCTCTGGAGGCGACTAAGTTCAGTTTTTTAAATGTAACACTTAAGATTATATAAAAAAATGGATACAGCCGTCTGGTGGAGTTAGAGTGATGTCTCAACTTCCCTCGGCTCTATCCGACAAAAAGTAATAAATATCATAATATTTTGTTTTGAGGGCGAAATTCGATAATTTTTTGTATTTGTTAAAAAGAAGTAAAACACGAGTAAAAATAAGATGTAGAGGGCCCGATTCCGACCTGCACATAGATCCCCTCTGTGCGTCGGTCTGAACCGGATGCACAGAGGGGATCGCAATTCTGATCCCATGAGGCACATCTAGCCCCGCGGGATCAGAATCACGAACAGTCATGTACATGAAGGCCGGGACTGCAATTCAGTCCAGCCTCCATGTACATGAAAAGCCCAGCTAACTCAGTTAAGGCTTTTAATTGGAGTCACGGTGTCATGGTGTCCTGTTGCCATGGCACCGCTGCTCCATTTAAAAGCTGTGATGTCGGCCGCCGGCAAAAGCTGCCTATTTCCCGCAGCCTGACCCCGTTCTGGCCTCCTAAGGCCAGGGTCAGGCTTCAGGGAATGTCCCCTGGCCCCCCCTGTCCCATCCACGCCCCGGGCACAGCAAAAATAAATGTCCAGTGAAGTTATTCCACCTCAGAGGTGGAATAACTTCCTCGCACATGTCGCTGGCCCTGGACATACAGGGCTGACATTAGAATTGACCCTGTACATCCAGGGCCAGCGACCACCCACTGCCTGCCCAGACTCCGCCTCCGAGCTGCCCATTCTTTGCCCCCATCTAACTTCCCTGCAAAACCAGCGGGGAAGTTAGTCGGGGGCAGGAGCCAGCACAAATGGCAGGGATGGACATCCTGTCAGGCCGTCCATCCCCGCTATTTGTAGCACAGAATAACCCCCAGGGTGTGCATACTGTTGAAAACAAGAACCAAGGTATAGTAATTAAATCGGTTGACAAATAAGCTAAAGCCAGATATAAAACAGACGATCAAAGCGGGTTGCCATGGTGCGTGGAGGAGAGATATTCCAAATCTTGAATGTAATCAACCCCAAAAAAAAGAAACTTATGTGATCCAAGCACGTAAATGGGGGGAGCTTCAATCACAACTCTGGTAGTTGACAATAAAAGTCATACAAGAGTGCAGCACATGGTTGGTGTTTGATAAAAAAAAATCAGCAATCAAGGCCATATGATTAATGTCCATAAATTAGTGTGGCCAAAAAAGATGAATGAAACTAATTTACTTTAAAAACTAAGTTGAAAAATACAAATTAAGGGAGGGGCAGGGAGGAGGAAGGGGAAAAAGGGGGGTGTAGGAGAAGGAGGAGGAGGGGGAGGTGAGGAGAAGGGGGAGGGAAGTGTAAAAGGAGGGAAGGAGGGAGGTGAAGGGAGGGGGAGAAGGGAAGGGGGGAGGGAGGGAGGGAGGGAGAAGGGACAGAGCGGAGAGAGAGGAAGGAGAAGTGGAAGGAAGGGATAGGGGAAGGGGAGGAGGAGGGGGAAAGGAAAGGAGGAGGGAGGGGCGGGTGAGAAGGGAAGCGGAAGAAGGAGAGTGAAATGCAGTAAAAATAGGAAGAATAAATATACCTAAAAAAATATACAATAATAGCCTGATTCTTTCCCAGACGTCGAAGCCCTCTGTACGTCCGGGATAAGAATTGCGAACAGTCCTGTACGTTGTCACTCACCTACTACCCCGGAGACGGAAGGCCTGGGGCTTCAGTGAGGATCCTCTTATGTAGTAAGGGCGGAGTAGTGCCCCCTGGGATTTTGAGTCCCAATAGCTATTCTAATAAGAAGGTAGCTGTGGTCGAGTAGCTATGCTTAAAGAGGTATTTATTTCCCTTCCCGGGAGAATTCTTGCAACAAGGGTCAAAAGAAATTAAACCATAAAACTGGTACAACACAAGTGGGAACTACAAATTACAACACAAATGCTTCTTGTCAGCTTTAAACAAACCAAAAAGGGGAAACAGGCTTTTTCTCTTACAAAAGCTTTCCAGTGAAATCTGTGTTCCTCCACAGATTTCTCATAGGCAGGGTTTTACTCAGGCTTTAACAAAAAGAGGTCACGCTGTCTGAAAACACCATTGTACAGTCCATTTTACAAATATCTGAGCTCTCTTCACAGAAGTCACATTCCATGTCCTCGTGTGCTTCTTGGGAGTTATATTTGTCAGGGCTGTAATGTGTATCAGTGTTTAAAAGTTCCCTCTCTTCTTGGCTAGAGCTTCTCTCCCCTCTCCCCCTGCAGAAAGGCTGGTTACCGTGCACTATGGATTCTCTCCTTAGAGGGCCATATCCTTCAGGACCAATGTAGTTAAAATCCAGTGCCCCTCTATTCAAGGTACTATGCCTTTCTTCAGGCTGAGCTCTGACTCTCCGTTTTGCAACCGGGAAGTTGAAACTTCTCTCCCTTTCACTTCCCCTCAAGGGACGTCTTTCTCTCGGGTAGGAACTCACTTCTGGATAATAGCTTTTGCTCTCCAGGTACCTGCTCTCGTGGTTATTCCCTCTCCCAGCTCCTCGTGGTTTGCAGCTTGGAATCTCTCTCTGTCCCCAACCGGACTTTGGCTTAGTGCAGCCCAACTTTCCAGCACTAACCTCTGAGAATTCCTCCTGGGCAAACCCCTCTGAAGTACAGATGGAATCCACGTCAGAAGCTTTCAGGTATGACTCCTGGCTCTCCTGAGCTCTGCTCTTTCCTCTCCTGTGAATCCTCTCAGGGTCTCTTTCTCCCCCGGCATCAGAGAATGAGTCTGACTCCCTGCTCCTGTCTTGAGGGCTCTTGTGTGTGTGTCTGCTCATGAGACTGCTTCTCTCTCGGTTCCTCTCTGCTTTGCTCAAGACTGACTTTTTAAGTGCGTCATTCTTTGAGACTCCTGTTAGCTCAAACTGCTGCAGCTGTGTCTACTTCCCTGATGAGCTATGATGTAATGTTCTATCTGGGCGTTTACCTACAGCCTGTGCTCTTGTTTTGCTTGGTTGCTCATAGCAACCTCTAGCCATGTGTTTTGCACTGCCGGTTTTAAAACTGCCCTGTGTGTTTTCATCTACTTCCATAGGCACCATCTGCCTTGCACCATGACAACGTGCAGGCTGGGACTGCAATTCAGCCCGACCTGCACATACAGGACATGCCCAACTAACTCAGAGCTTTTAAATGGAGCTGCAGCGCCATGGCGTCCAGTTGCCACGGCACTGCAGCTCCATTTAAAAGCCACGATCCCGGCCGCCAGCTCCTGCAACTAATTCCCCACAGCCCGACTCCCGATCCGGCCACCTATGGCCAGGATTGGGCTGCGGGGAATGTCCTCGGCCCCCCTGCCCCATCCGCGCCCCGGACCTGCTGATCCACTGCGTCCAGTGAAGTTATTCCATCTCGGAGGTGGAATAACGTCCCCTCACAAGTCGCTGGCCCTGGACATACAGAGCCGACTTTAGAATCGGCCCTGTACGTCCAATGCCGGCAACCACCCACTGCCTGCCCTAACTCCGCCCACGATCTGCCCTCTTCTCGCCTCTGTCTAACTTCCCTGTACATCCAGGGAGGAAGTTAGACACTGGCAGGGAGGCCCACGAATAGCAGGGATGGACGGAATAACCCTTAAGTGCTTTATAAAAAATGGAAATGTCGTTTTCCAAATTTAAACCATGCGGATGTACCGTGTTAAGGTTAAAAATAAATCTTTGTTCTAAATGTAACAATAATTTATCTATATCTCCTCCTCTCAAATGTGGTCGTAGTACTTTCAAAACCAAAAATTTGAGATCCGCAAGGCCATGATGATGATCAATCCAGTAGCCAACTAAAGGCTTTTGTGTTCTGTGATTCTTGTCTTAATAGAGCACTTCATTTTTCCCACATAAAGAAGCTTGCAAGGACATAAAATGAGATATGTAACCTGTTGTGATTCCAGTTGGAAAAATCTCCCAAAAATATCTTTCTCTGAGTGGATGGATGCTGGAAGGTTTCCATGGTGACTAAAACATTTTCACAGACCGATAGCGGGTACAGTTGTTTTTAATTGATTTTAACCCATGACTATCTTCATATTTTGGACTATTTGGTGTAAGTTTATGATTTTATCGTGCCACTATTTAATGCTTTTGTGCCAGTGCATTCACACTCCGGTTTTCGATCAGTTTGGTGCCTAACAATGTTGTGGTCCATCTTGAAGGTAAGACCTTTTCTTCCTCTTTATTTAACGTGTAGCGTTCTAGATTAATTGGCACTCTCACCTATTTGGTTTTTACTTCCATTTTAGGATTTTCCAAAAGTGGTTTATTTTCTTATTATACTTTCTACTAGCAGCAATACACTGAGTTTTTGGTACAATTTCTCCTTGCTCTTCTCCCTTCGTACATCTCCCTCTCTGCCACATTCACAGTTTTCCTCAATTTACTGTCAGCAGCAATACAGTCAGTTTATGCTACAATCTCCTTCACATATTCCCTTTGCTGTTAGTCTCATGGCTTTAGCTTAAGATAGTCCTTATACTGTTGTTATTTTCTAAATACCACTTATGCCAACAACATATGTCCTCCTCATCCCTCTCTATGATTTTGCTGGTATACTATTTTTATCATAGGTAATCTTTTTTTCACCAGGTAGCTTGCTGTCAGCTTTCCTGTCTTATATGCTTTTATTTTCAATTTGATTGTTTTTAACAATTGGATTTTGCTTGTAAATAAGTTTATTTAATTCTGTGAGCTTCAATTTTATGTTTTTAATGTTTTTATTTGAGGGCAGTATCCCCTGAAGAAGGTGCTCAGTTGAAACACATTGGGGTGTTTTCTCTAATAAAGCTGCTTATACCAACCATGTTTTAGTTTACCTGTCTTTGGTTTGTGTTCTATACTGCCCATGGGTGTTTGTACTCTCCGTTTGGACTTTACGAGTTCATTTTAGCCACTATTGTGCAGGTTTTCTGAAACAATTTTATGAAGACACATGGAAGGGGATTTTAAAAGGGGCAATCTGGGATGTCTAAGCCAGAATATCTAAAAAAAAGCAGGCACATCCAGGTGCAGACATCATTTCACAAACATGGATGCCAATTTGGTAGTAAGGCCTGGTTGAACTTATAGACTACCTGGCAATTGAGGTTTTTGTTACAGCCAAAAGATTTTCAACAGTCTTGTGTCCCTTTGACTACTGTAATGCAATTTATTTGGGGTTACCACAGAAGTTGTGGCGCATTCAGAATACCGGAACAAAGATGATTACTCAGAGTGAAAGCTAGGAGGGAGTCTGCAGTTTCCTTGTTCTCCTCATTTCTAAGTGGTCACTCCATTCAGGTAGATACCTGAAGCTCTCTGTCTACCCCCTGCACTCTTCCCTATGGTGTACCTCAGGGTTCTGTCCTGTCTCCCCTGCTGTTCAACATTTTCTTAAGCCCTTTGGCCACCTTGATTCAGAATCTAGGTATTTCTGACTACATATATGATGATGATGTTCTCCTGCTCTCAGCTACTGATAAACTCTCCCCATATCTAACCTCAATTAATGCATGCCTAGGCAAAATCACCACTTGACTCTGTGATAATATTTCTTAACTAACCCCCCAAAGAATGACAGCTACCTGGCTCAGGGTTCTTCCGGTTATTCCACTAGCAGGAGCCCTGGTTACTCTCCAACATACCTTGAAATACTTGAGTATCTTGCTGGATTTGGAACTTTCCTTTTTATCACTGATCGCCCAGGTAGCTAAGATCTCATGCCTGGTACTTAGATGTTTTCAGGCAATCAGGCAATTTCTTGATCCAACAGCACAAATTTCTGTTTTGCTTCACACTGTAATCTCATGTCTCAATTACTGTAATTTAATATATGCAGTTCTACCACTCTGTCATCTAAAACTATCCAAAATACAGCCGTCTACCTTCTTGCCGATGCTTGTAGATTTGACCATGCCAGCCTTTTATATTAGTGTATCCTGGAGCTGGTGGTGGTGCAGGCACAGGTCCCCAAAACTGTTCTGAATTTACTCCTGGCTCTTGTGTCACTGCTCACTGAACACCTGGATTCCTCCCATCTTTAGAGCTGGTAATCTTTGCAGAAGCAGGTCTCTGGAACTGTTCTGCAGGAATTCTTGGTTCTGATGTTCCTTCATCATCAAGATGTATTTTCTTCAGTCTTTCTTTGTGAGTAGATGATTTGTAGGTCAATTACACAGGCAGGGCTTCACTCTGGATGAGCCAGGAAGTGCTAGCAGGTTTTTCACAGTCACTCCTTTTCGCTGTTTCTATGCCGGTGACTCCTTCTGAATGCGATGAGGCGCTAGGATTTGACTACCCTCAACTGCCCCCCACCAAGAGGCACATGCCTTACTTCAGCATGGTGTAGTGGCTGTGTGCCAAAGACAGAGTTCTGCCTTTGGTTTAAATAGGTCTTGAATTTTTGCTCTCAGAGGAGTCTTCTCCCAGCATGATATAATTGGGCAGAAGGTAACCCCCTCCTGCTGTTCTGGAAAATACTGGATACTGTCCAGACTATACTGTGTTATTCTAGTAGGGACACTGGATGCTGCTGCTGCTCAAAGCAGTGACATCCAAGTAATCCCTACATTTGTATTTCTTTTGTGATTGTATTTTGTAGCCCAGTTAGATCACATGTAGGGTATGGTGAGAGATATAAATTGTGAATTAAATTTAATTAAATATGGATGCCTGTGTTGCCTTTACAAAATAGGTGTCTTTTTGGATTTTCTATACAGGTATCCTGTTGTAAAATTTCTCCTCACCAAGTCCATCACTGTTTTGGCCTCCACCACCTATCTCTGGAAGATGTTACACACATCTATCACCCTGTCCATGAAAAAATATTTTCTGACATTTGCTTGTAAGCTTAACCTTCAGACTCTCATATCTCATATACTTTACTATATACTCTAAGAAATATTGCTCATACATATATCCTTATAATACCAGATTAATGTATTATCCACACTTGTTCTATGATGTATGTAGCATAATTGTCTAACCTACTAGATCTAGTTTGCTCAAATAAGTGAAAATTGCGTAACCTGCTACTAGTGTTACTGTTGTATGATCAGATGTTATCAGCTTAACCTCCTATTTACAATTACCTCTGAGATATGTTGTATAATCTACGAACCAGCCAGTCCCAGTTAGCTTTGACTCAATATACCTGTGTAATCTGCAGTTAGCCAATATCAACAGTTATCTGTTAAGCTGCAGTCTCTACTACCCGTGTAATCTGCAACTGAAGCAAAACTATCATAACCAGGCAGCTTAGCTGACCCACCACCGCCAACCAACATCCCAGCCCAAATCCACACCTCAACATAGATCACAAAATGGCCCTATCCTGCACCATCTCAATTGCCCTCTACCTCCTTGCTACAGGACTAGGCAATGTCACTGGCCTATATACTAACAACAATCACATACCAACTATCCACAGTTATAGAAAGAGGTGGCCAGATGCCCCATTCTATGAATCACTAGAAACCACTCAAACACACCACCACCACCTCCTGCATGTATCAATACAGCATAGTAAAAAGAAAAAACAGCGACTCCCACGTCTCTTGAAATGTGCCCTTGTAAATGCCCGATCTGTACGTAAAAAATGGCCAATCATCTCAGATACGATAACACTACACAACCTTGACCTGCTACTGATCACCGAGACATGGCTTTCCTGTGATGACAACGTGATACTCAACCAGCTCCTGCCCGCTAACTTCTCTGTCCATACATGTCACAGATCAGGCAAAAGGGGTGGCGGTGTCCTCGCCATCACCAGATCTGACCTTCATTTCAACATAAAAGATGCAACCAGCTCGCCGCTCCTAGACTCAATCTCGATAGCGAATAAGTGTTCCTCCATCAATCTACTTTACAGAGCTCCATCATCCGATCCAGATGCACTAACAACGATAATCGACACGGCCGCAAACTCCCAGAGCCCACATGCAACAAGCTGGGTACTAGGAGATTTCAACCTCCCCTCCCTGCAAGACACTCTCTCAAAGGCGTTTCTCGAAGCCCTGAAGGATCTAGGATATAGCCAATTAATCAAGGAACCTACCCACACAAAAGGAGGCATGCTTGATCTAATATTCACCACAGACCCAACCAGCAGAGGAACAACCATCCCTGAACTATCTATTACCGCTGTCCCATGGTCTGATCACTCATTAATCCTATTCCAAATTCCTCAACCAAGCCAAGGCCAAAAGGTAGATAACTCAACAATTGGTCAATCCAACAATCCGCCAAGAAGATTCCAACCATTCAACAAAGAACTTATCCTGGAATCAACAATCCCACTAATAATCTCAACAGCACACAACCCAGACGAACTAGTCTCCAACTGGAATGAGATACTCAGCTCAATAGCTGTTCGCCCAGCAATAAACAGACCTCAAGGGAAACGACACACAGCAACATGGTACTCTACTGAGCTGAAAGCCTCACTCGCGACACTAAGAAAACTTGAGAGACGATGGCGCCACTCACGCTCAGAAGTAGACCAAAGTGCATACAACCTACAGCTCACAGCGCACCGTACCGCAGTAACTGAAACCATGAAACGTTACCACGCTGACACCTTAAAGAGATCCCTCAACAAACCTCGTGACCTGTTTGCCCTTGTTAAGCGACTTACAACAGAACCTGCATCAGAACAAGCAAATGGAATCCATCCTCAAATATATGCAGACTATCTACAAACCAAACTATGTCAGATAAACAACAACTCTGCGTCCAATACTATCCTTCAGCCTTACAACCAAACATCACTCACTACCTTCATGACCCCATCCAAACAATGCATCGAAAACACCATAGCAGCTATCAACACGACTACAGCACAATCTGATCCATGCCCAGCATTCTGGATCAAAGAACTACGAACAGACCTCAGTCCCATCATAGCCAGACTCATGCAACAATCGTTCACAACAGGTGATTTCCCACGCACCCTCAAACACACATCAATAAGACCTCTACTAAAAAACAACAAACTCGACCAACAGAAACCGGAATCCTACAGACCTATAGCAAGCATACCGATGCTAGCAAAAATAATGGAAAAGGAAGTTCAGAGACAAATACAAGACCACATTGACTCCAATGCACCACTGGATCCATGCCAACACGGATTCAGAGAAGCACACGGGGTTGAGACCCTTCTTACCACACTCTTCAGCAGCATAATATCAGGCATCAACAATACCCGCCAAGGCTTTGTCCTTGTCTTCCTTGACATCGCGGCGGCGTTTGATTCCGTGAACCATGAACGCCTCTTAGAACGCCTCAAAGAAAAAGGAATCTCCGATAAAGCGCTCGAGTGGTGCAGGTCCTACCTCTCTGACAGATGGCAGCAGGTTCGATCCAAAGACACATCTTCAGAACCATTCCACCAAAGCCAAGGTGTCCCACAAGGATCCTCCCTCTCTGCCTTGCTGTTCAATATATACATGCAACCTCTCTGCAACCTTATCCGGTCCTTCAACGTGAACTGCATGATATACGCAGATGACGTGCTATTATACATGCCTTTTGCAACAGAAAACCCAGACCTCTCACCAATAACATGCTGCATAAATGAAATATCCAACTGGCTACAATCCCAAAACCTCCGGATTCAACACAAGAAGACGGAGGTCATGTTCATTACAAGAAATCGTAACTTCACTGCGCCTACAGTACTAAAGGTGAAGGAAGCTGACCTCCAGATCAAATCCGCGATCAGATACCTTGGCGTCACACTAGACCAGAACCTAAATATGCAGGCGCATATAAGTAACACTGTAAGGGCAGTATACCATAAAATCAGATCCCTCAGATACCTACGATCGCTGCTGCAGCCTGACGATTTCAGGACCATCTTTCAAGCACTAATAATTCCGCATTTCGATTATGCGAATGCAATACTGCAAGGACTCCCCCAAACCACTCTGAACCCACTGCAAATGGCAATGAACACCGCAGCAAGAGTACTACACGGAGCATCCAGGAAAGACCATGTCACACCCATTATGAAACAGCTCCACTGGCTCCCGATTCAAGGTAGGATTACATTCAAGACCTTGCTACTCACCTTCAAAGCCACCAACGGTCTCTCGTCAACATCACTATCAGAGATAGTCCAGAAGACACCCCACAATAGGGACAGAAGGTCAGTAGCACAAAACACCTTGATAGTCCCAAGATCAATGACTCAATGCACCAAGTCAACATCCAGCAGGGCATTCAAACTTTATGCACCAATGATCTGGAACAGCCTCCCTCACAACATCCGAACAATCCCAGACATATTCCAATTCAGGAAGGCTGTGAAACACTACCTCTTCCTCCTACATTACCCGGAAACCAATGAAAGCTCAGCACCAATTACCGAAACCTCACAAATCTCCTCTGTCTGAAACCATAAGAACACATGACCAGCCTGTAAATTGTATATATTGTTATTGTATATAGTTACCCTGTTAACCAAGTTGATTCTCCTGTTCATATGTAAACACAAAGTACTATTGGAAATGTGTATGTTCGTTGTTTATTGTAAACCGCACTGATGCTGAATAGCGCGGTATAAAAGAGACTTTAAATAAATAAAATAAAATAAATAAAATAAATCATGATCTCTTCCATTAAAGAAAGCTTATCTCATATTGTGACGCACCTCCACGTCCCTATTAGGCAGCCGCCTAGGGCCGTGAGGCGCGAGTTGCCTTCTAATGTAAGAACAGTCTGTAATCGAGTGTTATAGGCAAAAATAAATACAGGGCTTTATTCCCCTTCCCTTAAAGACTTCCTTTTTAACAGCAACAGAGGATAAACAAAACAACTGTTTCTTCACAGCAAAATAAACTCTTTTCTCCAAGTAATTATCACAGTGCTTCAGCTTGCTTGTTCAACATAAAGATTCAATCTCATCTGAGAAACATAGTGTACAATCCATGGGACTGGATTCCAAATCACAGCTAGCGTTTTCCCACTGCATTGGCTCACAGTCTGGGTTTTCAGGTGGGTAGCAATCCTTACAGCTGGTATTATCCCAACTCCCTCCTTGTGAAACACCGGTTATTCTAGCAGGAAACTGCTCTATATAGACAAGGTTCTGGGCACCTGTACCTTGGGCAGTTTCTCCTGGGAATTCTCTCTCTTTCCAGTAATGAGGATTTTCCTCTAAGCTTCTAGCCTTTGCTTTGCTGGCTGTGCCCACCTCTTGCCCTCTAGGGAAAATAGAGTACTTAGCTTTTCATTTGTGGCAGTTAGCTTCCCCTCTTCCCTCTGTTATCCGGGCTTTTCTCTTTGGGCTGTGGAGTGCTCTTTCTCGGGACCTCCAGCCACCAGTAGTCTGGGCAGTTCTATAGCCACGTTCTGGAGAGACTTTTTTCCTGCTGCTCCTTGCTACCGGGACCCACCCACTGCTTCCTGGATCTAGCAAGCTCTCCTGTCTGTGACGTCTGCTTTCCACCTGGTTTCTCACTCCTCCCAGGACGCTGCCCTCTCTGGCCTGAGAGACTCCTGCACTCGTCTCAGAGACTCCTGTTCTGCCACCTCCCCCTGCTGGGATTTCCCAGCAGCTTTTATCTTCCTGTTTCTTGCATGCTGTATGTGCTTCCCTGAACAGGTGCTCCTGATTAGCTTTTTGGTTTTCTGCTGCGTCATGACTAGTGTGTGGAAACCTGGCTCCACTACTCTTTTGCTCCTTGTAATCTGAATATGCTTGCTGCCTATGCGATTCCAAGGTAAGCTCTTCTTTTTCCCCTATTACCATAGGTTCTGTACCGGCCACTGCATCACATATCCCCCCCCTTAAGCTATTATGGGCTGGAGGACTTATGTTCTCACAGTCCGGAATACGCGATAATGCGTCTGCATTGAGGTGCAGTCTGCCTGCCCTGTGCTGTATGGTAAAATTAAACGCCTGTAGTGCTAAATGCCAGCGTGTATGACGTGGGTTATGGTTTCTCATAGTTCCTAACCACTTCAAAAACGCGTGGTCCGTTACTAGCACAAAGTGACGGCCCATAAGATAAAATCTAAGTGCCTCTACTGCCCACTTGATAGCCAGGCATTCCCTCTCTACAGTTGAATAATTAGTTTCTGCACGGGACAACTTTCTACTTAAATACATGATGGGGTGTTCTATTCCTTCAAATTCCTGGGAGAGGACTGCCCCCAATCCGGATTCTGAGGTGTCCGTTTGGAGGATGAAAGGCCTCCGGAAATCTACCCCATACAGAACCGGGGCTTGGCATAATTTTCCCTTCAATAACACAAATGCCCTCTCCGCCTCCGGTGTCCACCTTATAGTATTAGGAGCATTTTTCTTTAGCATATTGGTCAGGACAGCACTCTCCTCTGCGAAGTGGGGTATAAACTGGCGATAATAGCCTATAAGGCCCAAGAAATGTCTAAGGTGTTTCTTAACTTCCGGCTTCTGGAAGTTCTGCACGCTTTCTACCTTACTAAGCAAAGGTCGGACCATTCCCTTCCCGACCATATGGCCCAAATACTTAACTTCTGTTCCGGCAATTAGACACTTCCCCGGGTTTAGGGTCAACCCTGCCTGTCGCAGAGCCCCCAAAATGGCCTCCACCCTAGGTAGATGTTGTGCCCAGCTGGTACTATGGATGACGATATCATCCATGTATGCTATTGCATAGTTTTGGTGGGGACGCAAAACTTGGTCAACCAACCGCTGACATGTCGCCGCTGCCCCATGCAAACTGAATGGCATTCGTCGGAATTGGAATAATCCAAGAGGAGTACTAAAGGCAGTTTTGGGTCTAGAGGCACGGGTCAACGGGATCTGCCAATATCCTTTGGTAAGGTCAAGGGTGGTCAGATACCGTGCCTGCCCTAGCCGGTCCAGTAACTCCTCGATTCGCGGCATGGGATAGGTATCGAAAAGGGAGATTGCGTTAACCTGTCTAAAGTCGATGCAGAAGCGTAAGCTTCCATCGGGCTTGGGCACCAGGACTACTGGGCTGCACCACGGACTCTTGGATTCTTCTATTATGCCCATCTTTAGCATCTCTTGCACTTGTGATGTTACCTCCCTCTTATGGGCCTCCGTTAAGCGGTAAGGCCTTTGCCTTACTACTTTCCCAGGAGGTGTGAGAATTTCATGGGCCACTAAACCCGTTTCCCCCGGAATTGGGGTAAGGACATCTCTGAACTTCGCCAGTAACTGAGCTAACTGGAGCTGCTTTTGTTGCGACAGCTCTGCGCCCATTTTTGGAGTTGGGTTCTCTCTACAGTCTATGAATGACTTGTGGACCTAGATCGTCTTCTATCTTCTCCTCAGAAGTGGGGGTCATGCCCTTCACCTCCCTCTGTCCGGTGGAGCCAAACCCGTCTCCTCCCCGGTCGGTAGGGGTCAATAAGGATACCTCTTTCAACTCTGGGAAGCCAATCCGCTCGCAAATGAGCTGGGCCACCCTGTCACCTATTTTAACTTTAAAATCTCTCTCGCCGAAATGAAAAAGTAAAATTTTGACGACCCCCCCTGTAATCAGGGTCTATAATCCCTGCCCCAACATCAATAAAATACTTGGAGGCTAGTCCGGAACGGGGGGCTATTCGGCCATAACAACCTGGTGGTACTTGTATCTGTAATCCTGTCTATCAAAATTTTCCCTCTTCGGGGCACCACCTCCTCTACAGCACTAAAAAGGTCATACCCCGCGGCAGCGGCGGTCGCTCATTGCGGGTTCTGGGCATTAGGGGATGTTTTGCAAAACTTTAAAACAAAACCCTCCTTACCGGATATTTCTGTTTTCACCGGGCCTTTTACATCTGGGGCTGTCTCTCCGGGCTTTGCAAACAGGGGCTCAGGAACTAGGGTCACCATGGCCTCCCCTTTTCCACTACCTTCCTGTTCAGACTTTTTCCGCCTTTCTGCCCTCATGGGATGCTCTCGGGGACCCCCCCCCTTGTCGGTCCATTCCCCCCTTCTGGAGATTCTTTCTCACGTTCCAGGGTATCAAAGCCTCCCCGCGGGGGTTCAACCTGGCCCTCTGCCCCTTGGGCTTGGGGTCCCATAGCCGTCCTTTCCCCTTCTATATATAGGCCCTCCCCTAGCCCTTTATCAAATGGAGGTCAGTCTCTACCTAAGACTATATCATAGGGCAATTTCGGGACTAGGGCGACTAAAACTTTCTTTCGGGTTCCTAGCCCTTTTATTACCAGGCTGTAAAGAGGATACTCGGTAGATGATCCGTGAATACACCTTATCTTGGCTACCCCTTCTGGTTGGTTCGGTGTGGACCCACTACTGGCTTGTAGGATTCGCCAGAACTTCTTTGAAACCATGGTTTGGTCCGCCCCCGAGTCAAGCAGGGCCCTTGCTACCACACCTTGCACTTCCACAGTTATACGAAAACCTTCCTGCCTATAATTTTCATCAGCAGTTATTAGGGCTGTTCGCCTGACACAGTCACTCTTCCTATGACCTCGCTTCCCACATTTAAAACATTTTATGAGTGCATCCTTAACCTCACCTTTAGGCATACCCTTCATTACATTTGGTACACATAACACAGGGTCCTTAACTACTTTGCCAAAATTGGCTACCCCACACGTGTTTCCAGCGCCTCCCTGTGGTTTATGGGCTAATTCAGCCTCCATGAACCGTTCGGTGAGGTGAGCTGCCTCGGTTGAGGTTTGACAATTTTGCAGAGTTAGGAAGGATCTCACCTCGGGAGGAACAGCCTCTGAAAACTGTTCTAGTACAATCATATCAAGAATACTTTCAAGAGTTTTCCCCTCTGGTGCGAGCAATTTCCACACCAGGTTACGCACTCTTTGGCAAAGTGCCTTAGGGGTTTCACCTGGCTGGAGTCTGGTGGCTCTTGGCATACGTCTCTTTGGTTTCTTTGGCTGGTTAGGATGGTTGGTGCAGATCTCTCTTATAAGTGGATGAAGTACTTTGGCTGGGTGTCAAAGGCACTTGCTCCTAAGAGCAAACACCCACTTAAACATGTATGGTTCAATGGCTTGGTGGGGGGAAGGGGCAAAGACAAGAAACTGCCTTTGGATGAGGTTTTTATAGGAAGTGTGCTTTCCCTTCTCAAGGAGTCTCCTCCTATCCTGAATTGAATGGTAAGGAGGAACCTCCCAGGATTCTGGAAATTCCAGTCCTTATTCTGTATGTGCGTGACAAATTCTGGTAGGGACAATGGATGGTGCTGCTGCTCCTAGCTGCAAAATCCAAATAGTCTTTATACCTATTTAACTGTTCCTCCCCAGTCACATTTTCATAAGCTCCTATCATATTCCATCTCAGTCATTTGTTTTCTAAGCTGAAGAGCCCTAATCTCTTTAGCCTTTCTTCATAAGAGAGGTGTTACAGCCCATTTATCATTTTTTTTGCCTTTCTCTAAACCCTTTCTAATTCTGCTATATCACACAATATTAAACAGCACACAGTACTGAACGTGCATTTGCACCATAGACCTATAGAGTGGCATAATGAAATTCTCAGCTTTGTTCTTCATTCCTTTTGGAATGATCCTTAACATTCTAATTAACGTTGGGTGGAAATGTAACATATTCTTCCTAATGACTCCAAGAGCTTTTTCTTGGGTGGTGATGACTGACTTCACATTTAGCATTTTGTACCTGTAGTTAGGATTATTTTCCCTATGTACGTCACTTGGCACTTGTCCACTTTAAATTTTATTAGCCATTTAGATGTCCAGTCTCCTAGTCTCACAAGATTCTTTTGCAATTTCATCTGCAAATTTGATCACCTCCCTCATTGCTGCTTTCTCTAGATTAGGAGTTCTCAACCCAGTCTTTGGGGCACATCTAGCCAGTCAGGATAACCAAAACAACTATGCATGAGAGAGATTTGCTTACAGTCTCTCTCATGCATATTCATTGCATACAATGGTGACAGAAGCCACTACCATCAATTAGTAAACATACCCTTTAGGATCCCAAGGGGGGCATATTCAGCGCCTGTGGCCAGCATGGTTAAAGTAGCTGGCCATTGCCACTTTAGCTTGTGTCCAGATATTCTTCTTTCAAGCCAAATCCAGCCAGCAGCATTGAAAATCTGGATTCGCCAGATAGCGGTTCAGCCATCCGGTCAGCGGTGATACTCAACCACTGCATAGCTAAACCAGCTAAATTTAGGTCAGCCTTTTTTCTTCCTAACTTTAGCAGTTTTAGTTAGTAGTTTGGGGATGGGTCCCATGGTGGTAAACTGGATCAGAAATTGGTTGACTGACAGACGACAGAAGGTGATGGTAAATGGAGCTCACTCGGATGAAAGGAAGGTGATTAGTGGGGTGCCCCAGAGTTCGGTCCTGGGCCCGGCACTGTTCAATGTATTTGTGAGTGATATTGCTGAAAGACTGAATGGAAAAGTCTGTCTTTTTGCAGATGACATGAAAATTTGCAACAGAGTGGACTCCCCCGAGGGAGTGGTTAACACGAGGAAAGATCTACAAAAGCTGGAAGAATGGTCTAATGCTTGGCAATTAAGATTTAATGCAAAGAGGTGCAGTGCCATGCACTTTGGTATCAGAAATCCAAGGGAAATGTATGCGATAGGGGGCGAGAGGTTGGTGTGCATGGATCAGGAGAAAGACCTTGGTGTGATTATTTCTGTAGATCTCAAGGTGGCAAAACAGTGCGACAAGGCAGTGGCAAAAGCCAGGAGGATGTTGGACTGCATACAAAGAGGAATTACCAGCAGAAAGGAAGAGGTACTAATGCCACTGCATAAGTCACTGGTGAGGCCTCACTTGGAATACTGTGTTCAGTTTTGGAGACCATATCTTGCAAAGGATGTAAAAAGACTGGAAACTGTTCAAAGGAAGGTGACCAAAATGATTTGGAGCCTGCGTCAGAAGCCTTATGAGAAGAGACTTGAAGACCTAAATATGTATACTTTGGAGAAGAGGAGGGATAGGGGAGATATGATTCAGACCTTTAAATACTGAAAGGGAAATAATGAACAAATAAACCTCTTCTAAAGACGGGGAAGCTGTAAAACTAGAGGGCATAACATGAAGCTTCAAGGTGGTAAATTGAAAGGCAATGTCAGGAAATACTTTTTCACTGAAAGGGTGGTGGATGCTTGGAACGCCCTCCCGATGGAAGTGGTGGGGGCAAACAGTGACGGAATTCAAAATGGCATGGGACAGACACAGTGGATCCCTTTACAGCAACAGGATAAAATCAAAATAAACTGAACCATCTAATTTCTCAACAAATAGGGGTGTCCTACATGGAGCGATGGATTCACCCCTAAACAAAGATATGGGGAGGGGTGGCCTGCACAGAGTGATAGGTGCACCTACTCCTGCCATCTTACTGGGCAGACTAGATGGACCATACTAGTCTTTATCTGCCGTCATTTACTATGTTACTATGGTTAACTGCTCAGTATTGCCACAGACCAGAGCTGGCCCTAGAGTTGGTCCAAGGTGTTGGCATGCTAGACAGACCTCATGTTTCACCCTTCTCCTGACTGTCAGAATCAATTGTTTAGCTTTTAATGCCCTGCTCTTTGCTGCCTCCCAAACGTTGGCGCCCCCCTAAGTGACCACTTTCTTTGCCTAATGGTTGGGCTGGCCCTGCCAGAGACCAGCTAACCTTTGTTGCCACCCTGGTTCTGCCCCTGAAATGCCTCGACTTTAAATAGGTAGCCTTGGGGTGTTTAACAGGGTTATGTGGTGCCTTTACACAAAAGCGGAAGTAAGGATGTGGTTGAAAACTACAGGCCGGTTAGTTTAACTTCGGTGGTGAGTAAATTATTGGAAACGCTGCTGAAAGAGAAAATAGTGAGGTTTCTGGAGTCCGGCGGATTACAGGATCCGAGGCAGCATGGATTCACCAGAGGCAGGTCTTGTCAGACAAATCTGATTGATTTCTTTGACTGGGTGACCAGGGAGTTGGACCGAGGGAGAGCTCTAGATGTGGTGTATTTAGATTTCAGTAAAGCCTTTGACACTGTTCCTCACAGGCGACTTATAAACAAACTGAGCACCCTAGGGATGGACCCTAAAGTTACTGCTTGGGTTAGAAATTGGCTGGGTGGGAGGCGACAAAGAGTACAAGTAAATGGAGCTCACTCTGAGGAGAAGGATGTTACCAGTGGTGTGCCCCAGGGATCTGTCCTTGGTCCGATTCTTTTTAACATCTTTGTTAGTGATATAGCGGAAGGACTGTCGGGTAAGGTTTGCCTCTTTGCGGATGATACCAAAATCTGCAATAGAGTAGATGCCCAGGAAGGTGTAGATAACATGAGGAGGGATCTAGCTAAGCTTGAAGAATGGTCTAGAATTTGGCAGCTGGGATTTAATGTTAAAAAATGTAAGGTCATGCATTTGGGCTGCAACAATCCAAGGGAGCAATACAGTATAGGAGGTGAAGTACTTTTGTCCACTAAAGAAGAGCGGGACCTAGGAGTGGTTGTGTCTGATGATCTTAAAGTAGCTAAACAGGTAGAAAAGGCGACGCCAAAAGCTAGAAGGATGCTTGGGTGCATACGGAGAGGAATGGCTAGCAGAAAAAAGGAGGTGGTAATGCCTCTGTATAAGTCTTTGGTGCGACCTCATTTGGAGTATGGTGTGCAATTCTGGAGACCGCACCTTCAAAAGGATGTGAACAGGATGGAGTCGGTGCAGAGGGTTGCTACTAAAATGATTAATGGGCTTCATTATAAAGCATATGAGGACAGACTTAAGGATCTTAATATGTACACCTTAGAGGAAAGGCGGGATAGAGGTGATATGATTGAGATGTTTAAATACCTCCGTGGCATAAATGTTCAGGGAGAGAGCCTCTTTCAATTGAAAGCAAGTTCTGCTACGAGGGGACATGGGATGAGGGTGAAGGGAGATAGATTCAGGAGTGATATGCAGAAATATTTCTTTACGGAAAGAGTAGTGGATCTGTGGAATAGTCTCCCAGTGGAGGTGGTAGAGATGAGGACAGTAACTGAATTCAAAAAAGCATGGGACCAACACAGAGGATCTCTAAAGGTAAAAAGTGGACTGTTTTAGTTGTTATGGAAGGACAGACTAGATGGGCCTTGTGGTCTTTTTCTGTCATCATGTTTCTATGTTTCTATGTAAGGATATTCAGCAGCACAAACTGGGTGTGTGACATGACTACCCCACTGAGTGGCATTTACATGGTTTGCAGGTCTGCAAACTGCATAAATACCTTTGAATATCTCCCCCCCCCCTATGTTTTCAGCTGAAAATTCATCTTTAATTTAGGAGCTTAAAAGTTATGCTTATAAAATCTTAGGCCTGCCATTCCTCTGCCTTGATTAATGATCCTAATTTATGAACCTAATGCTGAGAATCACTTTTCTCCCTGTCCTAAATTTGCTCCTGTTGCCACTCAGTTTTTATACTCCTAAGTATAGACGTTTAGGGAAGTTTTGGGTCTGATTTTCAGAAGGGCTGATATTTAAACACCATGGCACTTAAATATCAGAAGGACATGCAATGGCAGTTTCCAGTTAGGAACTGCTACTGAATATCCAGGTCAAGTAGCGCTGTCCAGAAAGTTCCTGGAGGAAAAGTCCATTAACTAAAATTAAAAGGATTGGGGAAAACCACTGTTGACCCGTTGGACAAACAATATGGAATCTGGATACCTTTTGGGAACCTGACAGGTACTTATGATCTAGATTGACCACTGTTGGAAACGGGACACTGGGCTTGGTGGACCTTGGTCTGACCCAGTCTGGCATATCTTATGTTCTTATAAGTGACAGCACTTACACGGTTAGCACAATGTTTTGTTAGCACTTATCCGGATAAAATCTTGGACTTCTTTTCATGCAATCTAAGTTGTCTGGGTAAGTACCAGCTGAAAATCATGCAGACTGGGTAAGTGCCAGCACTTACCTGGATAACACCTTTACTAACCTTGCTCTACCCGTGGACCAAATAGTGCCGGGCAGTCTGTGGAGGTATTCAGCAGCACTATCCAGCCAGTGCTGCCGAATTTCTCACGCAACACTCTTTTCAACAGCCTCCTTCTGGACAAGGATTCTGAACATCGGCCCCTCTGAGAATAAATTTAGGCACTCAGCCCTAGTAATTTTCAAAGAGGCCAATTTAGAAGCATTAGTCTCAAAGTTAGGAGTTAGACTTTTCTTAAATCTAGCCAAATCTGATTCCATGTGAAGCACATGCGGCAGAGTGGACCCATCATTAAGAATACTTTCTCTTGATGTTGAACAAGCTTCATCTCTTTGAGCCCTGGGATGTCTAACAACTGTTCCCTCTCAGAACTCAAACTGCAACCCAGAGCATGGTCATGAATCTTCACCTGATAATACTTGTGAGCATTATGAGGACACGCATTGAAAGCAATGTCAAGATTTGATAAAAATTTCAAAATTGAGCAGGCAGACAATAGCGGCATGCCAACACTGGGATTCCATGACATACCCTGTTAAACCTTCTATCTACCTCGCTATGGATAACCCTCTAGGGTAACCCTCAATAAAACCAAATTTCAATCATCCAGACATGGTAAAACAAGAGTACATCTCACTACCACCAAATCCTCAGGGACTAAATATGGTCTCAAATGGCAGATCATCTACAATACGCAGAAGGAACTTTAAACTAACCTTGAAATGTGGAACTTTAAACAAAACCGAGAATCCATCCATACACCTAAGTTAAGGCCAAACGTCCTTATTGCTCCATCATTCCGAATAAAGGGTACAGGTGTGGACTGAGTTCAACTGAATGACAACAACTCAGTTTTCTCAAGGTTCAGTTTCAAGTATCACTCAGAAAACCGGCCCAGAACCAAAGACAACCTCCTTCTAATTATCTCATCCTAAGTAGCCTTACCCTTAGCAATCCACACCAACACTTAAATGTCATCAGCATACACACATAAATGCAGCCCGGCAAAATGCATCCTAACGGGGACAGATAAAGGTTAAACGAACACAGGAACAGCATGGAGTTTTGTGGAATTCCATAAGCAAGTGGCCAAGATCAAGAACAATTCATACCAACTTGAACCCAGTGAAAATAGTACTGACTGGTTTCAAACTGATCCATCTATACTTATTCCAGACAAAACCCGCAACAGCAGAGGATGACTAACAGTGACTAGGGTTATGCTTACATGTAACATCATAGCCAGCACGGATGAACCTCTATCCAACCAGCAGTGGATGGGCCATTTGTTTTTTATCTGCCATTGTTTCATATGCTACAATGTTATTATTAGTTTGGTTTAGTATAATATACAGTGCCTTGCAAAAGTATTCATCCCCTTGGTTTCTGTCCTGTTTTGTCGCATTATGTATAATCTGGTATGCAAATGGAAGTTATTTGGATGTTAGGTAATGGACCTAACAATATAGTCCTAATTGGTGAAGTGAAATGACAATAAAATACCTTGCATATATAAAAAAACCAAGTAAAAACTGAAAAGTTGTGAGTGCATCTGTATTCATCCCTTTTGCTATGAAACCCCTAAATAAGATCTGGTCCAAACAATTAACCTCAGAAGTCACATAATTAGTTGATTAGGGGCCACCTGTGCGTAATCAGTGACACATGATGCCTGTATAAAGATACCTGTTCAGAAAGGCCCCTGACTCTGCAACATCACTAAGCAAGCAACATGAAGACCAAGGAACACTCCAAACAAGGTCAGAAACAAAGTTGTGGAGAAGTATAGATCAGGGTTGCATTATAAAAAAAATCCCAAATTCTGAATATCCCATGGAGCATCATTAAATACATTATAACAAAACAGAAAGAATATGGCACCACTACAAACCTGAGAAAAGAAGGCTGAGCACCAAAACACACGGACCGGACAAGGAGAGCAGTAATCAGAGATGCTACAAAGGCACCAAGGATAACACTGAAGGAGCTGCAAAGATCCACAGCGGAGATGGGAGTATCTGTCCATAGGACCACTTTAAGCCATACACTCCATAGAATGGGGCTTTATGGAAGAGTGGCCAGAAAAAAGCCATTGCTTAAAGAAAGAAATAAGAAAACACATTTGGAGTTTGCACAACAGCATGTAGCGGACCCCCCAAACATATGGAAGAAGGTTCTCTGATCAGATGAGATGAAAATTGAACTTTTTGGCCATCATGGGAAATGCCATTTGTGGCGCAAACCCAACACTTCCCTTCACCCTGAGAACACCATTCCCACAGTGAAACATGGTAGTGGCAGCATCATGCTGTGGGGATGTTTTTCATTGGCAAAGACAGGAAAACTGGTCAGGATTGAAGGAACGATGGATGGCACTAAATACAGGGCAATTCTTGAGGAAAACCTGTTTCAGTCTGCCAGAGATTTGAGACTGGGATGAAGGTTCACCTTCCAGCAGGAGGGTGACCCTAAACATACTGCTAAAGTTGGTTTAAATGTCTTGGAATGGCCCAGTCAAAGCCCAGTTCTCAATCCAATTGAGAATATGTGGCATTACTTGGATTGCTGTGCATCAACGCAACCCATCTAACTTGAAGGTGTTGGAGCAGTTTTGCCTTAAGGAATGGGTGAAAATCCCAGAGGCTAGATGTGCTAAGCTAATAGAGACACCCCAAGAGACTTGCAGCTGTAATTGCAGCAAAAGGTGGCTCTACAATGTATTGACTTGGGGGGTGGGGGTACATATGCAGACTCCTGCTTTCAGGTTTTTTTTTGTCTTAATTATTGTTTGTGTCACAATAATGGATATTTTGCACCTTCAAAGTCGTAGGCAAGTTGTGTATATCACATGGTGCTAACCCCCAAAACTCCATTTTAATTCCAGGTTGTAATGCGACAAAACAGGACAAACACAGAGGGGATGAATACTTTTGCTATACACTGTAGTCGTCTTATTGAAAAGCTTTCCCAAATTCTCTTGCCCTAGATAAAGTCACTTGAAAATCAGAACCAAATGGACTTGGTCTTCTTTACTTTGTTTGAATATTCATCCACAGTGCCACCGCTTTTTACCTTATTCAATATTTTTTTTACCGTACTCTATAATCTGTTGTTGTTTTCCTCCCCTTTCTTCTCTTCTTACTTCTGAGGTAAGGCCGATTATCTTGATGAAATGGTTTCCTTCTTGCTGGCTGAGAAAAAGCAGAAACATCTTCAAAGTAGAACCTTTGCTCTAGAGGCCGCTCATAAGGCCCTAATGACAATAACTTGTTCTTATATTTTCTGTGGGAAAATATGGTATTTCCCATATGGTTTGATGCTCCCTGCGTCAGAATTAGGGTTGCCAACTGGCTCCAGATACGCCTGACAGGTTTGATCCAGTCCTGGTTTTACCTCAGTGCATGCAGGGATACGTAGTTCTGATTTCTCCATTGCACTCCATAAGAAAAGGAAAACTACAAGTAACTGCATGCAATGGGATACATCCAGGACTGGAGCAAGTCTGTCGGGAGCATCTGGAGCCAGTTGGCAACCCTAGTCAGAATGTGTTTGGTTCATTCCATGTGTTGAGCACAGCATATCCTGTTTCCACGACTTACCACTTCCTGTGCTTGAGGAATAAAAAATCTTGTATACTGTTTGTGTTTCTGCTTCATAAACATAACAATACACATTCTTTCTTCTGGGGAGGTTACATAGGCAGAGTTCACAGTCCTTTCTTGGGGTGGGGGTGGGGGGGGGGGTGAGAAGGTGGAAGGGTGTAGTGGTCATCATTAATAATAATAGCTAATTGCCAAATGCAGAGCTCATGATACAGAGATCCTGGCCTCAGTGCTGCAATGATCAAAAGCAGGTTTATTACAAAAGAGGAAACACCCTCAGGTGACTGCAAATGAAGGTTCATGGTTCTGACTGAGCTGAAAGGAAAAGAAGGAAGAACTACCAGCCTAAAGAAAAAGAATTCCCCATCCGGTCAGCACAAAATCAAACCTAGCAGTTAATACATTGGAAATTATTCATTTCTGATAATAGATTTGGAAGACAGATTCTTAAACCAGGCACTTCATTATCTTGTCATAAATGTGTTTCTCTGACATCTCCTTTGTTCTGCTGTCTTTAATGCTTTATGACAAGTGCTGACAAGATTGATCAAGTAATAGATGCACTGCAGAAATAGAGCTAGACTGGCATATGGTTAGTACAGAATTCCTCTTCATAGGTGTGTAGATTGAAAAAAAATATTGGATGAATTCATAAGCACAAGGGTTCTTATCCTTTTTACGACTACAGACTCTTAATGGATTGCCCAGTATGTCCCCATACCTCCTTCGGCAGACTGTCAAAATCATATATATGTATATAGCTAGAAACAGAACAGTTTAAAAGAAAATCTTAAGGATTTTGACACCGACTCGACGGCACTTAACAACAACAACAACAACAATTCAAATCACAAATACACAAGCTAGCTATAACTAGTGAGATTTTTGCTGTTGTTTTTGTGCAGTCAAAACAGGTAATCAAGGTATAGTTACTGACAATGTTACCCGCATGTCATCTGACACATCAAGTCAATTTCTCCACTTTGATTTCAGGTTTAATAATGCAGAGAATCCTGTTTCACAGAGATAAGTGGTTGTGAAGGGAGCCAAAACATTCACTGCCCTCATTGCCAAGCTAGTGTAAGCTGCGATTTGCTCACACCAAAACTGCCTGATATCCAGCCCAGCCTTTTCGAAATCAGCTTTCTTTCTTGGGTCTTTTTGGAATTCAATGACATCATCCTTTGCTAAATTGTTGTCACGCATCATAGATATTTCAAACAAGAATGGGTTCATGATCCAAACAGATTCCATGCTAAAATCAGTAATATATGGGAAGTAACATAGTAACATAGTAAATGACGGCAGCTAAAGACCAGTATGGGCCATCTAGTCTGCCCAGTACAATGTCAAGAGTAGGTACACCTGCCGCTCCGTGCAGGCCACCCCTCCCCATGTCTTTGCTTAGGGGTGAACCCACCACTCCATGTAGGACGCCCCTATTTGTTGAGGAATTTGATGGTTCAGTTTATTTTGATATTTTCTTGTTGCTGTAAAGGGATCCACTGTGTCTGTCCCATGCCCTTATGAACTCCGTCACTGTGTTTGCCCCAACCACTTCCATCGAGAGGGCATTCCAAGCATTCACCACCCTTTCAGTGAAAAAGTATTTCCTGACATTGCCTTTCAATGTACCCCCTTGCAGCTTCATGTTATGCCCTCTAGTTTTACAGCTTCCCTGTCTTTGGAAGAGGTTTGTTTGTTCATTATTTCTCTTTAAGAATTTAAAGGTCTGAATCATATCTCCCCCATCCCTCCTCTCCTCTAAAGCTTACATATTTAGGTCTTCAAGTCTCTTCTCATAAGGCTTCTGACGCAGGCTCCAAATCATTTTGGTCGCCTTCCTCTGAACAGTTTCCAGTCTTTTTACATCCTTTGCAAGATACGGTCTCCAAAACTGAACACAGTATTCCAAGTGAGGCCTCACCAGTAACCCTCAAAATTTGTACTTAGGACTTCCAAATGGTTCTTGACTTCTTGAAGAATTTCCACAGCCAAAATTGTACCATCTCCAGAAGGAATATCGTCAAGGATTGGAAAGTTTGCCAGATTTCTGCTTTAAACATGACAACTCTAAATAAGTAATTTCCTTGTAAATGCCACAAACTTTAGTATGGCTTGAATAATATCCACACCCCTTTCCTGCATCGACATACTCAAATCATTAAGGAGACTGAAAAATATCAGCCAAATATCCCAGGCTAACAATAAAATGTTCATTCTCATAAAGGTTTGCAAGAGGGGATTGTTGATCCTCGAGGAATTTAAAAATTTAATCGCGAGGGGTTCTGTTTTGGAACCATGCAAGATGGCTGCCTGAACCCTCTGCTCTGTGGGATACAGAGCATCTTATCCTCTGGTTCTATCTTTTTTTGACTGTCAGTTTCTCTACTTGTTTAAAACTAATGGCTGATAAGGAATTAGATCTCCATATTCCTCCAGCTGGATTAGAACGGCTGAAAAAAAGGCTACCAACACCTGATAAAAATGAAGCCCCTAAAGATATGGTTTTACTGGAGGTTCGTGCCCTCAAATCTATGGTTGAACAACATATGGAGGTTTCCATCAGCATCAGGAAGGACATGGAAAAACGTACAGTGCAAATGAAAGCCTCCCAGATTCGTCTTAATGACCTTGAAGATCGGGTTCAGAAGGAGGCTGCCCAAGTAGCTTTAAATAATAGCTCAATTAAGAAGCTGAAGCAAAAATTAGAGGACACTGTAAACTTCAATAAAAGACTTACTATTCATCTGCTTGGACTACCAGAAGGAACAGAAGGCGAAAACCTAATTTGTTACATTTCAAAATTATTCAAGGTGTTTGATCAGTATTTTAAACTGCTGCTGCAATTTGAATCAGTTCACCGTTCTCCTCGATATGTCAGCAGTTCCTCAGCATTTCCCTCGCCCGATAATTCTTCAACTTACTAAATTCACCCATGTTCTCCAGCTGCTCGCCCTTGCTAAGGAGAATCCAGACCAATTGAAAGTAAATGGGAAAAAAAATTCTTGTCCCACATTTGGCAAAGGAAACTGTCTCCCGAAAGAGAGACTTCCTGCAGCTTCGGCAGCCATTGAAAGAAATCGGGGCCCAATATGAGTTATTCTATCCAGCTAAAATACATGTTACCTTTAATGATTGCAGCCAACTTTATCAGGACCCGAATGAGCTTAGAAGTTTTTAGACTCTGTCAAAATGTCTTAATTTTTTATTGTTGTACTATTGCTATTTTGTTTTCTCATTGCCTTCTTGGTGACTTGGAATTGCGATTTGGTGGAGGAACGCCCTGCTGCTGATGCCGTCCAGCTTTTTGGAGTGGCTGCTCTGTTCTGCAGTTCAGGGTCTGCCTTGAAAGCCTAAAATGCAGCTTCCTCTATTGCCAGCGATGCTCTGCACCTTTTTCTGCCTGGTGGCCAGAAGAAATGAAATGAAAGTGCTACAGGAAGAAGTGTTACAAAGTGCACAGCTCTTCTTTGATATGCGGCAGTCTTGTATTTGGCTGTCTCTTCTGGTTTAGTACCGTCCTGCCCAGTGCCATGCTTTTTTACCCCGGGAACCTTCATCATGTTTATCCATCGCCTTCGTTCCTGCTCAGCCTGCCAGATCCAGATAAAAATGGCCAAGGGTATGGAGCTTTCCCTGCTCGTCCTATGTCTCGCAGCACTTCAAGGGATAGCAGCAGATAACATAGCTTAGATCCTGAGCATTATGACGATTGGTCACTGCGGAAAGGAGGAATGATCTTGTTGGGGTCGCCTTCTACATCGGAGCACTGGTGATGCTCAGTACTCCAGATGAGAAAGCCCCACAAAGAATTGGCCCAGTTGTATCGAACGAGTTGGAGCTAAAGAAATTTTGTCAATGGGAGTCTGTGAGCATAGATTCCCTGCAAAAACTCCCGGTGGAGAAAGAAACTGGAGCAATCTGGAACTGCCTATGTGGCAGGTGTATTCTCCTGCCCTGGAAGGAAAATGTGTGTTGGGGGAATAATTCACTACTTTTACCCACATACAAGCTGCTTTATTCATACCTCCTCCTCCTTTACTAAAACTAGACGGGTGTATACCTTAGGTCTGCCCCAGGAAGCTGATGTTTTGTGCTTTCCCTGAAATTGAGAAGCATGGAATGGATCTATTCTTTAGGATCTCTCCAATACTTCCTATGACCCAGACAGTCTGCATTCAGAGACAAGATGCCGAGCTTAACATGTCTTATATTTCATGTTTTTCTTTCTCTGAAAAAAAGGTCTTTGATACTGAAATAGTCATCTTAAGATTTCATTTTTAATTTAGTCTTTGTTGAAGTATGAGATTATGTCTTTCTGCAACAATTATAATAATAGTTTTTTTATGTTGTATTTCTGCTGTAGTTTTAAGCCAGATGTTTAACATGCAATTTAATAGACTGCTTCCATCATACCTACTCATCTTGCTGCTTGCAGCTTTCTCGGCTCCCCCTCTGCGTATGCATTTTCCTTCCCCTGACTTAAACATGTCCTGGAGAATGCTTCCCTCAAACCTGACAAATGTTCTTTTAGCTGCACTGAGGTGGGCACTTTTCAGATAGTCTTCTGCATGGAGAAATGAAGTATCTAATGTATCCTGAAACGTATCATTGATCTGACCAATATTTTAACCAGCTCTACTTTTAATTAATCCACAGGCCTGACCAAAAAGCTGTTTCTGTCTGACTGCTTTCTGGTGCAAAGCAAGTGAATTAAATCCCTAAAGGTCACGGAGCCTCACCAGTGCAACATAAATTAGGCATTTGCATTGTTTGCTAGAGATCCGAACATAAGGGTATGGCTGTAAGTGGCTAGGTAATTCTGCCTGCCACACTGAGGGCATGGCTGTCTGTAGTGTTCTGCAGTGCTCCAAGAGCGAGCATTTATAAACATCTCTGATGCCACCTGCAGTAACATAGGGGCTGGTTTATGGGCGGTGAGGATTGTGTTGGTTATCTTGGTGGGCACTTTTACGTTGGAGGTTGGCTTCGGGGCTGCTGTTGCCGCTAGTCTGCATTCTCCAAGTCACCAAGGCAAAGGTTTTTATTATTTGTTCATGTATACTTATATTCTGGTAAACATGTTTTCTTTTAAACAAATGCAGGTTGCTAATTGTTGGGTTTATGGGGTATTTATTGGGTTTTATTTATGCAAAATTTAACTGGTAAAGGATAAGGTCACATGGTGTTTTGTTGGCTAAGAGGTGATTGGGATTGTTTAACCAGTTTAATATGTTTTTTTTGTACTATGTGTGGTTACTTGTGTGTACGACTCAGGGGTTGTTCAGTTGTTCAGGTGAAATCTAATAACCCATCTGAATATGGCCAGGTAGCCATATTATTTTGCAATGTGGTTCTGGCCAAAGGTGCAGTTTTCAGGGGTGGGGAAGGGGGAGGATAAGTTTTTTTTTAGGAAGGGGGAGTAGGATTTGGGGTCTTTCTTTCATGTCTGCTTTTCTATGTGTTTTTTTGCAGTTACCCAAAAGTCTTATTTCTGCCAAACTATGTCTTTAATTGTTTACAGAGGTTGCCATGTTCAGATGATCTTAACCAAAGTAGTTTCTTGTATAGTAATTCTGAAAGTAAATACTGTGCCAATATCAATGTGATCCAAACTTTGTCAAACCAAAAATGAGTCTTAAAGTTATTTCCCTAAATGTAAATGGACTTAATCACCCAGTAAAGTGTAAAAGGATTCTTCATTACATGAAATCCCTAAAAGCAAATGTCATGTTTTTGTAGGAAACACATTTAGATTATGAGTCTTGTATGAAGTTTCGTTGTGGTTAGGTTGAGTATCATATTTTCTCTCCTAGTATCAATAAGAGAAATGGAGTTTCTATTTTATTTCATATAAATCTGCAAATTCAAATTTTATGACAAAAATCTGATAATGAAGGCCAACTGGTGTGTGCTAACATTATCATTGTAAAGCAAAGATATACTCTACTAAATCTGTATGCTCCATCTAATAGTTCCTCTGGGTTTTTTTGAAGGTTTTTCTCAATTGCTATTGACGTTTGGAACAGGGAATCTAATTGTTGGAGGGGATTTTAATCCTGTTTTAGATAACATATTAGACAGAAATGCACTCTCTAAGGGCTCCTATCGCTCCCCTTATGTGGTATTGTGTGATATGATAGAAACATTGGGTCTTGTAGATGTGTGGCGTTTTTATTACCCCATATCTAGAGAATATACCTTTTTTTCATTTCCCATCATTCTTATACATGCATTGATTTTTTTTAACATCTTCCACACTTCTTCAGGAGATTGATAGTTGTGCGATGAAACCCATCATTATTTCAGATCATGCTGCAATAGTTTTGGATATAAGTCCCCCAGAGCAGTCTGGTAAGGCCCGATCTTGGAGTTTCAAAACAGTCTCTTATTGGAAGCTTCCTTCAGTGTAAAGATGAATTCTTTAATTGAAGAATTCTTTCAATGAAATGAATCTGGTGAGTTACACTTCTGCACTGTCTGGGAGGCATTTAAGGCCACTTTACGGGGTGAAATTATAAGCTTTTCCTCTTGGTTCAACAAGAAGAATGCTGAAGATATTAGGAGATTTGATCGTGACATTGCTTATTTAGAAAAAAGCCATATTCTTAGAAATGGTGCATTCACACATCAAAGACTAATACAGAAAAGATACATGTATAATAGGTTATTAACGCAACATGCCAGGAAGGACATTTTTTTCAGGGTACTGGTTATTATTCTGGATAAAATAAGGCAAGTAAATTGTTAGCTAATCTTTTGAAGGCACAAAAAACAAAGAGTTTTATTACTGCTATAAGGCCTGATGATTCACATCTCTTGACTAAATCCAATGACATATGCAAAGCATTTGCAGCCTATTACGGGAAGCCCTTTATCTCTGAGATTACTAGTGATCTGCCATCAATAAAAACACTCCTTTCTTCATTAGAGTTGTCTGTGCAGGATAGTAAAAGGCTGGGGGCACAGATACAAGTAGGCGAAATTCTCTCAGCTACTAAATCATTGTCTCACAACAAATCACCAGGTCCAGATGGGCTAACGTTAGAATTCTGCCAGCATTTTGCTCCATCTTTAGCTCCTAAACTAAGACATTTATATCAAAGTTTACTTCAACACCTTCTTCTTCTTCTAATTTTTCTCAGGCTACTATAACTCTTTTTGCCAAACCAGATTGAGAGCCCAAATGTTTAGGAAATTATCAACCAATTTCACTTTTAAATGTAGATTACAAAATATTAGCAAAACTTTAGCCACACGTCTAAGTCGAATAAAGCGTGGTTACTCACCTGTAACAGGTGATCTCCGGGAACAGCAGGAATTGAGTCTTCACATATGGGTATCATCGGTACCGATGGAGCCTGCATGGGATCGCTCCCCAGCGTCCAATAGGAAAACTTTTGGGAACATCCCACTGTGCCTGCATCGCTGCCTTCCTGCCTTTTCAACTCTCCCTCTTCAGTTGAGTTTATAGAGAGAGAGAAATACAACTCCTAGGGAAGGTGGGCGGGTTGTGAAGACTCAATTCCTGCTGTTCCCGGAGATCATCTGTTACAGGTGAGTAACCACGCTATCTCCAGGAACAAGCAGGAATGTAGTCTTCACATATGGGGACTCCCCGCTGAAAGATGCCAGGGAGATGACCCAGAAGCTGCGAAACCCAGGTTGAGATGGGTCATGCTTCCTCCCATGGATCTCTGGCATCGAATCCCAGGACAGCGGGTAGGAGTTGTTTTAAGTCTGAAAGAGATGCTGGAGAACAGCCTGGCCAAACTAGGCATCCCGACGGGAGTCCTTGTCTAAGCAATAGTGGGCTGCAAAGGTGTGTACCGAAGCCCAAGTGGCTGCTTTACAGATGTTGTCAATGGACACTGAGCGAAGGTTAGCCATAGAGGCTTCCATTGCTCTCACATTGTGAGCTATGACATGACGTTCGAGAGAAAGTCCCTTACTCTCATAGGCAAAGGATATGCAGTCTGAAATCCATTTAGATAATGTCCTCTTGGAAACTGGTAATCCAAAATGACTGGAATCAAAGGCAACAGAAAGCTGGGAAGCCTTTCTATGTTGCTTAGTCCTCTGAAGGTAAAAAGCTAAGGCTCTTTTGCAATCCAGAGTATGAAGATTCCTTTCTGCATTGGAGGCGTGAGGCCTAGGGAAGAATATAGGATGGTAAACCGATTTGTTTAAATGAAAAGGCGAAACCACCTTTGGCATAAAGTGAGGGTGAGTCCTAAGAACTACTTTATCATGGTGGAACCTGGTATAGGGAGGATCAGCCACTAAAGCTTGTAGCTCACTGATATGTCTTGCAGAAGTGAGGGCAATTAGAAAGATTACTTTCCACAAAAGAAACTTGAAAGATGTAGTGGCTAAGGGTTTGAAGAGTGGTTTCATGAGTTGCCCAAGGGCAAGATTCAAATCCCATGCCATGGGTGGTGGCTTAATGGGATGTTTTGTTAAGAGTAGACCTCTCATAAACCTTGCTACAAGTGGTTGAGAGGAAACAGGTTGTCCATCGAAGGGCTTGTGGAAAGCCGCAGTGGCACTAAGGTGGACTCTTACTGAATTGGTCTTAAGACCAGAGGATGATAAATGAGGAGATACTCCAGTAACACCTCTGCTGGAACTGAAAAGGGATTAAGTTCCTTTTTTGAACACCAGAAAGAGAACCTCTTCCACTTAAAGGAAGGTTTTCTTGAAGCCAGGAGGATATCCTTAACCTGTTGAGAAAGGTTGATATCCTGGAATTCTAGGCTCTCAGCAGCCACGCCCTGAGATGCAGAGACTGAGGATTCAGGTGCAATAGCGTCCCATTCTCCTGAGAAAGAAGATCTGGAGCAGATCCCAACTCCAGAGGCTTAGCTTGAGAGAGACATAGAAGCAGTGGATACCACGTCTTTCGTGGCCAGCGTGAGGATATGAGGATCATATGGCCCCTGTCTCTCTGAAGCTTGAATAGAGTCTTGGGAATTAGGGGCATGGTTGGGTAGGCATAGAGGAAGTCCTGACCCCAATGGAGATGGAAGGCGTCCCTTGTCTGACAGTTCTGAGCCGGAATTCTGGAACAGAATCAGTGAATTTTGGCATTCTGAGGACTTGCAAAGAGGTCTATATCTGGAGTTCCCCATATCTGAAAGATTTGAGCAATGGACCAGCACCAGGAATGGACTTATAATGATCTTCATCGACATCTCGTCAGCTTTCGACACAGTTGACCACAATACGCTCCTGGAGAGACTAAAGAACACTGGTATACACGGCATCACATTGAAATGGTTCCACTCGTACCTTACCGAAAGACAGCTACAGGTCAAGGTGGGACGCGACACCTCCTGACCCATAAATGTCCAACAAGGAGTACCTCAAGGATGAGCACTCTCAGCACTCCTATTTAACATCTACATCCAACCAATATGCAACATTATGAAAGAGAACAACATTCAGTACACAATATATGCAGACGACATCATGATATACACCCCGATATCAATCGACAACCCGGACTTCTCTAAGATAACAGACTGCCTTACCCAAATGACGAGTTGGTGCCAAAACAACAACCTCGCAATAAACTATAACAAGACCGAAGCCTTAATCATCACTCGGAACCAAAGCTTCATATTCCCACCAAACATAAAGATACAAAGCACTACGATACCGATAAGATCAGAGGTGAGATACCTTGGGGTTACTCTGGACAATAAACTCAATCTCAAACCACACATAGACAAAACAATCCAAAAAGCCTACTACAAGATGCGAATCATCAGGAGACTGAAACCACTCCTCGCCCCAGAACACTTCCGTACCGTCTGTCAAGCTCTGATAACCCCACTACTGGACTTCTGCAATCCGATATACCTTGGACTACCGAAACAAGCCCTCAAACCACTCCAACTGGCACAAAACACTGCAGCACGAATCATATCCGGAGCTGCAAGGCAGGAGCACATCACACCTACCTTAAAGGACTTACACTGGCTTCCAATCAGTGCACGCATCAGATACAAGACCATCATAAACCTATTTAAGATAAAACAGCACACATCAGCCAACAGCCTCCACACGCTCATACAACCAGAAACCAGCACACGTCCTAGAAGAAAACAAACACACAACCGAGTCAGTACCCCAAATGAATACAAGCACAAACGCAAGGACACAACAGACAGAGCACTCTCCATGGCTGCTCCAACAATATGGAACAATCTACCGGACGATTTGAGGGCAACTCCAGACCTCAAAGACTTCAGAAAACAACTGAAAACCATGCTGTTCATAGAGCACTATGGACACATCACATAACCTAAGAGAATGTACAACAGCACGCCATACCTCCTAACACTGTATGTATATAAAATGTGTTTTTAGCACCACTGTAGATAGCCCACTTTGTACATAGCTCAAACAAATCTAGCACACAACACAGCCCATACACAACTAAGGCTCACCCTCACTGCATGTATAACACACCCACTTTACCTGATTGCTTGCTGTGATACCACCTTGATTATTAAGATAAGGCGGTTTAGAAATACTGTTAAATAAATAAAATAAATAAAATTTGCTCTGGATGAAGAGAGCACTCGTGTGGCAGCAGTACTCGACTGGGTCTGTCTGCCAAGAGATTTTGTGTGCCTGGAAGATACACCGCTAGTAGGTGGATTTAAAGATCTCTGGTGAAGGCCCAGAGGTTTAGAGCTTCATTGCACAGCACCTGAGAACACATCCCACCCTGCTTGTTCACTTAGAACATGGTTACTTGATTGTCGGTTTGGACAAGAACCATCTTGCAGCTCAGGTGGTTCTGAAAAACTTGAAGAGCAAAGAAGATGGCTCTGAGTTCCAGGAGGTTTATGCAAAGACAGACCTCCTGCTCGGTCCAGAGACCCTGAGTGGAGAGATTGTCCAAGTGAGCCTCCCAACCTAACTTGGACGCATCTGTCGTCAAGGTGGCTTGGTGTAGTGGCTGCTGGAAAGGAGACCCTATGAGAAGGTTTTTCAGCGATTGCCACCACTGTAGGGACAAAATTAGGCATGTAGGGTTGCTGATTTTGTCCCCCAGGTAGCCCGATGCCTGTGTCCACTGAGAGGCTAGGGTCCACTGGGCTGCTCACATGTGTAGGCGAGCATAGGGAACCACATGGACAGTGGATGCCATATGCCCCAGTAGCTGAAGCATTTTTCGAGCAGTTAGAGAGGTTTTCATAGCTGCTTGTGAGGCCAGCTGAAGTATTCGAAGACAACGTGGTTGTAGCAGGAAAGCCTTTGACTGCCTTGTGTCTAGGAGAGCCCTATGAACTCTAGAGACTGAGAAGGGGTGAGATGAGATTTTGGGAGGTTTATGACCAGTCCCAGGTACTGCAGGATTTGCATTGTACAGGAGAGAGCGGAGCTGGCTTCAGGAGCTGTTGATGCTCGGATGAGCCAGTCGTCTAAGTAGGGGAAGACGAATGTCCCCAGAGTTCTCAGGAGTGCTGCTACTACTGCCATGCATTTTGTGAAGACTCTTGGGGCGGAAGCCAGTCCAAAGGGTAGAACCCTGTACTGGTAATGCCTACCTTGAAAGAGGAATTGAAGAAACCTTCTGTGATCTGTATGGATGAGAATATGTGTATATGCATCCTTTAGATCTAGAGAACATAGCCAATCCTGACTCTGAATGTAAGGAAGAAGTGTTCCGAGGGAGATCATCTTGAATTTTTCTCGGAACAGATACTTGTTCAACTCTCTGAGGTCCAGTATGGGTCTGTATTCCCCTGTCTTCTTTGGAATGAGGAAGTAGGGGGAGTAGAAACCCATGCCCTGTTGGGATATGGGTACCTCTTCTATTGCTCCTTGAGCAAATAGTGAGGTGACTTCTTGATACAAGAGAGTGGTGAAAGGGTCCCGAGAATTGAACTGTCTTGTGATGGTGGGAGGGGGCATACTGTGAAAATGGAGTTTGTACCCCTTTGTTACAATAGAGAGAGTCCAGTGCTCTGATGTTATCTGTTGCCATCTTTCGGCGAAATGAAAGAGTCTGCCTGGGATAGTAAGAGGCTCTGGACCCTTCAGGGGCAGGATGACTAAGTTCTCTAGGAAGGAGTCAAAGCCCCTGAGGTGGCTGAGTCTGCTGAGCTGGTTGAGCTCTGGGGACTTGGGCCTTCTTCTGCTGTCTGGGTTGCTGTTGCCCTTTTTGGGGAGAATGAACTGGGCAGTGGACAGCCTGGATGTAAGATGGGTAGAATTTCTTTTTCTTGTTGAAAAAGGGTTTCTTAACTGTCTTTTTCTTAGCTGGGTTGGCTGTGGTCCTTGGTAAACTGTTCAAGGTGGTGTTTTCAGACTCAAGTTGATTAGCTTTGTCCTGCCAATCCTTGCCAAAGAGGTTTTCCCCTGTGCAAGGAATGTTCCCCAGCTTTTTTTGCATGCATTGTTCTAAATCAGATGCTTGTAACCAGGCAATGCGACGTGCACTGATGGAGATAGCAGAGGTTCTGCTAATGCATTCAAAGCAATCAAAGGTTGCATGGTTCATGAACTTAGATACATTTTGGGCATGTTTGACCAGAGTGAGAAAGTCGGGCCTCTTGTCATCGGGAAGGAGTGGAGCCATAAGTTTCAAATCTCTTGTAACTTCCCGAAGAAACATACCCATATAAAGTATGTAAGAACTTATTCTAGCTGAGAGAATCAAAGACTGAAAACATCGACACCCAAAGGCATCGAGTGTCCTCGATTCACGACCTGGAGGATTGGATGAATGCGTCTTAGCACTCTTGATCCTACGCATTGGCAATTCCACTACTATGGAATGGTGTGGTAATTGTGTTTTTTGGAAACCAGGACATTGAGGTACCCGGTACATTGTATCGAGTCTCCTAGAATGTGGAGACACCGTCAAGGGTGTTTCCCACATCCTGAGCATGAGATCATGCAGAATTTGGTGAATGGGAAGGGTAGCAGCTTCTTTAGGAGCTGCCGGATACTGAAGAATTTCCAACTCTTCAGCTCTCAGTTCCTTCTCAGGGGTCATGGTGATCGAGAGTCCCCTTGCTACATCACGTATGAAGTCCTGAAAGGACATGTCCTCCGGGGGAGACATCCGACGTTGACGTGAAGGAGAGGGATCCTCTAGAAGAACTACCCTGGTACCGACAGAGTCATCGGAGTCATCGGAATCGGAGGACTCAAAGTATTGTCGGGCCGGATGCTCTCTTATTGCTTGTCGACAGTATCGATCGAAGTTGGCATCAGACTGCCTCGATACCGGACCCTTGATTCCAGAGATTGATTCCAAGGCCGGCATGGGAGGAAGCATAGAGAGAGGCGCATCGGTCGATGCAGGTATGTTCGGTACCGGTACCGACAACTGCGTTGATTGCAGCGATTTTAGCGGTACCGAGGCTGCTAATAAAGCTGCAAGACTGCACTCGATGGCCAGGATCCGTTGATCCATGGCGCCTGCCAATGCCTGGATGTTGGTACTGATGGAGCAGGCCACAACACCAGAACATGGCACCAAGAGTTCTCTGGAGGTGGAAGCTTCGGGAGCATCTTGGAACCCCGTTAATGCTTTGGAGGCCGGGACCACCTGCCGGGGGTGTTTGGCCGGTGTGCTTTACTCGAGGGCAACGCTAGTAGCATCTCGATGCTTAGAAGGAAATCTACCCTTTGAGACCTGGGTTTGGTTACCTGAGATCCATGGGAGGAAGATGAAGCCCTGGACGATGTCGATGCAATGGACAAAGAGGGTGCTGAGTTTTTCAGCTCTGTTCTGCAGGCCTCTCTTGGTCTTCTTTCTACAAAGGAGACACTCCGATGGTAAATGGTCAGGACCTAAACATTTGAGACACCAGTCTTGGTGCCACTACTCTTTGAACATTTTTTGAAACCACTAGATGGTTTCTCCCTTTTGGAAGAAAAGGGGGCCTGGTGCCCAAAATGGCGCCTAACACCAAGAGGGGACAGATCCTCTAAAAGAAACATTTTTTTTTTTTGGAAAAGAAGTTAAGAAAATAAAGAAAAGACCGTCGATGGTGAAGGCAGATGCAACTACAAAAAGAAGATTTTCTGCGGTGACAGGGTTTGCTGACTGTCGGCTCCGTGGAAAACGAAAAACTGAAGAGTGAGAGTTGGAAAGGTGGGAAGGCAGCGACGCAGGCACAGTGGGATGCTCCCAAAAGCTTTCCTATTGGACGCTGGAGAGCGTTCCCGCGCAGGCTCCGTCGGTACAGATGATACCCGTATGTGAAGACTACCTTCCTGCTTGTTCCTGGAGATTTCAGTTTATTGTTGGCAATGAGCAAACAGGTTTTATGAAGGGATGGCATATTGTAGATAATGCATGTTCTTTTCATAATCTTGTTGAAATAGCACAAAAGCTAGGTAATCCAATTGTGGCACTTTCATTAGATGCTGAAAACCTTTTGACCGCATTGAATGGTCATTTCTTTATGAAGTATTTGATTGGTTTGGGTGTGGTAAAGGGTTTATTAACTTTATCAAAGTATTATATAGGTCTCCACGATCAAAGTTAAAGGTAAATGATGTCCTTTCAGATTGTATTTCGTTGGAGCGGGGAGCATGGCAAAGATGTCCTCTTTCCTTGCTTTAGAACCACTTTTGCTGAACATTAATAAGGCTGATGACATCTGGGGCATAGAATTTGATGGATGTCATTGGAAATTGTCTGCGTATGCAGATGATGTCCTGTTATTCCTATCAGAGCCATCTGCTTCAATTAATCACCTTCTGAATCTAGTTAATGATTTTTCGACATTCTCAGGATCAATTGGAATAAGTGTGTGCTTCTTCCCTTGAACGACCCTGCTGGAAGATCGGACTTATCTGTTTTTCCATTTAAATGGTCTCCTTCTGGTTTTAAATATTTAGGTATGCAGTTCTGTAATTCAGTGATTGAAATTATTAGAACTAATTGTATTATTATTAATTTAGAAGTACAAAGGCTACTATAGAAATGGTCCCCTCTTCGTCTCTCTTGATGGGGAAGGTTAGATACCAAAAAAATGTTGTTTCTGCCAAGCATTATTTATAAATTGGGTATGCTCTTAGGCTTTTGTAGTAAGCAGTTTTATGTCAACTTGGAGAAAAAATATTTTTTTATGAAGTCACAGTTTCTGAGAAAAACTATTTTGAAATAGACACACACTTGTAACAAAAAGAACGTTGTGCATAAGGTCTGGATGGACTGGAGGCTATATAAAGTAATTTAATTCCGATTCTGCCAACATATCAACTGGCAACATGGAGAAGTGGGAAGACATCCATGCTGAGAAACCTGATCGCTGATTGGTTAGCAGCATTGCCACCTCATTCTGTGTTGATAACTGTGATAATTAACAATCTAAATTTTAATATAACAACATCTTTTTTAATTGTTCAGAGATCTAGTCCCATAGCCTCATTGTTTGGTTCCCATACCCCCAAGGGGTATGGATACCCCCTGTTAAGAACCCCCTGCATTAGCAGATTAACTTCTCCTGTCATTATGGTGTAGATTTGTGGAGCTTCCCTAGAAAAGACCAGTCCTCAGAGTTTCTAGCCAATTCTGTCTCAACAGGGGATGTTCTTTCTGGCCTGCCTTCTCCACTGTCCTCCATGATCTCAAAGTATTTTGAGATTTAAAGTATCTAGTTTCTTGCTGTGCCACTGATAGCAACTGCATGTGAGACTGGATTCTTCTCTTCTACATCGTACATTACCAGTGAGAGATCAAAGATCATATGTGGAAAAGAGGAAAAGAGACAGCTGCGGGGAGATATGATAGAGGTCTATAAATTAATGAATGGAGTGGAACGGGTAAACGTAGATCGATTGTTTACGCTATCAGAATATAGAAAGACTAGGGGACATGTAATGAAGCTACAGGGTAAACTATTTAAGACAAATAAGAGAAAATATTTTTTTCACTCAACGTGTAATCAAACTCTGGAATTTGTTATCGGAGGATGTAGTAAGAGCTGTTAGTCTAGCTGGGTTTAAAAAAGGTTTGGACAAGTTCCTGGAGGAAAGGTCCATAAACCATTATTAAAAAGGGACCCAGGGTATCAATGCTTGATCCAATACAAGCATTGTGGAACCTGTGTCTCTTGGGGATACTGCTAGGTACATATGACCTAGATTGGCCACTGTTGGAAACAGGATACTGGGCTTGATGGACCTTGGTCTGACCAGTATGGCATATCTTATGTTCTTATGTGAAAGATCTTGACCTCATTTTTCCAGTTTGTTGCCTGCTTGTGGCTGAGATTAGAGACCAGTCCCCTCAAGAACTCATCCAATGCCAATCTTGTTTCAGGCAATTGTCACCACCGGAATGGTTCAATACCTATGACCCTTCTCTGCCAGCTATTTGGCTTTTCCACTCCTGCCTAGGGATAGAAACTTAAGTTAGTTACAGGACTCTCTATTTTTTTTCCTAAGATAGTGGTTCTCAACCCTGTCCTAGTGTAACTTCAGCCAGTCAGGTTTTCAAGATAATCCATGATGAATATGCATGAGAAAGATCTGCATGCAGTGGAGGAAGTGCATACTTATCTGTCTCATGCACATTCATTGTGGATATCCTGAAAACCCGACTGTCTAGGAGTTACAGCAGGACAGGGTGGAGAACCTCGGAGATAAGCCATATACATTTCATTGCAAAATGTTTGCTATTTGTACATTACTACCACAGTCCTCTGTTCCCTGCAGCCACTCAGCATTAAATTCAGTGATGCTGGAAAATTCAGAGGCAAAATTTCTAAAGTTTGGTGGCATATTTGCATAAATTTGCATATTAAATGATGCTTTGTATGTGGAGAAATCAGATCTTAGTAATGAAGGGAGGATGAGATCTATATCCACAACGAATGTGCATGAGACAGAGAGAGAGAGGACAGGGTATATCAAGGACAGGGAGGGGAATCTTCTGGGTAGGTATAGGGTATCCTGTGAAGATCTTTGCCATCTTTCTCACCCCCCTTCCCCCACACCCACACACACCTGGTGCCGATCCCATCATTCTGCTCTAATCTTGTCTCTTAAGCCCTCCCTCCCCATATTGATCACCTCTGTCACACACACATTCACATATATCTGCCTAGCCCTTATCTCTCACAGGCACACCTATCCCTCATTCCATCTCTCACTAACCACCCCATGTTGATTTACCCTCATCATTTCCTCTCTCCTCATACTGATTTTTATCGTCTTTCTCCTGTGCTGCTGATTCGCCCCCTTTGCTCCCTGCTGATTTTTACCAGCTTCTCTCTCCCATTCCATTTCTGGTTATCACTTTCCCTGTGCTGATCAACTGCACAAATAATAGGTATACCTTGAAATGTCCAAGACGGACAGTTTTGACTTATTGTTACATTCAATAGAGTTATCTGTTTAGGAAACAGCACTAAATATGCGCACATAATTTGCAATGTTCAAATTCAACATTTCTAGTTATGCCTGATGTTTGAGTTGCCCACCTAGACATTTAGGGGGTCATTTTACAAGCTCCATTCATGATTTGCAAAAATACAAAAAATATTCTGATACACATGTCATTTGAGTAACAGCAACATAACTCTTCCCACTACCAGACACATTTTCGGCTTTCTTTGCCTGTCTTCTGTCAGCTCTTTCCAGTGTTTGCTGTCCATTTATCCTTCCTTCTCTCTCCTGCTTTTCTTTCTTTCCTGTTTCTCTGTCACTCAAATTTCACCATTTTTCACCTTCTAGTCCTCCTTTTTAATTTTCACCTATCAACTTTGCATCTCCTACCCAGCCACCTTCCCGAATTCTACCATTTCTCCATCTCACTCCTTCCTTGGTCTCTTATTCTCCTCTATCTTTCACCCTATTACCACATTTCTACTCTTTGTACTCACCAATCTCCTGTTACTTGTATCTCCTTGATAACCGCCCCCCACACTCCATGCCCAGCATCTACCCTCTCCCTCTTCCCCCCACCCACCATGTAGCCCAACATCTCCAGTCTCTCTCTCATCCACCCACCCACCCTTGTAGCTCAGCATCTCCAATCTCTTTCTCTCTCTCTCCACATCCTTAGAGCCCAGCATTTCCCCTCCTTCTCATTCTCTATTTCTCCTCTCCACCACCTGTCCATGTACCTATCCACATAGCCCTGCATCACCCCACTTTCTCTGTTTCCCACCTACCCATGTAGTCCAGAATCTCCCTGTTTCCCACCATCCACACTACCTAGTCTGGCATCTCCCCTCTCTGCCCACCTACCTGCATAGCCCAACATCTTCTCTTTCTCACCCATCCCTCCCATCCCTCTCTCTCTGTCTCTTCCCCCCCCCCCATCAATGTATGCAGCCATTTATCTTCCCTCTCTCTCTTTCCCCATCCACCCATGTAACCTGACATAATCTCTTCCCCCCTCCATGTTGCCAGACATCTCACCATGTACCTCACCTTTGTAGTGTGGGGCCCTGTATCCCACAACAGATGTTTGTCTAGATATCACCAATTACCAATTAGCAACAAATCACTCAGACTGCAAATTGCTCGAACACAATGCTTTTTATTTGGGTACCAAAACAAACAAACAGCAACTGCTTTGAGCAAAAGTCTCTGTCTGAGAAAGGTGGTGGACAGTCCACTTCCCTCACCGGAATTGGGGAGCAGACTGCCCAATGAGTTATGGAGCCGTCCCCTTATATAGATATTCTCTGTCACCAAAAGTTCTAGAAGTTCTGATGTCATCCTCAGAAAATCAGAGTTACTTGCAAAGAAAGAAAACTTTGCTAGAACTCCTTCTCTGAGGCCCCCTCCCATGAATAATGCCAATTATGCCTTAGGGCTACCCTCCCTTGCAGATGGTGCTCTCAAGGTCTTTGCTTAATTGTGCTCCTTATCTGTGCTGTGGAGCAAATCTTTCCTGCATTCCTTGGCCTGTTTTATGGTCTTTCATCTTCTGGTGCTAAATTGCATTTTCTTCTCTTCAAGGCTGAAAGTATGTTTTCTGCTAATTATTTCTCTGAGTTGACCTGTATTCTCTCTCTGAGCCTGACTCTGCGTACTTCTAATCAAAGCAAGGCCTCCAGACTACAGCAGGCCGCAAAGCATATACTTTCTTAGCCCACAGGACATTTTCTTTTCTTCATCGTGCAAACTGCAGGCAGGCCATGATTACAGTCACAGATAGCAGCTGAAAGAGCAAAACTATCCCTAAACCGAAATATAAAAATATAAACCCAAAATATCCCAACATTCCCCAATTTTTTTCTTTTCTGGCAAAGGGAAGTGAAAGTAATCCCGCTAAGGGGCATGGACCATTTGGGACAGAGAGGGATCATCTAAGAGGCAGCAGCTCACACTGGTTCCTAGATACAATATACAGGGGTTTTTTTTCAGAAGACTAAATCAATGTACATCCAAATGCAATCAGGAGAGGAAGTGCACAACACATAATAAGAATACAAGCAATAAACATCAGCATGAAAATTAAAATTCCCCGTAACCCACCCAAAAAGGAGAAAAAGTCATAATGACTGCGGTACAGGGGGGTTTGACCCACAGTGTGACCAGAGCAGGGAAGCGACAATACATTGTGAGCAGGGAGCAGTCCCAATCATATAAAATGAGCAGAGCCGGGCAAAAGAATAAAGAAAATGTCATACTTATCTGACTAGAAAGGACAAAATCCAAACAGCACAAAAGAATAATAGCAATGGAGAACACAAGGGAATCAAAAAATTCCTGATAAGAGTTCAGTTCAAGGCAGGGGTGTGATTGAGAACTTCTTTGGAGATGTGGGTTGTATTGTGAACACGCAGAAGTAAAGGTAATTGTCCATCAGGATGAAGGAACTCAATAAGTAGCACAAACATGATGGAGACAGCAAGGAGGAAACAAATGGTGCCCCAAGGAGCAGGTTTGGCAGCAAATATCTTGGTCAACAACAGTTCATACACGAAGGAAGTAGATAAAACAGAGGTGACAGTTGGAGAAACCTTCAAATGACTGATATGAGTGCAAGTGTCGGTATCATTCAAGCAGGCAGCAAAATGGGGATGCAGGAGTCCAGAGAAAGTAGAGCAGTCCCAGGATGCACAAACACAGTTTCTTGCTATAAACAGTAGTCCCTATGAAAACAAGTTGACAATAATCAGCTAGGTACAAGCTATGTAGTCAGCACATGATCAGCAAACTCCTGGAACAGGATCCAAAGCCCTGCAAAGTAAATCAGAGAGGCTCTGGTCTAACCTCTCTAGTGTAATTAGCCATATCAAATAGACAATGTGGGAATCACTTATTCAAAAACAGCCTTAAAGAGGTAAGCCTTAAGCATGGCTTAGAACAAAAAACAGAAATAGAGACTGTTGCACTAGCTTCCAGGCATAAAAACAAAATGTATGGAGTTGGAAGGAAGAAAAACAAGAGATAAAAAATGCCTAACATCAAAGATAAGGATTAAGTATAACAGCAGTGAAACCCTGATATTCAACAATACATGATTACATTAAAATATAATACAGCAGACACTTGCCACATCCCAGAGAGAGAGCAGAAGGAGAGAACACACAATACTGTTTATACTATTCTACATAAATTGCAAACAAGCTTGAACCAGTTCAAAAAGTCATACAACAGTCCACATGATGCTGTTTCAGTAGGGGTCGCTGTTGTCCACAGGCACCGCCAACAGCACTGAAGAGCCAGTTCAATTTCTTGTACTGCATCAGATCTGAAGTAACTTTTTATCAGAATGTCCTTCATTCGCTCCACCAATTCAGTTGCTTGAAGTCTCCAAAAACAAACAAAAGAATGTTGTACTCCCCCCTCCCCCTTCTTCTTGGAGTACTATCAATCCCACGTAACTCAACCAGGCAGCATCTTTATTTGGCAGGGCCGCTAAGAACATTAGACAATTATTAAAACTTAGTATCTTTTCTTTTAATATACCACTTCACCCCTCACAACATATTTTCCCCCTTTTACTTTTTTAGGCAGAAAATACAAATTTAGATTCTTATAACAATATAAGGAATTGGTGTAATACTAAAATGGAGAGATGTGCTCCTTCTAAATCAAAACAAAGAATACTTTTTTTTTCTAGACACTGTCACATAAAATTCAAATACAGAAAAACAGGTGAATTTACTAAAAAAAAAGAAAACAGTGTAGTTAACTCCCATGGTGCCACTGGCCTGTTCACCAGCCCCAGCACAGAGCTCAACAATGCAAAGTAATTAATTTGAATCTTACAGTTCGAGCAACATACATTCAAATGACATTTTTCTCACTTAAATTAAAACCTTACCAGTGACTGGTGTTAAGCTGATTTGAAACCAAAGAAGTTATTTTTATTATTATTTTTTTTTTTTAAGACAAATTACTCAGACTGCAAATTGCTCGAACACAATGCTTTTTATTTGGGTACCAAAACAAACAAACAGCAACTGCTTTGAGCAAAAGTCTCTGTCTGAGAAAGGTGGTGGACAGTCCACTTCCCTCACCGGAATTGGGGAGCAGACTGCCCACTGAGTTATGGAGCCGTCCCCTTATATAGATATTCTCTGTCACCAAAAGTTCTAGAAGTTCTGATGTCATCCTCAGAAAATCAGAGTTACTTGCAAAGAAAGAAAACTTTGCTAGAACTCCTTCTCTGAGGCCCCCTCCCATGAATAATGCCAATTATGCCTTAGGGCTACCCTCCCTTGCAGATGGTGCTCTCAAGGTCTTTGCTTAATTGTGCTCCTTATCTGTGCTGTGGAGCAAATCTTTCCTGCATTCCTTGGCCTGTTTTATGGTCTTTCATCTCCTGGTGCTAAATTGCATTTTCTTCTCTTCAAGGCTGAAAGTATGTTTTCTGCTAATTATTTCTCTGAGTTGACCTGTATTCTCTCTCTGAGCCTGACTCTGCGTACTTCTACTCAAAGCAAGGCCTCCAGACTACAGCAGGCCGCAAAGCATATACTTTCTTAGCCCACAGGACATTTTCTTTTCTTCATCGTGCAAACTGCAGGCAGGCCATGATTACAGTCACAGATAGCAGCTGAAAGAGCAAAACTATCCCTAAACCGAAATATAAAAATATAAACCCAAAATATCCCAACAGTAGTCCCCATATTCCCATTTTCTCTCCTCTTTCCCCCTTCCCCAAACAGTGAAGCATCTTCATTCTCAGCCCTTCCCTTTTCCCTTCCTCACCACCAATAGTGCAGCTTCGACTTGTGTCGCAGAGCCGGGTACAAGCAATAGTTCAGCAGTGCTCCTTCCTCCTGGACGCAGCAGCAAATGGCGCTTAAGTGATTTTACTTCTGGGTGCACAGAACTCACCCGGAACTGAAATCATAAGGAGAGCATGGGTGAGGTCAGACTGTCATATAAGGTAGATTATGCCTTATATAGTAGTCTGACCTCACCCGGTGCATCCCAGGATGCACCGCACGGGGCCAGACACTGCCATTTTGCAAGATGGTCGACGCAGAGCAGGAGCATGTAGGCAGCGCTTTCCCTTAAGGTGCATTTGGGGGCCACCAGACCACCAGGTAGAGGTGTCTAGACCACCAGGTTTTGTTTTTTATTTAGGGGGGAAGGGGCCACTAGACTACCAGGGATCATTTTGTTGTGAGGAACAGCCCCCACAGTATTTTAATGGCATCGGGGACCTTTCCTATGCCATCAATATACTGTCAGGGTGGGATCGGGGCCGCTGGACCACCAGGGATAATTTCATTGTCGGGCACGGCTCCTGACAATATTTTCATGGCTTTGGGGGCTTTTCCCGATGCTTGATCATCTGAGGAGATGATCTAGGCATCGGGGAAAGAACCCGGTGCCATCAAAATACTGTCAGGGGCACGCGTTAAAGGTTTACTTCTACCCAGACACTGAAGTAAAAATATTGGCGCTGTGGCTGGTTGTGAAATCCTCTACGTCTGTCTCTGCCTGTCTCTGCATCAGGCATAGCTATGATTTGCATTCCAGCCCGACTGATTATAATACATTTAAGTTCATTTAAATACGCATGGCGATAGTTGGGTGCTAGTTTTTCCCCCGGCTTTTACGTCTGTTTCCTGCATTTGCAGGATCAATAAAAGTGCTTCAACATAGCATTAGGGGCTCCTAAAGCCCGCGCTAAGCTTTCTTTATCGGCCTGAAAGTTAGTTAAGAATTTCATTTTGAAGAATTAAAAAAATAAGTATCTCTCTTTTTGTGGGCATGTGTACAAATTTTTCTAGATGTAGCGAGGGCTACTCGGATCAAGAGGAAGAATATTTTTCCAAACTGAAGATGGCAATTTGATTTGCTGACAATTTGATGCAACTTTCTTTCTAAAATACTATTGCAAATGTCTTATTTGTTTTCAAGGGTGTCACTTCCCCTTTTTGATCTCTTGCTGTTGAAGAAAATTGGTCTGAGAGGGAAGATAGAGTGATTTTCTTTTCTCTTTTGGAAGAAGGGGTTGTTTGAATTGAGTATTGAATACTATTGGTGGGTAATTTTTAGTTTTTCCTTTAATTCTATTTGTTTCAACTCTCTCCCCCCATTGATGTAGGATGGCAATTCTCTGTATTAGGTGTATTCTCTGTACCTTTCTTGTTACACTGCAATGTAATAATATGATAAAATGCTTAATAAAAAAAAGAAAAAATCCCCATATGCACAAAAAAACAAAAGAACAGCATCACTCAGGGCTGAGCACATGTAAGCACTGGCATCTACAGATGCATGTGTATTAGTTGATTCTTATAAGTGTACATGCTGGATTAAAAAAAATACACATGCAATGGGAACCAATTAAAGAGCTGAGCGAACTAACTCTTTTTACTTAATTTTGGAGGTGGGATTAGACACCAGAGAGGTTAGAACAATTGCCCCTTGATTCACTGGTGGACATCGCGAGTTCTAACGATCAGGTAGCATGTGCCTTAGCTATATTTGTATTCCCACTGTACTTTTTCGGCTCTCCAAAATCACATCTCCTTGAAATCTCTGCACACGTAAATAGTGGCATTTATACATATATGGAATCTGCACTTGTAAATGCTGCTCTTTCCACATGTAGATGCTTCCGACATGACCTCTTGAGAGTTACATTTCGATTTAGGGGGATGGTACATTTTGGTGCACATAAAAGTGCCGAATGAGGACTGGTAGAGCAGTCTACATAGAGGTATACAAGTAACTGTTGTTGTATCAGGCATTGATTATAATATTTGTAATTTGGCAGCATTGGGTTGTTCTGTCCTGATCTGTATTTGGCAGGGCATCCTGTCCTCATCTGTTTCAGATTGTATTATAAAATACAGGACCTGCCCAACCACTAGGCAAACTAGGTAGTTGCCTAGGGCAGCCGCTTCTAGGGGGCAGCAAAGAACTGCTATAGTCAGAGCAAAACAACGGGTGCTAACAACCACAACAAACTTTAGGACTCCTCAGTGCTTACTTTTAACCACAGGATGAATGAGCAATTTGCAAACAGTCCTTTATCCTTGTAACGGGCTTTTGGAAATTTCCCTCATGTATATATTTAAAAAACAAAGTTTATTACTTGAAAGTATGATATCCAAATATGCATTTTATAGGATTTTCTGTGATGGATAATATTGAAATGATAAGAGTTTAATTATCAAAATCCTGGGGGGTGAGGGGGTGCTAGGGGTCTAAACGCTAATCATAGGAGGAGATTGCCAAAGCCATCTACCATTTGGATGCTTTCTTTCCATCCTGGCGGATACCGCTATGGTACATTGTGCTGACATCACTTTGGCTTTAAAATCTCAGCCCCTCCATGGGACAAAGCCATGGTTGTGTGCCCGAAGAGGCATGCCCAAAGAGTCAGGTCATGCCCCTTTGGAGCCCTTCAGAGTACTAGGAGCAGGAGATTCTGTACTTTGACATGGCTAAGAAGAAACAGAAGGCTGCATCCCTCTTCTAGAGGCCTCCCTGACTGATACTTTGCAACAGGGCTGGCCTACGCATATGTGGGCACGTCGTCTGCACCTAGCCCTGCTCCTTGAGCAGCTCCGTCTCCATTAATATTATTTTAGAAGTATTTGAAAGAGGCGTTGCCATATTCGGACATGGAAGGATTAAAAATGTCTAATATATATTATTTACTTAGAGGTACTAGATTAGAATTGCAGGGTAAGGGTGGACTGGATTAAATTACCTCAACAGATAGCCTAGATTTATATTTTCCTGGAGCCTTCTCAAGATCTAATTTCTACACATACAAGACTGCTTGTTTCATTCTTCTCTGAAATGGATAAAAATAAAGTCTTGAAATTGTATTTTCAAAAGAAAAATGTATTATTTTATGTTTAAAGAATTTGTACTTTTTCTGATGTCTCCAGACCACCTCAGTTGAGGTGGAAGGCCCTTTTAGGCCTGTAACCTCGTGTGCTGGCTCTGCAGAGAACTTAGTTTCTGAAATTCCCTTGTAAAGGTTTAGTTACGTTTCAAGGGAAAACATACTTTTTGATATTGCTCAGTTAGAAGATTTTCCTAAAGTCCATAACACTTAAGTTTTTTCGGTCTGGATAAGCGAAAGGGTTAATAAATTAATTTAACTGGGATGGATAGCTCCTTGAAATTTAGATTTGGTATTGAGTGTTCTCTCCTCCTTGATGTGGACTAGATGACTCTGTTAGTCGTTAGCTGATGGAGGTCAGCTCTAGCAGGGGGCTGTGTTCAGAGAACCTGCATAGCTGCAAATTTCAGAGCTACAATCTTGTAGCTAATTTTGAAAGAGAAGCTGCACACATAGGAGATGTCTACTAAAGGGCATTAGCAGTCATTACAGCGCTAATGGGGGAAAATCACACCTGGTGTTAGCTGCAAAAGCCTAGCGCAATTTAGTAAGCATACTCCATAGTTTCCCTTTGAAAATTGCCTGCAGGTGCAAAGGACCCATGTACTTTGCTCCTGCCTTTTTTTCCTGCAAACAGAAGTTTGCTGGGAAACAACCTGCAGAGATTTACAAAGCTCTGCATGCTGTTTCCCACACCTGCTCTTTCCCAAGCCTCAGGGGACACTTTCTCTCATCTAGCTAGGAGCTTGCAGGCTCCTGAAGCTCACATGTAGCCAGTCCCCTGGGCACTTTTCCTTTCTGTCTGTATCCGTGGTGAGTGGGGAGATTATACGTCCTAATGTCTAAGTCCTTTGGGACGGGAAGGGGGGGGGGGGAGAATTGATTCAAGACTACATTTGCTGGATAATTTGAAGGTAAGGAATTGCCTAAAGATATGCACCCTCAACAGACTTAAATCACTTATTTTCAGTGATTTATGTGTGTGAGTAGGCCTTTACACATGTACTGTAGCAGGTCATTATTCTATAAGTGTGCGCATCATGCCAATGACATATACTTTCACTGTGGGCATGTAAAGAGGTGGAGCTTGGGTGAAGCACAAATCTATGCATACAAATTAAACTACACATGTTCCTTAAAAATCTAGTTAAAACATTTACACCTCCACTAGGGTTGGTGTAACTGATTGCCTCTATTTTATAAATGAAAGTTCATGCATATTTACTTTATAAAACAGGAGTGATAGATATGCAAAAACATTGGTTAACTGGGTGTGGCTTTATAAAATTGCCACTCTATTTTGGGTTCAAATTCTTGCTTTCTCTCTTCCAAGCACATTGCACTCTGCCGGGTTTTTGCTGCTAATACCACCTCTGAGGTGGTATGAACAGCGCATCCCTATGGGCCTGGCAGTACATACAGGGTCGTGACCTGAATCGACCCTGTATGCGCTGCCGGACTGGCCCGCCCCTCCTCTGCCCAGACCCCGCCGGCTCTCCCCATCTTAATAGCACAGGATGTGCGGGGAGGGGAGGATGAGGAACAGGGTCCAGGCGGCTTACAGGGCTGCATGTCCCGCTACCCACGTTTCACAATAACCTCAATATTATATAATCACCATGCCACACCTATATGTTTAGTTTAGGAGGCCTAACTAAACGTAGAACTTATCCGGATAGCAACTGAAAATGGAATTTGAAAGCCTACCCTGGCTGTGCTCCAAACCCAGCCCCTTACAAAATGGACAGTATTGGGCCATTCAGATGTATTTTTGGATGGATACTATGGGTAGGGTTACCAACTTTTTCACCGAGAAAAACCCGACACCTGTGGCTCGCCATGCTCCACCCATTCTCCACCCCTAGTCCCACCCCTGCCCCGCCCCCAGCCCCACCCACAGAAATTACAGAGGATACGTGTAGGCTAACTTCCTTGGTCAGATAATAATTAAACTGGGAACCCCAAAATCCAAACATGAAATGTACAACACTGGAGAAATAAAACTATAAAGTAATTTCCTCTTGCACTAAACAAAAACGCAAAGATGTTATCAATACACACTTCCCAGACCAAACATATTCCAGCTAATAAATTCAAAATAAAAAGTATTTTTCTACCTTCTGTTTGGGCGTTTTATTTTTCAGTTGCAATTGCTCCAGTCACTTTCTTCTGGTTTCTTCGTGTCTTCTGCGAGCTATCCATTTGTCCTTTCTTCTCTTTTAGATGTTTTCCATTCTCTCTCTGTTTCTGCTTTAACATACTGATTGTTTCCCTTTTGCTCTTTCCCCCAATTCTTTCCTTATTCCTTTATCATCCATTTAAATTTCACCCTTCCATTCTCAAGCCCCTCACTCTCCCAATACCCAGCCCATCATAGACATTTCTTCCACACAAAATATTTTTCCCCTCTCCACTCATTCCCCATCTATTCTAGTCCTCCCCCAAAATCAGTTCCCTTATAGTTCTAGACCCACCCAGCATCCACTCCCTTCTAATCCCATTCTCCCATGCCCCACATCAGCCCATTTCCAGTACTATTCCAGCTCTTCATCAGCCCATTTCCAGTGCTAGCCCTCACATCACAGACCATTTCCAGTCCTAGCCCCCCCCATCACAGCCCATTTCCAGTCCAAGTCCCCCATCACAGCCTATTTCCAGTCCTAGGCCCCCCATCACATCCCATTTGCAGTCGGAGTCCCCCCGCACCATCACAGCCCATTTGCAGTCCTAACCCCCCCCCACCATCACAGTCCATGCCCCCCTAATCACAGCCTATTTCCAGTCCAAGTTCCCCCTCCCTCCACCATAGCCCATTTCCAGTCAAAGTTCCCCCCCCCCCCCCATAGCCCTTTTCCAGTCCAGGTCCCCCTCCCCATCACAACCCATTTCCAGTCCATGTTCCCCCCCCATAGCCCTTTTCCAGTCCAGGTCCCCCTCCCCATCAAAACCCATTTCCAGTCCATGTCCCCCCCCCCCCTCCTAGTCCTTTTACAGTCCAGGTCCCCCTCCCCATCACAGCCCATTTCTTTCCAGTCCCATGCCCCCCCATAGCCCTTTTCCAGTCCAGGTCCCCCCCTTCACAACCCATTTCCAGTCCAAGTCCCCCTAATCACAGCCTATTTCCAGTCCAAGTTCCCCCTCCCTCCACCATAGCCCATTTCCAGTCCAAGTTCCCCCCCCCCCATAGCCCTCTTCCAGTCCAAGTTCCCCCCCCCCAGCCCTTTTCCAGTCCAGGTCCCCCTCCCCATCAAAACCCATTTCCAGTCCATGTTCCCCCCCCCCCATAGCCCTTTTACAGTCCAGGTCCCCTCCCATCACAGCCCATTTCTTTCCAGTCCAAGTCCCCCCCCTCCCCCATAGCCCTTTTCCAGTCCAGGTCCCCCCCCCATCACAACCCATTTCCAGTCAAATTTACCCCCTCCTAGCCCTTTTCCAGTCCAGGCCCCCTCCCCCCATCACAGCCCAGGCAGTCCTTGGCCCCCCCCCCCAAAACCGCGGCTGTCTGAGGCTTTAGAGGGAGCTGGGGAAGCCCGCGCGAGGCCCCGGCTCCCTCTGAACAGCCGCCAGCATGAAGAGCCTTTTCCTTCACGCTGGCGGCTGTTCCTGTGAAGCTGCGAATGCTGGGAAAGGTTAAAGGGCATTGCCTTTAACCTTTCCCACCAATCGCGGCTTCACAGGAACAGCCGCCAGCATGAAGGTAAAGGCTCTTCACGCTGGCGGCTGTTCAGAGGGAGCCGGGGCCTCGCGCGGGCTTCCCCGGCTCCCTCTGAAGCCCTCCGGGTTGGGAGAAAAGCCGTTTTTTTGCTCTGGCCGCTCCCGATCTTGCGGCCAGAGCAAAAAAACCGGCTTTTCAAGGGCCGGTTTTGCCTCTGCGCCGGCAGCTGGCCTGGCCATGGAAAAACCGGCCAGGCCGGCTGAAAACCGGCCAGTTGGCAACCCTAACTATGGGAGATGTCCATTCCCACTATTCGCCCCTCTGCTGGCCCCAGCAAAGCCTCCCCATAAAACAATGTGTTTGTACAGCGAGGCCTAGATGGGGGCAGGAGGGGGCGTTCCAGAGGAGGAGCGAGGGCAGGTCATGGACAGTCCACGACCCCAGACGTACAGGTCGGCCCTGTACGTCTGGGGCTGTGAACTTAGACAGGGGACTTATTCACCGCAGAGGTGGAATAAGTTACCCTGGATGTCAGGGGATCCTGTCGCTGGCCGGGAACAAAAGGAAGGGTGGTGCAGGAAGTTCCCCGCAGCTGGACCCTGGCCATGGAAGGCCGGCTCAAGGGTCTGACTGCGAGGATTGAATTGAATCGGCAGCGGCCGGCATTCTCGGCTCCTGAATGGAATCACGGTGCCATGGTGATGGGTCGCCATGGCACTGCTGCTCCATTCAGGAGCCTGACTGAGGTAACCGGGCAAGTGACTGTGCATGCAGGCCGCTCAGAATCGGGTCCCGGCTTGTAAGTTCAGGCCCTAGACCCAATCCTGATCCCGCGGGCATGTCTACACCCACGGGATCAGAATCGGGTCTACCTTTGGGCGTTCCGATTCCGATTGGCCACACAGGGGCCTGGACGCCAACATTGGAATGTGCCTCTATCTGTATAATTGCTGAAATCCATAGTTATGTTGTAACACTCCAAAAAATAAAGGTCTATTCTTTTGTGCCGGATGGTGGCGTCGGGGAAAGCTAAGCGATACACACAGCCGGGGAAGGTTAAAAGATACTTTAAGAAAAGACAATTACAAGATAAGTTTCAGTTCCTTACTGCATTCAAATATATAATAGAACAATATTGACACCAGAAGTCAAACATTGTGATTATTAATCTGGTATGAATGCTAGTAGCACAAGACTTAATGTGAACTGTGGTCATTGATGCGAAGTTAGCACTACAGGGAGATAATCCCATGAAAAGTGCTGGAAACAGTCTGAGACCCAGTTCTTATCAATATATAAATGTGTAATGGAGAAAGAAAGTGGTTAACTAATGCTCAAATGTGAGGTGAAGAAAGTGGTTAAGAAGATCCACAACTAATATAGTAATAGCCTTTGACGTTGTTGAGGATTGGATTCTATATATCTAGAAATCCATAGTTAGGCAAGTTATATATTCATCAGCTGCCGGTGAACATAAAAACTTGCTGAAACTTTACAGAGTCATTAAAAGCAAAGGAAAAGAGCTGCTATCTTTATAGACAGAACAGAAAACAGATCAAAGTAGGCACTTTGGAAAGTTCTTTTCTTCTCTTTAGTCTGGGGACTTTTCTTTAATTCCTTTCCAGAGTTTTCCTTGCTCCACAGTCAGGAATTTTTCTCTTCTCCAGACCTCAGTTTGGGAACTCATGCATTTAACCTGCAAGACCCTTCAAAGCCTCTTCTTATACTACCTCTCACAGGGCTCCTTGAATTAAAGAGGATCATCTGAATAGTTGCCCTCTGAACACCTCATCTTTCTTGGTTGTGACTCTCTGAACCTCCAGGGGCAATTGGATCGCTGCCTCAAAGGGTCTCTCCCAGCTTCTTCAGTCCTGCCAGACATGAGTAGTCCAGTCACTCCAACCTCTGAATGCCAACACTATCACAGCAGGTTTTCAGAACCAGGGACTCTTTACTCCGAATTTCCAAGGACTACTTATCTCCTGGCTTTCCCAAGCTTAGAAATAAGGAATATACTCTATGTCCTCTATCCCAGTGCACTTCAATTACCATCAGTTATAGAATCTTAGATACCCCTCAACATTTCCTGTGGCAAAGAGGAAATAAAAGACCATAACCCCTTGGCTTTTGTCCAGGAACAAGGCCAGTACCCAGGACCTATCCTCTCAGGAATTCTCTGTGCCCTCTTCACCACTTGGCAGAAATAGAGACAAAAGACAAGTTTCCCTCCCAAACATGGGCTTGTATACTCATCTATGACATCACCTACTCTCCTCCCATGGCCATTCTCAATGGTGAAAGCCATCTCCATCATCACTCTCATGTTATGGGATTATTTTATGTAGGGTTAAGTACTTGTAGAGGTAGAGGTTAAGTATGATAGATTTGGGGTTTAGTATGATAGATTTGCTTTTAATTTTTAAGTGCTAAGGATTAATAATGTTCCTGATTCATAATCACTTACTGGCTGCCCTGAATCTCACAAAAAATAAGACCAATAGCTATGCTGCTATAACATGTGAGCCAGCATTCAGGCCTTTTCAAGAAGAGATCCAGCAACCATATAAGGAGATATCATGAGCCTTGTAAGGTGCCAGTTTGGGCTGAAGAGTCTAGACTTTGACCTACAAGGGGATATCAGATAAAGGTTTGCAGAAGTAAGGTGCAAAGAAATGCATACACAGGAAACCACAAAGCTACTAACATATATGCTAGGCCCAGCTCTGAAGAAAGCAGCTAGCCAGGTCATGGTGAGTATGAGAGGAGGGGGGGCCAGGAGGGATTTTGCAACAGGAACTAAGAGGAGCAAAAAGGCAACGATAGGAAATGGGGAGGGGAGGGGGAGAGAACACAGAGGGATAGCTCTGGGACTGCATACAGAAACACGGAAGGAAAAAAGGTATAAATGTAACATGCTTTTCATATTCAAGGGGGGAGAGTTGCCTTCTTGAGGTGCCTAGTGCCCGATAGAACTCTCTTCCCCTATCTACCTGTATTTGGTCATCAGTTATCTAATAAACAGAGACTCTGATTGCACCTGTACTGACTGTTTGGATCTGATCATTTCAGGTAATAATAATAATAATTAGGTTGTGGTTCATTTTTGTACGAAACAGGGCCGTACATTTAGAAGTCTTATTTACATTTCCATGCATAAAATCTGGCATTTACATGTAGAAATGGCACCCACATGTAAATGACGATTTTAGAAAGGGCTGTATTTACACGTAGTTGTCCATAATGCATAGAAATTGCAAGGGGGTGTGTCGGGCATGATTTGGCCTTGGTGGTCAAAACTCTGCCTGTGTATTTCCCAGTTTATACAGCGAGTACATATGAATGACCAAAATTGACCTTGACAGAATTTACAACTGCCTCCTGATGCGTTTAGGCTTTTAACAAGTGCTTGTTTTGACCAGTCCTTTACAAGAGGGATTAAGAGAGCTATCCTCCTTAATCTCTTGTCATTTATTTCCCCCTCAAATTGTAATAAAATATAGTGGGCACCAGTCACTGAGTTCATACTGAGGCAAATATTTCAATTCATTATGGCATTTTAGCGACCCGGGTCACAGATGGATAGCGAGAGCAATTTTCTCACTGTCCAATTTACCTGTCTAAATCCATTTTTACCCAGGCAAATAGCTTTGAGAAGTGCGTTCTTAATTTCTGCTCAGACAGTTGAATATATAGCATAAAGACTTAAAAGCAAAAAAGAAGAAAAAGAGGATCTCGGTATGTCTGACAGTTTACAAATCTTAATACATATTTCAGGTGCTGTGACATTTAATCTTCTGCCTTGTTGCCCAAGGCATACCTTGAACTTCTTTAATATGCTTCATATTGTGGCTTCCTGCTTAGATGAATGTTCCCTCAGCATAGGATTATTCATGTTATTAATCATCTATGTTAAAATAAGAACAAAAAAAGACAAATAACATTTATAACACTGCTCTGAGCAATATTGGCAGAGCAGGTTGCTATGGAGATTACTGAAATACACATTGCAGCTCCCGATCCAAATACACATTATAGATACTATCTTATTCAGTGCCTATGGAATAATTCTTTATTGAATAAGGCCCTATACCACTGGCCAGCTCGCTAGGAGTGTATGATTTGATGGCAAAGTCTGTTGGTTCCTTCTCTAAGACTGGAAGGTCTTTAAAGAATGGCAGGTGAGACTGTAGGGTCTGACTTACTGGGAGGGAGGGGTTATTTTCTATGGGGGTTATTTTAGATGCCCTATTCATGCTGGACTTCTAAAAATGGGCATAGAGACATCCAAAGTATGGACCTGTTCCCGGAGCCATTTTAGAAAGTGGTTTTAATGATGTGCCTGACACAAGGATGTCCAAATCAAAATGGGGGCATGATATAAGTATGTCCAGGATGTTTCCAAGAACTTGGACATTCTTGTTCAATTTCAGAAACACCCTGGACGTCCTGAGTCAGGCGTGATTAGGCATTGGAAAAGTGTTTGTTTTGTTAGCCATACATCAGGAGAGTATGGAGAAGGAGGTACACTCACGTCCTCTCTATTTTCCATGTACAGAACAAACCCTGACGAGTAATGAAAACTTAAGACATTCTTATTTCATGAACAAGTTAATTCTCAGATTCGTTTTTTCTATTATGCCTTGACTATAATTTTTGTTTTTTCCTTTCTTACTGTAAACCTCTGAGACTCTTAGATTTGTGGTTTATAAAATTAGTTAAATAGATAAATTAATTAGATAGGCGACCCTGTCTCATGCTTTCCTAATGGGGACATCTGTGTGGATGCTGGCGTGGTTGTCCATGTCGGAGGCATCTACGTTTCTAAAATCAGGCTGAAACACAGACATCCCTGACGTTTTTCTGCACCTTTTGTCCTGGACGTCCCAGTTTGCATTTGGATGCCCTTTCTAAAATGCCACTTCACATGTGTCAGGCTGGTGGCTTCTGCAATAAACAGCCACTTGAGAATTACATGTAAATGCTGATTTATTCACATACAGTCTGAACATAAGTAGAATCTGCACTCCAATTACATAGATGCCAACTTATCCATTTCTAGTAGGGACATGTTAGGCTTGTTCCGGACAACTCTGTCCTGATGCATTATGGGACCTGCAGCACTTTTTTCATTGGGCAGTATCAGAGGCTACAGATATTACACTGAAATGGGGCTATAAGTTGAAAACCAGGACTAGCCCTACTGGAACTGGATAAGTTGATGCTATGCAACTACAACGTGGATGAATGAATAGGTAACTTAGACCAAAACTACAAGCTTTTATGGAGCAAGATTTAAATGCAGTTCATTCATCCAGTCGAGGATTCGAGTTATCAGTAATCTACCTGAAGATTCAAGCCCTATTTAAAAATTCCAGCTCATTCTTAATTAATTCAGAGCACTTTAATTATTTGGTGGTCATGGGTCCTGTGATTTTTTCCCCACACTGAAAATGTCAGACACCACAGACTTACAGTACATCTATAGTGGCAGGAATGATTAAATAGAAGAAACTTTCACAAAATTCATGCTATCATTTCACTTCAGGAAGGAAATTCAAATTGAAAAGGAACTGAAACCTGTATGAACTTAGAAAATATGGAAAATTATCATGACAGTGGAATAGCTCTTTGGGCTTGATTCATCAAATGTCTTCCTTTAGTTTTCTTTAGGGGTCCTGTTTAAATGTTTTCTCCCATTTTGGGGCTGATTTTATAAGGGGCGCGTGGAATGTTACATGTTATCTACATGCATACGTCCCTATTTGAAAGGATTTATGCATGTGTATGGGCTCTCGCGTGTGCTGTTTGGATGGTCACTGTTTTGTAAGCATGTGCATAAGTCCCATCGTGCGTACTTTTCATTGTGATGTACAGTACATGGGGCAGAGCATAGATGGGGCCTCAGTTTATACACATAGAGGCCTATTCACACCTGGATGTCCAGTCCCTTGTGCGGCCAGGCAGAATTGGGGCCTACAGCGGTAGACCTGATTCTGTTCCCACCACGGGATCAGAATCGGATCTACCAGCCTGGAAGTGCAGTCTGGCCCTGATTCTGATCTGCTGTATGCCCAGCTGCATACCCAGCTAACAGCCTGGCTCTGTAATGGCATGGCACCACAGCTGCATTACAGAGCCGCAAATGCCGCCCACCACCGAGATTGCCCTTGCCCCATAGCCAGATCCCCGGCTTTGGGGAACCTCCTTCACACCTCCTGTCCCTGCTGGTCGCCACTGATACCCCGCATCCAGGGGGACTTATTCCACCTCTGAGGTGGAATAAGATCCCCATCTAACTGACCTACCCCGGACATACAGGGCCGACCTTAGAATTGGCCCTGTATGTCCAGAGTGACAGTCCGCCCAGACACTACCCTCGCTCCGCCTTCCGCCTGCCCCCTTCCTCCCCTGTCTAAGGTTCCCCGTACAACTCCGCTGTTCATATAGGGAGCCTTGCACAGGGACGGCAGAGGGGACAAATAGCGGGGATGTGCGTCCAGGCAGGGCATACATTCCTGCTGTTCATGGCTCGGAATAGACCCCATAAGTTATAGAAAACTATCACTTATGCGCATATTCTGGAAATCCCGTTGATGGCCTTGAAAGTCAACAGTAGGGTCTTGAAGGTGAGTCTGCTGTGGATAGGGAGCCAATGGAGCTGTTTCAAGATGGGCATCACATGGTCACGCCTGGAGGCGCCATGTAGCACTCTAGCTGCGGTATTCATTGCTAGCTGGAGTGGACACAGCGTGGCTCGTGGAAACCCTTGTAGGATCGCATTGGCGTAATCGAAATGTGGGATGATCAGCGCTTGATAGATTGTCCGGAAGTCGTCTGGTTCTAGCAAGGAGCATAAGTGTCTGAGAGTCCGGATCTTATGATAGACTGCTTTTACCATGTTGCTAATGTGCGCTTTCATGTCTAAGTGTTGGTCTAAGGTGACCCCAAGGTATCGGTTTGTAGCTCTGCTTCCTTGACTTTTAGGCAGGCTGGAGGGATGAATTCTTGGTTCTTCGTGACAAACAGAACTTCTGTTTTCTTGTGCTGTATTCGGAGGTTTTGGGTCTGGAGCCAGTTGGCCACTGCATCGAAGCAGTCTGCTAGTGGGGAAAAGTCTGGATGGTCAGTTAAGAAAGGCATGTAGAGTAGCACATCGTCGGCATATATCAAGCAGTTAACCTTGAAGGATCGGATGAGGTTACAGATTGGCTGCATGTAAAGGTTGAACATCAGGGCGGAGAGAGAGGAACCCTGTGGGACGCCCTGCTTCTGGTGGAAGGGTTCCGATGTTGAGGTTTCCGAGCGTACGTGCTGCCATCTGTTGGACAGGTATGATTTGCACCAGTTTAGTGCTGTGTCACAGATACCTTTCTCTTCAAGCCGCTTCAGGAGGATCTCATGGCTTACCGAGTTGAATGCGGCGGCTATATCCAAGAAGACGAGGACAAACCCTTGGCGGGTGCTATCGATTCCGGTAATTATGTTGCTGAAGAGGGTAGTGAGTAGGGTTTCCACACCATGGGATTCCCTGAATCCATGTTGGCAGGGGTCCAGCGGGGCGGTGTCATCAATGTGGCGTTGTATCTGGCGTTGGACTTCTTTTTCAATTATTTTGGCTAGTAGTGGTATGCTTGATATAGGTCTGTATGATTCAACCTTCTGAGGGTCGAACTTGTTATTTTTCAGCAATGGCCTGATGGATATGTGTTTGAGGCTTTGGGGGAATGAGCCGGTTGCGAAAGACAGGTCCATGAGTCTGGCTATGAATGGGCTGAATTCGCTACGTAGCTCTTTTATCCAGAAGGCAGGACAGGGGTCCATCTGTGCCATGGAGTTGTTGATCGAGGCGATTGTGTCTTCGATGTGCTTCTTGGACGGGGTGGAGAAGGTGGTCAGTGGTGTTGTGTATGTTGGTTCTTGGTCGGTGGTGGGTACTGAGGAGTTGTTGGTCTGGTATAGCTTTGATTGCAGGAAATCTGCGAATTCTTGAGGGTGAATCATACTTGATTGATCAATATGTAAAATACAAAAATTCCCATGCATCAAAATAACATCCCAACCCACATGCTAATCCACCTTTCCCCTATCCCTCCTCTCCCACAGATGGTTTGGAGCTACATGTCCCACATTTTCAAAATAACAAAAATATCACCTAACCAATCCCAATCTCCTCCCTACAAATCAATAAATACCACACACTACTCCAAGTCAATTATTAAAGACTCGGATATTGTAGCAAAATAATTCCCTACACTGAAAAACCATCGACCCAGCCCCACTAAGTAGCCTCCACCAAAAAGTAGGATAACTGCACTCTGCTGCTCCAATCGCTTCCTAAGGAACAATCACTTTTAAGTCACTTCTTCAGAGGTATCCTTTTCCCACTGTGGGCTGCCTTGTCAGGTTGGACGATGATGACCAATGGGCAGGGATGGAGTCAGTCAAAAAAGCAGCCAGTGGAAAAGCTAAGGCACCTCGTCACTGCTGGGGGAGACCAAACACACTAATGGTGAGTTCCAGGCATGTTGATATGATCCATCCACCAGGGCTGGTGCTACCATTAGGCGATCCAAGCAGTCGCCTCAAGAGCCATTGGTCTGAGGGCGGCCCATTATGACCACTCTCTGGGACCTGCAGCGGCGGCAATGATTTTTAAACGCAACACAGTACTTACCATATCCTTTGGCGCTGTGCGTTATTCCTGCTTCCACCCTCTCCGTTGCTGAATTTGCATAGGAGCAGAAGCAGGAACAGCAAAGGCATTGCTGCTGCTACAGGTCCAGTGGCAGCAATGAGGTTCACCAAGGGCCCTGCCATCCACTCGTTTCTATGCCTATTCCTTCACAAGAGTATTGAAGGGATTGGTTAGCTATTGTGCACTCAGTAGCACAACCTCTGCACTTGTCTAGCTAGCTCACTCTCCTTGGTCGTTATTCATGGGAGGGCCTTTCATCCAGAGCCCATGACAAAATACTACAGGAGAAGATGAATGCGTCAGCTGTGTTCATTGTCGATATATGTTCACTCTGTCAGGTGTCTGCCCTTCAAAAATTAAAATTAGAAGGGAAGAGAATGCAAGGAGGGACTATAACAGCCCATTCCTAAAATAGCTCACTGGCTTTCAAGGCAAACAATCATTTCCTTCTTCAGTTTCCTTAAAGCAGTGGCTGTCGCTGATTGCTAATAGTCACTCACTGGGTACAGGTTGTGTTTCAAAGGCTGCTATCAGGATCTACTGCAGTTTCTTTTATTGTCTAATTCTTTTTTGGATAATAAGAGATAGCTTGTCCTGCAAAATCCCCGGTGTGCATTTGGTTGGCGTTCTGGAAAGCATTCCCCATTCTGAAACTCAATATTTCATATCCCATAATAAATAAAGGGTCAGAAGTAAGAGAGCAGGGAACACACGGATAACGCAACAGATAGCTTGTAATATATTGCCAGGCAGACAAATGAAGGCCATTGCTCTTTGCTTATGTCATCAATCTGACAAAAAGAAGTATGGGAGCAAAGAAATAGACAAAACAGTCACAGTGTGCACACTGCAGTGTAGTGTAGGCGTTTGCAAAACAGAAGAATGTGGCTATTAGAATTCTTCACTGCAAAACAGAAAGAATATATCAATGCGCCGGTTCCTGCTTGTAAATCTTTTCAGTTGCTCTCAGAATTTAAACAAAACACAACTTCAGGACAGCAACCCAGACTCTTTGGGATACAGGCAAGAAAATGAATAGCAGGCTAGCAAGTGATGCAGCTACAGGGGCTCTATGAGCTGAATTTTGACAATTGCATTTCCAAGATAAATTTTGCGATTGTAGAGATAATTTTAACAAAAACTTTACTCTGTACTTTCCAGAAACCTTGCCGTTGTTGGGAATTTAGCAAATTTTTCTCTTTCCGCTTTCTATCTTAGGATAGAGGAGTGGCCTAGTGGTTAGGGCAGCATCCTAGAGTCAGAAATACCAGGGTTCAAATCCCACAGACACTCCTTGTGGTCTTGGGCAAGCCACTTACCCCTCCTTTGCCTCAGCTACAAACAGATTGTGAGCCCTTTGGTGACAGTGAAATACATACTGTACCTGAGTGTATCTTGCCTTGATATTCTCCTGGAAATTAAAAAAAAAATTGAAACCACAGTCCAACTGCAAACGCAGTAATCGTTAATGACGGTGACAAAACCCTTACTTTAGCTCACAACTGCAATCTAATGTTACAATGATGTTTATGTATTAGTACAGCCTGTATTCAGTGCCGGTTCAAGGTGTTGGAGCCCTAAGTAGACCTTAAGCCTTACACACAGACACATATACCCACGGCTGTCAACATCTATTGTGTAGCTTTGCATGCCCTGCTCTTTGGTGCCCCCCCCCTGATGTTGCCGCCTTGCTCACCTGATGGTTGTGCCGATCATGCCTGTGTTGCTCGAACAAGATTTCCATATCATCCTGCTAGACCAGTCCAGACAAGTGGGTCTGCTTTGAAAACCTGTTTGCACAAAATTTATCTAGCCCCCTTTATTAGCATGTGGAATGCCCAACTTTGAACACTACAGATCTGTTCCAACAGCACAGGATGGGAAACCTTTGCTGAAAGAGAGACTCAGTTTTAATACTAGTCTTGCTGCAATTACTGCTGTTGGGTGAGAACTGATAACTCTAGATTCTCATGAAAGCCAAATATTAGCATTTGGTACTCAGAAAGACATGTGAAATCCTTGCAACTGAAATGAGCTTGAACACATCAAGTAATGCAAAAAGAAATCCAAATGTATGCAGCTGTTCCACAGATTCTACAGGCATCAGAACAGGGTGAGCCACACGGGCCTTGACCCTACCAATATTTGCCTGCCATTCGCAATCTCCTGCCTACCGTGATCCTGGTGGGCAAAACAGGAGGGGAAGGACACGATAACAGCCTCAAAGCAGGTTGTCTGTTCACGGGGGAGGAAAACTAAGGGTAGAGTTAGGGCAGAGTTAAGCCCGCCCCCCCTCCCCCCAACAAATAACTGTTCCGCTGCCCTTGTCAGATTCTACCCAGGAGATGCTGCAAAAAACTTAGGGCCTTCTATCAAGCAGCATGTAAGTACATGTCTGAAGCTGCCTGGGCTGGCAGATATATATACATATATATATATTTTTTTCTTTTTTTTTAAAGTGCCATCAAGTCAATGCTGACTTCTGGCAACCCAGCAGCCCCTGGGTTTTCATGGTAAGGTATGACCTGAAGTAGATTGCCAGGCCTTTTCTTCCAAGGCAAGGGAGGGTTAGTGACTTGCCCAAGATCACAAAGAGTGCCACTGGGAAGCAAACGCAGATCTCTTGGGTGCTAGGCTGTTGCTCTAACCTCTAGAACCTCTAGAATCCTCTAAAACCTTTCTCGTGACCCAGCTTATGTCATAAAAGTTAGTGCTTCTTTTCCCATAGAAAATCCCTTCCAATGTGCACATATGGACTGTGCATCTCATTTTAAACAATTAGGACATACTTTTGTTACTGTCACAATACTTATGTGATTACTTCCATGAGAGTGGCTGACTGTTATGATCCACCTTTATCTCTGCCTGGTTATTTCTGGCTCAGATCATCCAGCATCCATTACAATCTGCATTCTTGAAGAGGTGTGCTACCTGTTTCTTCTGAAGAGGCTCTGACCAGCTCTGCTTCGTTCAGTCTGACTTACTTTATTGACAAAATATTGAGCAAAGAGACCCCCAGAGCCCACTCCAGTATATCACTGCATTCTTGGAAAAAGAGAAAAAATCCTACCTATTTGTGAAATGAAGGCAGAATCATATGTTAAAGGACATGAAGTCCTCGTCTTTGGCGCTGACTGTATGTTCTGTGGTAATGATAAAGAAACACGGTGTAGGTGGATATGAATCATAATACAACAGCAAACAAAAGCATCCATTAGAACATTGCTGTCTCCCCTGCCGTTGCTTTGAATGCATCGCCTCAGGGATCAGTCTAAATTTGCAATTTCAAAGGCTGCAAATAGAGTATTTTAAAATATCGATAGAATGAAAATGATATTTTCCCACCAGTCTGTTTCTAAAAGTTTCTGTTCACCTTCCTGCTAATAGTAGAGGACACCATAGATTCCTCACTAGTTCAACGTGCCTCTTTTTGAAAGGAGACGTTTTGTGAAGCAAGGAGTTGGTATCACCCGTTTGGAAGGATGCCAGAACTGAATAAGCACTCCTAGAGATTTCTAGAAGTTCTGTGATGTCATGGGTCAGGCTCTGAGGCCAATCTACTAAGATACATCAGATTTCATATTTAGTAACTACTCTGGTATATGTACTAAGTTGCAGTAAAACTTGAAATTTTACTGTAGCCCAATTTACCATGTGAGTCACTAACCCGCAGTACCACAACACTGCAGGTTAGTGACTCACTTGGTAAACTGAAGTCATTCCTGGCCATAATAATGTAAAGATAGTGGGCCAAAAGTTGTGCTTGCTATTTTTTAAAGTGGCTGATAATATACAAAAAATCTTCACACCCCCAGTCTCCACCCACAACAGAAATCACACCCAATCCATGCTCTCCACAGAAATCCCTCCCAATCCCTCCTAACATGAGCCCTCCCATTCTCAATTCCCCTAGCATCCACCAGTGGTTTCCCTGATGGCTAATAGAGGAGGACAGGAAGGATCTCCAGTCACTAGAGTCCCATCAGTGCCTGGGTTCAAAATGGTAAGGAAATCTCCCTAGCGGTACTGTTGCAGTACTACTTTTAGGGGGATTTTAGCACCATTTTAAAACCAGGTGCTGAACCTCCAAGGAAATTCTTGGTATGTGCCGGGAGTGGATGAGGGGGTTGGAGGGTTCATATTAAGGATGAGGATGAGGGTAATTCCTTTTGGAAGCAAGGATTGAGGAATGATTCCTGCTGGAGATGTGGATTAGGGGTGGGAGGGTTCTTCCTACAACAGCAGACCCTAAAAGAGAGTCAAAGCTGGTGTTATCATTCCATGAATAACATTTCAACTTGTGAGGTCAAACTCAAGCTGTGTTATTTATTTTGTATAATAATGAGATTATTTGCATTTCATTATGACTTTGCCTGTGCTACACTAAATAATCATGCCTTAAAGGCAAATAATGCATGATTTTGCCATTAAACAGATGTTATTCATCCAAATATATGTGTTTTTCCTTAATGCACATTAGTAACTACGGCCCATAGTTTCAACCTACTAATGAGTACAAAAAAGCTTCTATACCATTGTTAAATGGTGGGATTGGATTGATTCTGCAGCTGCTTTCAGGAAAGGAGCTAATGACATGCCAGTGAGAAGAGAGGGAAGTTCAAGGCCTTGTAGCATGAGTTATAGTCTCTGCTTGAACTCCAGTGCAGTAGATGGAGCATGGAGGAGGAGCAGATGACATGGAGATTCTTCTAGAATCTGCATGCCACATGAACTTCCTTAATAGAGCTGTAGGAATCTAACTGGATCCTTCAGTAGCCAGAGAAGATGTCCTGTAGGTTGTCACAGACTTCTATTGGGACCTCCATTCCCCAAAGTAGTCCAGTTGGTCCAAGCTGACTGGATCCTGGAGGGTATCACTAAATCTGCCGAGCATGCAAGAAGAGTAGATATGGATAAACTCTTCATGCTGGAGTTGCTGCATGAGGCTGTCAAGTCCTTCAAGTAAGACAAAATTCTAAGCAGTGTCAACCTCACTGTTAAAATGTGAGAGTTTGTTGGCCTAGACTTCGAAAATATTCTATGAATCAAATGCCACAAAAAATGGCAAAAAAATCTTTTCACTTACAGTAACTTCAGTCAAATAACTTTGCTGCTGAAATGAGTCTTCATATCTTTTCCAAAATCAATTCTACATTTCTTTTTTCGTTTCTCCATTGTAATTTAACAAACATCCTATGACTGAATGGCAATCACAGCCTGTATTTCCCCAGCAGTGATAATCAAACTTGTTATAGCAGCAGATATCGAATTATACTGACAGAATAGAGCTCACACCATCACCGGTCTGGACAACTGCAGTCTGGTGGATTCCGCATCATCATCACTCTGCCTTATCCACCACCTTCGATGCGCGCTAAAAAAACAAAGTCACTTGTGTATCTTTCACTTAGTCCACTGACTTCATACAATTGTGGGCTCAAAAATATATACTCCTGATCCCCAGATACCATGCACATGTTTCATTGTCCAACTCTTAAATGCATATCACATGATAGCTACACCTAATCACAGGACAGACTCATTCAAAAAGATTCAGTCATATATAAAACCAATGTCATTCTATAGCAGTATTAAGACCCAATGGTTCCAGAGTTTGCTACCAAAAAATGAATGCTGTTCATGTTAGCACAGCTGCTTAATTAAATCTCCCCATTCGGAAAATGCATTACTTCTATCACAAGACATTAACTATTCTACTTAGGGCTGGATTCAAATTGTTGGCACCCATAGGCAACAATGGGGGGGGGGGGCTCTCCCCCCCTCTCCCCCCCCGATTGGCTCTTCCCGTTATCCTGCTTACCTTACCACCCGGTTCCCGAGCAGCAGCAGTAAGTTCGTTAATTAAATTCAGCATATATTCCTGTTACTATAGAAAACCCTGCAAGGGGGGAAAGGAGAAGGCAGGATAGAGGGCCCGGGCAGCCCTGGGCTGAATTTAATTAACGAATCTGCTGCTGCTGCCCAGGGACTGGAATGCACGTTGAGCAGGACGTTGCTGCAGAGCCGATCAGCGATGCGAACACTGAGCTACAGCATCAAGCTCAGATTGAGATATCCAATCTCAAATGTTACATAGTAACATAGTTACATAGTAAGTGACGGCAGTCGGAGTGTCATTTATGCCATTAATTGCCCATGCCCCGAAGACATATGTTGGGCAGACGTCAAGGATGTTCAAAACTAGGATTAATGAACATTTGTCAGCAATATGCCATTCTATGGAAAAAGCTTTGTTGGTGCAACATTGGCAACAGGGACACACAGTAAAACCAGGCCTGGATTTAGGAATAGGCAATAAAGGCGCCAAGAATGGCATATCTTATGTTGTTATGTACTTAACTATAGTTTTAAACCTTACTCTAAGCCAGCTATTCAACTAAAAAAATACACCCAATATGAAATAGCAGATTAGATGTTTTCTATAACTCTACTTGGCCATATTACCTATATTACGCAACAGTTTTGGCTTAAGTAAGCTATTTGAAATAGTACGCCCAACATGAAATTACATATGAGGTGTTCCTTTATAAAATGCCCTACTTATGCCACTTCTCTAACTAGATTATTTATATTATGTAACAGTACCAGGTAAGTCAGCTATTTTAAAAAGTATGTTGAATATGAAATTACATATTGGGTATTATTTTTAAAGTAGCTATTAGGTAACTGTTACATACGACAGAATATATGAAAGCAGCAGTTCTGAGCACATCTATCACAAACAGGTCGTCAGCAAAGAAAAGGAAAGTAGATCATGAATGTCAAATGGCTAACCAACAATGGACAATCAATTACTTCTGTGTGCAAAGAATCTGTAGCTGTGCTGAAAGAGTACAACAAAGACAGGCCTTATATAACATAGCATACGGAAAGATATGGTGTGTTAGAAAGAAAATTACAAGTTGCAAATGTGGTGGCATTAAGGAGAAGTTTGGGAAAGGGACAAAAAAATCATTTAAAAAAATACACTAAAGAAAACGTGGTAGCTGTTAGAGCCAGTTCTAATTTGACTCAAACAGCTGCTCACTCTACAGAGGGCCCATTCAGTGGGGTGAATTTATTAAGAACGTGTACTGAAGAAAGCTGATGGCGCATGTACTGATAAAACAGGTTCCTTTGCTAATGCAAGTTTATCTGCAAGCCAGGACCGGATTTAAGATTTTGGTGCCCATAGGCAAAACCAGACATTAGATCTCAGAGTCAGGGGGAGAGGGCGGATTATAACAGAGATCCCAAAGATTGGACAGGCAGAAGAGGAGCCGAGAAAAACCACAGTGACACAGTTGTACCCCTCAGAAGCAACACATGCAGATGTCCTGAAAGTAAGCAATAGGAGACTTTTCTTTGGCCTTGGTATAAATTTGGTGCCCTAGGGCCTAGTGCCTGTGTTGTTGATGCCTAGATCAAGGTCTGCTACAAGCAGTCACTACAAAAAGGTGAAGATATGGGAGGAAAGAGTCTCTAGGCTTAAAAGGTGTTGTGCACAATTGTATTACCTTTTCACCAGCTTCGGATGAAGGTGATGTTGTCACTGGTACGGCACAGTTGCTTATTTTCATTGGAAGGACGAATAGACATTTTCAGAGAGCTGAAGAGTTAGCTGTTCTTAAAAGGGCCTATTTATTAGGCAGCATTCAATGTTTAATGCAGGTTTTAATGCATCTTAAGCACTTAACATGTAGCATTCTATGCAGATGGGGACAAACAACTGGTCTTTTACAGTTGCACTGGAAGCTGCAGCTCTTTCTCCTCTCCGGTTAAAAAAAAAATGTCTCTTCAGCTTGACTGGTGGACTCTAGGGTCTGCATGCCATCTTCTCTGGTCCTTTCCACTAGTGCTGCTGCTGGTCCTAAATCTCTCAGCAGCATCAACTGAATTTCCTTCTTGGCTTCTACAACCATTTCCGTGCCTTTCCTTCCCAAGCACTGTGATTCAATCAGACTAGATTGTAACCTCTATTTAGAAGGAACTGTCTCTCATATGTATCTATACAGAGCTGCCTATACCTAGGAATGCTTTAGAAATAAGTGGCAATAGATGACAGGCAGAGGTAAGCAAACAATATAACTGCCTGCACTCTTTGGGTTCCTTTTCTTTTTGACTGGAGTATATACTAGCAGACTGTCTGGACCCACAGAGCCTCAGGTTATTGCGACAACGATAGAACATCACCTGCCTGTGCCTCTTTGCCCTGTCTCATGTAGATATTTTTCTCCTACCCTCACTCTGCAATGCTCAATATGTTGCTGCAGAACAGACCCACACACAGACAGGCTGAGAGATGGCATGGAGAGCAAAACACTGCTGCTACTGCCTCTTTTTCACTTTCAGGGCTCTGTGCTCTTAGGAGAGTCTCTCTGTTTTTTTCAAACTTTTTGCTTCACCAAACTATTTTTCTAGCTAGTGTCTTTCTGTCCATCTTCTGTCTGAATGCAGGTCAGAAAATAGTGCTTCCCATCCGTCTCCGTATCCAATTTAAACTTCTCCTCCTGACCTATAAATGTATTCACTCTTCTGCTCCCCAGTACCTTTCATCTCTCATCTCTCCTTACACCGCCTCTCGGTTGCTTCGCTCTTCTAATAGTCTTCATTTATCTGTGCCCTTTACTCATACTGCCAATTCCAGACTTCGCTCCTTCCAACTGGCAGCACCCTTTGCTTGGAATAGTCTTCCTATCTCTGTGCGCCAGGCGTCCTCCCTGGCCACTTTCAAGTTCAGACTAAAATCCCATCTCTTCACTATTGCTTTCCATTCCTGTCTTACCCTATCTTGATCTCTCTATCAACATTTGCTTACTTTGTCCTGTAAATTTTTGTTATTTGTATTATGTAACTTATTTTGTTTTCTGTCTTATTAGATTGTGAGCTCTGATGAGCAGGGACTGTCTCTCTTCTATGTTTGTATAGCGCTTCGTATGTTGCAGCGCTTTATAAGTCTTTAATAATAATAATAATAATTTGTTGCAGATTTGTTTCATTTTCCTAGGCAAATGCTGATGGCATCATCAGCCATGGAATTTGAGGGAAAGGTGGCAGGAATAGGCTTGTTTGACTGATACAAGTTTCAGCATGATTTGTGAAATGCTTTGTGCTTCTGCCTTCTCCTCCTCTCAACGTGGCTCCAGTTTCTCTGCCCTCCCCCCTCCCTGTGGGCACAGTTTGCTGCCAAAAATCAATGGAACAAATCAGCCCCTCATCCATTCAGTTCATTTAAAGGTATACAAAACAAAATCCCCTCATTCATTGTGTTTTACCATTCATCTGAAAACAAATATGCATTCCTACTAGACTATAAGCCATCTTGGCCTGGTAAATATTACAAATTATAATGTATTGCCTAAGTTCATGGAATTGGAGTTAGCTCGGTGGCACAATAGCTAAATGCAGGTTTGCTGGAGTTAAAGGTTGTGCTTCAGTGGTATAAAGCTGGTTTAGGTGTTTAGAAAATACAAAACTTTGCCTGGATTTGCCTTTAGGGCCTCTGGGCCCAGTTTGCTGCTGTGCTTTCCACATCTCAAGCCTGCTCTAAGTGAGCACACCTTAAGCTTTGTAATTTAATAATTAGTTATTGCTTCAATGTTCAGAAAACAGCTGAGCTTCATTGAGGTCATAGAGCATGGGATCACTGGTGATGTACCTGTTAACTACCTATAACTGAGTTGGAGGAGCTGAAAAGGAAGCATGTTTAGATGAATAATGGAATTCTTGCCCAAATAACTAAAAAGAAGCCCAAATACAGTTAGCGCCCAAACTCTTGGTACCATTACAATGCTTAAGGCATCATACTATGCAGAGAAGGATGAAGTTGGTAGATTAGCTAACTATCTCAAAATGCATAGGTCTAGATCAAGGATCTGAAGCCTACTGTATGTTCTCTGTCAGGTGCAATAGTGCCAGAGACAATCATATACTTACCACAACTGGGATCACTCATGGGGGATAGCAGGGACCATGAGCGTGCACCTTCACTTTAACAGCTCCCTATTCCTTTCAGGTTGAACCCTCTGGTATTAGGGAGCAGCCAGGGCTTGAAGCAGAGTAGACACCAAATAGACAGAAGAGGAGGTAGGAGAAGAACCAAGCATAGCATAAAATCCAGACAGAGACAGAGGCTGGGTCCAGGAACAGATAGAAATCAGGCTACAGCTAGGCATAGAACCAAATACAAACAGTACGCAAAGGCAGAATCCGGGAAGAGGCAGAGGTCAGGGCAGGCAACAGAGATTCGATACTGGAAAACTAGCAGATGTCAGACACCAAGAATCAGAGTACAAGGCACGCAGAGCTTCCATGAAAGACCAATCTGAGAACAGAGAATACTAGGGGTTTCAGGGTGTGTGTATATATGCAGTGAACCAATCAGTGGCAGCCTTCTTCAAGGTCAGTTAGTCCTCTTTGGAAGAGTCAATCGGCCAGTGCCAACTCATAGGGTAGAGACAGGTAGCAGGACAAAAACAGGAAGAGATCCTAGTTCACTTTTTATTTAAGAAACGATTCCTACAATGTAAACGCATGACAATACTTGGGTAGCTGAGGCCTTTTGAGATCACTCTGAAAAATTATACTAGTCTGAAACCATTGATTTGGCAACCCCTCTGGCATCCTTCCTCTCTTAGATAAAATCTACCACAATTAAGTGCAAATGATCCATAATATTTAGACTTTCCGAGAAATAGAACACACAGTTAATGCCCCCTACTCAAGAATCCAGGCCTAGAAAGCTATGATGTAAATTTTTATTGCTCTTTTTCCCTCAGTGCTGGTTCCATAGCTGCATGCTTTGTTTCACGCATTGGGTCAGCCAGATGCCAGCACAGGTAAAATTGCTAAGCCCTGTAGAAATCTCACTTTGATGAGCAAATATAGGCCTATATTCTTGTTCAATGCAGACTAAAACATTTTTACTAAAGTTTTAGCTGATTGTTATTACCAGATCTTGTATATAAAATCATACATTCAACACAGATTGTTTTTGTGAAAGGACAGAATATAATTGATTTTTTATTTATTCTCAAAATTTGATAGACTACATTTTGAAACCTAGAAAGCCACCCAGGAGGGTGTACAATATTATAAAAAAATAAGGAGAGAAATTACAACATAATTTAGAAAGGAGTAGAGTGGAGGAAAGAGGAGAAGTTAGGCAGGACAAATATGCCATCGCTGTTCCCTAAAGGCTTCTCCAAAGGCAAGCTGCAACAACCATGTTTTCAAAGCTTTCTTAAATTTGGGAAAAAGTGATTCCGCATGCATGCAGAAAGGCAAAATCAACTTAATGCACATTAACCTATGAAATAACATGAGTACAATCAATTTCTGTGCTTTAAAATGTTTTACTACAAGTTTTAAAACAATTCTGAGCAGGAATGTGTGAAATGAACCAAAACATTAATGAAAACGACAGAGAAAAGCCAATTGTTTGTCTGTGCATATCCCTAAAAGATAGTTGGGGGTCCCTAAAGGAAATCCATGCTGGCTGAGGAGAGAATAGCCCAGTGAAGAGGCTGGAAGTATCAGGAAATATCAGGACTAGAAGAGGAATCTATGCCTGGGGAGCATCATTGACATGCACTCAAGTCTGCCATTTTCAAACTGACCCACCCCCCATCATACCTAATCCTTTTATCCACAGCAAAGATGGAGTAGAGTTATGGTGAAGGGAGACATGGGAGATGTTCATTTTGAAAACCCTGTGCGTAGTTTTAGCATTTATTTTTGCACTTGTGAAAATAAAAGCCCAGTTTCCACAGCTGGCTACATTTTTCAGATGGAGTATCCTAGCTCTCAGGATACTTTTCCTTGTGAGGAGGATGAGAGGTCGGCAGTATGCACCAGAGCCCTACTGGAGAACAATGCAGTTCAGATCTTTGCTGTTCACATCAAGACAACACACAAAGCTGGTTTTCTCCTTTTCTCCCCAGAAGAAAACAGAATAAACTACAGTCTTTGAATGTCCCATGCCCCTCTCCCACTTACCCCAGGCACATTTTTTGATTTATAGACCTTTACTCAATTAAGAGATTGTAGAAAAGGAGAATAAAAAACATTCTGTTGGATGGTACACGCAGGATGTAAGAGAGGCCAAAAAGCAGTTAAGAACTTATGAGAGACAACGGGTGGAAAAATACAGTAACAAGCTGAAAACTCATCATATAACAGCTATGTACTCCTATAAGTCTATAATTGCAGAAGCAAAAAAGAAATATTTAACAGCGCACCTTAATGATGCATTTTCTAAACCTTTGGAGCTTATTTTCAATTGTCCACAACCTTATAAATGTTCCAGATACTTACATGGATAATGAAATGCCTTCTGGTGACAAACATGCTAATTATTATACTGTTAAAATGAATGATTTATAAGCGAGAAATAATGACATTTTGGCAATAGCATTGGATAGGGTAAATCCAGTTACAGAATGAAGTGATGCAGCAGATGAGGTAAAACCAGCCGAAGGAGAAAGAAATAGGTCTATGTTAGTTGCAGCAGATGGTTGATGATCGAAGTAATGAAATATTGCAAGCTGTAGTAAATGAGACAGATATAATAGGGGAGCAAAATGGGTTCATTATAGGTCATTGGATCTGAAGGAAACAGAGTATAATTATTAGAGGAATGTCAGCCTCGGAACGCTCACTTGATGTCATATCAGTGTCAGAAGTTATTCATCTTCAAATCTTGGATTTCCTAACCTCATTAATTAATGCATCTCTGCAAGAAGGAATGTTACTGCAAGAACTGAAGTGTGCGTCTGTACCCCAGTTTTGAAAAATAATTGTTTAGCTGGTGCTGCTCCTATAGACCAATAATTGATCAGCCATTTGCAACCAAATTGATTAATCAGGTGGTCAGGCTTCAATTTGATAATCTTCATAGACTTAAGCTATTGAATAAATTCCAGCATGTTTTTTTGGAAAGATCACAGCTGCAAGCAGTGAGAGGGAGAAGATCAAGTACCAAGAAATGCAGTCAGAGACCACAAAAATATGGCAGAAAGATACCAAGTTATTTCCCACCGTGTTGGGGGCCACAGACTTGATTAAGAAGAATGTCCAAGCACACCTTGATAAAGCATTTATTTATTTATTTAATTGGTCTTCTATACCGTGTTTCCAAGGATCAAGGCGGTTTACATAGAACATAATTTCAACATTACTGGGAACTTATAACATTATAACATGATATGCATGACTATAACATAGAGAACAGTTTAACAGGATATAAGAGTCAACTTAAACATTGCAGTGGGGGGGATGACGGGGGAAGAACTGGGGGGACGGTAGGGTCATGTAAGTGAGCATGGGTGGTAGTGTTCAGAGCAGGTTGACATTTGGTTGGAGATTGGTATGGATTAGGTAATACTCTCAAAATGCTCCAGGGATAATCCAAGAAACTACTGATGAATGAACCCAAAATACAAGTTAGACAAAGGATAGAAACTATTCTGAAAATCAAAATTACTGGCCATAGGATAGATATGGCTTGATAGACAAAGCCAACATAGATTTGGTAAAGAGAAATACTAGTTTACCAATCTGCTAAATTTTTTTGAGGTTGTCAATAAACGTGGATAAGTAAGAGTCAATTGATATGATGGCATAGTTTAGATAGGGTGCGGAAATCAGAATTGAGACATCCAGGTCGCCATATTTACAATTGTGCCAGTATTTTAGAAAAGGCTCTGCTAAACATAGAGCTGTTTCTAAAATCCACATTCACAGGCTATGGGAGGAGTGATTTCAGAAAGATAAATAAAGGAAAAATCAACAACAACCTATTCATGTAAGTGCAAATATTTCACAATGAGCTTGTCTAATTGTCAGCACTTACAAGTGTATCTGGGCCATTCTGCAAACACAGACATGCTGAAGATGTCCTCAAGATTCAGTGGTGGCTTCTGCAAGAGCCAGCAAGTCCCCAAAATAAGATCCAGCAGGTCCTTTCTGAGGTTCATCCAGTTGGGTGGTGTTTTTCTCGGAATGGTCTCACATCACATCAGACCATGGGATTCTCAGTTAGAGCTATGCGCTGAGTTTGCAGAACTGCTGCAGGATGCCTTTGTGGAGTCTCCCTGCGACACCCCATTCAAGCGGGTGTCAATAGAGGAAACTCTACAGCACCTCCTGAAGTCGCAGGCTATTCAACCAATGCCCTCTGCAGAGCAAGGTAGGCAAAGTCAAACTCAGAGTGTTACATTTCTGCATGGAGAACATCAGGTTGGTCTTTGTGCCAGGAAAGGAGTTTCTCAACACCCTGGCTATTGCTGAAGCATACATTCCTCTTTCCATCTGGAAGCAATACCAGCAATTTCTTTGCATCTGTGTTCTGGGCTGCTATTTTCAGTTTCTGACTTTGCCCATTTGCCTGGCTATAGATCCTTGCGCCTTCTTGAAGGTCATAGTAGTAGTGGTGGGATTTCTGTGCAGGCAGGTGATTCACTTTCTCCCATACCTGGACAACTGGCTAATTTGGTCAAACTCCCTGGAGAAGTCCAAGGATGATACAGTCTGGTGATTCACTGGAGGGAAAGGCTGGGGTCGGTGATCCACTATTACAAGAGCATCTGCAAATTTGATTACCTCACTCGTTATTCCCATTTCCAGGTCATTTACGAATATGTTAAAATGCAGCAGGCCCAGCACAGATCCCTGGGGCACTCTACTATTCACTTTTCTCCATTGAGAAAATTAACCATTTAACCCTACTCTCTGCTTTCTATCTTTTAACCAGTTCCTGATCCACAATAGTCACTGCCTCCTATCCCATGACTTTAATTTTACCGAGTGTCTCATGAGGGACCTTGTCAAAGGCTTTCTGAAAATCCAGGTACACTATATCAACCAGCTCACCTCTGTCTACCTGTTTATTCACACCTTCAAAAAAATATAACAGATTAGTAAGACAAGACTTTCTTTATCTAAATCCATGTTGGCTTTCTCCCATTAAACCATGACTATCTACATGTTCAGTAATTTTATTCTTTATAATGGTTTCTACTATTTTGCCCAATACCAATGTCAGGATCACTGGTCTGTAGTTTCCCGGATCACCCAAGGAACCCTTTTTAGAAATTGGCATTACATTGGCCATTCTCCTGTGTTCAGGTACTAGAGATGATTTTAATGCTAGTTCACAGATTACTAATAGCAGGTCTGCAATCTGATCTTTCAATTCTTTCAACACCCTCGGATGTATACCATCCAGTCCAGGTGATTTACTACTCTTCAGTTTATCGGTTTATCAATATTTCTGTCAATTCTTCCAATATATCATCTTTAAATACCATATGAGGCATGGATAATTGTCCTACATCTTCTTCAGTAAAGACCAAAGCAAAGAATTCATTCAATCTCTCTGCTATGGACTTGTCCTCCCTTAGTGACCCTTTTACCACTTTATCATCTAATGGTCCAACTGACTCTCTCACAGGTTTTTTGCTATGAATGTACTTTAAAAAGATTTTATTATGCATTTTTGCTGTCACGGCAAGCTTCTTTTCAAATTCTCTCTTTGCCTGCCTTATCAATGCCTTATATCTAACTTGCCAGTTGCCAGCTGAAGGACCTATTAAATGTGGGAAATGTGTGGTGTGTGCACATACTCTTGAAACACAAACAGTTATAGTCCCCAGGCAATGAGGAGTATACTATCTATGGACTGTCTACTTGTGACAGTCGGAGTGTCATTTATGCCATTAATTGCCCATGCCCCGAAGATATATGTTGGGCAGACGTCAAGGATGTTCAAAACTAGGATTAATGAACATTTGTCAGCAATATGCCATTCTAAGGTAAAAGCTCTGTTGGTGCAACATTGGCAACAGGGACACACAGTAAAACCAGGCCTGGATTTAGGAATAGGCAATAAAGGTGCCAAGAATTGCCTCAACTGACATATCTCAATCTGATAGTTCTACAATAACGTTTGGTCGTTTATCAGAGTGACAAATTGTACACAATCTCAAGTGTTAATCACTCCATTCAAATCTCCAGTCAAAACGTGAAATGTTATCGCTCTTACTGCGGTATTTCCAATCTATTGCTCAAAACCAAACATGCTATGAGACAGTTCAAACACTCGTTTATTCAACAAACCTTTCCCTTCTTTCTTAAGTCTCAACAGCTAATTAAGTGCATGGGTGCTCTCAGACTTCTGGGCACTCAATAGATTGGAAATACCGCAGTAAGAACAATAACATTTCACGTTTTGACTGGAGATTTGAATGGAGTGATTAACACTGGATTAGAAATTGGTTGACTGACAGACAACAGAAGGTGATGGTAAATGGAGCTCACTGGGATGAGAGGAAGGTGATTAGCGGGGTGCCCCAGGGTTCGGTCCTGGGCCCGCACTGTTCAATATATTTGTGAGTGATATTGCTGAAGGACTGAATGGAAAAGTCTGTCTTTTTGCAGATGACACAAAAATTTGCAACAGAGTGGACTCCCCCAAGGGAGTGGTTAACATGAGGAAAGATCTACAAAAGCTGGAAGACTGGTCTAATGCTTGGCAACTACGATTTAATGTGAAAAAGTGCAGTGTCATGCACTTGGGTAGCAGAAATCCAAGGGAAATGTGCACGATAGGGGGTGAGAGGTTGGTATGCACGGTTCAGGAGAAAGACCTTGGTGTGATTATCTCTGATGATTTCAAGGTGGCAAAACAGTGCGACAAGGCGGTGGCAAAAGCCAGGAGGATGTTGGGCTGCATACAAAGAGGGATTACCAGCAGAAAGGAAGAGGTACTTATGCCACTGTACAAGTCACTGGTAAGGCCTCACTTGGAATATTGTGTTCAGTTTGGAGACCATATCTTGCAAAAGATGTAAAAAGACTGGAAACTGTTCAGAGGAAGGCGACCAAAATGATTTGGAACCTGCGTCAGAAGCCTTATGAGAAGAGACTTGAAGACATAAATATGTACACTTTGGAGGAGAGGAGGGACAGGAGAGATATGATTCAGACCTTTAAATACTTAAAGAGAAATGATGAACAAACAAACCTCTTCCAAAGATGGGGAAGCTGTAAAACTAGAGGGTATAACATGAAGCTGCGAGGTGGTAAATTGAAAGGCAATGTCAGGAAATAGTTTTTCACAGAAAGGGTGGTGGATGCTTGGAATGCCCTCCCGATGGAAGTGGTGGGGGCAAACACGGTGATGGAATTCAAAATGGCATGGGACAAACACAGTGGATCCCTTTACAGCAACAGGATAAAAACAAAATAAACAGTACCATCTAACTTCTGAACCATCTAACGTCTCAACAAATAGGGGTGTCCTACATGGAGTGGTGGGTTCACCCCTAAACAAAGACATGGGGAGGGGTGGCCTGCGCAGAGCGACAGGTGCACCTACTCTTGCCATCTTGCTGGGCAGACTAGATGGACCATGCTGGCAGACTAGATGGACCATGCTGGTAACATAAGATATGCCATACCGGGTCAGACCAAAGATCCATCAAGCCCTGTATCCTGCTTCTGCCAGTGGCCAATCCAGGCAACAAGTACCTGCCAGGTTCCCAAAAGGTAGATAGATTCCATACTACTTATCGCAGAGGTAAGAAATGGATTTTCCCATTCCACTTTAATAATGGTTTATGGATTTTTTCTCCAGGAACTTGTCCAAACCTCTTTTAAACCTAGCTACACTAACAGCTTTTGCTACATCCTCCGATAATGAATTCCAGAGTTTGATTACGCTTTGAGTGAAAAAATATTTTCTCTGATTAGTCTTAAATATGCTACATTGTAACTTCATTGTATGTCCCCTGCTCTTTTTACTTTTCGAAGAAGTAAACAACAGATCTACTGTATGTTTGCTCATTCCATTCTACTCATTATTTTAAAGACCTCTATCATATCTCCTCTCAGCCATCTTTTTCCATGCTGAAGAGCCCTAACCTTTTAATATTTTCCTCATAGGGGTATCTTTCCATCCCTTTTATCATTTTGGCTGGTCTTCTCTGTACCTTTTCTAATTCTGCTATATCTTTTTTTAGATATAGCAACCAGGATTGCACACAATATTTGCACCATGGGGCGATACAGAGGCATTATAATAATAGTGTTTCCCTTTTCCTCAGCATCTTTTTGATGTCTCAGGCATTGAAGATGGTGATGTCCATAGGCAGGATGAGAGAGAGAGAGGTGGGGAGGGGAAGTTCAAACCCCAGGGATCATAGAGCATGGTCCTAAAACAAACAAAATCAGGCTCTTGTTTAGCTATGATACTTGGTGCCTTCAGAGTTTAGAACCCTCAGCAGTTGCCTATGTTGCCTACATCTAGGCCTGGTCTCAGATCTTTTCCTGGCAATAAGCAGGTGCCATAGGCAGGTGCTCCTCGAACACACTATTTCTGCTGGATAAGATATACTGGTTCAGCAGAATATCCCCTGCAGCATCCTTCAACCTTTTCCTCGACAGCACAGCTTCTTCCCCAACAGCATCTTACATTTTAAAGGCAGCTTTTAAGGCGTAGTCTCCTTTGGTTACAAGACAAGTCTCCCTTTGATTATGGAGTCTCTTTCTACTTGATAAAAGACACTAAAGCAGGCCAGCATACCACTCTCCCTTAGCAGCATCTCCCCTCTTCTTCCGCCTCCTTCCACACATCTTTCTGGAGTAACAATTTACTGATGGGATCAACAGAACTCCTCCAGTACTCACATTTGTTGCAGATGTTACAGCTGTGGGGGCAACGGAGGCAGGAATGAAAGGTGGGATTAGTAGGCCACACAATAAGGGTGTTGGGGCCACTTGGCTATAGTGATCATAGCATGATCATGTTTGATTTAATAAATGGAGGTGGGACGGTAAGGAAATCCACAGTACTACCTTTTAACTTTCAAAAGGGAGACTATGATAAAATGAGGAAAACAGTTAAGAAAAAACTAAAATGAGCAGTTGCAAAGGTTAAAGATTTACATCAAGCATAGGCGTTGTTTAAAACTACTATCTTGGAAGCCCAGACCAGCTGTATTCCACACTTTAAGAAAAGTGGAAGGAAGTCCAAAAAACTGCTAATATGGTTTAAAGGTGAGGTCAGAGAGGCTGTTGTTGCCAAAAAAGCATCTTTCAGGAAATGGAAAAAAGAGCCAAATGATGAAAACTGGAAACAACACAAGCACTGGCAAGTTAGATGCAAGGCATTGATAAGGCAGGCAAAGAGAGAATTTGAGAAGAAGCTTGCTGTGGAAGCAAAAATGCATAACAAAGACTTTTTCAAGTATATTCCTAGCAAAAAACCAGTGAGAGAGTCAGCTGGACCATTAGATGATAGGGTAAAAGGGCACTAAGAGGGGACAAGGCCATAACGGAAAGGCTGAATGAATTCTTTGCTTCAATCTTTACTGAGGAAGATGTAGGGATGTTACCCATGACTGAAATGGTATTTAAAGGTGATGCCGCAGAAGATTTAAAAGAAATATTGATCTATTGGGAAGATGTATTACAACTATTTAATAAACCGAAGAGTAGCAAATAACCTGGACTGGATGGTATGCATCCGAGGGTGTTGAAAGAACTGAAATATGAGATTGCAGACCTACTATTAGTAATCTCTGAACTATCATCAAAATCATCTGTAATACCTGAAGATTGGAGGATGGGCAATGTAATGCCAATTTTTAAAAAGGGTTCCAGGGGTGATCTGGGAAACTACAGACCGGTGAGCCTGACATCAGTACCGGGAAAAATGGTAGAAAACATTATAAAGAACAAAATTACTGAACACATAGACAGTCATGGCTTAATGGGAGACAGCCAACATGGCTTTAGCCAAGGAAGGTCTTGTCTTACAAATCTGTTACGTTTTTTTGAAGGTGTGAATAAACAGGTAGACAAAGGTAAATTGGTTGATGTAGTGTATCTGGATTTTCAGAAGGCTTTTGATGAGGTCCGTCATGAGAAACGTTTGGCAAAATTAAAAAGTCATGGGATAGGAGGCAGTAACTATTGTGGATCAGGAACTGGTTAAAAGATAGAAAGCAGAGGGTAGGGCTAAATGGCCAATTTTCCCAATGGAAAAAGGTGAATAGTGGAGTACCTCTGTGCTGGGTCTGCTGCTTTAAAACATATTTGTAAATGACCTGGAAATGGGAATAACGAGTGAGCTAATCAAATTTGCAGATGACACAAAATTATTCAAAGTTGTTAAAACCCATGAGGATTGTGGAAAATTGCAAGAGGACCTTGATAAATTGGAAGACTGGGCATCGAAATGGCAGATGAAATTTAATGTGGACAAGTGCAAAGTTATGCCCCTAGGAAAGAACAACCCAAACTATGGTTACACGATGCAAGGTTCCACATTAGGAACCACCACCCAGGAAAAAGAGTTAGGTATCATCGCCGATAACATGTTAAAATCCTCCGCCCAGTGTGATGCAGCGGCCAAGAGAGCAAATAAAATACTAGGTATCATAAGGAAAGGCATTGAGAATAAGGCAAAGGAAATATTGTTTTGGGGGGGTTGAGTTAGTTGGAGGTAATTTTGAGGGACAGTTGGGGGTGGGGGTAGTTGTATAGGTTAGTTTTATGGAGTGGGATGAAAGGGTCGGGGCACCTCTGGGATATCCATTTTTCTAAATTCCAGCAATTATGCATGTAAGGTCTGACATTACACAGGTAGATTGTAAAACTGTCACTTACATATGTAAAACTCCAAATAATGCTGCTTTTTTGGACTGGTTTTTTTTTGTGAACTGATTGTTCCCACAGGCTGTGCTGCAAGATCTACATATACTGCTGTGTGTTCTTAAATAGATTTTATGAAAAATTGCACATGCCCTAGGCAAACCTGCAGCTTTGCATCCCTTCTTCTCGCCCTCTTAATTTTCTTTCAGGTCCTTAGGCCCCATCGTACTGCGATTTTCATATTTAAACTCAACAATCTTGATCGCCCTGATACACCCATACTGATGCTTCTTTGAGTTTGCGGGGTTGTCAGGACCTATTGTTTTGTTTTAACTCCAGTTGCTTTTTGATGCCACCCCCCAAAAGATGCTACCCTAGGCATCTGCCTAGTCTTCCTGGGCTTACTCCAACCCTACTTGTGCAAAAATATTCTGGATATCGACTGCCCCAACTTCTTGAACATCGCATTTCCTGCCTAGACATCCTATGCAAAATTGGGTTCATGATGTCCACTTAAGCATTTTTACAGGATTATTCTTGGATGGATGTTTCTAGGGTGATCGCAATTAGTTTAATTATCAAAATCTCAGGCAGAAGCTTAACAGCCTGTAAGTTAATTGAAGGGAGACCCAAGGCTCAAAGTTTGCCTAGGGAGCCTAATATCCTTACACCAGCTGTGCATATAAGCGATCAATGATATCCCCTGCCTCTTCCAATATATCAACTGTTGGCTCAAAGCTAGCAAAAAATAGCATAGCTACAGGGATGGGTAGGAGGACTTGCCAGAGTGTCTTATCATGATCCATAGATACCCTTCCTCTCCCCCCCCCCCCCAATCACCAGCTCAAAGCAAGAAGAAGTAGCCTTGGTTTCCAGACAAGAAAATACACTAGTCTTGCAGCTGCCATCTTGATGATCAATCAGGCAATAAAGGAAGTTACAAGAAGGGTTCAGCAAGACACAAGGACAGCTCTGAGAGGCATTAATAGATCCTTTGTCCATTTAACAAATGATGGGATGAAATATTTCAGTTAAGGGCTGCCAAGATATGAAGTGTTAGGAGTATGATCTTACTGCTTCCTGACCATTTATCCTATGGATGATTGTTGTAGATGTAAATGAGTCTGCATGTGTGACTGACCATTGTTTTGCCTTTCACTACTTAAGGTAGTATTTCATGCCATAGCGCATGTGTAAGAGGTAACTTGTTAACAGTGACTCCTATGAAGGGGAATATAAGAAAAAGTGATATTCTCTGTTCTCTATGCAGACATATCATTTGTTTTGTGGATAATACAGTTAGTATGCCCCATAGTGCTGTAGTGTAGATGACAGAGAATCCACTGTGCTTTATTTAGTTGGGTTACTTGTTGAATGATAAGTGAGTGTGAGGATGCCCTATCCAGATGGCAACTCTTTTCCAAGTTTCCTAACTCCCATTCTTTGAATAGTTATCATAGAAACATAGAAATATGACAGAAAAAGACCACATGGCCTATCTAGTCTGTCCTTCCATATCAACAACTACAACAGTCCCCTTTTTTCCTTTATAGAAACATAGAAATATGACGACAGAAAAAGACCACATGGCCTATCTAGTTGTGCCGTGTTCAGATGTGAATGCTTTGTACGATTGGAGGAGTGGGTCTGGGAAGGAAGCCTGAGAAGTATGGAGGTACAGCTGTGCTGATGGGAAAAGGACTGGTCCTCCATGACATACAGAGTTGATGCTAGGTGAGGAAGGGCAAATCAGTGTGCAATGTGAATGAGACTTTTTTCATGATGGTCACTGAGCAGCTTTCAGATAGCAAGGACTTTTCATTGCTCCTCACTGCTAACCTGAAGCAGATTGGAATTGGTGACTAAGTGACGGGTGCAGACGGGCATGACTCATCAAGGGGTGCTTTCTGTCATGAGTCCGATTTTGTAGAATGCTTTTGGTATTTCGTTAGAAATTATCAAAGCTTATCCGTCCACTTGGGTGTTCAGTATTGTTTTGTGAGAGGATGACCTGGTAGTGCCTGCTGTGAGAAGGGTGGAGGGCGTTTATTTTATTTGGTTTTATGTACATTTATTTATAACGTTTTATTTCGGTGTTTTATGATGTCGTACTCCATTAAGATTTATAAAGTGTCGTTTTAGAAAAGGAGTCCAAGTGCAATTTGGGACGTCCAGGGCAAAACAGGCAGAAAAACACCGGGGACGTCTGTGTTTCAGCCTCATTATAGAAACATAGACGTCCCGATAAGGATGCTCATGTTGGCGTCCAGATAGATGTTCCTGCTACACAAACTTGGAGCGGGGACGTCTATCGCATGCAAGTTTGCATGGGGGACATCCATCGGCATGGCAAAACAAAAGCAAGATGTAAATTATCATGCTACATATGAATTCTACAGTGATACCTTGGCCACTTATTTCATTCTAACAGCCAAGTATGTATTAGTTTAAGTTAAGATTGTTATTGGGTTAAGTGTTCTGTTCCTTGTTCATTGTAAACTGCCCAGGCAGTACACTTTGGTTCTCTGATTATGTGATAAAGAGGTATATAAGACAAATAAATAAATGAAGAGCCCTTATTTTCTACTCCCTCTGGATGTTTGGCTGGCAAAACAAGCACTTTTCTGATGCCTATTCGTGCTTGAAACAAATATAAACTTTGATGTGGCTCAGGACATGCAGGCGTTGCTGAAATTCGGTGAGGAAGACCAAGTTATTGGGAATGGCTCAGACACACCTACATCTTGCCCCTGTCCTGATTTGGACATCCTCGCACCAGGGATGTCTTTAAAACTGCTTTCTAAAATAGCTACAGGGACATCTCTGTGCTTTGGATGTCTGTTTTCAGACAATCAGAGCACAAATAGGGCTTCTAAAATAACCCCAATTGGTGTTTAGATGATGAGTAATATAAATGGTGTTTAAATAAATAAACCCTATGCAATCACTTGCAACAACTTCAAACTCCTGAAGAGTTAAAAAACAAACTTGATGAACAGGAGCCCATGTCTAGGATTTGTTGATTTCAATTTAATTGAACCGAATTTCACATTGGATCATTTCAAACTTGATTACAAATCATGTAACTGATCAGACAGAGAAAATCAATCCAAAATCTTACAGCTAGAGATGAAATTAAGTGGTCTTTTCTCTTCTTACTCTCTCTAACAGCTGAGAAAAGGACCAGTCTACTTTTCAGCCACCGGCAATGCACCTTGCAGCCTGAAACCATTCACACCAGGGCAGAAAGTTCCCTGCTAAGGGAAGAGGCGCATCACAGCGACAGAGGACTAGATCCTCTTGCACAAAAGGTAAAGAAACAACCTTTGCACTAAAATGTCACGAAAATGATTTGAAAGCTCTTTCCCTTCAGAATGACCGTGCTAAGCGAAAAATGGATGGTGCAGAAACGAGTGATACAAAAGGGAGGTTTTATAGCCCTGAAGGATAAGGTCTGTGTTGAAACATCATACTGAGAAATGTAGCCCATGTGAATGTTTGTGAAAATGGAAATAAAAGCGACCCGGTTACTAAACTGTGTTAATGGTTGCCATGGGGTTTAGCCTATGCAAAGACCCTGAGGTAACCACTGCTGTATGCTAGGAGCAGCCAGTGCAGTAAAGATCCCATGCAAACTGCTCTTAGGGCTTCAGGGTGTGATTGGGCCGGAAAGTAGGAGTGTCAGCCGCGCACAGGATGTTGCCAAGAGTTAGCTAGCACATCTGCCAACTGCACAGCTGCACCTAACGCCACCGCAAGAGGCAGTGTTAAGTGTAACTGACAGCTGTGATGCTGTGCACCCACCCACCTATGCTCCTGATCATATGCCCCCTCTGGAGAACCCCCCTTCCAATCCCCCTCCCATGTCAAATTAGTGGATCAGAGCATCCCCAAAATAATACCACATCACAGGCAAACTCCAACCACCCCCAGTTGCATTCCTACTTTCCCACCATCCCTCCTGAACCCCCCCCCCCCCTTTCTAGGCACTTACATGCTGTTATCCCTGCTAGAGGTAGGTCTGTCATTTTGAACCCAGGCAGCAATGGGGCAGGAGCGAAGGGAAATTGCTCTTGCCTCGACAACCAGACATCAGGGATCATAACGGATAAGTGCCGTTGGGTGGGGGGGAGGGAGGGAAGTGCATTTGCAATGGTAGGAAATATTTTGGGGGGTGCACGGATCCAGTAATTTGACAGGGGAGGATGGATCATAAGGGGGGGAAGGTTCTCCAGAAAGCAACCATTTGATTGGGAATTATGTGTGTGTGTACATAGCAACATGGTTGTCAGCAGGAGGGTGGGTGTAGACTTGTCAGTGGGGCTTGCCGGCATGTTTTTCTTTAAAGAGGTTGGGGGTTGTGGCAGCATCAGGTACAAGTTACATATATCCACAGATAGTGAGGGTGCATCCGCACAACTTGCCGAGGTGCGTAATATGGGGCCCATGTGGTAAGTATCTGCCTTGGGCACTAAATGCAGGGCAGATGCTGGGCACACCTCCTACACTTACTGCACTTTAATTTTGCCAGTTTAAGTGCAATAAGGGCAAACACTTAACTGTATGTTAATATAAGAGCTCTGTACAAAGTCTCATGCACTGTATTCTTATCCTATCTGTAGAGTTTAACAGGCTGCCCATCAGATAGGCTCCTAGGTGAACTTTTGAGAGTTCTTGTGTAGCTGAAGAATAATATATGGTGGACTTCTTTCATAACAGCCTTTGGTTATTAGAGATTGACTTCATATCATTTAAAAGAGATATTATATAGCGTGAGTTTGATCATCAAAGGGTTTATATGCCTAACTTTGAGAGTTAAGCACTAGGACCAATATTCAAAGTGATTAACATGGTTAGCAGATCTGCTAATCGCATTAATCACGGTGAATGGGATATTCAGCGGCACTAGCATAGATAATGCTGCTGCACATCCGTGGCTGCCGGCTCTACATGCCCCGATGCTAACCACTTAGCACTGGAGCATGTCGGGGGCATTTTGGGGTGGCGCAGAGGCAGCGCAGATCTCTAACTATGCAGCGGAAATATTGAGCTGCAGCCCAGTTAGTGATATGCAGCAAAAGTCAGGCACAGAAAACCTTGGCCTAACTCTCACCGCATATCGCTAACTGGGTATTGGCTCAATATTGCCACTGCCCAGTCAGCAATCAGCCTATGCGGTGAACCCGGATATTTAATGCCAGGGCTGGAGATGACCCTGGCATTGAATAGCTGGGTTTAATGTTAAGCACCAGTGGCCTGTGCTGAATATCAGGCCCTAGGAGAGTAAATTCTTTGACGGCTTGACCCCTAGCGGTAGTACCGTGAGTTTTCCGCTAGAGGTCACTGCTGCTGTATTAGAACCCGGGGCCGACATTACCAGGCATGATTGGCGATCACTTCTACTCCCACTAGGTTGCCAGGTAGCCTGATAACAGTCAGGGATTGAATCGAGGGGGACGGGGGGACAGGGAGGAGTGTCAGTCAGGTGGAGTGCTTAATGTTGGGGGTTTGGGGAATGGGGTGATTGTTGTTTGGGGGGGCATTGAGTGGACTAATTGTTTTTGGGGACTATCATGTGTGGGGTGGGATGTTTAGGGTTGTCAAGAGGTGAGGGGGTTGGATGCTGTCAGGAGCAGCAATTTTTAAAAGCTATGTCTATGCACAATTGGGGAAAAGCTGCACGTTTTATTTTCCCATTTGCAACTTTTTAAAATTGCTGCTCCTGTTGGACATGGCAAGACATCTATGTGCAGTTCTGCATGCCATTGCATGTATGTTACCCAGGACTCTGCATGCCTTTGTAAAATATAGCAGGAATTTTCCATTCCTGACCTGGATATCGTAATTCCCCTGTTTATTACTGAGTTCACCATAACAATATGGATTATCTGGAACTATAGATATTAGAATTTTTGTCTATATTAATCAGTGCAATAGTTTACGTATTCATGGCAAGAGAGAGAGAGGATACCTCTTCTTTTGTATGTTTCTCTGAATAACTAGAATCTTCCATCTTTGTAGTCTTAAAGTTTTGAGCTAATGAAGTGGGAATGATACAAATATTGTTTGATGGCATATTTCTAAGCTCAGTACCTCTGGATCTACTGCTCTTACGCAATAGATAGATATCAATGTGCTTTTTATTTCAGTAACATTTAAAAAATCATGACAGATGAACAAGAATCTAAACATGATGCTCAGACTGAGATACCAGGTTCTGATATTTCAGGTAATTAGAAACTGGTTCTTTTTGCTTTGTGAAATTAAAGAGACAGAATCCATTTGTTTATTTTTTTGATTCTCTATATTTTTTATGCCTTTTGTTTATCTTGTCACTGAAAGCTGCTCGAACTTAGCAGAATTTATGTTTACCAGCTATCCGCCTTCCTCAGCCCTCATAGAGCACAATGCAAACTAGTATTTCCAGAACAGGAAACTGATTGTAAAGAGTTTTTCTCTCTGGTCTTATCATACCGATTTCCACAGTCATTTTAAATTATAATAGCCTAGGATTATGAATGACCTTTTGTAGCCAGCACACAATTGTATGTCTGAAATCAGATTGACAAAGAGTAACAGATGGCAGGGCCAGTCGTTAGGATTCAGAATTTCAAATGCGTACGTCACTCTCGTCTTCCCAAAAAAATATAAGATCGCAAATCGAGATGGTAAGTAACAGCGTCAAACAGCAAAAGTGTATGTGACCCATACATGTCTTCTCTCTGCATCTGAAAAACTCATCTGGGTCAGTGTTTCTCAAGCTGGACCTGGGATACCCCCTGGCCTAGCCAGTCTCCTTTTTAGGATATCCACAGAGAACATGCATGGAGCAGATTTGCAATGGAGGTAGTGCTTACGGAAGTGCTTCTCAGAGGCACACCCAACCAACTGCGTTTCTAAGATTACCACAATGAATATCCATGAGATAGATTTGCATACATTGCATCTCCAATATAGAGATAGAATAGAAGGCCAAGACAGAGAACAGGGGACAGGAGGAGGTAGAATATAATAGAAGAGTATGGAACGCAAACAAATATAGAGAGATACAGATAAGAGAGCCAAATAAGAGTGGAAGATAAGGAAAGACCAGGACAAAGTAGGAGGAAGAAACTATAAAAGTCTTTGTAAAATTAAAGGGCAATAATATTTGGAAAAAGCGCTTATATGCTGGGTATTAAATGGGCAGTGTATTTACAGGAAGAATCAACAGAAAACTGATGAGTACAGAAGTTCATTTTTGTGCTGCAGTGAAAACGTGTTTAGCATTCCCTACCTGGAAGGTTATGCTTCCTTTTGTGTCTCTTTTTTGGAATATTTTTCATGCCTCTGCAGCTCCAGCCGTGCTTCCCCTCTTTCCCAGGGCAACAATCAATGAGATTTGCCACAGACCCACAATAGTTGAAACCGCTTGATTTTAATTATGTTTCTTTATGACCTGGAAATTTCCAATTGCTCCTTTGGGCCTGTAACTCATTCAGAACCATAACCGGAATCCTGCTGCCATGATGCCTGAGGATTTTCCCCCTAGTTCATTTCCCTTCTCCCTCACCCCTGCCCCCAAAGAATTTACTTTGGTTATTACAGTGGCAGGCCTGGACCAGGAGCTCCTTCTAGAATCTTAAAATTATGGGACCTGAATAGAGTCACAAATTTTTGCCCTCGATTGATAAGCACAGTTCCTTCCTCCCGGGCCAGAACCTGTAGGCGCTGCCTTCAAAACATCCGCAGCCAGCCCAGGAAGCAGAAGACCCGACTCAGGGATCGAACTGGGCCACTGAGCTATCAGGCTGAGCCAGTTCAAACCTTTATATAATATAGGGGTCAATAGTCTGCGGTGGTCAGTATTCTTTTTTAAAAGCCAGCCACTAAGGGTAAGAAAAAATCCAGATATTCAAAGGCAGTTTCCGAAAAATGGCTTCCACCAATATCTGAATATAGTTGTCAGCACCATCTTTTTTCTGTGCTAAATTATATGGATTGCTACAGTATCGCATCAGTGCTAGTTGAATAAATGCTGACTTCACCCCAGCTCCGTTTCCAGATAGTGCTGAAGTGGTTAGAGATAGTTATCGGGATAGGCGCTTAATCAATTAGCAGGAGCCTTTGAATATCTGCCCTGTAGTCATTAGTATTTGTACGATATATAGTAACATAGTAAATGACGGCAGATAAAGAACAGTATGGTCCATCTAGTCTGCCCAGTAAGATGGCCGGAGTAAGATGGCAGAAGTAGGTGCCACTCTGTGCAGGCCACCACTCGCCACGCCTCAGGCCACCCCTCCCCATGTCTTTGTTTAGGGTTGAAACCACCGCTCCATGCAGGACACCCCTATTTGTTGAGAAGTTAGATGGTTCAGTTTATTTTGATTTTATTCTGTTGCTATAAATGGATTCATTGTGTCTGTCACATGCCATTTTGAATTCTGTCACTGTATTTGCCCCCACCACCTCTATCGGGAGGGCATTCCAAGCATCCACCACCCTCTCAGTGAAAAAGTATTTCCTGACATTGCCTTTCAGTTTTCCACCTTGCAGCTTCATGTTATGCCCTCTTGTTTTACAGCTTCCCCGTCTTTGGAAGAGGTTTGTTTGTTCATTATTTCTCCTTAAGTATTTAAAGGTCTGAATCATATCTCCTCTATCCCTCCTCTCCTCCAAAGTGTACATATTTAGGTCTTCAATTCTCTTCTCATAAGGCTTCTGACGCAGGCTCCAAATCATTTTGGTCGCCTTCCTCTGAACAGCTTCCATTCTTTTTACATCCTTTGCAAGATACGGTCTTCAAAACTGAACACAGTATTCCAAGTGAAGCCTCACCAGTGACTTATACAGTGGTATTAGAACCTCTTTCTTTCTGCTGGTAATTCCTCTTCGTATGCAGCCCAACATCCTCCTGCCTTTTGCCACCTCCTTGTCACACTGTTTTGCTATCTTGAGATCTACAGAAATAATCCCACCAAGGTCTTTTTCCTGATCCGTGCACACCAACCTCTCACCCCCTGTCATGTACATTTCCTTTGGGTTTCTGCTACCCAAATGCACGACTCTGCACTTCTTTGCATTAAATCTTTATTGCCAAACATTAGACCATTCTTCCAGCTTTTGTAGATCTTTTCTCATGTTAAGGACTCCCTCGGGGGAGTCCACTGTGTTGCAAATTTTCGTGTCATCTGCAAAAAGACAGACCTTTCCATTCAGTCTTTCAGCAATATCACTCACAAATACATTGAACAGTGCCGGGCCCAGGACTGAACCCTGGGGCACCCCGCTAATCAACTTCCTTTCCTTCGAGTGAGCTCCATTTACGATCACCTTCTGTCATCTATCAGTCAACCAATTTCTGATCCAGTTTACCACCTTGGGACCCATCCTCAAACTACTGAGTTTATTAATAAGCCTCCTACGAGGAACAGTATCAAAGGCTTTGCTGAAATCCAGGTAGATGACATCCATCGCATGTCCCTGATCTAGTTCTCTGGTCACCCAGTCAAAGAACTCAATCAGATTTGTTTGGCAAGATCGTCCTTCGGTAAAACCATGTTGCCTCGGATCTTGCAACCTGTTGGTTTTGAGAAAGTTCACTATTTGCTCCTTCAGAAGCGCCTCCATTACTTTTCCTGCCACCGAGATAAGGCCCCCGGGCCTGTAGTTTGACACTTCTTCCCTGTCACCACTTTTGTGAAGAAGTACGACATCAGCCATTCTCCAGTCCTGAGGAACTACTCTTGTTTCCAAGGAGCTGTTGAAAACATCCTTTAACGGCCCTGCAAGAACCTCTCTGAGCTCTTTCTGTATCCAGGGATGTATCCCATCTGGTCCCATGGCCTTGTCCACTTTCTGTTACGCAAGTTGTTCTAACACATCATCTTCTGTGAATGGTGTGGTATCTACTTCATTCCCATCTTTATATTTGGGAGTCACAGTTGGTCCTTCTCCAGGATTTTTTTTTAGTAAAAACAGAGCAGAAGTATTTGTTTAGCAATTCTGCTTTTTCAATGTCCCTTTCCACCAGTCCATTCCCAGCACTTCTGAATCCTGCGATTCCACCTCTGATCTTTCTTTCCCGAATATACCTGAAGAAAGTTTTGTCGCCACCCTTAACATCTTTAGCCATCTTTTCCTCTGCCTTTGATTTTGCTATCCTTATTTCTCTTTTTGTCTCTTTGAGTTTGATCCTGTATTAATTTCTGTGTTCCTCTGTTTGCAAGCATTTAAATTTTGCGAAAGCTGTGTTTTTTGCCTTTATTTGAGCAGACACTTCTTTGGAAAACCAAATAGGTTTCCTTCTCCTTTTGTTTTTATTTACTTTTTTTACATATTTATCTGTTGCCCCTTTTATTGCCACCTTTAGTTTAGCCCATTGCAATTCCACTTCTCTTATCTCCTTCCACCCTGTCAACTCCTCCTTTAGGTACATGGCCATTTTATTGAAGTCAGTGTTTTTGAAGTTTAGGACTTTGAGCTTGCTGTAGTTGGACTGCACCTTGGTTTTTATTTCACACCGTGTGATGATTGCTGCTACTCACAGGTGCACCCACCCAGACATTCGACACGCTATCACTGTTGGTGAGGACTAAATCCAGCGCTGAGCTTTCCCTTGTTGGTTCCATCACCATTTGTCTAAGTAACGCATCTGGCAGAGCATCCACAATTTTTTTGCTTCTTTCCAGATTTGCAGAAGGAGTAATCCAATCCACATCAGATAGATTAAAGTCACCCATTATGATCGCTTCCCCCTTTGTGGCTAATTTGACAATGTCTTTAATCAATTCGTTATCTAACTCTTCGATTTGATTCGGAGGTCTGTAGACTACAGCATTATGGATGACAGTGCCATCTCCTCTTTCCAACACAACCCAGAGCGCTTCGTCTTTTCCCCATGCCCCCTGCATTTGAGTAGCTTTAATATTGCTTTTGACATACAAGGCTACTCCTCCTCCTCTTCCATTTTCTCTGTCTCTTCTGAATAGATTATAGCCCGTTATGGCTATATCCCAATCATGCGATTCATTAAACCATGTTTCTGTAATGGCCACAATGTCCAAGTCCATTTCCACCATTAGGGCTTCCAGGTCTGGAACTTTATTGGATAAGCTTCGAGCATTTGTGCTCATTGCTTTCCAGCATTTAACTGGCTTGTGTGTGTTTTGCATTGATTTTGTTCTGTCCACTTCTTCCCACTTGTTTTTGTTGTGTGGTTTAAAGGTTTTTCTGTTTCTGATGTTGTTCTGCTTTTGCAGGGAGTGACGTCCAGAACTTGACCTTCCCCATCCGTCACCCCCTTTTTCTAGTTTAAATGCGTATCCACATACTGTCTGAATTTTTCACTTATTTATTATTATTTATTTATTACATGCACTTATATACCGCGCTATTTTCCATCTTTTCCACTTAGGATTCTTCTCCCTGCGACAGAGAGATGTATTCCATCAGCACAGTATAGTCTCTTGTTGGTCCATCTGTTTCCCCAGTCGCCTATAAATCTGAATCCTTCCTCTTTGCACCAGGTTAGGAGCCATACGTTAAAGCTCTTTATGCAATTTAGCCTTTCTGCCCCCTTACCAAGAACAGGTAGAACTTCTGAGAATGCTACAGTGTTAACAATGGGCTTTAGTTTCTCCCCCAGAGTTTGAAAGTCCCTTTGAACTGTAGTGGCACTGTTTCTAGCCAGGTCATTTGTACCCAAGTGGATGATAACATCAATTTTGGAGTGCTCACTTTCAGCGCTAAGTACATCAACAATTTGGTTTGTATTCTTGCTAGATGAAGAGCCTGGGAGGCATTTGACTAACTTCTCTCCTTTGAACTGTGTTTCCAAGTTGGTGCCTCTGATGATGGAATCACTAAGTAGTAGTAGTTTTTTGTTCCTTGAGTCTTTCTTCATATTTGGTGCTTTATCAGGAGATTGTGCATTGACTATCTCATTTAAGGGCCCTTCAACTTCCCTGGCTTGGGCATCCTCATTAACCAAAGCAGAGAAGGCACTATGCAGTGATATCTCTTGATGTACAGGGTGTTTCTGCATTACCAGACGTAGTCTACCAGAGCCCACTGTGATCCATTTGTTCCTGGGATGTTTGAGTCTCTGTGGGAGTGGCGGGGAACTTTGTTTGGTTTGTATCTTAGAAGAGGTGCTTTTCATTGCAGCTACTTCTTCCCTTAATAGAGTCAATTCATTTTGTATGGCTGCCAACGTGAGGCATATAGGGCAAACTCTTAGGCTGCAGATGATTCGTCTCAGAATGAAGGCACCACAATTATTGCTCTGAATACAAGACATGTGTGGACGAATTAAGAGGGTAGATGCCAACATATATGACCACTATATAAGCAATGCAGCCCGGGGGGTGGGTGGGGCGAGGGGTGGGGGGGTGGGAACCTAAGTGTCCTTGGTCAGCAGGTCTTACTTGAACCGAGGGCACCTTTAGATTTCTGATTGGAGGGCTACCCAAGGAATGCAAGCAGACAGATTATTCCCAGAAGTGAATGTAAAACCAGCAGTTAACTTAGCTACACAACCACCAGGATAGGTAAACCCAACAGCAGTTAAATATTATATATCAACTACATAACCAACAGGATAGGTAAGAAAATAGGTAAGAGATACCAAGCTGCAAGCTTATTAAACGATACAAAGCTATAAGCGTATTTGTTTGTATGAGAAGCTGTGGAGCCCAGATTCAAACAGGTGTCTGCAGGAAGTCCACAATGGGAATGAAGATAAAGATGTTGGACATCTTGGGGTCAATTTTCCATCAACATGGTCACCGGAGTAAGTTGGCGAAGGCAATTAATTTAATCCGTCTATTCAGTGCCGTTATCTGTGCAAGTTGAAGTCCTGAAGATACATATATATATCTGCATTGGCTGCTGACTGTGCTGACACAATCATTCAGCTTAGGCCTTTTACTCATCAGGACTAAACTACCCCTTTAGGATGAATATTGCTGCTATCCAGACAAGTTTTAGGGCTGATGTTCTTCTACCCCTAACCCGGCCCACAATTATATGGATAGTATAATTAGCCCAATAGTTTTAGATATTCTATGGATAATCAACTATGCATTTTCCAGTCACCAAGCAAATGCATAATTGGCTTTGCATTTCACTCCGATTGTGAGCATCTATCATGCATTTAGGTCCATAGTTCTGTGCTAGGAGCAATGTTCCCAGGAAGCTGTGTGGGAGGCCTCCGCTTTCAATGCTACCAGTGGGGGGAGTTGCTGCAATATCTCATTTTTAGTTCTTTTTTTTTTTTTATTATTATATCATAAATGCAATCCTAATACATAGTTCAAAAGAAATACACAGTCTGAGATGAATCAATACAAAGAAATATCAATAATCAAACTAAACTCAATACTGTGTAACAGCCCACATCATGGAGAAGACAGCTTAAAGATACCTGGGAAAATTCTTAATAAAGGCTACAACCACCTAACAAAATAATCTTATCATTAAAGAAAGATAAAAGAAGCAAATTCAGGCTTGGAGGGACAACAGGAGCGCATCTAGTTGAGATGATTCAACAAAAACATAATCTATACCCTGAATAGTAACTAAACATTTACAAGGAAACCGAAGGAAGAAGGTCCCCCCTGCAGCCAAAACACGAGGTTTAAGCTGGAGGAAGGACTTCCTCCTCAGTTGAGTATAACGGGAAACATCAGGGAAAATAGACATTCTTAATCCATAAAAATCAACATTCTTTTTCAGAAAAAAAGCTTTCATAATTTTTGCCTTGTCAGAGAAATTTACCAAAGTAATTACAAAAGTGGCACGCGTAGAAATCAAAGCCTGAGAATTTTCAAGAAAATCGTCAAATTTAAATCACTTTGTACTTCTGATGGAGCCACATCCTTGTTCGAGGAAGTCTCCCGACTTGGCAGATAATAAGAATGTGAAATCAAAATAAGATCAGCATCTGGCATCAATAAAACATCTTTGCAGTACTGCCTAAATAAAAGAAGAGGTGTCATAAAACGAGTCTTAGGAAAATTTAGAATACGAAGATTATTCGCACGAGACTTATTTTCCAATAACTCTACCTGTTTATACAAAAGTAGCATATCTTTTAAAGAGGAGGCGCTCGCCGATTGAAAAACACCGGCTTGAGCCTCCAATTTATCAACCCGCGTAGACAAACTCCCAACCGTTGAGCTCAAAGTATGTACCTTGTGCACAACCTGTTGGGAGAAAGCAGACCTTTGATCCATAAATTTAGTTAACAACAAGTTAGTGGCAGAGACTTGTTTCCAAATATCCAATAAAGAAACATTTGTAGGATCAACTACAGAAGAAGAGGAGGAAAAGTCCTCCAATTTGATAGCCAGAATAGGAGTTAAAGAAGAAACTTTACTAATAGCATTAAGAGAACTGTCACAAACAGCGCCCTCTTCCTCCTCTGAGGCAGAAGCCTCAGAGGAAAAGGTGTCCAAATCCAACACCTGAGTGCCAGCGGGATTAGGAGGAGGAGTCCTTTCGATGGTACTCAGGGAAGCTCCAGAGGCAGGCGAGGAGGAAGCAGGAACTGGTGAAACAAGCTTATGTTTAGAAACCACATGCTGGTCCATCGGACCAACCACTGCTTTAGAACCTGAATCGTTATCAGAAAGTTTTTTCAAAGACTTACTTTTCCTCTTAAAATGACCTCTGGGCATTCCCTCAGCGGCTAGAGCTCCGAGGCTCCGAAGTAGCACCGAAGGGGCACCAAAGGGGCATACCCCCTTTGGTCACGCCCCCTTCGGGCACGCGACCGCGGCCGTGAAAGGCAGCTGGCTTTTAACTGTTGCAGTTCCCTGATGAAAGAAGGGGTAGGAGGAGCTTCACTTGCAAACACTTCAGCATCTCATTTTTAGTTCTGGTGTTCAGCAGTAAGAGGATTGACTATCCCCGAACTAACCATTGTTTGATTAGTTTTAGTTTTTATCTGTCTGTTTCTGTGAGATAAGCCCCTTTGCCTGTTCTGGATACAACTGTGCAATCTGTATTTGATTATGAGAAACTTAAAAGTGTATGGTAGTATGACGTAAATCTGCATCATTTCCATGTTGATGGTTTGATGGAAGTTTGGAATGAATATGTATTGCAGTGTCAATTTTTGTAGATTTTGGTGGGAAGCACTGAGGGAAAAGTTATACCCCATGGTTGGATGAGCCCGTCAAAACTAAGACGCATAAGCTGCACCAATTAGAGAAGCGCAGGAGCAAGATAAAATTGGATAAAAGAAAGACTGATGATCTACAGTATTGTAAAGAATGCAAAGATGTGTTAGATGCTAAGAAAGCTTTCTTCTCTATGAGAATTCAACTGGCAGCGCCAAGGTCTAGAGAACCATTTACTTTAGTTCAGCCACTCCAACAGCAACCTGTATCGTTAAATAAGGTAGAACAGCTAGCTGCTAATGAATTTGTGATTTTTTTTTTTAAGGAGACGGTACTACATATTGTGGGTTACATTTTCAATAATCACATTTTGTTTGTTGTTATTAATAGCCAAAATAATCCAGTTATTTGGTTGGAATTTCAAATGCCTACTGCGAATGAACTTATGGCAATTGTTAATAGTATGCAACCTATTAGATGTCAACTAGATATTTTCTCTATAGCAAGTATTAGGATGTTTAAGAGCATGCTAGCAGATTTTCTTAGGCTTTTTGTATTCATCATTAACCTCTGTTTTTTTGCAGTCTCCTTTTAAAATGGCCATGGTTCATCCAGTGTTAAAAAGTACTGCTAATTTGCCTTCTGACTATGCTAGTTAATGCTCCATATCGATGTTACCTTTATTTGGAAAGTTAGTTGAACAGATTGTTCGATCCCAATTGGATGTTTATATTTCTGATCAGAGAATTTTGATGCTAGTCAACATGGATTCCATCCTGGATATAGTATGAAATCATTATTTGATTTCACTGCTTGACACCATATATCGTGGATTAGAAAACAAGAATATAGCATTTTTATTGCTGTTTATTGATATTACTGCAACTTTTGATGCTATTAATCATTGTATTTTGCTTGAACGCATTGGCTGAACTGGGATTGTTGGTATGGTACATCATTGGTTTGAATTTGCAAGATCGGAACCAGTGTGTATACATTTCTAAGGGGGAATTTTAATGGTATGAGCTGGATAGAGGGGTGTCTCAGGGGTCTGGCCTTTCTGAAGCACTTTTCAATATTTACCTGATGTCACTGTGCTAGCTGTTGTGGGACCTTGCCAAATCATTTAAAATGTAGTTGGACGATATTTTGTTATATGCTCCTTTTTGTATTGCACAAGGTCTGCAAAACACGGTGATAGTACAGCATTTTTCAAAGATTTTAAACTGGTATTCTGCTAATGCGTTACTTAGGAATCTGAAGAAAACTGAGATTTAGTAGTCATGAACAGCGCAGACTACTTTCCTCCAAATGTTATGTTACTTGATGGTGTGTGATAGATCTAGTAATTATTAGTAAGAAAGTGTGGTATCTTGGTGTTATCCAAGATCAGCACCTTTTTTTATATCTCAAGTTAATGTACTGATTTGAACAGTCTTTTTAAAATTACATCATGTCAGATGGTTGCATGCATAATTGTTATATTCTAGTGGTTTAGTTCGCTGTGTATTTATATAGGAACTATTGTAATATTATTTATCTAGGTCTACCGCAAACTATACACAGATTCTTGCAGTTAGCACGAAATGCCATTACTCGTGCTATTGGCAGCCTTCAATGCTCTGACAATATTACTCTTCTGTTGATCTAATTATACTCGCTGCCCATCAAGTATCACATCATTTTTATGCATCATTTTTAAAGTACTCCATCTGCTTTCTAGTTTTGAATTGAGTACCCTTATTGATAATTATCAATGTTCTCTCCTTTGCACTCATCCCAGAGGGAGCTGTTGTCAATTCCTTCATTAGCAGAAATTTCAAAAGCTCAGATGTGTCATAAACATATTTCAGTCCAATATCTGCAGAATTGGAATTTGTTACCATTAAGCGTATGCTCAGAATAAGATCTGTTGAAATTTCGAAAATGAGTCCAGTCATATTTGTTTTCTTTGGCCTACAATAACTAAAGCCAGTTTTCTTTCTTTTCGGTCTTAATGTTTTAAATTAGTTTTAAGTATTTTTTTCTTTTGTTTTATGTTTTGTTTTAATATTGTGTCTTAATGCATTTATCTTTGTGCTAAATTGTGAACCACTCGGAAGTGTAGCCATGTGTGGATACAGACTTACTCAGTAAATAAAAGTCAGCAGAAATGAAACACAGAAGGAGGGGCCTAAGAAGGAAATGCCAGGAAGTGTCAGTAGACAATAAATAAATACTTGTCATATTGTTTAATTCAGTTTATAGGCCCTAATATACAAAGCTTTGAAGTGAAATGTTTTTACATTAATACCTATTTAAGTAAGTGACCAAAACTGTGAAACCTGTTGTCTGTTTTTTCTGAATGGATTCTGTCTCTTTATGCTCACCAATGCGGTGCTGTGTGCAGTGTTCCCTAAAGCACTGAGCAAACATGAATTATTCAGGTGAACAGAATAATTTCATGATGTGCCAAAGTGTGATGTGACCTCTTTAACTTCCTTTTCTTTTAAAAAATTTTAGCTTCTTCCCTCATAGTATTTGTGATCACTCTGAGTGTTGGGTTTTCCAGCATGCTTATGTACTTTTTGAATCCCTGAGTCAAAACACATGAAGATTAAATGACCCAATAAGGACTTGTTTCAAAGTAATCTAACTGAAACTTAGACCTGAGATCCTCCATACCAGAGGTGTCGGAATGCCATTTCCATTGGGGGGCTGAGCTCATCCCCTTGACGGGCTGAGCTCATCCCCTTGACCAGCTGAACTCAGTGAGGCTGCGATCACTGGCCTTCCCCTCCTGAATGCTGAGAGGCTCGATCTCCTGTGGGCAGACAGTAGGGGTGTTTGCCCTGATCATCACCTGGCACACAATGGGCTGCCTGCAGGGAACCCATTCCCCGCCGGCAGAAGAGCCGTGTGGGCAGACAGGAGGGGAAGGCCAGCAATTGTGTCAGCGAGGCTTTGGTGGGGCCAGGGTCATTGTGGCCCACTCCTTTCCAATGCCTCTGCTCAATACATGGAAGAGCATGGAAAGCCTAGGTGGGCTGTCAAACGACATGACACACAGTTTGACAGATCAGATGCCAAGGGCTAATTCCCCAAACTGTCAATAGCGGATAGATTAGTGGTGAATTACAGGGAAGGCCCTACCAAATCAAAAAGCATTTTTAGGCAATCAAGTATGGGATGTTAAAAGAAACAGATAATAAATTTAGTTCTAGTGAAATATGAATGAAGATCTTACAGTATGGATGGAGTCCAAGTATCTATGATTCATTCCACTAGTTTGATGGTTTTAATAATTTTTGTCTGACTTCTAGTGCCAGCGAGATGTGCCAAAAAGTTTCAATTACTAAGCACTGAGTTTAGCAAATTAAGGGTTAAATATTAATTCATGATATGGCCTGTTTTAAGAAGGAAACCTTGGGGTCCAATATTCAAAGTCACATATAAGTTCAGCACTGGCGATGAATGTACTGTATAAGTGTTTTGTTTTGTTTTTAATCCTGTGGCATTATAATTATAAAGTAGAACGCATAATTCATTAAATGTAGGGCAAAGAGGCCACAAGTGCTACATGGACAGCCTGATTTTCAGCGGTGGTGGCTAGCGCTGTTAAAGCAGCTAACTACTGCTGCCAAATTTTAGACCCAGATATTCAGGTTGCCCAGATTGTCATGAAATTAACTGTGCAGTGGCCATATTCAGCCGCTACTCAGTTAGCTTCAGCGGGGAAAGTTAGGCCAATCTTTACTGCACCTGACTTTCACCACCTTCTGATAACCAGGCAGTGGCTGAATATCGCCCCTGCGCAATTCCAAGGATCGCTGGGTGCCATCCCGGGACCATTCCTGAAACACCCCGATGCTAGCTAGTTAGGATTGGGATGTGCAGTGGCTTCACCACAGATATTCAACCATGTTAGTAAGAGAAAACACAGCTAAAAAGGTAAGAGAAAACACAACTAAAAAATCAATTGTCATCAAGTCCACATTAAAGGAGACAAATGGGGAGATGAATTAAACACAAATAACCTCCTCCCTACATTCCACAAACACCTAAAGACCTACCTACTCACAGGAAGGAGGAGTGGCTCATTGGTTGGGACAGGTTACCTCAGGCCAGAAGGCCAGGGGCTCAATTCCCACATGGGGACAAGCAACCTCAGGCCAGAGGGACGGGGGTCCCTATTCCCATGGCCACTCCTTGTGGCCTTGGGCAAGCCACCCAACCCTCCATTGCCTCAGGTACACTTAGATTGTGAGCCCTTCAGGGACAAGGGAATAAAAAAAAAGTACCTGTTAGTAAATATGTAAACCGCACTGATTCTAAAGAGCGCAGTATAAAAAAAAACAAATAAAAAAAAGAACACTTTGGACCTCCTACCTAACCCTCTAAAATACAACTCAACACAATAAACTCATGAATGTAAATAGTTTGTATATACCAGCTAAAATGTTAATAGCTATTTCTATTAATTAAATGTTATAAAGTTGCATTAGAAAATGTTTGAATGTTGAAATGTTTCCTGTATAAAAAAGTTCAATGTAAAATGTTTTTTTCTATGTAAATCGCTTTGACCTGGTGAAAAGCTGTATATAAATACAGTTAAAGAAAGAAAGAAAAAAGAAGCATACACAGCGGAGTAGCCTATATACCTATCATACCCAGTTTTATTTAGCCACTTTGAGAAGTCAGACACTGTCAAATTTCAAAAAATCCTCGAGTTGTAAAAGCTTCAAAGAAATAATAATGTTTCCCCTGAAACGTCACTAGGTATTTGGAAGGAAAGTTTAGAAAAAATGTAGCCCCCAGAGTTAAAACACATGGTTTCTTCTCTGGGAAAGCTTTCTGACGTAACTGATTCTGGAGATGTTTGGGAAAACATTGATGTTCTGACACATCCACAAAATAACACATCCTTTTTAGAGAAATATGATCTCAAAACAGAACTTTTGTCTACCTCAGATATAAAGGTTACCAAAAGAGTAGCTCTAGCAGATTTAATGTCCTGGGAAGATTCCAGAAATTCAGTTAATCTAAACTATCTGGAGATACTAAATGGTCAGCTCCCCCCTCCAAATTCTTTTCAGATTTTTTCCCTCGAGGGAGATAATATATATTAGAAATCGGTATTTCAACAAGATTAGAAATAAAATCATAGGTGAAAAGTAATGAGTTAAAGGAAAATTTAAACAATGTAAATTCTTTGATCTAGAGGCATTTTCTAAAAATTCAACCTGTTGATGAAGGGAGAGACTATCCTTAATGAACGAGGACCACGTGATGATGCAGAGCTGAGCAGGTACCTTGGTGCTGAGCTCTGCTCCCGGCTCGCTGAATTCTGCCAAAAATCACTGCTTTAAGGTCCGCAGAACATGCCCTGGCAACTAAGACAGAGACTGGTAAATGTGCTGGCACTGGAGGGTATAAAAGGGGAGAGCAGCAATTGCAGGATATGCCGATAAAAACGGCAAAACAGTCAGAGATCGCAGCACTAAAATGGCGGTGGAGCAGCCAGCACCAATCGTCATGCTGCAGGATGAAGCCATCGGAGATATTATCTGGTCCTTAACAGTAGTGTTGGATGAGCGGCTTTCTCGTCTCCACACATCTTTCGAGGAGCTCAGGAGCAGCCTGGAAGATCAGATAACCAAGGTGCAGCAGGTGGATACTCGTGTGATACAAAATGAGGATCGAATAGAGGCCTTGAAGAGAAGAGTACAGCAGCTTGAAAGTAGGAAACAAGAGATACTAGGCCTGCTGGATGACCAAGAAAAGAGGGGATGCAGAAACAACGTGTGCATCATTGGACTCCCTGAAAGAATGAAAAAGTGAAATCTGGGCTCTGCTGGAGGAGTGGCAACTAAACAGCCTGGCCTGCAGATGGAAGATGCACGCATGGCGGTGGAGCAGCTGCATAGAGTAGGCCCGAGAAGGGAAATCACAGCGAGACTGTGCCCGATAATAGACTGGATCCTTAACTTCGCAGAAAAAGACAAAATGATGTGGCAATACCGAACCCAGAAACAGCTGGAGTACAAACACCACAAAATTCTTCTTTTCAAAGATTACTCGGCTAAAGTAGCCAAGAAGCGCAGGGCAATGGCGCTCTCCTGTTCCCAGCTGGCCACATGAGGGATCCAATTTGTGCTCCAATATCTGGCACGGGTGCAATTGCAGCACAGCAACCAGACACACTTCTTCAAAGCTCTTGCAGCTTTAAAGGCCTTCTTGGATAGCCTGGTGGAAGGCAGAAAGGTGCGAGAGCACTAACATAAGGAGCGAAGGAAAAAATACTATAAAACAACAAAAAAGAGAGAGAGAGAAAAACAAAATACCCCTCAAACAAACAATAAGAAGAGCGGCTAGACTGAAACACTGTTTGTTATCTTGTGTCATATGGACCTCCCCTCCCCCAACAGGGGAGAAAACGCAAAGGAATATCCATGGATTAACGCAACCCAAAGAAGACTGAAGCAGGGAGGTGGGCAGAGAACATGACTTTTCTATTTGGGATGTGACATGGAGGGGAGAGGGTGCAGGCCTAAGAAAGCGGACCGCTGCTCCCGCTGGAGCCCGTCGGGACCAGTGCAAACAAAAAAAAGTGGCGGCTATGTTTGGGCACAGCAGGGAGTCTGCGGGGGCAAAGAAGGAACTTGACCATGAAGCAATGGAAGAATCCATCTGGCAGGCACATGTGAACACCAATAGGCTCTCTGGCAGACACCCGCGAATATTAATAGATTCTTGACGGACACCTGAGAACAATAATGGACTACTCATTAAAGTACAAGGTGTATGAGGGAGGGGTAATGGGAAGGCAAGTAAAGATGTAAATGCAGATTTGGGGATGGAAGAGTGACTGGTCTATGCAACTGAGGTATAAGTGAGGCGCAAGGTGGGGCACGGAATGGATATGAGACAGCTGGGAGCAGGGGAGCACAGAAGGTGAGACGAGATGGAGGGAAGAGAGGGAAATAAGAGAAGGAGGGAGTGGCAACGGGGAGGGGGAGAAGAGGATAAGAACTTGCAAAATGGAGGGGGCAGCGGGGAAAAGGGACAGGGGGGAGGAGAAGGGAGGGGACCTCCTACATTGGACCGCCGGCAGAGTGATGGAGTCATGGGGGGAAGAAACAGGAGAAGCCCACTCAGCTGGGTGGTGGGCATCCCCTTAAGAGGAAACATAGAGTCTTATGATCAGAAGCTAAGATGCCACACAAGTGTTGGATAGATTGAAAGTTTTGACTCTAATTCACTCCCCTATAAAACGTACTAAACTGCTAAATCATTTTAGGAAGGCAGGAGCAGATGTAGTCTTCATGCAGGAAACACACCTAACACCAACAGAACATGGCAAACTCCTTAGGGGATAAGTGGGGGAAGTAGGCCACTCATCATATAATAAGAGACAGAGAGGGGGGTGGCAACACTCCTTCACTGAAGGGTGCCCTTTATACATTGTAACAGTATGGGGGACCCAGAGAGCTGCTTTCACATCATGATTGGTGAGGTAGGGGGCAAAAAAGTAGCCTTCTGTAATGTATATGTACCCAATGTATACAACCATAGTTGTTTTGCTGTATTGAGTTCCAGGTTGCTGGAGTTTGGAGAGTATCTTTTAATAATAGGGGGAAACGTCAATACTCCTAGGGATCCCATGATAGACTGTAAGCTGCCAAGGGAGGGGGCTATACAAGCGCAAAGGCGAGGAGTTAACTTCTTGATGGAAGACCTGGGTCTTGTAGACACATGGCATGTGCTACACACGGATGAAGTAGACTTCATGCTTTATTCGTACCTCCATAATAGTTATGCATGGCTAGTTTACTTATTGGTACCCAAGTCATTATAACCAATGTTGGAGAAGGTTGAGATCAAGGACCCGGGACTTTCGGACCATGTGAGTGTATGGATGGAACTCAAGGGATCGGGGGGAGGCGAGGAGGATGAATCCTACTCTTAGCAAAGAGAAGGCAATCTGTGAGTGCCTGTGTAAGGCCTGGACATATTACTGGCAGGAGAATGGGGAGGTTAATCTGGACCCACGAACTGTATAGAGGTAGCAAAAGCCACCATGCGGGGAGTTATCATAGCGTATGCAGTGGGGAAAAGGAAAACTAGGGATGCCCAGATTCTAGCTCTATCCAAACAGTTGCAGATTTTTAGGAACCAAGCAAATAGGGAGGACTCATGGCGACCCTCTGGATAGCTATCCTAAATTGTGTACCGATCGTGAAATGTGCCCTCTGCAACTTGCACATTGGGTGCGCGCCCCCCCGCACCTCCATATTTATTTTATTTATTTATTTATTTAACAGTTATTTATATACCGCTCTTTCCCTAGTATCAAGTGCGGTTTACATGGAACAGTAGGTTAATTGGTATGTAATATACCAAGTCAGTTTACATAGAACAGATAATTATAATTTACAAGGAATGTTGTAACATTAAAGGTATAACATATTAGAACATATATACATTGTTAGTTTAAATCTATAATCATCATGTGAATGAGAGTGTGGTATGGTTAATAGTGTATTAGTGATATTTATTTTGAAAATAGAGTATGTAATAATAATGTATAAATGTTAGCCTGTATCTATTTGAGTATTCTGTTCTGAGGGTGTCTTGTAGTGTAATATGAATAAGTGAGTTTTTAATTTGTGTCTAAATTCCTTTATATCAGATAGCAGGCGAATGTTGTCAGGTAGATTGTTCCAAAGAATTGGAGCAGAGTGTGAGAAAGCTCTCTTATTTGTTTGTTTTCTGGCTTTTGTGAAATCTTTTGGTATTGTTAAGGTATTTAAGTTTCTGCTTCTTTGGGATCGTTTATCGATGTCTATATAATCAGTGTATTGAGTGCCGATGGTGCAAGATTATTTATAAGTTTAAATGTAGTGACAAGAATTTTATATTTGATTCGGGAGTAAATAGGTAGCCAATGAAGTTCAGCCAAAATTGGTGTAACATGTTCAAGTGGGCTTATATTCATAATCATCCTGGCAGCTATGTTCTGAATTATTTGTATCTTTTAATATTTTGTTTTGAAATGCCATTAAGTATTGTGTTTGCATAATCAAAATGTGGGGTGATGATAGCATGAATTATATTAATAAAGTCTTGTAGATGAATCAATGGTCTTAATTGTTTTAGTGTTTTGAGTTTGTAATGTATTTTTTTAGTTAGATATTTTATATGTGAATCCATATTTAGATTATTGTCAAGTATTACACCTAGATATTTTATTTCTTTTTTTGTATTTATTTCATGAGTATCTAGTGTGATCGTGTTTGGGGGTATGTATGTTTGATTTTTAGTGATGAATAATATATCAGTTTTAGTAAAGTTGATAAGTAGATTTTGTTCTTTGAGCCATTCAGTTTGTTCATGAAACATTCTGTTATTTTTTGAAGAGGTGGGTGTGTGGGATTTCAAATGGGAGGTAGAACATTATATCATCAGCGTAGATATGATAATAAACATTGTGACGTTTAAAGATGTTACAAACTGGTTGTAAGTAAATATTAAATAATAGCGCAGATAATGCAGAACCCTGCGGGAGACCCTGAGTTGTTTGAAGGTGTTAGAAATTTGGGTGTGGATTCTTACTGTTTGAGTTCTGTTTGATAGATATGATTTGAACCAATTATAAACAGTAGATGTAATTCCAATTTGTTGAAGTCTGTTTAACATTGTTAAGTGATTAACACTGTCAAATGCAGCTGATATGTCAAGGAAAACAAGAATAAAGGCTTGTTTAGGATTATCAATACCTCTTAATATTGTGTCATAAAGGATCGTTAGCAAGGTTTCTACTCCATGGAAGGGTCTAAAGCCATATTGATGTTCATCAAGGAGGTTTAATGTGTCAATAAAGTCTTGTAGTTGAATTTGTACAATTTTTTCAATAAGTTTGGCCATAAAAGGAATACTTGATATGGGTCTGTATGATTTTGGGGATAATTTATCTAATGTGTTATTTTTAAGTATAGGTCGTATTTGAACGTGTTTGAGAGATGGTGGTAAGTAGCCTTTTTGTAAGGATAGGTTCACTAAGGGTAGAATGAAAGAAGAGAGTATTGAGAAAGTCTTCTTTATCCAATCAACTGGGCATGGATCAAGGTATGAGGTTGTTGTATTAATGTTAGTTATTGTAGTTTTGAGAGTAGATTTTGATATTAAGTTGAAGTTGGTCCAGTTATCAAATGTAGCTTGCTTTGTTTGTGTTTGAATTTGTGGTTGAGTAATATGTAGAGGTGTTATTTGTAGCTTTGTTTTATTGATATAGTTTATTGATATATATATAGTATAGTATATAGCCACTTTATGGGGGCGGGAGAGAAGGGGCACACCCGATGTGCAAGTCGCCGGCACGCTAAGCAGGTCTGGTCTCTCCTGGAGGGACCAGACCTGCTTAGCGTGCCGCGAGAAGGCTTAAGGGGCGCATTTCAGCTGTCTGCCATTGCCTGCCGCTGCTGAGAGAAGAAAAAGTGGCGGCGGCAGGCAGTGGCAGACTGCTGAAATGCGCCCATTAAGCCTTTGCACTCTGTGCGGCCGCACCGCTCGCACAGGGCTAGGTACGGTCCTGGAGAGGAGTATCCTAAACTGAAAAGAGAGATTAATACCCTGCTAGACTAGCAGGTGGAGAGAGACATCTGCATGTATAAATTCCAGCTCCACAAATGGGGCAGCAAGTGCGGAAAGATGATAGCGTACTTGATCAGCCCGGCGAAGCAGAAGACCCCGATCCAGCAGATCCGCAATTCACAGGGGGAACTAGTGGAGAGAGATGAAGGGATTAGGCAGCAATTTCATAGGTTTTATAGGGGATTGAACGAGAAGGGGCCAGAGGACGCGGAGCATAGAGATGCATTCTTCAGGGGACTCACCATATCCAAAATAATGGAGGAGGACAGATGGGCGCTGAATGCTCCATTTAGTGAAAGGGAAATCCTAACAGTTGTACAAGTGCTGAAATTGGCTAAGGCTCCAGGCTCGGACGGATTGGGTGCCGAGTTCTACAAGATTTTAGGGGAATGGATGATTCGGCCTTTCCAAAAGCAATACACGGAGGCTCTTGAACAGGGAAATTTGGGGGGGGGGGGGAGGCAAAACGAGGCAACGATAGTGGTGCTCCCAAAACCGGGCAGGGATGACACATTGATGGGCTCATATCGCCCGATAAACCAGGATGTTAAACTCATAGCAGTTATCTTGGCAAAGGTAATACCCAGAGTAGTGCACCCAGACCAGGTAGGATTCGTACCGGGAAGGTATGCCTTGGCAAACCTCTTTAAAAAAAAGGCTGTGCTACAGAAAGGAAAGGGCAGAGAAGGAGATGAAATCATAGCTAGCCTATATGCGGAAAAGGCATTTGACAATGTAGCATGGGAATACCTTTTCTGGGTGGTGGAACGATTTGGGATAATGGGCCTCTTTCTAGACTGGGTGCGGACACTGTACCACAAACATAAGGCCAAAATTCTTGTCAACGGGGGGCTATCGGATAGCTTTACTTTAGACAGAGGGACACGACAGGGCTGTCCACTGTCGCCTCTCCTGTTCTTACTATCCCTAGAACCTCTAGCCATCAGGATGCGTGAAACAGAGAGCTGGCAGGGCATTAAGGTAGGGAAAGAGATATACAAGATAAATCTAGTTGCGGACGACATGCAATTGTTTCTCAGCAATACACAAGAGGCTATGCCACGAGTGATGGACCACATCGTGGAGTTTGGGGCCTTTGCAGGCCTAAGAGTGAACTGGAGTCTTGGTGGTATCCACGCCATGCTGGAATAAGGAGGAAGGAGAGGGATTCCCATTGCAATGGGTGGGCAAATCCATGAAGTACTTGCGGATCCATCTAGTGGCCAACTGAGGGATCTTTTACTGGAAAAATGTGAGCAATCAGATAATGCAGATGAAGGACTGGTGCAACAGGTGGCGAGGTCTCCCATTATTGTTTCTGGGCCGGGTGGCGGTAGTCAAGATGGTGCTGCTGCCAAGATTGCTACACCCTCTGCAAATGGTGCCCTTGTGGGTGAAGAGTAGAGAGGAGAGACTATATCGCAGTGTGATAACTTTGTTTTTGTGGAGAGGACGAACAGCACGCATTAGCTTTGGGAAATTGAGAAGTGGGAGGGAGAAGGGGTGGGGGGGCTCAACTTGCCGGATCTTAGGCAATATAATGTGGTGGCATTGCTTCACTGGGGGAACCAATATGCACCACTGGGCCTACTTGATAGCACCTGTGGTCCATACAAATATTTCAACCTTTTGCAAGTGAGTTGATGGGGGAGCAGGGGAATACTTGCTATGACAGTTTCTGGAACCCATGCAGCAGGCATGACAGTGGAAAAAAAAGGGGAAATCTCTGTTTGAGATGTTAATCAGAAATCTGGAATTCACCCCGAGTATTGAAAATGCAGCCTTCCAAGAATGGGCACATAGGGGATATAGATGTGTGGGGCACCTCTTAGAGCTGGGGGAGGCCTGTGTTCCCCTCGTATGAGCAGCTTAAATCAAAGTGGCAAGTTCCTAACAAACATTTGATGGCATACCTTCAGTGCCGCCATTATGAAACGAATAGGGCCCGGGAGAGACCTTGGCAGGGATTCACGGTGCTAGATAAACAATTTCTAGCAACCCCAGAAAAAAGTAACAAACTGGTCTATCGGTATAGAATGGGCATGGAGATTAAGGGGGCAGAGTGGCTTTGAAACCTAGGACAGACATGGACTCAGGAAATGGGGGAGGAGGTGCATGAACACATGCTGGGAGATCTTTTCATGAGTATAGCACGACACACTCCAGATGCCACATTACAGGAAATGCAGCTTAAGATCTTACACAGGGCTTATTTGACAAGGGAGAGGGGGAGAAGCTACACTTATGGAATGGCCCAGAATGTTTGAGGTGCAAGATGAACAAGAGGACATGGGTACATACAGTACCTTCTTAGAATGCCCAAAGTTATAACCCTACTGGGAAAAGGTATTAGCATATATAGAAAACACGGTGACGAACAAAATAGAGTGAACCTATGGGGCTCTGCTCTTGGGAGACACGATAAGACTTAAAAAGCAGAAAATAGAGGAAGCAGCATGTAAAATCCTGATGCTAGTCAGAAAGACTATCTTGGTGCATTGGGTGGCAGAGCAGGTGCCAGCCTTGTCGCATTGGATGAATCTGGTACAAATGATGGCTGCATGGGAGCTACACGAGAAGAAAGAGGGGTGTCCTGGCAGAAACAGCAATATTGGAAGGTGTGGGAAAAAGGCTTCCAGTCCTTATGACTCACACCGGAGAGTGGTGGTAGAAGCTGGAGAGCAATGTAGGAGAAGGGAGGGAGAGGGAGAGGAGGAGGGGGTAGGGGGCTAGGAAAAGGGGGGGGGGGGGGAGAAAAAAGACCAACCATGGGTTGTGAGAATAGCCCTGGGCACATAGGTGATGGGCCAAAGCATGGCCCCCTAATAAGAAATGGAGAGTAAACAGGAGAAAAAGAAGGGCAATTCTGTTATGTTATGGTATCTTTATGTGCTAGTCAGGAAATCACAAAAAAGGGACTGGTGGAACTTGGACCAGCTGCGCCGACCCAGTTGAATTATATAGTGTAATTCGAAAATGTCTCTCATGGTTGAAGTGTATTGATGTGCTTTTGAAATGTAGATGGTACTGTTGGTCAACAATAAAAAATGTGTTACAAAAAAACCCCAAGGAAGACACTGATTGAGCATCAACTACTTGTCTTTCAATCTTATCAAAACATTTAACTACATTATCAAATTTATGGTCATAATCGGTAAACTTGGCAACAGTCTTTGGTAAAATTAGAAAATTGTTGCAGAGTACCAGTCAAAACAGCTTCAATATGTGAAATTATGGCCAGAAATGTCTTTCAAAGAAATTTCTTTTGAAGATAACTCATGCTGTGCTACACTAGAAGGCAGCACAGGAAATTGCACAGCCTTGAGCACAGGAACAGCAGTACTAAATGCAAGCCCAGATGCACAGTCCATCTCAAATGATACCAACAACGGGGCAGGGGATTTCTCCTTAAGAAGACATTCCACTTCCCCCATCTGAGACTCATGAGAAGGTATCTTGAGTTGGGTTACACCCCCAATCGAAGCAGAGCAAGCAGATAAGGTCCAGAGGTCGAAAGAGAAAGGGTTACATCCACCAAAATTTTCTTCGGAAAGTGCTTATCCAAAGGACCTTCCACTTTAGAAGACTTAGGGGAACACTCTTCTTCTTCCATTTAGCCATACCATCCACGAAAGCCCCTGCTCCTTCTCGTGCTCCCACCTGCTCTGAAGGGGCTCCAAAAGGGTGTGACCTGCCCTATTGGGCATGCTCCTTCGGGTATGCACTGCAAAAGAGACTGGGATTTAAAAGGCCTCGATGACGTTAGTGCTCCAGATGGTACCAGCAGGCCAAGTCCCCCCACTGCAACAGATCTCTCCAAGTCTCAGGCACCTGTGGAAGAGGCTGGAATTTAAAAGACTCCGATGATATCAGCGTGCCAGGTGGCGCCTTTAGATGAGTCCTCCCACTGCAACAGATTTCGCCGGGTCTCAGGCACCCACAGAAGAGGCCGGGATTTAAAAGGCCCCGATGACATCAGTGTGCTGGATGGTGCCCGCAGTCCGAGTTCTTCCACTACAACACATCTTTCCAGGTTTCAGTCACCCCCTTGGAAGAGGCCAGGATTTAAAAGGCCTTGATGACATCAGTGTGCCGGATGGCGCCCATAGTCTGAGTCCTCCCACTGCAACAGATCTCTCCAGGTCTCCAGTGCTTTTTATTTGGCTCAGGTTTTCAAATGTCCTTGATTTCTCTTATATTTTTTGCTAAAAAGACCCTTACAGATAGTATTGTGGGAAACAAGCTGCACTATTATTTGTAATTGTTAACTTTAATAACTGAGTGAAGGAGGCAATGTGTGAGTGTGTGTGGCTATTCATCAAGCATTACTTAATGTTTTCACTCCCTTTTCAATATTCTTAGTTTTTATTTTAAAACCTCTGCCAAACCAAAGACCTGCTGAAGTCTATCATCTTCAAAATAAAGAAAAACATAAAAAACTGAAGCATCTATCTGCCCTTGCAGTTAGCAATCCCCAGCACACTTGCTACTATCTGGCGAGAAAGGGCATTTTTCGAGGATGTCGCGCTGCCCCTCTCCAAACAACATCTGATTCTCATATAGGTTCTCTTTGGAAATTAGCATTAAAAACAAGCAATAATAGGACCCGTGTCCTTTGCAACCAGTTGGGCAATTTGAAAATTGCATTTGTCATACAGAAATCCAAAAGAGCATTACATGATGGGGGATGAGTTACCAATGTTCAACAATCAGGAAAAGTCTTGGAGCGATCATTTCTCCTGATATCAAGTTATACAATCAATGCATTAAGACTGCTAGGGGTCAATAGGAAGAGCCATTACTGGTAGACGTGAAAACGCCTCTGTACAGCATATTGATAAGACCTCATCTCGAATATTGGGACCAATATTTTAAAAAAAAGTTGAGTTCCTATATTTAAGATTCTACAGTAAGTTAGGAGCCTCAATTTGTCCCCTATTTTCAGCTGAAAATTCACCTAAATTTAGGAGCTTAAAAGTTATGCAGCTAAATTTAGGCTTGGCATTCCATTTGCTTAGATTTAAGAGCCTGGTGCTGAAAATCGGTGCTAAGCTCCTAACGTTTTTCTCTTTCCTAAATGTTGGGACCCAATATTCAGCCCGCAGCAGTCAGTGCTTGTAAAATACCTGGCCATCATGGGCAGAACTGAAACTGGTTATTCTTTTGGCTCCGCACGCCAGATATCGTCAGATGCTGAACATCCGGTTTCAGCACCAAACTCAATCGCTATGCTGTTAGCAGCAATATTCAGCCACTAACTGGATAGAAAAGGCTGCATGAAATGAGGACAGCCATTGACCTGTTCTAAGTTTATGTTGTTGTTAAGTGCCGTCGAGTCGGAGTCGACTCATGGCAACCCTCTGGATAGCTGTCCTAAATTGTGTTCGGTCTTCAGTCAGGCGGCTCATTGTTGACAGACTGGTACCCGTAGCTGCTGTTATTGTATCGATCCATCTCATTGCTGGCCTTCCTCTTTTGCGTTGACCTTCTATCTTGCCAAGCATGATGTCTTTCTCTAATGATCTCTCTCTTCGCATGATGTGTCCAAAGTATGAAAGTCGAAGTCTTGTCATCTGAGCTTCTAAAGAAAGCTTAGGTTTGATCTCCTCTAGTACCGACTGGTTTGTTCTTCGGGCAGTCCATGGTATACACAGTATTCGCCGCCAGCACCATAATTCAAAAGCATCAATTTTCTTCCTGTCTATCTTTTTCACTGTCCAGCTTTCACATCCATATGATGTTATTGAAAATACCATGGCTTGAACAAGTTGAATCTTTGTATGGAGAGAGACATCTCTGCTCTTGAGAATGTTATCTAGGTCTTTCATAGCCATTCTGCCAAGAGCAATGCATCGTCTGATTTCTTGACTGCTTGTTGCTTCTTTATTGATAGTTGATCCAAGTAGGTTAAAGTTGTTCACAATTTCAATTTCTTCTCCTTCAACGATGAACCTGTTGATTATGCCAGTTGTCATGATCTTTGTCTTCTTTACATTAAGGTGCAGGCCCATTTTGAGACTATGTTCTTTGATTGTGAGAAGCAAATGTTTCAGATCATCTTCACTTTCAGCCACTAATGTAGTATCATCAGCATAGCGAAGGTTGTTGATGAGTCTTCCACCAATCTTCACACCTCTGTTGTCTTCATACAATCCTGCTTCTCTGATGATTTGTTCTGCATATAAATTAAACAGGTAGGGGGAAAATATGCAGCCTTGTCTTACACCTTTGCTTATTTTAAACCATTCTGTTTCTCCTTGTTCCGTTCGAACTGTTGCTTCTTGATCAATGTACAGATTGCGCAAGAGAACGATCAGGTGTTCTGGTATACCCATGCTTCTTAATATGGCCCAGAGTTTCTCATGGTTTACACAGTCAAAAGCCTTGCTATAGTCGATAAAGCACAAATAGATATCCTTTTGGTATACTTTAGTCTTTTCAAGGATCCATCTCACATCCGCAATGATGTCTCTCGTTCCTCACCCTTTCCTGAACCCTGCTTGCACTTCAGGTAGTTCTTGTTCCAGGTATGGTTGTAGTCTCTTTTGAATAATCTTCAGTAGAATCTTGCTGGCATGTGGGATCAGAGCGATTGTTTGATAATTTCCACAGTCAGTTGGATCACCTTTCTTTAGTATTGGTATAAACACAGATCTTTTCCAGTCAGTTGGCCATGATGTTGTCTTCCATATTTCTTGGCAGAGCCTTGTAAGTATAGTAACAGCTGCATCAGATTTCTGTAATACTTCTATGGGAATGCTATCAATGCCTGGTGCTTTGTTCTTTGATAAGGCTTTCAATGCTGCTTCAACTTCTTTCATCACCAATGGTTCCCGATCATAAGGTACAGGTTGAAACGGCTGTTGGTCCACTTGATCTTTATCATATAAAAACTCTGTATATTCCTTCCACCTTTTCTTGTTCTTCTCAGCATCATTCAACATGGAACCTTGAGCATCTTGTAACATTCCAATTCGAGGCTGGAACTTTTTCTTTAACTCTCGTAGCTTTAGGAAAGCCGATCTTTTTCTTCCTCTAATAGTTTCTGCTTCTATTTCCTTGCAAGTGTCATTGTAGTACTTTTCCTTGTCCCGTCTTGCTGCACGTGGAAATCTCTGTTGAGTTCTGCGATTGTCTTTCTTTCTCCTCTGGCTTTAGCTTCTCTGCATTTCTGGGCAATTTTCAGAGTTTCTTCCATCATCCATTTTGGCCGTTTTTGCTTTTTCACCTTTTGTAGAGACTTCTCGCTTTCTTCCAACACAACCTTCTTGATGTCATTCCATAACTCTTCCGGAGCTCTGTCATTTGTATCTAAAGCAGCAAATCGATTTTGCAGGCAGTCTTTAAATTCCAGTGGTATATTCTCAAGGTCATATTTTGCTGTTTGCTCTTTTTCAACTTTTGCTTGAGTTTGCATACTAGTAGTTGATGATCTGTACCACAGTCAGCTCCAGGTTTTGTCTTTATTGAAGTTACAGAGCTTTTCCATCGTTGACTTCCACAGATGTAGTCAATTTGATTTTTATACAATCCATTGGGTGAAGTCCATGTGTACAGTCGCCGCTTGTGTTGCTGGAAGAAGGTGTTTGAGATGAATAGATCATTGGTCTTGCAGAATTCTATCAGTCTTTCTCCAGTTTCATAACTTTATACTGGTACTGTTTCTGGTTACTGGAATGAAAATCACTGCTAACCGGCTAGGTGCTGAGGCTGCCCCAGCCCCAGCCCCAGCCCCAGCCCCTCCAATGGACCATCCCGTATTATGCCAAAGTGGACTGTAGGGATGTTCATCGGCACTGACCGGTTATTGCCACTGAATATTGGGCTTAGCGGGGTTTATGCAGTTTGCAGGTCCTGCAAACAGCATAAACCCTTTCCAATATTGGGTCCTTGGATTTTAGTGACATTTTGAACCAAATTAGAAGCATAACTAAGGAGCATAATTCCTTTGAATATTAGGCCCATAATGCTCAAAGTTAAGAGCATAAATCCTTTAAATATTGGCCTCACTGGGGCTGATATTCAGAACTCTTAGCCAGTCTGCACACAGAAGGCTGTCCGGTTAACGGTGCTGACCAAGATATTCATTGACACTATCCAGATAGTGTTGCTGAATATCTCCACAGATCGTCCCAGCACTATCCGGTTAGTGCTGGGGTGATCCGTGGGTGAAGCTAGGGTGCTGTTGGTGCTATCCAGATAAGTGCCAAATTTATCCGGTTGGCAGGATTTTCAGTTGGCACGTATCCAGGCAAATTAGGCCTCATGAAAAGCTGTCCATAGTTGCAATCTGGATAAATGCTAGCTGAAAATCCTGCCAACTGGATGAGTGTCAGCACTACCTGGATAGCCCTGCTCTGCTCCTGTCTGGACCATGCTCCATGGCTGACCATTGTGGCATTTACTTATCAGCTCTTTGGAAAATCAGGCCCATTGTGTCCAGTTCTCGAGGGCACTTATTCAAAGTGATGCAAATAAATTTGAGATGGGCTACTAAAATAATGCAGAGTTTGCACAATAACCTAATGAAATTCTGGATATGGATTTTAGATTTGGTTGGTTGTCTTTCCAAATCTGATCTCAAAGCAAGTTACATACAGATACAGTAAGCATGAGACTTAAGCATGTATGTGTATATGCCAGGAGAGAGGCGTACTATACAAGAGACATTCAGATAGCAGAAAAAAATAAATATATCAGAACACAGAATTTTCCCTGTGTAAGAAAAATGTAAACCTAGTTGCTTCCAAGCTGAGTATGTTGAGGAGCGGAGGGGGGTTGTTTAGATCATACTCTTTCTGCTCTGTTACAGTTCTGTTTTTGAAATGTCACTTTTATGTTGTGTGTGGTCTTTGTGTTTTATATTAAAATATTTGTTTTATATTTTTGTGGTATACTGCTTCAGACAACCCCTTTGGGGCTGGAAGAAGATCTATAGAACTTTAAATAATTAAATAAACACATGACACTAAGAATTTTCTGCAGTTTGTGTGTGTATGTAGTTATCCAGCCCCCCTGCAGCTCCATGGTATAGAGACCTCCCAAGGTTCTACCAGGGCAGTTTCTCCAAATGGGTTAGTTTTGTGCAAACCATGACAGTCATGAACCTCACTTCTAAGCCAGGGTATGTGGAGTATGATCTCAGTCTCTCAAATTTACTCTAATGCTTGGCGTAGTACTTGCATTGTGCCAAAGAGAGCTTCCTTCTGGAGTTCGAAGATGTAACATGTTTGGGTAATTTGTCAGGATGTGCTTGAAAATTCTTCTTTATCAATCTTGTGGCCCCCAGTACAATGGGAAATATTTCTATATCTTTCTGCCATGTTTTCTTGGTCTCTGACCGCATTTCTTGGTACTTCAGGATCTTTTGCCTCTCCACGCGATTCACAGAATAATCACTCGGAACTAGCATTTCTATTATCAATGCCGTTCTGTTGTTTTTTTCTCCTTTACCACTCTGTCGGGTTTCCTCACATCCAGTTTCTTATTTGTCTGAATGGGAGTGTCCCAGGTGATCATCACCTCTTCATTCTCTGTAATTCTCTTAGGGTCATGTTCCCAGTGCTTTTCAGGCACAGTGATATTGTAGTGTTTACAGAGTTTCCAATGGATGAGGTATGCTACTTTGTTGTGTCTCTCTCTACAGAAATTTTCTGCCATCAGAACTTCACAGCCAACTATGAGGTGAGTCACTGTTTCCAGGTCTTTCTTACAGAATCAACATGTGTCTGTGTTGCCAGTTTTTTCAGTGCTCGCTGTAAACCAACTCCTACATAATCCGCTGTCCTGGACTACAACTATCAATCTCTCCTCCTTCTATTTCAGTTTACCTCTTCTTAACCATTTATGTGTCCTTTTGTGATGGACAAAGGGTTCTTGGAATAACACTTTGTATTTCCCACTGTATTTGTGCATTTGCCACTTGTTTTTCCCCGTTTGCTGATCTAATTCTTTGAAGAGGTTTTTCTCTTGTTTTGCAAGTTCTGTTGCTTCCTTTCCTATGTGTGCATTTGGATTCTCTCTCATTCCCTCTAGTTGTTGGAATGCCTGTCCAAGTTTGACGATGGACACAGATTCTTTCATATTTCAGCACTTTTTGAGTATTTGGATCCACTGATGCTGTTAGGTAGTCCTGGGGGCCTATGATAGTAGCTCTGTATGTGTAATCAGTCTGTATGAGACCAGCTGTGGAGGTGGTCTAGTAATTTTATATGCTCAGGCCCTGCGCTTCCTTAGTTAGCTGCTGGCTTGCCTGCTCTTTCCCACTGCACCGTCAGCCTCTGATTGGGAGGGGGGAATTCAGTGCTTGCCTAGGCTGCCCCCCAAATCTTGGCATCCTAGATGACCACCTAGTTCGTCTAATGGAAGAGCTGGCCCTGGGAAAAAAGCAAAGGTGAACTGTACTTTTAGTATTTTTTTATACTATGCATGTCTATTGTTTTATACTAATTTTGATCACTTAAAGAATTTTAGTAAATTTTATTGATTCAGAACAAACCCTGGACTAGACTGTGAGTTTTGGAAGTGCAAGTAAGCGGCAGAGGGAGGGATCCTAGGAGTCAGTGCTTCTCAGTCCTAGCTGGTCTTGTCCTAGAACCTTGAATACCTGAGGTGACAGACCTACCCAAACAGTGCTACCTCCCATGAAATATGTTCCCTGGATCTCCCTGCAGCGCAATCCATTTCCAGTGCGGGACCCCAGACCCCAGGGCTACAATAACATCCATTGTTTTGCATTTTAACTTACCAGCACTGGGAAAATCATGTTGTCTGTTTTCTTTTTGGTTGATATTTCCTCATCCCAGAATGTGTCAGAGGTCACTTCATGCACAGCTGTTATTTTATACGTCAAAATGCTATGCAATAGTCAAAGCGGACCCCGCTGCGTTGGCAACTCCCTCTGTCAGAAGTATGGAACATCTGTGCTCACTATATTTGACTTATCAGAGCCTGGGTAGGAAATGAAAGAAAAATGGGAATAGTTGCTACTGGAAGATTTTCTCAAGAAGCACCTTTAATCCCTTAAGCTGTCAAGACGTAAAAGTGTCAGTTGATGACTGACTCCAAGCCTGAAGGCAGAATATGATGGCATTACATCGACTGTGTCCAGTTTAATATAGCCATTCTAATAGCACTAACATGTCTCTTTTAATGTGGCATGTTAAATTAACCCCTTAGACTGTGGACGTTTTGGGGCAGGTTTCCAACTGGCTCCTTTTTTTCCAGACAAATTGATATGGTCTTGTTTTATCCTGCTGCCAGAATGGTCTCGTAGTTCTGGTGTTCGTATTCATTTTCCTAAGAAAAGCAAAACACGAACCCATGAAAACAGTGGGGCAAATCCTAGAATAGATCAACCTGCCCTGAGAATCTGGAGCCAGTAGTTAACCGTACTTTGGGGTAGGACTCATATTTATATATAATTGCTGAACGTAAATAAATAGGTCAGTTCTGTGCACTGTTATGGAAGAGGAGGTAAATCTTATGGCTCTCTTATATGCAAACCAACACCTAGAAAGAATGCATGCTCTAAATTAATTGAATTAATTTCATGACAGCTCAAGAAAAAAACAATTGCATTCTGGAGCTAATTCTGAAGAACTCCTGGGTGATTTTTGGAACAAACTCCCTAAGGGAGCTATCTGCAGCAGAGAAGCACATTTGCAAACAAATGTTATCAGAGAACAGCAACCTTGGAACATTCCTCAGGACAGTAGCATACATGAAACATCACAAACAGGACATTAAATGGGAATCTAAGAAAAGCCCATCAAGAACCATGCCTATCAGAAGAAGATGAGAGGTGGATATGTCTATCCCCTTCACTTTGCACCGCTGGAACAATACCTCACTAAAAAGTTGGAAAATGATGCTTTGTCAGCCTCCCTTGGTATGTGCCTACAGTTTCAGCAGATATCAGGGTTCAACTGATGAATTCTGACACTAATTGGAAACACACAGCAACAGTTCACTAATATTCTTTTGCAAGATTGTTCTCCAGGCTCAACCTGTCTATGGAGGTGAAGGGACATTTGGGATGGGATGGGGTAGAACCAGACTCATGATTTTTTAGACAGCTGCAGACTTGGTGAGGTGCACAGGGGAGCAGCAGTAGTAGGGACTTGCTGTAGAAGAGTCTGACTTTTCAAATGGGAGAAAAAGGGATGTATGTGCTCCAACAGCACAACTTACTCATCTCTGTATCTTTTCCAGGTCCAATCGATTTATCTTATCAGAGCCTGGGTAGGCATGTGTGCTACTGGACTCCTTGGATGCAAAGAACCCCCATTAGTGGATCCCACCACTGCCACTGAAGAACAAGAATCAGGGGCGACAGGTGTGTGCTACATGCATCACATAGGACTTGACCCATATGTTCACATGACATCCAGCCTGGCATGTCTGGATGGAGGAAAAGGATTGGCCTCAGATGGTGCCTCAGCAAGCCCCAGATGATCCTTTCCATGTATGCCCAGGAAGAATCTGACTCCCTTGAGCCAAGAGGGCAGTGACCTCCAAATATCCCTTCTCTATGAGCATCCTGCAGTTTTGGGGCATCAAAAGCATGATAAACAAGGTCCGTTAGGGCTTCAATGATATTCAGAAAAAGCACCCCAAAAGAATGATTGACATCAAAGAATCCTGATAGCTGTTTGCACTGAAGGCTAAAACATCTGCTGTGGTCTTTAGACAGACTAACCAAAGCAATAACAACAATTGGCATTGCTATACCCCAGCAAAGTGAATTCAGGTGACTGACAACATCACTATGTGTCCCGTCCTCTGAAGGTATTTTCACTGTATCCATTGTATCTGCTCCAAGCACACTACACAGGAGCAGCTATCTCAGAAGGCCAGAAATCATAGGTGGAATGGCTGTAGATGGGTATCCAACCTTGAGCAGCAAGAAACTACCTCATGAGTTCCCACTAAGTGCCTTCTGTGAGGGACTTACAGCTCAAGTGCTGCTGCCTAGTCTCTTTGGTAGCACCTCTCTTGCAGCCTCTTCATGCCATCTGAGACCATTTAGGACTTAGGACAAATGCAGTGTAATCATGTTTGTATACAATTATGGCAATCAATTGGACCTTCGGATTGGGTCTTTATTTCCAACAGTTTTATTTATTTATTTACAATGACTTATAGTCCACCTATGTCAGGTCAGGGTAGAGACCAAATAACATTAGAAACAGTAAGTATGCACTTACAATTAACAAACATAAAACCACCAGTTACAATATTGTGCTATATAGCATAGAGGCCTATTCTTTACTAGACAGCCAACCCATGTATGTCCCCTCAGAATCAGGGCGTACAACGGTAGACCCACTGGCTTGTACTTGCAGACCGGGCCCTGATTCTGATAGGCCGCTCGTCCAGCCACATCCACGTCTACCCCAGCAACATAAAAATAATAATAAACTATGAGCCAGTTGATATAGTGTGTCTAGAATTTCAGAAAGTTTTTATGAAATCCCCCATGAGAGACTCCTGAGGAAATGAAAAAGCCACAGGATAGGAGGCAGTATCCTGTTGTGTATTGGGAACTGTTTAAAGGATAGAAAACAGAGTAGGTATTAAATGGACAATTTTCTCAATTGACCTTTTCTATTGCTTTACACAAAAGGTATTAAAGCGATTAACAAAAGAAATCTGATAAGACAATTTTATTACAATTCACAAAAATTAAAACAATAATAAAATAATACAATCAATAAAACAATCTGAAATCTAATAAATCAATAAATCGTTTTGCTATCTATAAAATAAGCAGCAAAAGACGAACATAAATATTTAAACTGAACTTTTCCTTCCTCAGCATCATTTTGTCTAGACAACCAAGTTTTCAAAGCTTTGCTAAAGGGTAAATAACTGCTGATTCCTTTTAATTCGTAAGGTAATATATTCAACAGGAGCAGACCTGCATAGGGAAACACACTTTTCCTAGCAGGAGCCAGATGTATCTGGCCAAATTTGGAAGCTATAATAATTTCTGAGGAGACTGTGATTGGTGAGATTGACTGGAACTCTATTATAAAAGACTTTATGCACTTGACACAAAATTTTAAAATCTCTTCTTTTCGGAATTGGGAGCCAATGTAAGTTTGCTAGAATCAGCACAAGCTAATAGCCTGGTTATCTGTAATCATTTGAAATTTACTTGAGAGAGCCCCTGATACAAGGAATTACAGTAATCCAGTCTATTTGTGATACTGGATAACTATGGCAAGGTTATCTGCTGACAAAAAAAGACTTCAACTGACAAATTAGATGAAGTTGACCAAAACATGAACTTTACTCCCAAACTGATCATCTCATTGCAAAAAACAAGTGGAGAATCACTCAAGAATGGAGCAACGTCTAAAGATCTGTTCATCTTTCTTATCCACATTGCTCTGAATTTATCTGGATTCAAAACCAGCTACTGTTAGCACAGCCAGTAACACTGGTAACCCGGAAGCCCTCCTCGCCTCCATTCCCCGATTTGACACCCTCCAATCCTGTTTCCCCCCCCCCCCCCAATAACTTCACCAACTCAGTAATATTTGGTACAAACTTTTGGTCGCAGCTTTATTTAAAACCTGTACAACCGGCCCAACACGGGCCTAAGATAACAATTGAACAAAACCCAACCCCGCACCCCTTTACCGGAGGATGCCCCCCCACCCGCCATCTTAGTAGCAAGGCGGAGCATCCTCCTCCCCCCCAAACCCCGCCGCCTGCCTCGCCATCCTAGTAGCAAAGGCCGGCTCCCACCCCCCCGCTACCGGGCCGAGACCCCCAACCGGGCTGTCTCGCCCCACCCCGGGGAGCACTTCGCCCCCACTGCTTGTAAACCAGGTCAAGCCCGCGCCGCTCCTGCGAGCGCTGGCTCTGTACCCCGCCACCCCCACCAGCTGCAACATCCCGACAAACCAAAACCATGGGCGGGCGGGCGGGAACGCGACCGGTACGCGAGGAGCCGCGGCCAGAAGGAGACGGCCACGCGGCTCCTCGCGAACAGCACCGCCCACCCCATGTCATGCGGGCCAATGAAATCGCTCCGACGGCACGCCGGAGCGATTTCAAGTGCCTCGCACCGCCCCCTCCCCCCCCGACGCACCCCCCCTTTTACCCGGCACGTTGGAGGCCGCGGCCGGGCCCGGGCCCAGGTTACTGTCGGCCGCGGGACCCGGCCCGCGGCCTCGGGCATTAACACTGGTAACCCGGAAGCCCTCCTCGCCTCCATTCCCCGATTTGACACCCTCCAATCCTGTTTCCCCCCCCCCCCCCAATAACTTCACCAACTCAGTAATATTTGGTACAAACTTTTGGTCGCAGCTTTATTTAAAACCTGTACAACCGGCCCAACACGGGCCTAAGATAACAATTGAACAAAACCCAACCCCGCACCCCTTTACCGGAGGATGCCCCCCCACCCGCCATCTTAGTAGCAAGGCGGAGCATCCTCCTCCCCCCCAAACCCCGCCGCCTGCCTCGCCATCCTAGTAGCAAAGGCCGGCTCCCACCCCCCCGCTACCGGGCCGAGACCCCCAACCGGGCTGTCTCGCCCCACCCCGGGGAGCACTTCGCCCCCACTGCTTGTAAACCAGGTCAAGCCCGCGCCGCTCCTGCGAGCGCTGGCTCTGTACCCCGCCACCGGTGCGAGGTAGGCACTATCCTCGCACCGCCCCCACCATAAAGCTGCGACCAATCATTTCCAGCGCTTCCTGCCAATCATTAAGCAATAAGTCCTGACCGACCGGGGACAAGTGTACCCCGTCGGTACGGTACAGTCCTGCGCACTGGGGGTCCGCCCAGGGGTGCCGGACCTGCCATCCACCGGCCTGTTGCAACCAACGGCCAATCTGCCTGTTCACTTTGGCCAACCCTCTCGACCAGCGTCGTTGAGGCAAGCAGGCCGGCCGAGGGATGATGTCCGAACAGACGATTGCAACGTCAGGCCACTGCTCCTGCAGCGCACGCAGGTCACGTTGCACTGCGCGGATGAGTTGCCGACAAGTCCAACAGGAAAGATCATTCCCTCCAAGATGTATCAGGAGTCCCACCGGCCTCTGCTGCCGCTCCGCGTGCTCTCGAACCACTGGAAGTAGCTGCCACCATCGCATGCCCCGCTCGCCGAGCCACTCCAGCCGGAAATTGCAGGACACCAAGCCCAGGTGTGTACCCAGCGGACGAGTTGAGGCTCTGCGTTCCGCCCAGTAGACGAATGAATGCCCCAGAAGCCACCAAACACCCGGCGCGCTCCGGGCAGCAGCCACTGTCGGCACGTTCAGCAGTAGACCTGAAAGAGAAAAAACAGCATTAGAACCCCCCCCCACGCCCACCCCCCTTCCACCACCACAGCTTACAACTGTTCCGGACGCACGTAGCCCTCGTAGGCCCTGGAGCGCCAGCGCCCGATCCGCTGGATCACCTCACTTCCCAGGCCAGCGGCGGCTGCGCTCGTTGCCGCACCTATCCGGAAGGAGTGAGACGCATAACCGCGCTCATCCACGCCCAGCCGCCGCAACGCCAAGCGGAAGACTGCCGTGAATTGGAATTGGGTAACAGCTGTCCCATCAGCATGGCAGAAGAAACACCCGGCCCGATCCGGCCGCTGCCGCCGGTACACCGCCAAGTTCTGCACTGGACAAGATCCCAGACCCGGAATGGCCCTCAGCAGCACCCACCGACCCTGCCCCAATGGGTCAGTCTTCGAGTGGGCCAGGAAAATCCGTACGCGCGCCTCCTGTATGTCAACCTGCTGGACCAGCAAACCCCCCCGCCCCCCTCGTCCGCCCGACGGAGGGACCAGCTCGCTAACTCGGAAGGCCCCGAAGAAGGCTGTGACAAACAACGCCCGAAAAAGGACTGCCTCATACGGAGTAGCCGCCACCTCGGGTAGAACGCCCCAAATACGCAGCAGCAAGGCGTGCGACACGGGGCGACGCCAATCCGGGCAGGAGGGCTGCGCTCGCGCCCACCCGGCTAATAGCCGCTTCACCACATACGAGGCGCTCGGACTGCCCCAGCCCGCCGCCCTGCTAAAAAAGGAGAAGCCGGCCAAAGCCGCCCGTGCTGCCGCCCGGGACCAACCACCCTCTTTTGCCCACGCTATGAAAGAACCCGCCAAGATGTCCCCGACTCTACCCCCCCTCCAGCCCCTCCCCCAGAGAAACTCTCGGACCCGCCCATACCCCCGCTGATAAGCCTTCCACGTACCTGGAGCCAGGGAAGACCGCAACAATGAGATCATTCCGGCGTCCCAATTCGCCAAAGGTGCTCCGGCACCACCGCCGCGGTCTCGTCCGCCCCCGGGGCCAACTCCCGAAACCGCTCCCACTGGAAACGAGACAAAGCGTCAGCAATAACGTTCAGAGCACCTGGCACATGGCGCGCCCGAACCGTGACATTGAGACGAAGACAGGCCAGCACAAACACCCGCATCAACGCCGCCACCCTTGGACACTTTGGCGAATGACGATTAATGACTTGCACCACCGCAGCGTTGTCACACCAGAAGACTACCCGCTTGTCCCGTAGCCTCTCTGGCCATACCCAGAAGGCCACCACAATCGGGAACAACTCCAGGAACGTCACATTGCGCGTCAGCCCACTCGCGGACCAAGCCGCCGGCCATGGCGCTGCACACCACGAGCCCTGGCAGAACAATCCCATACCCGAACCCCCCGCAGCATCTGAAAACAAGTCCAAATCCCTGTTGGACAATTCCTCAGACTGCAACACCGAGCAGCCATTATAATTCGCCAAAAAAGCATCCCACACGCGCAAATCAGCTCGCATCCCCGCAGTCACCCGAATGCGATGGTGCCCACAGCGCACCCCGGCCATCGCCAAAGACAACCGCCGCGCAAACGACCTTCCCATTGCGACGACCCGACAGGCAAAGTTTAGGTGGCCGACTAACCTCTGAAGCTCCGTCAACGTCACCTTCGTAGCGGAGCCCACCTCAGCTACCAAGAGCCGCAGCCGCTCGACTTTATCCCTCGGTAACCGGACCACAAACTCAACAGAGTCGATCTCAATCCCCAAAAAGGAAATACAAGTCACCGGCCCCACTGTCTTACCCTCCGCCAAAGGGATGCCAAACTCCGCCGCCATACCCAGGAAAAGCTCTAACAAGGATGCACACACTGCAGACTGGGCCGGCCCGACGAACAAAAAATCATCGAGGTAGTGCACTATAGACCTAAGACCGGACCTCCGCATCAACACCCATTGCAGGAAAGAGCTGAAGGCCTCAAAGTACGCACACGAGATCGCACAACCCATGGGCATACACTTGTCATAATAATAAGCATCGTCAAAACGAAAGCCGAGCAAAGGGAAGGCGGACGGGTGCACCGGCAAGAGACGAAAGGCAGACTCAATGTCCACCTTCGCAAGCAAAGCCCCCTTTCCACATTGGCGCACACGCTCCAAAGCCTCGTCGAAGGACGCATAGCGCACTGAGCACAGCTCCTGCGGGATATGGTCATTCACCGAGGCCCCGAGGGGACAAGAAAGATTATGTATCAGCCGATAACGCCCGGGCTCCTTCTTCGGGATGACGCCAAGCGGCGAAACAATAAACGGCGAAAAGGGCGGCCGAAGGAACGGCCCAGCGACTCTGCCCAGAGCGCACTCCGCCGCAATCTTCGCGCGGGCCACATCCGCCAGCCGCATCACCGAGCGAGCATTCCCCGACTCCAAATCCCGGACAGCCCCTTGAAAAGGGATACGAAAGCCCTCAGAAAACCCCGCCCACAACATCGTCCCCGCCGGGCCATGCCTGGTAGCCGCGTAGAGCTCCAGCCACGGCAGCAACGCCCATATCCTAATGGGGGTAGGCGCCAGACCCCCTTCCAACCCGTCATTTACTTGCCGCCGCCGCCCCTTGCACCGCTCGACGGCTGCACTTAACGGCCGAGTGACCGGCTCCGCACAGGGAGCAAGCGTGCCGAAACTTGCAGTCCGGGAAAGGGCAGGACGTTTTGTTAAAGCGCCAACACAAACCTCCGCCGGGACCGCCCGCCCCAACTTTACTCGCCTCGGGCCCCGGGCCCGCTGGCCGAAAGGACCGCAATCCCACCGAAGCTGCCGCGCCCGCCGCCCTAGCCGGACCTGCACCCCCCCCCGTTCCACTCCTCTTCGCCGACATTTGCGTGAGCCAAAGGTTAATATCCTTCATGCCCCATGACAACTGCCGGTTCTCCTCCATCCTATCGCGGAACTCCTCGTCGTAATTAAGCCAGGCCCACCCCTCGTGGGCCTGGGAAGCCGCCAAGATCGCGTCGGCATAAGCCAACATCTCACCATAACGACCCGGGTCCTCATGCCCCCATACGCTCGCCAAACGCAAAAAAGCCCGAGTCCAATTTAACGTGTTCCGCGAAACCTTCCGTACCCTCCCCGCCTTCTCGTCTTCCTTGCGCTTCTTACGACTCTCCCCCGAGCGTTTCCTCCCTTCCAATAGCCGGAAAATATCCAAATAACGCCGCTTCACAATCCGCCGCCTCAACTTACGCGGAACACTCTCCCACAATTCCGCGCAACGCACCACCGCCGATCCCGCCCCCTCACCAACCCGCGGCCCGCCGGTGGAGTCCACCGAGGAAGTGTCCGAAGACCCCGACGATGTAGATGAAGACGACGCGCTCCTCCGCCGACGCCGTCGGTGCTTCCGCTTTGCCTTGGCTTTACTAGCTGGCGGTGCACCCTCCCCCGACGGCACTGCCCCCCCAACTCCCCCCGCCGTCGTCCCGGAGCACTCACCTGCCGCCGCCGGCTCCGCCGCCACCTGCACACCCGAGGTGGACTCCGTCTGCTCCATCATGGGCGGGCCGGACTGGCCCCCACCCACCGACATCACTGTCGCTCCACCGCCAACTCCGCCTGCTGTCAAGGGCGCACTCCCCGAAACCTGCAAAGGGAGAGGAGAGCCAACACACGGGGACGGAGGCAAACCAACCCCCTGCGAAGCCATCCCATAAGACCCCGCCCCCCAGCCCACACCCCCTCCCTGCACCCCCCCCGAGGACCCCAACCCCCCGACTGCCCAGCCTGAAGCCCCCCAGGGGAGTTGTCCCCCAACACTTTGAAAACCGGCCCCCCAATGCTCCCCACCCCAGCCCCCCCCCAAGGGCTCCCACCCATTGCCATCCCAGGTACCGGGGACCAAGCCTGCCACCCGTCGCTACGCATTCCGAACCGTCCCCACCCCCCCGGGGCGGGCCCATAGGCTCCTGGAGGAACCGGAACCCACCCATGCCCCACCGCACCCGAACACTCCGCCCCGTCCCCCACCGACCCCCGAGCGACGCTCCCCTCCTCAACGCCACCTACCCCAGCACCCCCCCTCGACGCCCCCTCCGCCTCCCGCGCCCCAGGCCCCACGACCCCTTCTAGGGGGCCCACCACCTCCTCCGGCCCCCCCAACACAGCTGCAGGGGCAGGGAGAGCCCCACGCATCCCCACCCCAACCTTCCGCTTACTGGTCCTCCCCCCTACTCCCCGCCCCCCCCCCACGGCCTACTCTGGCCCCTGGGGCTGCCCCAACCCCGCGGGACCCCCTCGAGCCCCCCCCAGCCCTTCCCCCCGGAGCCACTTTTGTTTCGCCTTTCCCAGCCATGCTCCGGCCTTCCCCCCAACCGTTGAGCAGCAGCCCAGCGCAGGGGTAAAGAACCCGCTGCAGCAACCAGGAAGCAGGTCACTGGCTGCAGGGGTTCTCCACTCCTGCTGATTAATTTCAAGGTTTGTTTTTTTTTGTTTTTTTTTGTTTTTTTTGAGATGCCCCGACCGCCTGCCGAACCCCCCCCCGCCCGACTGCAACCTCCCCCACCGCCCCCGGGAGCCAATGGACCCCCCTCCACGAACCCCACTCACCGAGCACAGGAACAACGCGACCGGTACGCGAGGAGCCGCGGCCAGAAGGAGACGGCCACGCGGCTCCTCGCGAACAGCACCGCCCACCCCATGTCATGCGGGCCAATGAAATCGCTCCGACGGCGCGCCGGAGCGAGTTGGAGTGGCGCGCACCCCCCCCTCCCCCCCCGACGCACCCCCCCTTTTACCCGGCACGTTGGAGGCCGCGGCCGGGCCCGGGCCCAGGTTACTGTCGGCCGCGGGACCCGGCCCGCGGCCTCGGGCATTTCTCTATTGTTTTCAAATAGCTGTTCAACAAATTTGCAGCAGTTAACAAACATTACCAACTGAATATCATCAGTAATTGTATAAAATGCCATCTCACATTGGGGCATGTTTACTAAAGTGTGGTAGCTGGGAGTGTGGGGTTTAGCACGAGGCTAGTGTGCATTTTGGGCCCACAGTAGCTGGGAGTGCGTGGCCAGAAGGCTCCTGTGCTAAAGGTGCCACACTCCCTGAACAGCACACGAAGGGATGGGGTTAGAGCAGAGTTGGGACAGAAAGTGGACAGTAGCAGCCATGTACAGCTGGCATGGCCTCGCTAGTTGCATGCTAGAGGCACAAAGACACTGCTAGTGCAGGTGCAACTATCGCTAGCCTCCAACCTGGCGGTAGTTACACCCACCTTGCTAGCATGTCAAAACACATGTTCTAGCTACAAATCCCACGTGGTTTAAAGACCATAACCATCCCACACAAATACCAATCATCACAATGCAGGATAGCAAAGTTCACCGGTATTCAACGGGTAGCATGCTGCGCCTGACAGCCACAAAACTAGGACCTACCACAGCTTGATAGCCACAAAACCAGGGCCTACAGCGCTTGAGTGTACTAACTCGGAGAATAGGGCACACCTCTACATACACATACATACATACATCTAGTCTGCCCTTCCATATCAACTACAATAGTCCCCTTTATTCCTTTAGAGATCTTCTTTGTTTGTCCCATGCTTTCTTGAATTCATATACTGTCATTGTCTCTACCACCTCCATTGGGAGACTATTCCATGCATATAGCACTCTTTCCATAAAGAAATATTTCTGCATATTACTCCCGATTCTCTCCCCTTTCATCCTCATCCTGTGTCCCCTCGTAGCAGAGCTTGCTTTCATCAAAAAAGGCTCTCCTCTTGTGCATTTATGTCACGGAGGTATTTAAACGTCTCTATCATATCTCCTCTATCCTTGCCAGTGTTTATGCTTTTTCCAGTTTTTGGCATTGGGTTCTTTTTTCCATTTTATGAAAGATGCTTTTTTGGCTAGAACAGCCTCTCTGACCTTACGTTTAAACCATACCGGCAGTCATTTGGCCTTCCTTCCACTTTTCTTAAAGTGTGGAATCCATCTGGTCTGGGCTTCCAAGATAGCATTTTTAAAAAATGCCCAGGCTTGATGTAAACCTTTAACCTTTGTAGCTGCTCCTTTCAGTTTTTTTCTTAGCCATTTTCCTCGTTTTGTCATAGAGTCTCTTTTGAAAGTTAAATGCTAGTGCTGTGGATTTCCTTGCTGTTCTCCCTCCGTTTATTAAATCAAATGTGATCATAATATGATCACTATTGCCAAGTGGCCCCAACACTCTTATCTCTCAACCAGATCCTGCATTACACTAAGAACCAGGTCTAAAATATCTTCCCTTCTTCTCAGTTCTTGAACCAGCTGCTTCATGAAGTAGTCATTTATTTCATCTAGAAACTTTTTCTCCTTAGCATGTCTTGATGTAACATTAATCCAGTCAATACCAAAGTAATTGAAGTCACCTATTATTATTGTTAGGTTCCCTAATTTCTTTTAACATTTTATCATCTGTCAATTTTGGCTAGGCGGACAGTAGTTCACCCCCATAGAAATTCCCTTCCCCTTTTTACATGGAATTTTTATCCATAGAGATACTACAGTGTATTTTGTTTCCTGCAGAACTGTTATCCTTTTTGACTCAATGCCCTCTTTACCATATAATGCAATCCCTTCACAATTTTGATCTGCCCTATCATTGCAATATAATTTGTACCGAGGTATCACAGTGTCCCATTGGTTGTCCTCCTTCCACCAGGTCTCTGAGATGCCAATTATATCTAACCTTTCATTCAGTGTTACACCTTCTTTACAAGTTTTAATGGATATAGTTTAGTGGCTTCTTCTGGGTTTGACATTCTTTATCTATCGGAGAACTTTAATCTCTGTCAGGACTAAATATTCAACAGAGATTAAGTTTGTTTCTTCCAATTTTTGGCAGATTTGGAATACTGACAAATAGTTTCTTCTTCCACTTACCAGAAAGGCTATATTGTAGATAATTGCAATTTTTTGGTCTGATCATTTCCTAGCAATTTTTTAGATGTGCTTGCAGAGGGATTGGGAAGTAAGCTCTTTCAGGGAAGTAACTGGGCAGGATTGGAGTCAAGTTACTGGTGAGGTACTGTCTTAACAGTTAGAAATAAAGTCACTCCTGCTAGTCTCATTGAAATTAGATGAACAGCTTCATGACTGGAACACCATTATCGCCAGGAAAAAGCAGGAATGTAGTCTTCACATATGGGTGACGTTGGCACCGACGGAGCCTGCACGGGAATGCTCCCCAGCGTCCTATAGGAAAGCTTTTGGGAGCATCCCTCTGCACCTACGCTGCTGCCTTCCCGCCTTTCCAACTCTCCCTCCTCAGTTTTTTATTTTCTGCGGAGCCAACAGGGAGCAATTCCGGTCACCGCAGAAAATGTTTTCTTTTTGTGGTGCGTCTGCCTTTCTGTCGACGTCGGCACCGATATCATTGGTGTTCTTTTCTTCTTCTTCTTTTTCTTGCAAAAAAAAAAGGAAAGTTTTTTTTCTTTTTTTCTTGGAAGGTCATTCCCTCTAGGTGCTCAGGCACCAGTTTGGGCCTTAGGCCCTTTCTTTCTCAAAATGGAGAAACCAACTAGTGGTTTCAAAAAGTGTTCCTAGTGTAGCAGTACCATTTCTGCTACTGACACCCATGACTGGTGTCTTAAATGCTTGGGACCAGACCATTCACCGTCGTAATGTCTCCTCTGCAGAAAGATGACAAAGAGGGGCCTGCAGAATAGAGCTGCGAAACTCGACACCCTCTTTCCCTCGGATGCAATGTCCGTGGCATTGACATCGTCCAGGGCTTCATCTTCCTCCCATCAATCTCAGGTAACGAAACCCAGGTCTTCTTCAAAGACTGGTCGGTCCTCAAAGGGTAGATCTCCTTCTAAGAATTGAGATGCTTTAAGCGTTGCCCTAGAGGACAATACACTGGCCAAACAACCCCGGCGGGAGGTCCTTGCCTCCAAAGCATTATCGGGGTCCCAAGATGTTCCCAAGGCATCCACCTCTGGAGAGCTCATGCTCTGGGTCATGGCTCGCTCTTCGGATACCGATACCCAGGCATTGGCTGGCTCCATGGATCAACGTATCCTAGCCATTGAGCGGAGTCTTGCGGCATTGCTGGTGGCGTCGGTACCTGTAAAGCGTTTACAATCTATTCCGCAGCCATCGTTACCAGTACCGGAGGTATCAGCATCGACCATTGCACCGCTCTCCACGCTACCTCCCATGCTTGCCTGGAATCAGTGTCTAACAAATCTATATTATGTCACTTTTCAGAGCTCCTTTAACTTTCTCAGTTATACTATAAAATCGGCTCCACTCATTACCTAAGAGATTGCAACTGTTAACTAACAAAATGTATTACAATCTACCAAAATGTATTGCTCTTCAAATAGCAACTGGGTCTCAGACTGGAATTAGGCTTCTTTCTGAACCCACATGTGCTCAGCGGTTCAGTTGCCTTAACTTGCATCAATGACCCAATATGTTACTATATGCAATATGAGCCAAAATCATCAAAATAGAAAGGTAGAAAGGTAATGCTTATCCATATATATATATCTCTTTCTCTTTCCCAATGCCAACTATCAGCGCCATGGCGTTTCACGATTATCGCGTTTCTTCAGGGGATATTTAATTCAATCATATAGCATTCCTCATTTATGCCCGATCTGTGAAGTTGAAAGAATAAACTTAATGTTCAATTCAGTTATAATCTCAGTTCCAATTTTCCTTTTTATTTTTTCAATTTTTCCGAACATAAAGCGTGCTTCCACTCACCCCATTGTATAATGTTGTCTTCCTTTCACCACAGAAAAACGCCACGCCTTTCTATTTTGATGACCTCCAAGAAGGAACTGAGGACTGAAAAACTTGAAATTCTTCAATATCAGGCAGCCTCTAAGAAGGCTGCTACCTTACCCATTCATCGGATTTTGCATGACTCATGCTTAGGATGTAGGAAACACCTTTAATGGTGTCTCCACATTCTCGAAGACTCAATACACGTTCTCTGTAAACCGCCCCTGATCTCTGGAAGGGGCGGTATAAAAAAACGCACAAATAAATAAATAAAATAAATAAATAAAATACCATGTACCGGGTACCACAGTGCCCCGGTTTCCAGAAGACACAGTTACCGCACCAATCCATGGTTGTGGAATCGGCAATGTGTCGAATTGAAAGTGCTAAAGCACATTCATCTAATCCCCTGAGCCATGAGGCAAGAACACTCGATGCCTTTGGCCGTCAATGCTTTCAGGCCTCCATGTTGTTGGCCAGAAAAAGTTCATACATACTCTACATGGGTATGTTTCTTTGCGAGGTGACCAAAGATTTGGAACTAATGGCTCCTCTTCTCCCAGATGACAAGAGGGCTGATTTCCTGACACTTGTCAAACATGCCCAGAATGTTTCAAAGTTCATGAATAGAGCAACTTTTGATTGTTTTGAGTGTATTAGCAGGGCCTCTGCTATTCCATCGGTGCACGTCGGATTGCTTGGTTACAAGCATCTGATTTAGAACAGTGGGTACAAGATAAGCTGGGAATATTCCTTGCACGGGAGAAAATCTCTTTGGCATGGATTGGCAAGACAAAGCTTCTTAGCTTGAGTCCGAGAATACCACCCTAAACAGACTCTCTAGGACCACTGCCAACTCAGCTAAGAAAAAGACAGTTAAAAAGCCCTTTTTCAACAAAAGGAAGAAGTGTTATCCTTCTTACACCCATGCGGTCCACTGTCCGGTCCATGCTTCCCAGAAGGGACAGTAACAACCGAAGCAACAAAGGAAGGCTCAGGCCCCCAGAGCTCAACCAGCTCAGCAGACCCAGCCTCCACAAGTCTTTGACTTTCTGCTAGAGAACTTAGCTATCCTACCCCTGGAAATCCTAGAGCCAATCTACATCCCAGGCAGACTGTGTTACTTTGTCAACAGATGGCACCAGATAACATCAGAACATTGGACTCTGTCCATTGTGACAGAGGGATATAAACTTCACTTCCAAAGTATGCTCCCTCCCTCCACTCCAAGAGAGTTCAGCTCCCGGCCCCCTCTTTCCACACTTCTGTGCTAGGAGATCAGCATCCTTCTCGCCCAGGGTGCGATAGAGGAGGTGCCGCCTTCCCAACAAGGTTTGAGCTTCTACTCCCCCCTACTTCCAAAGAAGACAGGAGGATACAGGCCCATTCTGGACCTCCGGGAATTAAACAAGTATCTCTTCTGAGAGAAATTCAAAATGGTCTCTCTCGGAACTCTTCTCCCATATATCCAGAGTCAGGATTGGCTATGTTCTCTAGACCTAAAGGATGCATATTCGCACATCCTTATCCACAAAGATCACAGGAGGTTCCTTCAGTTCCTCTTTCAGGGAAAACATTACCAGTACAGGGTTCTTCCCTTTGGTCTGGCTTCTGCTCCAAGAGTCTTTAAAAAATGCATGGCAGTAGTAGCAGCATTTTTAAGAACTCTAGGGATATTTGTCTTCCCTTACTTAGACGACTGGCTCATCCGAGCATCGTCAGCTCCAGAAGCCAGCTCTGCCCTCTCCCGCACAATGCAGGTTCTTCAATATTTGGGGTTTGTAATAAACCTTCCAAAATCCCATCTCACCCCTTCTCAAACCTTAGAGTTCATAGGGGCTCTTCTAGACACGCAGCAGTTAAGGACTTTCCTGCCACAGGTACGCTGTGCTCGAATAGTTCAACTAGCTTCTCAAGCAGTTATGAAAACCTCCCTAACTGCTCGAGAAATGCTTCAGTTGCTCGGTCATATGGCTTCCACTGTACATGTGGTTCCCTATGCTTGTCTACACATGCAGGTAGCTCAGTGGACCCTAGCTTCGCAGTGGACTCAAGCATCAGGTCGTCTGGGGGACAAAATCAAGAACTCTGCACGTCTCATTTCGTCCCTCCAATGGTGGCAATCACCAAAAAACCTAATCGTAGGGTTACCTTTTCAGAAGCCACCACACCAGTCCACCCTGAGGACGGATGCGTCCAAATTGGGTTGGGGAGCTCATCTGGACAATCTCTCCACTCAGAGTCTGTGGACTCAGCAGGAGGCTCAGCTTTACATAAACCTGCTAGAACTCAGAGCTATCTTCAATGCTCTCAGAGTGTTCCAGGACTACCTCCACTCCAAAACAGTTCTAGTCCAGACAGACAATCAGGTCGCCATGTTCTATGTGAACAAACAGGGTGGAACAGGTTCTCAGGCGTTGTGCAACAAAGCCTTTCACCTATGGCCCTTTGCCATATGCCTTCAGATATACCTACTCGCGGTGTATTTCCCTGGCAAGCAAAATCTTCTGGCAGACAAACTCAGTCGAGTACTACTGCCACATGAATGGTCTCTCCATTCAGAGCAGATTGCTTGAATCTTTCAAATCTGGGGAACCCCAGATATAGATCTGTTTGTAAGTCCTTAGAATACCAAACTTCCCTGCTTCTGTTCCAGAATTCCTGCTCAGAAAAGTCAGGCAATGGATGCGGTCCACCTCCACTGGGGTCAGAACTTCCTATATGCCTACCCACCCATTCCCCTCATTCCCATGACTCTGTTCAAGCTTCAGAGAGACAGGGGCCATATGATCCTCATAGCCCCACGCTGGCCACGACAGACGTGGTACCCACTGCTTCTACGTCTCTCTCAAGACAAACCTCTGGAGTTGGGATGTGCTCCAGATCTTCTATTCCAGGAGAATGGGATGCTTCTGCACCCGAATCCTCAGTCTTTACACCTGATGGCATGGCTACTGAGAGCTTAGAACTCCAGGACATCAACCTCTCTCAACAGGTTAAAGATATCCTTCTCGAGAAAACCTTCCACAAGTCATGCTTATGCTTTTAAATGGAGAAGGTTCTCAATTTGGTGTTCAAAAAAGGATCTTAATTTATTTATTTATTTTATTTAAAAGTATTTCTATACCGCCTTCTCCTTCAATCAAGGCGGTCTCCACAGCAAACAATCAAAAGAGTGCTTCTAGTGTTTTCATGCAGTGATACAGAGAGTGTGTTTGTGGTGGTGTATATTCGATTCTTGGTGAGCTATTTACATCATGTGCTATTATACATTCTTATGTACAAGGGTCAGGGGAGGGGGTAGGTCTTATGTTCTTGCTTGCTTGCTTAATCCTTTTTCCATTCCAGTAGAGGTGTTGCTCGAGTATCTCCTCCACCTTTCGTCCTCTGGACTTAAAACTAATTCATTTAGAGTTCACCTCTTTGCCATCATGGCTTTTCACATGCCCTTTGATGGACAACCTATCTCCTCCCAACTGCTTGTGGTGCATTTTATGAGAGGTCTACTCTTAACTAAGCCTCCCATTAGGCCACCACCTGTGGCATGGGATCTCAATCTTGTTCTTGGACAGCTCATGAAGCCGCCCTTCGAACCCCTAGCCACTACATCCCTGAAGTTTCTTTTTCGGAAAGTCATCTTCCTAATTGTCTTCACTTCTGCCAGATGCATCGGTGAGCTCCAGGCTTTAGCAGCTGACCCATCTTATACACGGTTTCACCATGATAAGGTAGTCCTTAGGATTTATCCCCACTTTATGCCAAAGGTGTTTTCGCCTTTTCATTTGAACCAATCTGTTTACCTGCCTGTTTTTTTCCCTAGGCCTCACGCCTCTAGTGCAGAAAGGAATCTACATACTCTGGATTGCAAGCGTGCTTTGGCGTTTTATCGTCAGAGAACTAGACAGCACAGAAGGGTTTCACAGCTTTTTGTTGCCTTTGATTCCAGTCACCTCAGTCTATCAGTTTCTGAAAGAACACTCTCCAAGTGGATTGCAGACTGTATCTCTTTTACCTATGAGAGTAAAGGACTTTCTCTTGAAGGTCATGTCACAGCATACAATGTGCGAGCAATGGCCGCCTCGATGGCAAATCTACGCTTGGTGGTGATTGATGAAATCTGCAAAGCAGCAACCTGGTCCTCTGTCCACACCTTTGCGGCCCATTATTGCTTGGACAAGGACTCCTGTTGGGATGCCTCGTTTGGCCAGGCTGTTCTCCAGCATCTCTTTCAGACTTAGAACAACTCCTACCCCCCGTCCTGGGTTTTGATACCAGAGATCCTTGGGAGGAAGCATGACCGAATTCAGCCTGTGTTTCACTGCTCTCTCTGGAGTCATCTCCCTGGCATCTCCAAGCTAGGGAGTCCCATATGTGAAGACTACATTCCTGCTTGTTCCTGGAGATAGCGTAGTTACTCACCTGTAACAGGTGATCTCTGGGAACTACAGGAATTGAGTCTTCACAACCCACCCTCCTCCCTTAGGAGTTGTATCTCTCTCTCCTTCTCTTCTTTTATCTCAGCTACAAACCCAACTGAGGAGGGAGAGTTGGAAAGGCGGGAAGGCAGCAGTGCAGGTGCAGTGGGATGCTCCCAAAAGCTTTCCTTTAGGACACTGGGGAGCAGGCTCCGTCGGTGCTGACTTCACCCATATGTGAAGACTCAATTCCTGCTGTTCCGGGAGATCACCTGTTACAGGTGAGTAACTATGCTTTTTCTGATGCTCTTGAAGAAAAGAGTTCAATGAAGATCAGAGGTTAGGGATACCATTAACTCATGGTACTATTCAGGGCTAAGATTACTTAAATAGCAAAGACAAAAATTCAAATTAAGATGACAAAAAACCCACCCTGAAGAAGATAGACAAAGATGCAGAGAACAGATTTGAGTCCATAGAGAAGAAATGAAAAAGGCAAAATCTTTATATTTTTATAATCAACTGAAACTTTCATTTAATAAACCCAAAACGGCTTCCAGACCCTTAAAATACTTTCCAGATCTAAGCCTTCTGATGTGACTGCTAGATGCTAAGATATTATTTTGAAACAATAATTAATCAGATTAGTCAATCATTTGAGATTTCTAGAATACCAGATAGACTTGATTTACATCCTGAAAAGCTTATTCATAGATGTTATCAATAAGGATTTATGGAATGAACTAGTTGTTATAAAAACTGGAGAAGGGTAGTAAATAGCTTTTTCAGTTTGTTCTCTAGTAGCTTGTATGGATGTGGCGTCCAGGAATTTGATATACCAAGCAGAGAGATCTTCATGATTCTTTCAGTTCTTTTTTGGGTATCATTTGGTATCAGATTTAGATGTTGAAAAAATACTGACAGGGATTAAGCCTTCATACTGTCAGCTAGATCCTACTTCCCTCCTGTATAATTAAATCTTGCAAACAGATTACTGTCCATAGTTAAGACATATAGCAAATCTATCACTGGAACATGGTTATTTGCCCACTACCTTAAAAAAACAATTGTCTGTCGCCAGTGTTTAGATTGCTGAGAAAAGAATGGGTTGTTGTATTAATTTCACTTAGTTATGATATCGATATTTAAATACTTAACACTAAAGAGTATTAATAAACAAACAAAACTTTTTCAATGATGGGGAAGCTGTAGAACTATAGTGCATGATATAAAGCAAGGAGATAAACTCAAAAGTAACATCAGGATATACTTTTTCACTGAAAGGATGGTGGATGCCTGGAATGCCCTCCCGATGAAGGATCAGGAGGGAGCGCTAGATGTGGAATACTTAGATTTTAGCAAGGCTTTTGACACTGTTCCACATGGGTGACCTGTAAAAATACTGAGTAGCTTTGGGATGGACCCTAAAGTGATTGTCTGGATATGAAACTGGTTGAGTGGGAGATGCCAGAGGGTTGTAGTAAATGGCATGCGCCAGGGATATGTTCAGTTACCAGTGACATGCATCAGGGATAAATCCTTGGTCCTGTTCTTTTTAACATTTTTGTAAGTGATATTGTAGAAGGTCTGTTGGGAAAAGTATGCCTCTTTGCAGACGATACCAAAATCCCTCTTTGCAGACGATACCAACATCTACAACAAAGTAGACATCTTGAAAGATGCGGATAGCATAAGGAAGGATCTAGCAAAGCTTGAAGAATGGTCAAGAATTTGGCAGCTAAGATTTAAAGGAAAAAATGCAAAGTCATCATGAGTTATCATCTCATGCTGAAGCTACCAATTCTCTTCACCCCCGACAAGCAGGTTTTAGGGCCAGACATAGTACAGAAACCATCCTCCTGGCCCTTCTGAACGAGATTCATGTTGCCCATGACCGTGGAGATATCACACTTCTGGTTTCACTAGATCTGTCAGCAGCATTTGATCTGATCGATCATCGAACCCTTCTCTCTCGTCTTTTTGATATCGGTTTGTGGGGCATGGTGCTATGTTGGTGTCGCTCTTTTCTCACTGCCTGTTCCTTTGTCGTTTGTTCTAATCATCAATCCTCCCCGTCTACTTCCCTGTCATGTGGGGTACCTCAGGGCTCTGTCTTATCCGCTTTACTCTTTAATATTTTCCTTGCCCCGCTCCCCCTCTTGATCCAACAGTTTCCAGTCTCAGTTAATATTTACGCAGATGATATTGTCCTTCTTTTCCATACTTCTCCAGTCAATATTGATATCACTCCGTTTAATACTTGTCTCACTCATGTTGCTAACTGGCTTTCCTCTAATTCTCTTCATTTGAATCCATCAAAATCCACAGCCATGTGGGTCTCGCTGAGCACATCCTGTCCGAACATCATGCCTCAAATAAATTCTGTTTCCATTCCACTCACCTCTTCTTTTCGTTATTTAGGAGTGACTCTGGACTCCTCGTTGTCCTTCCATGAACATATATCTAATCTTTCTCGCCGTTCTTTCTTTATATTGCGACAACTTCGATCAGTCCGCTCTGTTTTGCCCTCTGATTCCCTCATTACTTTCCTACTGGCTTTGGTCATGTCCAGATTGGACTATTGTAATGTGGTTTTTGCTAATCTCCCTGCTTATCAACTCCAACGTTTACAACTTTTACAGAATACAGCTGCTCGACTTGTCACTTTTGCTCGAAAATCTGATCATGTAACTCCTCTCCTGTGTCACCTTCACTGGCTCCCACTTCGTTTTAGGTTCAAATATAAGCTCCTCATTCTAACTCATAGGGGCTTGTTTACAAAGCCGCGGTAGCGATTTGTGATCGTTATCGGAGCCGCGGCCCCATTGAAATCAATGGGGCCGCGGCTCCGATAACGATCGCGAACCGCTACCGCGGCTTTGTAAACAAGCCCCATAGAGTCATCCATACATCAAATCCTCAGTATCTAGCAAACCTTGTTTCCCTCCACACTCCTTATCGTCAGCTCCGTACCTTGCATGCCAATTGACTGTCTCTTCCTTCCCCTGCACAAGCTCATTTAGAACAGACACGCCACACCGCATTCTTTTTTCTTGGACCCTCACTTTGGAATTCTCTACCACCTTTTCTCCGGCTAGAACCCTCCTATCATAATTTCAAAAACCTATTGAAAACACATTTGTTCCAACAGGCTTATGACCTCCCTCCCAGCAGTCCTGTTTAGTTATCGTTTTGCCTGTCCCTAGTGACCTTTCAGTTCTGTCTAGTTATTGTTTATTGTCTGTCTTTAGTGGCCCCTTTGGTCAGTCTTTCCTTTATTTTATTGGAGTTCTTTTCTTTTCCGACGCTAGCATTTATATTTTGTTTTTATTGTAAACCGCCCTCACGTCTCGACAAGGGCGGTATATAAAGTGTTTAATAAAGATAAAGATAAAAACCCCAGGGGAGCAGTAATATATAGGAGGTATAGTCTTGAAGGACTACAAAAGGGGGACTGCTACTTCTGGAGAGAAAACTGCAATTGTATTTACTTAGGGAATTTTTCTAAATCTTGGGGAAAAAGGAATTTTTTAGATTAAAGCTTATTAATCTGTGAACCCAGTGTATTTGTTAAATCAGTCAGGGCCTAGTAACAGCAAAGAGCTTTAATTTAAATCAAATCAGAATATAATTTAGCATACAAGGCAAAACAGGGTCAGTATTCTTTGAGCAATAAATTATTTCTAGAGACCTTTACAAAGAGGCCTTCTATATAGGGGGCCAGAGTCCTGTGAAATTTTTTAAATAGGTGTTAAAGCCAAGTGGCAGATCAAAGGGCCATTTTGAAAGACTCCCTCTATACAAGCAAGGACTGTGTTAATCACCCAGGAAATTGGTCACAGCTTACCTCAGAAGCACAGGCATAAATAGTTCAACCAGAGTTCTGTGATTCTCAGCCTTGAAGGACTACAAAAGGGGACTGCTACTTCTGGAGATAGATCTGCAATTGTAAGTATTTACTTCTGGGAATTTTTCTAAATCTTGGGGAAAAAGGAATTCTTAGATTAAATCTGATTAATCTGTGAACCCAGTATATTTGTTAAATCAGTCAAGGCCTAGTAGCACAAAGAGCTTGCGGTTTAAATTTAAAACACAGAAGAGAGCTTTCTGGTTAAATTTAGACCCCAAGTCTCTCGCTATCCAAGCAAAGGCTGTGGGACTCCCCCTGGAAATTGGTCACAGATTACCTTAGAAGCACAGGACAGGATACTGTATAGCAGTCAGCTTTTAAGTCTTCTATTGCCAAGTGGCCCCAACACCCTTATCTCTTGCACCAGATCTTGTGTACCACTAGGTCCAAAATGGATTCCCCTCTTGTCGGTTCATGAATAAGCTGCTCCAAGAAGCAGTCATTTATTTCATCTAGAAGTTTTATCTCCCTAGCATGTCCTGCCGTACACTGACCCATTCGATACCGGAGTAATTGAAAATACCCATTATTATTACTGTATTGTAACTTTTGTTATCTTCCCTGATTTCTTTGAGCATTTCATCATCCATTTGTTCATTCTGGCCAGGCAGTTGGTAGTACACCATTATTGGCAGTTGGTAGTAAACCATTATTAAGAAGGGACCCAGGATATCAATGCTTGACCCAATACAAGCATTGTGGAACCTGTGTCTTTTGGGGAAACTGCTAGGTACATATGACCTAGATTGGCACTGTTGGAAACAGGATACTGGGCCTGATGGACCTTGGTCTGACCCAGTATGGCATATCTTATGTTCTTACACCCCCATTGCCATCACCTTCCCCTTCCCCTTTTTACATGGAATTTCAATCCATAGAGATTCTACAGCAAATTTTGTTTCTTGCAAGACTTTAATCCTGAGTGACTCAATGTCCTCTTTAACATTGAGTGCAACCCTCTGCCAATTTGATCTACTCTATCATTGCAATATAATTTGTACTCAGGTATCACAATATCCCACTGGTTGTCCTCTTTCCACCAGGTCTCTGAGATACCAATCATATCTAACCTCTTATTTAGTACTATATATTCTAACTCTCTTATCTTATTTTTAAGACGTCTAGCATTTGCATACAAGCATTTTAGAGGTTGTATTTTATTCATATTAACCTGATTATCGGTAGGCAGGCGTAATTTGTAATCTTTAAGCTCTGTCTGCTCTGTACTTAAGGGCATTATGGTTATTTTTGTCTTTATTGGAACCTCTCCATCAATATGCCATTAACTCCAATTAACTCCGTTAACTCTTGCTAGTATCCTTCAGGGATACATCGTTCCGAACCATGCGACTATCTTGGGCGACTATCAGGTTTCCCCTATTGTCCACATTAAAAGCTGCTGTATCTTCTTTTTAAAGGTTAATGCCAGCAGCCTGGTTCCATCCCGGTTAAGGTGGAGCCCATCCCTTTGGAAAATGCTTGTTTGAAGAGTTTGGTTAGGTGGTTTAAACAATCCAGAAAAATTAGTGTATAAAGTTTAGGGGCATATTTACTAAAGTGGTACGAATAGCAAGGGGTTAACGTGTAAATAGCGTGTGTTTTTACTGCACCAGGGCATAACGGCTGTGGTAAATGCAGGAGGTGTGGCCATGGTAAGCTACCATCTCCACGCTAGTCATGTCACTAGCACAGTAGTAGTAAATGCATGGCTGTAGCGAATGCACATAATGTCTCGTTTGCAATGTGTGTCAGGAAAAGGGAGAATATGGGCTTCAGTTTAACTGTGGATAGTAAGAAATGTGTCCTAAGCACACATATGGGATGGTATCAACTGGCCAGTTCAGAATACAGAGGGCTGACTAGGAATAGTTTTAACTGCCTCTACAGCTCAGAGCATAGGGCCTAAGTACAAGAGGGCAGGGCATGCAAATTGGTAAAGCAAACATGAGGTGAGTGCTGCATCTTAAACGTTAGGTGATCGGTACAAATGTAGCAGCTGGAAATGCAGGGAGCCTTGTACGGGATCAAGCAGGATCTCCACAGTGTCCAACATGGGGGACAGAGAATGAACCCCTCCCCCTCTCACCCTGAGGTGCCAAGAGTGTCTGTGTTGCAGGGAACACAGTACAAGACCTTTGGTGTGGGGACGAGCTCCATGGCTCATTCCACTTGGGCAGCAGCAATAGTTATTATGGAGTGTGTCCCCCATGTTGGGGGAAAGGGGTACAAAGGGTAGGAGGGTCTGGAGACCATAATGAACATACCTACTCAAGGAAGCATGCACATGGAGCCATAGGAGCAGGAGGCACCCCCTTAGGCTACCATATAGAACAATCCCCCTGTGCTCTGACCTCTATAACAGGGAAACCACAGACAACCACCCATAGAGAGCACCTATGCTCCCTCCTATGAGGACAAGCTCTGGGAGGACACCACATGATGGTAGTGAATCCCAAATAGCCCCCAGCTGCCATGGAAACAACAGTCCACCAGACCAGAAATGATCAAAAGAGCTCCCTAGGTCCATGGATTGCCTCTGCTCTTGGACAAAGGGATTAGGCAGAGGAACACTGATCAGTGAGCTCCAATACTGGAGGCCCACATTCAGTAACAGAAGTATTATGCAGCTGCTCAGAGGTGGTAGGCCTCAGCCACATCGTCCCTCAGTCAGGGTGAAGGGACATCTGGCCACAGGAACATGGTCGATGGCAACGGCATGGCCCCCCAGGTGCATGTATGCACTGCTACATGCCTCCCATGCAGGTGAGGGATGGGTCGGACAGCTCTTGTGCTACCACACCATTATGTTGCCAATAAATGCATCACCTAATTTGCATGCTCCTCCCCCCCTCGTACTCTGCAGGCTCCAACTGTGGCTAAGAGGCCAGTACTGACTGCAGCATAGAGCATAGTCCCTACGTCCTGTCACCTCCACAGCACACACACCAGCAACCCTCTGACAACTAGCCAGTGCATATACTGACATTAACAGCAGTCCATTAGGACAGCTATTGATGTATCTGTGGATGTTTGTCCACTGTCACTCCTGACCTGAAGGCTCTGGTTTTGTGGTAGTCAGGCTGCTGTAGTCTACTGCCATGTCAGTTGCGCCATGCAGCCCCTCCACAAAGGTGGCCTAGGTAGACGCCTTGCTATTCAGCTCACATCTTCAGTTACCCCAATATTATTCTTAAGTGTTTGAGATGATTCTGGCCTTCATACTTCCTAATACTCACGTCCAACCATGTGGTCGGTGCATGGGAACATGGCAAGTGCATCTAGCACCTGGTCAGACACTGGCATTAGCTGCGCCTTCACTAGTGGGGTGGTTGTGTAGCTAGCATGCGACTAGCATGCCTGCCCCAGCCGTGCACCCTGACTCTGCCCTCTCTCCACCTTGACCCCACCTATTCACATGACATGCTGCTAGCGCGAGACTTTTAGTGCACTTGCCTTTGGATCACACGCTCCTTGCTACCATGTGGCCAAATGTACAAAAATCCCATGCTAAATCCCACACTACCAGCTAACGTACTTTAGTAAACATGCCCCTTAGTTGGAAGGACGGAAAGTTGGAGTTGATACTTTTTGTTGTTGAGACGCCGCTAAAAGTTAGTACAGTAGTGTGTAGTTTTGGGGTTTATTTGGACAAAATTCAACTTAAATTTTGAAGAACATGTTTCAAGAGTTATAAAAGTTTTTTTTTTCCAGTGTATATCTACTTAGGCGAGTTAAATCATTTTTCAAGGATTCTGATTTTGTTTCAATTGCTTATGCTTTAACTACTAATTGATTAAATTACTGTAATAATCTGTATTCAAGGTTCCAAAAAAAGCAATTACATTGTTTACAATTATTAAAATACAGCAACCTGACTATTGACTGGGAAGAAATCTTATGATCATATTATGCCCATTTTACATTCATTGCATTGATTGTCAGTGGAGAAATAGGTTCAATTTAAAACACTCTGTTTAGTTTTCAAGGAAATGCATTCAAGTAAACCTTGATATCTGGCAGATTTATTGACTCCATCCTAGGAGCCTGGTAGACTCTTACGTTCTTCGCAACAATCGTCAAGTGTCCCTTCACGTATACAATTGCAATGAACCAGGCAGAGATCAATTGCATTTTTTGATCCACAACTGTAGAATACATTACCTGTTACATTCATGCAGAAATGGAATATTTGAGGTTTTGGATATTGATCAAAGCTTGGCTCCTTGTATTATGAGATGAGATACAACAAATAGTGATTCAGTATTTAATATATGTTGATTTCTTAAGGATTGTTATACAGAATGAAGTTTGCTAGAGTTAGAGTAATGAAGGAATATGGATGAGTATATTTTTATATTTTCAAATTGCACCATGCCTTGAGTTACATAGTAAGTCGTGTAATTCCATGTAAATAAATAAATATATAAATAAACTTGTAGCTCCAATTGGCCATTGTTGGAAACAGGATACTGGGCTTGATGGACCTTTGGTCTGATACAGTATGGCTATATATTCTCTGATATTGCTACTAAGTCTACCCACCTAAAGTCTACAGTTTTCATAAAAATTCAGACTTTACCAAATTCCTGCAAAAATATGTTAGTGATCAAAAATTCACTTTTGCCTATGCCCTTATGCCTGAGTCTGGAGGAACTGTCTCCACCCTAATTGATTCCTGAAACAGTAAATACAGTAGACATGCAATCACTATAAGTGTTCTTTCATTTACAGGATTTCATCCATCCCTGGTGAGTCACACGACATTTACCTATGTACTCTTAGATTGTCTCTCCCTTGGTATACACATGCTTCTTGGTGATATTGTAACACTGTTTTAACTAGCTCCCTTTGCTCCCTTCTGTTTTTGTCCTTATCCCCAGTACTAAAATGGTGTAATAACTATTCTCCACATTTCTGAGAGGATCACGTGATGTGCTGAGGAGAGCAGATGTCTTTGCTCTCGCTCCGGGACCTCCATCCTTCCCGAACCTTTAAAAAAGCGCCAAACTACAATAAGAACACCACCAAGAAAGGGAAAGTGCAGGGGAAAGCCCCAACACCCATAGTGGGTAAGCAGAGAGCTCTAGTGATGAAATCTACAAGGAAAGAAAGGAGACGACTTACTCGGCCACAGCTAAAATGGCGGAATCTCCCGCCTCCCCTTTTGCAATAGAGCAAGCGGCCCTGGGTGGAAGAGGTAACTGCCGCAGTGGTGGGGTCTAACGGCCAAATCTGATCAAGTCACAGATAAACTGGACAGTATACAGCAGTCATTTGCGTCCTTTGGGCCAAGCTCTCCGAGGCAGAATAGCTCATATCCTTCGTGGAAGGCGCCATGGGAACAGCAGGGAGAGATCTGCAAACACTGCAAAGGGCAATAGATAAACACACCGAAAAACTGGAAAACCTCGAGAATCGAGGTAGAAGAAGCAACTTTAGGTTTCTGGGCATACCTGAATCTAATAAAGATTAGCAGTTAAAGGGATATTTGGAGACCATCCTACCTCTATCCTTGGGGGAAGACTGTGGAGCAGAGCAGATAGAATGAGCCCATAGGGTCAGGCTGACATAGAGCACTGAGCAACAACCGCGCATGGTCCTGGCCCATTTTCTTAATTATACCCAGAAAGATAAAATCCTGATGGGCAGTTCATGCTAATGGCCCGATTCAACATTAAGGGCTTAAGATTAAGGTGTTTCATTCATAACCAGACCCTCCCACTAATTCCCAACATTTTCCCTTCCACTTAGAAAATTTAACAATGATGATACCCTTGTGGTGCAGTTTGGTTCTGAGTCCATTAAATTACGTGTGCTGAGGGCCTATTTCAAATGTAGAGAGGCCCTTTTTTGTGGTTTTAAACTACAGGTTTTTCCGGATGTTGGCCGTCACACCCAGCTTCGTCGGAAGCATTTCTTGGGTTTGAAAGCCCGGGTGGTGGCTCTCGGGGCTTCTTTTTTCCTAAAGTTCCCATGTCGGTGTATTATAACTTTAGAGGGGCAGACCTATACGTTTACTGATGTATCATCATTGTTAAAGTTTCTAAGTAGATTAAGGTGTTTCAGGATTACTCAGTAGTATTGAGCCAAAAACGCAGGGCATATGCAGGAGTCTGTCAAAAGTTAATAGACCTGGGCATCAAATTCTCAGTCCAATATCCAGCAAGACTTTGGCTGCTCCGTAATGGTGTCCACAGATCTTTGAAACCGCGGAGTTGGCGATGGCATATGTGCAGGGATTACAAAAACATCCATCGGGGGCCTTAACTCCCACGCAATCCAAGGAATCTATGACACCTTGAGAACAATGTGGCTCACATGGACTGGGATATTACTGAGCATCGTCCCATCCCCCTTCCCAAACTGGTGAAAAAAAATGGCCTTGGTGGCTGCAAACCCTCGTTTGTGTGACAATAAGGACACTACCAAAAAGAATAGAGGGACAGAATTGGCAAGGGAGGACCCTTGCAGTGACACTCTCCAAAGAGGCTTAGATTGGAGGCCTTGAGGCCAGGATGGGAGAGGACAGGCAGGAGGGGGCTTAGGTCTTCTACCACCTGAAGCAAAGGACACTTTCTCAGTGAACTGCTGCAATGGTACCTGAAAAAGATGAGGCTATTAGAGACCACTGCAAAGGACTTGATTGTTAACAATGAAGCATCACTGTAATGTATACTAGAATTATAGAAGTTAAATCCATAGGTGGGAAAGGAATATTTAGGGAAGAAGGATTGATTGGGTTAAGGGAGGGGGAGGGGGAAAGAGGCTGAGGGAAGGGAAGGGAAGAGATAGGATAGGGGATCAGTGGGCAGGGGTAGAACAGAACACTGAGCAATGTAGGCAACCTCACCATCACTCAGGATGGGGGGGGACCCAAATTAAACTAAAACATAGAGGTGATAAGGGGGAGTACCTGCAAAGGATAAGGGAAAGGGTGAATGAAGAAGGAGGAATAAATCCAGGGGGGAAGGGAGGTCCCAACACATCAAAGTGAACTCCTAAGATAAGGAGGAGGAAGAGAGATCTGAGTTGGGGGGGGGGTGAGAGGGGGAGGGAAAGAGGAGGGGTGCTCAATGGGCGAGAGAGGAGTAATAGGAGATGTAGTTGGCATTCCTACAGTAAGCGATATTTGAATCTACAGTCACAGTTTAATTTTTGTCCCAAGGGCAGTCCTAGGCTGGGGGGGACCTTCCTTTCTTTGTGCTGTATCACTTGTTTGGTCTAGATAAATGTAGAGTGGGCTAAAGGTCCTATCCTGGAATGTGTGTGCACTGGGCTCCCCGGTCAAACACTTTAAAATTCTCTGGGCACTGAGACGTCACACATGTGATACTGCTTTTTTGCAAGAGACCCATCAATCTGCAATTGAACATTTAAAATTAAAGAGAGAATGGGTGGGGCAGGTATTCGGCCCTTAGATTTGAGAACCAAAAGATCATTGCAGACCCTTCAGGGATATATCTTATCATTTATGGGACCTTAGAAGACTCTCCAGTGGTATTATGTAATATACGTATATGGCCCACATACCTTCCCGATTTTCTTTTGTCAGTCCGACCTCAGATGCCTTGAAAAAGAGATTTGTCGGTTTCAGTGGAGGGGAGGTTGAGCCAAAGTAGCACTGCCCAGGCTTCATGGAGGGTGGAAATATGGGGGGACAGGATTGCCAGATATACAACAATCACAATGCTAGAAAAAATCATTCTCTTTCACCTCTGGTAAGGATTTAGAAATAAATGTTGAGGTCTCAGTAAAAAAGAGCACAGCTATTTTAGACTCACGTCAAAATTATAGCACAGTGCTATTAAAATTATAGCACAGCTATTTTAGACTCACGTCAAAATTATAGCATTCAAACAGTGAACAAAAACGCCGCGCATGCGGACCTCCAAATCGCGGTCCAAACTTTAAAGCCCTTCAAACATCACTGGTACCCGCTCGACCAATAAACTCTACATACGTCACACTATCGCTACCCAAATCAACCTACTACAACCATATCTGGCTCTAAAGGATATCCCCCCCTAGGTGTTATACGCTCTGCAATAGCAAAACAAAAACCTCTCACGAGGTCCACAAAAGGCCACGGAATCCGGGCTCTCCATATCTCTCACGGGGGCTAAAACAAAACCCAACCCTGCGAAAAATTTAAACACCCTCAAATATCATGGCCGCATCAGCAAACCATCTCCATGAAACTAGCAGCGCCCCAGAATGAGCCCCTGCACCGACTGGTAAATGAACAGAAACTAACAAACAATAAAAACCTACCGCTAACCACTAAAGAAAACACGCACCCACAGAACATTAGACACACGCCGATAGCGATAGTGTGACGTATGTAGAGTTTATTGGTCGAGCGGGTACCAGTGATGTTTGAAGGGCTTTAAAGTTTGGACCGCGATTTGGAGGTCCGCATGCGCGGCGTTTTTGTTCACTGTGGCAGTTTTGAAGTTCTTCTGGAGTTGGGAACAGTGTGAGGCTGCAATTTGAATGTACGCGGGCTGCATCAGAGGTAAGGCGTTGATTAATTGTGTATTTCGGTTTTGAGGAGTGGGAGTTTTAGTGTAGTAGGGATGGGAATTATACTGTTTTTATCTTTATTTGTAGTGTGATTGGGCATTAATGGATCCCCTGAGGAAACATTGCTGTGAAACGTCTTGATGGTACCGGTGGTGTACGTCGGGATCAATTAAAGGGATCAATTTAAAACTATATGCAGCTGTCCAGTTGCATAAGATAAGTTTTTACTGTTTGTCAGTTTTCATCAGAAAGGAACGACTGGCAGTTTGTTTAAAATGTAGTTGGGAGGTCGCTGATGTGACAGAGCACTGTGCTATAATTTTGACGTGAGTCTAAAATAGCTGTGCTCTTTTTTACTGAGACCTCAACATTTATTTCTAAATCCTTACCAGAGGTGAAAGAGAACGATTTTTTCTAGCATTGTGATTTGGCTCGTTCTTACTTATAAGGCCAACAACAGTGTGCGGATATACAACAATGGCATGCCAGATGTGGCATCTTCAAGACTGGTTAGGGTTCACTAACTTTCACACCCTGCATCAATTTGAAGAAGAGTTTGTTTTCCCCCATAGTCTGTTGGGAATGCTGCAGACAGGGCAACAAATGCTCCCCGCATGACTTAATAAAAGCTGCTTGATTCGGCCAATGAGAATAGCGTGGCACACCCTGTGTGCTCGATGGCAGACCTCACCAGAGAGGTCAAGTTTTTTGCTCCTCTGGAGCAAAGCTAACTTTCCTCCTGTCATGACAGTGAGTGTGTTTCTTATTTAGGAGTGATAGGGCCTATGCTGGGTACGGCAAGTACTAGATGATCAAGGGAGTATTCAACTGTTTGTGGAAATTAGTCCGGAATATGATCTAGAATCCAAACATTATTTTGCCTATTGTCAATTGCACCATTATGTTTTTTCTCTCCACAAAGAAAGTATTCTCTCAAATGGGATGGACAATATGGTAGAATTCTTTAACCTAGACGAAAAGGGGGGGGGGGGGCTTCTCTATATCACAATTTAATCGGAAATTGAGGGACTTGGTGGAATCACAGGATTACTCTGTGGTGGAGTCCATCTGGGCTAGGGAATTGGGGAACACCGTGCCTACAGGAGCATTCTTACAAGCTATTAAAAGGATCCCCTATCTCTTCCAATTGAGCAAATGGTGGGAGCTTCAGTTCCTCACCCTTAACTGGGCACAATTCTTGCCACTGCGTGCATATCGTGGTGGACTCTCAGAACAAAGGGCATGTCCATGGTGCGAACAAAGTCAGGCCACCTTAGTGCACATGTGGTGGCGATGCCCCATGATAACATCCTATTGGAGGCATATCCAGAGCTATCTGGAGAAGATACTTGATCAAGTGTTAGAACCCCAGATAATAACAATCGTATTTGATATATTACGCCTCACTCAACCCAAGGGATGCCCTGCACGATTGCTAGTTCGGAAAGTGTGTGTGTTGGGGAAGCAGCCAATTCTCCGACATTGGAGGGATGAAAACGCCCCAACGTTTTTTGGAGTGGCATAATAATCCATACCTGTTAATGGAATGTTTGACTGCGAAAGGCAACACCCAAAAAAAGGAAGCCTTTTATTCTATTTGGGGATGTTATCTAGATACACTAATCCCACTGGCCCGAAATGAGATTTTTAACATGGGCTAATATGTACTGATCTGACCGGGAGGCCACAATCTCGAAAGGGGAGACCTGTATTGAAGACATACACTTTGACAACTGCCCGCAGCTGGGGACTTGGAGTTTATAATAAGTGCCAAGGGGAATACTAATTGCATACCATAGGTATTGCCTGATTCTAACAAAATAAAATAAACTGCAACATTAGGAATGCATAATAGCTTGGAATCCCAATCGAAGGGAGGGGGGGCAGGGAGGAAGGGGAATCAGTTTGGGGAGAAAATTGTAAAATACCTGATGATATTGTCTATCTTTGTAATGTTGTTCTTCCCAGAGGCCATATAAGTGTACCCATGGTCCTGGGGCTTGTTATAATTCTGATGGTTTAATAAAAATTATTAAAAAAAAACAAACAAACTAGTCTCCACATTTCCTGTAACCTGCTATCCAGTTTGTAAGGACTAGATCTAAAACAACTCATGAAATCATAGATACTTGTATCTGCTAAGACAGCTCTATATCCTTAAAGTCAGCTACAGCATGCATTGTAAAAAAACAAGAATGAACCCTTTAGCATTTTAATGCAAGCTTTTGCCAGGATTGAGATGCTGTTATTGCCAAGACTGAGTTACAACACAAAGTTGTTATAAAATTTGAGGAGAAACTACCAGTGTGAAGCGTCTGTCTTAAAGACAGGGGAAAAAATATCATCTTTAAAATCTGCTGTAACTTTTGTAGAAAAAGTCTGTAATACAGCTTTGCAGTTTCAATGACTCATAAATTAGAAAATATGGATTATGCTTTAAAAAGAAGACATATTAGACTGACAAATTTTCCACAGGTTTCTAATATAGCTCTGAAAGATATGTTTAGAAGTTACTTAAGAGGATTTCTGGATTCTGCTTTGCCTCCCATAATTACAGGATATTTACTATCTGTTAAATGCAAAATGTTAGGTCTCAAGCCAGCTGCCTACTAATTGAGAGAGAAATAAGAAGTTTGAGAACTCTGATTTTATTGAGTTAGATACAGTGGTGTGCAAAAGTCTGGAATCACTTATAAATTTGACGGTTTTTCAACTTCGTGACCTTATATCTTAATTTCTTTTTCCTCCCAGTGGCTTTTTCTGTGTATCTCATGATAAATGATAGATTTGGCTGTTAGGGCCAACTTTTAGTATTGGTTTGGCCCTTATTTTCTGAGTTTGTTCCCCATAGTTGTCCTGTTGATAGATTTTCTGTGAAAATCGCGTAATATACATCATTGGCCAACAATATATTATTGTAAGTATGCTTTAAAATATTATGGACGCATGCCATGTTTCCTTCAAATTAATGTATGTGACATTGAAAAAGGCCTTTTTTATGTGTAAGTGATGGCTCAGTATTTGATGGGCCACCCTTTGTTCTTGATTACCTGACTGCATCTTTTCGGCATTGAATGAACCAGTCTGACAAGGTGATCGTTGGTGACAATGCGGTTCCAAGCTGCAATGAGTGACTCAATCATGTCGAATACCTCTTGGATATTTCCAAGGCCACCTTGTGCCACAGGTTCTCGAATGGATTCAGTTCTGGAGACTGGGCAGGCCAGTCCATTGACTTGATGTTGTTCCACTGCTTCCAGCTGATCACTTGTCTGGAGCGATGGCAGGGTGCATTGTCATCTGGGAACAGGAACTATCCAGGAAACAGCTGGTGTGCTGATGGCACCATGCACTTTTGCAGTATGGTGATGTACTTGGCCCCGTTGACCATTCCATCGACGATGTGAAGACGTCCAACACCACTGGCAGCCATGCAGCCCCAGACCTTGACCTTCAAAGGATGCTTCACAGTGAGGTTGAGACACTCAGGCTTCAATTCCTCTCCAGGAAATCTCCTCACATAGGTGTGGGCCTGGTTACCAAACAGGCAGAAGGTGCTTTCATCGCTGAATAGCACCTTTTCCCACATTTCAGTCGACCAGGTTGAGTGCTATCTCGCCCATACAATACGGTTGCGCCTTTGTATGTCAGTCATCAGTGGCTTATTCCGTGCTTTACAGCCACGGAGACTAAACTGCAGGCACCGGCGATGAACTGTTGATAAGCTGACTCTGACCTCACTTTTGTCTGACCACTCTCGAAGTAGCTGAGGAGAGGTCAACTTGCGATTAGTCAGTGAAATGTGTCATAGTGCGTGATCCTGGCATGATGTTGATGCACGTGGATGACTGAACAAGGCTTGTCCACCACTGAACCCGTTTCTTTCTTCTTCTGTACAATCTTAACAACAGCGCTCTGACTGCAGCCAACTTTCCTGGCTATCTGACGGCTTGAAAATCCTTCCTCGCTCATAAAGGACACACAAACACGCTCCTCCAACGTCAGGGTCCGAGTCATCTTCATGGTCGATCCAGAAAGCAAATGAAATTCAAAAATTCCCCGTTTTTTATAACTGCACTGTGGGCTAGATATCTGCAGTGTGATTGGTTAGTGAAACCAGCCTCCTGATTGGTCAGAAATAACGTGTGCATATTGGATAATCTCGATCCAGTTTTGACGCAGGATCCACAAAAATCGCAGTAGTTATCTCCCAGTGTCTGTAAAGTATTTAAATTGGAAGCAAGGAATGCAAAAAAGTTAACTCTAATAGCCAAATGTATCCCTTTTAACATGGTAGAAAGATGAATATGCTGGGCTAACGCAAAATTTTTAAAAAAACGTTAGAAAGTACGAAAAACGCAAAACTCACAAGTGATTCCAGACTTTTGCACAGCACTGTAGTTTGTTGATGTTAATTCCTCAGAATACGGATTTTGCTAGTTTGTTTGCTACCCTTTTGCTGGACTCAGACCGAGATTGGATATTCCTGCTATTTTTTCAAGGCGCAATAAGAAATTACTTGGCACAGACTGAGAATTTATCCTGATGTATCTTGGGAAATGCAGAATCGTAGTAGAAAGTTTTCATTACTGAAATCTAAGGTCTTAGCTTTGGGCGCTCTTTATTTTCCTGTAAATATATATAATTATTATTTCACCAAAAGTGTTATTTTTAACCTAATCAACTCTCAGAATTTCTGATTAACCAGTCTCGTGAATCAGTATCAGAAGTTGTAGATTTTTTAGCAATTTTTGAATGTTTAAGGGCTTGTAGGACAGGCTAATTTGATTCAGTAAAAAAATAGCTGGAAACAGTTACTCATCTCATAGCTGACTGTGACGTTCTGATGGTAGAAAATTTCTATACAGAAAAGCACAATAAAGTGGCACATCTTATCCACTGGACACTCTGGAAACACTACAACATTATTGTACCAGAAAAGCACTGGGATCACGATCCTAAGAGAATTACAGAGAATGAAGAGGTTATGATCACCTAGGACATTCTCATTCCAATGATAAGAAGCTGGATGCAAGGAAACCAGACATAGTGGGAAAGGAGAAAAATTCCAGAATGACAGTAATAATAGAGGTGTTGGTTCGAAGTGATTATTCTGTGAATTATGTGGAGAGGGAGAAGATCCTCAAGTACCAAGAAATGCAGTTGGAGACTAAGAAAATGTGGCAGAACGACACAAAAATATTTCCCATCGTGTTGGATGCCACTGACTCGATTTAGAGGAATTTCCACTCACACATTGATAAGTTGCCTATACATGTGGCAACTTATGAACTCTTTGGCATGATGCAAGTACTATGGGAATCATTAGCAGTAAATCTGAGACTGAGACTATACTCCACATGCCTTGGTTTAGGAGTGGGAGGGTCATTATTATTACGGCATGCGCAAAAGTGACCCATTTGAAGAAACTGAAAAATTCAGTTAGAATTTTATGATCACAAAATCAAGGACTCTTCTCCATTTCTTCCTTTGGAATAATTTTTATTAAACCATCAGAATTACAACAAACCCCAGGACCATGGGTACAAAGAAGTTGGTGACACAGAACTGCTCAAATCCAGTTTTAGGCTCTCGCCTTTAGGATACCGTACCTTTAGAATTAAGGTTGATCTCTGATATGAACCATTTTCAAAAGCAGTTTAAAGCTTGTTTTTTACAAAGTAAGACCCTGATTATTGAAGCCGTAGAGGATACTATCTGGCTTGGGACATAGATATTGAATACTATTTAACTGATTTGTACTGTATGCTTTATATGTTGTTGGTTGTTTGTAATGTGTAAGTTTTAATGTAAAACAAAGAATATTGAGATCTGCGATATAGAAAAAATAAATAAAACATGAAATAATAACCTCAAGCCTCATCCCTCTTGTTGATTCAGCTGTTTCTTTGTCCCAGTCTATTTTTAATTACAATTTCTTCAATAATATTACTTGCCCCAGAATGGCACATCTGTTCAAGTAATTTTAATTCATTCTTCTCTGCAGTGCTAGTTGGATTATAGCACATAATAGCAGCCTGCGTCCATCTTCGCCTCTGTATCTCTTTGAGCATGGGATGTAATTCAGGGCTAATATAAAGGCAGACACGTCCCCCTTCTTTTTGCAAGCCTCAGTGATTTCAATAATGTCATATGCTTTATTTATTTATGGACATTTACTATGTTGCCATTTGATCAATGGCCTGCCGGCATGGCGGTAATGCCAACATGGCAACAAAATATAAAATACAAAGACAATTAAAAACAATAAAATAAAAATGAAAACAAGAATATAATTTATATACAGTAGATGATGATCCAAAAGGGAGGGAAGTGAATAGGATAATAATTTCAACCTTCATCAAGGCATGGTATATCCAGAGACACAAAATGTTAAGGGAGAGACAGACCCGAGGTGAAGCACTTTATGCTCGTAAATCATAATCCCCTGCACTATTTAGTACCCACGCACAACGTTCCCGCTAAGCAACTTTGAAATGCACGGGAGTTCTCTTTCGCCATTCCTGCTGATAGAGGGGTCATGCAACATGATTCTGCTTTAAATCATGAGGCAGATCCTGAGGGATAGTCTTGTTTCTTGCATTTCTAAGCACAGTCACCTTGCACGACTGCTCCCTGGAGGCTGCTTAGTGGGAATGTTGCCCACACATGTTAAACTCAGGCCCCACCAAAAATAAAATCTGTTAAAAAAATTACGCAGTGAATTAATGCGTTTGTTTACACATCTGCTCATGACCACATACAAATTTCCTGGGTTCATTTCTGCATAGAGGTGCTTATTGTAGAAACTATCAGGTCAGTGTGCAGTGGCACTTGCCTGGTTAGCAGCAGCTGAGAATCAGATAAGTGCTGCTGAAGAGGATGTTCCGTGGCACTATCCAGAAGGCGTCTGACTGCTTTGGCACGATCCAGATAGTGCTGGGGCAGTCGGTGGGTGGAGCAGGAATGGAATGGAGAATTATCCTATAGTGGCAATTTTCAGTGCTGCTATACAGATAGATCTTTGCCCAACCGAGCCATTTTTTACAAATTAAAAGTTCTTCAACCGCTTCGCAACATCCTCGAGAAATCTGACTTCAGGACTGTGGCACAAGCCCTCATCATTCCTCACCTAGATTACTGCAACGCCATTCTGCAAGGCCTGCCGAAGAACACCCTAAATATCCTGCAAATGGCTCAAAATGTGGCAGCAAGAGTCATCATGGAAAAAAGCGTCACAGAGCACATAACCCCAGTGCTAATGGAACTGCATTGGCTCCCGGTGACCGCTCGCATCATCTTCAAACTTCTCACAACAACTTATAAGCTCATTCACAACATTGCACCCTCCTACCTCAATAAACTAATCACTATCCAACCACACAACAGGAACAGAAGAACCATAAATCTCAACGCTCTCTGTGTTCCGACCAGCATAAGGACAGTCAAAGCAGAAACAAGCAATAGGGCATTCACATATACCGCACCAACACACTGGAACCAACTCCCACACGAGCTGCGACTGACCAATACTCTGAATGAATTCAGAAAGAAACTCAAAACACATTTATTGCAGACTCACTACAACCTGACCTAAGTAAGACGCCTTGCCACAACTAGTTGGCTCTGACTGCCACAACGGCACTTGGAATACCTGATGTAATCTTTTAAACTTGTATATATGTATATTCTACGCCCCACCCACACAACTCAATCAAATGTATATTTAAATTTGAAAGCCTCAATTCAATGTATAATGTACTAAATTGCTACTTCCTGTGTGATTCAAATCATCGCCCAATCAAATTCTGTATCCTAAAAATTATTGTATTGTACGATACATTATGATTCTGTAAAGTAAACTGCTGTTTACTAAATAAATGTTTTCTAAATAAATGTTTTCTAAATAAAGTTCAGGTCCGAAAAAAAGTGGTCCTAATTGCTATCCGCATAGCCTTGCCACATAGTTGCACAGAAAATCACTGCTACCCAAACAGTAACAGCATTGGCCACATTACCCTGATATCCAGGGCTGTCCATTATCTAGATACTGGCACTGAATATCTATTTCTTATATAGCTGCGATGGCCAGCCGTTAATAATAATGTTGACTGCCATGGCTGAATATTGACCCTTCTGTTTATAAATGCAAACCCCTTCCCAACTCCACCACCAGGATTGCCTCTGTTTAGTCCAGGTAAAGCTACAGGTATCCAGGCTGTGAGCATATAACTTTATGTGCATTCAGACACATTTTTTAAAATGCTTATTTCCACACATAAAAAGTGCTGCTAAAGATGTCCGCCAATTGAGTGTACCAGTTGCAGCAGTAGAATTGGACTGGGCAGTCTCCAACTTACCCTCAGGAAAAAGCAACCAGGCTTGATTGCTTTTCCATAGAATTTCCTAAAAGATATCTCCTGATGCTCTCTCCTATGTTGTTTTGGATGCTGAATCAAGTGATTAGATTAGACTGTTGCTGTGTTTCCAGGTCAGCGCACCTAATTAAGGCTAACGCACGTTAACGTGCCACGGCTCCCTGAAATGCTACCTTAAGACCGGAACGCCCACTACCTTATATGGCATTCGTCACAGTAAGACTGCAACTAACGCCGGTAACATTAAGACGGTTTAGTAAACATACCCCATAGAAATCTGTCTTATATTTCCTTACAGCTCAACTCACTGGGCCTCTGCTAATGTCATCCTTATTTCTCTCTCCCACTTACATTGATAAGAAAATTGCTTTGGGATATCTCTATACACCAAGCATTCATAGATCTTATGTGTTTGTTTATTTATTTATTTACATTTCTATATCACATAGCTGATATTGCTCTATGCGGTATACAAGGTTAATCAGCCACCAAAACGAAGACAAATACACAAAAATAAATCCTCCCTACAGACAACTTAGCAATCTTCCCGACATCTTCCAAATAACTTTCTCCAGCCCCAGAAGCGACTGCAAAGAGCATGACCTATGGGACTCCAAATAATGTTGACTTTGCATCTAAGGGAACAAGGACACAATCATGTCTGGAAAATGCTCCTGCAAAACTCTTTCTGAGATGATCCCCCTCACTGATAAAGTCAGTTACTCTAATTAATCCATGCTGTGATGTCCACTGAAATGTTGCCAGGTCCTTGCATCCCAGTAAAAATTCAGGATTGCCAAGGATTTGCACCAAAGAAGAACAACTAGGCAACTTTCTCCCTTTCCAAAAAACCCATCCCCAGACTTGGGAAGCTGGGGTTGGAATAGGATGAGATTGTATCCATGACATCAGTTGCCTGTCTGCAATGAACAGTAAGGAACCCAAATCCCTCACTCCAATCACTGTATTCTCCATTTCTACCCAATGTTGATCTAGGTTAGGTTCATACCAATATACAGCTATCTGAAACTGGGCTACCCGTTAAAAGCACCTCATGTTAGGGAAAGAGAGACCTCCATCTTCCTTTATAAATTTTGAGTAGCAAGGAGAATCCTGGGGCATCTCCCACACCACACAGACTGGGAAATATGCCTATTCAGGTCTCTAAAAAAACTGCATGTCAGCATTATTGGCACCCTTGCCGTTCAACCACTTAATGTCCAATATCTCCTAAAAAAGTGGCCAGTGAAATGGCTTTGGACTATATATGTGCATATATTTGACACATTAATGAATCAAATAAAACAAGACCAATTAAAAAAGGAAACGGTATAAAAACTGGGACATTGCCTGGACATGATTATTCCTACAATAAGATGATTTACTAATCTTTCAATTCACCCTCTTTTACCTATAATCAACAGGACCTGGTTGATAATTTTTCTTCTTTGCTAAGTACTAAAGGACCTGGCTTTGAGTCCTGAATTGGTCAATACAGCAGAAGAACAATACATGGTGTAACCCAGTGGCATGGAATAAGTCAAGTGGATCCTGTTCATTTGATTTGACACTTTGGAGGAACATCTGGTCATCAGATAAGTGAGCATGTGTTAAGCTGCTCTTTTGTACAGGGAAATACTTGAAGAGAAACTTTTCTTGGTTTAGTATAGTGTGATACAGTGGACTATATAGAGCCTATGGAGGTTAGTGAAAAGGAAGAATTTACCTCAGTTTTAGCTAGACAGGAAGTCTCAGCACATGTAGAAACAGCTGAGCAACAAGTGCCGTCAGCACAAGAAAAGCTAAAAGGGTTTAAAGTAAAGTTTCCCTGCAATAGTTCTGACGCAGGCAGAAACAGAAAAGCTCATCAGGAGCACCTGTGCTCAGAGTCCCACGTAACATGCAGAGAAGGGAAGCATATAAGTTCCTGGTCAGAACCAGGAAAGGGAGGTCTTTGGAAAGACAGGGGAGGTCTTTGGAAAGACAGGAAAGGAGGTCTCTGGAAAGAGAGGATTGGAGGAAGTCCTTGGCAAGAGAGGAGTGGAGAAGGAGGTCTCTGGAAAGGCAGTCCTAGAGAGAGTTCCCACAGGTGCAGGAAGTGGGGCAACAACTCAGGAGGACTGAATGAGCAACCGAGGAGCATAGCTCAGGCTGGAGGAAGTGTGCCAAGGGAGAGAAAGCCCAAGCGTGACTTCAAAGCCAGAAACAAGGTAAAAAGCTGGAAGCCTTGTTTTTATAAAGAAGAGGCTGGAAGCTCTGAATGTTTTAAAGGGCGTGGCCCTGAGCATAGCTTTAACCCAGGAGGATATACAGAGTTCTCACTAGGTGGGACAGGAGAGAGAAATCAGCAAGAGGCATTCCATGCACCAGGTTTTTATAACCCTGACTTTAAAGAGCACTTTATAGGAAAAGGGGTTTGTCTGCCACAGGGGAATGTGCCCTGCTCCAGCACATGTAAAGAGTGTGACACTGAGAGTATCGGGAGTGGTTCCGAGATAATGCAATGGGAGAATAATAACTATTTTCCAGACCCAGTACCGATGGACTGTACGATTTGTTTGTCAGACGACATTACTTCTTTATGTTGACCTTCAGGAGAATGACCTTGTGACCTGAACAAGGTAAAAGAAGATATTTTTGTAACCGCTTTTGTTCTGATGCTGTTTTGTTCTGTGTGCACTTCTAAGAATGTTTTTCTGTTTCAGGAAAGGGAATAAATCCCCAATTTATTGTTTAACCACTCGACTGACTGACTCTTTTTAAAGTAGAGAAGCAGCTTAAAACTCACAATACCCTAGGCATAAGGGTCTCCGTGACAAATGGCGTAGTTGGCAGGATTGCATTCAAGAAGCAAACCACCAGGACGCAGCACAACATAGCGCGAAGGGAGCAGACGTTGGCACGCCCGGAAGGATCCAGAGGGAACCGGATATACTGCAGCAAAGACAAGCACCTTCTCAAAGCAGGAACCTCCACCTGGCTCAGGTAAAGGGTATATGGGCACAGGCTGGGAGGATTCAAGTGAGAAGGAATTGCTTTTGGGAAAGGAAAAGTTTTTTTCTCTGGTGTAGTGGTACCGCACTTGGTGTTTGTCAGTGGTTTATTTTTCAGAGTGTGAAAGCCTGAAAATGGAGGTCCAAGAGGTCTTACGCTGGATGAGCGGACAATTTGACAAACAAAGGGAGCTAGCCCAGCTGAGCCAGGAGAGGGCCGTGGCAGCCCTGCAAGCTCAGCAGAAGCCCCTAACGGACCTAGTGCAAGCACTTCTGGAGGAACCTAAGAAAAGGACAACACCACAAGAATACTTCAGTGGGGTAGGCCCACAGAACTGTGGGATGTGGACATTTGGACAAATGACTGATAAAGATAATTTTGATGATTATGTGGAGTCATTTGAGAGGGTAGCTCTCAACGCACACTGGCCTAAAGAGCAGTGGGCAGTCAGACTGGCCTCATCCTTAACAGGAGAAGCTCTGTCGGCTTACAGAGCAATGCCTGCCGCTTTGGCAGCAGAGTACGATGAAATAAAAAGAGCAGTACGGGACAGGCTAGGCCTAACACCGGCTGTGTATAGACGAATGCTCAGGTCCACTAAGTTGCAGGCAGGGGAAATACCAAAAGCACTGTGAGTTTGGTCTTAAAGTGGCTTGAACCTGAGGGAAAAACTGTGGATAGCATAATTGATACAATTGTTCTAGAACAATATTACGAGGCAGTTCCTGTGGAGGTGAAAACCTTTTTAACATTACAGGACTGCAAAACCTCCACAAAGGCAGCGCAGTTAACAGAGCGGTTTCTTGAAGCCGAAATCGCTAAAAAGACACCCGGAAGCGCTGAGAGGAGGCTGGGGCTAGCCAGTTCTGTAAAGCTAAATAGAGAGCTTCAGATAGACACTCGATATGTAAGTGAGTATTTGCCCAAGAGAGAGGATAAAAATGTTTTGGTAAAATGTTTTAAGTGTGGAAAGTTAGGGCATATGAAGAGAGATTGCATATACCGCACTGCCCTAATAACAAAAGATAACAAACAAGTACAGGAGGGATTCCGCATAGATGTGGATGTGCAAGGAGTCCCTGCAAGAGCTTTGTTTGACTCGGAGGCGGACCAGAGTATGGTCTCTCGAAAGTTCTGGCAAACCATACAGGCCCAGAATGGTTTTCCCCCAAGTCAAACTGAAGGGGTAGCTAAAATAAGGTGCATTCATGGGTCCTCCACCTGTTATCCTCTTTTCAGCCTAATGATAAAAGGATTAGGAGTCCGAAAGAAAGCCCTGGTAGCCCTAGTGCCAAAACTACCTTTCGACTTAGTCTTGGGTAGGGACTGGCCCCCATTTGACAAGGGGCTAAGGGAAGGTCTGCATCTAGAAGGGGACAGGACATCGAGAGGGTCCGAGCTCCAAATTCCCGAGAACCCAGAAAAGCCTCCAGAGGAAGGGGATGGTCGGGAAGGAGAGAGGTCCCTTGAGTATCCCTGCAGAGAAAAGATAGAAGAGAAGCCTCGGTCAGCAAGCAGTGAGGGAGGGGAGGCCATGGTGACTTTGGTTCCCGAGCCTCTGTTTGAAAAACCCACAAAGAAAAATCCTTATTCAAAACCCCAGGTAGAAGCAGGAACGCCCAGTAAGGGAGGCTTCATATTAAGGTTTTGCAAGATATCCCCTAACGCCCAGAGCCCGCAGCGTCAGCAGGGTATGACCTTTTTAGTGCAGTGACAGAAATAGTGCCCAAGAGGGGAAAAGCCCTGATTGATACGGGGTTACAAATTCAACTGCCAACAGGGTGTTATGGGCGAATTGCTCCCCGATCCGGACTGGCATCGAAGTATTTTATCGATGTCGGGGCCGGGGTTATTGACCCTGACTACAGGGGAGGGATTAAGGTTTTGCTCTTTAATTTTGGGGAGCGGGATTTTGAGGTAAAAATAGGGGATAGGATCGCCCAGATCATTTGTGAACGGTTTGGGTCTCCAGAGGTGAAGGAGGTGCCCCAATTGACCCCTACTAGCCGGGGAAGCAGCGGATTTGGCTCCACAGGTCAGAGGGAGGTTCAGGGACTCACTGACACCTCAGAGGAAAGGATAGAAGACGATCTAGGCCCCCAGGTTGAGGACTGTAAAGTGGATTCAGCTCCCAAAATAGACACGGAACTGTCGCTGCAACAACAGTGCCAGTTGGCCCAGTTACTTGCGCAGTTTAAGGACGTCCTTACGCCTATACCAGGGGAAACCGCACTAGTCGCCCATGAAATTCTCACCCCTCCCGGGAAAATTGTGCGGCAGCGGCCTTACCACTTACCAGAAGCTCGTAAGAGGGAGGTTATTTCACAGGTTCAGGACATGTGACATATGGGCATCATTGAGGAGTCGAAAAGTCCCTGGTGCAGCCCAGTGGTCCTAGTTCCTAAGCCCGATGGCAGCCTTCGGTTCTGCATTGACTTCAGGCAGGTTAATGCTATATCCCTCTTCGATGCTTATCCTATGCCGAGAATCGAAGAGTTGTTGGACAGACTGGGGCAGGCCTAGTACCTGACCACCCTTGACCTTACCAAGGGATACTGGCAGATACCGTTAACCCGTGCCTCCAGACCCAAGACAGCATTCAGTACGCCGCTTGGCTTATTTCAGTTTAGGCGCATGCCATTTGGCCTGCATGGCGCCGCGGCAACATGTCAGAGGCTTGTTGACCAGGTCCTACGCCCTCACCAAAGCTATGCGGTGGCTTACATGGATGACATTGTCATCCATAGTACCACTTGGGCACAACATCTTCCACGGGTCGAAGCCATGTTGAAGGCCTTACGGCAAGCCGGGTTGACCTTAAATCCGGGGAAGTGTCTGTTCGCAGGAACAGAAGTCATATATTTGGGGCACATGGTGGGGAAGGGGACGGTCCGACCCCTGCAAAATAAAATAGAGAGCGTACAGAATTTCCAGCGACCACTGAACAAGAAACAACTCAGAAGTTTCTTGGGTTTAATAGGGTATTACAGGCGATTCATACCCAGGTTCGCAGAAGAGAGTGCAGTATTGACAGATATGTTGAGGAAAAATGCACCCAATAGTCTACGATGGACACCAGAAGCGGAGGCCGCCTTCACATTGCTGAAGGGGAAACTATGTAAGGCTCCGGTCCTATATGGGGTGGATTTTGGACGCACTTTTATCCTGCAGACGGACGCATCAGAGTCTGGGCTGGGAGCTGTCCTCTCCCAAGAGTTCGAGGGTACCGAACACCCAGTTCTGTACTTAAACAGAAAATTGTCCAAGGCTGAAGGCAACTACTCGACCATCGAGAAGGAATGCCTGGCTATTAAGTGGGCAATTGAGGCGCTCAGATTTTATCTCACCGGCCGGCACTTTGTACTGATTACTGACCACGCACCTTTGAAGTGGTTAGGCACTATGTGAAATCACAACCCTCGCCTCACTCGCTGGCACCTAGCATTGCAGGCATTTAGCTTTACAATACACCACAGGGCGGGCAAGCTACATTTAAATGCTGATGCTTTATCCAGGATTCCGGGCTGTGAGAATGATTGTTCCCCATCCCGGAATATCTTAAGGGGGGGATATGTGATACAGTGGACTATATAGAGCCTATGGAGGTTAGTGAAAAGGAAGAACTTACCTCAGTTTTAGCTAGACAGGAAGTCTCAGCACATGTAGAAACAGCTGAGCAACAAGTGCCGTCAGCACAAGAAAAGCTAAAAGGGTTTAAAGTAAAGTTTCCCTGCAATAGTTCTGACGCAGGCAGAAACAGAAAAGCTCATCAGGAGCACCTGTGCTCAGAGTCCCACGTAACGTGCAGAGAAGGGAAGCATATAAGTTACTGGTCAGAACCAGGAAAGGGAGGTCTTTGGAAAGACAGGGGAGGTCTTTGGAAAGACAGGAAAGGAGGTCTCTGGAAAGAGAGGATTGGAGGAAGTCCTTGACAAGAGAGGAGTGGAGAAGGAGGTCTCTGGAAAGGCAGTCCTAGAGAGAGTTCCCACAGGAGCAGGAAGTGGGTCAACAACTCAGGAGGACTGAATGAGCAACCGAGGAGCATAGCTCAGACTGGAGGAAGTGTGCCAAGGGAGAGAAAGCCCAAGCGTGACTTCAAAGCCAGAAACAAGGTAAAAAGCTGGAAGCCTTGTTTTTATAAAGAAGAGGCTGGAAGCTCTGAATGTTTTAAAGGGCGTGGCCCTGAGCATAGCTTTAACCCAGGAGGATATACAGAGTTCTCACTAGGTGGGACAGGAGAGAGAAACCAGCAAGAGGCATTCCATGCACCAGGTTTTTATAACCCTGACTTTAAAGAGCACTTTATAGGAAAAGGGGTTTGTCTGCCACAGGGGAATGTGCCCTGCTCCAGCACATGTAAAGAGTGTGACACTGAGAGTATCGGGAGTGGTCCCGAGATAATGCAATGGGAGAATAATAACTATTTTCCAGACCCAGTACCGATGGACTGTACGATTTGTTTGTCAGACGACATCACTTCTTTATGTTGACCTTCAGGAGAATGATCTTGTGACCTGAACAAGGTAAAAGAAGATATTTTTGTAACCGCTTTTGTTCTGATGCTGTTTTGTTCTGTGTGCACTTCTAAGAATGTTTTTCTGTTTCGGGAAAGGGAATAAATCCCCAATTTATTGTTTAACCACTCGACTGACTAACTCTGTTTAAAGTAGAGAAGCAGCTTAAAACTCACAATACCCTAGGCAGTGGCCTAAATAGGGTTCACAGAGGCTCTACCATAAGGGTCTCCATGACAATAGGAATGGCATGCTTTCATGCGGCTAGTTCCATTGAATTTTCAGACCTGAGGGTCTTTTTTAAACTTGATTAAAAAGGAGGATCCACTGCGAGGGAAGTTTGTTCTCTCAAGGTGGATGATCTGACAAAAAAATTATAGATAAAATTTAGGATATTTTTATGATTTTCATTGATTATAGGTAAAAGAGGGTGAATTGAAAGATTAGTAAATCATCTTATTGTAGGACTTTATAATGATGATTTCTTAGGGCTTAATTTAAATGAGAAATAGGACATGATTATTGGCACCCTTATAAACAATTCAAATCAGTTTGAACAGAAGAACCACATTCCCATTGCAGTAAAATTAGACATACCTGTGATCAATTGTCAGTACTCACATGACTTGAATCAACCAATGAATGATGGCTCTAATGTTTAAAATGGCTACATTCACTCCCTGTTACATTTTCACAATGATGAAGAAACAAAAGCTGCCTGAGACATCAGAAAAGACGTAATCAACAAACATCAAAGGGGTACAAGGTCATCCACAAACACCTTGGGATTCCTGTTTCTACAGTTCACAATGTTATTAAGACGTTTTCTGCTCATGGTACTGTCAAGAACCTCCCAGGAACTGGTGAGAAAAGGAAAATTAATCCAAGAAGACTTTGAAGGTTAGTGTGAACTGTTGGAAAAGCACCATGTACAACATCCAAAGAGCTTAAAGCTGACCTGGAGCAATCTGGAGTGGTGGTTTCAACCAGGCAGCATACGCCACACACTAAACAAAGAAGGACTTCATGGGCGAAGGCCAAGAAGAACCCCACTGCTCAAAGACAGACATAAAAAGGCACGCCTGATCTTTGCCCAAACCCACCTTGAGAAACTACAATCCTTCTGAAAAATTGTTCGATGGACAGTTGAAACCAAACTTGAGCTGGCGAAGAAATGAAGCTTATAAGGAAAAAACACTCCTCCTACAGTTAAATATGATGGAGATTCCATAAGGTTGTGGGGCTGTTTTGCTGCCTTAGGAATTGGAGGCCTGGAATGTACAGTATTAAAGGAATCAAGAAGCCAGAGGATTACCAAGGTATTTTGGAACGAAATGTGTTACATAGTGTCAGAAAGCTAGGTCTGGGTCAAAGGTCATGGGTCCTCCAGCAGAACAATGACCCAAAACATACATCCAAAAGTACAAAAGAATGGTTAAAAAGAAACAAATGAACTGTTTTAAACTGCCCAGCAATGAGTCCTGATCTCAATCCAATCAAGAACCTTTGGAAAGAGCTGAAATCTGCCATTGATAAAAGGAATCCTGGAAACATTCATGAGCTAGAACAAATCGCAATTAAAGAGTGGGAGAGACATCCAGCAAGCATATGTACAAAACATATTGTTGGCTACAAGAAATATTTGGAGGCTGTCATCACTGCCAAGGGTTGTGCAACCAAATATTAGTGAAGGGTGCCATTAATCCTATCCAGGTCATATTTTGTTTTGTTTTTCTCAGAAATTACTACGTCTAAGTTACACAGTCATCTTTTTTTTGTTCTATATCTTTGAACATACCATTATAATATTATGACATAGAGTTGGAATATTTCCAAATATTTCTCAAGATATTGTACACAGCATACCTAAAATGCAAGGGTGCCAATAATAGTTCACTCACAGAAAATGGGTTTGTACTTATCTTCCTCGATATCGCTGCCGCATTTGATTCGGTTAATCACGAGCAACTCCTCACCCGACTCCATGAAAAGGGAATCCAAGGCCTGGCTTGGGAATGGTGCAAATCCTATCTTGCTGACCGATGGCAACATGTTCAGATAGGTCCGTCAACATCTGACCCATTCCAGCAACAACAGGGAGTACCCCAAAGCTCCTCCCTCTCTGCCTTACTTTTCAATGTATATATGCAGCCCATATGTGATATTATACGTTCATTTAACATTTCCAGTCTGATATACGCAGATGATGTCTTGCTGTTCACTCCAATCAAAATTATGCAGCCTAACCTCTCCCTCCTAGTTGATTGCTTCAACGCAATCACCGACTGGCTCCTAACTCAGAACTTACGCATAAATTTTAAGAAAACTGAGGTATTATTTATCACGAAGAACAAGAGCTTCTCTCCCCCCACTACTTTGAAAGTGAGAGACGCAGAGCTTCCATGCAAAAATGTGATACGTTACTTGGGAATCACGCTCGACCAACAGATCAGCTTTAAGGAACACATAAAGAACACCACCAAGGCTATTTACAATAAAATCATGACGTTAAGACACCTCAGACCTCTGTTGGCACCAGGAGATTTTAGAACAATATTCCAGTCGCTTGTAACACCACATTTCGATTACGCAGATATTATCCTTCATGTTCTCCCCAAGAGCACACTCAACCCATTGCAAATGGCGATGAACGCAGCAGCCCGTATTCTCTGCGGCCTATCGATAAGATAATCACATCACGCCCATACTTATGGAGTTGCACTGGCTACCGTTGGACAGCAGACTCACCTATAAAGCACTACTCTTAACTTTTAAAGCAATCAACCTCATAGCCCCCTCATCCTTAACCGCCCTCATCACTACCACCTCCAACAACAGACTCAGGAGATCAGTAGCTACAAACACACTTATTATACCTTAGGAAGCGACAAAATGCACGCAAACTATCAGAAATAGATCTTTCGCCTTCTTTGCCCCGAGATGCTGGAACAACCTCCCTCCATATATCAGAGCAATTAAGGACCTTTCTCAGTTCAGGAAAGCTCTTAAGCACCATTTGTTCCTCCTACACTTTTCCCACCCTAACCCAACGCAACCACCCCCCATACCACATCTCACTCACGAGGATACTAACACACCCATAACATGATTTATACAAAGCACAAACCAGACCCTTCTAGCACGGGTTATATATTGTCAATAATCTCCCAACACTACGGTGATACTTGTATATAGTTTATACTGCAACTGTACATAGTTCCCCAGTTCTTTCCCAAGTTATCCATCCTGTTATAATGTAAGCCTATGGCCGTTGTGTCTGTGGCAATTTTTCCGTTATTTGTAAACCGCACTGATACGAAAAAGCGCGGTATAGAAGAAATGTAAATAAATAAATTGTTAATAGTTATATGTATTTGCTATGTTATATTTGTTACTTGTACGCTCTTTCGGCCAAGTTATTATTGTAGATCAGCGATATATAAGTACAGTTAAATAAATAAATAATGTTGACCACAACTGTAGAAAAAAGAAATATATGAGAAGCTACACTCATCTTGGTGGCATTTCTGGTCACCAACGAAGAAGATACACGTTTCCACCTCCCTAATTCACTTCATCTGGAGTCATACATTTCACTCCAGCAGAAGGGATAACATGGTTTGATTCTATCCATCATCTCCTCTAATGTTTTAAGAGGAATCACACTGGACTTACTTTCATTCTGACACTCCCTCATAACCACTGGCAATGAGATCAAGAGACGCTCCATGAAGATTAGAATGTCATCTGTATAACATGCAAGTTTATTACTTCACCCACTTGAAGCCCAGCAATATCCTTAGACAATTTAATATTTTGAGCAAAGGGCTCCATAGCAGGGGCAACTAGCAAGGGAGAAAAGGAACATTTCCTGCCTGGTACCTCTGCACGATGGAAAGATATCAGTCAGTGACCCATTAATATGCAACCTGGTCTTCAGATAATACAATTACTGCCATTAAGAAACCCAGGGCTAATAGTAAGGTGATGCAACAGTCTTAACAAATCCTCCACTTTTTCAAAGGCCTTCTCAATGCCAAGTGCAAAAAAGACGGCTGGCCCCTTTGACAGAGTGACCAAATTGTAGACAAGATTAAAAACTTCCATAATGTTATCAGTTGCGTTTCTACCTTTAATTTAACTAGTTTGATTCTATTGTTCATTAACCTCGCAAATCCTTTGGCAGGGATTTTAGCCAAAATTTTTATGTCTACATTAACTAATTATATAAGGCTGTAGAATCTACAGAGGACCGCGTCTTTCCTTGGTTTTGAAATAACAATATTTATATTAGTAAACATCTGAAGAACTATTCCCTGTCCCCAACTCCGGTCCTGATGGGCGAAACACTGTTCAGGTTTTCATGCTATCCCTAATGAATATGCATGAGATACATATGCATACAATGGGGGCGGCGCATACTAATGCAGCACTGGCATATTTATTAGGGACAGCATGAAACCTGAATGGTGTTTGGCCCTCCAGGACTGCAGTTGGGAAACTCTGCTCTAGGGATTGCACATGTTTATGGTGTCTGTGCTCTGTAGGGTAAAATATAGGCGTTTCAGGCATGTTTATTTTATCTGCAATAAAGGTTCCGTCTTTATTACCACGGCTTAGTACTGGGTAAAATATGGGGGAAGGGTTGGCAGGAGCCACAGCTGGGACTTGAACTTGTGACCTTCTGCTCCTGAACACACTGGCTGTGTGTACTGCACCACACTGTTGCCACAGGGACAGTTCATTCCCTGGGGATACCCTGACTGTTCGTCAGAGAGACCCTGTCTGTTGCATTGCACGGCACCCACCTAAACGGGGCTAGGCCATGGTCTGCTGTGGGCAGATGCCACTTCCCCCTCCGCCACCAGCACCCCTCTGCCACCATGCTGCCATGCCATTATGCCGGTGGTGCTGGTGGTGCGCAGTCCCAGGCCATCCAGTATGCCGGTAGGCAGCTGCCTATGGTGTGGGTTCTTGGGTAGGGGTGCCTACATGGACATGGGCGCTTCCCCCCCCTGCACCGCCTGCCAATGTTATGTGCCCTTGGGGGTACCTGCTGGGTAATCTCCCCTGTGACACTGTAGGACACACACTCATGCCCATGTTGGACACTCGTCAGTTGCTGTCTTGCTGCTTTACAGTTTCGGCATTACTATGTGCCACCTAGGCATCTGCCTAGCCCGCACTGTGCCCCAGCTGGACCACAGCATGTGCCGCCTGCAGCCCCCTGTATCCCATTTACAGCATCAGTACAGTTGCCCTTGCCTACGTGCCCACTCTGCTGTTGCTGCACATGTGCACGCCATAACAAACCTGGCCAATTTAAACGACAGAAACCCTGATCAGCACTATTTCAATGTGGGATCATTCACTTTGTAGGGGAACAGAGCATAGACCCTTCCAAACATGATATGTTAATTTATACGCTTTGTCAGTGGTGTTGCTTTATGTTTACCATTAATATCACTATTAGCCAGCTTGGTTATTGGGATTTTAGATGTGGTTCTGGTCCTTTTATATGTTTATTTGCCTTTTTCGTCCCTGCACATGTACCACAACTATCACTCTTCTGGGTTTCCCTGCCTTTGCTGCACATTGCTGACTGAAATGGTTTCTCTTTCCTGCAAATGTGCCTTAACGCGAGGGTTTCAATGGCGTTAGTGTTCAGTCCCGGATTTCACAGCGTTAGTGTGCCTGGAGCCTCTCCCCTCCCACTCAACGCCCATTGACCCCTTCTCTCTGCCCGCTGGGAAGCCTTACTCCACCCTTCAGACCCGGAATTCACAGCGTTAGTGTGCCTTAACGGCGCCACTGTGTTATCGCGCGATAAGTGACTTTATCGTGCGATAATGTTACATTATCGTGTGGTAATACCACCACTATGACGTTAAGATGGTTTAGTAAACATACCCCTATATGTATTATAGACCAAGACACCTGTATAAAATCTTATTCCAAGTTTAGGCTATTCTTTTCCTTCTGAGCAAGATTGGCCCTGGGGTCTCAGAGGAATGCTGGAGAGGTTGCCTCAATAAGGGCTCTTTTAAACATATGTGGTGGGACTGGTTGATTGTGAGGGCTTTTTGGAGGTCTGTGTTTAACATTATCCAGAGTACTACAATCAAGCACTTCCGAAAGACTACATGTTTTTGCTCTAAGGATAGGACATGCAGAACTCAATGGGGTGTTTCATACGATCTGACTTGGCTAATTTCTCCTTAGCTCCATCTCTTCCACTGTAGTCCCTTCCATCTCTCATATTTTCAACCTATCGCTCTCCACTACAGCTTTCCCTGCATCCTTCAAGCACTTCTCTCCTCAAGAAACCCGCAATAGACCCTACTTGTCCTCACTATCGACCCATCTCCCTCCTCCTCTTCATTTCTAAACTAATTGAACGTGAGGTTCACCGCTGTTGCCTCTCCTCTCAAGCCCTTCTGGATCCTCTACAATCTGGCTTTCATCCTTTACATTTTACCAAAAAGTCTCCAGTGACCTGCTCCGGCAAAATCCAAGAGCCTTTAGTCAGTCCTCATCCTGCTTGACCTTTTTGCTGCTTTTGACACTGTTGACCATAACCTTCTCCTTGATACCTTGTCCTCGCTTGGTTTTAAGGGTTATGTACTATCCTGGTTCCCTTCTTATCTCTCCCATCGCTCTTTCAATGTTTGTTCTGGTGGATCCTCCTCTACTGCTATCCGTTGGTATACCCAAAGGATCTATCTTGGGTCCACTCCTTTTCTCTCTATATTTTTATTTATTTACATTCTCTTATATACCACACTATTCTGCATCAGTGCGGTTTACATTGAACAAACTGAAATTACATTGAACAGGGCATTATAACTTGGAGATAACTATTTTACAGGGAACATGGGCTATGGAGGGTTAAGTGGCTTGCCCAAGACCACAAGGAGCACCTGTGGGACTAGAAACCCCAGTCCTTCCAGCCCAAGGTTGCTGTCCTCTAGTGGGATTTGAACCCCCAACCTTCCGGCTTGAAGTACCTTGCCCCAAACCACTAGGCCACTCCTCCACTCGATGGTACCTATTACCTATATACCTATTTCCTTTGTGCACTCATCTCTTACCATGACTTTCAGTACTATCTTTACGCTGATGACTTCCAGATCTACCTCTCTACACCTGAAATCTCTCTGGCAATCCAGGCTTGGATCTCTGCCTGCTTTTCTGACATTGCTGCTTGGATGTCTCACCCTCGCTTGAAATTGAACATGACCAAAATGAGCTGCTTATTTTTTCCTCCTAAACCCTCCTCTTTCCTTCCTCCTTTCTCAGTCTCTGTGGATAACTCTCTACTCCTCCCTGTCTCCTCAGCTCACAAACTTGGGGTCATCTTTGACTCCTCTCTCTCCTTCTTCACACACATCTGACTGAAATCTAAAACCTGCCATTTCTTTCTCTACAACATCAATAAAATTCGCCCATTCCTTTCTGAACACACTGCTAGAAGACTTATCCACTCTTTAGTCACCTCCCCTCTAGAATATTGTAGCCTTCTCCTTGCTGGTCTACCTCTGAATCATCTCCCCTTCAATTGGTTCAACACTCTGCTGTGTGGCTAATCTTCCACCAGCCTCGTCATGCTCATATTACCCCTCTTCTCAAATCCCTGTCCGTTTCCACATCCAGTTCAAACTTCTCCTGCTGACCTATAAGTGCACTCACTCTGCAGCTTCTCACCTCCTTTTCTCTCTTATCTTTCCCTTTACCCCTCCTCTTCTAGCAAATCACTTCTGTCTGTGCCCTTCTCTTCTATTGCTAAGTCCAGACTTTGCTCCTTTCACCTTGCTGCTCCTTATGCCTGGAACAAACTACCTGAGTCTGTATGTCAGGCGCCTTCATTGACCCTTTTCAAATCCAGGCTGAAAATCACCTCTTTGCTGCCGCTTTTGGATCTTGACTCACCTGATCTCCTTTGTATTTCCTTACCACTCCCCCTAGCTGTATCCCATGTCTACAGCTACTGTGTTGTCTGTCTTGACTAGATTGTAAGCTCTGATGAACAGGGACCGTCTTTTAAATGTGTCTGTGCAGCACTGCGTACGCCTTGTAGTACTATATAAATGTTCAGTAGTAGTAATAGTACTTTTGATGGCAAGGCTTTCCATCGCAGCTAAATGGAGAAATCTTGAGCCTTCTACTCTGTGTGAGTGGTCTAAAACAATATTAAAACTCTGTGAAATAGAAACCTGACTGCTATGTTGTATAACTGTATGTCCCAGTTCACAAAACTCTTGGCAGTATTCAGACGCAATATGGCTGTGGCGACTTCAGGACAGGATTAAGCTTGTAAAAATTCAAGGAAGCAGTACAGTATAGGGGCTAGGGGTGATTGTAACTGAAGATCTTAAGGTGGCCAAACAAGCAAATAAGCAATGGGAAAAGCCAGAAGGATGCTTGGATGTATTAGGAAAGGAATGACCAGCAGGAAAAATGAAGTGATAATGCCCCTGTGTAAGTCTCTAGTGAGACCTCATTTGAAGTACTGTGTGCAAATCTGGGGGACGCGTCTTCAAAAGGATATAAACTGCATGAAGTCAGCCCAGAGGGCAGTTGCCAAAATGATTTGAGGCCTTTGTCATAAAGCTCATGGGACAAACTTAAATATCTCAACATGCATATTCTGGAATAGAGGCAGGAAATGGGATATAGAGACATTTCCAAGTTCTACAAAACACATGGGAGTCAGGCCTTTTTCAGTGAAAAGGAGTCTGCGGAACTAGGGTTCAGGATAAAGGTAAAAGGGAACAAACTCAGGAGTAATCTAAGGTAATACAGTATTTCTTTACAGAAAGGATAGTGGACATATTAAACAGCCTCCCAGGGGAGGTGGTGGAGATGAAGACAGTATCCAACTTCAAGAAAATATAGGCATGGCAGAAGCACAGAGGATTGCTGAGGGAGAAGAAGGGTTTGTAGGGCCCAATATTTAAAACAATTAACGCGGTTAGCAGTCTTGCTAAGCACATTAATCGCGGTGAATGGGATATTCTGTGGCACTAACATGGTTAGTGCTGCTGAATATCTTTGGGTACTGCTGCTAGGCGTCGTGATGCAAACGGGCTTGCATTGGGGTGTTCTAGGGCAGGGCGGGGTTGGCACCTGCAGATAACTGGTCAGCAGCAATATTCAGCTGTTACCCAGTTATCCCTCGACAGCAGAAGTCAGGCGCAGTAAAGGCTGGTCTAAGGTCTCACTTGGTCTCACTTGGTTTGCAGCTTGTCGTGCTGTGAGGGCTTGCGTGCATCAGTGATGCTGAGAGCTAAACTATCGGTAGTTTAACTACTGGCAGGGTCTCCCAAGATGGACAGGTCTCAGCTGAGGTGCCAGACCAAGACAAACCACCCATCTGGGCAGCAGCAGAATGGGACAGTGTTGACGGCGGAGGATCACATTTTTGTGACAACGGCAACAACACCAAACTTAAACTGCGCGGAAGAAAGGCCCGGCAATCTACTTCTGTATCTTGCCATGAAAACCCAATGGATAGTTACAACAAAACAAATTGTGCTATGGTGCTGGAAGATGAGACCCCCAAGTCAGAAGGCACTCAACTAGCTACTGGGGAAGAGCTGAAGATTTTTCAGAGTAAAGCCAGCATTTATGATGTGGTTGGATCAAAGCCCTCGGGAAGTCTGACTGCTGATGTAGCTGCGCATGAAATGAGAGTCAGAAGCTGTAAAGATGTCTTACACATTGGAACATTGAACGTACGAAGCATGAACCAAGGGAAGTTGGAGGTGGTCAAGAATGAAATGGAACGTGTACAACTTGATCTGTTGGGTGTCAGCGAACTGAAATGGACTGGCATGGGGCACTTTGCATCAGATGATCACATGGTCTACTATGCTGGAAATGAAAGACAAAGAAGAAATGGTGTTGCATTTATAATAAAGAAGAAACTTGCAAAAACTGTAATGAAATACAATGCAGTCAGCGAACGCTTAATCTCTATTCATCTACGAGGATTGCCTATCAACACAACTATAATTCAAGTATATGCCCCAACAACAGCTGCAGAAGAGAATGAAATTGAAGAGTTCTATGAACAAGTACAAGCTGAAATTGACAGAACATGCAAACAGGATATCCTGATAGTCATGGGTGACTGGAACGCAAAAGTTGGCAACAAAGACGAAGGCAAAGTAGTTGGAAAATATGGACTTGGCAACAGAAATGAAGCTGGAGAAAGACTGATAGAATTCTGCAAGACCAATGATCTATTCATCTCAAACACCTTCTTCCAGCAACACAAGCAGCGACTGTACACATGGACTTCACCGAATGGATTATATAAAAATCAAATTGACTACATAGGTGGAAGTCAACGATGGAAAAGCTCTGTAACATCAACAAAGACAAAACCTGGAGCTGACTGTGGTACAGATCATAAACTACTAGTATGCAAACTCAAGCTAAAGTTGAAAAAGAGCAAACCACTCATGAATGCAGCAAAATATGACCTTGAGAATATACCACTGGAATTTAAAGACTGCCTGCAAAATCGATTTGCTGCTTTAGATACAAATGACAGAGCTCCGGAAGAGTTATGGAATGACATCAAGAAGGTTGTGTTGGAAGAAAGCGAGAAGTCTCAACAAAAGGTGAAAAAGCAAAAACGGCCAAAATGGATGACAGAAGAAACTCTGAAAATTGCCCAGAAACGCAGAGAAGCTAAAGCCAGAGGAGAAAGAAAGACAATCGCAGAACTCAACAGAGATTTCCAACGTGCAGCAAGACAGGACAAGGAAAAGTACTACAATGACACTTGCAAGGAAATAGAAGCAGAAACTATTAGAGGAAGAACAAGATCGGCTTTCCTAAAGCTACGAGAGTTAAAGAAAAAGTTCCAGCCTCGAATTGGAATGTTACAAGATGCTCAAGGTTCTATGTTGAATGATGCTGAGAAGATCAAGAAAAGGTGGAAGGAATATACAGAGTTTTTATATGATAAAGATCAAGTGGACCAACAGCCGTTTCATCCTGTACCTTATGATTGGGAACCATTGGTGATGAAAGAAGAAGTTGAAGCAGTATTGAAAGCCTTATCAAAGAACAAAGCACCAGGCATTGATAGCATTCCCATAGAAGTATTGCAGCAATCTGATGCAGCTGTTACCATACTCACAAGGCTCTGCCAAGAAATATGGAAGACAACATCATGGCCAACTGACTGGAAAAGATCTGTGTTTATACCAATACTAAAGAAAGGTGATCCAACTGACTGTGGAAATTATCGAACAATCGCTCTGATCCCACATGCCAGCAAGATTCTACTGAAGATTATTCAAAAGAGACTACAACCATACCTGGAACAAGAACTACCTGAAGTGCAAGCAGGGTTCAGGAAAGGGCGAGGAACGAGAGACATCATTGCGGATGTGAGATGGATCCTTGAAAAGACTAAAGAATACCAAAAGGATATCTATTTGTGCTTTATCGACTATAGCAAGGCTTTTGACTGTGTAAACCATGAGAAACTCTGGGCCACATTAAGAAGCATGGGTATACCAGAACACCTGATCGTTCTCTTGCGCAATCTGTACATTGATCAAGAAGCAACAGCTCGAACGGAACAAGGAGAAACAGAATGGTTTAAAATAAGCAAAGGTGTAAGACAAGGCTGCATACTTTCCCCCTACCTGTTTAATTTATATGCAGAACAAATCATCAGAGAAGCAGGATTGTATGAAGACAACAGAGGTGTGAAGATTGGTGGAAGACTCATCAACAACCTTCGCTATGCTGATGATACCACATTACTGGCTGAAAGTGAAGATGATCTGAAACATTTGCTTCTCACAATCAAAGAACATAGTCTCAAAATGGGCCTGCACCTTAATGTAAAGAAGACAAAGATCATGACAACTGGCATAATCAACAGGTTCATCGTTGAAGGAGAAGAAATTGAAATTGTGAACGTTAACCTACTTGTATCAACTATGAATAAAGAAGCAACAAGCAGTCAAGAAATCAGACGACGCATTGCTCTTGGCAGAATGGCTATGAAAGACCTAGATAAGATTCTCAAGAGCAGAGATGTCTCTCTCCATACAAAGATTCGACTTGTTCAAGCCATGGTATTTTCAATAACATCATATGGATGTGAAAGCAGGACAGTGAAAAAGATAGACAGGAAGAAAATTGATGCCTTTGAATTATGGTGCTGGCGGCGAATACTGTGTATACCATGGACTGCCCGAAGAACAAACCAGTCGGTACTAGAGGAGATCAAACCTAAGCTTTTTTAGAAGCTCAGATGACAAGACTTCGACTTTCATACTTTGGACACATCATGCGAAGAGAGAGATCATTAGAGAAAGACATTATGCTTGGCAAGATAGAAGGTCAACGCAAAAGAGGAAGGCCAGCAATGAGATGGATCGATACAATAACAGCAGCTACAGGTACCAGTCTGTCAAAAATGAGCCGCCTGACTGAAGACCGAACACAATTTAGGATAGCTATCCAGAGGGTCGCCATGAGTCGACTCCGACTTGACGGCACTTAACAACAACAAGGCCATCGAAGCTAACCAGGCAGTGACTGAATATCACCACTGCCCGGTTAGCTTCCTGGTTATCCGGCCGACCAGGATACTCAATGCCGATGGCCAGAAATGGGCACAGCATTGAATATCGAGGTCTAGGGTTCAGTGGTGATGGTAGCAGCCACCAATAAATATTGGGCCCATAGAGATTAAGTTGCTGGTTTGGATAGGCAGACTGGATAAGCTGAATAGTCTTTTTCTGCTATTGTGTTCTCTATTTCTGTTTCCACTGTGGTGAGGAGCGAGAGGCCTACTCACCACTCTGCTCCCTAACCTGAATAAATATCAGGAGTTGTAGGGAAATCATTATATATGTAAGGAATCTGGGTAAAATGGCTGCCCTGAATTCAGGGGGAAACTGTAATCTAATATGACCTCTAACAGGACCACATCTCTCAGAACTCACTGAGGCTAAGCTGAGGAATCGGGTCAAAGGGCAGGTGCTCATTAAAAAGAAATGGCTCGGAACTAAGAGAGAGATTTTCACTAGACAGACAAATGTGTGCCTGAGTTTGGCAGACCAGGAAAAACTCTCACTAGCATGGGGAAGAACTCTGGGCTTGTAGCCAGAGGGAAAGCTTCATCCACTTAAGGAGGAGGACTTCACTGCACCCTGAGGGGACAAACTTGGGGATTGAAAGGCCCAAGAAAGGACTGTTAGAAAAGAACAACAAAACTCCGGTCTGTAACATTTGTTTTTCCTGCTTCTGGATTCGAAAGAAAGAAATGTTTGTTTTTCCTTTTATCGAAAGAGAGTGGGTTAGAGTCCCACTGACCTAAGGGACCGAGTGAAGGAGGGCTGGGCAGCAGCCTCAGCCCTGGGTTTTGGGCTAAAAGAAAGCCAGGAGTGTATTGGTCATTGTTGATCTTGTGTCTAAGGTTCTATTGAACTGTATTGTGGCTCACCTTATCTGATATGACTGAGTTACAGGAAGGCCTCCTGTGTAGGGTTGCCAACTGGCTGGTTTTCAGCCGGCCTAGCCGGTTTTTCCATGGCCAGGCCGGCTGCCGGCGCAGATGCAAAACCGGCCTTTGAAAAGCCGGTTTTTTGCTCTGGCCGCAAAATCGGGAGCGGCCAGAGCAAAAGACCAACTTTTCTTCCGACCCGAAGTAAAAAAAAAAAACACCCAGGGCCGGCCCACACACCGGAGGGCTTCAGAGGGAGCTGGGGAAGCTGGCGCGAGGCCCCGGCTCCCTCTGTACAGCCGCCAGCGTGAAGATCCTTTTCCTTCACGCTGGTGGCTGTTTCTGTGAAGCCGCGATTGCTGGGAAAGGTTAAAGGCAATACCTTTTAACCTTTCCCAGCATTCGCGGCTTCACAGAAACAACCGCCAGCGTGAAGGAAAAGGCTCTTCACGCTGGCAGTTGTACAGAGGGAGCCGGGGCTTCGCGCAGGCTTCCCCGGCTCCCTCTAAAGCCCCTCAGACAGCTGCGGTGCTGGTCGGGGGGGGAGGGGGGGAGGCCAAGGACTGCATGGGCTGTGATGGGGGGGGGGCTAGGACTACAAATGGGCTGTGATGGGGGGGACCTGGACTGGAAAAGGGCTATGGGGGGGGGGGGACTTGGACTGGAAATGGGTTGTGATGGGGGGACGACCTGGACCGGAAAAGGGCTATGGGGGGTGGACTTGGACTGGAAATAGGCTGTGATGGAGGTGGGGGGACCTGGACTGTAAAAGGGTTATGGGGGGGGGGACATGGACTGGAAATGGGTTGTGATGGGGGGGGGGACCTGGACCGGAAAAAGGCTAGAAACATAGAAACATAGAAACATGATGACAGAAAAAGACCACAAGGCCCATCTAGTCTGTCCTTCCATAACAACAACTACAACAGTCCACTTTTTACCTTTAGAGATCCTCTGTGTTGGTCCATGCTTTTTTGAATTCAGTTACTGTCCTCATCTCTACCACCTCCACTGGGAGACTATTCCACGGATCCACTACTCTTTCCGTAAAGAAATATTTCCGCATATCACTCCTGAATCTATCTCCCTTCACCCTCATCCCATGTCCCCTCGTCGCAGAACTTGCTTTCAATTGAAAGAGGCTCTCTCCCTGAACATTTATGCCACGGAGGTATTTAAACATCTCAATCATATCACCTCTATCCCGCCTTTCCTCTAAGGTGTACATATTAAGATCCTTAAGTCTGTCCTCATATGCTTTATAATGAAGACTACTAATCATCTTAGTAGCAACCCTCTGCACCGACTCCATCCTGTTCACATCCTTTTGAAGGTGCGGTCTCCAGAATTGCACACCATACTCCAAATGAGGTCGCACCAAAGACTTATACAGAGGCATTATCACCTCCTTTTTTCTGCTAGCCATTCCTCTCCGTATGCACCCAAGCATCCTTCTAGCTTTTGCCGTCGCCTTTTCTACCTGTTTAGCTACTTTAAGATCATCGGACACAACTATGCCTAGGTCCCGCTCTTCTTTAGTGGACAAAAGTACTTCACCTCCTATGCTGTATTGCTCCCTTGGATTGCTGCAGCCCAAATGCATGACCTTACATTTTTTAACATTAAATCCCAGCTGCCAAATTCTAGACCATTCTTCAAGCTTAGCTAGATCCCTCCTCATGTTATCTACACCTTCCTGGGTGTCTACTTTATTGCAGATTTTGGTATCATCCGCTATAGGGGGGTGGACTTGGACTGGAAATAGGCTGTGATGGGGGGGACGGACCTGGACTGTAAAAGGGTTATGGGGGGGGGGGACATGAACTGGAAATGGGTTGTGATGGGGGTGGAGGGGACCTGGACTGGAAAAGGGCTATGGGGGGGGGGGGACTTGGACTGGAAATGGGCTATGGTGGAGGGATGGGGAACTTGGACTGGAAATAGGCTGTGATTAGGGGGCTAGGACTGCAAATGGCCTGTGATGGTGGGGGGGGGGCTAGGACTGCAAATGGGCTGTGATGGTGTGGGGGGACTCGGACTGCAAATGGGCTGTGATGGTGGGGGGGCCTAGGACTGGAAATAGGCTGTGATGGGGGACTTGGACTGGAAATGGGCTGTGATTGGGGGGGACCTGGACTGTAAAAGGGCTATGGGGGGGACTTGACCTGGAAATGGGTTATGATGGGGGGGGGCTGGACCGGAAAAGGGCTGGGGGGGGGACTTGGACTGGAAATGGGCTGTGATGGGGGGAGACCTGGACTGTAAAAGGGCTATGGTGGGGGGGGGACATTGACTGGAAATGTGTTGTGATGGAGGTGGAGGGTACCAGGACTGGAAAAGGGCTATGGGGGGGGGGGAACTTGGACTGGAAATGGGCTATTATGGAGGGAGGGGGAACTTGGACTGGAAATAGGCTGTGATTAGGGGGGCTAGGACTGCAAATGGGCTGTGATGGTGGGGAGGGGGGCTAGGACTGCAAATGGGCTGTGATGGTGCGGGGGGACTCGGACTGCAAATGGGCTGTGATGGTGGGGGGGGGGGTGGCCTAGGACTGGAAATAGGCTGTGATGGGGAACTTGGACTGGAAATGGGCTGTGATTGGGGGGGGGGAGCTAGGACTGGAAATGGCCTGTGATGTGAGGGCTAGCACTGGAAATGGGCTGATGAAGAGCTGGAATAGGACTGGAAATGGGCTGATGTGGGGCATGGGAGAATGGGATTAGAAGGGAGTGGATGCTGGGTGGATCTAGAACTATAAGGGAACTGATTTTGGGGGAGGACTAGAATGGATGGGGAATGAGAATGGAGAGGGGAAAAAATATTTTGTGTGGAAGAAAAGTCTATGATGGGCCGGGTATTGGGAGAGTAAGAGGGGCTTGAGAATGGAAGGGTGAAATTTAAACGGATGATAAAGGAATAAGGAAAGAATTGGGGGAAAGAGCAAAAGGGAAACAATCAGTATGTTAAAGCAGAGATAAAGAGAGAATGGAAAACATCTAAAAGAGAAGAAAGGACAAATGGATAGCTCGCAGAAGACACGAAGAAACCAGAAGAAAGTGACTGGAGCAATTGCAACTGAAAAATCAAACGCCCAAACAGAAGATAGAAAAATACTTTTTATTTTGAATTTATTAACTGGAATATGTCTGGTCTGGGAAGTGTGTATTGCTAACATTTTTGCGTTTTTGTTTAGTGCAAGAGGAAATTACTTTATAGTTTTATTTCTCCAGTGTTGTACATTTCATGTTTGGATTTTGGGGTTCCCAGTTTAATTATTATCTGACCAAGGAAGTTAGCCTACACGTATCCTCTGTAATTTTTGTGGGTGGGGCTGGGGGGGGCAGTGGTGGGACTAGGGGCGGAGAATGGGTGGAGCATGGCGAGCCACAGGTGTCGGGTTTTTCTCGGTGAAAAAGTTGGCAACCCTACTCCTGTGATAGGAATGAGGGCAACTGAACTTTAAAGCCTGGTCCTTATATGCAGCTACAAGCAGGAAAGGAAAGGAGAGAAATTTCCCTCTCCTGAATTTGAATAATAAAAGGTCAGAGACCGCTGAGGAAAAGCAGCACTGGAGGTGTATCTATTACAGAGAGGCTGCAGAGTTGTGGACGCACTGGCAGAGGAAGCTGCGTTTTCGCTGTAGAGAAAGAGGAGAGGACATTTATGTTTTTTTCTTTTTGAACTTCTGTTTTGTGTTGAAAGACTGCTCTAATAAAGTCGGGAACAGACATCCTGTGTACCAGAACCAACAGCCACTAGCAGTCAGGAAGCCATTTGAGAGCGGAACTGTTTCGCCAGAGTTCCTTTGCTGCTCACACCATGCATGGTCTTTTTGTCTGCGGCTGAAAGTAAAGAGGCTTTTATAACTTTTTAACCCAAATAAGTTTAAAAAATTAAAAATGTATTAAAACAATTAGTATTAAATAGCTGAAATAAACTTTTGCCAATATTTTTCAGATAAAATCAGTTCAAAAGAGGTAAGGAATTGTAGTCTGCTAACTGACTTTATCCCATGTTAAATTCTTTCTGACCCTTTTGTAGCTAGAAACCTGTTTTGTGGTGGATGATTCTATTTTCAGGTGTCTTGCATTACTGAGTAGTTTTGAAACTTCCTTTTTTAATATCCTGTCCATAAGATTATTGATATAATGATCTAGATAAAGTTATTTTTATAAATGTTTACCTTGATTGTGTGACCTGGTATCCATTCCTAGGTGATTTTGAAATGGCAGGAGATATTTAATTGTGCCTACTTGATACCTCTATGTTCTATGTCATAGGAAAAAGATCAGCAGGAGCTTTTTTTGGATTGGCATTTTCCCTTGCTCTTTTGTGCTTCCAGTCCAGTCAGAACCATTGGTTTATGCATCCATGAGCTTTTATTCACAAATACTCCTTGATTTTCCCCTATTTTTTATATCTTCAACTTAGGGGTATGTTTACTAAGGCGCGGTAATGTTACCGGCATTAAGTGCAGCGTTAACGTTAGCAACGCCATATAAGGAAGAGGGCGTACCGGCGTCAAGGTAGCAATGGCTGTTTAACGCGTGGTAAAGGGCGCCTTGGCCAGTTATCGCATGTTAATGGGACATTGCACGTTAAAGCTGACAAACAAAGCACATTACAAGGCTGACAAGGTGCCTTATAAGGTGCCTTATAGGGGGCCTTATAAAGCGCCTTAAACTAAGGCGCCTTAGGTTAAGGCACCTTATAAGGTGCCGTAAGGATGTTAAGATGACCCAAGATATGGTGCCCAAGGGCAGTAAGGTGCCCCAAGCTGACAAGCATGAAATGTAAGGCCAAAAAACAGATGTAACCCTAGCAATGCACAGAGCACCAAGGAAAGGCAATGGACAAGTGATGGCAGGAAGGAGAGGTAGGAGCTGATGGACCTGCCAAATCTGCATGCAGCCAATGCGGCAGCTGGTAAAATGGACAGACATATCGTAGGCAGCTGTAACGATGCACCGGGTGTTGGCAATGTAAAGTGCTACAATGACAGTGAGTGGCAGAGGATGGGACTACGTATCCTCCAGTGGAGGTAGAGGTGGCAAGATATTTGCAATGATAGGAGGACAGAGGAGTAGTAGTGCCATGCAGAGCAGACACAGGAGAGGCAAGCATGAAGAGCCCCAATGCAGAAAAGGGTACCATTGCAGGACATAGGATGGCAGCCTGCACAGGAAGACAGGACTCTACACAGCTGACAGATGCAGATAGACGGACAGAAGGATGGCTGGCAACTGTGATGAGGATATTATGTGCTGGCAGCACAGATCTGCAGAGATATGACTGTCACAGGAATGAAAAGGACGTGCCTCGGACAGGCTTAATAAAATGAGACCACTGAGGGATTGAACCCATGACCTCTGCCTAGGAAGTCATTGTATTAACCAGTGGGCTATACCTCTATGGCTTTTGTCACACCAATGGCTGGCTACAGAAAGACTGCAGGTCACCGCACAAACCTTCTGCTTTGTTTACCAGGAAAGGGTAAACCCACCAGTACCCATGATGCAATGCACATGCAGAACAGTAGTCTACATCTGATCACCAGATGGGGTATGCACCTCTCCAGCACCTCAGCTTGGTAGGAGGAACTGACCATGTGTGATACTGGCACAGAGCTACAGACCATGCCATTGTGTGGGTTCTGTGCTCACCCTGAGGGTGAGGTGGGGTGCCCAGCACCAGGTCCGTAGTACCCGGGTTGGTTGAGATAGACTTTGCTGCAGATCCCCATCAGTGCCAGTGTGTGACAGGTATTCCTTGCAGACACACCTAGGATAATCCTGTGTCCATCTGTATTCCCCAGTCACGTTTAGCCCTTGTGGACTATGATGCACCCAGAATAGTGCATATCCAGTGTGGTTGCCATGGTCACTTGTTATAAGAGCAGGGGGGTGTATGGACTCACATGCGGATTATGTAGCACCACCTACCAAACCACCCTCTCTGGGTCAAGGTGGTGGACAGGATCTGCCCCCAAAAGATCCAGACTACATCTTTGCAATGGAGGCAGTAGAGGGACATGATGAAGGGCTGTGGGACCAGCAACCAATCCTGCTGGCGAAAGAGTGCCGTCCAGGGCAGTTGATGCAGATCTGCACTTGTCACAAGGGCACTGGCAGACAGGCAGTAAGCCTGGAAAAGCTCAGCTGCCCCACACCACGACCTGACATTCACCAGCAGAGGGCACAGTCAGTCTGCACCTGCTGCACGGTGTTCCAGCCATGCACATGCTAACTGCAGACAGTCCGCTAACCAATCCATAGTGCATGTTCCCAGAGGAACTATGTGCACCCAGAAGTGGGATGTAAGTACAGACACCAAGCAAGTATCTCAGTGATTGGGCCCCAGAACAGGGAACACACAGATATCACTTGAGGGAAAAACTGTATAGCACTGTGTGAGAACCTAGGCATGCCATGGTCACTGCTCAGTCAGACAGAGAGTGACCTCCAAGCATGACATGCTGTGGCCATCCTGTCCATGCAGGTGGTGGTCGGGCACTACAATGTCCCAGCCATTGCCCTACACCCTGTGCAGATCCATCCTACCCAGTCCCCCCTATCCGGGCCATACCCACAATACCTTGCTCCTCATTATGCACATTGGCAGGCTAACGCTGGAAACAGTGTAAGCATTGTGGGCCCAGTGAGGAGTAGGCAGCCACAAAACAATGGATAGACATACACACACTCCCACTCCTATTTCAGCATTGTGCAAAGATAGGGGTGGTTGGCAGCCTTGCTGGCCACACTAGTCCTGAGCACAGAGCAGGCATTGCTAAGGTATGCAGGTGCTAGTAGTAGTGCTTTGGTGGTAACTGCTACTCTGTGCCGGGCCCAACAGCCTGACTCTCCATGAGGCTTTGGATAGTGGAGCCTGTGGGTGTTTGTGGCCCTGTTGGCCGATGCTCTAGGGCAGAGGTTTCCAACGTCGGTCCCCGGGGAACCCAGGCCAGTCAGGTTTTCAGAGTACCCACAATGAATATGCATGAGATAGTTCTTTATACAATGTAAGCAGTGCATGCTGTCTTGCTGAGTTCCCGTTTCTGCGTTCCTATGTGCCACCTAGGCATCTGCCTAGTCCACCCTGTGCCCCAGCTGCCCCCACTGCATGTTCCACCTGCAGCCCCTATGCCCCATTTGCAGCATCACCATAGTGCCAGTGTTCAGCATTTACATTAAAGGTATCCAGAAGTAAGGCATTGAATTCAGACCCCTAATATCATTCTAAGGCATTTGATTGAGAATAGGCACCTTACGGATACAGAGAAGGATGAAGTGCTGCAGTTCAGTCTGTGACATCCCTCTTTTGTTTCGTTCAAAGCCTACAGCACGAGAGGTCTCTGCAGAAATTCCTGTAACTTCGTCTGAGTGATGGAGTCTAGAAGTTTCAAATTTCATACCTCAGTGCCTTGTAATTACTTTTGCTGTTAGTGTGTTAAGTTCTACCCAGGATACATTTTCCCCATGATTTTTGTTACTCAACCCTGATGCAGTTTTTTTCAATCAGATAGAACCTATATACAGGATTTTCTATCATCCACAGAGCCAAGCACTGTGAAATGTTGGTGTTACTGTTCAAACTAAGATTACTTTGGAAGCTGCTATGACTAAGCCAGTGACGCATTGATAGCTAGAATGAAAATCGGGTATAAATTCCCATGCTTATCTCTTTGCTGTGGTCCTGCAGGCAGGAAATGGAACTCAAGTGGTGGTGTTTGTATTATTGATTGTGACTAACAATGTGCCTCAGTTGCCTTGTTTCCCATGGTGCTGTGGTGCTTCTCATAATTATCTGTCCTCAGTTTTGATTAGCACTTTGTTCAGTCTATGTAGGAGTCTCTGTAGAGGTTTGGCTGACGCCACTAAGTTGACGCAGTTAGAGAATCTCAGAAAAAGAGTGCATGCATGACTGAGTATACATACCTCGGACTGGAACAATTGTACACACTGCATTTTTTGTTTTCTTGGGATTGCTGTTCTGCAGGCTCTAAATGCTAGTAATGCTGGCAGTGTGAAAGAGAATGCCGCTTAGTTTAGAAGATACTATCAGAAGCATCTTATTAAATACAATTGCTCATTTAGAGAGGCCAAGAGATATTATTTGCCAAGTAGGATTTGTCAAGCATAGAACTATCCAAGAGCCCAATTTAAATGGAAAAATTGCAAAGGAAACCCTCCCAAGGCAGTAGATATTCTATTTACTGTAAGATGCACTTTAGCATAGATGCCTTAAGTTGTGAGACCTCTGTCCCGCATTTTATGTTTATGTTTATTAAAATTTGATTGACCGCCCTTCACAATAAAATCGAAGCGGTTTACAATACATAAAAACCAGTAAAAGTGCGGCGCAAGGCCAGGAAAAGAAAAGAAATTACACATAATAAAAACAGAATAGGGTGAGGGATAGCGAGAGGAGGAGAATAGAATTATAGTGGGGGCGGGGAGGTGGGGAGGTTAAAAGCTAGGGAAAAGAGGTGGGTTTTTAGCTGCTGTTTAAATGCTGAGTGAGAGGGTTCTAATCTGAGAGTAGAGGGCAGGGAATTCCAAAGTGCGGGACCTATAAAGAAAAAAGCTGAGGAGCGGGTGGATTGCAAATGGGCGGCAGAGGGGGGGGGGGGAAGGGTGAGCCGATTTAAGTGGAATGAGCGGGGGGTATGTCTGGGAGTGTGGAAGTGAATAAGATCAGCTAGATATTGTGGGGAGTTGGTGTGGAGGGCCTTGTGAACCAGAGTAAGTAATTTGTATTGGGAGCGGAAGGGAACAGGTAACCAGTGTAGGTGGATAAGAAGAGGGGTTATATGGTGAGAGTGAGATGAGTGAGAAAGAAGGCGAGCTGCGGTGTTTTGAATTCTTTGAAGACGATGTAGATAGGAGGAGGCCAGGCCGATAAGGATAGAATTAGCAAAATCAACCCTGGACATGACTAGAGAGAGAAGTAGAGTAGAGAGGGCGGAAGGGGAAAGAAAAGGGCGGATAGCACGAATTTGACGCAGGAAGAAAAAGGAGGTTTTAGTAATGTGTGAGATATGAGCATGAAAGGAAAGGTCTGAATCAAAGAGAACACCAAGATAGCGGAAAGAAGTGACTAAGGATATGGGAGTGTCAGAAAGGGATGGAGCTAGCGAGGGGGGGGGGGGAATGACCGTAGGGGAACCAAATAGCAGTGGTTTTAGCCAGATTAAGGTGAAGGCAATTCTGGGTTAACCAGTGAGTGACGGCCGTGAGACAATTGTTGAGAGGGGTGAGATCAGGAAGAAGTGGGGACGTGTGATGAAGGAGAAGAATGTCATCCGCATAGTAAAAGGCGGAAATCCCGAATTGTTGGATGACAAGTGTGAGGGGTACCAGAAAAAGATTAAAGAGAAGAGGGGCCAAAACAGAACCCTGGGGAACCCCGCAAGGTAAAGGGAAGGGAGCGGAAGGTGGAGAAGAGGGAGAGGCGGCAAGAACAGAAGCAGACCGGGCGTAAAGAAAAGAGTGAAACCACCTGAAAGCAGTTCCGTGAATACCAGCTTCACGGAGACGGGCTAAAAGAAGGGAGTGATCGACCAGATCGAAAGCTGCAGAAAGATCAAGTGCTACCGCAACCGAGATAGAGAGGAGAGCTCTTATTTGAAATTAATTAGCTCTTAAATCTGATGATGATGGATTTTCCCATCATAAGAACATAATAAATGCCATACTGTGTCACACCAAAGGTCCATTGAGCCCAGTATCCTGTTTCCAACAGCGGCTAATGATGAGGACATATACATTTTCAGCAGCTCCCTTCGACCAAGTCTATTTATGTGTCCATCAATGTGATATAAGATCAATCCTTGATCCACAAGTGAGACCACAGGTGACATAGCTGAAACTTGGAATTAATACAGTTCCAGAGTAGACATTGCTTCTCTCTTTATTATTGTGTTTGCTTGGTTTCCAAGCTTGGAGCAACCAAGTAGAAAAGCTATCTCCATCTCACCCTGTCCAAGGTCATGTTGAGGTCTACCTTGAATATTTTAAGATTGTCCTTGAATTTGAGATGTGGTCTTCCCTGAGATCTGTAGCTATTTTTCAGTTGGCCATAGAGCACACATTTTTGAATTATAGTGTCCTCCAACCTTATGACATGGCCTTCCTACTGAAGCTGAGCTTTCACCTCTGTTCCCTCAATATTAGAAATCTGACAACTTTCAAATACTTCCCTGTTGAAGATCCTGTCTTTCTACCTTATATTGCAGATGAATCTCAGAGAGTTCTGTTGGAGCTGCTTAAGTTGGCCGAGCTGTTGCAGTATTGCATCCAAGATTCACATCTATATAGCAATGTGAACAGTACTACTGTATTTACACATTGATCTTACTGGACATCTTCATTACTTTCTCATCCTATAGATGGTGATAGAATCTGCCAAAAGAAAAGATTGTCTTGATGATGTATAGTATAATCCCCTTGCCAATATTGGCAGAATTAGCAAGAGTACTTCAGAATAACAGAATTTGTCAACTGAATTCAGTTGACTGCTCTTGATGAAAATTTTAAACTCGACATAAGGCTTAGATAAAAATGGTTGATAAACATCCTCTATATTTTTCAGACTGTTTGTGATCCCAAACCATCAAGCTGCCTGAGCTAAGTGGCCTGCAAAAATCTGGATGTTCATCCAGTGAATGGGCTGTTAGTGCACAGTGTGGTCTGGAGGGAACACAGGAGGCACTGGGGAAACCTGGGTCTAGTAAGAGGAGAGCCAGGCCCAGTGGTTAGGGAAAAGGGCAGGGTCCCTTTAAGTTTCAGCCTTCCCTTCCCAAGGAAATGCCCCGGTTTGATCCCAGCAGGCTGGTGAGAAAGAATAGGCCAGAGAGGGAGGGGGAGTTTCCTCAGGGTAAAAGAGATGAATTCACTTCCTCTGGAGTGGCTGGGGAAGAGCTGCCAGGACCTGTGCTACAGCTCATGGAAGAAGAAGCAATGGAGATAGAACAGATGCCTCTGGAGTCCTCTTTGAGAGTTAACGAACTAATGGACTGTTCCTTAATCATTGAGGTTTTTTTTATCACATTACCTGGCAATAAGGAATGGGGATTCTAAGGACTGTTGAAAGATTGATCGTTACTTTTGCCTCCCCTCCTATGGAGAGGGGCTAGAAACTGAAGTGTATTTCTTTGTGGTTGCAGCACTGAGGGGAGAGGGTTAGAACATGGAGTGTTTATGAATGTACTTGATTGCCTCCTGGTGCAGTAGCAGCAGAAATTGACTAATAGCTGGGTTTTGCTAAAGCTGTCTAAAATCTGTGGAGTGGACTCAAGGCAGACATTAAGTTACCAGCCAGGACTACAAGGAGGTTTGTGTCTGGATTGACACCTCCTTTTATCTAAGACAAGAGATGAATGAACTATGCCAGTGGGACACTCTCATCACCAGTGTAATGCAATCTTGAGGACTTGTGGAGAAGATTGACACAATGCTGATTAAGTATTGTTCTCGGAGCTACCCGTGGCACTGGACTATTGTGAAGTCTTTCAGACTGGAACGGTTTGCCGGGACAGTGGCCAGCCAGCCAGAATTGTTGGAGTCAAGCGTTCTACATGCCTGAACCAGAGAGAGTGCCCGTTGTAGGTAACAACAATTATCCGCAAACAAGTTCATGAATGATATTTGCAGTTTTCTGGATCATGCCACATGTTGGTAACTGACATTTCAGCTATCGTGCTGTGGCTTTCTTCAGGCTGAAAACGTTGGTTACACTTCCTAGGATATGGCATGACCCAGAAGACTGCAAAGATCATGATACTAGCCACAGAGGCCTAAGAGAAGTTCATGACTGATTCTACCACTTTAAAGTGAATCTGGAGGTTGAACAATCTTCCTTCTGATTGTGACTAAATATAAACTCCCCAGTCATGTCCTGGAAGGCATCTGGAAACATCATGGAAAATATGTACAATAGTGTTGGTGCTAATACACAGCCTTGTTTTGTGTCATTTGAAACTGAGAAGGGATAAGAGGATTCACTGCATTCTTTTACCTTGGCCATCATCCCTTCATGGAAACATATAATGATGGAAACATCATATGCTTCTCTCTCTGGAGAGCCAAGTTTCTGGAGGATTTTCCACAGGTGATTGCACCTGGTTATATCAAAGATCTCTGTTGGGTCTATTATTTAACATTTATATATATATATTTAACATTTTTTATATACCGTCCTTCTACAAATCAGGACGGTTTACATAGAACAATTTATAGCAGTATGTTTCAACTGTTTACATAGAACAATGAACAGGGATAAATATGTGTGCCAGAAAATAGAAACAAAACGTGGAACTATTTGCACAATAACTATGTACATGGTATATACAGGATAAGAGATACTACATGGTTTTTGATCAACATTGAGATAGCATGGGTAAGAGGAGGGGGAAGCAGGGGGCTAAGAATTAAGGTGGTTGGGAGAAGTGCTCCAGGAATAAGTAAGTTTTTAACTTTTTCCGAAACTCGGAGTGGCTGGAGCAGTTTCGCAGGATATGTGGAAGGGTATTCCATAGGGATGGGGCATAGAGGGAGAAGGCCCTGTTACTAGTAAATTGTTTGCTATGTCTCTTGTCTATTAAGATCATATATAGGTACCTTAAATTGATTTTACTCAAGACAATTTTCCTGAATCTGCCTGGCCAAGAACACACTGTCTGTGCTCCCTTGGCCATGTCTGAATCTGCACTGTGATTCTTGGAAGATGTTCACAATTTGCTCCATTATTCTGTTAAGCATTACTCTTGCTAGCACTTTCCCAGTGATGGACAACTTAGAAAGCCCATGGTTCTTTTTGCAGTGAGTTCTGTCATAGTTCCTCTTACAGTATATAGATGGATGATTAATACATATTAGAAATCCTTACAGACCCCTGCTTCTAAATATACTGGAACCCTTTTTAAAAATTGACATTTGTTGGCCACTCTGCAGTCTTCAGGTACTAAAGGTGATTTTACTCATAGCTCACAGATTACTGATGGTAGTTCTGCAGTCTCATTTCTGAGTTCTTTCAGCAGTCTGGGATGTATACCATCAGGTCTAAGTGATTCGCTACTCTTTAGTTTATCCAATATCTCTATTATATCTTCCAGGTTTATTGAGATGCATTTCAATTTCTTTGACACATCACCTTTAAATATCATTTCAGGCATGGGTAACTCTCCTTTGTCTTCTTCAGTAAAGACTGCAGCAAATAATTCATTCAGTCTCTCTGCTATGGCCTTGTCCTCCCTTAGCACCCCTTTTACCCCTCTATCATCTAATGGGCCAAATGACTCTCTCACAGGTTTTTTGCCATGGATATACTTCCGACTCTGTGCCCCAAGTCTATGGAATACCTTACCTGCACATATCAGAGCAATCCCCAACTTGAGCCAGTTCAGAAAGGCCCTTAAACATTTCCTCTTCATCAAATATCTCACAGACAGCTCCGAACCTCAGTCCCACTCGAATAGCGAGCACCTCAACAATAGTAGTAGTCAAACAGGCAAGCCCTTGCAACAGGCGTCCCCTACAATGTAAAACACCAAACAGTATCCTTTCTCATTACACTTCCTATGTATATAGTTTACCCTGTTCTCCAAGTTCCATTTCCTGTTAAATGTAATGACCACACATATGTAATTTGTCGGATGTTTCTGTTCTATGTAAACCGCGCTGATGGCAAATAGTGCGGTATATAAGAAATGTTAATAAATAAAATAAAATAAAATAAAAATACTTGAAAAGGTTTTTTTGTGAGCTTTCTCTTCCATGGCAAGCTTCTTTTCAAACTCTCTCTTTGTCTACCAAGTTAGAAGCAAGGCATTGATAAGGCACTTACAGAGTAGGTTGCATCTCAAAATTTGCTCTCTGCCACTTCCCAGTTTGTGTCAGAAGCTGTGCAGTTACAGTAGTTCGAGGATAATTATATAAAGTGCCTGGTAAACACATATTTTCATGCACATATTGTATGCCTATTTTGTAAAGTCAAGTACATAAGTACTTGATTTTATAAAATACCAGCGGTACCGAAAGAGAACATACCTTAAATTAAGGCACATGACTTACAAGAACCCTTGAGTTGGTGTAAATTACCATGCCTACTTTTTTGCAAGTACACACATAAATTATGGTATTTCATCATCAACCATATACTTGCTTGCTTCGCCCAAACTCCGTCCCTGTTCATGCTCACAGTGAAAGTATTTATGATGCAGACATTACGTGTACTTTCCCACTATTCGGCATTTTGTAAGAGTTTATTTATGCATGTGATTGGTCACTTATGTATATAAATGACTAAAATATTGATATATATGCACATGATTGATATCTAAAAATAGGGGTCTCCTTATAAACTTATCCTCCACATATTGTATATAACTCCTCTTGAATTCCTGGATCTTTAAGCCTGTGTAAATAAATATAGCACTGTGGGTGTAAAGCAGATAATACAGTGACTAATATAGCTATGAGCCAAATTGGACTAAACTTACACGGGCTGTTATTCAAAGCAAATTATACGTTTGTAGATAGATGAGTTATGCGTTCACCTTCTATCTGTATATTTTCAGTTATTATACAGATAAAATCTGGCCATTTGAATCACTTAGCATTCCAGTTTGTATTTGTTTAATAAAGAGATGGCTTTGGGGAGGAGCAAAGGCGGAGCCGGCAATTATCTATTTAGCAGCCACTAAATGGACAAGGTATGGTCAAGATGTTACCAAAATCTGCATCTCTCCTCCATTTCATATAGGGAAAGCATGTCTAAGACTGAACTTGTCCACATCCAGATTTACACCTGCTCCCTGACCCAGATAGGAAAAAAATGTTCCTTTTGCCCTTCTTTTTACAGGAGGGATTAAAGGGGATATCCCCCTTCATCCCCAATGTTTACTTCCCCTTCTAAATTGCAACAGGAGAAAGATGGAGGCCATTGCAGTTAATTAGCGGCATCTACATGTCTAGTAAGTGGATAGTTGCAGTCACTGCTTACACATACAACACACTTCTTAAATAGATAGTGCCAATATTTACAGAGGTGGGAGGGGTGATGGGTAGGCGAAGACGGGGTTGGGAAGAGGATGTTATAATGTGTTCAAGGCTCTGAATATTTATTTATTTATTTATTCTATACCGCCCCTTCCAGAGATCAGGGGCGGTTTACATGGAATGAATTAACAACTTATGTATACTACTGTATACGTTACATTGAACATAAAGAAACTTTCTAACTTTTTACATGGAACAATGTGTACAATACATTGAGTAGATAAACTTTGTAACTTTTTACATGGAACAATGTATACAATATATTGGGTAGATAAACTTTCTAATTTTTTTACAAATGATGACAGATGTAGAAGACTGTCCAAACTATTTACATAAGGTATTTACAGGTTGTTCTTTATAATGTTTTACAGAATACTCATGAATATGACTTTTGGAGTGTATGTATATCCTGAAACTCAATAAAAATCAAATTAAAAAAAAAACAGAGTGTGCCATTAAATATACATGCAAAGTTAAAGACTGGGGCAAGCGCTTATTTCTAAATAAGGGCTGCCCTAGCTGAAAATGAGGCCAACAGTTTCTAATCTAGCTCAGGATCAGATAGACTTTAGAAACTCTAGACCAATTTTCGAAGGCATTTACACATATAACTAGCATAGTTACCCGTGTAAATGCCTTACCTGGGATTTTCGAAGGGCACCTTCATGGGTATTGGCCTTTGAAAATCCCAGATATGTCCCCAACGTGCCCAGATGCCATGCGGGAGTGTTAGGGGCATTCTGGGACGGAGCAGGGACGGAGGAAAGGGCTAACTGGGCAGCACCGATTTTCGATGCTACCGACTTAGCCCTCTATGCCTTAAAGATAGGCAAGGTTTTTCCTCACCTATCTTTCAGGCACAGGTAGCATCGAAAATCGGTGCTACCTGGCTAGCTCCTCTGTCTTCCAGGGCATGCAGCAAGACCCGGATTTTCAATGCTGGGGCCGCTTATGACCCCAGCATTGAAAATCTGGGTTAGGTGGATGGCAGGCGAGCTATGCGCTGATGTGGTGCATAGCACTGCCCAGTCGAAAATCGGGCCCTCTATGGATAATTTAAAGAAAATCTAGTTGTGGATCATATTTTCAGTTTTATTTTTGTTTCAAATAATAAGGTGAAAGATTTGCTGGGGAACATGAAGTCTACAAGCTGTTCATTGGACGCATGTCTAATGAAAAAGGCCTCAGATCTGCTGGTAACTCCCTAGTAAATTGTTAGTAGGTCTCTATAGGAGGATGTTTTTCCAGACAAATCAAAGAATATCATTCTGTCCTTTGCTGAAAAAACTATGGATAGATCCCCTTGTGATCAATAGTAATTGCTCTATTATCAAACCTTGTATTCAAATGTGCTGTAGTGCATCAGCTGACTCAGGCATTGGATGATGCTCTTTACTTTGATCTGAATCAATCTGGATTTCAAGCTGTTTATGGTACCAAAATTCTTTTAATGACCTTCAAGAAGAAATGTGGATTAAGGCCATAATTCTGTAGTAGTTCTCCTGGGCCTTTTGGCTGCCTTTGGTATCATGTGGCCTAACCTCTGCCGGGGGAGGGGGGGGGGAGGGGGGGCAGGGAAAGTCATTCTACAGAGGGCATCCTATGGATACAGGAAACCCTATTCAGATCCCAGCTTGGACATGCCATCTTTCAGGTCTGTGGAATACTCCTCTTCTAGACAACAGGTCAGAGGAGGGGACACTGATAGAGGAGCTCCAACTGAGTTAGCCCATCTTGGGCATCTGCTCTGAGTCAGTAGGCCACAGACATGTCCTCCTTTGGTCATGGTAAGGGGTCATCTGCCCCCCAGAAATAGAGCCGATGGCACCAGCATAGCCCCTCTGGTACATGTATGCACCAATACATGGACCCCAATGCAGAGGAGGTGGTGGTCAGACAGCACAATTAAATGCCTGACCTACAATTTTCCCCAGTGGTTGCATTATCTCATTTGCATGCCCCACTCCAACTGGATTCAGCTGTCTCCAGTGCTGGCTATGTGGTTAGTTCTAGCTATTTCACTGTGCACAGATCCTAACTCCCAAGTCCTCCCTAGCTCGTCATACCAGCAGCCCTCCAGCACCTATCCGGTGCATACGCATACTTGAATTTCATACTTTTAAGACTGATGTTGCTTTGTATGTATACATGTACCCACTCTCCCAGTAGGTATACTCATGTGCTACAGGCCCTGTTTTTTGTGGTTCATGGGCTGTATTGTTTTGCTGCTATGTCTGCCGCACAATATGGCCGTCAGATACTGGTGCCCTAGACACCCGCCAGGATCACCTATGAGCAGTGCCAGCCATCATTGTTTGGGATGGAATATGTATGGGATGGCTCTGAGCTTTCCACTGTGTGGAACTCACACTTGTCTTCTGCATTGGTGATGCCCCAGGAAGGCGGGTACAACTTGCATCTGGTCGGAGGCAAGTGGTAACTGCACTTTCGCTGGCAGTATGTTTGGGTCTTGAACACACCACTAACACAGTCATTCCTGCCCATACTCTGCCCTAACCCCATCTAATTGTGTGGTGCTTGGGTAGCACAATATTTTTAATATGGGAGTCTTATTACGGCACTCTCCTGGCTACCGCGGGGCCAAGTCACACACTACTGCTGTGCTAAATGCCATGCTCCCAGCTACCAAGCTTTAGTAAATATGCCCCTGTATAACACTGAATTTGAAGCTTTACTTTGTCAGTAAATAGGTCGTTTATTCTTGCCCAGAGCTGCAATTCCACTGTGGATTTGTTTTCTCATACCTCCTATCAACCAAGAAATAATTTTTGTCTTTCAGTTTTATTGCCTGTCTCCTGTGCACTTGCGAGCAATAAGTTTTCATACCACGGTTAGTTCTGTCGTTGCAATGATAAAGTATCCTTGTCTAGAACAGCACTGCTGTGCTGCTTGTAGGGTTTACTGAAGAGCATGGCTTTTAAATGCTACCTGGAAGTTGATGATGTTATTTACATATGGCTTCAAAGTCTTAAAGTTGTTATTGTGAAAGGCTACCACCGCTCAGCTGATTTCTTCCTCCCGTCTCTTGCTGATGCCAGAAGCCAAATGGCGATAGAACAGAGCTGCCGGTTCCTGTGTAGCCCATGCTCTAGCTCCTTGCATTCAAGTTTATGCAGACATGCAGCCAGATGTAGCCAATGGGAAAAGAGCTCCACGAGGAACCAGTCAGAGAAACCAAAATGAACAGACATGAAATGAGTGAATGTGCTTAGCACCAGTTGCAAGCTGCTAGTTTATTGTGTATTTATTGGCAGGCAAGGACTGAGCAGAACCTGAGAATATTTAGGGAGGTGAAAGGGACCCTGTGCAGGGGAGTTCTCAGCACTTAGAAAGAAGAAGGGGAGGGAAGTGCTCCAGTGAAGAGACTGGGAGGTCCAGCACGTAACAGGATCAGGAGGTGCATCTATACCCAGAAGGTTCCAGTGGCATCCATCTGTACATATTGGTGCCTAGCACTACTGTAAGTTGTGGGGCCCTGTCTCCCACAACACATGTTTTCTAGATATCACCAATTACCAATTAGCAACAAATCACTCAGACTGCAAATTGCTCGAATACAATGCTTTTTATTCGGGTACCAGAACAAACAAACAGCAACTGCTTTGAGCAAAAGTCTTTGTCTGAGAAAGGTGTTGGACAGTCCACTTCCCTCACCGGAATTGGGAAGCAGACTGCCCACTGAGTTATGGAGCCGTCCCCTTATATAGATATTCTCCGTCACAAAAACTTCTAGAAGTCTGATGTCATTCTGTAAAAGTCAGAGTTACTTGCAAAGAAAGAAAACTTTGCTAGAACTCCTTCTCTGAGGCCCCCTCCCATGAATAATGCCAATTATGCCTTAGGGCTACCCTCCCTTGCAGATGGTGCTCTCAAGGACTTTGCTTAATTGTGCTTCTTATCTGTGCTATAGAGCAAATCTTTCCTGCATTCCTTGGCCTGTTTTATGGTCTTCTCATATCCTGGTGCTAAATGACATTTTCCTTTTTCTTCTTCAAGGCCGAAAGTATGTGTTCTGCTAATTAATTCACTGAGCAGGCCTGTATTTCTCTCTGAGCCTGACTCCACATACTTCTACTCAAAGCAAGGCCTCCAGACTATGGCAGGCCGCAAGGCTGTATTGTAGCATATACTTTATTAGCCCACAGGACATTTTCTTTTCTCCATCGTGCAAACTGCAGGCAGGCCATGATTACAGTCACAGATAGCATCTGAAGGAGCAAAACTATCCCTACGCCAAGATATCCCAACATTCTCCAATTTTTCTATTTTTTTTTCTTTTTCTGAGGTGAGGGTCAAAGGCAGGAAACCCAAATTTAGGGACTATGAACAAGAACCATTTGTGACAGGAAAGGATCATCCAAGAAGCGGCAGCTCACACTGGTCCCTAGATAAAATATACAGGGTTTTAGCAGAAGACTAAATCAATGTACATCCAAATGCAATCAGGAGAGGAAGTGCACAACATATAATAAGAATACAAGCAATAAACATCAGCATGAAAATTAGAATTCCCCGTAACCCACCCAAAAAGGAGAAAAAATCATAATGACTGCGGTACAAGGGGGGTTTGGCCCACAGTGTGACCAGAGCAGGGAAGCGACAATACATTGTGAGCAGGGAGCGGTCCCAATCATAAAAAAAAGAGCATAGCAGGGCACAAGAATAAAGAAAACATCATACTTTTCTGACTAGAAAGGACAAAATCCAAACAGCACAAAAGAATAATAACAATGGAGAACACAAGGGAATCAAAAAGTTCAGTAGAATGTCCTGATAAGAGTTCAGTTCAAGGCAGGGGTGTGATTGAGAACTTCTTTGGAGATGTGGGTTGTATTGTGAACACGCAGAAGTAAAACTAATTGTCCATCAGGATGAAGGAACTCAATAAGTAGTACAACCATGATGGAGACAGCAAGGAGGAAATAAATGGTGCCCCAAGGAGCAGGTTTGGCAGCAAACATCTTGGTCAACAACAGTTCATACACGAAGGAAGTAGATAGAACAGAGGTGACAATTGGAGAAACTTTCAAATGACTGACATGAGTCCGAGTGTCGGTATCATTCAAGCAGGCAGCAGAATGGGGAAGCAGGAGTCCTGAAAAAGTAGAGCAGTCCCAGGATGCACAAACACAGTTTCTTGCTATAAACAGTAGTCCCTATGAAAACAAGTTGACAATAATAAGCTGGGTACAAGCTATGTAGTCAGCACACAATCAGCAAACTCCTGGAACAGGATCCGAAGCCCTGCAAAGTAAATCAGAGAGGCTCTGGTCTAACCTCTCTAGTGTAATTAGCCATATCAAATAGACAATGTGGGAATCACTTATTCAAAACAGCCTTAAAGAGGTAAGCCTTAAGCATGGCTTAGAACAAAAACAGAAATAGAGGCTGTTGCACTAGCTTCCAGGCATGAAAACAAAATGTATGGAGTTGGAAGGAAGAAAAACAAGAGATAAAAAATGCCTAACATCAAAGATAAGGATTAAGTACAACAGTAGTGAAACCCTGATATTCAACAATACATGATTACATTAAAATATAATACAGCAGACACTTGCCACATCCCAGAGAGAGAGCAGAAGGAGAGAACACACAATACTGTTTATACTATTCTACATAAATTGCAAACAAGCTTAAACCAGTTCAAAAAGTCATACAACAGTCCACATATGCTGTTTCAGTAGGGGTCGCTGTTGTCCACAGGCACAGCCAACAGCACTGAAGAGCCAGTTCAATTTCTTGTACTGCATCAGATCTGAAGTAACCTCCCATCAGACTGTCCTTCACTCGCTCCACCACTCCAGCTGCCCGAAGTCGGCAAGTCTTCTATCATTGATGGGGTAGACAGGAAACAAATACTCAAAAGGAGAGTCTTCCTAGGGGATCCAGATGTCACTGCGTCACACAGGGACCGCATGCACTTCTCCTGAACTGGCAGGAGGGAATCACGTCTTCTAAGCCAGCAGAAGGAAACCTCTTCCCCTGTTCTATTTTCTTTTGTTTGTTTGTTTTTATGTTAAGAACAGGAGGTAGCCTCTTCTCCTAATGAGAAGGAATTCGCATCCCCTGTTGTTGCCTTTTACAACAGGAGGGAGCCTTTCGGACAAACACGCAGCCAAAAGCGTAGTCCGAAGAATCCATGGGCAATTTAGAAAAAGGTTAGGAGTGACTACACTCAATTTAGAAGTGATAGGTTGCGGCACCATTTGTGGGGCCCTGTCTCCCACAACACATGTTTTCTAGATATCACCAATTACCAATTAGCAACAAATCACTCAGACTGCAAATTGCTCGAATACAATGCTTTTTATTCGGGTACCAGAACAAACAAACAGCAACTGCTTTGAGCAAAAGTCTTTGTCTGAGAAAGGTGTTGGACAGTCCACTTCCCTCACCGGAATTGGGGAGCAGACTGCCCACTGAGTTATGGAGCCATCCCCTTATATAGATATTCTCCGTCACAAAAACTTCTAGAAGTCTGATGTCATTCTGTAAAAGTCAGAGTTACTTGCAAAGAAAGAAAACTTTGCTAGAACTCCTTCTCTGAGGCCCCCTCCCATGAATAATGCCAATTATGCCTTAGGGCTACCCTCCCTTGCAGATGGTGCTCTCAAGGACTTTGCTTAATTGTGCTTCTTATCTGTGCTGTAGAGCAAATCCTCCCTGCATTCCTTGGCCTGTTTTATGGTCTTCTCATATCCTGGTGCTAAATGACATTTTCCTTTTTCTTTTTCAAGGCCGAAAGTATGTGTTCTGCTAATTAATTCACTGAGCAGGCCTGTATTTCTCTCTGAGCCTGACTCCACGTACTTCTACTCAAAGCAAGGCCTCCAGACTACGGCAGGCCGCAAGGCTAGGGTTGCCAACTGGCCGGTTTTCAGCCGGCCTGGCCGGTTTTTCCACGGCCAGGCCGGCTGCCGGCGCAGAGGCAAAACCGGCCCTTTAAAAGCCGGTTTTTTTGCTCTGGCCGCAAGATCGGGAGCGGCCAGAGCAAAAAAACCGGCTTTTCTCCGCTTCAGAGGGAGCCGGGGAAGCCCGCGCGAGGCCCCGGCTCCTTCTGAACAGCCACCAGCGTGAAGAGCCTTTACCTTCACGCTGGCGGCTGTTCCTGTGAAGCCGCGAATGCTGGGAAAGGTTAAAGGGCAACCTTTAACCTTTCCCAGCATTCGCGGCTTCACAGGAACAGCCGCCAGCGTGAAGGTAAAGGCTCTTCACGCTGGTGGCTGTTCAGAGGGAGCCGGGGCCTCGCGCGGGCTTCCCCGGCTCCCTCTGAAGCCTCAGACAGCCGCGATGCTGGTCGGGGGGGGGGGGCAAGGACTGCATTGGCTGTGATGGGGGGGACCTGGACTGGAAAAGTGCTAAGGGGGGGGGGACTTGGACGGGAAAAGGGCTAAGGGGGGGACTTGGACTGGAAAAGGGCTAAGGGGGGGGACTTGGACTGGAAAAGGGCTAAGGTGGGGACATGGACTGGAAAAGGGCTAAGGGGGGGGGACTTGGACTGGAAAAGGGCTAAAGGGGGGGGGACTTGGACTGGAAAAGGGCTAAGGGGGGGACTTGGACTGGAAAAGGACTAAAGGGGGGGGACTTGGAAGGCAAAAAGGCTAAGGGGGGGGGGACGAGGACTGGAAAAGGGCTAAGGGGGGGACTTGGACTGGAAATAGGCTGTGATGGGGGGGGGGGACCTGGACTGTAAAAGGGTTATGGGGGGGGGACATGGACTGGAAATGGGTTGTGATGGGGTGGAGGGGACCTGGACCAGAAAAGGGCTATGGGGGGGGAACTTGGACTGGAAATAGGCTGTGATGGGGGGGGGCCCCTGGACTGTAAAAGGGTTATGGGGGGACGGGACATGGACTGGAAATGGGTTGTGATGGGGGTGGAGGGGACCTGGACTGGAAAGGGCTAGGGGGGGGGAACTTGGACTGGAAATGGGCTATGGTGGAGGAAGGGGGATCTTGGACTGGAAATAGGCTGTGATTAGGGGGGCTAGGACTGCAAATGGGCTGTGAGGGTGCGGGGGGACTCGGACTGCAAATGGGCTGTGATGGTGCGGGGGGACTCGGACTGCAAATGGGCTGTGATGGTGGGGGGGGGGCCTAGGACTGGAAATAGGCTGTGATGGGGGACTTGGACTGGAAATGGGCTGTGATTGGGGGGGGGGGAGCTAGGGCTGGAAATGGCCTGTGATGTGAGGGCTAGCACTGGAAATGGGCTGATGAAGAGCTGGAATAGGACTGGAAATGGGCTGATGTGGGGCATGGGAGAATGGGACTAGAAGGGAGTGGATGCTGGGTGGGCCTAGAACTATAAGGGAATTGATTTGGGGGGAGGACTAGAATGGATGGTGAATGAGAATGGAGAGGGGAAAAAATATTTTGTGTGGAAGAAAAGTCTATGATGGGCCGGTATTGGGAGAGTAAGAGGGGCTTGAGAATGGAAGGGTGAAATTTAAACGGATGATAAAGGAATAAGGAAAGAATTGGGGGAAAGAGCAAAAGGGAAACAATCAGTATGTTAAAGCAGAAATAGAGAGAGAATGGAAAACATCTAAAAGAGAAGAAAGGACAAATGGATAGCTCGCAGAAGACACAAAGAAACCAGAAGAAAGTGACTGGAGCAATTGCAACTGAAAAATAAAACGCCCAAACAGAAGGTACAAAAATACTTTTTATTTTGAATTTATTAACTGGAATATGTCTGGTCTGGGAAGTGTGTATTGCTAACATCTTTGCGTTTTTGTTTAGTGCAAGAGGAAATTACTTTATAGTTTTATTTCTCCAGTGTTGTACATTTCATGTTTGGATTTTGGGGTTCCCAGTTTAATTATTATCTGACCAAGGAAGTTAGCCTACACGTATCCTCGGTAATTTTTGTGGGTGGGGCTGGGGGCGGGGCAGGGGTGGGACTAGGGGCGGAGAATGGGTGGAGCATGGCGAGCCACAGGTGTCGGGTTTTTCTCGGTGAAAAAGTTGGCAACCCTACGCAAGGCTGTATTGTAGCATATACTTTCTTAGCCCACAGGACATTTTCTTTTCTCCATCGTGCAAACTGCAGGCAGGCCATGATTACAGTCACAGATAGCATCTGAAGGAGCAAAACTATCCCTACGCCAAGATATCCCAACAAAGTAGACCACTGCTTTGTGCAGCAGCCGCAATCAGCATTCTCAGTACTGTGGGGAGGTGCAGTGCATGGACATTGAAGGGCCTAATATTATGCAGAGCTGTTGAAAACTATATTTTTGAGTAGAAGACTTCATCTATATGTTATTGCCTGTGTAAACTATGTGTGAAGATTAACGTTTGCTGGACTGTATCATTTTTTACAAGCTGTCACCAAACCCAGGGTCTTGGTGGCAGGAGGGAGAGAGTGAACTTTCAAACATTATTCACTTTTTTGGTTATCTATGTCTGGCTTCAAATGTGTCTCCTACTAGAGACATCAGTTTCCCTTCTGACTGTGATAGAAGAAATCACATAGAGTGGGAGGTTGGCGATTAATGGCACTTCCCATTGGGTAAGTTGTCCAGGAAAGTGCGTGTTGAACAAAATTCATGAGTCCACTGCTGAGGGATCCTTCTCATTTCTGTCCTGCCTGAAGAAGGCAGTTGTGGCCCAAGATCAAGTTCCCCAAGTCTTCAGGATTGGGAAAAACTAAGTGACATGTCTACTAAGCCGCGGTAGCCTTTTGGATCTATCAAGATGCGACAAGCAAAAGGACTGCAGTAAGTCAAAAACCTCTCTGATATCTGCAGGAGGCATTCCCAGCTTCTCCCCTGCAGATACCGTGGAGGTTTGGGATTTACTGTGGAGACCCATGATACCTGCCTGTCTATGTAGGTATTGTGGGTCCCTATGGTAAATCCAAGGGGAGGAATGGTAGCGATTGCGTGCACAGAGCTCTATCTAGTTCTCTGCCCTGATCACTACTGTGGCCCCCACCAATATCTCGGTATCTGTGGCACCAACAATATTAAACAGGCCTCACAGCCCCACCCCCACCCCCATCAGCATCAATTCTTCCTGGACAGCACCTGGTCCCCATCGGGAACTGTCCGACGGGAATGGTGCACCCCCAGGCAAACGACACTATCCTGGCTAGTCGAATTCCCAAAGGGTCCCCCTTCTCAATCCCTTAAAAAATCCCAGCTAGCTAGTCAGGTTCCCAATCCCCCTCTCTCTCCCTCCCTACCATTAAAAAATTACTCCCACATGATTGCAGCCATTTTGGCAAGACCCAACAATGGGAGCAGAAGTGGGAAGGGCTGCTCCTGCCCCAATAGGCTACTGGACCACCGGGGATGAATAGGTATGGATTGCACAGGCAGGTGGGTAAGGGGGGGCCTACAAGCTGTCTGACTAGCCGAGTGTATTTTTGTTAATGGGAGGGAGGGAAGGGGAATTGGGAACACGATTGACTAGCTGAGATTTTTTAAGGGATCGGGAAAGGAGGGTCCTTTTGGATCCCATCTGGCTAGCTGGGATAGTGCAGATTGTCTAGGGATGCACCGATTGCCCCTAGACAGTTCCAGATGGGGATTGGTGCTGAAGGCCAGTGGTTTTTTATATTGTTGGTGCTGCGGATCTCTATATCCACAGTACCAACAATATTCTCTGGTTGGTGGGCTGATCATGGCATGGATGCTGCACTGCTGCCGTAACAGGTTCTGAGGCAGATATGCCACCTCTTCAGGTGGCGTTATCTGCAGCTGTGATAGGGCCTGATTTTGGCAGCCATCACATGAAAACGTTTCGTATGATGACTGCCAACAATCAGCACATCTGCTCCTTGCCCCGATTCTGCCCCACCACCCCTGCAGCGCATGAAAAGTAGATATTGCAGAAAAGTGCTTGCGATATCTGCTTTTCTTGCACATCAGGTGCTACCGCGGGGCCATAAATCTGCATTAGGCCCGCTGTAGCAGCTGACACACTTTAGTAGACACACCCATTAGGGCTTACATGAGGTCTTAAGACTCAGAAGATCGAGAAGAGAAAATGGTGAAGAGGAGTTATCAAGCTACTGCACAAACTATCATAATTAGTATAAAATCGATAAATATCATTCTCAATTAATTGTTCACAATAAAGTTTATAGTTGAACAATTCTTATAATATCTTAATACTTCTTGTAACCTCATGAAATAAACTTACTTTGATTCACACTTTACCTTCAGATTTTTTATATATACCAATATAGTAATTGGTAACCAACTGTGGTTAGAGAATCAAAGCTGATTGGATAAAAGAAGCTCATCTCATCTTTCAGTTTTCAATGATAACAATGTAATTTCTGCCTGCCGAGTAAATATTCGTCATCGCTTTGTTCCATTTTTTAATATTTGTCACTGTGGGGGTCATTCAGTGACACGAATAGGAGGGATAGATGTCTGGATTGGATGGCCATTCCCGCTATAAACTCCCCTGCCACTTCAACTAGTGCCTCCCCATACAAACAGCTTGTTTATATTGAGAGGCTTAGATGGGGGCGGGAGGGGGTGGTACTGAGGCAAAGAGAGGGTGGGGCATGGGCGGGCCGCTGCCCTGGCCCCGGACGTATAGGACCGATTCTGAGGTCAGCCCTGTACGTCCAGGGCCTTGAACATGGACAGGGGACTTTTCCACCACAAAAGTGGAATAAGTCCCTCTGGACATCAAGGGATCATGCCGGCGGGCCATGAAAAAAGGTAGAGGGGGTGCAGTAAGATTCCCGCAGTCGGATCCTGGCCATGGGAGGCTGGATCAAGGGTCCGGCTGCAGGGAAAGAAGAAGGTCAGCAGCAGCAGGCATATGCGGCTCCTGAGGTAGCCGGGGATCTGCTATGCATGCAGGCCAACCAGAATCCGGGCCCTGCCTGCACATTCAGGCCTTAGACCCAATTCTGATCCCGCGGGCATGTCTAGCCCCCGTGGGATCAGAATCGGGTCTAACTCCAGACGTCCCGCTTCTGGTCAGCCGCACAGGGGGATGGATGGCCAATTCAGAATGTGCCTCTATGCTTTAATTTAAATATTTTATGTTGCATTACAATATAAAATATTTAATTATAAACATAATCTTATTTTGACGTCTTCAAGTCCAAAAATCCACAGTAGTTTCCACCATTATGCCATAAGCAGTTTCACTTCCAAAACCATCTCCAACCTTCATGGCTTCATCAGGGAGTATACTATCACACTTCCAACTCATGATGGCGCCCATACACTTTATGCATCAGCAACTCCTAAACAGATGCATTGCACATTTTTCTTTTGAACTGGGCTTGTATCCTAAAATGTTTTCTTTCCCCCCATTCCCAATGGACCCAGAGGATATGGAGAACCTGCCTTCCCCACCTGTCCTCAATGTCCTCAAAGGACTCTCCTGCCACCATCATCAGCTCTCCCTGTTAGGGATCGAGCCTCCAGCAGCGGGAGGAGCAGCATCCACCTCGGCCCAATCGGGGCATGCGCCTGGCTTTAAAATCCAAGCACCATCAGGCGTGCAGCGACAAAGGACTCTCCCACCACCATCATCAGCTCTCCATGTTAGGGATCGAGCCTCCAGCAGCAGGAGTAGCAGCATCCACCTCGGCCCAATCGGGGCACGCGCCTGGCTTTAAAATCCAAGTGCCATCAGGCGTGCAGCGACAAAGGACTCTCCCGCCACCATCATCAGCTCTCCCTGTTAGGGATCGAGCCTCCAGCAGCGGGAGGAGCAGCATCCATTTCGGCCCAATCGGGGCACGCGCCTAGCTTTAAAATCCAAGCACCATCAGGCGTGCAGCGACAAAGGACTCTCCCGCCACCATCATCAGCTCTCCCTGTTAGGGATCGAGCCTCCAGCAGCGGGAGGAGCAGCATCCACCTCGGCCCAATCGGGGCACGCGCCTGGCTTTAAAATCCAAGCGCCATCAGGCGTGCAGCAACAAAGGACTCTCCCGCCACCATCATCAGCTCTCCCTGTTAGGGATCGAGCCTCCAGCAGCGGGAGGAGCAGCATCCACCTTGGCCCAATCGTGGCACGCGCCTAGCTTTAAAATCCAAGCAGCATCAGGCGTGCAGCGACAAAGGACTCTCCCGCCACCATCATCAGCTCTCCCTGTTAGGGATCGAGCCTCCAGCAGCGGGAGGAGCAGCATCCACCTCGGCCCAATCGGGGCACGCGCCTGGCTTTAAAATCCAAGCGCCATCAGGCGTGCAGCGACAAAGGACTCTCCCGCCACCATCATCAGCTCTCCCTGTTAGGGATCGAGCCTCCAGCAGCGGGAGGAGCAGCATCCACCTCGGCCCAATCGGGGCATGCGCCTGGCTTTAAAATCCAAGCGCCATCAAGCGTGCCCGCGCCTGGCGGGCCCGCGCCTGAGGGCCTCGCCAGAGGGCCCTTTGGCACGGCCCTTAGGCAACGGCCCAATAAAATGACCTCTGCACAACTCTGCAGCGTAAAGTCTGATATCTCCCTCCCTCCCTACGTGATCGACCACCTAAACCACCACCAACACCTTCTACTTCAGGAGCCATACCCAGTACGTCAGACCTGTGACTCAGCTCATCCAACACTCTCCTGCTCGATATACTGCCTCACAACAGAACAACGGAGCAGAGGGCACCACCCCACACCCAGACTCGGCAGTAACAACACCTAATCTGCACCTCGGGTCATAATAGGTGCGGACCAGAGGGAAGAGCTTTGGTGAAACGCCGGCGGCCCCTGCTGTCCAACCGAATCATCCACCCCAGCCCTTCTCGCCTCACCAGAACTGTAAGTCTTTCCATCTTCCTCCAGTCCACAATGAGATAATACACTCTAAGCCTGGTACGTTAATAAACTAGCCCTCCTGTAACCGGACTTTAACTCAGGAGCTAGTCTTTACCATTTGCTGAATTGCTCTTCTGCAACCTGTAATTCATTTGTCTATGATTAAACTGTGTACCTTCACCCTACTTCCTACCAGAAACATTCTCTCCAACACAAATCATTACCGATCCCCTAAAGGTAACCCATTAAACCAATATAAATGGCCTACTCATTAATCACTCTTGCCCTGATCTATACTCTTGTCAGTAATTTCCATTACTCTGCTGCATTTGCAAATCATCATAGCCCCATCCAGCCAATCCACAATGCAAGCAGGAAACACTCCAATAACCAACACCAGCCACCCCCAAACCCCTACAATAGGAGACAGTTGCACTTACTTTATGTATCCCTGGAGCTCACTGCTACCATAAATGACAAGAAATCAAAGACACAGAGAGACCTTAGGTGTGCTCTCGCCAATGCACGCTCGGCCCGCAATAAATGGCCGGTGATCACAGATCTAATAGACAAACACAATCTGGATATACTATTTGTCACTGAAACTTGGCTCTCTGACACAGACAATGTTATATTAAACCACCTTACTCCACCTAACTTCTCAATCTACACCTGTAATAGAGAACACAGAAGGGGTGGTGGAGTCCTCATACTTGCAAAAACAGTGCTACAATATCGGACAGAACTAACCAAAAGTACACAGCACTTGAATACACTAACTATTACCAACAAAACCAATTCTATTAACCTCATCTATAGGGCGCCAAGTGCTCAGTCAGATGAACTCTCAGACATCATAGAACTAGCCTGTAATCCTGTAGACCCCTCCAAACCAAACTGGTTGTTGAGAGACTTTAATCTGGCCTCTAACTAACCTACCTTAGCCAATACTTTCTTAGAAGCAATGTCTTACCTCAACTACAAGCAAGTAGTGATGGACCCTACCCATCAACATGGGAATCTCTTGGACTTAGTCTTCATCCCTCAACCTGAGGCGATTAAGCTGAACCAAATTGAGCTCTCTATCACCCCTGTCCCCTAGTCAGACCCATAATCTGATAACATTTCAGATTCCAGCATTTCAAACTACAGACAGCTGCTCAAACTCAACCAAATGTTCAAGACCTACCAGATTCAAACAACTTGACAGAGAGAAGTTTACATTTCACGCACTTCCTAAGCTCGTCCAACCAACAGTCAACCTCAATGAAATGTTAAGCAACTGGAATGAAACCCTCTCCTCATACGCGCAACACCCGGTCACTGTCAAGAAATCGACTCCTGACAACCTAACCACTAAAAAACAATCTGCTCCATGGTTCTCCCCTGAACTGCGTACTTCACTTATCCACCTCAGAAAACTAGAGAGAAAATGGAGAACTACACGTAATTCCTCCGACCAAGTCACCTATTTAGAACATCTTAAACGACATCGTGAATCAACTTGGGCCAGGAGGAAGGAATTCCACGCTGAGATCCTCAACCGCTCATTGAACAAGCCAAGGGAACTATTCAACTTAGTAAAATCTTATACCAACCAACCATCCCCACCACAACAAGATTTTATTCAGCCCCAGGCTTATGCGAACTATATACAATCAAAAGCAATAAAAATAACAACTGCAACACCACAAGAACCCTCCCAGTCTTCTCACCCGCAGTTCCCAATCACCAAACTTGTCCCGCCCTCTGCAAAGACCATAGAGGATGTAATCGCCTCCATAAACACGACAACAGCCCCAACTGACCCATGCCCAGCGCACTGGATTAGGACCATGCGCACAGAACTCAGTCCAATCATAGCCAACATCGCAAAGATGTCATTTGAATCTGGTGTCTTCCCAGACGCTCTCAAGCAAACTTCCATCCGTCCACTTCTAAAAAACAATCAGCTGGACTCAAAGAGAGAGGACTCTTACCGACCAATTTCTAGTATCCCATTACTAGCTAAAATTCTCGAGAAGCTAACCCAGAGACAGATTCAGCAGCATATAGACTCCTCTTCCCCATTAGATCCTTGTCAACACGGATTCAGGGAGGCCCACGGTGTAGAAACTCTACTAACAACTCTAATTAACACACTTATCAATGGCATTGACAATCTCAAGATGGGCTTTGCTTTAATCTTTCTGGATATAGCGGCTGTGTTTGACTCCATAGATAACACACAGCTTCTGAAGCGTCTTCACGAGAAAGGAATCCATGACCGAGTATGGGACTGGTGCAAATCTTACCTGGAAGGCCGACTGCAACACGTACGCATTGGTAACGCTACATCTGATCCCTTCCAGCAGACAATGGGTGTGCCCCAAGGCTCCTCCCTGTCTGCGCTTCTGTTCAATATCTACATGCAGCCAATTTGCGACATCACACGCTCCTTCGGCATATCCTGCCTCATGTATGCAGACGATGTACTGCTATTCTCACCCATATCTGTCGCATGCCCAGACTACACAGTGTTAATCAACTGTTTTAATGCAATAACGGATTGGCTACTTACTCAGAACCTCCGTATCAACTTCAAAAAGACGGAAGTCCTAATAATTACAAGAAATAAACGTTTCTCTCCTCCACCTACTCTAAAATTCAGAGATGCTGATCTCCCGGTCAAATCCAATATACGCTATCTGGGAGTGATATTGGATCAACAATTGGACTTCAAGGAACATATAAGATGCACCGTAAAATCAATATACTTTAGGATTAAAACCTTGAGGCACTTGAAACCTATGTTGGAACCTGATGACTTCCGAACTATCTTCCAAGTGCTAGTCACACCTCACTTCGATTATGCTAATATAATACTGCATGGCCTCCCTAAGATCACCATCAACCCCCTACAGTTAGCCATGAATGCAGCAGCCCGTATCCTCTATGGAGCTTCAAGGAGTGACCACATTTCCCCCATTCTAAAAGAACTACATTGGCTTCCAATAAGCTGTAGGATCCTATATAAGGCCCTCCTTATTACCTTCAAGGCCTTCAATAAACTATCTCCTGCAGCCATCTCAGATCTCATCACACACACAGAGAACAACAGGCCTAGAAGATCTTCTGCTGTGGACATGCTAATCATACCAAGCGACTCCATAAAGTCTAACCAATCAACTATCAACAGAGCTTTTTTGAACTTTGCCCCCAGATGCTGGAATAAACTCCCCCCCCCCCCCCCGGCATTAGAGCAATCAGGGACCTGAGACAGTTCAGAAAAGCCCTCAAACACCACCTTTTTACCACACACTTTAAGCTTCTGGATATACCTCCCCATCTCCCACCCTTACCCTCACAACCCCATACCTATCCTATATGAATGCATAGAGCTGACATATGTACCAACAGGTAGTTTCAAAGATTGTATATAGTTCCCCTGGTTTACCTCCATGTTAATTCCCTGTTATCTGTAAACGAAGACCAAATTATCTGGCCAATGTGTTTTATTGTTACAGTGTAAACCGCACTGATGACAAATAGCGCGGTATATAAGAAATGTTAAATAAATAAATAAATAAAAATGTACCTTTAATTCAGCTTAATTCAGGCAAAAAGGACTACACTTGTTTGACGTGACATGGAAAAAATAACTAGTGGGATCACTGGCTCTCTCCTCTTTTCTTTCTGATGGTGGAATCCAGGGACTCAAACTGGCTTTCCAGTGCCATTCTTCTCTTCCTGCCGGCATGATTGGGGGACTCCTGTCAGCTCTTCAGTGCCGCACCTCTTCCTTCTAGTGGAATTTGGGGGCTCCTCCTCTTCGTTGTAGTGGAATTTGGGTGTTCCTCCTCTTCCTTGTAGTGTAATCTGGGAGCTCCTTCTCTTCTCTTCCTGCCGGCATGATTGGGGGACTCCTGCTTGCTCTTCAGTGCCACTCCTCTTCCTTCTAGTGGAATTTGGGGGCTCCTCCTCTTCCTTGTAGTGGAATTTGGGTGTTCCTCCTCTTCCTTGTAGTGTAATCTGGGGGCTCCTTCTCTTCTCTTCCTGCCGGCATGATTGGGGGACTCCTGCTTGCTCTTCAGTGCCACTCCTCTTCTTTGTAGTGGAATCTGGGGGCTCCTCCTCTTCCTTGTAGTGGAATCTGGGGGCTCCTCCTCTTCCTTCTAGTGGAATTTGGGGGCTCCTCCTCTTCCTTGTAGTGGAATCTGGGGGCTCCTTCTCTTCTCTTCCTGCCGGCATGATTGGGGGACTCCTGCCTGTTCTTCAGTGCCACTCCTCTTCCTTGTAGTGGAATTTGGAGGCTCCTCCTCTTCCTTGTAGTGGAATCTGGGGGCTCCTTCTCTTCTCTTCCTGCCGGCATGATTGGGGGACTCCTGCCAGCTCTTCAGTGCCACTCTGCTGCTGCTCTGGTAGATGGCATCAAGCCATACACATCTATTTGCACATGTGAGCATGCATGACAAACAAACAGACAGAAGGATGGATCCTCCCTAACTGGCACTTTTGTTTAAGCGAAACACACTTAAAAATTACTGCAAGTCAATAAATAAAACAGCAGATCAAAGATTGGAACATGATTGTGATAAAATATCCAAACTCACTTTCCTAAAAATCAAAAAGAAGCTTAGTATTCAGAGGACAATTTTATAGCAGGGTGCTATGGGTGAGCAGCTTCATAGGCAGTATTTTATAAAGAGAAGAAGGTTTCTGCTTGTCTTTATAAGTATTAGCATAAGTGACATTACATGACATTACTGGAGCTGCTGTAAATGTTCTCCTGTAGTTTCCTAGTGCATGAATACATTATAGTAATTTATAATCTTTGTGTGTACTTGTGGGCTCTGCCTTTGCTAAGTCCAAACTCCGCCCCTGTACATGCCTTTTAGCAAAGTACACACCATCATATGAAAGCACATATTTTTACACCGGTTGGTATTTTCTAAGAAGCCATTAATGCAAAACATGGCATGGAGACAGAGGGTAACACCGTTTTCAGTAAATAGGCCACCAAAGCAGGTGTGTACTTTGCTGCTTAAAGTATACGCCCTCTTGTAAAATTGGCCCCTCAGAGTCATAAATTTGAATAACCCATTCAGTTCAATAAGGTATGACTGGCTTATGTCTCCCACCTACATACAGTATCCTTAACTTAAGGAAGCATTACGATGGTAGCTACGTTTCTGGAAGGGTGGGAACAGCCAGGTCTGAAGTTTCTTTTTAAAGATCAAATAAATACTCCCCAGTCAGTGCTCTGAAGGGAAACAGTTCTATAAAGTAAGAGCCATAACCCCAAATGCCCTAGCAGGTACTGTAAAGAATCTGATAAACTGGATGTACCCTTAAAGATCCCCCCACCCCCCCTGGGATGAGCAGCATTCACACTCTAATATGTACCATCTTAAAGTCTTAGACAGTCATTACCTCTTAAAATCTGAGAAGGCAATATACAGAAATGTGAGCCTAATTCTGGCCAAAACCGGTAACCATTGGAATGTATGGAATAAAGGTGTTACCCTGTTTCTCCAAGAAATCCTCAGTGGAACTCTGGCTCTGGGCAAGAATGAAAGGCCTATTTACCGACAAAGGTGTTACCCTCTCTCTCCATGCCATGTTTTGCATTAATTGGCGTTGGTAAAGCAGTTTGGCAGGTAATCCCATGAACACAGCATTTTTGTAGTTCACTTAACTGACTACAAGAGAAATCATCGCTGATTTAAAAGCAGCCAGTTCAAGAAAAGGGTGGTGTTGCCTCACCAACTGGAATTTCAGGAAAGTATATCTTGCTACCATTTGGATAAGTTGTTGAAAGTTAAGTGCAGACTCCACTATTGCTGCTAATTCAGGTTCTCTGGTTACTTTGCTTACACCGTTGCTGGTATCTTATCAGCAAGTTGGCAGAATGAGGACATATAATTTGTAAAAATCAGCAGGGCATGGAATATATAGGGTGCTGTTCATCTGAGTCCAAAAATATTGCTAATCCAGCAATGATTCTCATCAGCGATCAAGAACCTGATCTACGAGTGTCGCCTGGATATCCAGGTAAGTTTCCTTTTGATTTGATATCTTGGGTTGGGAAGAGATTCCAAGGAAGCAGGACAAATAGAAGATTCTTATGCATTCACTTTGAGTTTGCATAGTAGAGAATGGGAACAACTCTAACTTCATTCCTTCTTAACCATTTGAAGGAAGTGACTTGTGTTGAACATTTCCTATTTCGTTTGAATACAGTGTATCAAGATTGTGGGTTTGTTGGAAGTTTTTGTTATTGACTGTGTTATCCATGTTTTACTGAACTGGGAAAGCGGTACAGAAATGTAACTTAGCATAACATATAATTCCTAGAGTCCAGTGTTGTAGATAAAATAACGTGTGCAAAGGAAAAGACTGTTTTTTCCATTTATAGAAATTCTTTTTAAACAAATAATATAAATAAATAAATAAGAGGTGCCCTCAGATTGGGGCCAAGTCTCCCCTGTCCTTCTGTGGAAGGGTATGTCCCAAGCGTGGGGGTACAAAGTGCAGACACTTGGTTGGCTGGGGGCATCAGGAGGCGAATGCAAAGGGGATGTCAGGTAAGGTGGGGGGTGGGGACCTGTCTGAAGGAATTTTTGATTTCTCATGCCTATATATCCTGACCTGCAGGTAGACTGGTGGTATAGCTAGGTGGAAAAGTCTTGTTAGGCATTGCACTAGGGATCTTCCTCCTTCCCCCCCTGCATTTACTGGCTGGTAGGATTGGTAGTTCTGTAGTGTGTGGTTGAGTTTGGGTGGCAGCATCAGGATCAGATCAGAGATCCATGAGATCCATGTGCCACAGTGAGGCAGCCAGACCAGTAGCAACTCCTTCTGCCTTTCCCTCCTTGACCCTTTGCGACTTGCTGCAGTGTGTGGTGCCATATAGGGAACAATGTTCTCAGCACATTATGGCAATAGAGTGGTGGGCTGCAATAGTGCCTGCGACATAGGCAGAAAAGGAAATAAGAAGGGGGGCCTTTGAGCAGAGTGGTTTGTGGACTACATGCAGGGTTCAGCATTTTGGAATCGGGGTTGGGGGAGTTTGGCACAGAGAGGTGATATGTTTTTGGCCCTAGAGGTACTCCAGTTTTGCAAATTATGACTAGCACTAGCTGGTGAGAGTGGTAACTGAACCTGGCTCATTGTGGAAGTACTGGGCCTTTTTCCCTGAGCACTGGCTAACTGTTAGGGGGAAGGAGGAATCAAAAAAAATTTAGTACAGTGCCTATGAGAGAGTGTTTTTGCTGTAGTGTTGGGCAGTGGGGTAGCATGAGTATTTTAGTGGGCACCATGGTACCAACGAGAGGCCATTGTGGGAGGAGGGCTGCCACTGGATATGGTAGCATGTGAGCCAGTCCATTTACTTGAACAAGTTGAGGGCGCTAGATTAAAGAAGGGTGGTGAGGCATAGGGAAGAGGCCGCAAGAATATGCATGGGGCATGGAGCAGCATTGATACTAATGCATGGTCCCAGTAGCAGGGTGCCCGCAGTGGAGGAATAGCTGAGCTGTGCAGGGTGAGCCAGCCAAATAGCCTTTCCACTTCTAAAAGGGTGAAAAAACTGCAGTCAGATGTCAGCTCCAAGGAGGATGTGACCAGTGGTGAGTTCAGAGGGACTTCTGTGTGTGACCTCTTTCTGGAGGATGACCTTGAAAGAATGTTTTGGCATGGAGTGTGGGCCAAAATAAGGGGTGGGAATGGAAAAAGAACATTTGCAAGAGTTTGTGGCAGCATTTACAGAATAGGAACTTTCTGTGCAATTTGGAGTGTGTGATTAAAAGGCAAGCACAGGCAGGGGTTGAAACCCACTTGGGTTTGGGAATTTTCTGACTCGTGGGCTCATCGGATGGATCAATATCCTTTGAAATGGACTCCTGCGGTGCCAAAGTTGGAGGAGATGCAGTGTAGTGTGGGGCTCGTAGGAAAGGGTTTTTGGCTGGGGTATTATCGATGCAGCACGAACATTGGATTGTCAGATGCCATCAAAGTTGAAACAAAGTCCTAAAGGGAAAATACGTGGACATTTTTCGGTTGTTAGAATGTGAGCAAGAGGAAGATGAGAGAAAGAGAGCAGGTGATGGGAAGGAGAATGGGAAATAAAAAAGGCTGAAGATGCCAAAAACAATATTTAACTGGCTCCTGGCCTTCCACATTTATTCAAGTATTCTCAGGGAAGCAAAATCCTGTCTTTACCCCAGGTTCCTGTGCTACTCTGAATTGATTCTGTGGGCATATTGGACATATGGGGATGAGCATGGCTGAACTACAACAAACCGTTTTGAAAGGGTAGTCCAAGTCATGGAGTTTCTGTGACATTGATCTGAGGTTCATAGAGATGAACCCAGCAAAGCTATGGCCCTTTTGGCCCAGGGCCCCTGTAGGGGCTTTGCATTCTCAGGAGAATCAACCATCACTGTGCACTATGTGGATATGCATTTAAACTAGGAAAAGGGGGTGACGGATGTGGAAGGTCAAGACCGGCACGCCACCCCCTGCAAAAGCAGAATAATATCAGAAACAGCCACACTTTTAAACCACACATCACAAACAAGTGGGAAGATGTGGGCAGAACAAAATCAATGCAAAATACACACAAGCCAGGTAAATGCTGGAAAGCAATGAGCACAAATGCTCGAAGCTTAGCCAACAAAGTTCTGGACCTGGAAGCCCTAATGGTGGAAATGGATTTGGACATTGTGGCCATTACAGAAACATGGTTCAATGAATCGCATGATTGGGATGTAGCCATAACTGGCTATAATCTATTCAGAAGAGAAAATGGAAAAGGAGGAGGAGTGGCCTTGCATGTCAAAAGCAATATTAAAGCGCTGCAACAAAATAAAACTCTGTAAACACCTTTTAACCCAGAGCTTGTACATAGTTTCCCCAGTTAATCCAAGTTGAATTACCTTGTTCTCTGTAAGTCCAGTACAGGCGTTCCCTGTGTCTGAACAAATATTGTGTTATTTGTAAACCGAGCTGATACTGAAGAGCGCGGTATAGAAAAGACTTTTAATAATAATAATAATAATAATAATAATAATAATAATAATAATAAAGCTACTAAAATGCAGGGGGCATGGAGAAAAGAAGGAGCGCTCTGGATTGCATTGGAAAGAGGAGATGGCACTGTCATCCATACTGCTGTAGTCTACAGACCTCCGACTCAAATTGAAGAGATAGACAATGATTTGATTAAAGATATTGCCAAGATAGCCACAAAGGGGGAAGTAATCATTTTGGGTGACTTCAATCTACCTGATGTGGATTGGATTACTCCTTCTGCACATCGGGAAAGAAGCAAAAAAATTGTAGATGCTCTCCAGGATGCATTCCTTAGACAAATGGTCATGGAACCAACCAGGGAAAGCTCAACACTGGATTTAGTGTTCATCAACGGTGATAGCGTGTCAAATGTCTGCGTGAGTACCCCTGTGAGCAACAGCGATCATTACACAGTGTGGTTTGAGATAAAAGCCAGAGTACAGGCCAAGCATAGCAAGCTCAAAGTCCTAAACTTCAAAAACACTGACTTCAATAAAATGGCCAAGTACCTAAAGGAGGAGATGCAGGGTGGAAGGAGATAAAGGAAGTGGAATTGCAATGGGATAAACTAAAGGTGGCAATAAAAGGGGCAACGGACACATATGTTAAAAAAGTATACAAAAGCAAGAGGAGAAGGAAACCTATTTGGTTTTCCAAAGAAGTGGCTGCTCAAATAAAGGCAAAAAAACCACAGCTTTCGCAAAATTCAAAAGCTTACAAACAGAAGAACACAGAAATGAATACAGGATCAAACTCAAAGAGTCCAAAAGAGAAATAAGGATAGCAAAATCAAAGGCAGAGGAAAAGATGGCTAAAGATGTTAAGGGTGTCAACAAAACTTTCTTCAGGTATATTCAGGAAAGGAAGAAGATCAGAGTTGGAATTGCAGGACTCAGGAGTGCTGGGAAAAGACTCGTGGAAAGTGACATAGAAAAAGCGAAATTGCTAAACAAATACTTCTGCTCTGTTTTTACTAAAGAAAATCCTGGAGATGGACCAGCTGGGACTCCCAAATATAAAAATGGGAACGAAGTAGATACCACACCATTCACAGAAGATGAGGTGTTGGAACAACTTGCTAAACTGAAAGTGGGCAAAGCCATGGGAACAGATGGGATACATCCCTGGATACTGAAAGAGCTCAGAGAAGTTCTATCAGGGCCGTTAAAGAATGTATTCAACAGATCCTTGGAAACAGGAGAGGTTCCTCAGGACTGTAAAGTGGCTGATGTCGTACCTCTACACAAAGTGGTGACAGGGAAGAAGTGTCAAACTACAGAGCCGTGAGCCTTACCTCAGTGGCGGGAAAAGTAATGGAGGCGCTCCTGAAAGAGCGAATAGTGAACTTTCACAAAACCAACAGGTTGCAAGATCCGAGGCAACATGGTTTTACTGAAGGACGGTCTTGCCAAACAAATCTGATTGCGTTCTTTGACTGGGTGACCAAGGAACTAGATCAGGGGCATACGATGCATGTCATCTACCTGGATTTCAGCAAAGCCTTTGATACTGTTCCTCATAGGAGGCTTGTCAATAAACTCAGTAGCTTGGGAATGGGTACCAAGATAGTAAACTGGATTAGAAATTGCTTGACTGACAGACGACAGAGGGTGATGGTACATGGTACATGGTGCTCACTCGGATGAGGGGAAGGTGATTAGCGGGGTGCCCCAGGGTTCGGTCCTGAGCCCAGCACTGTTCAATGTATTTGTGAGTGATATTGCTGAAGGACTGAATGGAAAAGTCTGTCTATTTGCAGATGACACAAAAATTTGCAACAGAGTGGACTCCCCCAAGGGAGTAGATAACATGAGGAAAGATCTACAAAAGCTGGAAGAATGGTCTAAGGCTTGGCAATTACGATTTAATGCAAAAAAGTGCAGTGTCATGCACTTAGGTAGCAGAAATCCAAGGGAAATGTACGCTATAGGGGGCGAGAGGTTGGTGTGCATGGTTCAGGAAAAAGACCTTGGTGTGATTATCTCTGATGATCTCAAGGTGGCAAAAGCCAGGAGGATGTTGGGCTGCATACAAAGAGGGATTACCAGCAGAAAGGAAGAGGTACTTATGCCACTGTACAGGTCGCTGGTGAGGCCTCACCTGGAATACTGTGTTCAGTTTTGGAGACCATATCTTGCAAAAGATGTAAAAAGACTGGAAAGTGTTCAGAGGAAGGCGACCAAAATGATTTGGAGCCTGCGTAAGAAACCTTATGAGAAGAGACTTGAAGACCTAAATATGTACACTTTGGAGGAGAGGAGGGATAGGGGAGATATGATTCAGACCTTTAAATACTTAAAGAGGAACAATGAACAAACAAACCTCTTCCAAAGACAGGGAAGCTGCAAAACTAGAGGGCATAACATGAAGCTGCAAGGTGAAAAATTGAAAGGCAATGTCAGAAAATATTTTTTCACTGAAAGGATGGTGGGTGCTTGGAATGCTCTCCTGATGGAAGTGGTGGGGGCAAACACAGTGACGGAATTCAAAACAGCATGGGACAAGCACAGCGTATCCCTTTACAGCAACAGGATAAAAACAAAATAAACTGAACCATCTAACTTCTCAACAAATAGGGGCGTCCTACATGAGTGGTGGGTCCACTTCTAAACAAAGACATGGGGAGGGGTGACCTGCACAGAGTGTCAGGTGCACCTACTCTTGCCATATTGCTGGGCAGACTTGATGGACCATGCTGGTCTTTATCTGTCGTCATTTACTATGTATATATCACTGGGCCAGCTGAGGGAGCAATCAGAATTGAATGGAATTTTGGCTGGTTTTCTAGAGTCCAGGTGGTCATCTTGCATCTTGATGAAGGGGCTCAGACAGCACGGAAGTGCTTTGTCCTCCATCAACTTTACAAGCATCTATCATATACTACAGTATAGGCCACCAGAAAGTGCATACCCCATATCCCATTCCCACTGAACCTGTGTCCAGTAATGAATTCCAGAGTTTGATTTACGCCCTGAGGGAAAATGTATTTTCTTTAATTAGTCTTAAATGTGCTACATTGTAGATTCATTGCATGTCCCCTAGTCTTTCAACTTTTTGAAGGAGTAAACAAGCGATCCACGTTTACCTGTTCCACTCCATTCATTAATTTCTAGACCTCTATCATATCTCCTCTCAGCCATCTTTTTACCAAGTTGAAGAGCCCCCAACCTTTTAAACCTTTCCTCATAGGGTTATCCTTCCATCACCTTTACCATTTTGGTGGCTCTTCTCTGTATCTTTTCTAATTCTGCTATATCCTTTTTAAGATAAGGCAACCAGAATTGTAGACACCTATTTTTAGGCTATTTTTTTAAGACATGTAGCCCGATTCAGGAAGGGGGGCATTCGGACGTCCCCAAGGAAGATGGGCCCATTTGGACCTGATTCTGGATCGCGGGAACAAAACATTCCCACAGTGCACAGAATTGGGCCTATGGGTGACTCAGCATGCGCCTGCCACCTGCAGGGAAGTTCTCCCTGCAGGCGCCCACAACTCCCATGGCTTTGGCCCCCCTTTTCCCTGCCACCCAACCCATGGCTGACCCCTGCACCCAGTCCCGGCCCCAGGGAGGGATCCCTGAGCTAATCGTGGGATTTGTGCAGTCCTGCAACTCGCATCCCAAAAGCAGACGCATAGGGGGTTATTTGATGCTGGTGGCGTCTAACTCTTAAAATGCTTAGACATCAGCACTATAAATTGAACCCAGATATTCAATGATGGGGTCATATCCAGCGACTGGCATTGATTATCCAGGTTGGCCGGATAGCGATTTAGCTAGCCAGTCAGCGGCAATTCATTCGCTGGCCAATTAGCTAAACCGGCTAAAGTTAGACCAGCCATTAGAGTGCGTAAACTTTGGTGATTTAGGATAACTGGCTAGTGGCTGAATATTGCCATTAGCCAGTTATCCTAGGGGAGGGGCGCCTCCGCTTTGCCCCCAGAACACCCTGACGCTAACCAGCTCGTGTCAAAGCGCTTAGTGGCTGAAACCAGGGATATCCTAGTGAGCAGCATTTAGGTGGCTTGCAGGACTGCGAACTGCCTAAATGCCTTTGAATATCCTCCCATAGCCTTTTAAAATTAGCCTCACAAGCCTCTCACAGTGGTGGTAAAAATGCCCCTATGATCATGAAGACCTGCTCGGCAGCAGGCATAAATGTATGCACTTGAAGTACATGTATATTTTATAAACTATGGGGCATGTTCAGGGAAGGTTAATGCATGCTAACATTTGTTAGTGTGCTTTAAGCACCGCCATGGTCCATTTCATTTCTATAGCTGCGGCAGCACTTAGCACACGCTAATAGATGTTAACATGCATTAACCTTTAGTGAAGAAGCCGCCATGTGTGTAATTTCACAACTCCACCTATGCCCTGTCTAAACCACAGCCTGAACATGCCTGCACACAGCTCACATCAAAGTATACATCTTCATGTCACCGAGTATATACCCCGAGGTAAATTTACTAAGAGGATTTTTGTGCATATGAAGGGTTTGTATGCAGAAAAACACTTATAAAATTACTCATACACACAGTTTCTATCAACAATGGCTGTATATAAATATCTATATACACAGGAAAGCAACTGGCAGATGACGCCACGTGCACAATTCCATCTTCTACCCTTCACATACAGAAGCGTCCATTATACGCAGCCAAGTAGCACAGTATCACCAGGTATGCTGTGTCTTTCAAACAAAATGGCTACAATCCCAAAATCATCTCTAGGGGATTGTCTCTTCACTCCAAACACCCTGCAAAAACTCACTGCAATACAAAGAAAGCCCCCCAGAAAATCAAAAAAGACCTATACCCACTATTCCAGGAGGATGACTTACTGAAAGAGATGTTCCCTATTCCACAAGTATTGACCATATGACAACCACCCAATTTGAAGCAAAAATTAGTGAAACGCAGGCTCCCAATGGAGGCCTAAAACTAGGCGTCTAAATTTTGTGCCTGATAGTCTAAAAAAAAACTGAGCTCCTAAGTTAGGCTTCTAAATTTGTGCCCTATTTTCAGCCACTAATGGGCCCTTTCACTAAATGACACTAACAGTTAAACGCATTTTAAACAAGCAATAACTGGTTACAGTGAACTCTAATACGTGGGCATGCCCGTTACCGACTGCTGAAACGCCCATTAACTAGCACTCGCATCCTAATGTGGACAGTGGGTGGGTTAGAGGTGGAGTGTGGGCGTACCAAACACACTGGTATGCAAGTGAAGTTAATGTGGCATTTAGTATGGGGTCACCTAATGGTACCTCTATAGGTGCACCCGCATTCATTTCCAGCTTGTTACAGTACCCAGAAGTGCATCTAGGATAGCATAATAATTAGAGTAGTGGGTTGGAACAGGGAAGCCAGGGTGCAAATCCTGCTACAATATCTGAAACTGTTCTGGGGATGATACAGTGCATTCTTTAGGGCCAGGAGGAGGACCTCAGAAAACACCCACAAATAGGAACAGAAGTGAAGGGGATCTTGAACGAATTTCAGAAGACTGTGTTTGTGAGGAACTAGCTAAACTAAAAGTAGACTAAGAGATGGAGCCAGATGGGATACGTCCGAGAGTATTGAAAGAACTTGGGGAGGTTTTAGCGGTTCCTCTGTCTGACCTTTTCAATGTTTCTTTAGAGTCGGGAGTGCTCCCATAGGACTGGAGAAAGGCACATGTGGTCCCTTTACACAAAAGTGGAAATAAGGATGTTGAGAACTACAGGCCAGTAAGTCTGACCTCTGTGGTGAATAAATTAATGGAAATGCTGCTAAAACACAGGATAGTGAGGTTTCTGGAGTCCAATGGATTGCAGAATCTGAGGCAGCATTACTAGAGGCAGGTCTTGTCAGACAAATCTGATTGATTTCTTTGACTGGGTGACCAAAGAGTTGGACCAAGGGAGAGCCCTAGATGTGGTGTATTTAGATTTCAGTAAAGCCTTTGGTACTGTTCCGCACAGGCAACATATAAATAAATTGAATACCCTAGGGATGGACCCTAAAGTGACTGACTGTTAGAAATTGGTTGAGAGGGAGGCGACAAAGGATACAGGTAAATGAAGCTCACTCTTTGGAGAAGGAGGTTACCAGTATTATTTATTTATTTATTTATTACAATTTCTTATACACCGCGCTATTTAGTATCAGCGCGGTTTACATCATAACTTAACGACCATAACAACAAGCTGTCAGGTTTTACATCGAACAGGAGTACAAACTTGGATAACGGGGTTAACTATATACATAAGCTATTTACACTGGAAGGATAGGTAAAAATCAGATAATGCATGTAAGGGCCTTTCTAGATTGGGTCATTTCCTGAGAGGTATATCTAGGTTCAATTGCCAGTGGTGTGCCACAGGAATCTGTCCTTGGTCTGATTTGTTTTAACATTTTTGTTGGTGATATTGCGGAAGGGCTGTCCAGTAAGGTTTGCCTCTTTGCAAATGATACCAAAATCTGCAATAGAATAGACACCCAGGAAGGTGTAGATAACATGAGGAGGGATCTAGCTAAGCTTGAAGAATGGTCAAGAATTTGGCAGCTGAGATTTAATGCTAAAAAATGCAGGGTCATGTATTTGAGCTGCAGCAATCGAAGGGAGCGATGCAATATAAGAGGTGAAGTACTTCTCTCCTCGAATGAAGAGCGGGACCTGAGTGTGATTGTTTCTGATGATGTTAAATGAGGTAATAAAGGTGACAGCGAAAGCCAGAAGGATGCTTGGGTGCATAGGGAGAGGAATGGCCAGCAGAAAAAAGGAGGTGATAGTGCCTCTGTATAAGTGTTTGGTGAGACTTCATTTAGAGTATTGTGTATAATTCTGGAGTCCATACCTTTAGAAGGAGCAGAGGGTGGCTACCAAAATTGTCGGTGGTCTTCATTATAAACCATTTAGGGACAGACTCAAAGATCTCAATATATATATACCTTGGAGGAAAGGCAGGAGAGAGGCAATATGATAGAGAAGTTTAAATACCTCTGTGGCATAAATGCACAAGAGAAGAGCCTCTTTCATTTGAAAGTAAATTATGCAACAAGGGGACATAGGATGAGGGTGAAAGGGGATAGACTCAGCAGGGCTGGCCCAAGGGTTTCTGCCACCCCGGGCAGAAACCCCAGCTGTGCCGTCACCCCATGGCAAACTGCACCGCCGATTCCATCTTGGGGGGGAGGCGGGTGGCAGTGGCAGTATTTTAAAAGTGGTGGCTTTGTGCCACCGCTTTGTTGCCTGTAGCAGGCTATCTGCTTCTCACATATGGCCTGCCGCCTCTGACCCCCCCTCCCCGTGACAGTAAGTTGTGTCGGAGGGGGATCAGAAGCGGCAGGCCATGTCTGCCGAAGCACATGTCCTGCAACAGGCAATGAAGTGGTGGCAAAAAAGCTGCCCACCTGGGTCGGCCACCTAGCTCTCCTTGTGGACAGGCCGGCCCTGCTCAGGAGTAATAGGCTGAAATATTTTTTTACAGAAAGAGTGGTAGATGCGTAGAAAGTCTCCCAGTGGAAGTAGTAGAGATGAGGACAGTATCTGAATTCAAGAGAGCATGGGACAAACACTGAAGATCTCTGAAGCAAAAATAAATAAATAAATAAGGGACTATTGTAGTTGATATGGAAGGGCAGACTGGTTAGGCCATATGGTCTTTATCTGCTGTCATGTTTCTGTCTTTATCTTTATTTCAATACTTTATAGACCGCCCATTGTCAGGACATTAGAGCGGTTTACATGTTTCTATGTTTCTATTAGCTGCTGGGAACCTACTGGTCACATTTCCAACCGCTAACATGAAGGCTTTGTATTTAATGAGCTTTGGTAATGCTCATTAAGGGCCCCTTAGAAGCCTAGGGAGACCAATATACAAAGGGGTTTATTCCGTTAGGAGGACCTGGAGAAACCCCACTGAGAGGGGTATTCAGCAGCACTAACTTTGCAGTAGCCCCAGGGCCGGATTTACCTTGAGTGAGGCCCTACGCCAACAAAAATTGTGGGCCCCCAGCAGGGGCGGCCCAAGGGGGGTGCGGGGCCTCATTTGCATAAGGGGCCTCATTTGCATAAATATTTGCATAATGTTACCATATACTAACTTTTAGTAAATGTGCCTCTTAATGAGTGTATGGATAAAGAAAGACTAAAATATTTCTACATTACTATAATCCAGTGCCAACTGCCAGACACATTAGGAACTACTACAAACACTGCCCATTTAGAACCCATAGCAAACCCGCCGTATCCTAACAGCACTACCAGGACTCACAAAGCACCATACTCTACCAATCAAAAGGCAACACTGCAAATATTAAACCAATACATTTCAGAGAACAACAATACATGACCTACTGGGGAAAGAGAACAAGTGGCAATGTCAAATAGGAATTATATAAACAGAACACCTCAGCTCAGTTACACATGCAGAACATAGACCATCACCAAACAAGTAATCACAATTTAGAAACAGGAAGACAATAATTAAACTGGGAATCCCAAAAGCCAAACTTGGAATGTACAACACTGTAGAAATAAAACTATACATTAATTTGCTGTTGTACTAAACAAAGCGCAGACGTTAATGATGCACATTTACCAGAGCTGACATATTCCAATTAATAAATTCAAAATAAAGAGAGATTTTTCTACCTTTTGTGCATTTTTTTCAGCTGCAATTGCTCCAGCCACTTTCTTCTGGTTTCTTCGTGTCTTCTGCTAACTCTCCATCGTCTGCTGTCCATTTGTCCTTTCTTCTCTCCTAGTTTTTTTCCATTCTCTCTCTACATCTGCTTTAACATACTAATCTTTCTCCTTTTGCTCTTTCCTCATTCCTATTTCATCCACTCAAATTTTACCCCTCCATCCTCAATCCCCACTTACTCTCCCAATACCCGGCCAATTGTAGATTTTTTATCCCTCCCACACAAAATATTTTTCCCTTCTCCATTTTACTCTTCCAGCCCCATCCCATTCTAATCCTCCCCCAACATCAGCTCCCTTCTAGTTCCAGCCTCACCCAGCATCCATTCCCTTCTAGTCCCTGCATCAGCCCATTTCCAGTCCTAGCCACCCATCAGCCCATTTCCAGTCCTAGCAACCCCCCAACCCAATACCAGTCCTAGCCCCCCATCAACCCACTTACAGTCCTAACCCCCCCATCACCCCATTTTCAGTTTAAGCCCCCCTATAACCCATTACCAGTCCTAACCCCCCATCAGCCCACTTCCAGTCCTAACCCCATCAACCCATTTCCAGTCAGCCCCCCATAGCCCATTGCCAGTCCTAACCCCCCTCCATCAGCCCACAGCCCATTACCAGTCCTAACCCCATCAGCCCACCTCCAGTCTTAACCCCCCCAGCCCATTTCCAGTCCTAGCCCCCCCCATAGCCTATTACCAGACAGCCCCCATCAGCCCACAGCCCATTACCAGTCTTAACCCCCCCAAAGCCCATTACCAGTTCTAAACCCCCCCAACAGCCCATTACCAGTCCTAACCCCATCAGCCCACCTCCAGTCTTAACCCCCCCAGCCCCTTTCCAGTCCTAGCCCCCCCATAGCCCCTTACCAGACAGCCCCCATCAGCCCACAGCCCATTACCAGTCTTAACCCCCGCAAAGCCCATTACCAGTTCTAACCCCCCCAACAGCCCACAGCCCATTACCAGTCCTAACCTCATCAGCCCACCTCCAGCCTTAATCCCCCAACCCATGTCCAGTCCCAGCCCCCGCCCCCCAATAGCCCATTACCAGTCGTACCCCCCCCCCCCCCCCCCGTCGGCCTAAAGTAAAATTTAATTTAAAAAAAAACCCTGCTGGCTGCCGCCGCGGGGCCCCCTCTGCTGCCGTGGCAGCATGGACTGACCCGCGGGGGCCCCCTCTGCAATGTCGGTCTGTCGGTCCCTCCCTCCGTGCAGGCTGTGAGAGGCGCGAAGGCAGACTGTCTCCTTCGTGTCTCTGTTAAGCCCGCAGGGGCTGATGGGAAATTTCCCATCAGCCCCTGCGGGCTTAACAGAGACGCGAGGGAGACAGTCTGCCTTCGCGTCTCTCACAGCCTGCACGGAGGGAGGGAGGGAGGCATCGAGCTTGCAGAGGGGGCCCCCGCGGGTCAGTCCATGCTGCCGCGGCAGCAGAGGGGCCCCCGCGGCGGCAGCCAGCAGGTTTTTTTTTAAATTTTATTTAAAAAAAAAACCTAACTTGTTCATTTTTGTGGGCCCTTGCCAGCTGTGGGCCCTACGCCATGGCGTACATGGCATATAGGTAAATCCGGCCCTGAGTAGCCCCTCTGACTACCATGGCACTGTCCAAACAGTGCCCAGGTAGTCTGTGGGTGGGCACAGTGCTTATCCGGTTAGTGGCTAATTGGATAAGTGCCCGCATAAAGCTAGGCTGCTTAAAAAGCTATCCTAACTTTATGCGATTCGCTATCCAGACAGCGGCTGAAGATCACTACTATCCGGATAGCGCTGGTGGTCAACGCTGAACCTGGATATTTAGCACCAGAGAATGTCCAGGCTCTGGTTCGGGTTCTGAATATTCAATTTCAATTTTGCCACGGTGGTCAGGCACTTTAAAAACGCTGCCCGTGGTAACTGAATATTGACCCATATGTTTTCAGATGAAAATTCATCCTGATTTAGGCGCTTAAAATTTATGCTCCTAAATCTAGGCCTATCATTCATTTGCCTAGATCTGTGAGCCTAATTTAGATGCCTAGTGCTGAAAACCATTACTAAGCTCCTAACCTCTTTTTCCCCACCCTAAATCCACCCCCATTGCCACTCACCTTTTTTGCTCCTAAATTTAGGAGTTCAGTGAAATTTTAAGTAAAAGTCTAGGCATGCAGCTGTAGTAAATATTCGCGGAGGCTGATTCAGGAGCATAGCTATCAAAGCTAGGAGCATAAACCGTTTCAATATTGGGTCCATCATTTCTGGTTCAGTAAAAGAGCTTCCACCAAATTTTAACTGCTAACTGATTTCTTAAAAGCAGAATTAGCAGAAATTGTCTTAAAGCTGCTTCACAGCAAATATATGAAATGGGCAAAGGCCAAATAGGAGTGGGCATAAAATTTAAAACATATCAATACTCTGGAAGGTCTGGTTGCGTTAGTTGGTGACCTATGCAAAAGACAGTGATGCTTGCTTTATAGACTATAAAATACTTCATAAAATTCAGTATATAGAACACCTAAAACTTGACATAAAATAGATGCCTTCACCTCCAAATCCTGCTGGTATAGTTGCACCCAGATAACGGCTTACTAACGTGTACTGTTTCAGGTAGCAGCAATTCTGTGGGTAAATGCTTAGCTCTTTAGGATTCATAAGAAGCACTGCAGTGGCCTGGAAGTTTGCATATGCATAACTAGTTTGGAGGCAGGGTAGATATCAGTGGGAAATATTGAATTGGAGTAGGAATAAGGCACTGGACACAGGTTCAGTGGGAATGGGATATGGGGTATGCACTTTCTGGTGGCCTATACTGTAGTATATGATAGATGCTTGTAAAGTTGACGGAGGACAAAGCACTTCCGTGCTGTCTGAGCCCCTTCGTCAGGATGCAAGATGACCACCTGGACTCTAGAAAACCAGCCAAAATTCCATACACAGGAGCATAGGTTCTACCTTGAATGGTGTGCTCAACCATAGGAATAAGGAATGGATTAAAGCAGAGCTTCCCAAATCTGTCCTATAGACCCCACAGCTTGCCATGTTTTCAGGATATCCACAATGAATATGCATGAGATAGATATGTATGCTTTGGAGACTCAGCATGTGCAAATTTCTCTCAGGCCTTTTAGCATTTAAAAATCAAGCTTGATAGCTATTTGGCTCTATTGCTTCTCGTTCGGTCTTATCCCAGCACCCCCTTTCTTTTGTGAATTGTGTTTTCTATCTTACATTCTTAAAGGCTGTGTTATTGATATTTTTTTACAGTGCATGATAAACACCCTGTTTTTAAGCATGTCCTTCCCCAAATTCATACCCAGCTATTAATGGTGTGTCCATGGCTGACATATGCCACTGCAGTATTTGCAAGAGGCTCGGCTAGGAACCAACAGAGTGCCGCCCAGATTTACTTATACTCATAATGCTAGGTGTGGTTCAAGAACAAAGTGTCTATATTTCTGCACGGGTGAAGGAATTGAAAATCAGATTCCCCCAAAATGAGATTTTAACGATTGTTTTAAATGAACTATTGTTAGTATTGCTGCTGTAAAGCTTTTCAGCTTTGGTGGGGAGACAGAGGTAAAGTTTGGGCAGTAAACAGGTTTACTATGGTCAGGGACTGCCCTTTAACCCTATCCTTTCTTGGCAAACAGTACCTATAGGGTGATTCATGAGCATGTGTGTGCAGACGTGTTGATAAGCTACAACTTTATGTTTGTCTTTTAATCTATAGAGAAGAAGAAGGCAGGCAAGTTTCAACCTTTCAGAAAGCTTTTTGGGAAAAAGAAGAAGAAAGATAGTTTGTCAGTACTGGAAGGAACTACGGTGAAACAAAGCCATTCCATTGGAGATCTCTGTGATAGCATTCTCTCCTCTGATGAAGAAACCAATGACAAGCTGAGGTAAGAGACAGACTTTGCGTAATCTAATCAGTCCGAAAGCAGTGAGACTTGTGAGAGGCTCAGAAATGTTGTTCTTGTTGAATTGGTAGGGAGAATTGTTGTGGTTGGTTTCGCTATTAAGCACCAGAAAGGTTTGTCATTGCAAATAAATCATCGTTGTCAGTGGTAGTACCAAGATTCCCCCCCCCCCCAGCTTAAGACAACTCAATGTTCCTAGAATGATGTGAGCAGTTACTACAACACCTCAGTATTCTGCCTTCTCTAGGATTGCGTCATGTATTATGGAGTGGAGGCATAGCGTTATGGTTGTAACAGTGTGCTACTAATCAGGACAGCAAGAGTTTGCATCCTATTGCTGTGCTCTATGACCTTGGACTTAACCCTCTATTGCCTTGGGTGCAAAATTAAATTGTAAGCCCTCTGGATTTGGGTAAATACCTGATGCTGCTACTGAAAAGGTATGAGCTAAATCCTAAATAAACTAGGGGAGGGAAAGGACATTAAGGGTTCAACATATAAGTTTTTCTGCCATACGTCTGAAGCAAATTTCAAACCTCTTTAAGTGGTTAAGATTATCTAAGGTAGGTGAGTGCTTTTGATTGTAAAGTGACTCTGGGGAAAAACAGTAGCACTGAGGTTGATTCCTTTAGGAGCAGAAGTTGATAGACTGCAGGGTGTGATTTGCTAACAGCGTCGTTCCTGGAAAAATTCCTCCAAGACAATGTATTTTTGTTAAACAGTGACTGAACTTGCAACAAAAAAACAACAACTTTTAACCAGTAAAGTAGATTTGTTTTGTATGTTATATGACAGACTCATGAAGGTCACTTACCCCTGAGTGCTCTGTTTAATTTTTAGAAAACAAAATCTGTTAAAATGAAAGAAATATTATATGGAAAGCTGTGAGGCATCAGATAGAATTAGACATCTGTTTCACGTGGTGCATACAATTTTTCAACGATGTCATTTTTCAAAAAGTGCTGTGGAATGTAAATTAGCAGCAGATAAAATAGGGCTGGGACATTTGGTTTCAGAAATAGGCAGATATAGCCTAGCTATGCTTTGCTACCAGTATGCTATTGTCTGAGTATTGGGCAACGTAACGCTTTTACACCCAGGCTACTGTAACGAGTACTGGGTTTCTGACTATTATCTTTATACAGCAGTGCTATAAAAGATAAATACTGATGCATCGCTACAGGGAAACAATGAATGATTAACATACAGTAGAGAGGAGTTCCCTACTTCAAAGAGTTTATGATCTAGGTCGGAAAGGAAAGAAACACACATGAAAGCTATCTAGAAGGGGCAGGTGCTGGTGCAGGAATGGAGAGGCGGTCAATCCCCGGGGGGTTGTAGATTTTAAAAAATTGTGGAACTTCTCTCTAAAGAAGCATATTTTCATGTGGGACTTGAAGAGTTTATTTATTAACATTCAGGTCACATCTCTCCAGTGGTAGTTCAAATCAAGTACAGTAGGTATGTCCCCCGTCTGCCAGCTGTTGCTCTAACCACTAGACTACTCCTCCACTCCCTGATGGAGAGAGAGGAAGCCCAGAATATTTCCCAGGGCAGCAACTTTCATAAGTTGCAGATGACAGAGAAAACTTGCTTTGTGGTGAGAGTGAGTTGAGAGGAGACGGGCCTGTACTCAGTGTATAATGCAGGAGGGACAGCACAAGAGATGAGAACTGAGATGGAGGTGGGAGCCTTGACAGGGAGAAGTGGAAGCAATTGAGGAGCCACTGGAGAGATTAAAGCAGTGGAGCGCAGAAGCAGACTAGGAGGTGCAGAGCACAATTCTTGATGCGTCATTCTGAATGGTTAAAAGCGTAAAACTATAAGATTTGCCATACTGGATCACACCAAAGATCCATCAAGCCTAGAATCCTGTTTCCAACAGTGGTCAATGCAGGTTACAAGTACCTGGCAGGGTCCCAAAAGGTAGACAGATCCCATGCCGCTTATCACAGCGGCCGTAGGGAAGAGAAAATTGAAGTAGTCAAGGAGGAAGATGCTATTAGTGTAGATTGTAGATTTGGCTGTGAAGGAGGCTTGGAAAGGCTGGATTTTGGCTGTACTAAGAAGGGTCACAATTTGCTAAGGCAGCACATATGATGGTAATGGGACTGAAAGACTCGGAGAATGGTAGTGGTTTGCACTGTGAAGAAGGGCAGGAGCAGGGAACAGGAAAATGAGGAGCTTGGCTTCTGATACATTGATGTTAAGATGTCCATGAAAATATAACACAACGTACAATGGGTCTAAAATGTTTCTGAATGAATATATCCAATAACTAAATCTATATAACTTCTCATTCAACCTGTTCAACAGAGTTATAATATCTGAAAGAGTTCTCCAGCTGATCTCAGATCAATACGTGCATCACTCTCACGTTTCAAAGAAACTTCAACGGTGTGCCGATTTCACATCAAGGATCTGCTGAGTTTTCTATTTATCTTATCAAACACACTTGCCAGTAGTTTCAAATTAGTAATCAAAATGGGGCCCAGCACACTTCAGCATAGAAAGTTTGTTGCTACTTGGCTATTGTCCAAATCCCTTCAAGTTAGCGATGCATCTGGGCTCTAAGCTCGAATGTTGTAAATATAAAAATTACTTAGCTTAGTAATCAAAATGGGGCCCAGCACACTTCAGCATAGAAAGTTTGTTGCTACTTGGCTATTGTCCAAATCCCAACGCTAATAATATTGGCGCCTTGCGGTTCACACTGAGGCGGTTCATCAGGGGAATGTGCTGGGCCCCATTTTGAAGTGTGCTGGGCCCCATTTTGATTACTAAGCTAAGTAATTTTTATATTTACAACATTCGAGCTTAGAGCCCAGATGCATTGCTAACTTGAAACTACATTGCTAATTTGAAACTACTGGCAAGTGTGTTTGATAAGATAAATAGAAAACTCAGCAGATCCTTGATGTGAAATCGGCACACCGTTGAAGTTTCTTTGAAACGTGAGAGTGATGCACGTATTGATCTGAGATCAGCTGGAGAACTCTTTCAGATATCATGAAAATATAACGGCAAGGTAAATCAGAACATCAGATCTGAATAGGTTGGATCAGGTGTTGAATAAAAGAAAGATCTGTCTGTTCTCAGTATAAAAGTGAAAGCTGAAAATGAATAGCTGAGGTTGCTCAGTGAAAGTGAAAACATCCTAGGACTGAACCCTGAGTGGAATTTCTCTAAGCAGGGAAAGTGCTAAATAGGAGAAATGAGAGATGGAAATAACAGAAGACAGACTGAAGAGGAGGAAAATAGAGTGATTCTTATGCGATAAGGATTGTCAGTAGAGTCAAAATGTTCAGGAAAGTCTTTTTTAATAGCATTTTATTTGACACAAAATAAAAAAACAGTATTTGTTTTTATGAGCATATATGACCTGTGCCCAATTTTAATTTTTAAATGTAGAAATTAGGAACAACAAAAAAGTTGTGACTAACTTTCCAGAGTCATCCCAGGGAACTAGAATGACCTCATCTCTGTGAAGTGGGGAAGGGTGAGCTGGTGTGAACTACTGTTGGCATATAGATTTTATTTAAGACTGTGATGAACTGAATGCAGATAATATCAGTGTTTCGGGAGTGCTGAATGCAAGCTTGTTTATTTAACCATTCTTTTATACTGCTTTATCATTTTAGTCAAAGTGGTTTACATTGTAACTTAACCTTGGACAGGGACATTAAACAGGGACATTGATAACTTGGATTCTTCTGTGGCAATGGAGGGTTAAGTGACTAGCCCAAGGCCACAAGGAGTGCTAGTGGGTATCAAACCCTGGTCTTTAGGGTCCCAAGCTAGTGCTCTAACCATTAAACTACTCCTCCACTCAAAATTTCTAATAATTTGTATGTCTTGTTATGTTTTATTATTGTTCTTATTATTGGGTTTTACATTGTGCTCCATCTTGTTGGTTGTTGAAAGATGGACTATCCATTTTTGTTATTAAACTTAAGCTTAAAACCAGCAAAACTTTGCTTAATTTTTGCATGCTAATTTAGCATCATATCTAATAATTTTCATAAATTCCATTTTGTTCTTAAATTTGAAGGTCAAATTTTCTGTGTGGAATGCTGATTAATTGCAAAGTATCACAGTTGTCTTCATTTTGATAAAATAATTAGCTGGTCATGTGCTCTGAGGCTTTGGTGACAAACTAGCTAACTTAGTACTGGAGGGAATGATAGATCAAAAGAGAGAGGGAGAGGGCAACAGAGAGCAAATTGGGGTCAACATGAAAAAATAGTCAAGATCCAGAAACGGGCGTAAAAAGAGAACTGAGCTCAGAGAAAACTGATGCTCCAGAATTGCCAGCTTTCAACACGTTTCCTCTTATAATAATTAAAAATGTAATTTAGTACAGTGAAACTGTGGCAAGGAAAGGAATGCATCGTCACGTGTCTAAGCTGCATAAATGTTCTAAGCAGTTGAGACAAAATCAACTATGCTGTTAACTGCTACAAAATTATAGTTGAGAAGGGGGGAGGATAAAGCAACTTGGCCGAAGTCAGAAAGATCTCTCTGTTTGCTACTTATCTACAGCACTAATAGACTCACACAATGCAGGAGTCTACCAAAAATTCTGCATAAGGCTAAATCTTCATGGGGACGCCAACCCAACAATTATTCTGGCAAAACAAGAAAGTAGAATACCTCCAAATATTTGAAGATTAACACAGGACAGAGATTTTGTAGACACCAGGAAAAAAAAGGTTTTAAGTTCCATGCTCTAATCATAGCACCCACCAGCTGCCTCGTTGTATCATTCAAATATAAAGAAAGGGTGGTGCAGTGCTATGGGTCACCCAATACCTCAGAGTAATTGCTGATAGTGAAAGATTAGCTGTTCTCCTTAAGGTCATACATAAAAATGAAAATTGTGGGAGTTATAAAGCAAACGAGGTGACTGCAGAATGTGAGCCACATAAATTGATCACATTCTTTTCTAATTTATGCTCCCCAGAGAGATGGATGTGTGGGGATTGGGAAGGAGAATCCTTGAATTGCTGTGAGCATGTGCCTGTGAATCTTATACAACGGGGTTGTTTTCTTAGCAATATTCAGTTTCACTCGATTTGGAGCGGACGGTAGAATAATTAACACTTTATTGTTGAAGATATCTGCTTGGCTTAAGACCAACAGGTTGAAACTAACTTCAAAGAAGACGGTGGTCCTCCTCCTTTTCTGACATTATTATTGAGGGGGCATGTATCCAGTTAAGACCCAAATCTGTAATGTGGGCATCCTGTTGGATATCTTTCATATCTTTAAGGCCCAAACTGAGGTTACAGTTAAGACTGATTGCTTTCGCTTGTGAAAAATTTGATGTTTTGATGCCTCAGAAGGATTTTCTATCAGTAGTGTATGCCATAGTTCTGTTGCAAGTTGATTTCTGGAATTCACTATACATGGGCCTTTTTCAGAAAAGGTCCCAAGACCAGTGCGAGAGTTCCTGCACTGTGTAATGTCAAAGTCATTAAGAGACATACGGTGCAGAGAGGAAAGCTGAACTTCTGTTTTGACAGCGGGGGTGGGGGGGGGGGGAAAGGGGCATGAAATTTCTGAGTGCCACAGGGAAATTTCTAGTCACCATAGTGACTTGGCACCTGGAGTTTGTCTAGCCTAGTTTTTCTCCCTGGCACTTTCTTCTGAGCACTTGATCCTCCTACCTAGACCCTAGTGACCCTTTTCTTTGAGCCTGGGGCCTCCTCCATGAGCCCCAACGCATCTAAGGAAATACAGAGAAGAAAGACCCAGAAACAAATCCAACGCTTGAGTTTTGATAAAACATGCCCCTTTCCTGACACCTCCCCTTGGAGACTGTCATCCATCTTTTCTCCCATACTAACATTGCTGCTTTCAGAACCTGAGGGAACTCTTCCAAGGGGAACATGTTGACTCCAGGGCTGGATTTAAGAAGCTGGCACCCATAGGTAGGACTGGAGAGCTAGGGAGAGATAAGGTTTCTCCCCCAGATATTAGAGAGCGCAGTCTTATGATGCCAATGCCTAAATCCGGGCCTGGTTAACTTTCCTACATGTTGTAAAGGATTTTTCTTTTAATTTATGCTGTGCTTTAATCAAATATGTATCGTATCCAAATGCTTGTCCCGTGTTACGTAATCATTGACTAATCAAAATGTAAAACTGAAATCTCAATGTACCGTACAATACATTATGATTCTGTAAAGTAAACCGCTGCTGATCGTAGGAAGCAGCGGTATACAAGTGTTTACTAAATAAATAAAATAAAAAATAAATAAATAAATAAAATATGGTCTTGTTTTTCTAAGCTATTGTGTTCTCTTCTCATGTTAAGCTAGAATAAAAAACAAAAAACAATGAGAAGAGATGACAGTCGGGATAGTGATGAGCAGAACTGCTGTGGCTGTTTCCAGGCTTTGGGCATTGTGTGTAGCCTTTATAGCTGTTGCATTGGCACTTCTGGGCAAGGAGCAGTAGGCTCTGCATGAAAGTAAGTCATAAGAGCATAAGAACATAGGATATGCCATACTGGGTCAGACCAAGGTCCATCAAGCCCAGTATTCTGTTTCCAACAGTAGCCAATCTAGGTCATACGTACCTAGCCATGTCTAGGGTGTCAGGCTTGAGGGTGCTTGTGTAAATCCAGGCCGGGCAGTTTACTGCACAGAAATTGAAGCCTCTAAAGCACATACTGAGACATCCAAAGTCCCGAGAGAAACAGCAACATGGGGACTTGAACAGGTCAGCAAGTGGTAGCGGTAGGAGGTAGGAAACAGGAATGCAGGCACCATGATCTACATCTTCCCAGATTTCAACAGGAGAGGAGGGATAGAGGAGAAGCGGGCTGTGGGATCTTCTGCTGGTGGGAGACTGAGGAATCCAGGACTAGGCCTGCTAAATTTTAGTACTTGGGGAGCCAACACCATGCATGACTACTCCTGCAACTAAAATGCTTGCAATGGCTGCCCAGGCTTTTCTTCTAGTATTCTGTACAATCCCAGTTTAAACTGCTAGTGAAACATCATAGTAACATAGTAAATGACAGCAGATAAAGACCAGTATGGTCCATCTAGTCTGCCCAGCACGATGGCAAGAGTAGGTGCACCTGCCGCTCCATGCAGGCCACCCCTCCCCACGTCCCTGTTTAGGGGTGAACCCACCACTCCACGCAGGACACTCCTATTTGTTGAGAAATTAGATGGTTCAGTTTATTTTGATTTTATCCTGTTGCTGTAAAGGGATCCACTGTGTCTGTCCCATGCCATTTTGAATTCCGTCACCGTGTTTGCCCCCACCACTTCCATCGGGAGGGCATTCCAAGCATCCACCACCCTTTCTGTGAAAAACTATTTCCTGACATTGCCTTTCAATTTACCACCTTGCAGCTTTTTGTTATGCCCTCTAGTTTTACAGTTTCCCCATCTTTAGAAGAGGTTTGTTTGTTCATTATTTCCCTTTAAGTATTTAAAGGTCTGAATCATATCTCCCCGGTCCCTCCTCTCCTCCAAAGTGTACATGTTTAGGTCTTCAAGTCTCTTCTCATAAGGCTTCTGATGCAGGCTCCAAATCATTTTGGTTGCTTTCCTCTGAACAGTTTCCAGTCTTTTTACATCCTTTGCAAGATACGGTCTCCAAAACTGAACACAGTACTCCAAGAGAGGCCTCACCAGTGATTTCTACAGTGGCATAAGTACCTCTTCCTTTCTGCTGGTGATTCCTCTTTGTATGCAGCCCAACATCCTCCTGGCTTTTGCCACCGCCTTGTCGCACTGTTTTGCCACCTTGAGATCTTCAGAAATAATCACACCAAGGTCCTTCTCCTGATCTGTGCACACCAACCTCTCGCCCCCTATCACGTACATTTCCCTTGGATTTCTGCTACCCAAGTGCATGACTCTGCACTTCTTTGCATTAAATCTTAATTGCCAAGCATTAGACCATTCTTCCAGCTTTTGTAGATCTTTCCTCATGTTAACCACTCCCTCGGGGGAGTCCACTCTGTTGCAAATTTTCGTGTCATCTGCAAAAAGACAGACTTTTCCATTCAGTCCTTCAGCAATATCACTCACAAATACATTGAACAGTGCCGGGCCCAGGACCGACCCCTGGGGCACCCCGCTAATCACCTTCCCTTCATCCGAGTGAGCTCCATTTACCATCACCCTCTGTCGTCTGTCAGTCAACCAATTTCTGATCCAATTTACCATCTTAGGATCCATCCCAAAGCTACTGAGTTTATTGATAAGCCTCCTATGAGGAACAGTATCAAAGGCTTTGCTGAAATCCAGGTAGTTGACATCCATCACATGCCCCTGATCTAGCTCCCTGGTCACCCGGTCAAAGAACTCAATCAGATTTGTTTGGCAAGATCGTCCTTCGGTAAAACCATGTTGCCTCGGGTCTTCCAACCTATTGGTTTTGAGAAAGTTCACTATTCGCTCTTTCAGGAGCTCCTCCATTACTTTTCCCGCCACCAAGGTAAGGCTCACGGGCCTGTAGTTTGACACTTCTTCCCTGTCACCACTTTTGTGTAGAGGTATGACATCAGCCGTTCTCCAGTCCTGAGGAACCTCTCCTGTTTCCAAGGATCTGTTGAAAACATCCTTTAACGGCCCGGCAAGAACCTCTCTGAGCTCTTTCAGTATCCTGGGATGTATCCTATCCGATCCCATGGCCTTGTCCACTTTCAGTTTCACAAGTTTTTCCAACACATCATCTTCTGTGAATGGCGTTGTATCTACTTCATTCCCATTTTTATATTTGGGAGTCACAGGTCGTCCTTCTCCAGGACTTTCTTTAGTAAAACCAGAGCAGAAGTATTCGTTTAGCAATTTTGCTTTTTCAATGTCACTTTCCACGAGTCCGTTCGCAGCACTTCTGAGTTCTGCAATTCCACCTCTGATCTTCTTCCTTTCCCGATATATCTGAAGAAGGTTTTGTCGCCACACTTAACATCTTTAGCCATCTTTTCCTCTGCTTTTGATTTATGCTATCCTTTCTTCTCTCTTTGTCTCTTTGAGTTTGATCCTGTATTCATTTCTGTGTTCCTCTGTTTGTGAGCTTTTGAATTTTGCAAAAGCTGTGTTTTTTGCCTTTATTTGAGCAGCCACTTCTTTGGAAAACCAAATAGGTTTTCTTCTCCTCTTGTTTTTGTTTACTTTTGTTACATATTTATTTGTTGCCCCTTTTATTGCCACCTTTAGTTTAGCCCATAGCTATTCCACTTCCCTTATCTCCTTCCACCCTGTCAGCTCCTCCTTTAGGTACTCAGCCATTTTATTGAAATCGGTGTTTTTGAAGTTTAGGACTTTGAGCTTGCTATGATTGGCCTATACCAGGGGTCGGCAACCCGCGGCTCCGGAGCCGCATGCGGCTCTTTCTCACCTTTGCCGCGGCTCCGGAGCACACTGCCGGCTTTAAACGTCGCGTTATGGGCTCCCTGTCAGCTCCCTCCCTTCTTCTGCAGCCGCGGTTCCCTGTCTCTTAGGGAACCGCGGCTGTGCTTTTAAAATCATCTCGGAGCCCTTCCTGTCTTGACGGGCTCCGTGCAGCATTGTCCCGCCTCTAAAGGAAGTTTTGGAGGCGCACGGAGCCCGTCAAGACAGGAAGGGCTCCGAGATGATTTTAAAAGCACAGCCGCGGTTCCGTAAGAGGCAGGGATCTGCGGCTGCAGAAGAAGGGAGGGAGCTGACAGGGAGGGAGGGAGCAGATATGAATGGATGGATGGATGGATGGAGGGGAGGGGGGGGGCTGACATGGTGGGAGGGAGCAGATATGAATGGATGGTTGGTGGGGGGCTGACATGGAGGGATGGAGGGGGCTGACATGGAGGGAGGGGGGCTGATATGAATGGATGGAGGGAGGGGGGATGACATGGAGGGATGGAGGGGGCTGACATGGAGGGAGGGAGCAGATATGAATGGATGGAGGGAGGGGGGCTGACATGGAGGGATGGAGGGGGCTGACATGGAGGGAGGGGGGCTGACATGGAGGGATGGAGGGGGCTGACATGGAGGGAGGGAGCAGATATGAATGAATGGAGAGAGGGGGGCTGACATGGAGGGATGGAGGGGGCTGACATGGAGGGATGGATCGAGGGGGGCTGACATGGAGGGATGGAGGGGGCTGACATGGAGGGAGGGAGCAGATATGAATGGATGGAGGGAGGGGGGCTGACATGGAGTGAGGGGGGCTGACATGGAGGGATGGATCGAGGGGGGCTGACATGGAGGGAGGGAGCAGATATGAATGAATGGAGGGAGGGGGGCTGACATGGAGGGATGGATCGAGGGGGGCTGACATGGAGGGATGGAGGGGGCTGACATGGAGGGAGGGAGCAGATATGAATGGATGGAGGGAGGGGGCTGACATGGAGGGAGGGAGCTGATATGAATGGATGGAGGAGGGAGGAGGGAGGGGGGCTGACATGGAGGGATGGAGGGAGGGGGGCTGACATGGAGGGATGGAGGGGGCTGACATGGAGGGAGGGGGGCTGACATGGAGGGAGGGAGCCGATCTGACTGAATGGAGGGCGGGGGGCTGACATGGAGGGATGGATCGAGGGGAGCTGAGATGGAGGGAGGGAGGGGGCTGACATGGAGGGAGGGAGCAGATATGAATGAATGGAGGGAGGGGGGCTGACATGGAGGGATGGATCGAGGGGGGCTGACATGGAGGGAGGGGGGCTGACATGGAGAGATGGATCGAGGGGGGCTGACTTGGAGGGTTGGAGGGGGCTGACATGGAGGGTGGGAGCAGATATGAATGGATGGAGGGAGGGGGGCTGACATGGTGGGAGGGAGGGGGCAGACATGGAGGGAGGGCGCGAGGAGGGATGGATGGAGGGAGGGGGGCTGACAGGCAGGGAGGGAGCTGAGATGGAGGGAGTGAGGGGGGCTGACATGGAGGGATGGAGGGGGGCTGACATGGAGGGGGCTGACCTGGAGGGGGCTGACATGGAGGGATTGGGGCGGCGGGCTGACATGGAGGGAGGGAGCTGATATGGATGGATGGAGGGAGGGGGGCTGACATGGAGGGATGGAGCACTGGTAATGGGGTTGAGGGGACGAGCACTGGAAATGAGCTGATTAGGGGAGGCTAGGACTGGTAATGAGCTGATGGGGGGTAGGACTGGTATTGGGCTGATTAGGGGAGGCTAGCACTGGTAATGGGGTTGAGGGGGGATTAGCACTGGAAGCGAGCTGATTGGGGGGCTTTGACTGGGCATGGGCTGATTGTGGGGAGGGGAGGATAGAGCTGCTGGCCCTGGAAGATAACTGGGGGCTAAGGCTACAAATGGGCTGATATGAGGGGATGGGAGAATGGAACTGGATCTGAGAGGGGCTGCCATGGTATTTGTACTAGAAGGGACTGGTCAGTGGGGAAGGAGGGGGACTGGAAGGAAATGGACACCAGTGGCAATCATGGGAATGCAAGTTGACATTGGAAGGTACTGGGAGTGAGGACTGGAAAGGGGCTGATATTGGGGAGGGTTACTGGGACTGGAAATAGGCTGATGGAAAGAAGTGAAGAGAAAACGAAAGAAGAGATAAGAACTGGCAGATGGACCATAGACCACAGAAAGAGAGCTAAGAGAAGACAGGAAAGCAGAAGCCTCAGATCGGGACCAGCATGATCAAAGAATAAATTGGTCAGACAACAAAGGTAGAAAAAATAATTTTATTTCATATTAGTGATTTGACTACAAAATCATCATAATTTTGAAATCAAATATTGTTACTTCTTGTTGTTATATTTTCTGGCGTATTTTTTTTGGTGTGCGAAGGAAGAGGGGTAGTCTTATACGGCGAGTATAGGCCAAACACCTATATTTTAACAGGAAAAGTAGGGGGTCGTATATAGCATTAAGGTAAGAAACAATATATGCAGTGTTAGATTTGTTTTAAATGTCGCAATGGTTTTGCGGCTCCCAGTTTTTTTTTTCCCTTCGGAAACGGGTCCAAGTGGCTCTTTATGTCTTAAAGGTTGCAGACCCCTGGCCTATACCATGGCTTTTATCTCAAACCACACCGTGTGATGATCGCTGCTGCTCACAGGGGCACTCACACAGACATTCGACATACTATCACCGTTGGTGAGCACTAAATCCAGCGTTGAGCCAACCCTGGTTGGTTCCATCACCATTTGTCTAAGTAATGCATCTTGGAGAGCATCCATGATTTTTTTGCTTCTTTCCAGATTTGCAGAAGGAGTAATCCAATCCAATCAGGTAGATTAAAGTCACTCAGTATGATCGCTTCCCCCTTTGTGGCTATCTTAGCAATATCTATAATCAATTCATTATCTATCTCTTCAATTTGTGTCGGAGGTCTGTAGACTACAGCAGTATGGATGACAGTGCCATCTCCTCTTTCCAACACAATCCAGAATGCTTCTTTTTTTCCCCATGCCCCCTGCATTTCAGTAGCTTTAATATTTCCCTTGACATACAAGGCTACTCCTCCTCCTCTTCCATTTTTTCTGTCTCTTCTGAATAGATTATAGCCAGGTATGGCTATATCCCAATCATTCTATTCATTTAGCCATGTTTCTGTAATGGCCACAATGTCCAAATCCATTTCCACCTTTAGGGCTTCCAGGTCCGGAACTTTGTTCGCTAAGCTTCGAGCATTTGTGTTCATTGCTTTCCAGCATTTAACTGGCTTATGTGTATTTAGCATTGATTTTGTTCTTTCCTACATCTTCCCACTTGTTTTTGATGTGTGGTTTATTTCAAGGTTTTATTATTATGATATGATATGGTGTGAACCCCACATTAAAGTCGGGAGTTAGGACTACATTCCTAAATCTAAATATTTTAGGCCCATTTCTGCATTATAGAAGAGAATTGCGCACTCCGAGGCATGTTTTCTAAAATGCGCTAATGGTTAGCTTCGGGTTACCATGTGCTGAATGTGCTGCAGTAATCATTGTCATACTAACCCCTTGGCATGAATTAGGATGGAGACTGGGTAGTTCAGTGGGTGGAGTGTATGTGTTGCGGTTAGAGTTGGCGTCCTTAGTGCACACTAACCGGCAATGTTGCGGTTAGCATAGGTGCACTTACTGCCATCTCAACGGTGGTATACTGGGCAGTCCTCTATGTGTTAGAGTGCGTAGGATGCGACCCCTGTGCTAAATTTTGGGGCTTAATGCACTACCTCCTTTTAATTAGCATGCCCCTCAGTTATTCAAGGTGCATAAATAGCATTAAAAACTAATGTGTTTTTTTATTCACAAATCCTTCACATGGCAGTCAGAAATTAGGAAAATACAGACCAGATCATTCATATTTGCACTGCTCTCCTGAAAGTTTGAATGTCTCCCTGATCAACCTTTTTTTGTTCCTTTCTCAGAAATATCATAAAAAAGGTTTGTCCTTCCTCTGTCTGTCTCTTTTGGTATTGCATCATACCTTATTACTAGCTCTAATGAAAGCATGTGAAAATCAGAATAGTAGTCTCCATAGAGCCTCCCCTTATATTTACCTTCTTTTTTAATATTTTTTTTTGTATATGAAAATAATTATAAAAGTGAATACAAGAAATACAGAAAAACGAAAAGATCAGGATCAAAAGACTTAACCACAAAATATATAACTACTGATGTAACACTCAAACCCATAACACGGAGGACTGCTGTACCTAATAAATAAATATAACAAGCAAAAAGTAAAGAAAAAAATAGTCTGGTGGACAAACGGCTAATAAAAAAAGACCCTCTTAATCTAAATTGCTTAGCAGAAACCTTAAAGAAAAAAAATAATAAAGTCAACCATTTTTCCCAGAGAGGAAACTTTCAAGGTGTGCTGGATCAAAAAAGTGTAAAGTGTCCAATGAAACGTCACCAGGCATTTACAAGGAAATTTAAGAAAAAAAGTGGCACTCAAGGAAAGCACTGTGGTTTTTAGACCTAGAAAAACTTTCCTTTGCAATTGAGTTGCCTTGAAGATGTCAGGGAAAACATTAATCGGTTGCCCACAGAAGAAAACTTTTCTTTTTTGAAAATGCATGTTCAAAATGTTACTTTTATCTAGCAAAGAAGAAAAAACTACAAGCAACTTGGCCCTAGTAGGACTCTCATCTACTGAGGATTCTAAAAAAGCTGATAGATATAAACTATCAACAGAAGGAAGTTCATCCAAACCATCTGCCTCGTTATCCAAGACCTTTGTCCCCTTTGGAATGTAATATAAATTCATAGGTTTCACTATAACTGGATCTGCAAAACATAATACCTCTTTTAAATATTTTTGAAACAACATATGCCACAAGATTTCTGCGTAAGGACTATTTAAGAACTATGCGAATTCTCCATTGATTTTTGTTGTCTATAAATGACCAGGGATTCCTTAACAGAAGATACAGAATGTGCTTATAATGTGGAGATCTGAGTCTTCAATTTTCCACAGGTAGCACCTAAATCTTTCAGTTTCAAATCTTGTTCGGTCATTTTAGCAACAGTAAATGTAGAAATTTGCTCAAATGAGCCTCTTAATTCTAATTCAGTGCAGGAAATGATTTGCAGCATGTCTTTAAGAGAAATGTCTTCTGGAGGCGATGAAATAAAAGCAGGCAAAGAATGCTGAATAGGTTTAGGCAATTGAGTCTTATATTTATGTTCTAACTGAGAATACTGTGAAACGGGCCTGGACTTTGATCTGAATAATTTACTGGCTGAATGTTGGGTAGTGTAGTGGGTCCTCTGATTTTTAGGGCAAAGGGTGACCCTAGAGTTCAGGTACAGAACAAAACTGCTGGTGTTTGTGCTAACTGCTACTCTCTTCTTTTCCCATGCACAGCATATTGATAATTTAATTTAATTTAACTTAATTTCATTTAGTGTATTCATTTATAGCCTACTTAAATACAAAGAAGTTCTATGCAGGTTGCAAAAAAGACTTATTATTCCAGTTACAATTGAATACAATAAATCTACAGCCATGAAATCAGTTAGTAATACATCTTGGTGAAAATTCTATTTATTCACTAAGAATTTCCTAAATAACTTTTTTTAGCATCTATCTAATTCCCTAGGGGTTTTCATGATACTTCTTCATACACTCCTTGTGACAAGACACGGAAATTCAACCAGAGAAATAACAAGGGAGCTCAAAAGTAAGTTGGATAAAAATACCCATTTAATGGGTGCTCCCCATACAAACAAAAATATGCAGAACCAAGGCAATGAAAAGAATCAGACATACGGCCTCAAAAACAATGTTAAATAATGGCAAAAAGTATCAGACTGGCTCACAGTTCCTTGCTCTCTGCGACATCTTGCTCACGTCCTTCTCACTTTTCGTCTCTCCTGGGTTTCCTGTATATTCAGGTACCTGTACAGTATGCATGACTTCCTTGCCTTCTCCTCGTTGCAGCCAGCTTGTGGAACATTTCTCCTCTCCTCTCAATACACCTTATGTGCTCTGTGCAATCAGTGGCGACTGATTGCAATGGCAATCACCCTTTCCATTTACAATGCAATGCAACACAACACTCAAGTGTTGCATTGGTGTGGAGGAGTAGCCTAATGGTTAAGAGCTCTGGCTTGGGAACCAAGCAACCAGGGTTCAATTCCCACTAGCACTCCTTATGGCCTTGGGCAAGTTATTTAACCCTCCATTGTCTCAGAAAAATCCAAGTTATCAATATCCCTGTTTAATGTACATTATCAAGTTTAAGTTACAATATTACAATCCTTCTAGACTATCTGAAAATATTACTCACTACGGCAGTAGATATCACTCATTGGGATGGCCTACTCTTGACGTCTCTGAAAGAAGGTATACCCAGGAGTTACATGCTCCCACTAGACTACAAGTGCATTTGTTCCGTGGCTCCTCATTACTTTCTCTATTATCTCTCCATACACCTTGAGAACTCTGCTCATTAGCCAAATCACTCTCATCTGTGCCCTTCTCTTTCACTGCCAACTCCAGACTTCATTCCTTCCACCTTGCTGTACCATATGCCTGGAACAAACTAACTCAGTAGGAACGTCAGGCTTCATCTCTGGTCCTATTCAGCCTCTTTGAAGCTGCTTTTAGATCCTAACTCGCTTATTCTCCTGCTTACCACCCATTTGTGTTATAAGCATTCTCCCTTAAATTTGCACTAGTCCTCTGTTTATTGTCTTTGTCTGTTTGTTGTGTTTGATTGTCTTGAATTGATTGTAAGTTCTATTGAGCAGGGACTATCTCTGATGTGTATATGTACAGCGCTGAATATGTCTTGTAGTGTTATACAAGTGTTTAGTAATAATAGTAGGAACAATTTCTTCACAGAAAGGGCAGTAGATGTATGAGTAGAGGTGGTGGACATGAAAACTGAATCAAAATTCAAGAAAACCTGGGATAAGCACAGAAGATGTGAGAGTACGAGAATAAACCCTTTCAATTAGACTCTGTGTTATTCCTTCAGGAAAGGATAGGGAATATGGGTCTTGTGGTTGTTGTTGTTAAGTGCCGTCGAGTCGGAGTCGACTCATGGCGACCCTCTGGATAGCTATCCTAAATTGTGTTCGGTCTTCAGTCAGGTGGCTTATTGTTGACAGACTGGTACCCGTAGCTGCTGTTATTGTATCGATCCATCTCATTGCTGGCCTTCCTCTTTTGCGTTGACCTTCTATCTTACCAAGCATGATGTCCTTCTCTAATGATCTCTCTCTCTGCATGATGTGTCCAAAGTATGAAAGTCGAAGTCTTGTCATCTGAGCTTCTAAAGAAAGCTTAGGTTTGATCTCCTCTAGTACAGACTGGTTTGTTCTTCGGGCAGTCCATGGTATACACAGTATTCGCCACCAGCACCATAATTCAAAGGCATCAATTTTCTTCCTGTCTATCTTTTTCACTGTCCAGCTTTCACATCCATATGATGATATTGAAAATACCATGGCTTGAACAAGTCGAATCTTTGTATGGAGAGAGACATCTCTGCTCTTGAGAATCTTATCTAGGTCTTTCATAGCCATTCTGCCAAGAGCAATGCGTCGTCTGATTTCTTGACTGCTTGTTGCTTCTTTATTCATAGTTGATACAAGTAGGTTAAAGTTATTCAAGATTTCAATTTCTTCTCCTTCGACGATGAACCTGTTGATTATGCCAGTTGTCATGATCTTTGTCTTCTTTACATTAAGGTGCAGGCCCATTTTGAGACTATGTTCTTTGATTGTGAGAAGCAAATGTTTCAGATCATCTTCACTTTCCGCCAGTAATGTGGTATCATCAGCATAGCGAAGGTTGTTGATGAGTCTTCCACCAATCTTCACACCTCTGTTGTCTTCATACAATCCTGCTTCTCTGATGATTTGTTCTGCATATAAATTAAACAGGTAGGGGGAAAGTATGCAGCCTTGTCTTACACCTTTGCTTATTTTAAACCATTCTGTTTCTCCTTGTTCTGTTCGAACTGTTGCTTCTTGATCAATGTACAGATTGTGCAAGAGAACGATCAGGTGTTCTGGTATACCCATGCTTCTTAATGTGGCCCAGAGTTTCTCATGGTTTACAGAGTCAAAAGCTTTGCTATAGTCGATAAAGCACAAATAGATATCCTTTTGGTATTCTTTAGTCTTTTCAAGGATCCATCTCATATCCGCAATGATGTCTCTCGTTCCTCGCCCTTTTCTGAACCCTGCTTGCACTTCAGGAAGTTCTTGTTCCAGGTATGATTGTAGTCTCTTTTGAATAATCTTCAGTAGAATCTTGCTGGCATGTGGGATCAGAGCGATTGTGCGATAATTTCCACAGTCAGTTGGATCACCTTTCTTTAGTATTGGTATAAACACAGATCTTTTCCAGTCAGTTGGCCATGATGCTGTCTTCCATATTTCTTGGCAGAGCCTTGTAAGTATGGTAACAGCTGCATCAGATTGCTGTAATACCTCTATGGGAATGCAATCAATGCCTGGTGCTTTGTTCTTTGATAAGGCTTTCAATGCTGCTTCAACTTCTTCTTTCATCACCAATGGTTCCAGATCATAAGGTACAGGTTCAAATGGCTGTTGGTCCACTTGATCTTTATCATATAAAAACTCTGTATATTCCTTCCATCTTTTCTTGATCTTCTCAGCATCATTCAACATAGAACCTTGAGCATCTTGTAACATTCCAATTCGAGGCTGGAACTTTTTCTTTAACTCTCGTAGCTTTAGGAAAGCTGATCTTGTTCTTCCTCTAATAGTTTCTGCTTCTATTTCCTTGCATGCGTCATTGTAGTACTTTTCCTTGTCCTGTCTTGCTGCACGTCGGAAATCTCTGTTGAGTTCTGGGATTGTCTTTCTTTCTCCTCTGGCTTTAGCTTCTCTGCGTTTCTGGGCAATTTTCAGAGTTTCTTCCGTCATCCATTTTGGCCATTTTTTCTTTTTTACCTTTTGTAGAGACTTCTCGCTTTCTTCCAACACAACCTTCTTGATGTCATTCCATAACTCTTCTGGAACTCTATCATTTGTATCTAAAGCAGCAAATCGATTTTGCAGGCAGTCTTTAAATTCCAGTGGTATATTCTCAAGGTCATATTTTGCTGCATTCATGAGTGGTTTGCTCTTTTTCAGCTTTAGCTTGAGTTTGCATACTAGTAGTTGATGATCTGTACCACAGTCAGCTCCAGGTTTTGTCTTTGTTGCTGTTATAGAGCTTTTCCATCGTTGACTTCCACAGATGTAGTCAATTTGATTTTTATACAATCCATTGGGCGAAGTCCATGTGTACAGTCGCCGCTTGTGTTGCTGGAAGAAGGTCTTGTGGTATTTATATATTTATAATGAAGCTGCAAGAAGGTAAACTTAAAAGCAACATCAGCAAATACTTTTTCATGGAAAGGATGGTGGATGCCTGGAATGCCCTTCCGAAGGAGGTGGTGGGAGCAAAAATAGTGACAGAATTCAGAAAGGCATGGGGCAGGCACAGAGGATCACTACATAGCAAGAGGATGGAATCCAAGCAAACGTGAATAACTTCATGAATAGAGAGGGGTAACCTGCCTGGAGCGGCAGATACAACCTAAAGCAAAGGCATAGAGTGGGAGTAACCTGTATGGAGCGGCAGGTGCAACTCCACAACTCTAGCTACCTTACTGGGCAGACTAGATGGACCATACTGGTCTTTATCTGCCGTCACTTACTATGTTACTGTCAATCAATTGTCTAATTTTCTGTTTCTCTATAAGTCTATATGAATCAACTGTGGGAAAGAGAAAGAGAAGCTTTCCTTTATCGTAGGAAACTAAAGAGAATAAATAGTATGTAAAAATTCTAGAAAAATGTAAAAAAAAGCCCTGTCTCGTGTCATGTGTACAACAAGTCTGTGCTCAGAATGGAGGGTCTTCATGGAATGTCTGTGGTAGAGGTATTAAATTCTGATCCTCGAGGGCCACAATGAGGTCTGCTTGCGCGTGCACACACCTCGCCGAGCAAGCGCACATACTTTACAACAGAGCGCACAACAATTACGGTTCTAATTCTGATAGAAAACACAGACGTCTTAAAATTTAAAAGTTGTTTGATTGTAATTACTAGAAATTTTCCGCTTCATTTAGTAATCGTCTATTTTCATTTAATTTGATTAAAATCAATGTGGTGTACATACTGTATTCTGACGTGTAGTCAAATTTTAAAGTATATAACTCCGAGTGTCGTCATGTGGCACACAAAAATTTAACCTTCCTTCAAAAGCTGCACAGCTAATATTTTATGCGCACACAGTCTACCAAAAATTAGAGGGAACATTGGTGGTGGCCCATTCCGAACCCTGCATGTATGGCCACACCGCCCGTCCAAAAGCCATATGTGCTGGAGATAGACCCCATTCTGCTGCCATGAGGCCCGGACATAGACATCCAGGCTCTCCCCATATGTTGAGCAGATCGACGTACAGGAAGCTGCCCATCCTGATACCAGAATGCAGCGAGAGAGCAGTGGCGTCCTGGCACCATAGCAACGAGCCATCTAGCTGATGGCTCGGAATGCTATAGCCTAAGTCCTCCCCTGTAGACTGCGATCCTGCTGGCACCGAAGGACCCGAAGGCCCAGATTGTGGCTGCAGGGACACAGCGTGGCCAAATGCCTCTGGTGTCAGGGAGTGTGGCATGTGTTGCGGGGGGCACTCAGGACTTATTCCACTTTTGCAGTGGAATAAGTCTGGCATGCAGCTGTATGCCAGTGGACATACAGGGGCTTGACCTGAATAGGCCCTGTACGTCCCAGCAGCTTGCTACTCCACCTCCATTCTGTCTCTGTTCCGCCCCCTCCTGCCTCTGTCCAGTGCTCTCCGCACAAACATTTTGTACGTGTTGGGAGCACTGGCAATGGAATCGTGTTCTGGGGCTGAGTGTGGGTTGGACGTCCACCCCGGACGCTCAGTCCCACTATTCGTGTTTCAGAATGCTGGCCTTATCGTGCACTTACTGCATTGCGGAGTATGCAGATGTACTTAATGACACCTATGCTTTGCATTGTCGGCTGTGCTAACAGTTAACGCATGGTATCTTACTGCATGTTAAGTGAAAGGCGCAGGCCACACCCATTCCTCACCAGAGTCCACATTTGTCAACCAATGCAGGAATTAGCTTGTGCTACGGGTCAAGCTGCTGGGTGAAGTGTTTGCAGAGGTATGCTCTAACAGTGCACGCTAAGTCCCACATTGTTCTCTTAGGCTTCTGTGGATAGTATCTTGATCTTTGAGCTTTTTGTGTCATGCTGCATCTTAGTAAGTGGAACTGACGTTTCAGCCACCATGCTGTGGCTTTCTTCAGTGCTCGATCCAGAAAACTGCAAAGATCCTAATTCTCACGTTAACTGCTTAATGCACTTTAGTAAAAGGAGCTCTAAGGATCTTGCTTTATGAGAGTTGCTATTTGCTTGTTTTCTGTATTAAACCTGACTCCCAGAGGGCATTAGAAATTTAGGTGACTTGAACCCCCCTGTGATTGAAACCAATCAAGGTCTACTCAACTTGTCATTTCTTTCTTTATATAAATAGGTAGAATTAAGTACAAGCTGATCTCATACACCTACCAAGACGAAAGGCTCAGTCTCTTCTCAGTTTCTACCACTGCTCCCATAGGTAGGTAGAGAGTATTGACGTGATATTCTGCAGGTGACCAGGATGAGAGGGGGATAATAAATGGCCTGCCTGTACCCAGATATCTAAGACTGAAGTACAGCGATGTGAAGCTTTACAGTTCTAGGCATTTGACATTGTTTTGAAGAGTAGACAGAATACAGCTTTTCCTGATATCTTCATGAACCCAGCAGCAGAATGGTCCAATTCAATGTGACATTTCAGTTAGAGATATGTGAGAAAATTGCAAACCACATAAATGCTTTTGAATATCCTCCTCCCCCCTCCCCCCCCCCCCAGGATCTTTTTCTTCAGTGGTGACTCAGAATTCAGCATTATATAGTTGGAATTAAACTTCCCCAATGTGCATCACTTTGCACTTATCCACATTAAATTTCATATACCATTTTAGATGTCCAGTTTCCTAATCCTCAAAGATCCTTCTGCAGTCCCTCACAATCTTCTGCTGTTTTAACAACTTTGAATGATTTTATTTCATTAACAAATGTTATTTCTCTTGCCATTCCTTTCTCCAGATCATTTATGAATATGATAAACAGCACAGCTACCCAGGAGCGGCTCTACCATTAGGCAGAGTGAGGCGACCACCTCAGGCGGCAAAGTTTTGGGAGTGGCAAAAATACCCCCAAAATATCCCAGTGGTGACCAACTCCCTCTACCTTTTCTTACAAAAACAAACTCACTGCCGCTTCTCCTGGGTCGGTGGTGACATCACTCTCCGCCGCTGCCGCTGATTCAGACCCGGCTGGAAATAGTGGTGGCAGCAGCTTTTTAAACAGCACAAAAGTGAGGGGTCTTTGTGACTCAGCATGCTTTAAATGCCCTGCCAGTCCCCCCTCTTCTGATACATGCTTTCACATCAGAGTGGGTGGGACTGGCAGGGCTGATGCAAAGACCCGCTATCTGTGTTTTTTTAAAGCTGCTCCTGCCAGCAGCAGCAGGCAGGGGAGAAGCTGTGCTAGATGTCAGCAGTGGCGGGGAGCGCAGAGGTGTAAGACAGGTGCTGTACCCAGGGAAGAGAGGCAAAGATGAAGATGGAGGGCAAATATACATGGGATGGGGGGCAGATGTGACGGTGGGGTGAGAGGCAGAAGCTAGATGGTGGCTTCAGGTCCATAGAGGGTAGATGCTGGGCAGAGGGGGGATATAGGAAAGAAAAGGCAGATGCTGGGCATGGCAGAGAGATGGAGAAACGGCAGATACTGGACATGGAGGGGGGGAATGAAATGCTGGGAACAGTGGAAGGGAGAATGAGAGATGCTGGGCGCTGGGGGAAGGAGAGAGAGAGAGGAAAGATGCTGGGCATAGGGGAGGGTGAGAGAGAGAGAGAGAGAGAGAGGAAGGATGCTGGGCATGGGGGGGGAATAGAGAGGGAGGGAGAGAGAGAGAGGAAAGATGCCGGGCATGGGGGGGGGAATAGAGAGGGAGGGAGAGAGAGAGAGGAAGGATGCCGGGCATGGGGGGGGGGAATAGAGAGGGAGCGAGAGAGAGATAGGAAAGATGCCGGGCATGGGGGGGGGGGAATAGAGAGGGAGGGATAGATAGAGAGATGAAACATGCCGGGCATGGGGGGGGGAATAGAGAGAGAGAGAGGAAGGATGCTGAGCACAGGGGAAGGGGAGAGAGAGAGAGTGAGAGAGAGAGGATGCTGGGGCATGGGGGAATAGAGAGAGAGAGGAAGGATGCTGGGCATGGGGGGGGATAAAGAGAGAGAGAGAGGAAGGATGCTGGGGCATGGGGGAATAGAGAGAGAGAGAAAGGATGCTGGGCATGGGGGGGGTGAATAGAGAGAGAGAGGAAGGATGCTGGGCATGGGGGGATAAAGAGAGAGAGAGAGGAAGGATGCTGGGCATGGGGGGGGATAAAGAGAGAGAGAGAGGAAGGATGCTGGGCATGGGGGGGAATAGAGAGAAGAGAGGAAGGATGCTGGGCATGGGCGGGGGGAATAGAGAGAGAGCTGATCAAATTGGTGGAGGGGTTGCACTCTATGTTAGAGAGGCCATTGAGTCAGAAAGGATTAAAGTTTTGCAGGAAACAAAATTTGCTGTAGAATCTCTATGGATTGAAATTCCAAATAAAAAGGGGAAGGCGATGGTGGTGGGGGTGTACTATCGACCACCTGGCCAGAATGAACAAATGGATGATGAAATGCTCAAAGAAATCAAGGAAGCTAACAAAAGTTACAGCACAGTAGTAATAATGGGTGATTTAAATTACCCTGGTATTGACTGGGTCAGTGTCACGGCAGGACATGCTAGGGAGATAAAGTTCCTAGATGAAATAAATGACTGCTTCTTGGAGCAGCTGGTTCATGAACCGACCAGAGGGGAAGCCATATTGGACCTAGTCCTTAGTGGAACACCAGATCTGGTGCAAGAGATAAAGGTGGGGGGCCACTTGGCAATAGTGATCATAGCATGATTGCATTTGATTTAATTAATGGAGGAGGGATGATAAGGAAATCCACAGCACTACCTATTAACTTTCGAAGGAGAGACTATGATAAAATGAGGAAAATAGTTAAGAAAAAACTTAAAGGAGCAGTTGCAAATGTTAGAGACTTACATCAAGCTTGGGTGTTGTTTAAAAATACTATCTTGGAAGCCCAGACCAGCTGTATTCCACACTTTAAGAAAGGTGGAAGGAAGTCCAAAAAACTGCCAGCATTGTTTGAAGGTGAGGTCAGAGAAGCTGTTGTTGCCAAAAAAAGCATCTTTCAGGAAATGGAAAAAGAGCCAAATGATGAAAACTGGAAACAGCATAAGCACTGGCAAGTTAAATAGAAGGCACTGATAAGGCAGGCAAAGAGAGAATTTGAGAAGAAACTTGCTGTGGAAGCAAAAACATATAATAAAGACTTTTTCAAGCACATTCGTAGCAAAAACCTGTGAGAGAGTCAGTTGGTCCATTAGATGATAGAGGGGTAAAAGGGGCAGTAAGAGGGGACAAGGCTATAGCAGAGAGACTGAATGAATTCTTTGCTTCGGTCTTTACTGAGGAAGATGTAGGGATGTTACCTATGACTGAAGTGGTATTTAAAGGTGATACTGCAGAAGAATTGAAAGGAATATCGCTACACCCGGAAGATGTATTACAGCTATTTGATAAACTGAAGAGTAGCAAATCACCTGGACCAGATGATATACATCCAAGGGTGTTGAAAGAACTGAAATATGAGATTGCAGACCTGCTATTAGTAATCTGTGAACTATCACTAAAATAATCTATAATACCTGAAGATTGGAGAATCGCCAATATAACGCCAATTTTTAAAAAGGGTTCCAGGGGTGATCTGGGAAACTACAGACCAGTGAGCCTGATGTCAGTACCGGGAAAAATGGTAGAAACCATCATAAAGAACAAAATTACTGAACATGTAGATAGTCATGGCCTAATGGGGGACAGCCAACATGGCTTTAGACAAGGAAGATCTTGTCTTACTAATCTGCTATGTTTTTTTAAAGGTGTGAATAAACAGGTAGACAAAGGTGAGTCAGTTGATATAGTGTATTTGGACTTTCAGAAAGCCTTTGACAAAGTCCCTCATCAGAGACTTTTGGCAAAATTAAAGAGTCATGGGATAGGAGGCAGTGTACTACTGGAGATCAGGAGCTGGTTAAAAGATAGAAAGCAGAGGGTAGGGCTAAATGGCCAGTTTTCCCAATGGAGAAAGGTGAATAGTGGTGTACCCCAGAGATCTGTGCTGGGTCCGCTGCTTTTTGACATATTGATAAATGACCTGGAAAAGAGAATAACGAGTGAGGTTATCAAATTTGCAGATGACACAAAACTATTAAAATTTTTTAAAACCCATGAGGATTGTGGAAATATGCAAGAGGATCTTGATAAATTGGAAGACTGGGCATCCAAATGGCAGATGAAATTTAATGTCGACAAGTGCAAAGTTATGCACCTAGGGAAGAACAACCCAAACTATGGTTACACGATGCAAGGTTACACATTAGGAACTACCACCCAGGAAAAAGATTTAGGCGTCATTGTGGATAACGTGTTAAAACCCTCTGCCCAGTGTGCAGTGGCGGCCAAGAGAGCAAATAGAATGCTAGGTATCATAAGGAAAGGAAAATAAACCAAAGGATATTATAATGCCTCTGTATCATTCCATGGTGCGACCTCAGCTTGAATATTGTGTGCATTTCTGGTCGCCGTATCTTTAAAAGGATATAGCGTTATTGGAAAAGGTTCAGAGAAGAGCCACCAAAATAGTAAAGGGGATGGAAGGATACCCCTGTGAAGAAAGGCTAAAAAGGTTAGGGCTCTTTAACCTGGAAAAGAGACGGCTGAGGGGAGATATGATAGAAGTCTATAAATTAATGAACGGAGTGGAATGGGTAAACGTAGATCAATTGTTTACGTTATCAGAATATAGGAAGACTAGGGGACAGGCAATGAAGCTACAGGGTAAACTATTTAAGACTAATAAGAGAAAATATTTTTTCACTCAATGTGTAATCAAACTCTGGAATTTGTTACCGGAGGATATAGTAAAAGCTGTTAGTGTAGCTGGGTTTAAAAAAGGTTTGGACAAGTTCCTGGAGGAAAGATCCATAAACCATTATTAAAAAGGGACCCAGGATATCACTGCTTGACCCAATACAATCATTGTGGAACCAGTGTCTTTTGGGGAAACTGCTAGGTACGTATGACCTAGATTGGCTACTGTTGGAAACAGGATACTGGGCTCGATGGACCTTGGTCTGACTCAGTGTGGCACATCTTATGTTCTTATGGATAATGGGCATGGGGAGGGGAATAGAGAGAGAGAAAGAGGAAGGATGTTGGGTATGGGGGGAAATAGAGAGAGAGAGAGAGGAAGGATGCTGTGCATGGGGGGGAATAGAGAGAGAGAAAGAGGAAGGATGCTGGGTATGGGGGGAAATAGAGAGAGAGAGAGAGGAAGGATGATGTGCATGGGGAGGGGAATAGAGAGAGAGAGAGAGAGCGAGCGAGAGAGGAAGGATGTTGGGCATGGGGAGGGGAATAGAGAGAGAGAGAGAGAGAGAGGAAGGATGCTGGGCATGGGGAGGGGAATAGAGAGAGAGAGGAAGGATGCTGGGCATGGGAGGGGAATAGAGAGAGAGAGAGAGGAAGGATGCTGGGCATGGGGAGGGGAATATAGAGAGAGAGAGAGAGAGGAAGGATGTTGGGCATGGGGAGGGGAATAATAGAGAGAGAGAGAGAGGAAGAATGGGATGGGGGGGAGAGGGAGGAGGGGAAATAGAGAGAGAGAGAGAGAGGAAGGATGGTGGGCATGGGGAGGGGAATAGAGAGAGAGAGAGAGAGAGGAAAGGATGCTGGGCATGGGGAGGGGAAATAGAGAGAGAGAGAGAGAGGAGGAAGGACTGGGCATGGGGAGGGGAAATAGAGGAGAGAGAGAGAGAGGAAGGATGCTGGGCATGGGGAGGGGAATAGAGAGAGAGAGAGAGAGAGGAAGGAGGGATGCTGGGCATGGGGGGGGGGAATAGAGAGAGAGAGAGAGGAAGGATGCTGGGCATGGGGAGGGGGGGGAAAATAGAGAGAGAGAGAGAGAGAGAGGAGGAAAGGATGTTGGGCATGGGGGAGGGGAAATAGAGAGAGAGAGAGGGAGAGAGGAAGGATGCTGGGCATGGGGAGGGGAATAGAGAGAGAGAGAGGAAGGATGCTGGGCATGGGGGAGGGGAATAGAGAGAGAGAGAGGAAGGATGCTGGGCATGGGGAGGGGAATAGAGAGAGAGAGAGGAAGGATGCTGGGCATGGGGAGGGGAATAGAGAGAGAGAGAGAGAGGAAGGATGCTTGGCATGGGGAGGGGGAATAGAGAGAGAGAGAGAGAGGAAAGATGCTGTGAATGGGGGGGGGAATAGAGAGAGAGAGAGAGAGAGTGGAAGGATGCTGGGCATGGGGGAGGGGAATAGAGAGAGAGAGAGAGAGAGAGAGAGGAGGAAGGATGCTGGGCATGGGGAGGGGAAATAGAGAGAGAGAGAGAGGAAGGATGCTGGGCATGGGGGAGGGGAATAGAGAGAGAGAGAGAGAGGAGGAAGGATGCTGGGCATGGGGGAGGGGAATAGAGAGAGAGAGAGAGAGAGAGGAAGGATGCTGGGCATGGGGGAGGGGAATAGAGAGAGAGAGAGAGAGAGGAAGGATGCTGGGCATGGGGGAGGGGAAAATAAGAGAGAGGAGAGAGAGAGAGAGAGGAAAGGATGCTGGGCATGGGGGAGGGGAATAGAGAGAGAGAGAGAGAGGAAAGGATGCTGGGCATGGGGAGGGGAAATAGAGAGAGAGAGAGAGATAAGGATGCTGGGCATGGGGAGGGGAATAGAGAGAGAGAGAGAGAGAGAGAGAGAGGAAGGATGCTGGGCATGGGGAGGGGAAATAGAGGAGAGAGAGAGAGAGAGAGGAAGGATGTTGGGCCATGGGGAGGGAGGGGAATAGAGAGAGAGAGAGAGAGAGAGAGGAAGGATGCTGGGCATGGGGAGGGGAATAGAGAGAGAGAGAAAGGAAGGATGTTGGGCATAGGGAGGGGAGGGAAATAGAGAGAGAGAGAGAGAGAGAGGTTGGATGCTGGGCATGGGGAGGGGAATAGAGAGAGAGAGAGAGGAAGGATGCTGGGGCATGGGGAGGGGAATAGAATAGAGAGAGAGAGAGAGAGAGGAAGGATGCTGTGGGCATGGGGAGGGGAATAGAGAGAGAGAGAGAGAGGAAGGATGCTGGGCAGGCCATGGGGAGGGGAAATAGAGAGAGAGAGAGAGAGAGAGGAAGGGATGTTGGGCATGGGGGAGGGGAATAGAGAGAGAGAGAGAGAGGAAGGATGTTGGGCATGGGGAGGGGAATAGAGAGAGAGAGAGAGGAAGAATGTTGGGTATGGGGGGAAATAGAGAGAGAGAGAGAGGAAGGATGCTGGGCATGGGGAGGGGAATAGAGAGAGAGAGAGAGAGGAAGGATGCTGGGCATGGGGAGGGGAATAGAGAGAGAGAGAGAGAGGAAGGACGCTGGGCATGGGGAGGGGAAAATAGAGAGAGAGAGAGAGAGAGGAAGGATGCTGGGCATGGGGAGGGGAATAGAGAGAGAGAGAGAGAGAGAGAGGAAGGATGCTGGGCATGGGGAGGGGAATAGAGAGAGAGAGAGAGAGAGGAAGGATGCTGGGCATGGGGAGGGGAATAGAGAGAGAGAGAGAGAGAGGAAGGATGCTGTGCATGGGGAGGGGAATAGAGAGAGAGAGAGAGAGGAAGGATGCTGGGCATGGGGAGGGGAATAGAGATAGAGAGAGAGAGGAAGGATGTTGGGCATGGGGAGGGGAGGGGAATAGAGAGAGAGGAGAGGGAAGGATGTGGGCATGGGGAGGGGAATAGAGAGAGAGAGAGAGGAAGGATGCTGGGCATGGGGAGGGGAATAGAGAGAGAGAGAGAGAGGAAGGATGCTGTGCATGGGGAGGGGAATAGAGAGAGAGAGAGAGAGAGGAAGGATGGTGGGCATGGGGAGGGGAATAGAGAGAGAGAGAGAGAGGAAGGATGTTGGGCATGGGGAGGGGAATAGAGAGAGAGAGAGAGGAAGGATGCTGGGCATGGGGAGGGGAATAGAGAGAGAGAGAGAGGAAGGATGCTGGGCATGGGGGCGGGAATAGAGAGAGAGAGAGAGAGAGAGAGGAAGGATGTTGGGCATGGGGAGGGGAAATAGAGGGAGAGAGGAGAGAGAGAGAGAGAGAGAGGAAGGATGCTGGGCATGGGGAGGGGAATAGAGAGAGAGAGAGAGAGAGGAAGGATGTTGGGCATGGGGAGGGGAATAGAGAGAGAGAGAGAGAGGAAGGATGTTGGGCATGGGGAGGGGAATAGAGAGAGAGAGAGAGGAAGGATGTTGGGCATGGGGAGGGGAATAGAGAGAGAGAGAGGAAGGAAGGATGTTGGGCATAGGGAGGGGAATAGAGAGAGAGAGAGAGGAAGGATGCTGGGTGGCATGGGGAGGGAAATAGAGAGAGAGAGAGAGGAAGGGATGCTGGGCATGGGGAGGGGAATAGAGAGAGAGAGAGAGAGAGAGAGAGGAAGGATGCTGTGCATGGGGGCGGGGAATAGAGAGAGAGAGAGAGAGGAAGGATGCTGGGCATGGGGAGGGGAATAGAGAGAGAGAGAGAGGAAGGATGCTGGGCATGGGGAGGGGAATAGAGAGAGAGAGAGAGAGAGAGAGAGGAAGGATGCTGGGCATGGGGAGGGGAATAGAGAGAGAGAGAGAGGAAGGATGCTGGGCATGGGGAGGGGAATAGAGAGAGAGAGAGAGGAAGGATGCTGTGCATGGGGGGAATAGAGAGAGAGAGAGAGAGGAAGGATGCTGTGCATGGGGGGAATAGAGAGAGAGAGAAAGGATGCTAAGCATGGGGGGAATAGAGAGAGAGAGAGAGGGGAAGGATGCTGGGCACAGAGGGAGGGAGAGAAACAAGAGGCAGGAAGAAAAACCAAGCCACTATGTCCAGTGTTTAGATGATTAAACTTTATTAGTGACCATCGAACCATTGGATGTTGTGGCCTGGTTTTTTCTTCACCTCTTGTTTCTGTCCGTCTTTGACTAGTAAGAGTTGTTACTCTATGATCTTTGTTCTCGGGGGGAGGGAGATATAGAGAGGAGATGCTGTGCATGGGGTGGGGAGCTAGGAGGAAATGCTAGATAGAGGGAAGGAGAAGGAGAGGAATATGTGAAATGCTGGACATGGAGCAGAGGGGAGATAATAAACACAGGAAGGGACAGAAAAAGGAAGAGGCACGGGAGGAGGAATAGGGAGAAAGGGAGAATAGTTTACACAGTAGGGTGGGCTGAGAAAAAGGGTGTAAGATGCCAGATGGAAGAGAGGGGGTGAGACTTGATAGGGGAGGAGAAAAAGGGGAGGGATGGACATAGGAATAGGCATAGTTTGGGGGGAACATGGATGGGGATAGTGCCCTTTGCCCCCTCCCCCGAAGTAAGAAGGCAAACTACACTGATGGACACAGGGTGAGGAAGAGAGAAAGAGGAGTGTTAGTTACAGATTGGGGAATAAGAGGCTGGGGATGGCTAGAGAGATAGGGAATGAGAGGACTGTGCTAAGAGTTGAAAAGTGGTAGATGCGGTAATAACGGGGGAATGAGAACTGGATGATGAGGGGGAGGAGTAAACTCTGAGTTGATAGAGAGAGAGAAAAAATGGTAGAAAGCTGAAAGGAAAAGATAAATGCCAGAGATGCAAGGAAGTGAAGAAAATGAAAGGGGAGAGAAGTGGCAGATGGGCTAGAGATCTTAGAAAGCGAGTTAAGAGAAGACAGGAAAGCAGAAACCAGAGACTGAGAACAACATGGTTAGAGAATAAAATGGCCAGTCAGCAAGGGTAGAAAAATGAATTTTATTTTCAGTTTATAGATAAAGAAGTATGGAAGCTGTATTAGTACCCTATAATTATAGTTATGTTCAACTTTTTTCTTTAATGCAAACAGCAGCGCTCCCAGTGTGTGACTACACTGACATAGCACCAGTCAAACTAAACCAAACCAACTTATGCAGTTTTACATTCCTCCCCCTCCGAAACTCCCCTTCCCCCCTAGAATAGCTGGTCCAAATCAGTTATTAACGTGGTAAACATCAGCCAACGCGTCAGTTCACAACACCAATAAAGATACAAGCCTACAAACAAATTGCATCAAATACCATATAGTTTATAGTTTATTGGTGCTTGATATGATGGCCTTTGGCACACATTCAAGGCGGTTTACATAAAATAAATTGATGAGCTTGGAAAGGAACTACAATAATTCATAGGAAAGTATAGCACAAAGCGAAGGGTGGTTAGTGAGAGTGTAGTAGACAGGTAAAGGTAACATAGTAACATAGTAAATGACAGCAGATAAAGACCAGTATGGTTCATCTAGTCTGCCCAGTAAGATGGCAAGAATAGGTGCACCTGCCTCTCCATGCAGGCCACCCCTCCCCATGTCTTTGTTTAAGTGGTGAACCTGTGTAGGACATCCCTGTATGTTGAGAAATTAGATAGTTAAATTTATTTTGATTTTATCCTGTTGCTGTAAAGGGATGCACTGTGTCTGTCCCATGCCATTTTGAATTCTGTCACTATATTTGTCCCCACCACTTCCATCAGGAGGGCATTCCAAGCATCCACCGTCCTTTCAGTGAAAAAGTATTTCCTGACATTGCCTTTCAGTTTACCCCCTTGCAGCTTCATGTTATACCCTCTAGTTTTACAGCTTGCCCGTCTTTGGAAGAGGTTTGTTTGTTCACTCTTTAAGTATTTAAAGGTCTGAATCTAGGGTTGCCAATTGGCCAGTTTTCAGCCGGCTTGGCCGGTTTTCCTGTGGCCGGGCCGGCTGCTGGCAGAGAACTGAAACCGGCCATTGAAAAGCCGGTTTTTTGCTCTGGCCGCCAGATCGGGAGCAGCCAGAGCAGAAAACCGACTTTGTGATTGCGATTGCGATCACGATTACAGTCCTGTCCTCCCCCCCTTGCAGCTGCTGCTTCTGCTTCTTACAGAGCAGCGGCTGCAATAAAGTTAATTTAAAAGTAAGGAAACCTGTGAGGGGCCTTCCAGCCTTAAGAAACTCCTTCTGCAGTGCCCACCCCTCTGATGTCACTTCCTTTTCAACCAGGGACCCTGCAGAAGGAGTTTCATAGGAGCGGAGGGCTCCTCACAGGTTTTCTTACTTTTAAATTAACTTTATTGCAGCTGCTGCTCAGCAGGAGCAGCAACTGCACGGGGAGGAGGGTGGTAGTTAAGCTGCACAGGGAGGGAGTTAAGCGGCATAGGGGGGTAAGCTGCACAGGGGTGGGGGGTTTAAGCAGCACGGGGAGGTTAAGCTCCATGGGGGGGGTTAAGCTGCATGGGGGGGTTAAGCTTCACAGGGGGGAGTTAAGCTGCATGGGGAGGTTAAGCTCCACAGGGAGGTTAAGTTGCATGTAAGGGGAGTGTTAAGCTGCATGGGGGGGGGGTGTTGTTGAGCTGCACGGGTAGGTCAAGCTCCACGGGGGGGGTTAAGCTTCACGGTAGGGATTTAAGCTGCACTGGGGAGGTTAAGCTGAACAGGGGGTTAAGCTGCACGGGGGGGGGGGGAAGGTGAAGATGTACTAGGGGGGTGAAGCTGCACTGGGGAGGGAAGATGAAGCTGTACTGGGTGGGGGGGGGGCATAAGGCTCCCCACAGATTTAAATTTATTTTTATCTTAACTTTATTGCATCCGCTGCCCTGTAAGAAGCAGGAGCAGTGGCTGCAAGGGGAAAGAGGTGGCAGAAGGGACTGACAGGTGGAAGGTGAGGAAGAGAGCTGAAAGGTGGGGAGGAGGTGGCTGGAAGGGAGCTGACTGAGGGGGTAAGGAGGGGGTAATGGGGAGGAGGCTGGAAGGGAGGGGGCACTGGGACTGGAAGGGAGCAGAAACATGGGGATGGCACTGGAAGGGGGATGGACAGAGGGTAGGGTGACTGGAAGGGAGCTGACACGGGGAAGGCACTGGGAGCGGAAGTGAGCTGATACCTGGGATGGTGTTTGGACTACAAGGGGCTGGACAGTGAGGAAGGAGGGGGACTAGAAGGGAATGGACACCACTGGGAACACAAGGGGATTGGCTTTGGAATGTAATGGGAGGGGAGGACTGAAAAGGGGGCTGATGGAGTGTTACTGGGACTGGAAATAGGCTGGTGGAAGGAAGTGAAGAAAAGAAAAGAAGAGGCAAGAAATGGCAGATGGACTATAGACCATAGAAAGAGAGCTAAGAGAAGACAGGAAAATGGAAGCCTCAGATCGGAAACAGCATGAACAGAGAATAAAATGGTCATACAACAAAGGTAGAAAAAATAATTTTATTTTCAATTTAATAATTGGACTTTGTACTACCTTTATATCTTACACAGTATGGGGAACTGCATCTCTCATTTATCAGATACTGCACTGCATGCAGGGTCTGTCTTCTTGGGGTTTCAGTTTAATTTTTGTCTATATATTTCTCTTTTTGTTTTGTGCTCATTTATTGATGAAGACCTGTCGGTATTGTGTGTGTGTGTGTACAACCAATGCTGCGTGTTCTGTCGGTATATAATTTCTGTTTAAGAATGTGTAGAAATCTTGCGCGTTCAGTTTGCACATTGCCCTCTCTGCAATTTTTTTGGGTACAGAGGGTGGAGCAAGGGTGGGATGGGGTGGGCCAGGGGGCGGGGCAGGGGCGGTGTTGGGGTGGGTGATTAGCCACATGTGGCGGGTTTTTCTCCTTCAAAAAGTTGGCATCCCTATCTGAATCATATCTCCCTTATCCCTCCTCTCCTCCAGAGTGTACATATTTAGGTCTTCAAGTCTCTTCTCATAAGGCTTCTGACGCAGGCTCCAAATCATTTTGGTCGCCTTGGTACATTATCCTTGGAAGGCTGGCCCCACCCCAAAGCCTGCTCAAAGAGGTAGGTTTTCAGCAGTACCTTAAATTTTTTGAAGTTTGCTTCTAGGTGTTTGCAACCCCCAAGACCCTCCCCCAGCTCCACCCCCTGCACACTCCCCCCACCCCTTGCACAATCCCCTGGGCAGTAACCACAAAGGTGAACCCACAACCCAGGGCACACCTATTCTAAAGCTCACCCAGAGTGGTGGGCAGCTACAAAAAATACCAAAACAAACAAACATTCACACTTAGACCTTATCCCTCACTGCCCTTCCCCAACATCTATCTGTTTAATACCCCGAGTCTCTCCTCTCCAACAGAGTCTCAAGGTTGCACGCCTCAGTCCCCTGTAGCTCAAGAAACCCAAAGCTCAACTCAGTTACGACCCCTCGGCAACAGTCTGAATATAATCCCCCCCAAACAGCCAAAAATTTAAAAACCTGGTCACGAGCACCCCGGGACCACACTCTGTCCAGTTGTATATGCTGATGCAACACATTCCTCAAGTGCCACCCAATAATGATAGTTAAATAAAAAAGGAAAATAAGGTGATACCTCAATTTAGTGATTGGAATATGTTTTAGAGACCATATCTTGCAAAGGATATAAAAAGACTGGAAACTGTTCACTCTGGAGGAGAGGAGGGACAGAGGAGTTATGATTCAGACCTTTAAATACTTAAAGAGTATTAATGAACAAACAAGCCTCTTCCAAAGACGGGGAAGCTGTAAAACTAGAAGGCATAACATGAAGCTGCAAAGGGGTAAATTGAAAGGCAATGTCAGGAAATACTTTTTCACTGAAAGGGTGGTGGATGCTTGGAATGCCCTCCCGATGGACAGACACAGTGGATCCCTTTACAGAAACAGAATAAAATCAAAATAAACGTAACTATCTAATTTCTCAACAAACAGGGGTGTCCTACACGGAGCGGTGGGTTCACCCCTAAACAAAGACATGGGGAGGGGTGGCCTGCATGGAGCAGCAGGTGTGCCTACTCTTGCCATCTTACTGGGCAGATTAGATGAACCATACTGGTCTTTATCTGCCGTCATTTACTACGAGTATGTTGCTATGTCAGTTTTGGGGCTTTACGTGTTTGGCTTTGTATTTTGCACATTACAGGGGCATATCCATCTCTTTCTAGTTGCCTGGTGTTTTCCTGTATGCAGGGGTGTAGCCAAGGGAGGGCCATGGCCCCTCCACTTAGGCATCAGGCCCACCCAGTCAGTAACAGTTGAACAAGAGGATGATTGGAGGCAGTGTCAACATTCATTCTGCTTTGTGCCCACACATCTTAAGCCCTGACCCCACCAAAAAATCGGTCCTGGTTACGAACTGTTATAAAATTTGGCTTCTTGGGGTTTCTGATTAATTTTTGGCTATATATGTCTATTTTTAATTTGTGGTAATTTATTCTGTACTCAGTGAGGCTCTATCTATATTCTGAGTGTGTGACCAAGGCCAGGTATTCTGGGCCCGATCTTTGAAGGCATTTACACTGGTTACTGGCCCAGTTACCTTTGTAAATGCCTTATCCTGGTTTTTCGAAGGGCACCTACACGGGTAGCGCCCTTCAAAAATCCCGGATATGTCCCTAATGCGCCCAGATGCTACGGGGTTAGCATCAGGGCATGTTAGAGACATTCTGGGGCAGAGGAAAGGGCTAATTGGGTAGCACCGATTTTCGATGCTACCTGCTTAGCTCTCTGCAACTTAAAGATAGGTGAGGTTTTTCCTCGGTGCTACCCGGCTAACTCCTGTGACTTCCAGAGTGTGCAGCAAGACCCGGGTTTTCAATGCCGGGGCCGCATATGACCCCGGCATTGAAAATCTGGATTAGACGGATGGCGGGCAGGCTATGTGCCGATGCGGCGCATAGCATCGCCCAGATGAAAATTGAGTCCTCTGTTAACAACGTGGTTCTATGTAGGGATTGGTAGTAATCCAGCCTATTTGGTTTTCAAAAAGAAAATGCAATAACCAGAGCACAATTTAAAACACCAAAATAAAATTAGTTATAAACTATGCCGTGGTTCTCTTTTTTTATTTTTGCTTCTTGGTATGTGATCAATTTTCATCTCCTTTGTCTTTTGCAAAATGTATATTTACATTTAATACCATAGCTGTGCAGTGTCAGGAGTTGATATATTTTATATCAGATTCCCAGGCTACGTAATTAAATTGCTAAACATTTTGCTCCATATGAACATCATTGTAAAGTTTTTGTTGTTTTTTTAAATTATATATGTTCATTTCTTTGTTCTTGGGGAAACCATCTGACTGGTGTTCTCAGCGAGAGGACCCCTCCTCTCTGACGAGCTCTGAGGAGGCCCCTCCATTTTGGCTGCTGGGGGAGGGGGCAGCTTATCTTTCACCTCCGCCCCAGAAACTGCCAGTAAGAGCATTGAGGCATACCACTATTGACCCCTTTCCAGCTGATCATTTAGTCCTGATTTATTTCCTGCCTTTTAGCTAGTTTCCTATCCACAACAGAGTATTTCTTCCTATCTCATGACTTTTTAACTCATGAGAAGTCTCTCATGAAGGACTTTTTCAAATGCCTTATGAAAATCCAAGTACATTATCAGGGTCATTCTGAGGCACGAATAGCGGGGATGGACACTGGGACATCCATTCCCGCTATTCGTACCCCCTCCCGATCCCGTCTAACTTCCCCACGTATTGTACAGGGAAGTTAGACAGGGCGGGAAAGGGGTGGATCGGGGGCAGCGTTAGGATGGGCGGTGGGCAGACATTGGCCCTGGAAGTACATGGCTGATTCCAATGTCAGCCCTGTACGTCTGGAGCCTATGGCTTGAATGGGGAACTTATTCCACCTCAGAAGTGGATAAGTTCCCCAATTTGTGGGAGGACAGCTGGCTCGGGGCTTCAAATGGGCAGGAGGGGGCAGAGGAGGATCCTTGCAGCTTGACCCCAGCCTTGGTAGGCCAGATCGGGGGTTGGGCTGCAGGGAACCCACATTTAGAACCTGTGGCCGGGGATCGTGGCTTTGCAATGGAGCCACGGTGCCATGGTAACCGGATGCCATGACACCGTGGCTCCATTGAAAAGCTCTGACTGAACTTGCCGGGCAAGGCCTGTACATGCAGGCTGGACTGAATCGAGGTCCTGGCCTGCATGTACAGGTCTGGATGCAATTCTTATCCCGTGGGGCTAGACGTGCTCCGTGGGATCAGAATCCCAGCTAACACTGTGCATCTGGTTCCGACCGGACGCAGAGAAGGCCGGGACATCTATGTCGGAATTGAGCTTTAGGTCAATTGGCTAACCATTATCCACATGTTTATTTACACCTTCAAAACATCTAAAATTGGTGAGGCAGGACTTACCAATGCTGATCCCATGCTGATTCATCCCCATTAAGCCGCGTCTATTTATATGGTCAGAAATTTTCTTTTTAAAATAGATTCTTCTTTTTTTCTGGGCCAGTGCAAGGATATGAGATACCCTAAGCAAAACCTCATTCCTGCTGCCCCCCTGCTCTTGCCCATCCACAATTTACACTGCTGCCACCCCTCTTCGTTTTTCTTTATTTTCTAAGTTTCGTTTCTGCTTAGCTATGTTCAGTTAAACTGAGTTAAGTTTCAATTCTATGGTGTCATCATTCAGGGGGGTTTTCATTCCTCTGGGCCTAACTACAGGCTTCAGTTACAGGTCAAGCTGCTCAGGCCTGTCTGCTTAGTTCAATTAGCATGGATCATAGGCCGTCGCCTACCACAGTAATGGCAGTTAGCACTAAACAGCAGCACAGGACTTATCATAAACTCCGGCGCTACATTGCTGTTCCTGCCTCCGTCCCTGATACAGATTTCCTGTTTGCATGGGGGACAGAAGCAGGAACAGCGATTCAGTGCTGGAGTTTATGGTAAGTGCTGCCATTGAAGGTTCCGGAGAGGGGTGGCAGCAGCGGTAATGGTCATCATCCTATCATTACTGCTCCAGGCAACTGCACAGCAATATTGCTGATAGAGTAGTGCATACGATACGGACCACTGAGGAGACCTTGATGAAGGGTCATTATAAATGTGGATCATGTACGTTTTGTGATACCACATTGGAAGGTCCATTTTGGGACGATTTAAATTCTGGTGCATGAAATGTTTGTCATCATTATTCGACATGCCTGAGCAGTTTTGTGACCTATCTTATTATTTGCCTGTGTCAAAAATATTACATAGGTAAAACATCACGTTTGATGAAGAAAAGATTGCAAGAACATAGATCCTGGATTAATACGGACATAATATCAGCACCGGTGGCACTACATTGCCAGGAGTTAGGCCATTCTTCCAAGATTTGAGAAGGCGCGTTTTGGATGTCATCCCTGAACAGCAACAGGGGGGAGATCGTCAGTCCCGTTTACATTAAAATGAACAGTCATGGATTTACCATCTACAGACAATGGAACCAAAGGGGTTAAATTTGTCTCTGGATTGGTGGGGTTTAGCTAATGGCTAATGGATGATAAGGGTTTGAATGGACAGCCAATTAAGACACTGGATAGTCACCATAGAAATGGGGATGGTCTTAAAAAGCAAAGGAAATGGAAATGTCGGTATGGCGTACAATGCAAGAAGAAGGACCGGGAAAGCCGGGGTCTGAAACATGACGTTATGTACAGAAACAGAAAGATATGTCATGCAAAATTAAGCCTTGGAGATTGTGGCTGAAGGATAGAGTGATATTTTGGTGATAGCAGTCGAGGGCTCGCCGGATTAGCGATAGACGCCGGGACAAGTTTGGACGGCGTCCGAACGGCTTTTGGATTGAAGCTCTGACATAACTGCTGGAAGATGAAGTTAAGTTCTTTCAGTGGTGATTTGCAGTATACATATCTCTAAGGATAATTGGGGTAATCTCCAGGAACAAGCAGGAATGAGTCTTCACATATGGGTATCGTCGGTACCGACGGAGCCTGCGCGGGAACGCTCCCCAGCGTCCAATAAGAAAGCTTTTGGGAGCATCCCACGGCGCCTGCGTGCTGCCTTTCCCAACCGCCTCTCTCCAGTTTTTCTTTTACACGGAGCCAGCAGGTCGTGTTCCTGTCACCGCAGAAGAAGTTCTTTATTTTTCCTTTATTCTTTTGTGTCGCGTCTGCCTTCTTCGACGTCGGACCAGTACCGCCAGTCTTTCTTTTCTTTCTTTTAAAAAAAAAACAAAAAACGTTTTATCTTTACTGTGTATTTTCAGTTTTTGGGCCCTAGGCCTAAAAATATTTTCCTCATGGAGAAGCCCGCTTCTGGGTTTAAAAAATGCACAAAATGTGGCGGTACTTTTTCTGTCACCGACACCCATGACTGGTGTCTAAAGTGTTTGGAACCTGACCATTCCATCACGGATTGTATGTCCTGTTACCATGATGTCTAAAAGAGGTCGGCAGAACCGAGCAGCCAAGCTCAGCACCCTGTTTCCCTCTGATGTAGCTTCGGTAGCATCGACGTCTTCCAGGGCTTCTTCCTCCTCCCATGGATCTCAAGTAACCAAGCATAAATCTGGCCGGTCCTCGAAGGGCAGATCTCCCTCCAAGCATCGAGATGCCTCCGGGCTTGCCCTCGAGGATTCCGCACCGGCAAAATTACCCCGGCAGGAAGCTCTGGCTTCCACAGCATTATCTATGGGGTCACAGGTTGACATCGATGGCTTGGCCTCGACAGATCACCTGTTGCCGTGTTCTGGGGTACCGGTGGCTCCCACTGGTACCGACATCCAGATTTTGGTGGCGTCGATGGATCAGAAGATTCTGACCATGCAGCGCAACTTAACGGCTTTCATACAGGCTGCGATGCCTCCGGTATCGCAACAATCCCCGTTGTTGGTAACGGCTCCGGTACCGGCATCGCTCCCGGTACCGGTACCGATTGCATCGACATCGGCTTCGGTGTCAACTGCAATGGTACCCTGTCCTATGATGCCCATCGGTACTGAACCGGTACCGATTACTCCCGATGTCGATCCCACTCGATACGGTTATCGGGCTTTACAGGAGCATCCAGACAGGCGATACTTCGATTCCTCTGAGGACTCTGATGAGTCTGAGGGTTCTGTAGAAGCATCGATACTTCTTCCTCAGGAGTCTTCTTCACCTAAATGAAGAATGTCTCCTCCAGAAGATTTGTCTTTTCAAGACTTTGTTAGGGAAGTGGCTAGGGGCCTCTCTATCACAGTGGCCCCTGAGTCATAACCCAGAGCCAAGGAGTTGGATATTTTACAATATCCTAAAGCTCCTAAGGAGGCAGCTACTTTACCTGTTCATGAGATTCTGTATGATCTCATGTTGAGGATGTGGGAGACACCTCTCACCACCTCTCCTCATTCTCGCAGGTTAGACACCATGTCCTGGCTTCCACAAGACTCAGCTTCCTCACCACTCTATTGTGGTAGAGTCTGCCATGAAGAAGATAAAGAGTGCAAAAAGACACTCATCTAATCCTCCAGGGCGTGAATGCAAGACCCTGGATGCTTTTGGCCGAAGGGTTTTCCAAGCTGCTATGCTAGCTGCTCAGATCAATTCCTATAGTCTCTATATAGGAATGTTTCTAAAAGAAGTCACAGATCATCTGCAGACTTTAACCCCTTTCATTTCAGAGGATAAAAGACAGGAGTTTCTCACTTGGCTCAAACATGCCTAAGATGTCTCCAAATTTTCCAACCGTGCAGCCTTTGACTCTTTTGAGTGTGTAAGCAGAGCTTCGGCTATTGCCATAGGGGCACGCAGAATTGCTTGGTTACAAGCTTATGATTTGGAGCTCTGGGTCCAAGATCAATTGTGAAATCTCCCTTGTACAGGTGAAAACCTTTTTGGTAAGGATTGGCAAGCAAAGGCCACTCAGATGGATGCTGAAAACTCTGCTTTGGATCGACTTTCAAAGTCTACCTCTGCTCCTGTTAAGAAAAGATTGTTTAAAAAGACATCTTTTTCCAAAAAGGGAAAATATTATCCTGCTTATGGTCAGCAGGCATCTTCTGCAGGTCGTTTTGCTGCAAAGCGTCAGCAACCACCTAAACAGGCCAAGTCAAAGGCTGCTAGACCTTCCACGGCCCAGCAGACTCAGCCTCCTCAGGGCCTTTGACTTGCAACTAGAGAACTTAGCCTTTCTAGCTCTGGAAGGACCAGAGCCCTTTACTATCCCAGGAAGGTTGACTTACTTTGCTCCCAGATGGGAGCAAATCACAGCAGAGCAATGAACACTCTCCATCATAAGGGAAGGGTACAAGCTTCATTTCTTAAGCCTTCCCCCTCACACCATGGTGAAACAGTTCAATTCTCCAACATCTCTCCTCAACCTTTTAGGTCAGGAGATTGCCATCCTTCTTGCCCAAGGGGCAATAGAAGAAGTACCTCTTCTTCAACAAGGCACAGGGTTCTACTCCCCTTATTTTCTTATTCCAAAGAAAACAGGGGGCTACAGACCCATCTTAGATCTCAGAGAATTGAACAAATTTCTATTCAAGGAGAAATTCAAGATGATTTCTCTCGGTGCTCTGCTTCCATACCTTCAGAGTCAGGACTGGCTTTGTTCTCTAGATCTCAAGGATGCGTACACCCATGTCCTCATCCATCCAACTCACAGAAGGTTCCTTCGGTTCCTTTTTCAAGGAAAGCACTACCAATATAGGGTGCTTCCTTTTGGTCTGGCCTCTGCACCAAGGATGTTCATGAAATGCATTGCAGTAGTAGCTGCATTTCTACACACTCTGGGAATATTCGTCTTCCCATATCTGGACGACTGGCTCATTCGAGCTCCATCTCAAGCAGAGGCCAAGACTTGTCTAACCTGCACAATGCGTGTCCTTCAGTATTTGGGACTAGTAATAAACATCCCAAAATCCAATCTCACCCCTACTCAGTCCCTTGAGTTTATAGGGGCTTGGTTGGATACCACAACTGCAAGGGCCTATCTTCCTCAGGCCCATTGCCTGCCCTTGGTGCAGTTAGCCTCCCAAATACAGTTAAAGCCCCTTTTAACTGCTCGAGAAATGTTACAACTCTTAGGCCACATGGCATCCACTGTGCATGTGGTTCCATATGCTTGCCTTCACATGAGGGCAGCTCAATGGACTTTGTACACCCAATGGACTCAGGCATCAGGTTGCCTGTCAGACAAAATAGCAAACTCCAGTCGCCTTTTTTGGTCTCTCCAGTGGTGGAAATCCTCTCAAAACCTGTTGCTGAGGTCCCCTTTTCAGCAGTCACTTCCTCAAGCAACCCTTACAACAGATGCCTCTCCAATGGGTTGGGGAGCTCATCTGCAAGATCTCTCCACCCAGGGCATCTGGTCTCCACAGGAGACTTCGCTACACATCAATCTCTTGGAACTCAGAGCAATTTTCTTAGCTCTCAGAGTGTTCCACTCCCTGCTCAGCTACAGGACAGTCCTCATCCACATGGACAACCAAGTAGCCATGTTCTGTGTAAACAAGCAGGGAGGGACTGGCTCTCTGTCGCTTTGCAACGAAGCTTTGCGACAGTGGGCCTTCGCCAGAGAGCATCAGATTCATCTTATGGCAGTATATCTTCCAGGCGTTCAAAACTCTTGGGCAGACAGACTCAGTCGAGTTCTGCTTCCACACGAATGGTCCCTCCACAGGGACCAGGTAGCCAGGATTTTTCGAATTTGGGGAACCCCGGACATAGACCTATTTGCAAGTCCGTGGAATGCCAAACTTCCCCGGTTCTGTTCCAGGATTCCGTGTCAGGGAGTTCAGGCCAAGGATGCCTTCCTCCTTCACTGGGGTCAAGACTTCCTTTATGCCTTTCCACCCATTCCCCTAATTCCCAAAACACTGTTCAAGCTTCAGAGAGACCGAGGTTCTATGATCCTCATAGCACCACATTAGCCACGTCAAGTGTGGTACCCTCTACTTCTGCATCTCTCTCAAGCTCCATCCCTGGAGTTGGGCTCTGCTCCAGATCTTCTCTCCCAGGAAGACTGAACGTTGTGGCACACAAACCCCCAGTCTCTCCATCTCAGGGCCTGGTTGCTGAAGGCCTAGACCTTCAAGTTTTCCATCTCTCTCAGCAAGTCAGAGATATTATTCATGCTTCTAGAAAGCCTTCCACTAGACGTTCCTATGCTTTCAAATGGAAAAGATTTACCATTTGGTGTTCAGAGAAGGGTCTTAACCCTCTTGCAATACCTTTGAATTCTTTACTAGAGTATCTTCTGCATCTTTCCCATGCAGGCCTCAAAACGAATTTGGTAAGAGTCCATTTGAGTGCTATTGTAGCGTCCCTCAAGCCTCTCAATGGACAGCCTGTTTCCTCTCACCCTCTTATAGCAAGATTCATGAGAGGCCTTCTTTTAACTAAACCTCCCATTAGACCACCTCCAGTGGCATGGGACTTAAATCTGGTTCTTGGTCAGCTTATGAAGCCACCCTTTGAACCTTTAGCCACCACCTCCTTGAAATTTCTTTCTTGGAAGGTTATCTTTCTCATTGCAGTCACCTCAGCACATCGCATCAGTGAGTTGCAAGCCTTGGTGGCTAATCCTCCTTATACAAGGTTCCATCATGATAAGGTAGTCCTCAGGACCAATCCACACTTTATGCCCAAAGTGGTCTCGCCTTTTCATCTGAACCAAGAGGTATACTTACCTGTCTTTTTTCCAGGACCTCATGCATCAAGTGCAGAGAGGAATCTTCATACTTTGGATTGTAAAAGAGCTCTCGCCTTTTACTTACAAAGAACACAGCAATATAGAAAGTCTTCTCAACTCTTTGTTGCTTTTGATCCTTCCTATTTAGGACTTCCAGTTTCTAAGAGAACACTGTCCAACTGGATTGCTCAGTGTATTTCTTTCACCTACCAGAGTAAGAACCTTTTTCTGGAAGGCCATGTCATAGCTCACAATGTGAGGGCCATGGCAGCCTCAATGGCTCATCTAAACTCTGTATCCATCGACCAAATCTGTCGAGCGGCCACCTGGGCCTCGGTTCATACCTTCGCAGCCCATTACTGTTTGGACAAGGACTCCCGCCGGGATGCCTCGTTTGGTCAGGCTGTTCTCAAACACCTGTTCCATTCCTAGTCAACTCCTACCCACCTACCCTGGTTGGATGCCAGAGATCCATGGGGGGAGGTGGAGCCCTTTTCAGGGGCACACAACCCTGGGGTCTCTCCCTGGCATCTGTAGCTAGGGAGTTCCCATATGTGAAGACTCATTCCTGCTTGTTCCTGGAGATAGCACAGTTACTTACCTGTAACAGGTGATCTCTGGGAACAGCAGAAATAAGTCTTCACAACCCACCCACCTCCCCTAGGAGTTTTATCTCTCTATCTATCTTTCCCTCTCTCTCTCTTTGTCTCAGCTTTAAAACTCGAACTGGAGAGAGACGGTTGGGAAAGGCGGGAAGGCAGCGCGCAGGCGCTGTGGGATGCTCCCAAAAGCTTTCTTATTGGACGCTGGGGAGCGTTCCCGCGCAGGCTCCGTCGGTACCGACGATACCCATATATGAAGACTTATTCCTGCTGTTCCCAGAGATCACCTATTACAGGTAAGTAACTGTGCTTTATCCCTTGGTATGGTGGAGGGAGGATGACTTCTCTTTTAAATAAGAATAAAAAGGACAGTTTTTACCACAAGAGAGGATTATTCCTGTCATGATACAGTCCAACAAAAAAATTAAGTTGGTAGCTTTCTGGAGGGTTGTAGATTTATTTTTTAGTTTAAGGTATTTACTGTGGGATAAAAGGTGGTTTAGTGTTAGGACATGATTATTGGCATCCTAATGAACAATTCAAATCAGTTTGAACAGAACAGAAGAACCACATTCCCACTGCAGTAAAATTAGACACACTTGTGAGGGAGGAGTGGCCTAGTGGTTAGGACAAGGTACTTCAGGCCAGAGGGCCAGGGGTTCAAGTCCCACCTGGGGACAGCAATCTCAGGCCGGAGGGACTGGGATTTCTAGTCCTATAGGTACTCCTTGTGGTCTTGGGTAAGCCACTTAACCCTCCATTGCCCATGTTCCCTGTAAGTATTAGCGTATGTGTGTCATATCCCCTCGTGTTAAATGTATCTCCCAATTGACTGCTTTGACCCAGGGAAAAGTGGGATATAAATACAGCTAAATAAATAAATAAAATAAATAAATGATTAACTGTCAGTACTCACATGACTTGAATCAATCAATGATTGATGGCTCTAATATTTAAAATAGCCACATTCACCCCCTGTTCCATTTTCACAATGGTGAAGACAAGAGAGCTGCCTGAGAACATTAGAAACACCATTATCACCAAACATCAGACTTCAAAGGGGTACAAGACCATTTCCAAAGACTGGGTTTTCTGCTCATGGAACTATCAAAAACCTCCCAAGACATGGTGGGAAGAGGAAAATGAATCCAAGAATTCTTCGAAAGTTAGTGCAAACACCATGTACAACATCCAAAGAGCTTAAGACTGACCTGAAGCAATCTGGAGTGGTGGTTTCAACCCGCACCATATGCCACACACTAAACAAAGAAGGGTTTCATGGGCAAAGGCCAAGGAGGACCCCACTGCTCAAAGACAAGCATAAAAAGGCATCTTTGTTCAAACCCACCTTGAGAAACCACAGTCCTTCTGGGAAAATGTTCTGTGGACAGATGAAACTAAACCTGAGCTCTTTGGCAATGCAGACCAGGGATACATTTAAAGGCAAAGAAAGGAAGCTTATAAGGGAAAAAACACCCTTCCTACAATTAAATATGGTGGAGGTTTCATAATGTTGTGGGGCTGTTTTGCTGCTTCAGGAACTGGAGGCCTGGAACATATTAAAGGAATCATGAAATCAGAGGACTACCAAGGAATTTTGGAGCAAAATGTGCTACCTAGTGTCAGAAAGCTAGGTCTGGATCGAAGGTCATGGGTCCTCCAGCAGGACAAAGACCCAAAACATACATCCAAAAGTACAAAAGAATGGTTAAAAAGGAAAAAATGGACTGTTTTAAACTGGCAAGCAATGAGTCCTGATCTTGATGCAATCAAGAACCTTTGGAAAGAGCTGATATCTACCATTGGTAAAAGGAATCCTGGAAACATTAATGACCTTCAACAAATCGCATTTGAAGAGTGGGAGAAACTACCATCAGACAGATATATAAAAGTTATAGATGGCTACAAGAAACGTTTGGAGGCTGTCATCATTGCCAAGAATTGTCCAGGTCATATTTTGTTTTGTTTTTTCTCAGAAATTACTACATCTACATTGCACAAACATTTTATTTTATAGTTGTATACCTTTGTACATACTATTAAAATATTATGATGACATACAGTTGGAATATTTCCAATGATTTGTTTAGATATTGTACACAACATTCCTAAAACGCAAGAGAGCCAATAATGTTGACCGCAACTGTGTATCTTCTAGATTTACAGTGATTTGCTTTACCATCAAAGAAGGTTTTCCAATATCCTCATCAATAAGACTAAGGCAAAGAATTCATTAACTTATTAACTTATCCTCCCTGAGCACTCCTTTGGTCATCTTAATAAATAAACAGGTGATTATTGGCAGACATTGCTTGCCCTCTCTATAGTACCATCTGACCTTCGGTAGACTGCGGGGTTATTTTAGAAGTCTTATTTCCAATTTCCACTTGGGATTTACGCGTAAAAATGCTATCCACATGTAAATGGCAATTTTATAAAGGGCTAAATTTACATGTGGATGTCAATAATATCGAAAAATGGCAAGGGATCGTATTGGAGGTGTGGTTAGGGTATGTCCTGAGTGCATCAAAATCTATACATGCATGCCCCATTTCATATAGAGAATACACGTGTATGACCAAAGTTATCCATGTCAGGATTTACAGCTGTTCTCTGGCACATACAGGTTTTCAAAAAGTGCTGCTTTCGGTCAGCCCTTTGCAGGAGGGATTAACGGGGTTATCCTCCTTAACAATGAATTTTTCCTAGAAAAAAGCTGCCAGCACTCATATACCGAGCTCTTTCATTAATACATAAGGGCCATGCATCAGTTTTAGCAGGCGATGAAAAGGTGCCGGTACTCCATATAACCACATACCACTTCTCAATACGACCACATACCACTTCTCCTTAATGCCTCATTGTTTATTTCCCCCTCCAAACTGAAATGAATTAAATATAGTGATGTCTATAGTTAATTGGTAGCATTTAATAAACGTTTTGCAAATGTCAACTTACACGTTGACTCTTGATTTTTCCCACATGTAGAGTTATAAAGTGGCACCTCTGACTCTATTTATCAGCAAATACATGTGCACACCTGTACGTCTTCACATGTATGTTAGAAAAGACTCCATGTTTGGCAGAGCCTTTTCTAAAATACCCACTGGAATTGTGTATGTCCCAATCTTGATGTCTAACTTCCAGTCTCCACCTGCTATCTGAAACGTGCCTTTGTATCTCATAGTCCCAGTGGCCATATTTGTAAGAGTCCTCTTTTGAGCTTTGGGGATTTGCTTCGTTTACAGTTTTCCCTGTTTTCAGAAAAATCAGTGTTGGACAAAACATTCTCTGAGGCTGGACACAAAGTTGTAAAGTGAGAGAAGAAAGGATTACCAGCAAGAAGTGTGAAAAAAGTCATGTAGGTGGTACACTGCTACAGTTACTCATTCCTATAGTACTATGACCATGGCTTCATTTATGCATGTTCATGGCTACTAATGCTAGTATTCTATAAAGTCAGATCTGCACAGATTTGACTTTATAGAATAGGTGCCATTAATGTGTAAAAATATGGGTATAAATCTAGCTGCTACATAACGGAACTACCTCCTATGTGTCATTCACTCTATGAGCTAAAAGGTGGCATACAGTAATTTCTATGTGAAGCAGCCTGGGAGTCTCTCACACAGCAACCAAGTCCATTGGCAACCTGTGTTGAGCATATACCATCCAAGCAGGGAAGAGGGTACTCAGCTATTTTCCACGTTACAAAGAATAGGATATGATTGAGTTAAATAATTTAGTCATTTCATTTTTTAGAAGTGTGGCACAACATTTTCTACTGGTTAAACGTATTCATTTGTATGCACGAATTGTAAGAAGTGCCATATGGATGTGATTGCAGAGTTAATGTACATTGCCTGGCACTGTATTGCAATCCAGTGTGATAAATGCCTCATTTTTATGTGATAATGTGCAAAAGCAAAGGCAAAACAGGTGATACCAATCGATTCATCTCCCATTTGATGCATCTGCTCAGTTCGTTTTCTGTTTCAAGCTACATTAGTAACATGTGCCAGAGCTTACCTTGGTCGTAACCTGCTAATTAATGCAATCATTCTTCTTGTTGTCATAGCAACCGACCTTAAAGGGAGGGAGTATAATTACATCACCTTCATTGCCCAAAACAAATTCAGTTTTTATCCTTGCTGTGGCAATTAGCAAGCGTTTACATGACAAACAGTGAATGCTCTTTTGTCCGAGAGAGACAGCAGATGATTAGCTGGTGGTACCACCTTTATGGAAGTGCTGGACGCCACTGATATCTCTGTCCTCTGGTTTCCCACACTTTCATCCTTTCTATATGCTGTACCATTCATCCAAGACCTCTACACAGAAAACATCTGATTTTATTTTTATTCTAAATTCCTGTCACAGAATTAAAGGAAATGCAATTTTGAGTTTTACTAGTTTGCCTTTTGGATCCCCCCGCACCCCCCCCCCCCGAGAATTAGCTAAATTATCCAAAATCTCTCTTATATCTATTGCTTCTTCTTTTGATCATTTAACTCCGCATGTCTCTTTCCTTTATTTGTAAAATACATTTTCTTAAAATAACGTAGATAACTCCCTATTTATGAAGTTTTGTTAGCTGTTAATGTAGATGACCTTCACGGTCTGTGCATGGTAATCCATATGTTAACCACCTAGCATGGAAGGGGATGTCGTGTGCGTGTGGAATATGCCTTATAGTTAACTTGCTGGTGGTTACCTCGCATGAACTGTTAACATGACCGATACTGCAGAGTAGTTACTGCCACCTCAGGAGGGGTAGCTAACCAGGGACAGTGCAGGGATGAGAAGTGTCTAGGCTGGCCCTCCATCCTGCACCCCGCACCTTTGCTGCTACCACTGTCGTTCCTCTCTGGGGCCCGCAGAGGTGACAGTGGGTTGAAAACTGCAACGCTGCACTTACCTCACCTCACCGGTGCTGTTGCGGTTCCCAGCTTGCATGAGCTGCGCTTTGCCCCTTCCGACGTCAGCTTCTGGTTTGCATAAACTAGCCATCCATGTGGCTTGCATTTATTTTAAAAAGAGCAATTATGCGGTCAGCCCTGCTGTGCTTTTGCACATTGCCCTCGGTATTTCTATTTATAAAAGACAAATGAAAATGAGAGAAGTTCCTGAATGAGAGGACTTCTGCTCTCGCGGATTTATCTTAACTTCTATTCATTCAAGAAAGGGAAAACTAATTTAATCAAAAGGTATCTGATGCAATGTGAATAACTAAAGCTCCTTCACAGAGCTCCCAAAATACAGTTGGCAGTAAACTTCTAAGTGCCAACGTCAGAGAAAGACATAAAAACAAATCCCCTTGTGTCTTGGCTCTTCTTACCTTGCCACTCTTTCTAAGCATTTCAACAGTTTCATGTGTTTTAGTAGGTTGTAATTAGCTGAGATGCACTGCTAGAAAAGATTCTCTAGTGTCATTTTCCATGTTAGGGCATTTTATAAGTGCAGAAACTCAGGAACCACCTGCCCACACATACAAATAATACTGAGAGCATAGCCGCGGGGCTAGCTTTCCAGGAAAACATTTTTGTGCTTGGTAAATATGTCAGAAGCAGAGAAATCATCAGCGAAGAGATTTTGACAGGTTTGAAAACACAAAGTAATTGCCTAAACACCCCAGACCGCTGGTGCTGACATTGGCTGAGCCCAACTGTGCAGGATAGCGACTTTTCTCCTGTGATGCCAGCTTAAATGTCATTTTCCAGTGAAAAGATGAGGTTTAACACTTGCTTTGGCAATGGTTTTATTTAATTTATCTTTATCTTTATTTTGATGCTTTATATACTGCCCTTCATAACACCACGGTGGTTTACAACTCAAAGTAAGCATAGCATAGTACGTCAGAGCCGGGAAACAGAAAGGAACTGCAATATTGATAGGACAGCAATAAAATCATATATACATCAGCAGAGGGACGAGGAAGTAGACAAGAGGTAAGACATAGAAGGGAGGGCTTAAGGATAGGGGGGAGAGGGGAGGTCATAGGCAATCTGAAAGCAACCCAGATATAGGAGGTATTAACTATTTTTATTTATTTAATCCATTTGTAAACCGCTTTTCCGGTTATAAGTTTATGTGAAGTGGTGAACAAAGATAATGCTCCATAACAATAAATTCACAGATCGATAATATAAAAAACAACTAGCCGCCCATATTACCTGAAGACGTTAGTGCTATATGTCTTTTTAGATATTTATGCACAAGTGTTTTCAGAAAGGAATAATTATAATTGGTGGGACAATACCAGTTCAACTTATAAAGCTGGGCCTTTCTAGGGAATTCATACCCTTTACTCTAGACCAGTGGTATTCACTCATAGTCCTTGAGGGCCGCCGGTGGCTCAGGTTTTCGGGACATCACTAATAAATGTGCATGAGAGATTTGCATGCCTACTATCTCCACTGTATGCAAATCTCTTCATGCACATTCATTAGGGATACCCTGAAAACCTGATCTGTTGGCAGCCTTTGAGGACTGGGAATGAATAACGCTGCTGTAGACAGATTATTCAAAATGTTTATCCAGACTCTTGGCTGTCTTATAATTACATTTATTTTTATTCATATTTTTATGGAACAAAGTACTCACACTGGAGATTACAGATTCTCCTTTAACTGTTGCCAAGGCAGGAAATGGGCAGCCACCCAATTTGTTTTGAATGAATTTCTAGTTTCATTTAAACAAAATTCTAGAACAATTTTTCCATGATTACTGATGTTCTCATAAATTATCCAGATTATTACATTTTTGCCAAAGGAAATATCCAGTATACTTAAATATATGATATATGGAACATTGCACTGCAAGCTGTTTAGCTCAGCAGTTAGATACACTTATCTTCAATGTCTGAGAAGCGCATATATACAGGATTATTTTCAGAACTGCACATCCTGTCTTATTCCTCGATTCACCCAAAATACGTTTGGCCTGAAGGGATCAAATAGGTAATTTATAATCATCAAAGCTTGTCACTGGCCTACCCATGCCCTGGACAGTCCAGGGCCAGGGTTATGGGAAGGGCCATGAATGGGGCTCGGATCCCTCTCAGATAAAGCAAAAGCTAGCAGGGATCTCCTTAATGATGACATGGTCACAGGCTAGCAATTGCATAAGAGTTCAGGATAGTTCTACTGCTACAGTGGTAGCATGAAACCTTGAATCCCCCCCCTCCCAAAAAGGCACATTGGGCTCCCCCACCCCAGGCCCGGTGCTTCAGGCCTCCTTTTCTGATGGCCCTGACTATCTTAATAATTAGATATTTAGTTTATTTATTTATTTTATTTATTTACATTCTCTTATATACCGCGCTATTCTGCATCAGTGCGGTTTACATTGAACAAACTGAAATTACATTGAACAGGGCATTATAACTTGGAGATAACTATTTCACAGGGAACATGGGCTATGGAGGGTTAAGTGGCTTGCCCAAGACCACAAGGAGCACCTGTTATAAAACAAGGAACAATCAGCAAGCGTCTGAAGATCTCTGGCCCTAATAGGAGCAGCTACCAAAGACACTCTATTAATTCCCTCATTTCCACCCACAGACAGGATGGATTTGCATTTAGATAAGAGGAAATCAAGACTGGACAGCCCTGGGCAATTCTGTGAAAGAATGCTTTGACTTTAGAATAGATATTTCAGGGTTTTCCTATTACCTTTCATTTTGCTCTAATTCTTCTTTTTCTCATACTATCGCTCTTCAGAAAGATTTTGAAGAGGAACAGCTACATATAGGTTGGCTTTTAATGAATGCTTGCATTATAAGTATTAACCCCTTTTTAAGAGTCTTCTCTTTGTGAGAAGGGACTACCTTTGGGTACTACTGAATCCTTGCAAGCGGGTTCCAGTCCTGGGAGTTCTTCTAGATAGGGAAGAGCCTCTGACGCCTAAGCTCATAAAGATCTATGATACAAGTATTCAAATACATCTCCCCACACCAAAAACTATTGTTCCAATCACAGAAAATGTTATTGTTGCAAAAATGGTAATGGTTGACAGATGTCCTCTTCTGGAAACAGCCAAAAATGCCTCTTGGACTGGCCCTCTGATCCTCTTACCTGGGATGGATACCTTCCTCTGGATGCATTTGCAGATATCTCAGCCAACACAAATACACCAAGTTCTCTTTAGTCACATTACAGATTGGTGTGTCTCCTGTTCTTCCATTTGGAAAGAAAGGCAACCTCTTCTAGCTCTCAGGCTCCTCTCTTTAGGAAAGCACTGAAACGTCACCTGTTTAGCCAGTATTTCGCCTACCCAAACGACATCTCGCTGCCACCACCTCACATGTCCAACCCACACCGTCCGAATCCCCTACCTACTACACCACTCTGATCACCACCTCTGACCCTGGCCCAGTTAACGACCTACCAGCTACAATATCTTTGCTTTATGAACTGTACATATTGATGAGATGTATGTAGAATCTCGCCTTCCTACTTGTAAATAGTTATTGTTATGTTATTTACTGTTGCCCCTGTTCAAGCACCCTGTTTTATTGTAAGTGCACTGCAGTCCCACTTTGCACAACCATGTTTCCTGTAAACCGCGCTGATGACAAATAGTGCGGTATAGAAAAATAAATAAATAAATAACAGACCGGCAGATATGCTGCCTCCAAAAATTCTCCTTAGTGACTCCGAATGAGCACCGAAAAACTCTCCCATTGGAGATGGATCAATGTTCCAAACATACTAACTTCAGTAAGGTCCTAATAGGCCTTTCATAAGAAAGAAGCCCATCCGACCTTTCTTACCTGTTTAGCTTTCTAATCACCCTTTTAAAGAATATACTGTGTATGCACATTCTCTTTCTTATATTGCCTGCCATTTTTTCTCTTTATCAAATATGCATTCGTTATTTAACTCAGTGGTTCTCAAATTTGTGTTAGTGAACCCACAGTTTTAAGGAATATGAATTTGATGAACTTGTATATACCCAGTCTCCACTATAAGCAAATGCATACAGTATGCAGTGCTTTTTTTCAAGGAGTACTTGGTGGTACTGAATGCCCATGGTCCCCAAGTATTGATGAAAGAGCCAAAGCTCTGCACATCCCAAACACGTTCATAGAGACTATCCCCAAGGGAGAAGCACTGCTTTCAGTCAATTCCCATAAGAACATAAGAAATGCCATACTGAGTCAGACCAAGTCCATCAATCTCAGTATCCTGTTTCCAACAGTGGCCAATCCAGGTCACAAGCACCTGTCAGGTTCCTAAAAAGGTACACAGGTTCCACATTGCTTATCCCAGGGTAGGCAATGGATTTCCCTGATCCTCTTTAATAATGGTTTATGGACTTTTCCTCCAGGAACTTGTCCAAATCTTTTTTAAATCCAGCTACACTAATATCTTTTACTACATCCTCCGGTAATGAATTCCAGAGTTTGATTACACGTTGAGTGGAAAAATATGTTCTCCTATTAGTTTTAAATGAGCTACATTGTAGCTTCATTGCATGCCCCTAGTCTTTCTACTTTTTAAATAAACAACCGATCTACGTTTATCCATTCCACTCCATTCATTATTTTATAGCTGGGTTTTTTCCCCAAGTTGACAAGTCTGAATCTTTTAAGCCTTTCCTCGTAAGGGTATCCTTCCATCCCCTTTACCATTTTTGTTGTTGTTCTCTGAATCTTTTCTTTTTTTTTTATTAATTTTGCAACGAGGTATACATGCAATCATCTTGCAATATAGAAAGCACCAATAAGAATATAGACATAATCCAAAAACACAAACAAGGAGAAAAACCTTCAGAGCAATACAGAACACTAGAGGAGTAAGGTCTAACACCAGGAAAAGTATACAACAGGACAATTTCACAGGAAACAGAGAAGGAGACTCAAGAACCAACTAAATTAAGGCTGATCAATTGGAAAGGATGTTTAGCCAGCAAACGCCTAGGATCCAGAACGAATTTGAGTTGAAAGGACTCAAAAAACAAATATCTCTAGTATTTTCAAAACGCACAATACATTTGCAAGGAAAACAGAGACTAAAGGAAACTCCTAAATCTAATACAGCTTGTCTCATACCTACAAACGTCTTCCTTCGTTCCTGTGTAGGCCTTGAAAAATCAGGAAACACCTACACTTTTGCTCCCATAAACATCGCTATTATTAAAGAAAAGATGCTGAATATGATCTCTATCCTGTGGAAACACAAATGAGGCTAACATAGTAACACGTTGCTGGGCTTCAGGTTGTGAACTTTCCAACATTCCAGTTAAATCCAAAGACTCAGATTCCTGAGAATCACCCCGCACCAAGGAATCCTCTACTGAGCTAGGAGTAGCCCTAGACGGAAGATAGAGAACTTTGGCAAAAGGGGGGAAAGCATTCTCATGAATTTTAAATACTTCAGAGAAATATTTATGCAAAATGGCTAAAGGTGAGAGTAGAGACACTTTAAGAAAATTAAGGAAACGAAGATTAAGTGTCCATACAGCATTGTCTAAGCTCTCAAGTTTACGTTGCATTCATCAGTTTATTCTGTATTGGGATAGATTGCGTCTCACCAAGCCAAGTCACTGATTGTTCACCTTGCTTCACTTAGGTATCCAATTTTGAAAAATTCCGCATCTTTAGTCTGCAAACTATGATACATGTCCAGAGTAATAGTAGCCATAGCTGAAGTAGTCTGATCAATAGACACTACTGCCTGCCACAAGCTCTCCTTAGATACCTTCAACGGCTTCACCAGCGGGGCCTTACATTGAATACTGCCCACTGCAGACTGCAGATCACCCCCTTCAGTCACTGCCAAAGAGGAGAGCGGGGTCTCCACTGTCCCAGCTCCACTGCCTGACTCCGCCGGGAACACATCAGGCACCATGCAGGAACTGCTTCCGGGTGATGTCACCACACTGATAGACTCCCCTACAGCTGAGCTGAGCTCCACACCACTTCGGTAAGCCTCCTGGCGGAAGTTGTTGGTAGCACCAGAGCCTCTCTGAAGCTACAAAAATGGCCTTCCTCCAGGGCTCAAGGAGATGTCAAGGCTAAGGAGGAAGCTCTCTCCTGAAGGCTCCGACACAGCAGCCATTCTCCCAGGGTGAGTAGAAACTTGGGAAGGCAGAGTAGGGGTCTTCGCCACCACCTTCACCTTTCGCTTACCCATTTACATAGGCAAAAAGACAGAATCAAGAAACAAGTGGCTCACTCAGCATCCTTCTCTGCCCCTTTTCTGAACCTTTTCTAATTCTGCCCAATCTTTTCTAAGATATGGTGACCAGAACTGCACACAATATTCAAGGTACAGTCACATCATGGAACGATACAGAGGCATTATAATATCCTTGGTTTTATTCTCTATTCCTTTCCTTATGATTCATAGCATTCTATTTGCTTTCTTGGCTGCTTCTGCACACTGGTCAGAGGGTTACTACTACTGATCATTTGTATAGCGCTACAAGGTGCTACAACACAACAGCTGGGGACAAGAATATGCTAGGAAACATATAATTGGAGAGCAGGAGACCAAGCGGATCAGGAAAAGCTACATCGATGAGGTGAGTTTTCAGCCTGGATTTGAAAAGAGCCAGAGATGAAGCCTGATATAGACTCAGGTAGTTTGTTCTAGGCGTAAGGAACGGCAAGGTAGAAGGATCGAAAACTGGAGTTGGCAGTAGAAGAGAAGGGTACAGACATAAGCAACCTACCATAAGAGTGGAGTTCCCGAGGAGGGGTTTAGGGAGAGATAAGAGAGGAAAGGTAGTAAGGAGCAATAGAATAAGGGGGAAGGGGGAGGTGGATTTAGGGGGAAAGATAAGAAGCTTACTTTTGGACATGTTTAATTTCAAACAGTGGTGAGACATCCAGGCAGCAATGTCAGATAGCCAGGCAGAGATCTGGGCCTGGATTGCCAGACAGATTTCAGGTGTAGAGGGGTATATCTGAAAGTCATGAGTGTAAAGATGGTACTGAAAACCATGGGAGGAGATGAGTGCACCAAAGGACTGGGTATAGAGAGAGAAAAGGAGTGGACTCAGGACAGACCCTTAGGGTACACCAACTGAGAGTGGGATAGCAGTAGAGGTGAATCCACCAGAACATACTCTAAAAGTGTGGAGGGAGAGATAAGTAGAGAACCAGGATAGCATAGAGCCCTTAAAATTAAGTGAGGACAAGTTATCAAGGAGAAAGTGGTGGTCAGCAGTGTCAAAAGCAACAGAAAAGTAAAGAAGGATGAGGATTGAGTAAAAGCCCTTGGATTTTTCCAGGAACAGGTTGCTGGATACTTTGGCAAGAACCGTTTTAGTAGAATGTAAAGGATGAAAGCCAGATTGAAATGCATCCAGAAGGGTTTGAGAGGAGAGAAAGTCAAGGCAATGGCAGTGAACTGCACGTTCAAGTAGTTTAGAAATGAAGGGGAGGAGGGAGATGGGTCGATAATTAGAAGGATGAGCAGGGTTTGGTGAGGGTTTCTTTAGAAGTGTATCTACAGCATGCTAGAAGGCTGCAGGAAGAGTTGCAGTGGAAAGTGATAGGTTGAGAATATCACAGATGGAAGGGCTGATAGTGGAGGAGATGGAACTTAGGAGATGGGTGGGAATAGGATCAGAGGAGCAGGTAATGAGTTTGAAGGAGGAAAGAAGATATATGTTTCCTCCTCAGATATCTTAGAAAAGGAAGAAAGGGTGACAGAGGTTGAGGGGAGGAGTTGGGAGTGAAAAGGGTGAAGAGCAGATGGAACTGACCTTGTGGGGAATTTGAATGTAATCTTGTGGACTTTGTCATGGAAATAGTTGGCCAAAGTTTGGGCAGAAAGGGAAGGAGGGGTCGGAGGTGGAGGCACCTTGAGGAGAGAGTTGTAAAGAGATGGCGAGGGTCAGAGGCAAGAGAGTTAGTCAGGTGGACATAATAGTCTTGTTTGGTGAGTTCTATGGCTGACTGGAAAGAGGCAAGCATGAATTTGAAGTGTAGAAAGTCCACAAGGGTGTGGAATTTGAGCCAACTGCACTCACTGAGCAGGCACAGGAACATAGGTAGCGGGTAGTCTAAGACAGCCAGGGCTGGGGTACAGTACGCCTCACAGGATTTGGCATAAGAGGAGCAAGAGCATCCAGAGCAGAGGAGAGTGAGTGTTATAGGAAGCTACTGCCACATCAACAGACTCAGATGACATAGTGGAGGAAAGAGGTAATGAGACAATAATGGAGAGAGCCGATGGGATGATAGCATGAAGATTTCTAAAGAGGTTGGAGGAGACTGGGCAAGACTGAGGTGGGGGGTGATGAAGAGTGAAGTTTAGCAGTTGATGGTCAGTTAATGGGAGAACTGAGGTACAGAGGTTTGAGGGTAAGTAATTAGAAAAGACAAGGTTGAGGCAGTGGCCATGCTAGTGAGTGGGGGCATAGAAACATAAACATAGAAATATGATGACAGAAAAAGACCACATGGCTTATCTAGTCTGTCCTTCCATATCAACAACTACAACAGTCCCCTTTTTTCCTTTAGAGATCCTCTGTATTTGTCCTATGCTTTTTTGAATTCAGTTACTGTCCTCATCTCTACCACCTCCACTGGGAGACTATTCCACGGATCCACCACTCTTTCCATAAAGAAATATTTCCGCATATCACTCCTGAATCTATCCCCCTTCACCCTCATCCCATGTCCCCTCATAGCAGAACTTGCTTTCAATTGAAAGAGGCTCTCCCCCTGAACATTTATGCCATGGAGGTATTTAAACATCTCAATCATATCGCCTCTATCCCGCCTCTATCCTGCCTTTCCTCTTAGGTGTACATATTAAGATCCTTAAGTCTGTCTTCATATGCTTTATAATGAAGACCACTAACCATTTTAGTAGCCACCCTCTGCACCGACTCCATTCTGTTCACATCCTTTGGAAGGTGCGGTCTCCAGAATTGCACACTATATTCCAAATGAGGTCGCACCATAGACTTATACAGAGGCACTATCACCTCCTTTTTTTTGCTAGCCATTCCTCTCCGTATGCACCCAAGCATCCTTCTAGCTTTTGCCATCGCCTTTTCTACATGTTTAGCTACTTTAAGATCATCAGACACAACCACGCTTAGGTCCCGCTCTTCTTTAGTGGACAAAAGTACTTCACCCCCTATACTATATTGCTTTCTTGGCTTGCTGCAGCCCAAATGCATGACCTTACATTTTTTAACATTAAATCCCAGCTGCCAAATTCTAGACTATTCTTCAAGCTTAGCTAGATCCCTCTTCATGTTATCTACACCTTCCTGGGTGTCTACTCTATTGCAGATTTTGGTATCATCTGCAAAGAGGCAAACCTTACCCGACAGCCCTTCCACTATATCACTAACAAAGATGTTAAAAAGAATCATACCAAGGACAGATCCCTGGGGCACACCACTGGTAACATCCTTCTCCTCAGAGTGAGCTCCATTTACCTGTACTCTTTGTCGCCTCCCACCCAACCAATTTCTAACCCAAGCAGTAACCTTAGGGTCCATCCCTAGGGTGCTCAGTTTGTTTATAAGTCGCCTGTGAGGAACAGTGTCAAAGGCTTTACTGAAATCTAAATACACCACATCTAGGGCTCTCCCTCAGTCCAACTCCCTGGTCACCCAGTCAAAGAAATCAATCGGATTTGTCTGACAAGACCTGCCTCTGGTGAATCCATGCTGCTTCGGATCCTGTAATCTCCTGGATTCCAGAAACCTCACTATTTTCTCTTTCAGCAGCGTTTCCAATAATTTACTCACCACCGAAGTTAAACTAACCAGCCTGTAGTTTTCAACCACATCCTTACTTGTGCTTTTGTGTAAAGGCACCACATGAGCCTCTCTCCAGTCCTTTGGCACAACTCCCGACTCCAACGAGGCATTGAAAAGGTCAGTCAGTGGAGCTGTTAGAATGTCCCCAAGTTCCCTCAGTATTCTATTGTGTACCTCGTATCCCATCCGGTCCCATCACTTGGTCTACTTTAAGTTGAGCTAGTTTCTCACGAACACAGTCTTCTGAAAATTGTTCAAGATGTCCCTCGCTTCTGTTCCTGTTTGTGGGTGTTTTCTGAGGTCCTGCTCCTGGTTCTTCATCTGTGAACACAGAACAGAAATATTTGTTAAGCAAGTCCACCTTATTTATCCTCATCAGCTTCTACATATTCCTCCCCTTCACCCTTGAGTCTGACAATAACACTTTTGCCCTTCCTCTTCTCACTAACATATCTGAAAAATGTATTATCCCCCCCCCCCCCCATTTTATTGCATTGGCTATTTCCTCCTCTTTTTGAATCTTTGCTTTCCTGACTACTTTGCTAGCTTCTCTAAGTTTTTCCAAATAGAGAAGCCTATCTTCCTCTCTCCGTGATCTCTTGTATTTCATAAAGGTCTCCCTCTTTTTCTTCACTTTTTCAGCCACTTCTTTTGAAAGCCATAGCGTTCTCCTTTTCCTTTTCCTTTTATTTACCATTTTAACAAAAAGGTTGGTTGCCCTTAAAATATCCCCTTTCAGTTTTGCCCACTGTTTTTCTACATCCCCCAGCTGTTCCCATCCCACTAATGACTCCCTGAGGCATTGGCCCATTTTGGCAAAGTTAGTCTTCCTAAAGTCTAAGACCCTCACCTTTGAATGGATTCTAACAGCCCTAGTCCTAATACTGAACCACACCATCTGGTGATCACTGGATGCCAAATGATCTCCCACGATAACGTCAGAAACACTTTCACCATTTGTAAGCACCAAGTCCAGTATGGCCCCTTCACGTGTGGGGTCTGTTACCAATTGCTTGAATAGTTCTCCCTGTAGAGAATCCAAGATCTCTTTACTTCTAGATGATACTGCAGCAGGAATGTGCCAGTCAACATCTGGCATATTGAAATCCCCTATCAGTAGCTCTTCCCCTTTCCTAGCAATGCTGTGTATGTCTTCAATTAACTCTCTGTCCACCTCTTCCTCTTGTGAGGGAGGTCTGTATATCACGCCAATGCAAATAGATCTCTCTTTCCCTCTTTCTAGTTTAACCCACAATGCCTCCTCTCTCCCTTTTAAGCTCTGTAATTCCAAAGCTTTAATAGTATTTTTTACATATAGTGCCACTCCTCCTCCCCTTCTTCCTACCCTGTCCTTTCTGAATAAAGTATAGCCAGGTATAGTTACATCCCAGTCATGGCTTTCTGTGAACCATGTTTCTGTAACTGCCACTAAATCCAAGTCGGCCACTCCCACCAAAGCTTCAACATCAGTAGAGCACAGCTGGACATCAAATGAGATGGTTAGGGAAGGAGTTTTAAAGCATAAGGGTCAGAGGGGTTATCAAAATGAATGTTAAAATCTTTGAGAATAAGGGAGGGGGAAGATGAGTCCTGAAAGAAGGAAAGCCACGAGTCAGTCAGTGAGACAGGTAGAGGTGGACTTGACAGGGGGTTGATAAATAACAGCTATCTGGAGAGGTACTGAAGTAAAAAGGCGGATGGAGTGGACTTCAAAAGAGGGAAAGGAGTGAGACTGAGGCAGAAGGAGGGGTTGAAATTGGCAGGAATGAGAGAGTGGAAATCCAACACCACCATCACAGCCAATGGGAAAAGGCATGTGGGAGAATTGGTAGCCACCATGACAGAGGGCAGCGACTGAATCTGAGTCTTCTGTTGCTGCCCTCTGGTCTCAGTTAGGGAAAGAAGATGGAATTAGGGATAATGAGGTCATGAATAAAGGCAAGCTTATTTGAGGTGGAGTGTGCATTTCACAAGGCGCATGAGAAAGGGAGAGAGGAGGGTGAAAGGAGAGGGATATGAATAAGATTTGAGAAATTGTGTAAGGATCTGTCCTGGAAGTGTGAAAAAGGTCTAGGAGGACCAGGTTTGGGATTGATATCTCCAGATGAGAGGAGAAAGAGCAGAAGAGTGTGGGACAGAGGAGGCAGCATGGCAGTAACGAGGGTGAGGTTCTTTCAGAGAGAGAGGAGATGGCTAAATGAGAGGAAGAAAATAGTGAAGCTCAAGAGTGAATGATAGGATAGATGAAAAGATGGCAGGAGAAATGAGGCTGGTTAAGAGGGTATGATAAGGAGTGGGGCCTTGAAGTTGTTGGTTTTAGAGGAGATTAGAGAGTGTCAACAACAGAGAGATAAAGTGATGTGGAGCCATAAGAAAGAAATGGAGTGAAGTGTAGAAGGCAGAAGAAATATATGAAGGATAGGCAGGGGAGAGATCTCAGGGGATTAGGGCACCTGTGAACAATAGTAGTAATGAACATAAGGTAGCTATAAGGTAGTGGGTGGGCAGTGGGGTGGGACGGAGGGATAATAAACAAGGCCCAAGCCAGGAGCTAGGAGCAAAGGCTTGTAATGAAGGTGCTCTTTCCAGTGCAGAATGGCAACAGAGGGCTCAGCACACATTGCCAGGGAGGAAAAGGGGCTTAGCAATGCCTCGGTTGGGAGGGTGGGGTGGGTCAAGTCACTCCTCTTTCTGTATACTCTCAGGTAAATTAGAAAACAACTACAGGAAAATTTAAAACTCGAGTTAAAACAGCAGAGAGAGAGTTAGAATTAGATTTTGAATTAGAATGTTATCTTGGCCTCTACAAACAGACCAGATAGTAGAAAGAAAAAGTACAGGGGCAATTACAATTAGTTAATAGGAGGAGCAAGAGTCAGACAGCTAAACATAGGAAGGAGCTGAATAATATTACAAAATATATAGATAAGATAAAACACACACTAACAATGACAAAAAAATATATATATAGACAGGCAGACAGGCTCAGGACTCACAAGCAAGCAGTTAAATGTCTCACTCAAGCTAGGAGCTAGGATTTTAAAGTATTATCCACGATGATGCCTACTGTAGATCCTTTTACTTGTGTGGTGGGTCCTAATATGGAACCTTGCAACAAATATTGTCGTTTGGGCTGTTCTTCTCTAAGTGCATAATTTTTCATTTGTCTGCATTAAATTCCATCTGCTGTTTGGAAGTCCAGTCTTCCAGTTTATCAAGATCTTCTTGCAATGTTTCACAATCTTCTTGTACTTTAACAACTTTGAATAATTTTGTGTCATCTGAAAATTTGATCACCTCACTCGCTATTCCCATTTCTAGGTCATGTATGAATATGTCAAAAAGCAGCGGACCCAGCACAGATCCCTGGGGTACTCCACTATTCACCTTTCTCCATTGGGAAAATTGGTCATTTAGCCCAACCCTCTGCTTTCTATCTTTAACCAGTTCCTGATCCACAATAGTTCACTGTCTCCTATTCCACGACTCTAATTTTGTCAAGAGTCTCTCATGAGGGACCTTGTCAAAGGCTTTTTGAAAATCCAGATATACTATATCAACCAGATCACCTTTATCTACCTGTTTATGGACCTGCAAAATGTGGGAAACAAGGTTTACAGAGGCTAGCACTCCAGACAAAAAAGGTAAAAAAAATTCTGTTTAGTGATTTGAATATATCAGCTTTGGGAATCTGAATGTGCGGCATCTTTGATATCTGTGTATTTTGCACAGTACAAGAGGAAACGTATTTCTGTTTCTATTTTTTCAGTGTTGTATTACAAGCAGAGTACAGTTTCTTAGGGTTTCCAATTCAATTTTTGTCTGGACATTTCTATATTCTACATATGTGATCAAGGCGAGGTATTTCTTGAGCATGTGGTTTCCATGTAGGCGTTTGTTTCTTTTCCCAAAAGAGGTATGTCCTAGGGACTGATATTTTGCCTTCTTGTTTGCCCTGCTGACTACTGTAACCCAGACTATCTTTGACCCCCCTCCCCCCATGCCTTCCCACCCCTGGAAGTGACTTCAGCTGTCCAGCTTATTTGCATCCCAGCAGCATGCACCAAAGTTGGGCATGCTCCTTGGGGTGACTCCTGGGCTGCTTCTGCTCTGGCTGCTGCAGTTACTTCTCTGCCCATGTACTTTTCTAGCTCTCTATTAGATCTGCCTGCTCCCTCACAGTCTCACAATGTCCCACATTCTATCTGTTCCAGTATTCTGGGGCCACCTTCATCCCTCATTATCCCACCTTCATGCTTCCATACAGATAAGATACCTCATTTATTGCACCCCCTATGCATTAGGCTTCACATGTGTTCCTGCATTCAATTTGTAGACCTTTGCACTCTGGGACCACAACAATATGTGGTCACATTTCCAATTATGGTCTTGATCTGTTATGCCGAAATGAACATGGCTGAGGGATGGTGAAGAACCCATCTTTTCATGATGACTGCCACCTGGATATTCAGGTTTCTCTGTCCTTAGAATGTCCAGATTTTGGGGAGGGGGGAGGGTAACTATTATATACTCAGATTCCAAAATGGTTACTGAACTTTCACTTGACTTCTTAAAATACCCTGGAGCCTTGCTTCAGATTGATTCAAGACCTATTATCCATCTGCTTTTTCTTTACTGCCCTCCATCTTTGAAATTGGCAGTCTGGAAAACTCTTTTACCAGACTATTTCAGAGGTTTTGATCAATTTTCCTAATCTTCTTCTATTGGGCAACTAATACCCATTTTGACAACCCAACTCAATCCAGAGATAAGCACTTTTTATCACTTTCAAGTCTGACATGGACCTTAAGCAACACATCTCTTTTGCTGTGCACTTGGTTGGCCACACACTGGATCTTACTTTTTCAGTAGGAGGACACCTCTAAGCTGTAGCAATCTTTTTGTTCTCCCTGTATCCTGGTCCAACTACTACCTGATCACCTATATCCTGTTGATCTCTCAAATACACTGTCCTTCACAGACAATTGTTCATTACATTAGGAATCTTAGCCAGACCGATCTCAGTAACCTAGTACCCCTCCATACATTCTTCCCTCAAGAGTTTGAGTCTCTATCCTTATCCAAACAGACCACTGTTTGGAATACCAACCTGGGGGGCCAAGATGGCATTGGAAGACAATGGTGTGAAGGGCTTGTGCTAGGATATGAGTTGCCCAAGGCGGATCCTCATTCCTCCCATCCCCCCCAGCTCCTAACCCTACCCCGCCGCCACCACTGCTGCCCCTCTCCAGGACCTGCATCAATGGAAATGGCATTAAAACAACATCGCAGCATTTCCCCACGTTTCTGTAGCTGCATACTGTTGGTGCACTTTTTGACCAGCCGCTTCTGCCCCCTCCGATATAGACTTCCTGTTGGCATGGACAAAGCAAGAAGCTAGCTAAACTAAAAGTAGACAAAGCAATGGTGCCAGATGGGATACATCTGAGAATATTGAAGGAACTTAGGGATAAGAACATAAGAACATAAAATATGCTGTGTCCTAGCAGCTCCACTGTCTGACATTTTCATTGCTTCTTTAGAGTTGGGAGTGGTCCCAGAGGACTAGATAGGGGTGCATATGACCCCCTTTACACAAAAGCAGAAGTAAGGATGAGTTTGGGAACTAGGGTCAATCAGTCTGACCTCTGTGGTGTGTAAATTAATGAAAACTCTGCTAAAACAGAGGATATTGAGGTTTCTGAAGTCCAGTGGATTGCAGGATCCGAGGTAGCATGGTTTTACTAGAGACGGGTCTTATCAGACAAATCTCATGAAATTCTTTGACTAGGTAGATCGAGGGAGAACCCTCCCCACTGACCTTTAACCCAGATATTCAATGCCACAGCGATGGCATTGAATATCTAGGGACTGCCACACACACCAGAAGCCGTCGAAGCTAACTAGGCTTATCTTTTCGGCACAGATCGTTAACTGGGCAGCATGCAATATCGCTGCTGCCCGGGAATTGCTTGTCGCCATCTCTGCTCCACCCCAGAACGCCCCTGACATGCCCCAATGCTAACTTGATAGCATCAGGGTGTGTAGGGGATATTCAATGGCACTAACTATGTACGTGCCATTGAATATCTCGATTTAAGGCATTACATGGTTTACTGGGCTGTAAACCGTGTAAATGCCTTTTGAGATTCGGGTCCATGGTAATTATAGTGAGAACAAATGGAAGAAGGTTTAAAGTAGTAGCTTTCAATAAAGGAGATGGGAGGAGATCCAAAACTGATGAGGTAGTCCTCACAGAAAAAAATGGCCTTTTCTAACCTGAAAAGCGTGGGCATTGGACGTGCACCATATGGAGCTTGGAACGTAAAACCCAAGACAAGAAAGGGGAAAATGAGGAAGATGCCAAGGATGATATAGGGTGGTTAAATTCCTTATGAATATTAGTCATTTTGTTGCAAAATTCTGCAGATAGTGCAACTGAGGTGGGGGGAGAAATTGTGCTGTGAGAACCAGTTATAGTTTGCCTATGTATTAATTCTGCCCTGGCTGACATGAGCATTATGAGTGAGATGGGGCAGGTTAATAGGAAATCATTGTTTACCCTTTCAAATAGTACTAAGACTAGGGGGGACACTCCATGAAACTAACAGGCAGCAGATTTAAAACAAATTAAAGAAAGCATTTTTAAATTCACAGCACAATTAAAGATTTGAAATTTGTTGCTGTGTAAGGTCAAGGAAGTTATATAATTAGGTTTTAAAAAGGTTTAGACAAGTTCCTGGAGGAAAAGTCCATAAACTATTATTAACCAAGTAGGCTTGGGAGAGTCGCCTCTTAGGACAATAAGGAATGGATCTACCTAGTGAGATTCTGCCTGGTCCTTGCACGCTGGACTAGTCAGAATAGGATGCTTGACTCAATAGACCTTGGTTTGATCCAGTATAGCACTTCTTAGGTTCTTAAGGAGCTATGGGTGCTCCATTAATGCCTCCAAATACAATCCTTCCCACAAAGGTTTTTTCATCCATATAGAAACATAGAAATATGACGACAGAAAAAGACCACATGGCCTGTCTAGTCTGTCCTTCCATAACAACTACAACAGTCCCCTTTTTACCTTTAGAGATCCTCTGTGTTTGTCCTATGCTTTTTTGAATTCAGTTACTGTCCTCATCTCTACCACCTCCACTGGGAGACTATTCCACGGATCCACTACTCTTTCCGTAAAGAAATATTTCCACATATCACTTCTGAATCTACCTCCCTTCACCCTCATCCCATGTCCCCTCATAGCAGAACTTGCTTTCAATTGAAAGAGGCTCTCTTCCTGAACATTTATGCCACGGAGGTATTTAAACATCTCAATCATATCACCTCTATCCCGCCTTTCCTCTAAGGTGTACATATTAAGATCCTTCAGTCTGTCCTCATATGCTTTATAATGAAGACCACTAATCATTTTAGTAGCCACCCTCTGCACCGACTCCATCCTGTTCACATCCTTTTGAAGGTGCGGTCTCCAGAATTGCACACTATACTCCAAATGAGGTCACACTAAAGACTTATACAGAGGCATTATCACCTCCTTTTTTCTGATAGCCATTCCTGTCCGTATGCACCCAAGCATCCTTCTAGCTTTTGCCGTCGCCTTTTCTACCTGTTTAGCTACTTTAAGATCATCAGATACAACCATGCCTAGGTCCCGCTCTTCTTTAGTGGACAAAAGTACTTCACCCCTATACTATATTGCTCCCTTGGATTGCTGCAGCCCAAATGCATGACCTTACATTTTTTAACATTAAATCCCAGCTGCCAAATTCTAGACCATTCTTCAAGCTTAGCTAGATCCCTCCTCATGTTATCTACCCCTTCCTGGGTGTCTACTCTATTGCAGATTTTGGTATCATCCGCAAAGAGGCAAACCTTACCTGAAAGCCCTTCCACTATATCACTAACAAAGATGTTAAAAAGAATCGGACCAAGGACAGATCCCTGGGGCACACCACTGATAACATCCTTCTCCTCAGAGTGAGCTCCATTTACTTGTACTCTTTGTCGTGTATTCATGTCCTCATATATTCATGTACTCAGAACCATTAGACCTAAGGCTGAAATATCTGCAGGTTTTGTGCTGCGTTGAGAGGTTTATTTGTACTCCTTCTGTTTAAACGATCTTTGATAAAATCAAGGACAAGAGCAATTTCCTCAGTCGCACCTCAGTGCTTAAATAGGCTACTGACAGAAATATGTTGAGAAAATAGTTATTGACCCTTCAGAAAACAGGTAAAACACATGACTATTTTTTTACAACTTAATGCCTGAGATATCCTCTTCTCTGGATATTCTTTCTGAAGGGTTTGGTGGGTGAGCTCTCTATTACTTTATATCATTGTGTAGATGAACTTGCAGGATCTAATATTGCTGTATTTTGTGTTTTTATTATTTTATGATTTCTTATTAAAGGGCCGTTTAGGTGAGGATGAGCTTTATACAGCTAGTATAGAGCTGTTATTTTACATGGGCTCATTTTTCATGTATCAATTGTTTTATATTGTTTTATCTGCTCTACTATTAATAGAATTTTGATGGCATGTTAGAAGTACTCAATTGAAGCAATCTGCCTTGATTAGAATTTGGAAAAATTCATTTTATTCACTGTTAATGTCTTTGATTTGTCAAGCTTCCTTAATTATAAATCAAATCAGGTTTAGGCACATGGAATTAATGATGTCTAAACCTATGAAATCCTATAATCAATGTTCTCGCAAAGCTGTGTGGGAATCCTCTGCCCATGTTGCTGACGGTGGGTGGAGGTGCTACAATATTACCTTTTCATTAGCACAACTTCACAGGAATTTTGCCTATAAACCAGGCAATCTGGTGCCATTCAGACTAAGATTTACAAGGCCCATACCCATACTTGCCAGCTGCTACCTCACTACTTCATTAGTTCATGGAGCAAGCCTATCAGCTTTCTGCAGGCACTTTGTAATTTGCCATGGTTAATTTTGGAAAAGTAACTTAACTGCTTAGATCAGCGTTTCCTAATCCAGGTCTGGTGACACACCTAAGCAGTCAGCTTTGAAGATATGCATAATGAATATAAATGAGATATCTTTGCAAATATAAAGCTGGTCCCATGCCATTTTAGAGCTTCTCAAATAAAGGTTGCCTGTAATAGACACAAATGAAGGTATAATAAACAATATGAAAATTAGCACACAAGGAGGTAATGCCTCATGAATAAATTAATTCCAACTGTACTTTAATGAGGACTTCTGTTCCTAGGTGTTTAGAAATTGTCAATTTAGGTGTTTATTTTCCAGCTAAAGAGGTGTTTTTCCATAAACCTTCCAGTCTCTGCCCCTTTCTGTGATGAGCAGTTATGGTGGGAATTGCCATGTGCTGTCATGCCAGGATAGTAACCATTACTGTGGATCTGTGCTAACAATTACCGCACACTAAAACAAGCATTAACCACTTAGCATACTTTAATAATAGGGCCCCTATGTGTCTTTATAAAATACTATTACTACTATTGAACATTTATATAGCACTACAAGGCATATGCAGCACTGTACAGATACACATATAAGATGATCCCTGCTCATTAGAGCTTACAATCTAATTAAGAAAGACAATAGAACAACTGAGGACAAGGATACAACTATGGAAAGGTAAAGAGACACGTAGCAGGTCAGGTTCCAAAAGCATCCTCAAAAAGATGAGCTTTTAACATGGATTTGAAAAGGAGCAAAGATGAAGCCTGATGTATAGGCTCAGTTTCTTCCAGGCATAAGGAGCAACAAGGTGAAATGATCGAAGTATGGAGTTGACAGTGGAAGAAAAGGGGACAGAGAGAAGCAATCCACCAGAAGAGCGGAGTTCACGAGGAGGAGTGTAGGCAAAGATGTGAGAGGAAAGGTACTGAGCAGCAGCAGAGTGAACGCATTTATAGGTCAGAAGGAGAGGTTTGAACTGGATACGGAAACAGAAATAAAGCCAATGAAATGACTTGAGAAGAGGGGTTATATGAGCATATTGGGGCTGGTGAAAGATTAGCCGCACAACTGAGTTTTGAACAGATTGAAGGGGAGAGAGATGATTCAGGGGGAGACCAGCAAGGAGGAGGTTGCAATTGTCAAGATGGAAGGTGACTAAAGAGTGGATAAGTGTCTTAGTAGCGTGTTCAGAAAGGAAGGGACAAAGTTTACTTATGTAGAGAAAGAAACGACAGGTTTTAACTATCAGTTGGATGTGTGTGGAGAAAGAGAGGTAGGAGTCAAAGATGATCCCAAGGTTGCAGGCTGAGGAAACAAGAAGTAGAAGAATGTTATCCACATTGAGAAAGGAGGAAGGGGGGGATGTGGGTTTAGGGGAAAAATAAGAAGCTTGATTTTGGCCATGTTTAATTTCAAACAACGGTGAGACATCCAGGCAGCGATATCAGAAAGACAGGCAGTGATCGGGGCCTGGATTGCCGGAGAGATGTCAGATGTAGAGAGATAGATCTGAGAGTCATCAGCATAAAAGTGCTACTGAAAGCCAAAGGAGAAGATGAGTGCACCATGAGACTGGATATAGAGAGAGAAAAGGAGTGGGCCCAAGACAGACACTTGGGGTACACCAACTGAGAATGGGATAGCAGTAGAAGAGGATCCACCCGAGCAAACACTGAAAGAGTGATGGGAGAGATAAGAAGAAAACCAGGATAGCACAGAGCCATTAAAACCAAGTGAGGACAAGGTGTCGAGGAGAAGGTGGTGGTCAACAGTGTCAAAAGCAGTAGAAAGGTCAAGGAGGATGAGGATTGAGTAAAGGTCCTTGGATTTTGCCAGGAATACATCACTGGAGACTTTGGCAAGAGCTGTATCAGTAGAATGTAAAGGATGAAATCCAGATTGCAGTGGATCCAGAAGGACTTGAGAGGAGAGAAAGTCAAGGCAACAGTGGTGAACCGCACATTCAAGAAGTTTAGAAATAAAGAGGAGGAGGGAGATGGGTCGATAATTAGAAGGACAAGTAGGGTCTAGCGAAGGTTTCTTGAAGAGAGGCGTGACAACAGCATGCTAGACGACTGTAGGGACAGTTGCAGAGGAGAGCAATAGGTTGATAATATGATAGATGGAAGGGGTGACAGTGGAGGAGTTAAGGAGATGGGTGAGGAAAGGATCAGAGGAGCAGGTAGTGAGTTTAGAAGAGGAGAGAAGATGAGAAGTTTCCTCATTGGAGATATTAGAGAACGAAGAGAGGGTAGCAGAGGTTGAGGGGAAGATCTGGGAGTGAAGAGCGGATAGCTCTGATCTCGTAGGAAACTGAAGTGTAATCTTGTGGACTTTGTCAAGAAGTAGTTGCCCAGGGTTTGGACAGAAAGGGGGTCATTCCAAACTATTTGTGGTCTTTCCCGGCCCCGTCCTCCTTCCACACACATTGTACAGGGAAGTTAGATGGGGCGGGAAAGGGGAGGATCGGGGGCGGTGTTAGGGCAGGCAGTGCGAGGTCACCGGCCCTGGACATACAGGGCCGATTCTAATGTCGGCCCTCTACTTCCCGGGCCGGCGACTTGAACGGGGAAGTTATTCCACCACCGAGGTGGAATTACTTCCACAATGCAGCAATGCAGTGCCTGGAGCATGGCAGCGGCGGGAGGGAGTGGAGAGCATTCCCGCAGCCCAGTCCTGATCCTGGGAGGCCAGATCGGGGATCGGGCTGCGGGGAAAGCAATTTGGAGGCTGGGGATCATGACTTTTAAATAGAGCCATGGTGCCATGGCAACCAGACGCCATAGTGCCGTGGCTCCATTTAAAAGCCCTGTCTGAGTTAGTCGGGGAAGGCCTGTATGTATAGGCCGGACGGAATCGGGTTCCAGGACAGCATGTACAGGCCTGTTTGCGATTCTGATCCCGCGGAGCTAGATGTGCCCTGCAGGATCAGAATTGTGACGCCCTCTGTGCATCCGGTTCCGGCCGGGCACACAGAAGGCTTCTACGTCCACAGTGGAATCGGGCCCAAAGGGAAGGAAGGGTTGGAGGCAGAGGCACCTTGAGGAGAGAGTTGAAAGTTGAAAAGAGATGGCGAGGGTCTGAGACAAGAGAGTAAGTCAGATGGACATAGTAGTGACTTTGAAGTGAAGAAAGTGAGCAGAGTGCTGAATTTGAGCCAAAAGTGCTCAGCTGAGCGGGCACAGGAATGAAGGTAATGGGTAGTCGAAGATAGCCAGGGCTGAGGTATAGTGCACCTTACAGGACGTGGCATGGGCAGAGCAAGAGCATCTAGAGCAGAGGAGAGTACATTTATAGGATACAACAGCCTCAACAGCAGACTCAGATAACATAGCAGAGGAAAGAGGAGATGAGACAATAGTAGAGAGAGCCAATGGGTTGAAGGAAAAAAGGTTGAAGAAAACTGGGCAAGATTGAGGCGGGGAGTGATGAAGAGTGAAGCTGAGCAGATGATGGTCAGATAAGGGAAGAACTGACGTACATAAATTAGAAGGTAAACAGTGAAGAAAACAAGCTCGAGGCAGTGACCATGCTGGTGAGTGGGTGCAGTAGAATAAAGTTGAGTAAACTGGTAGCAATGATGGCTAGATTTTATCTCAAAACATTTATACCAGCTTGGGAGTAGGCAACCATGCATTTTTAGAAAGAAGGTTTGACTCCACCCACATTCTGCCCAAATTCAGAACCTACCAAACTAGCAATGCGATTTACGTGACTGGTGAACCTGGTGCACTCTTCCCCCCCCCCTCCCCTCCCCTCCCCAGCTGCGTGCAGGAACTCACTTTTTTCGGCCTTTTGGAAGCCCAGTGGTAACATCCTTACTTGCGCCTCATGCGGCCACACCGCTCACATAGCCCTTGGTACAACCGTGTCTGTATGAACATGCCTGCATGCACATCACATAAAAGTACATGCTGTTTTGTTACCCCACATATGTTTACACTCATAACCCATATCACTGTAAATAGCCCACCCTGTATATAGCTCAAACAAATCAAGCACCCAACACATCCCTCACACAACTAAGTTTTATCCTCACTGCATGTACAACACACACACTTTACCTGATTGCTTGCTGTGATACCACCTTGATTATTAAGATAAGGCGGTTTAGAAATACTGTTAAATAAATAAATAAATAAACCCATAGGGGTTAGAGGCTAATGGTTAGAGTAGCGGATACATAACTAGAGAAGCCAGCATTCAAATCCCACTGCTGCTCCTTATGATCTTGGGCAACTCATTTAACCCTCCATTGCCTCAGATACAAACTTAGGGGCCCTTTTACTAAAGGGCGCTAAGTAGTAGCGTGTGTTACAGCACATGGTAACCCATGCTAACTGTTAGCGTGGCCCCATTTCCTTGCTAACTGTGCAGTATACATTGAGGTTGCAAGTGTGCGGGCTAGGGATGGAGAGTGGATGAGGGAGCGCGCCCCGCACTAACTGCAAGGTGAGCAACTAGCATTAGTTTGCTGACCACCATCTCCATAATAGAGGTACTGTAAGTGCAACCACATTATTTTTGGTCCACATTAGGACAGGTTGAAGCACGTTAACTGCCGGTAACATACTTTCCATGCCTCCGACAGTTAATGTGGCGGTGTTGAATCTAATGCGCTATGGTTTTGAGTGCTATGAGCATGTTAGGTGCAACAGCATAGCACCCGTTGATAGAAGGGCCCCTTAGATAGTAAGCCCGCCAGGGACAGGGAAATGCATTCAGGTACAGTAGGTAACTTATCTTGAACTACTACTGGAAAGGTGTGAGATAAATATAAGCCAATAAAAGCTGTTTTACATGGAAAAAGAAGTTTCTAAAACTACCCCCTATATTTCTGCAGCTGTGTAACCACAGTAACCGCATCTAATTCTGACATATGTTATCTGTAATTGGGCACAATGCAAATATTATTTGAAGGCAGACCAGGATAATAGTATTTATAACTGTTGTGGAAAGGCAATTCCTATATATGCGCCTCTATTCCCCCTGTCCTTCAACATCCTCTTATCAATACTGTACATCACAGCATTAGAAATATTCTAGCAAGCAGTGCTCTGGATTATAGTAATTTTCCAGGCTTGGGAAATGCAAATTTGGGAACCCACCATACTTATTTTGCATAAACTGATATATGCCCAACAGATGGAAATGACTACGATTAACTACTTGTTTGTGATAAAGTCAGTCAAGTACAATATTCAGCAAAGCAGTTAAGAGATAAATAAATTCAACATACAGCTCCTTCTGTCATCAGAGTGCAGGAATAGCCTAATAGCCAGAGCACTGGCTTGGGAACCAAGAGACCAGGGTTCAATTCCTACTAGCACTCCTTGTGCACCTTGGACAAGTCACTTAACCCTCCATTGCCTCAGAAAAATCCAAGTTATCAATTAATGTACATTATCAAGTTTAAGGGGCATGTTTACTATCCATCCATGGGCCGTTTGCAGCACATTAACTTTACTTAACATACGTTAACCTACATAAACATGTCTCTAAGTTACAATGTAAATCGCTTTGACTGAAATGACAAAGCAGTATAAAATACTTTTAAATAAAATATATTATGAAATCAATTTTAATTAAAGGACACAAAAATTATCTATTTATCTATATCTGTATATAGATATATTTATGGATATGTTTCCAGTGGTGAATTATTTGATGATAAAATAGGGTAGCCTGAAGGGGAATCCATCTTCTTATGGATCTTGGGCAACAAATAAAATACTGGAATCCTAGGAAAAATTGGACTGAGAAACTTAAATTCTTGCTGACCCATGATGTACATTGTGATATACCAGCTGGTAGCATCATGTTAACTTGTATGTTATCCACTTGAGGTCTTTTTCTCTGTTTGATAAAATTCTTGCAGGTGGGGGATTGTATGTAGTGAATATTTTGTTTTTTGATATAATAAGATTTTTTTAAAATTATAAATTCAGTTAGTTCAGACATGAGTGGTCAATCCAATGAGCTATCCAGATTTTCTAAACAACCAGGCCAGTCATATGATATACAGAAATGATGTCCAGGTCATACATGGCTGACTGTTGATATTTGCACTGACCATTTAAAATGAAAACAGAAAAGCCAAATTGGCTTTCTTATACTGACACAGCTGAGCAGAAGAAATTTCATTTGACAAATGTCATTACAGCGCTCAGGCATTCACAAAACATCAAGTCATTATAATATGCAATGTATCTTTTTCACTAGCACGCCTTGTACTTGAATAATGGAAGGATAAAGACATGTTCTATTAACCAAAAATATCACATCACAAGCAGTGAAATAATGTTGTAATTATTCAAAGGAGTTTTCAGCTATTAGATTTTCTTTCAGCTCTGCATTGATGACAGGATTGAAAGAACTCACCTTTTTCAGCTGGCCTTTGATCTTAAGACTGGGTCTGTTTAGGATCCCCCCCCTTCCTAATTTCCTCCTCCCTTTCTTAATTTCTATCCTATTAAATTTTTGGTCTTCTTTTCCAGTTTATATTTATTTATTATTTATTTAATAATTTTTATATACCGCTTTATCATAAAATCAAAGCAGTTTACATTATAATTCACACAATTACAGAGAACTTATTATGGAACTCGGGGAGGAGTGACATGCAGGGGACGCTCTGAAGCACAACTTATTTACAACGGAACATTTATTTATTTAACAGGTTTTTTTATACCGCTTTATCATTTCAATCAAAACGATTTACATTGTAACTTAAACTTGGTAAACGTACATTAAACAGAGACATTAATAACTTGGATTTTTCTGAGCAATGGAGGTTTGTATACAAAAAGCGTCTGGTGGAAGTCCCACGGTCAGGGTGTCAAGTGTTTTCTTTGAAATGATCAATGAAGAGGAAGGTTTGTAGTTGCTTTCTGAAGTCTTTCATGTCAGTGGTGGACCTTAATTTCTCAGGGAGAGAGTTCCAAATGGTAGGTGCAGCAAGTGAGGATGCCCTCCTTGTGGTAGATTCATTTGCTTTTGTGTATGAGCAGGGTATTGGAATAGTATCAATGGTGCTCTGTCTCCTTGGTCTGTTATTGGGTTTGGTGCAAATCATCTCCTCTAGGACTCCAGCTGACATGAAATTTCTGATTTTGAAAATGGTCAGAGCAGATTTATATTTGGCATGGGCGGTAATTGGAAGCCAATGGAGCTGGTGTAAGAGAGGCATTATGTGATCTTGCTTATTTGATCCAGTGATGACTCTGGCAGCAGTATTCTGGACTAGTTGTAGAGGTCATATAGTTTGCTTTGGTAACCCTTGATAAAGGGAGTTGCAGTAATCTAGTATTGGTGATATGACGGCTTGATAGACTGTTCGGAAATAGTCTTGGCTGAGGAGGGGTTTGAGTCTTCGAATGGTGGCAAGTTTGTGTAGAGCATTCCTAGTGGTTCTGTTGATGTGTGGTTGTAAGTTCAGGTGGTGGCTGAGAGTGACTCCAAGGTATCGAACTTCATCCTTTATTGAGATGGCAGTGTCAGCCACATTGATCGAAGTAGGGATGATGAAGGAGGCGTTGCGTGTGATGATTAGTGACACAGATTTTTTCATGTTGATATATAGGTTATTATTGGAAAGCCAGATGGTGATCTCCTGGAAACAGTTTGACATGGTTGTATAGTCTGGAGAGTCTAGGTAGATTGGGGTGTAAGCCATGATGTCGTCTGCATAGATGGCATATTGTATCTTATGCTTTTTTAAGATATTGCAGATTGACTGTATGTATATGTTAAAGAGAAGGGCAGACAGGGAGGACCCTTAAGTGACCCCCTGTGTTGTATGAAAAGGAGCGGAAGTGTGTGATCCTACTTTGACCTTATACTGTCTGTCGCTAAGGTAAGATTGAAACCACTTAAGTGTGGTGTTGTGGAGACCAATGTCTGCTAGTCGTTTCAAGAGGATGCTGTGGGATACAGTGTCAAAGGCAGAGGAGATGCCAATGAACACAAGCAGGAAACCATTCTTAATGTTGTTGATTCCTCTGAGTAGGGTGTCAAATAGGTGGATGAGTAGTGTCTCGACACTGTGGTTAGGATGAAAGCCGTGTTGTTGGGGGTCCAGACTGGCATGTGTATCTATTTGGTCCTGGAGCTGTCTTTGTACTGTCTTCTCAATAATTTTGGTTAGAAAAGGAAGGCTGGAGATTGGGTGGTAGGCTGAGGGGTCTGCAGGGTCCAGTGATGTGGTTTTCGGGATAGGTCGGATAGTGGCTTCTTTGAGTGCAGTGGGCATGTAGCCTTGAGTTAGAGAGGTGCTTATTTTTTTGTGGATGCATTTGCTCAGTTCTTCCTTTGTTGATTTAATCCTTGCTACCGGGCAGGGGTCTGAGGGAGCTATGCTGGAGTTTAGCGCAGTGAATTTGCTCAGTTGTGGGGATGTAGAATTCACTCCATTTGTTTGAGGAGATAGGTCTTGTGTTAGTGATGGAGTGGCAGTGTTATTGGGCTCTAAGGGTAGGATTCTCAAGGGGGGGTTGCTCTTGGCAAGAAGGAAATCTGCAAATGTTTGAGGGTGAATCTTATCTTCTTCCTTTTGTGTTGGATCTTTTGTAAGGGACCGGACAATCTTGAAGAGTTCTCTAGGCTTGTTGCAGGCCTTTAAGATGAGGTTGGTATGGTATTGCTGTTTGTCACTGTTGATAAGGCTGCTGTAATTATGTTGCATTATTTAGTATTCTTTTAATGTGTTTTCTGAACAGTCATACCTCCGTTACCGCTCCTTCTGGCATAATTTTCTTTTGGTCACTCTTATTACTTCAGAGTACCATGGGGCTGATTTTGTTCTAGGATTCTTGTGTTTTGGGTTGACTCGATCAGGTGCTCTAACGGCTGTGCTGATGGTGGTGTTCCATGCGTTGATTGCCTCGTTGAGATCGTTGCAGCCCTGGGGGAGTTTGTGTAGGGTGTCACTGAGGAATTGGTCTCTGTCGAATCCTTTGTTTCTTCTTATTGGGCTGGGTGTCTTCTATGGTTTTTGTATGGGTGGGAGATGGATCTTAAAATGTATGGCGTGGTGGTCTGACCAGGGTATTGGTGTGACTAGAGAAAGAGTTATGTTATCCTGGTTTAAGAGGCTTTTCGCGGCAAATACAAGATCTGGAGTAGATCCTGAGCAGGAGTAGGTTGCATTGGTATTAGGTGGAGTTGAAGAGACTCCATAGCTTGGTGGAAAGCTGTTTCATCCTTCCTGGATGCCGAGGTGAGGTTTAGATCCCCTAGTAATATCAGTGGCTTGTGGGGGGAATTGGCTGCACATACTGATTCGAGTATAATGGATGTTTTTTCAGCAACAGCGCTGGGGGATCTGTATGTTAGACAGATAGCTATGTATTTGTTTGCAATGGTGATTATATTGCAGTGCTTGGAGCTTGAGGATCTGTAGGTCTGATGTTTATTGTAAACCGCTTTGATTGTCAAGAAAAGCAGTATACCAAGTGTTTAAATAAACCATAAACTGGTAAAATATTTCCTCAAATAGTGGTTAGTTTGGTTACCGACAGAGGAAAGATCTTATTGGTCAAACGGTAATTGCAAATGTATGTTTTGCTTCTCATACACTGACATAATTTTGAGATTTCATGGACATGCCAAAATTGATTTCTCCTTGATTTTATTCGAAGACAAATTGAGCTACTAATGAAAAGGCACAAGGTAAATCCAAATAAATAATAAGAATAATAAATGATAAGATGGAAAACAAATTATGTCCAGATTGGAAACAAGTTTTCCAAATTATATTAAAACACCAGTAGGAATAATGTATGTTTTGCTGAGTTTAGCCGGTGCTTCAACAGAGTCCTTTGATGGCAGTAACTGCTTGTGCTTTTTCTACTGTTGCTCTCCACTTCTAGCTCCAGCATGGTTACCTGCCAGAGGATTTGTAAGGCAAGAATAGGTGCTTCCTGTTTGTTGTGAAAAACAGGAAGTGCTTGTTCTCGCCTTGCAAATCACTTCCTCTAAACTCCCAAATGCTAAATATCTAGAACCGAAAGTCCTAGTTATATGTATTAAAAAGGCAGTTCCATTTGTAACTGGTGATGCTTGTAACTGAAGTAAAATAATTTCTGTTAAGTCAACTGTCTCTTCTTAGCATATCCTGTGTCAGGCCATTCTTATCTCCCCCTCTGCTGTAGTTCTCAAGATAAAGCTCTGAAACTGCATCTAATATGTGGCCAAAGGCACAAAATGGCTTCTGGCTGTGTGGCCCAGAGTGCTCCTAACCTGGTTTAGCATGATGGCCTGGCCATTGACCCCAAACTGGAAAGCCTTGCATGGGGTTGGAAGGAGTTAGACCAGCCAGGACAGCCTATTATGGCCAGAGGATATGAGCTGAGGTGGAGCACTGACAGATTAAAAGAGCTGAGTAAGCATGAGATTAGTCTTTTTTTCCTTACTGCTGATCTATCCCACCCAACCAAACTGTGACCTTGTTTATTGGTAATAGTTCTCAAGGAGCTAAGGTCTAGTTAGATGGAGCATGAGAAAGGTACCTCTTCATTACAGCTTCAGAAAAAAGTTAAAAAGGGAGTTCATTTGGGCGTGTGCATAGTTAAGGACTTTTTGGTTCACTTATGATGATGAAGGACAGAGCAGCTTGCTCATGCACTCTCAAAGCAGGCGCAGTCTCTCCACGCTTTGCTGAACTGAACAAGACATCTATAATTGTGTGGCAAGGGCTCTCTGCAGAAGATTTAGCCATATTGGTCCCAGGGAAAACTGAGGAGGCCTGATATTCAAAGCCATTTATCCAGATAACTGTCGTCAGATATTAGCAAGGCAGTTTGTGGGGATATTCAGCGGCACTAACCGGGCTGAGGGGGGGTTATGTAGTTTGCAGGTCCTGAATATCAACCCTCTAGAGGTTTAGAGCTCAAACCCATCAGTGATACAGCTTGCATCAAAATATGATTTTCTCAATAAATACTCATGCATATACATTGTCTCATTAAAATCTTAGGTTTACAAAATTACTTAAGGATTCAAAAAGACATGCTATAGAAATGTTATAAAATTGGTGGCTAAGAATATAGGTTACTTGTTCAACAGTGTGCTGCAGCCTTTTCTTGATCAACTCAATAATCTCAATTGTAAACAGATGTCACATTAGTCAAGTTATTTAAAAAAATGAATTTTGATTTAATCATAATGCAGATTTTATTATCATGAAGTATCTTGGACTGAAGCAGAACCATAGATGTGGTGTATTTAAATTTCAGTAAAGCCTTTGACACCATTCCGCACAGGCGACTTATAAACAAACTGAGCACCCTAGGAATGGACCCTAAAGTTATTGATTTGGTTAGAAATTGGTTGAGTGAGAGGTGACAAACGGTAAAGGTAAATGAGCTCACTCTAAGGAGAAGGAGGTTACCAGTGGTGTGCTGCAGGGATCTGTCCTAGGTCTGATTCTTTTTAACATCTTTGTTAATGATATTGCGGAAGGACTGTGGGGTAAGGTTTGTTCGTTTGCAGATGATACCAAAATCTGCAATAAACACGCAGGAAGGAATAACATGAGGAGGGATCTAGCTAAGCTTGAAGAATGGTCTAGAATTTGGCAGCTGAAATTTAATGCTAAAAAATGCAGGGTCATGCATTTGGGCTGCAAAAATCCAAAGGAGCGGTATAGTGTAGGGAATGAGGTACTTCTGTCCACAAAAGAGCGGGACCTGGGTGTGATTGTGTCTAATGATCTTAAAATAGCTTAACAGGTAGAAAATGTGACTGCAAAAGCCAGAAGTATGCTTGGGTGTCTAGGGAGAGGAATGGCCAGCAGAAAAAAGGAGGTGATAATACCTCTGTTTAAGTCTCTGGTATGACCTCATTTGGAGTATTGTGTGCAATTCTGGAGACCGCATCTTCAAAAGGAAATAAGCAGGTTGTAGTTGGTGCAGAGGGTGGCTACTAAAATGGTTAGTGATCTTAATTATGAAGCATATGAGGAGAGACTTAAAGATCTTAATATGTATACTTAAGAGAAAAGGTGATATGGGGCGATATGATAGAGACATTTAAATACCTCCGTGGCATAAATGCACAGGAGGATCTCTTTCAATTGAAGGCAAGCTCTGCTACGAGGGGACATAGCATGAGAGTGAAAGGGGATAGATTCCAGAGTAATATGCGGAAATATTTCTTTACGGAAAGAATGGTAGATGCGTGGAATAGACTCCCAGTAGAGGTGGTAGAAACAAGGACAATATCTGAATTAAAAAAAAAAAAGCATGGGACAAACACAGAGGATCTCTAAAGGTAAAAAGGGGACTATTGTAGTTGATTATGGAAGGGCAGACTAGAGAGGCCGTGTGGTCTTTTTCTGCCATCATGTTTCTATGTTTCTATAGTAGGTTGTCGTAGAGGCTTGTGACCTTTTATTGGACAGATTTGAAAGCATCATTGTTTGGTAGTGTAGACTGAACTGGCTGGTTTGTTGTAGTTGTTTCATTGTGTTACCGTGGAGGTCTCGTGTAAAAGTTGAGAATTTCCTCTCTTTTCATTAACCCCTCTCATGTTTACCCCACGTGACGATGCCTGTAAGTACCTGACACTTATATACTTTTTCCATGTTTTTCACTTTACTACCAACAGTACTGGCAGAATGCACTATTCTTAGTCTAAATATGATGACATGTAACCAGAAAATAAATGGACAACAGTGGAATGATTTCAAAAATTTTATTAGACTCCAAAAAGGTTAGGGAGACATAGCTTTGATTGTCCAAGATATATAATCAGCACAAGCTTTAATAGTGACTGAAACTCATCACACTGTACTTTGGTCCAGAAATTAATTCTGACACTGGCTTTTATATTGCTTTTTCAGGGCTCCCAACTGTACTATGGGAACAAGGGCATTTTCTCATGACAGCATTTTCATGCCAGATGAGCAAGAAGATGATGAGAAGGTAGCCCAAACAATGTCGCAAGACAACATCTTGGGCAAAGTTAAAATCCTTCAGGTAAGAATTGACAGTGATAAAATGGCAAGATGTATGGTGCCATTCTGAAAACCCACTACCTCATTTTGTTTTGATTCCATGCTTCTGGAGGGTAATTTTTTAAGAGGGCACCATAAATAGGCACTATTTAATAAAGGCAAGTAGGCGCCTAATTCTCTTTAGAAAGGACTAGTGAACTCTGCCGTTCATGCCAAGGCATGTATTTCTATTTTGATCAATATTTTATAAGAGGTAATTTAAATGCATATGAGGCCGAATATACAGGGTGGCACAAAAAAAAGTGAGAACATCTTGTAAATTAAAAGCTTAACTAGTTTAGGTATTTACCTTTTTTAGCTATATAACATCTTTATTTCAACAATTTCCGGTCGCCATCTTTGTTTTTTTAAATTTGTCAATCGTTTATATCTGTCTTTTTGAATTTTTAAATAACTTATATGCTACGGGATGTTCTCAATTTTTTTGGGCCACCCTGTATATGGGAATGGCTTTTTAAATTTACCATATAAACAAAAATCATTTATTAATGTCCATCGTAAAGAGGGAAAAAGACCTCAGATTATGTCCTCACTCAAAGTTATTAGCCATAAGATGCCCTGCATCAGGTTTTCCATTGGCTATAAGGACTGTTTCTCACAGGTCAAGAACCCCCCTCCCCTTTTTTATATGAAGTTCATTTTTCATGTATATTAATCACCCCTTTGTGAAACCATAATATTTAATAACTTTTCTATCTCTAAATCTTTCTTTAACAAGTACTTACGCATCAATCATATATCACACTCATGGCACATTCGACTAGACCTTCATTTCGCTCATCTTTGCTGCATCAGGAGCGTGCGCACAAGCATTATTAAATCGGGGCACTGCCTAAGACATGAAATATAAATTTTATTGGAATACGATGGATTTCACTTCAACTGTCTCCAAGGCACAACTTACAGTTAATGAAAATATCTCTGCTTTCATCTTTAAGCCAGCCGTAGTCTTTGTTGTGTTCTAGCTGATATTGTATTCAAAAATCACTTTGAAACGAATCTAAAATCTGCCATCCAAATTCAATACGGTACTTAGCTAGCAAATACATAGCAATGCATTGCAGTCAAGATTCACAAGTTGCTTCAACCGGCTCTTCGTCAAGTAGGTATAAATGACATTGAAATACAATGGATTTGTCGTTAACTATCTCTAGGGAAGGGGTTCTCAATCCAGTCCTCGGAAACACCTAGCTGGCCACGTTTTCAGGACTATGCATGAGAGAAATTTGTATGTATTGTCTCCATTGAATGCGGATCTCTCTCATGCATAGCCATTATGGTTATCCTGAAAACCTGACTGGCTAGGTGTGTGCCGAGGGCTGGGTTGAGAACCTCTCCTCTAGGGCATAACTTACAGTTAATGAACATGACTCTGTTGTTATTAAATATTATGGGGGATATTCAGTGCTTAAACCCTGGATATTCAATGCTGGGGTCATATTCAATCCCAGCATTGAATATCCGGGCTCGCTGGATTGCCACGAGGCTCACCGAATAGCAGCGATATTGAGCCACTGCCCGGTTAGCCAGCCTCTGCCTTTGGCTTCATATTGCTAAACAGGCAGCGGCTCAGTAGTGCATTTACGTGGTTTTCAGGTCTGTAGTCTGTGTAAATGCCTCTGAAAATGCTCCACTATGGTTTCACAACGGGATGTCTGTGATTTTTGTGTTATATTGTGAATGTGTCACTGAGTTCTACCTTTATTGAGCATTTATAAACTTATCTCCATAATGTGCGTGGTGGCAGAAGAGGATGTAATTTACAAGCTGGTCTACTCTGTCTACCTGCAGAAATCCAAGTTTCAGATCATCTTATTCAGACTCTGTCTCGTTGTAATCCTTGCATTTAGGGGGCCCTTTTACTCAAGTGCACTATGTAGTTACTGGGGATTACAGCGCACACTAACTCTACACTGTGACCTGCGGTAACGTTTAGCATGAGGCCAGCACAGTTAGTGTGGCCTGATTTCCAGCTAACTGTGCTTTGAACATTGGGGTGGTAAATAGGTGGGTTACGGGTAGAGAGTGGGCGCGGTGGACGCCTTATAGTCAGTGCGCCCATGCTAACTGCAAGGCTTGCAATTAGTGTGGATACAATTACCACCACCTCAAAAATTGGAGGTAAGGGCACTAGCACTAATTTTGTCATGAATTAAGGAACAATGCAGCAAGTTAACTGATAGGAACATGCTGTCCACCCACCGACAATTAATGCGTGCTGTGCCCCTAATGCACCATGGCTTTCCACACTGTGTCACTTGAAAAAAGAAGCAGAAAAAAGCAAAAAAAGAGCCTGTCTGAAGGATGTATCAAGTATCCAGACTATGAGTGATATGAGTGACTGCGCAGGAATTAGTGGGCAAACGTCCACCTGTTGAGACACAGGTTCCAAACTCACTCAGAGATAATAGATAATAGCCATAAAACACTTATTGAGCTGGCTAAGCTGGTGTGCACTGCCACATGGAAGGAACCTGATTTGAATCCTAAATCAATTGGGATTAGGAATTCAGTTCCTGAGGTAGAGAGACTTGCTATCATTGCTTAAGGGTAATGCATAGTGGCTAATAGGAGGACCTAGAATAAGGAGTCCTGGTGTATGGCCCTTGTCACAAGACCAGCTAACTAGATTAGGTGTTTAGGAGGGAATATAAAATAGGGCAAAATTCTGTGAGAAACTGACTAGAGAAGGTCATTATGTCATACGCTGGGGCCTGCTTTGGTTTGAATTGCAAGTAGAGAGAAGCAAGTGGGTAGAAGAAGCTGCTTGGTTAAAAAACAAACCACTCTCAGCGCTGGGAAAAAGTTTGTGAACCCCAAATGTTGTAGTGATTATTTACAAATTCTTACCAGGGTACCCTTCTTTAAATGAACACCGTCTTATTATTCAAAAAAAAGGCAAAGATTTCCCTCCCCTAACTTTCTTTGCTTGATCCTGTATGAATGTGGATATCTTTCCTGTCTTACAATGGATTTCTTTTCCTTTCTTTTTTTTTTGTATAATCTGTTTATTAAATAAAACAAACCGTATAAGACAATCAACAGGTTCACAAAACAACAGCAAAACTTTTTGGTGTTCATTACAGAACCCCTCCAGCGTGGTTGTGTCTGATCCAACGCCGGAGGCCAGGAATCTCAAACAAGGCAAATAATCCGGTCAAGACTATCCCCATTAGATACCCTCCCTCCCCCCCCCACCCCCTAAGCCCCACTAAACACTGAACCAGGGGTATCTCTATCCAACCTGAAGCACCGCGCTGTGGGCAATAGGGCTCAATTTTTGAACATAGGGCATCCAGACCAAAAGAAAATGGGCCCAGCGCTTGGGAGACCCCAGTGCACGGCGGCGCTCAAAAAGCATAAGCTGATGGAAGCTATTGCGCCATTCACAAAATGTAGGGGCCGCTGCCTCTCTCCACCGATGGAGTATAGGTCCTTTCCCCACCAGACAAGCCTTACGCACTAGAAAACGCTCCCACCGCCCCTTAGGGTGGAGTGGTCCCAGGCAATCCAGCACCACTAATAACCCTGTCCAATTAACCCGCTGCCGCAAAAGTCCACCAAGATAATCTCCGATGCGCTGCCAGTAAGATTGTATCGCCGGGCAATGCCACCACATATGCCCCAGGTCAGCTAAGGAGCACGAGCACTTAGGACAGCCGCCGGATTCGGCAAGATGACTCCGCAACGCCCTCCTTGGGGAGAAGTGGGCACGAAGGATAGACTTATATTGCACCTCCCGCCATCGGGTCCTCTCCGCTAAGCATCGAATCTGACGTAAAGCGGCCGATACGGAGCCCGGGACAACCGCCCGGCCCAGGTCCTGTGCCCATGCCTGCTCCACAGCTGAAAAATCCGTGGGGTTTACAAGGCCATCCAAACGCTTTTTCAGGTCGGCAATAGATGGGGGGGCTCTCTGCGCCCAAGCCCAAAAATTCCAAAATCTGTGTCGAATGCTCCACACGGAGCTCCGACGGGGACAATGAGCCTACGTAATGGGACAGTTGGGCATAAGCAAAACTGGAAGTTGACCGATTCAAGCCGTATTCCGCAGCAAGCTCCACCCATGTCTTACACTTCCCTGCCAGATCCACTACATTCCCTAAACGGCCAATACCGGCTCTTTCCCAGTGCAGGAAAGCGGCCGAATCGGAACCCGGGGTAAACTGGGCATTGCCTCGAAGTGGTAACCAAGACGACACCGCAGAATTGCTGCCCCAAAATTTATTTAGCTGCTGCCAAGTACGCCGCATCGCCTGCAAGAGCACACTATTGGTCAACCGAGCCGGTAACTGCGCCCCGGGTAGCTGCAAGGCCGCTTCGAGGGCATGCGGCGCCATAAAGGCCCGCTCTAACTCACGGGGGGTATACACTGCCGTGTCCCCCAGCCAGTCACTAAGATGACGTGCTTGACAAGCTAGTGCATACTTCCAAAAATCCGGAACTCCCACTCCTCCGGTCCTCCAACCACCCCTCAAGCGAGAGCGCGATATACGCGCTCGGGCCCCCTTCCATAAGAAACATCGGACTTCCCGCTCCAGACGTATCACGTCACGCCGCAACAACCACACGGGGAGGGTTTGAATCCAATAAAGTAAGCGTGGAAGTATAACCATCTGTAAGGCCGCCACCCGGCCCAACAGAGACAGAGGCAGCGGCATCCAGGCCCGCAATTGCGCCTGGAGTTTGAGAAACACCCGATCAAAGTTTGTCTTATACAGTGACGCGGGCACCTTAGTCAACACTATACCTAGATAGATAAAAGCCTCGTCCGCCCAACGGAGGGGAAAGGTGCCCAACCATTGAGCCCGCAGCGAACCCCCCACATCTAAGGCCTCAGATTTCTCTGTGTTGATGCATAACCCTGCAAATCTCCCGTAAACTGAAAAGGCATCCAACAAAAGTGGTAGGGAGCGCTGGGGAGACGTGAGATGAACCAATATATCGTCCGCAAAGGCGGCCGTTTTAAAACCCACTGCCCCAATCTGCACCCCCGAGATGGTCGTGGATTCCTCCACAGTCCGTATCAGCGGGTCTAAGGATAAAACGAAAAGTAAAGGTGAAAGCGGGCAACCCTGGCGTGTACCCCGCTCGAGATGAAAGGGATCGGAGAGCAAGCCATTGCAAAGGATGCCCGCTGTCGGGTCCGCATATAACAGTGTCACAAAACTGCGAAAGGCATCTCCCAGTCCATAATACGGTAACAAACCCTGCAGATAATCCCAGTGCACCTGATCAAAGGCTTTCTCAGCGTCGAAGCTGATCAGCAAAGAAGGCAGCTCCCGTTCCCGGACCCATTCTAAAGATGCCAAAATCTTCCGTAAATTACGAACAGCGTAGCGCCCTCTCACGAAACCCACTTGCGCCTCGTGGATCAGACCATCGAGCACCGAAGCCAATCTATCCGCCAATATTTTTGCCAGAATCTTCATATCAAAATTCAACAGCGAAATAGGGCAGTAGGAAGCAGCCCGAGTAGGATCTTTTCCAGGTTTGGGTATTAGGGTAATATAGGCATGGTTCGATCCCCAGGTGAATCGCCCGACCCGTGCCCTACAACCGTACGTGTCCACGAGGACCGGGGAAACCACGTCCTCGATCACCTTGTAGAACTCGGCCCCAAAACCATCCGGCCCGGGCGCTTTACAACACTGTGCTCTCTGGATAACGCCGCGAACCTCCTCCACCGTGATCGGGGCGTCCAGGGTTGCCCGCTGTGCCGTGGACAACTTTGGCAACTTCAGTTTCCGCAAATAATCCTGCATCTGGGACACGGAGCCCTCTCGTCGCGCATAGAGTTGTTGAAAAAAGGAACAGAACTGCCCCACTATAGCCCGGTTATCTTTATGCAAGTGACCTGCCTCGTCTCGCAAGGCGGCTACTGAGCGGACACCACGACTGCCGCGTAGGCAGCGAGCTAGAAGACGGCCTGGTTTATCCCCAAACTGGTATAAACAATACCGGTAATAAAAATGAGATTTTTTCGTCCGCTGATGTATAAGTTCATTAAGCGATACTTGCAGTTCCCAATAACGTTTACGGTTAGCCCCTGAGGGGTCACCGGCACAGCGACGACGCGCCCTGACCACCTGTTTTTCCAAATGCACAATTTGCCGCGCCAGACGTCGACGCTTGTGCACCACATATTCAATAATGTTACCTCGCAGGACAACCTTAGCAGTCTCCCAAAGCAATTCCGGATCAGCAGCATGTATTTCGTGATGGGCCATGAAATCTTCCCAACAGCACCGCAGATGGGCCTGAAATTCCAAATCACGGTCAAGACCTGTGGGGAACCGCCAGATACGCGTCGTATCAGCCACCACTCCCCACGCTAAGTCCACCCAGATCGGAGCATGGTCCGATACCTCGGTGGGACCAATCTGCGCCTCATCCACTTGTGAAAAAATCCCTTTCGATAGCAAAATATAATCTATGCGGGCACTAGTCCCGTGAGCCCGCGAGTGATGAGTGAAGTCTCTCTCAAGGGGGTGTAGCAAACGCCACGGATCCACGACACCCAAACGCCGACACAGCTCCCGAAGTGTAGCCGTAGTAGGGACCCGCCCTCGTTCACCCCCTGCCCCAACCATATCCACGGCTATATCGAGGACCCCATTCAGATCTCCGGCTAATATCAAAGGAACATCAGGGAGCTGCTCCACATGGGACGCCAGGCGGGCATAAAATGCACGGTCTAGAACGTTAGGGCCATACAGGTTCCCAAGAACGATCGGCTTGCCCTCCAAGTGGCCATACAGCAAAAGGTAGCGTCCGTCAGGGTCAACAATTTCCTTAATCAGGTCAAAGCGTGTCTTTTTACTAACAAGTGTGACCACTCCACCCTTTCTACCCTTGGCAGGGGCTCCCCAACTCTGCCCCACCCAGGTCCTTTGCAATTTTACATGTTCGTCGGCCGTCTGGTGGGTCTCCTGCAGCAAGGCGACATCGCATTTCAGTCACGCCAAAACTTGTAACACTTTTGATCTCTTGATAGGGTTACCTATCCCACAGACATTCCAGGAAATGATCTTCAGGTTGGATAGTAGACACTCAGCAAATGTAACACAAACCGGCTAGCATAGTGTGGGCGAACCTCCCCAGCCTGAGGTCCCCCCCTGGATGGAGAAATACTCCTGGTTAACCATACATGCTTACCCTCCTTCCTCCCGCCCCCTACTTTACCCAACCCCCCCCTCTACTTCCCCCGCCCTCCTCTGCCCTCGCCCCACCTTCCCCTTCCCCCAATCCATGGAACTCCTCTCCCTACCCATTAGAGACCTAAAGGATGTGAGTAGGACCCCCCCCCACCTATAAACCAGACTCCCCCCCACCATCCACCCCGTCAAAAAAACCCCCCATACCCCCCCCCCACAACCCCCTCGCAACCTGCCCAGCCCCATCTCCAGTATACTCCCCTCCAGTACCCCAGTGATACCACAACATAACAGCACATAAATAAACATCTGAGGGGGGAGGATGGGGGGGGGGGAAACAGAGGTAAAATACCCCACATGGCCAATCACTGCAGCAACCTCATCAGTCCAGAAAATAAAAGCTGAGTGGGCAGCACTCCACCAGTGGCAGCTAATCAGCAGGGGAGATTGTGGCCAATACAACAGGAACCCTAACAAACAAAGCAAAAAAGGAGAGAGAAGAAACCCTCACGGGCCAGCCCGAGGGGGCCGCAGATTAAACGCTGCAGCGTCGAAATCAGATAAACGCAGTGTGGAGTGCTCCCCCCCCGCGCAGCCCTACCAGGAATCTCCGGCTTTAATGTTCGCTGAAGTGTCCAAAAAGGAAGGCCACCCGGGTAGCGCTAAAGCATGCGTTCATTCTTTGGGGTTATAGGGAGTGAGATATTAACGTCGGGGGCAGAAGGGAGCAGAAGGGAGGGGCCCCCATCGCCCCGGAAGTACGATGTTCCCAGCAGACTGCGAATATCCGCTGCAAAGTTCGGTGTTCTAAACTGCTCCCCAGTATCCCATATACTCGGACCCCCTCAGGAGACTCTCCAGACGGTGAGGTAGACATCCAGGAGAGGGCTGGTTAGGAAGAGCTGGATGTCTGAGCAAGCCTCCTGCCTGCCCGACACCAAACAGCTACAATGTTACAGTAAACGTGGCCATAGAAAAACATGACAAACTTTGTAGCAGCACATAGTAACACAGTTGCCTGATATCGGCTATGTAAGAAACCTTCCTCTGCCCTCAGCACCAGGCTTTCTGTCCAAGGGAAATTAAAAATTCCTGAGGGAGGCTGCTGTCTTCCATCCCCGCTAGCAGTACCGGAACCAATTGGGGCCTGCACTCCCCCACTGCGTTGGCCGAGGGTCTCCCCCTCAAGGCAGTACGTGAGCTCCAAAAAATATGACTATTAAGGCAGAACAGCAGACCAGCCAAACACCCTTGGAGTTCTCAACTTCAACCGAGACAAGGGTGGGTCAAGATTCGCTCTGTTCATACCAGTGTAGTGCACGAAATGATCTTCCCTTTCTCCTTGCTGCAGGGAGCATCCTCTCACTCCCTGGGCGAGTTGCTCAAGTCCGTCGCGGGAGCTGAAATCTTCTCCACATAGGCAGCAGCCTCACTCGCTGAATCAAAGCTCCGGTGAGTCCCCTCCTTCCAAATCACCAGGCGCGCTGGATATTGTACTTGGAAACGGATTTCAGCAACTATTAGTTTTTGACAAAGGGAGGCATAGGCTTTTCGTCGTTGGCTCAGCGCGGCTGAGTAGTCCTGTGTGACTCGAAGGCGCATGTTCTCCCATTCCACCGCTCCCTTCTGGCGTACAGTCCTAAGCAGCTCTTCCTTCTGTGGGAAGCTAAGAAACCTCGCCAAGACCACTCGAGGCCTGCGATCATTTGCCGATTGCTTGGGGCCGATCCGATGAGCGCGCTCCACTATAATGGGGCTGAGCGTGTCTGTCTCAGATCGCAAGGATGTCACCAAAGCCTCCACAAACCCCCGGAGATCTTTGTCGGGTATTGAGTCCGCGACACCCAAAAATCTCAAATTGTTCCGCCTGGACCTGTTCTCTAAATCGTCCAGCTTGAGCGCTTGATCCAGGGCTAACTTTTGCGCCGCCCGAAGCTCCCGCTGAAGTGTCGCCAGGCTGTCCTCGTTCTGAGTTATCCGGGTCTCAGCCTCTTGCATGCGGGACCCCAGCGCCTCCAAAGAGTTTTGGATCGTGTCCATTTTAGTGTGCAGGGCATCGAATTTCCCCGACAGCGCACTGGCCACCGCTGCTGAGACTTCAGCCGTCAGGACCGGCGAGGTGGGAGACCCGGCCTGCTTCGGGGGGGAGTCCACCATCTTGGATGTCCCGGCGGCACGGTCCTTCTCTCTTCGCCCAAGTTTAGCCGCGGAAGCCATGGCGATCTGGAAATAAGAAACGGTGCCAGGGGTTGAACAAGTCGCCTCTCACACTGGGGTAGCAGGTGGGGGCTTTTCACGGCGGATTATCACAGTTTAGGGAGCGGGGGGCCCAGAGCTCAAACCGGACACGTCCGTTCGAGCTCACCACATCACGTGGTCCCGTTCTTCTTTTCCTTTCTTTTATTAATTTTATATTTGTAAACTGCCTCGATGTGGAAATGACAGGCGACATATCAAATTTTAAATAAACCATAAAACCACAACACACTTTAGTAAAAAAGGCCCTAAGTGTTCAGTTTCATATTTGTCTTCTAAAACAAATTAATATTTGAAAGATATGCAGTTAAAACTTGAGGTGTGACCTCTGGTTCCTGCGTATCAGACTGAGTGACCTTTGTAGTAAGGGAGTAAGAGAAAAACATGGCGAGTATAGGAAAGCCAGTGACCACCTCATAGCTAAACACAGGACATGGATTTTACATTGACTTTAATAGGGGATCATTTTGTAAGCCGTTTGAGAATGTAGATCAGTATTTATGTGTTCATGTTGGCACTTATAAAATTGCCTGGGTGTATACATGAATAAAAGTAGGCAATCAGAACTCATAGGGCGGCTAGCTAAATCCACTGAAGCTAAGACCCACATATCCAATGCTGGGACATTAATCTCTTTAAATATTGGTCGCATAGTGCCTACTTGTATGCTGTAAATGGGTAGATGTTCCCAGGGGTAAAGAATGGACAGAGCAGGGTTGGGGTTGGCACGTGTGCACTTATTTTATGAAGTAAATCCATATGTGCTAATTTCTAAAGGCACATGCATGCACAAATTTATCTCGGCCTTTAGGTAGGTGTAACTTTCTGCAGGAGCTTTCAAGTAGGTTCGTTTATTTAGGCAGAGGTCCATATATTGCCTATATAAAATAGATGCAACATATGAGCTTATGTGCCTTTTCTACCTATACATGCTGCTACAAAATTCCTCTTCCCTGCCATATCTTGCCATAATCCCTCACTGTGACTAGCAGCTGGGCTGTATTCTTAAAAATGTAGACAGGAGAACTTGGCAGACTGGAGCCTTGGATGATCTGTTCCTCCCACCATTTGCAGCTAGAGTTACTAATATGGGCTACTGCATTAATGCACGCTAACATCATTCATGTGTATTATTATTAATTAGGTTCTATTGGATAAAGTGGGACCTGTGGTAATAATGTGCATTAGCATGTCATCTATGGAGTTATTTTTATTTATTTATTAATTGCCTTCCTGAATTAGAACAGGTCTCCCAGAGCAATGTACATCATTAAAAACATTTACAACAGGATAAAAAGACTTAAAAACAACAGAATAAAAATTAGAACACAATAAAAATACATATGGATCCCAAATATAAGCATGTATACTTCATTTCATCCTTCTCTCAGCACCAGATGTCAAGTAGATCTCTTAGCCCTCAAATTTTTCAATCAACAGCCAAGTCTTCAATTTGTCCCAAACTTTAAATAATTGGTTTCTTGTTGCAACATCAAAGGTAGATTGTTGCAGCCCATCAGGGCTGACCCTGAAAAACTCTATTATGATTCTGTACTCTCATCATCTCTTTTTTAGGCGGCCCCTGTAATATTGTGTCTTGGCCAGAACTCAACATCCATCCAATTTTGTGGTGCAAATATTCAGACTCCCTTTCTCGCAAAACCCAGATGGTTATTGCCATCAGCTTAAAATATACCTGAGCTGCAACCAGCAGCAAGTGCAGTTGTACTAATAAAAGGAATTAGGGAATTAAATTTCGCTCACTTGACACCTTTCTCATAGTTCAAGGCAAGTTACATTCGGGTATAGTCGGTATTTTCCTGTCCCCAAAGGACTTACAATCTAAGTCTGTACTTGAGGCAATGAGGCGTTTCCTAGAGTACATTGCGAATTCTTAGTCTGAGAAATAAATAGTTACGTATATAAGTAAAGAAGAACATGGTGATATTATTTTATTTTCATTTAAGCACTTTGTCAAAATCTTAAGGGAAATCACTATCTTTAAGGGTGCTGAATTAAGTAAAGAAATGTAAGTGTAATGCTATAGCGTCCATTTTTTAACCACACAGGGCCAACCACAGGGTGGCCCAACAAATGGTGCTGATAGCAGCCAATGTTGTTACTTCTTCTTGGATGCCAGTCTAATGACCCAGGAGGGTACAAATGCACAGGTCAGCAAAGGACACCACCCTTGGTCATATAGGGGCTGACACAGTAGCTGCAGCTGATGACCTATCTGTTTCCTGCACGGAGTGTGGGCAGACCCTGATTAAGGACTATCTGACAATGCCTTTCTGAATCTCTGAGCCCTAGGCATGTGTCTGGTTTACCTGTGCCTGATGTGCCTATGAGATTGAAAAGAGGAAATGGATTGAACCAGTTGACTAATATCTCACTAGTGCAGGGGTTCTCAACCCAATCTTCACGTCACACCCAGCCAGTCAGGTAGTAAATGCTAATTGATCTCATACCTATTCATTGTGGATATCCTGAAAACCTAGCTGGCTGGGTGGGTCTTGAAGACTGAATTCAGAACCCAGAAGATGAATTTTAGAACTGATCAGTTAAATACTAGCGATCTCATAGAAGTAACGATAGCATGAATTTAACATTGATTCGGGGCAAATCATTACTGCTAAACTAATTTAGAAGAAAATCATGAAAGAAAGAAGCATTGATAGTATATACTTGGGTTTGCCAAAGTATTCAATACCCTACCTTATAGAAGCTTGCTGAAAAAATGTAGGGGCACAAGAATATTTGGGAGAACATGATACTGGAATGGATGAAGATAAAGAGGGCAGTTTCCAAGCACATATTTTACCCATGGAAGTGAGGGCTTTCTGCAGGTTAAAATATGTGCTTTGTTGAACAATGCACACGCTTTTATCCTCAACCTTCTTTGGGGCAGAGATTGGAGCAAGGAACAATGTGCATAGATGTGATTACCTACAAAAAAAATTAGCATATGCAAATCTTTGCTAGTCATTTTTAATTAGGAAATAATCACAGTGCTGCTTGTAAATTTAGATTCTTCGTAGACAAGCAGGCATACTTGATGGTGATGCCATCCAATGGTGTCAGTATGCCCAGAGCCCTTCTCTAGATTATGAGAAATATTTTAGACTTCTTTGCGCATGCGTTCCCCCACCCCAGTGAAGTTGCCTCAATCTTTTCTGTCCACAATTCCTGGGCAGATGCAGCCCTCCTCCACAGCTTATCCTCCACCTCAGGAACAGTGTGCCAATAAAAAAAACCAAAAGACTTTGTAGATCTAGAAAGAACAGCAGTCAGATAAGTGGCACTATAAATTTTAAAATCTATTCTACGGCAGCTGCAACACTACTCTTCCCAGCTTCGTGTTGCATTTCCCTGAAATGGGGCTCTGCTCTAAAGCAGCACCCCGATAATGGCCATGCACGCTCAAAGTGTTGGCACCTCAACCATGAACTCTCTATGAGACTCAGTTCAAGCGCTGCCAGGGGGAAATCAGTGACCAGAAGGCAGCTGCATGCATGGGGGAAGTTTCCCTCCCGGCAGTGGCAGGATCAAAAGGAGCTCGTGGCCTCCCAGCACTACTGTAGGACTGATGCTCCGCCTTCTCACCACCGTCCACTTTAACAGGGGGTTTTCCACCTTGTAAAAGCCACACATAAATCCTCTTAATCCAAATCAACTCTTCACAACAGCACCTCAGATAAAAATTAAATTAAATTAAATTAAGAAATCAAAACTGATGTCCCCTCAAAACTGCACAGCAGGGAAAGAGAGAGAATCCTCTCAGTTGGGCCTCAAGAGAAAAGCACCAAACCACGTTCATCACAGCTAGTAACATAGTAACTGATGGCAGATAAAAACCAACATGGTCCATCTAGTCCACCCAATAAGCTGGCTAGAGTTGCACCTGCCGCACTATGCAGGTTACTCTACCTATAACCCTCTGCTTAAGGTTGTACCTGCCGCTCCAAGCAGTTTATCCCTCTCTGTTTATGTAGTTATTTATGTTTTCTTTAGGAACATAAGATATGCCATACTGGGTCAGACCAAGGGTCCATCAGGTCCAGTATCCTGTTTCCAACAGTGGCCGATCCCGGTGACAAGTATCTGTCAAGTTTCCAAAAAAGTACACAGATTCCATGTTGCTTAACCCGGCATAAGCAGTGGATTTCCCTGGGTATCTTTAATAATGGTTTATGGATTTTTCCTCCAGGAACTTTTCCAAATCTTTTTTAAACCCCGCTACACTAATGGAAAAGGGCACGGGCGAGGTCCCGGTGCCCGAAGTTAACCGGGGGCGAGCCTCGACGCGGCCCCCTGGCCAGGCAGAAAGTTTGCGGTAGGAGGAAGGGGGGGGGGGGGGAGAGGTTGGATGCGCGTCTGTGCGGTGACGCAGGGGCGCATCATTTAAAGTGATTGGTTCCGCCGTGGGATGCGCGCGGCTGGAACCAATTGGGGTGAGAATGGAGCCATGTGGAGCGGTTGCTTGATTGCGCGCCGTGCACATGGTTTCAAGGAGGGCGACTGGCTGGTGTCCCGCCCTCCCACCCGTTGCTGATGATGGGGGTTGGGTGATTTGGGGGTGTTGCAGCTGGGGGGGATCGAGCGGGTGGCGGGATCCCGGAGGTTTCCGGGGTCCGGAGCCATAGCTGATTGGGGCGGGGCAGGGTGCCCGCGGCCCGGTGAACCCCTAGCAGGCTTTTGCTAGTGACATGGCGAAGTTGGGCAGGGGTGGTAGTAACTTGTCCGGTGGTTTGACCGGCCTAGGTGCGGTAGTGTTGTCACCTTGCTATTCATATGGCGGGTGAGGTAACGCTTCGCACAGGGATTGGGTGTTGGGTTGTTATTCATGTTAAGATGTTAAGATGTTTTGGGGCAACAATAAAGCTGCGACCTGTTGTTATACCAATTCATGTGTGTGATATGAAGTTTATTGGTGTGGGATGGGGTCAGGGTTAAGGTGGGTGCTGGACAGGGCAAGTGCTCGGTGCAGCTCCCCGGTTACAGCTTTTACTATATCTTCCAGTAACAAATTCCATTATTAAAGATGAAAAGGGAAATCCACTGTTTACACTTATTGAGTGAAAACATATTTTCTTTGAGTAGTCTTAAATGCGCTACATTATCTCCCCTAGTCTTTCTATTTTTTGAAGGAATAAATAACTGATATTTATTTACCCATTCCACTCCATTCATTATTTTGTAGACCTCTGTCACATCTCCCCTCTTTTCCAAGTTGAATAACCCTAACCTTTTAAGCCTTTCTTTGTAGGGATATCATTCTATCCCTTTTACCATTTTGGTTGCTCTTTCTTATTTTTTTCTAATTCTGCTATATGCCTTTTTTACTTTATTTATTTATCTAACTAAGCTTATATATACTGCTTTCCAACCAGGCAAGCTCACAATCTATGTTTTTGTACTTGAGATAACAGAGGGTTAAGTGGCTTGCCTTAAGCCACAAGGAGCACCTGTATTACTATAAACCCCAGTCCTTCTGGCCCAAGGTTGCTCTCTAGTGGGATTTGAACCCCTGGCCCTCCAGCCTGAAGTAACTTACCCCATCCACTAGGCCATGCCTCCCTTTTTAATTAATGGCAATCAGAATTGCACACAATATTCAAGGTGCAGTTGCACCATGTAATGATACAGAGGCACTATAATATCTTTGGTTTTATTCTCCATTTCTTTCCTTATGATTCCTAGTATTCTATTTGCTTTCTTGGCTGCTGCTGCAATGATGCTCAGATTATTTTCCTGAGTGGTGGTTCCTAATGTGGAACCTTGCATTGAATAACCATAGTTTGCGTTGTTCTTCCCTAAGTGCATAACTTTGCACTTGTCCATATTAAATTTCATCTACCATTTGGACGCCCAGTCCCCCAGTTTCTCAAGGTCCTCCTGCAATCTTTCACAATCCTCTTGGTCCCTGTTCTGAATTGTATTTAGCGGGTCTGGACATCCAATCCGAACATCGAGACCCACTAAACTCCGGGATGGCTATAGAAATGGACAGGTAAAAGGGATACCAGAATCCCCAATATGTAATTAAAGATAGATGATTTTCTTGTTGCAGATCTCAAAAATGTGCTCAGAGGTTTGTCCTTTCACCTACTTCCTCTTAAATAGAATAGGATATCATGATCATGAGTTCTGTGTAATTGTTTTTTAAAATTTTATTTATTTATTTATTTATTTTATTTAACACTCATTTTTATACCGCATCTTCCAGAGATCAGTTGCGGTGTACAAATAACAACAATTAACAAAGCTAAGTTTGTTTTACATAGAACATCTTAATTTTACATAGAACATCTTAAAATATCATAAATTAAACAAAGAAGTTTACACTAGAACCATGTGAAAACAATTTAACTAACAAAGTGTAGTGTCTATATACATAAGACAGTACATAACTGATACAACTATATACATGCGTAGGTATTAGGGCATAAGAGATAGGATCGTCATTTCGTTAGAGCTGTGTGTTGTCCATTTAGGTGGGAGGTTTGTGCTTTAAGTGGTCAGTTACCTGATTAGCCTTTATCTAATTTGAGTGCAAGGTTTTCCATGGTATTGTAGTGTTTAGTGAATAGATAAGTTTTTAATTTTTTGCGGAATTCCATGATCTCTGTTAGTGAACGTAGATCCTCTGGTAGGGAATTCCAGATAGTTGGGGCTATATGTGAGAAGGCTCTATTGTTGGTTAATTTGTGTGCTTTTATGAAGTCCTTCGGAATCTTTAGTTTATTTAACTGTTCTTTTCTGTTAGTAGGCTTAGGTGTTTCTTTGCATATTAGATTACATAGTGTAGTCGGCGCCATGTCGTTTAATGCTTTAAATGAGGTTATTATTGTTTTATATTATCCTGCTTTGTATTGGTAACCAGTGAAGAGATGCAAGTATTGGTGTTATGTGTTGGAGTGAACTTATTTTTAGTATAATTCTTGCTGTTGCATTTTGGGCTAGTTGAATTCTTTTAATGTTCTGTTTTGAAATGCCTATAAGTATTAGGTTGGCGAAATCAAAGTGAGGGGTTATGATAGCTTGTGTTATATTAATGAAATCTTGTACAAATACAAGCGGGCGTAGTTGTTTGAGAATTTTAAGTTTGAAATAGATTTTCTTTATAGTGTTTCTAATGTGGGTTTCCATTGTAAGGTGTGTATCTAGGATAACACCTAGATATCTTATTTCATTTTTTATTTTAATTTCTTGATCTTGTAGTGTTATATGGGTTGGGGGGATAAATGATTGATTTTTTGTTACGACTAGGACTTCGGTTTTGGCATGGTTTATGTGGAGGTTTTGGGATTTTAGCCAAATTGTGATTTCATTATAGCAGTCTGAGAGGAGTTGTAACGGTATGTTAGGGATTGTAAATGGAATGTACATCATAATATCGTCTGCATAGAGGTGATATTGTACTCCAAATTTTTTAAAGATATTGCAAACCGGTTTTATGTAAATGTTAAAAAGTAGGGCTGATAGTGCAGATCCTTGTGGTAGACCTATTTCTTGGTTATATGTAGTTGAAGTTTGATTACCTATTCGTACATTTTGTGTTCTGTTGTTTAAATAGGAAGTGAACCAATTATGTACTGTGGAGTTTATGCCTATCTTTCTTAAGTTGCTGAGCATTATTGAGTGATGTACACTATCAAAGGCTGCTGATATGTCGATGAAGAGGAGGATGAATGCTTGTTTATGATTGTCGATTCCTCTTAGGAGAGTATCAATTAATACTGTTAGTAGTGTTTCTACTCCGTGGCGGGGCCGAAATCCATATTGTTGCTCGTCAAGCGGGTAAGATGTGTCTATGTATTCCTGTGTCTGTAATTGTACTACTTTTTCTATTATTTTGGCCAAAAATGGTATGCTAGAAATGGGCCTGTATGATGCTGGGCATGTTTTATCTAGTTTGCCATTCTTTAGGATTGGGCGTATTTGTGCATGTTTGAGTGATTGTGGGAGGTAGCCTTGGGATAATGAGAGGTTAACTATTGGGAGAATGAAGGATAGTAAGGTAGGCAGTGTGTTTTTTATCCATGACACTGGGCATGGGTCTAAATAAGAGGTTGTGGTATTGAGTCCAGATATGATAGTTTTTAATGTCGTTCTTGAAATGGGGTAAAAGTCTGACCATGCGTCAACAGATTGGTGAGAGTTGTTAATTGTATCAAAAGACATTTGAGGTTTTTTGATTTGTTTTGGTAGTGATTAGCTAGTGTTTGTGCTGAGATGTCAGTGATTTCGTTGCTAGAAGTTTGAGCGTTATTGGTAAGGTTTCTGACAATAGAGAATAGTTCTCTAGGTCTGTTATATGATTTTGATAAGGTTGCAGCGTAGTAGTTTTTCTTTGTACTATCGAGTGTTTCTTTATATTTTAAGAGATGGTTATTGTATATTTCCTTATGTATAGTCAACTTAGATTTTCGCCATTTAATTTCGTGTTTTCTTAGTTCTTTTTTCATTTGTTTTAATGTGTTATTGAACCATGGTGTGCTGTTTGTTTTGGGGTGTGTCCTTTGTTTATTTGTGTGAATGATTTTGGCTGCATTATTGATGGTTTCATACCAGTTGTTGACAGCATCATCTAGATCTGATGTGGATGGTAAGAGGTGGGGGATTGTTGAATCGAGGAATTCCATTTCATTAAATTTTTTAAATTTTGATGTGGGGCCACTTAATGTATAGCTTTTGACATTGGCAGTATTATATGTGATGTTTATTTTGATAATATAATGATCAGACCAGGGTGTCTCTGTGAGTGCTATGGAATTTGGGTTGAATAGTTTGAAGAGTGAATCGGGGAGAAAGATCAGGTCTAGTGTTCCTCCTTTTATATGTGTTGCGGTATTTATTATTTGATGATAATCTATATCTGATAGGGCATCCATAAATAATTTGGAGTTTTGTGTTGATAGTGATGGTAGGTTGAAATCGCCTAGCATGATTACAGGGTTTTGTTCAGTAGATGAGCTAAGGAGATCAATAAATGAGTCCAGGCAATCTGCACTTTGGTCTGGAGGTCTATAAATTAAGCAGATTTTCATAAGGCCGATTTTTATCAATAATGTGTCTATGTTATTAGAGATGTTTGATTGCATTGATTTGGCATTTAGTATCTTTTTTGTCATCATTAAGACTCCTCCGCCTTTTTTGTTGGATCTATGTTTGTAAAACAGGTCATAGTTTTCATTATCTAGTTGGTTTAGGTAGACTGTGTCCGTTTCAGAAAGCCAAGTCTCTGTGACACATAATATGTCTGGTTTAGAGTCTGTTATTAGATCATTAAATATAGGGAGTTTGTTTTTCATTGATCGTGCATTAATGAGGATGCATGAAAGTGAGGATGTGTTTGAGCAGATTTCCTTGCAAATTTGGGGTGAGTTTGTTTGTTTTATGTGTATTAGTCTATGATAGTTTATTTTTGGATAGTTATTTGGGTGATTGTGTCCAATATGGTCGTCATATCGAGTATGTGAGTGTATTATAGGGATGGTCATGTAATTTTTGCTATTTAGACTTAGTGATAGGTTAATTATTATTATTGCCAAAAGTATACAGGTGTATGATATTCTTAGAAACATGATGTTGTAGTGTGGCATTTTCTGAATCTGATTCAGGGGTATGTTCGCCAATGTATCTGATTCAGTGGTGTGTTGAGTAGGGTAGTGATGTTGTGGTAATAACTATTGTGGTAATAGGTAATAAGTTACTGACAACAGTAGGAAGGACAGTTATTGACTAATGTAGAGATGTGAAATGGCTTACTCAGTATAACAATCAGCTGTTACCTATTGGTAAGGTAGTAGAGGGATGAAATATAGGCTACTTCCATAAGTTAGCTGTGAGATAGTTTGGGAACAATATTAACGCAAGCATAAAGAGTAAACATAGGCTATGAACTGCGCAACCATAGTTCATTGTACAGTCAACTATAGGTCACTGCTGGCACAGCATAATTTCTTCAACTCTGCAATTATAAATAATTCTGTCATAATCAAGTAAATTTTATTTAATACAATGCAATCAGCTCTTACTCTAAAAAGAACTCTAGCGACACCTTGTGTTATGATTAATGACTGCGTTAATTCCCCTTTTTCTTTATTAAAAAGAGCTTTTCAGGAGGAAGAATTTGAATCCAACAGACGTGGAACTGTGCTGAGTCCATAGACCGTCTGTTGTTTTCCCTCTGAGTTCAAAAAAAGTAGCACTTTGTGTGTAATTGTGTTCTGTGTTACTCTCTGCTTATTTCTCACTGCTTGACACTTATTTATTTTATTTACTTATTTAACTGTATTTATATCCCGCTTTTCACTGGGTCAAAGTGGTGTAACAAAAAAAGGGGGGGGTTTAATTATTTATAGGGATGGGGGACACTGCACTGACAGAGCACCCCACACATAAAGGCAGTTTGTGTGGGGAGCTCTGTTTGTGGATGGGAGAGGGTGGTCCCAGGGAGGAGCAAGGGCGGGGAGTGGACAGGAAGCTGACCCCGGATGTGCAGGGCCAATTCTAAGGTTGGCCCTGTATGTCCTGGGTCGGCCATTTAAATGGGGGACCTAGTCTACTACGGAGGTGGAATAAGTCCTTCTGGACATCAGGGGATGTCGGAGCCTGGGCCTGCCAAACAGGTGAGGGGGTTCCCCACAGCCTGACCCTGGCCATGGCAGGCTCGATCGGGGGTCAGGCTGCGGGGAATAAAGTGTTTGCTGTTGCCGTGGGGGATTGCGGCTCCTGCATGGAGTGTGGTGTCATGGCAACATGACGCCATGACAATGTGGCTCCATGCAGGAGCCTGGCTGAGCTAACCAGGGATGTGGCTGGACATCTGGGGTGCCTGAATCGGGGCATGTTCCGGATGTTCACCCACTATGCCACGATTCTGTTCCCGTGACATGTCGAGCCCCTGCGGGAGCAAAATCAGGTGCATCCCTAGGCCATCCGGATGTCTGGATGTCCGGATGGCCCAGGGACGCACATATCTGAATGGACCTCCACGTGTTTTAACAACTTTGAATAATTTTGTGTCATCTGAAAATTCGATCACCTCACTCTTTCTGATTTCCAGGTCATTTATGAATATTTTAAAAAGTAGCAAGCCCAGCACTGATCCCTGGAGTACTTCATTATTCACCTTTCTCCTTTGAGAAGACTGGCCATTTAGACCCACTCTCTGTTTTCTATCTTATAACCAGTTCCCAATTCACAATAGTACACTGCCTCCTATCCCATGACTTTATAATCTCAAGTCTCTCATGAAAGACCTTGTCAAAATTTTTCTGAAAATCCAGATACACTATATCAGCCAGCTGATCGTTATCTACCTCTTTATTTATACCTTCAAAAAAATATAGCAGATTAGTGAGACAAGACTTTCCTTGGTGAAATCCATGTTGGCTTTGTCCCACTAAACCATGATTATCTATATGTTTGGTAATATTGATCTTTATAATGGTTTCTCCCATTCTCCAGGAACAAGCAGGAAGTCAGTCCTCACATATGGGTGACATCAGCGTCGACGGAGCCCTCGTGCAGATCAATTCCCCAGCTTTCAAAGAAAGCCTTTGGGATTGCATCACTCATGCACGGTCTCCTTCCCGCACAAGGGTGCCATCTTGCTCAGTCTCCCTTTTTCCATGGAGCCCAACGGACGTAGTCCAACTTCCCTCGCGGAAAAAGTGAGTCACAACTACTGAAGATTCTCTTCTTCGGCCCGGTTCGATGCTGGTTCGCCTTCCCACCTCGATTCAGTACACCAGTATCGAGTCCGGTCACTCTTTTTTCGTTTTTTGTCCTTAGTGACTAGCATTCGTGCCTTTTTCTTTTTCACTGGCAGCCCTCTAGTTTGATCTTTCAGGGGCCATTTTTCCCCCGATGGCTGCCAGCGGGTTTAAAAAGTGTGATCGGTGTAAAAAATTAATGTCACTCACCGACACACACCACTGCTGTCTCTGCTGCCTCGGGCCTGATCATGACCCGATGGTCTGTGGCCCGTGTGGCAAGATGTCCTCCAAGGCACTTAGAAGTAGGCAGCAGCAGCGTGAAAGGATTTTCTCTGAGTCCGCATCCACCCGGGTCCGGACCTCTTCAGAAGCCTCGACGTCTCGGGAGCTATCTGCCTCCGAGCATCGTCGGGGGTCTTCTGAGCGGGGGTCTCCTTCACAGGAACACCGGAGGAAGAAGAAACCTGTGAGGGCAGCATCATTGGATGCCTCTGATCGGCCTGGATTCTCGCGGGCTACAGGATGACTCCGAGACAGGATCAGAGTGTCCAAATGACTGATGAAGTCGTTGGCATGGTGGCTTCAGCCACCCAACCTGCTCGAGGGGGTGCCTTTTCAGCCTCCCTCGCATACAAGACTGCTGATGACAGATGCATCCTTGCTGGGCTGGGGAGCCCATTACTAGGGATCATGCACTCAGGGGTTGTGGTCTCCTCAGGAGAGTACACACCAAATCAACCTCTCAGAGCTTTGGGCGATTCGCCTAGCTCTTCAAACCTTCTGTCATGTTCTCTCACATCAGTCTGTCTTGGTGCAGACCGACAGTCAGGTAGCAGTGTTCTATTTGAACAAGCAGGGAAGTACAGGGTCCCGTCTCCTATGTCAGGAGACACTCAACCTAAGGTCCATCCGCACAAAATGGCCTCTGATAACTAATCTCATAACTGCACATAACCTTGACATCTTGCTGATCACAGAAACTTGGCTAACCGATTCTGACAATGTCATTCTTAACCAGATGCTACCGCCAGGATTCTCTATACACACGTGCCATAGAAACCAACAAAGAGGAGGCGGAGTACTTATTATCTCTAACAACCAACTACAATTTCAAATTGACAACAACATCAGTTCAACACATCTAAATATACTAAATATATCAAACAAAGAACACTCAATCAGCCTAGTCTATAGAGCTCCAACAGCATCAGCTGAGGATCTACCAACGATAGTTGACCTTGCCTGCAACACTGAAAAACCAAGACTATCCAATTGGATAATGGGAGATTTCAACCTTTCCTCCCTACAGGACTCGCAAGCCACAGCATTTATAGAAGCAATTGACAACCTTGGATACAACCAAATAGTCAAAGACCCTACTCATAATATGGGAAACATACTTGATCTGATATTCGTCCCACAAGTTACCCCAGACACCAACCACAATTACGACCTTTCAATAATACCAGTACCGTGGTCTGACCACAGTCTCATTTTATTCAAAATCCCCAACTACTCCAATTCCTCTAAATCCAAACCTACTCAAGCGAAACCAACAGCTAGGAGGTTCCGCCCCTTTGTCAAAGAGGAAATACTTAATAATCTCCTCCCAACACTACAAGCGTCTGAACCCGACTTGGACAGTCTAATCAACACTTGGGATCACTCCCTTAGATTCAATTCTCAACCATCAAACATGGCAAAAAATACCAACCATCGTACACACGTAGCCTGGTATTCCAAGGAGCTAAGAACATCCCTCCTCCATCTTCGGAGACTCGAGAAATATTGGAGAAGATCACGCTCTACTGAAGCCTACACAGCTTACTGCAAATACTTAGATAAGCATCGCAAAGAAATAGCAGATCGAAGGAAACAATTCCATACCAACCTTCTAAAGAAATCACTAAATAAACATCATGACCTATTCAACATCGTAAGAACAATGGCAAAGGAACCAACACCTCATCAAACACAAGCAATACACCCGCAAGAATATGCCGAATACCTAAAGTCAAAGATGACAAAAACATCCAACATTTGTACTTCTGGACCAACAAAGAATGATATATATTCGCAGTCAACCACATTAACCAAGTTCAATACACTATCAATCAAAGAAATTGAGAACACTATCGCATCAATAAATGCTACCACCGCTGCAAGCGATCCATGCCCGGCAGCCTGGATAAAAAATCTAAAACATGAAGTAAGCTTCTTCATACAGAATATCCTTGAACAATCCTTTGCAACTGGAACCTTTCCTCAAAGCCTCAAACAAACCTCAATTAGACCATTACTAAAAAACAGTAAATTAGACCCCCAAAAAGTAGAGTCCTACAGGCCAATATCCAGTATCCCACTCCTAGCGAAAATAATTGAGAAAGTAGTTCAACGGCAAATACAACAGCACATAGACAATGAAGCTCCACTTGACCCTGCACAACACGGCTTTAGAGAGGCTCATGGAGTTGAAACCCTCCTCATCACACTATTCAACACACTAATCACAGGTATAGATAATATTCATCAAGGATTCATACTTATATTCATGGACATCTCAGCGGCGTTCGACTCAGTAAACCACCAAATACTTATCGATCGTCTCAAGGAAAAAGGAATAGTTGGCGCTGCACTTGACTGGTGTATATCATATCTAACTAACCGTTGGCAACAAGTACGAATTGACGAAACTACTTCTGAACCATTTCTTCAAGACCAAGGGGTACCACAAGGATCTTCTCTGTCAGCGTTGATGTTTAATATATACATGCAACCCATTTGTGACCTCATTCGTTCCTTTAATGTCACCTGTTTAGCATATGCAGATGACATTCTACTATTCATGCCATTCTCCATCAATCACCCTGATTATACATCATTGATAACATGCCTCGAAGCAGTAGAAGATTGGCTCATCTCCCAAAATCTAAGAATCAACCACAGCAAGACTGATGTGATGTTTGTAACAAGAAACCAAAACTTCACACCTCCTACCTCCGTGAAGATAAAGGACAAGGAATTAACAGTAAAGCCTACACTACGCTACCTAGGTATAACCCTTGACCAGCACCTCAATATGAAAGCCCACATAAAAAACATAACAAAACTAATTTACCACAAGATACGCACATTACGCCACCTGCGACCTCTACTGGAACCCTCAGATTTCAGAACTGTCTACCAAGCCCTGATAATGCCTCACATCGACTTTGCAAATGCAATTCTATACGGACTCCCTCAAGCAACATTAAATCCTCTCCAATTAGCGATGAACACTGCTGCCAGAGTACTTGAAGGAATATCAAAGACAGATCACATAACCCCAGTTCTAAAACGACTCCACTGGCTACCAACCAACGCAAGAATCCACTACAAGATACTGATCACTACATTCAAAGCCATAAACAACCAAGCACCATCAACCATTACCAACCTTGTACACTCACAGACCCCTAATAGATCCAGAAGATCAATTGCAATGAATACATTAGTAATCCCGAAACAAACAGTCAGATACACTAAGGAAACAACCAAAAGAGCCTTCAGTATCCACGCCCCAAAAACCTGGAATGCCCTCCCACTAGAACTGAGAGTTATAACCAGCTTAACACAATTCAGAAAGAGTCTCAAACACCACCTCTTCCTAAGCTATTTCCCAATCTAACCTTCGCACATGAAAATATCACAGACACTTTTCTGACCAAGACATTTCCCCAACTGATATCCAAATTTGACTAATGTATTTCAATAATCTGTATATAGTTAACTAGCCTTATATAGTTGTACCTTGTTATTCCCAAGTTCAAAATCCCTGTTACTTGTAAAATGCATTACAGTTCTTTGTATGTATATGTTTGTTACATGTAAACCGCGCTGGTGACAATAGTGCGGTATATAAAAGATGTTAAATAAATAAATAAATAAACCTCTGCTCCTTTGCATTCAGGCAGGGTATGTCCCTCAAAGCGGTTTACCTGCCAGGTCAGGAGGACTACCTAGCAGACAAGCTAAGCAGGATTCTTCAACCTCACGAGTGGCAACTGAATCCAGAAGTGGCCCAGCAGATATTCCACTGCTGGGGGCACCCATCCATAGATCTCTTTGCCAGTCTGCAAAATCACCAGTTACCCTGCTTTTGCTCCAGACAGCCACATCCTCAGAGGGTGGCGGCAGATGCTTTTCTGATCTCCTGGTCAGTGGGCTTCCTGTATGCATTTCCTCCCATGCCTCTGGTGGCCCGGACTCTATTCAAAATCCTTCGGGACAAGGCCTCTGTCATTCTGGTAGCCCCCAGATGGCCAAGACAGCCTTGCTTTCCGCTTCTCCTCCAGCTGGCAGTGGAAGCCCCACTCCCTCTGGGGACGCAGCCTGACCTCCTGTCCCAGGAGCAAGGCTCTCTCTTACATCCCAACCTCAGATCCCTCAACCTGATGGCATGGCTGCTGAAAGGGTAGTGCTGGCTCCTCTCCTCCTACCTAAGAATGTAGAAGAAGTGTTACTGGCCTCAAGGAGGCAGTCCACTAGGAGGACCAATGCCTTCAAGTGGCGAAGGTTTGAGGTGTGGTGTACCCAGCACAATGAAAACCTTTTCTCTTGCCTTGTACCAGTGGTGCTGCAGTACCTGCTTCACCTCTCAGACTTAGATCTTAAGTCTAACTCTGTCAGGGTCCACCTGGGTGCTTTGTCAGCACACCACTCCCCAGTGGAAGGACAACCTCTTTCGGCTCACCCCTTGGTGTCCAGATTCCTCAGAGGTCTACTTCTACTAAAACCCCTGGGTCGTCCCCTGGCAACCGAGGGGCATTTGATTGTGGTCTTGGAGCAGCTTACTCGCCCACCTTTTGAGCCGATGTCCACTTGCCATCTGCGCTTCCTCTTCTGGAAGGTGCTCTTCCTGGTGGCACTCACATCTGCCAGACGAGTAAGTGAGCTGCAAGATCTTGTGTCGGATAGGCCGTACACACGGTTTTATAGGAACAGGGTGGTCCTTCGCACCCACCCCAAGTTCCTTCCGAAGGTTGTCTCTTCGTTCCACCTCAACCAAGAGGTGATTCTTCCAACATTCATTCCCAGACCGCATGCCAGCCAAGCAGAGACGGTCCTGAATACCCTGGATAGTAAGAGGGCGTTGGCCTTCTACCTGGAGCATACACGGGGACATTGAAGGGCTACTCAGCTCTTCGTCTCTTATGACCCAAGTAAACTGGGGCTACCTGTCTCCAAGCATACGTTGTCCACCTGGTTGGCAGACTGCATTGCCTGGGCGTACAGAGCGGCCAACCTTCTGTTGCAGGGTCGAATCACGGCCCACCGTGTCAGGGCTAAGGTGGCATCAGTGGCTCACTTCCACTCTGTTCCGCTGCCAGACATCTGTCGGGCTGCCACCTGGTCTTCAGGCCAGACTTATGCAGCCCATTACTACTTGGATAGGGAGTCCCGACGGGACAGTGCTTTCGGCCATGCGGTACTCCGTAACTTATTTGAGGTTTAGACAACTCCGACCCTTTGGTGTCAGGCTACCAGAGGTATTGCGTTCTCCGCTGAATTCCTATCACAGCTGCTGCGGCTCTTTTAGAGGGAGCCATTTTTCAGCCATGGGTTCTCGGTAGCCTATAGCTAGGGAGACCCATATGTGAGGACTGACTTCCTGCTTGTTCCTGGAGAAAGCATACTCACCTGTAACAGGTGTTCTCCATGGACAGCAGGAATCAGTCCTCACGACCCTCCCTCCTCCCCTGGAGTTTCAGTCCTTGATTAATTTTTATCCTTTTGCTGTCTCTTAGCTATTTATTTATTTATTTAGACAGTTTTGTATACCGCCTTATCCTTCAATCAAAGTGGTCACAACACAATTGGGGGATACATTTAACACATGGGGATATGAGACACATACACTAATACTTACAGGGAACATGGGCAATGGAGGGTTAAGTGGCTTTCCCAAGACCACAAGGAGCATCTGTGAGACTAGAAACCCCAGTCCTTCCGGCCCAAGGTTGCTGTCCTCTAGTGGGATTTGAACCCCCGACCTTCCAGCCTGAAGTACCTTGCCCCAACCACTAGGCTACTCCTCCCTCACGCTATGCCATTTGACTGAGCAAGATGGCACTCTTGGGTGGGAAGGGGACCGCGCATGCATGATGCAATCCCAAAGGCTTTCTTTGAAAGCTGGGGAATTGCTCCGCACGAGGGCTCTGTCAGCGCCGATGTCACCCTTATGTGAGGACTGATTCCTACTGGAGAACACCTGTTACAGGTGAGTAACTACGCTTTTTGTTCAGTACAGATGTCATGCTCATTGGTCTCTACTTTCCGAATCATCTCTGGAACACTTTTTAAAAACTGGCATTATGTTGGCTACTCTCCAATCTTCAGGTACTACAAACAGGCTCTGGTGAGCGATGCAGCTACTGCCATCCCTCTCCCAGACCTTAGCATCCTTTCTTTCAATAAAACTCCACTAAAGTAAATTGTCTGCACAAATTTGATCGCACAAATCAACCATGAACCTACACAACAATACCCTTCTCTACCTCTTCTTACTTACACAGCTACTCCTTCACTATATAGGGGCAGCTCCTATGATCCCAAATCTGCTGGTGCTCCCTATAATTATGCACACACATCAGCTCATCACATGGCAATGCCCTAACAAACATATTACCCGCAAACCACACAGATTAATACGAATAATACCTTTACCCCTCGTTACATCCACGCATTAAATTCATACATCTCTTGCACACTCATTAATGCCAGATCAGTTAGAAATAAAATCAACACCATTATGGACTACCCTCACTCCCACCCAACAGACATTCTATGCATCACTGAGACCTGGCTCAATGACACAGAACAAGCTATCCTTAACCAAATCGCTCTATCTACCTACTCTGCCTACAATACAGGACACATAAGAGAGGAGGCGGAGTTCTAATTCTTACAAAAAGCAACTTCAAAGTCAAACCCATAGCCTCACTCAGCATACAGGACACAAACATGATCACCATTTCCAACAAATTTATCAGCATATGCCTCATCTACAGAGCTCCCAGTGCCAACTCAGTACATGCTAGAGACAGCATGTATCCAGAATACACCACATAAACCCCTCATAGCCCTGGGTGATTTCAACCTTAGCTCAGTGCATAACAAAGAGGCAAAATCATTCATGAGAGCAATGGAGTCACTTCAATACAACCAAATTATCAATGCACCAACTCGTTAGGTTCTATGCCTGACCTTCTCTTCATACCAAAGAAGATGAGTGAACAGAACCACATAACAACTCCGTCAATTACACCAAGACCCTGGTCAGACCATCACTTTATATCCTTCAAGATGCGTATTGAAAAGACCTCTGTCATTACACCCCAGCAGCACGCTGAGAGAAGATTTAAAAAAAACGTCTTACAAGAATTATCCCCTAACCTGGATATGACCTGGATACTGCCATGGAAAACTCGAACCAAACCATCCTTGCAGCAGCCTCAGCTCTAAACAAGAGCCACATGACTACATGTAAAATAATAAGCTCACCTTGGTATTCCTCTGACATCAAGCAAGCTAAACAAACACTACGGAACCTGGAGAGACAATGAAGACAGACGAAATCTACTATCATTCTTCAACAATACAGACGCAAACAAGATGAATACAATAACCTCATAAACACAACTAAGCAACAATTCCACACAAACCTCATTATGAAATCAGTTAATAAACCACGTGAACTATTTGAAATAGCTTGGTCACTCACTAAGGACCCAGCACAACAATGAGCCCAGAAATACACCCACAAGAAATAGCAAACCATCTAATATCTAAAAGCTCTCAACTACATTTAAACATCCCTCTGGCTATAACAGTCAAAAACCAAGATCCAACATTCACCACAATATGGGGTGAGTGCCATAAACCAAGCTGCCAACAAATCAAACACGTTATCTCCTCCCTCAACATCACCACCTCTCCTTCAGACCCTTGCCCTGTAGCCTGGATAAAAGCAACAAAGGAAGAACTCATGCACTTCATACACAACATAGTTTAGTTTATTGATACTTAATATAGCGCCTATGGCAAATATCAGCTAAGCAGTTTACAAAAATGACAGGGTCATAATATAATATAATAAGGGAAGACAAAGGACAACAATACAAAGGAGGGGAATCATAAACCACAGAAAGGAAGAAACAAAAGGAAAAGGCCTAAGTTACAATAGTGGCAAAAGTAAAAATAAGGAGAAACAATAGGAAGGGGTATGGGAAAAAAAGGGGGGGGGCTGGAAGCGCCATGGACCAGAGCTACAGATGGAAAAGAGGAAGGAAGAGACTAGCGCTCAGAGGGGAAGACTAAATGGAACTAATGTAAATAGTTACAACATCTGCATAATTATATATTCCATGTTACTTGTTGTTGTTTACGAAAAGTTAATTGTACGTAGTTTGAAAAAACAAGATGTTCCATGTAAAACCATGTTCATTATGTTAATTGTAAACTGTTCATTGTGTTACTTGTAAACCGCCTTTGATCTTGGGAAAAAGCGGTATAGAAGAAAAGCATAAATAAATAAATAAATAAATAAATAATAATCCTTCAGTTGAGCCTTGAAGCAAAAAAGAGAGAGCTCGGTATGTAAGGATGGGGGGGGGGGGAATTACAGAGGATGGGGCAACCACACAACCACACAAAAGGAAGAAATGTGAGCAGTAGTGGAGCAGATCGAGCAAATGCCAGGGACAGTGAGCAAGTGAGTGGAAGAGGAGGGAAGAGCATGTGAAGGAACATAAAGGGCTAAAAGGTTAGAAAGAAAGATGGGAAAGCCAAAACAGAAAGCATAAAACGTCAACAAGAGAACCTTGTACTTAATACGAAAGGAGACTGGCAACTAATGTTCAGAAAGAAAGGAGTGATATGAGTGAACAGATAAGTATAGTAACAACTGCTCTCACCCAAAGATGCATGCCAAATTCACTCAAGCACGCTACTATATGACCAATCAAGAATTCATCACTCAACAGAAATGATCCAGCATCATACCCCCAAATTCCAGTCTACCATTCACGGCTAAAATCATTGAAAGGGTGGTACAAAGGCAGTTACAGGACCACATAGACCTTCACGCCCCCCTGGATCTCCATCAACATGGGTTCAAACCAAACCATAATGTCGAAACTCTGATAACACCACTCCATGACACCATCATCAGGGGAATTGATAACATCAAATCAGGCTTCATTCTCATATTCATGGACATATCAGCTGCCTTTGATACAGTATCCCACATTATCATGCTGCGATGCCTCCAGGAACTTGACCTATATGGCACTACACTAAAATGGTTTCAATCATATTTCAGCAACAGACAGCAGCAAGTAAAATGCGGCACATACAAATCCACTCTCTTCAGCCTAAAACACCCCTCAAGGATCATTGATCTCTTCAATGTTATTTAACATCTATATAGAACCAATCTGCAACATTATTAAACATCAGAAATTACAATAGTGGCTATACGCCGACAACATCATGGTTTTCACTTCAATTGACATCCACAACCCTGACCTCCTATCCATAACCAGATGCATGGAAGAAATTATCAGCTGGCTCGGAAACAACAACCTGACTGTAAACTTCAATGAAACAGAGGCTTTATTCATCACAAGAGACTCCTTATTCAAGCTCCCTCAAGAAATTGGCCTATTACACAGAACCATTAAGGTACAAAAAGAAGTCAAATATCTTGGTGTCATCCTAGATCAAAACCTCAGCCTTTGGCCTCACATAAAGAAAACCACCTCAAAAGCCTACTACAAGATAAAACACCTCAAGAACATAAAGCCATTACTTAGCCAGGTTCACTTCTGTACTGTATATCAAGCAATTGTCACACTAATCTCAGACTACTGCAATTCGATATACCAAGACCTCTCAAAGTGCTCCATATACCCCCTCCAATTGGCACAAAATATGGCCGCCCGAATTATCACTGGAAGTTCCAAACAAGATCATATAACCACCATATTTAACCAATTACACTGGCTTCCAATACACTCTCGGTCTAAATTCAAGACAATCCTCATAATTTTCAAAATCCTACACCACTCCTCTGCAGATATCCTACAAGAATTAATTTCTTGAGACACCAGCACCCATCTCAGAAGAATTAACAATAAAAGCATGATTGCCATCCCATCTGAATTCAAGAAATCCAACCAAACAATATTGACAAGGCCACTTTCCCTCTCTGCCCCAGCGTTATGGAATTCTCTGCCATTAGATATTATAACCATATCAGACATCAAGGACTTCCGTAAAAAACTAAAGACGCGCTTTTACACAGATCACTTCAAACACATTACTTAAGTAAATACCCTCAATCCCTGCTAATGTAACTCACATCATATCTGGTTATCTCCAAGCTGAGTTTTCATACACTAATGTCCGCCTCTCTTTACTGTATATAAGTCCCTCTGTATATTAGTTCCACAGTGTTTTTATTATCATTGTTAATAATATGACTCTGTTTAATGTAACAGTTAATTTATTGCAATATCTTTGCTCATTATACTGTATAAGTTTCATGTTTAATGTAAACCGCTTTTATTGAAGGATAAGGCAGTATAAAAAAAACGGTAAAATAAATAAATTAGCAAAATTATTTTATTGGACATAGAAGCATAAAAGCATAGAAACATGACAGCAGATAAAAACCATATGGCATATCCAATCTGCTCTTTCATTCCAACTATTACAGTCCCCTTTTTCCTTTAGATTTCCTCTGTGTTTGTCCCATGCTTTCTTGAATTCAGATACTGTCCTCATCTCTGCTACCTCCACTGGGAGACTATTCCATGCATCTACCACTTTCCCCGTTATTATTCAATATTTATCTCCAGCCACTGGGGCCTTGGTGCGGTCTCTCAGCCTTGGGTTCTATGTGTACGCAGATCATCTGCAGATTTTGGTGCCACTACTTAACCTTAATCATTGTTTGGCTAGTGTGCATGATTGGCTGGTAGGAAGTGGATTAATGTTGAACACGGAGAAGACAGTTTGTCTATGGTACGGGCCGTGGAGCACTCGGACCTGCATAAGTTGCCAAGTGTGTGTGGTTCTGTTGTTCCCTGGAAAGAAGAGCTTTGTTTTTTAGGAGTGGTGTTGAAGAGAGGGGGGTATGGGATAAGCAAATTGCTCAGGTGGTTTAATCAGCATGGCTGAAGTTGCGGCTTGCCCACCAATTGCACCCTTACTTGATGGATTCTGCATTGCGATTGGTGGTGCAAGCCTTAATATTGGGACATTGGATTATTGCAATGTGCTCTATCTAAGGCTGCCTAAGGATCCTCCCAGCTATACTCAGTTGTATAGCTGGGAGGACCGAGTGGGCCCATGTATCCAGAACCTCCAGTCACACATAAAAGAAGCAATCCACTCAAGGAACTTCCCCCCCAATACCTAAGTTATGGCATCACTCTAACAACAAAGGCTGCTCCACCAAATCAAAGGTTGCAGATAAATCCAAGGACAAGAGCAACACTGATACCCCCCCTATCGAGCCACCCATACATTTGATCTAATAGTGCCACCGCTTCCTGGGTGGAAACACCTTGATTGCAATCCAGTAAGAAATTATCCTCCACAATCCCACCTATCTGCGAGACAACTTCTTTTTCAATTAACTTGGCCAGCATAGGCAAGTTAGAAATCAGTTGATAATTACTATAATTCTGTAGGTCCCCACCAGCTTTCTTGAGAACCGGGGTGACTACCGCCTCCTTTAAGCAAGCCGGGACAGACCCTTGTAGCAGAGAAGTATTGATCAAGTCCCACAGCCAGTCCAACATAAGTGGCAAAGCTATCTTAAAATGGCCAGTGGAGGGGAGAGCTGTTTGGAGCCAGCCGTGCAGCGACAGAGTTTTCCGGGGTGAGCAGGCTGCGGCGGGGACTGCCCCAGGCGATTTCGGGGGCTTAAAACCCAGCTGATCTCAGTGCACTGTGGGAGAGCTGTTTGGAACCAGCTGTGCAGCGACGGAGTTTTCCAGGGTAAGCAGGCTGTGGCGGTATCCCACAGTGTCCCAGTATCCCACAGTATCCCGGCTTTGTCAATTTTCACAGGAAACTGTGACAAAGCTGGAGGCAGTTGATGAGCAGTTGGAATCTTTAATTACACAGGTACAAAGATGTGATGCCCCGTATGTTTCCCTTCAGTCGATGAGTGCCTCCTCAGTTAAAGATAGTTTAATTTCATCGTAGATTAGATTCCTTGGAAAATGCTTTTAGGATGAAAAATATTCATTTGTTTAATTTTCCTGTTACACATTTGATATCCCCTGAGATATTACTTCATAAGTATATGAAGGAGGTGTTAGAACTTTCAAGTTCAGATACTGTTTCTTTTTCTAAAATGTTTTATATTTCTTCACGATTGGTATCAGGTGAGACTCCGGGAGCATATGAAATATTGCACCCTCAATCTTTGGCTAATCTTAATTCAATTCTTGGAAGACTCACAAGACACCCTTGTGACTACGGCCACTTTGGTGGCCTCTTTTGTATCTGAATTAGATAAAGCTTTGGTATTTAAGAGTTACTTCAAACATAAAGATGTGTATTTTCGTGGTGCTAAAGTACAAATGTTTCAGGATGTCTCCAGGGCAACTCAAGTGCGTAGGCGGGCCTTTTTGTCCCTTAGGCCAAGGGTGTTGGCCCTGGGGGCATCTTTTTTTCTTAGGCTCCCCTGTAAGTGTAAGTGTAACACTACAGGGGGTTAAGTATATTTTTCTTGATTCTTTACAATTGGAGACCTTTTTATCAGATAGGGAGGGTCCAGGAGATGGATGAGGGATATTTGGCGGATATATATATGGCTTTAGGTTTGAGAGTCTTTCTCTCTTGATGTTTCTTTTTAGTATTTTCTTTGTAATTTCTCCCCTAGATGTGGACTGCAGTGGTTGTTATTAATTTTACCTTTTGACTTATTATCTTTCATTTGTTTTCTGTTTATTACCTGTAACTTGCTTATGTCAAGTATGTATGAATTTAAAAATTTAAATAAAAAAAAAAAAGGCCAGTGGGTACTGAGTCTAAACCCAAACAAGTCTCACGCAATCCAGAAAGCAACTTGCCTAAATGTTCACTCATAATTGGAGAGAAGGAGCCAAGACTAGGAAGGAGCAGCTCCTTACTGGGGCCTTTCTCCAGTACGGGGCGGAGACCAAGTCCATTCTTCAACTGCTCCACCTTATCCATAAAATGTCCCGCCATTCTCTCCAGATCCACCTTCGCATGACCACCGAGGAGTTTCATTCCCCCCACTAAACAGGAGACTACTCAAAAGACCATCTTAGCCTGATTACCCACCTGATGTTTATGTTTATTAAAACTTTCTTAAGTGCCCTTCACAGAAGCAGCAGAGCGGTGTACAATATAAAACTAAATTTTAAAAGAAAACGGAAAAGGAACTCCATAAATCATAGGACAGAGACAGAAACATTCATACAAGAAGAAGAGTAAGTAATTCTAAAGTAAAGAAAAGAGGTTGAGGAGGGCACAGGCAAATTTCTTATAGCGATTGGCCGCCTGGCACCACCACTGCCTATCCTCTATCAACTGCATACGGCACCATTGGTGCTCCAGCTGCTTTAACTCCCATTTAGAATTCTGTAACACCTATGAAAATCATTGCCTATCTCACATATATGTTCACCTTGCAGGTGTTACCTCATCCAATGCTGCAGCTACCAACCGGTGCCAGTCTTCTATCAGCACATCTATTAGATTGGCCTCCCCACAACCATGATGATCCGCAACCGTAGCCCCCCTGATGTTTCATATCAACCTTCCTCCTTGTTTCCCTCTACCCACTGCCTGCCCCTCCTCCTTCCACAGCCCCCCCCCACCCTGCCAGTGGCATTGAAAATGGACCAGATAATAGTCTGACCAAGGCACAGGGCGGGCATGGATTTCCCAAATTCCATCACCTGCTAACAGTGAGGTATTGCCAAACTAGGTCCAGGGTATACCCCCCCTGATGAGTTGGACCCTTCACCGTCTGTGTCAAACCTCCCATAGCCAACAAGGACAAAAAGAAAGATGCCTTTTCAATCCAAGGGAAATGTACGCGATCCAAGGGAAATGTACGCGATAGGGGGCGAGAGGTTGGTGTACACGGATCAGGAGAAAGACCTTGGTGTGATTATTTCTGAAAATCTCAAGGTGGCAAAACAGTGCGACAAGGCGATGGCAAAAGCCAGGAGGATGTTGGGCTGCATACAAAGAGGAATCACCAGCACCTTCAAAAGGATATAAACTGGTTGGAGTCTGTAGGATGGCTACTAAAATGGTTAGTGGTCTTCATTATAAAGCATATGAGGACAGACTGAAGGATCTTAATATGTACACTTTAGAGGAAAGGCAGGATAGAGGTGATATGATTGAGATGTTTAAATACCTCCGTGGCATAGATGTACAGGGGGAGAGCCTCTTTCAATTGAAAGCAAGTTCTGCTATGAGGGGACATGGGATGAGGGTGAAGGGAGATAGATTCAGGAGTGATATGTGGAAATATTTCTTTACGGAAAGAGTAATGGATCCGTGGAATAGTCTCCCAGTGGAGGTGGTAGAGATGAGGACAGTAACTGAATTCAGAAAAGCATGGGACAAACACAGAGGATCTCTAAAGGAAAAAAGGGGACTGTTTTAGTTGTTGATATGGAAGGACAGACTAGATAGGCCATGTGGTCTTTTTCTGTCATCATATTTCTATGTTTCTAAAATCTCCTACCACCAACAAATCCCAATGTCCCATAGTCTTAGTATGCTCTCCAGCAAGGATTCCCATACTCTCCAATCAACTCCTAGAGGACAGTTTACCAATATATACCCCCTCCACCTCTCTTTTCCGGCTTGAGAAATACCCTTCCACTCGTTCCGAGAGATGCGCACTTTCACTGTCTACTCACGAATGCTTTTGAACCAGTACCATCACCGCCCCCTACTCCTACAACCCTGATGTCCCATCTGCACTGCCACATAATTTGACTGCGCTACAAAGCTCTGAACTAAACCCTGTCCTTCCTCCACTCACGTTTCTGTCAGTAATAGACAATCCAGCTGCTTGTCTTCCAAAAGATCTCATAGCAAGTGCAACTTTGGCGTTAATGAACACACATTTAACAAGGCACACGACCACTACGCTTCTCAAATGGTACACCTGTCCTCACCTCCCTCAAAATCCTTTTCCCCCTTGAGATTTCCCTCCAACCACCTCCCAAAGCTCCTTCAGCACGACGCCTCAGAATCCCTGTCACTTTATGTGGTTCAGTGGTGACGGCATCCACCCATGATGCCTCCCACTCTCACTGGGAAGTGCTGCAGGGACAACACTCACCAGCAGCACAACCAGCAAGCGAGTTCAACCAAGCGCAGATAACTGCAGTTCTAAGACCCCAGATGATCATTGTCTACACAGTGCAGCTGGTATGTACAGGCAGATGCAAGCAATGCAAAAGTCTGAATAACAAGCAGCAGTCCATGGAAAGAATCAGATAGCAACAGTCCAGGAGCAAAAAGAGATAGAAGAGTCAGCTCAACTCACCGCAGGAGACATGGAGACACTCAGAGACTAGGTCTCCTGCTCGTTGCAGAATCTCTTTCAATAGAAAGATGCCCTCCCCCTGCACATTTATGCCACAGAGATATTTAAGCATCTCTATCATGTTGCCCCTCTCTCGCCTTTCCTCCAAAGTGTACATATTGAAATCTTTAAGTCTGTTCATATACGCTTTATAATGAAGTCCTCTGACCATTTTGGTAGCCACCCTCTGTGTATACTCCATATTGTTTATATCCTTTTGAAAGTGTGGTCTTCAGATTTGCACACAATACTCCAAATGAGGTCGCACCAGAGACTTATACAGAGGCACTATCCCCTCCTTTTTTCTGCTAGCCATTCCTCTCCCTATGCACCCAAGCATCCTTCTGGCTTTCGTTGTCGTCTTTTCTACCTGATTAGCCACTTTAAGATCCTCAGAAACAGTAACTCCCAGGTTCTGAGAAGAACAGTGACTTCAAAGTGCTATCAAACAGTTGTTCTGAATTCTTTGGTGTTTTGCATGTAGGAAAATGTGGATAGTTCTTTTCTGAATGGATACTGAGATCTGGCTAGTGGGTGCTCAGTCTCATAAAATGAAGTGAGTGACCAAATATTAACTTTGAATGCAGCACAGTGAATTTCTCTCTTAGTGTTAAATCGATGTTCAGAGTTTACAAGCATGTTGTGCCCTTATCGTAGCTTTTCCAGTTCAATATTCATGGATGCAACAAGCTGAACAGAGTGGTTAATGGCCATTGCCACTACAGAATGTGGGACTGCAGCAGAAAGATACACACCATAAAGTTTTGGAATCACTGCAGATCTATAATATTAACTGAGACCATCTGCTTTGTCCTACTGTTTTGCTGGGAGTTGCCAAAGTAACCAAAAAATGACTTCAATGAAGCCAGTGCAAGTTGCTACAAAATTGCCAGAGGTTTAGAATATCTGGTTTTGGGAATCAAAGAAATTCAATTTGTTTGTTATGTAACGTGAGTAAGTCTGCCTTGAGCACTGGTCTGGAAAGATGATCTACAGATGACAGCATGTGATCTGACAGGGGGCAATCACTATGTTCATCACTAGAGACTCCACTTTCAGTCCTCCCCAAACAATCAGCATTCTAAACAAAACTATAGCAGTCAAGGATGAATTGAGGTACCTGAGCATTACCTTGGACAGAGCTCTGAACCTAAAATCTCACATTACTAAAACTGTGGCAAAAGCCTACCACCGATTGAGGATCATCAGAAAACTAAAACCAATCCTTAACCAAGATCACTCCCGCACAGTTCGCCAAGCAGTCATCACCCCACTGCTAGACTATGGAGACTCATTATACCAAGGCCTCCCCCAGCAGACTATTCACCCACTTCAAATGGTGCAGAATACTGCAGCAGGAATCATCACGGACACTGCAAGATCTGAACACATCACCCCCGTCTTACAACAGCTAAACTGGCTACCAATAACACAGGTACACTAAAAAAACTTTTTTTTAAACTGCCTCTAATGTTTCGATTGATTTTTATGTTTTTTGGTGCGCTGAATCCAAATCTGGTAACCAATTTGCTCCATCACGTACAGATTTTTTGCTACATTGGGTTAGCAGTTTGAGGTGAACGTTTCAGATTGAGTGCGATCGAGATAAAAGTTTCTCGGATGAATTCTTTATACTAATTGTTTAGTAGTTATTCAAATAAGAATAAAGAAAATTGTAACAAGGCAGCACATAAGAATAGAGTAATGTCAACAAAACACACTGTGATGGTAGCAAAATTGTCTGCACTTAAAACAGCCACATACATGTGCACAAACATTGAGCATATAAGAGCGAGGTTAGACACAAAGCAAAGCAAAGAAATGTGCAAAAAATTTTGTACAGGTATGAATGTAAGAATAGAAAACGCAAACCCTTACCGCACCATTGCAATACATGAAGACAAACACCCGATGGTGTGAAAATAAAATTCTAATAAATGAGATCCGACACTGTGGTAATAACTAGCAAATTTTTATTTCAAAGTTTAGTAAAAACACGATATTTGTCAACACAGTTTAGATTTTAAAGTCATTCTTGGGTCAATCAATCTCCTGGTGGGCCCGTTTCTTCTTCCCCCGAATGCTTCTCTTGGTGTGCTGCTTGGCGTATTTTTCATCTGGGGTTTCCCGCAGCAGCAACCAGCAGAAATCAGCCATCATAGTGGTGTTCCATCTTCCTTGGTACCTTCTCTCTGTGTCCTTGATGTCCTGGTGAAACCTTTCACCTTGTTCTTCACTGTACGCCCCCAAGTTTTCGGGAAAGTAGTTCACATGGGAGTGCAAGAAATGGACTTTCAGGCTCATGTTACAGCCTTGTTCTTTGAAGGCATTGAGCATCCTGGCAACAATATCCTTATAGTTCTCATCCCGCCTGTTCCCCAAGAATTTGAGAACAACATCCTTGAAGGAATCCCAGGCTTCTTTTTCCTTCTCAGACATCGTTCCAGCGAATGCTCCATCTGAAATGAGTTTCCTTATATCAGGGCCAACAAACACTCCTTCCTTTAGCTTTGCTTCAGAAAGTCGGGGGAACTTTGAGCAAAGGTACCGAAAGCACTCACCATCTTTTGGAAGGGACTTGATGAATTGCTTAATGAGACCCAACTTAATGTGGAGAGGTGGTAATAGAATTTTATCACGAGGTACCAAGCTCTCATGAAGAACATTTTTCTCACCGGGTCTCAAATACTCCCGAATTGGCCAGTCTTTTTTCCCCCAGTGTAGGTCGCGGGCCCGGCTATCCCACAAGCAAAGGAAGCAGGGATATTTGGTGAAACCGGATTGCTGCCCTAATAGCATGGATAGAATTTTAAAGTCTCCACAAATCATCCACTTATGCTCATCATAACGAATCTTCTGAAGAATCAGGGCCAAATTCTCGTATTTTTCTTGGAGAATAACAGAGTGAGCAATAGGAACTGAAGCGAATGTGTTGCCATTATGAAGAACACCTTTTATGCTGTCTTTTGACGAATCAATGAACAGCCGCCATTCAGCAGGATCATACTTGAGTTTAAACTTTTCCATCACTCCGTATATATCGCTGCAAAATACCAAATCTTCCTCTTTGCTGAAATACTTCAAAAATTGTGTCTTGCAGTTGCGGTACCAATAAAAAGTTGTTCCTGGTGACAATAGATTTTTCTGTTTAAGCCGAGAACCTAGCAGTTGGGCAGCATCTATTGGGAGTCCTAAATCCCGGACTAAATCATTCAATTCAGCTTGAGAGAAAAGTTCAGGTTTCGGATCTGGTTCAGTTTCAAACTCGGAAGTACTGGACTCATCGGGAAAAGCCATCTGATGAGTCTCATCATGATCAGAACCGTCCACACAAATATGATCCAAAGATTTTGGTGGTTCAGGCACAGGTACTTCGTTGCTATGAGGCATAGGCCTAATTGCTGAGGGAAGATTGGGGTAACTTATTACGTTCTTATTTTTTAAGTTGTATCCCTTCACAATGCAAGAGCAAAAATAGCAGTCACTGCTGTGGTCTCTTTGTTCACGCCACATCATAGGTATTCCGAAACGAAATGCTTGTTTTTTACCTTTCATCCATAAGCGTAGATCTTCCTCACATGTCTTGCACACTTTGTGAGGAGCCCACGGTTTGTCTTGATCGCCTAACTTCAAACCGAAATAGGCGAAATACTTTTTTAATAAATGCAGAAATGTTCCTCTGCCGCTTTTTCACGGTATATTCCCCACAAATAAAACAAAAACTGTCCGGAGAGTTGACGCAACCTCTGGCTCTGTGAGCCATCACAAATACACAGCACTGCAAACTACAACTGTAGTGAACCACTTCGGAATAAAGCTGGATTACGACTGAGCAAACAAAAGGTAATAATGAACTTGCAAGAAACTGAAATTTGACAGGAACGTTCATGTCGCAACCACCGTGTTTGAGCGAGCGAACGAGGCGAGGCGAACAGGAAAGAACATGCGCCAGCGCGAGTACTGGATATAGCCCCCCGCCTCCCAATTGTCCTGTTAATGTATAAAATGAATACAAAACACTCTAAAATATCATGAGGGAGTGTTTCTAGTTAGTTAACCATTACAACCTCTATTTTGGGCCAAGAAAATAAACTGCAGTCGGCTAAAAAGAAATTATGTGAACATTCCTTATATGGGTAAGAAATCTAATTTTGCAAGAAAACGTGACGTGATGGAACATTTTGGCTATTTTTCCTGGATTCAGCACCCCAAAATCTATAGGAATCAGTTGCAAAACTGGAGGCAGTTTTTTGGTAGTGTACCTGTGTAATTGCAAGGGCAAAATTCAAAACAATCCTGAACATCTTCAAAATCTTCCTCCACCACTCAGCAAATGTGCTCCAGGATATAATAGCCAGAGATGTCAGCAACAGACATAGAAGAACCAACAATGGCAACAGGATCAGCACACCCGCAGGCTTTCACAACATCTAAGAGAGCTCCCTCGCTACTGGCGCCTGCATTATGGAACTCCTTCCCTATGGACTTAAGGACCCTAAATGACACGAAAGACTTCCGCAAGGCACTCAAGGCCCTTCTTTTTACCGAGGCCTATGAGCAACCACCTTAAGGTGCCAACCACTAGATACCACCCAATTGGCCCAACAGCTACCTACATCACTTGGCCCCAACTATCCACTCCCATTTAGACCTACAAGCACATAGTATTTACGTATGTGAGTTGTATGCCCTCCTGTTAAATGTATCCCTCCAACTGTGTTGTGACCACTTTGATTGAAGGATAAGGTGGTATACAAAACTGTCTAAATAAATAAAGGGTGATAATATGGGCCAGTGTACACTTATGTGTCCCAACTTATTGTACCTTAAATCAGTGATTCACAAACTTTTTCTGGGGAACCTTCCCATCAGTCAGGTTTTTAGGATATCCTCAATGAATATTCATGAGATCATTTTGCATGCACTACCTCTATTGCATGCAAATTCCTCTGTTACATATTCATTGTGGATATCTTGAAACCCAACTGCTGGGGGTTCCCAAGAACAGATTTAGACTACTATTAAATCAGTAGTGCTTGTTTGTCCTATTTACTAAAAGTTAGGTATGAGGCAAAGAAAATTTGATAAAATATAACAGGATTGAAAAAAGGCTGACTCCATTTTATGTACTTATCCAACTCCCCTACTCATATACTGGCATGCTGATTAGGGGACCACAGCATCCCCTGGTTCTCCTGCCACTGATGTCCTGGTAGATTGATCAGGGACCAACGGTCCACCCAGTACTCCTGTTGGTGGTATTCTAACAGGCTGATCAGGGGACCACGGCACCCACAGGCTTCCTTCAAGATCTAATCCTCCATTCCTATTCTGTATAGTAGAAGGTGGGTGTGGGGTCTATGAGGTCATTTACTCCTCCTCCACTGTAGGAGGATAGATGGCCTTAAGATCTTGCCAGATCCTTCCTTCCCCCAGTGTAAGATGAAGTGGCCCACAGGGACCTATCGAGAATTTCTTTTCTAAACAAACCTCCATGGCCAAGAAGAAGGGGAAATGGTAATGCACTCTTGCTTTCAGTTGATGATGAAAATGAAATAAAAAGATTGTGATAAATTTTCACATCCTGCTATGTTAAGGTTTACTGACTAGCCAGAGAATGCCTCATTTTGCAAGAATTTATCATTTAAATATTTTTTCATTCATCTGAAAAGTCCATATATGTAGAACCCCCCCCTCCCCCCCCAGTTTTCACATTTTAAATGTGACTTATAAAGGCATGCATCTCCCAGTCTATGTATGCAAGAGGCCTCTTATAAAATTGCTTCATGCATAAAAGTACATCTCGTGCAATCAGGCGCACACTTGTATATGACTAGAGCAGTGGTTCTCAACTCAGTCTTTGGGCACACCCATGCAAACGAGTTTTTAGGATATCTACATTGAATATGTATGAGATCGATTTGCATGCACTGCCTCTTTAGTATGCAAATCTGTCTCATGCATATTCATTGTGGATATCCTGAAAACCCAACTGGATGGGTGTGCCCTGGGGACTGGAATGAGAACCACTACTTTATAGTAGACATGTTCAGGTGAGAAGTTTGGGTGAAACATAGACGAAGTTTCAACTTATGCAAGCAGGCATAAATGTCCAACAGCTGCAGTCTAGCTGCTCTTTTTGCTGGGTTTGTGCTAGTATTTTATAAAGATGCATAGCGACATATTTACTAAAGAATTCGCCCCAGTAACACATGTTTGGGATGCAAATCTAGTGCAGAGGACTTTGTCAATTTCAGGAGGAATGTGCGTCTATCCTCCTTCCATTGGCACATTCCTAATGTGTGACCACTGTGCAATTTGGCACGCAAATCTACTTAATGGCGCCTACTGCAAAACACTGTGCTGAAATGTACTGTAGCTTTTAACTCTTCTCTTTATGCTGGATCTTTATGCCTACTAGGGACAGATGTATAGCTGTAATGAGGAGCAAAAGGATCATCTGACGTGAAGTGTGACACTTCACATCAGATGACCTGAGCAGGCCCAGACCCCTGCCCTCCTGCTCTTCCCTCAGAAACTCTTTCTCACTTTGAACCCCTACCCCCAAACACCAGAAAAAATCATCGGTAGCCCCAATGGCCTTTACTCCCCCACTCTCTTATCTCCATTAAGATAGCATTGGTGGCCCTAGTTGCTCCCACCTCTCCATCCCCTAATCCCTCCAAAAAATAGAAACATAGAAACATGATGACAGAAAAAGACCACATGGCCTATCTAGTCTGTCCTTCCATATCAACAACTACAACAGTCCACTTTTTACCTTTAGAGATCCTCTGTGTTGGTCCCATGCTTTTTTGAATTCAGTTACTGTCCTCATCTCTACCATCTCCACTGAGAGACTATTCCACACATCTACCACTCTTTCCATAAAGAAATATATCCACATATTATTCCTGAGTCTATCCCCTTTCACCTTCATCCCATATCCCCTCATAGCAGAGCCTGCCTTCAATCAAAAGAGGCTTTCCTCTTGTGCATTTATGCCATGAAGTATTTAAATGTCTCAATCATAGAAACATAGAAATATTGGTGACCCAAGCAGCAGCTAGATTCCCCACCCTTGACCCTCTAATAAAAGTTTTGGTACCTGGCATCCCCTGTACCTCCTCACACACCCATCAGTACTTTCAACAATGTTCAACAATGGGAGGCGGGAGGGCTGCCCACACACTTCTGCCTCTTCACTGCCTCTTGTAAGATAGTAGTGCCTGACCCTACACAGCGCATCCTGGGATGTACCTTGCAGGGTCAATCTTATTTGTTGGACCAATTCCATGCTATGCATTGAGGTAAACATTATGTGGGGTCAGGTGCTACCACTTTGCAAGATGATGGCATGGAGGCGGCAGGTGTGAGCAGCCCATCATTGAAGGTACCAGAAAATGTGAGAAGTGTGGGGAGTATGGGACACTGTGGCCACCAATGCTTTCTTGTTAGGGATTGGAGACTTGGAGGGGGTAGGGGTCACTATTGTCACCAATTATTTTTTGTGATATCCGGGGGCGAAGGGGTTCGGAATGGGTCAGGCGAATGTCTGGTGTGGGATGAGAGTCTGAACTTGCTTGGGTCATCTGAGGTGAAGTGTCACTTTTCACTTCAGATGATCTTTTTTCTCCCGGCTGCAGTAGCACAAACCCAAGTGAGGATGTATCTCCCTTTATTTGTGCTAATTTTTGTGCACAACTGATTTGCATAATTTTTTACTGCATCCAGTGCTAAATATTTTACATTTTTCCATGCGTAAGAAAAGTGCACTGAGCTATAGCACGTGGCTGTAACACAAAGTTTCTGCATCGGCCCATGAAATGCTCTGTCTGTCTTTGAAAAGTGCACGCGTGCTCATTTCTCTCTTTGACTCTACAATAAAGCTGAAGACCAGTCACTTAAGGTAGCAGGGGTTAGCATAAGCACTCTTTGTTTTTTTCATGACCAACTTTATGTAGCATGCTCAAGGGTTGGAAATGGAAAAATGTTGTGTGTTTGCCCCAACTCTAAAGCAAAAAACATATATCCCAATGCTTACCAATAAAAATATAATAGATATTGTACAAATTGTATTTGGCTTTGATCATTTTCTCATATGTCAGTCATTAGATAACTGGATTTCACTGCGTAATTCCGCTAGTTGTTCAATAAAGAGCAAGTAACAGATGTTTTAACTCTGCAGCAATATGTGTAATAATGTATGTAGTAAGCAGACAGGACACCTGCTATGCAGAGAGTAAAGCTTTATTTTAGAAACATGTTAGCAGTTTTAAATCTCCTCTGCCTTGAATAAGTGTGACAGAGTAAACTGCTGAAGGCCGTAAGCAGTATCTGAATGATATAGATGGGCTCTGAAGCAATACTATTAGTCCTCCGGGGGGCCTTAGCACCAAAAATGAATAATACAGCAGACAGCTCATTCCTAGAACAGCACAGCAATACATTTGAATAAAGTCCTTTTTACAGTCTAAAACAGTTTCAACAATGCGTCCCTTCATAGGCACCGTTTCATTTCAAGGCCCACAGCAGTTTCATGGCTTTTCACATACACTGCATCTATACAGTATAAAGTACATTCTAAAAACACAATGCTCCATTTTTACCCAGTTGCTGAATTAGATTAAATAAGTAAAGCATAAAAAGTAAATAAGCAAAAGACAGCTTACAAGTTTAGGGTAGGTACAGCAGAAAAGTTCAGGAAAACATATTTGTGAGTTCAAATTAGGATTGCCAACTCAATCTATGCTATAAGAAGCAATATAAAAATTATATGAAAAATATTTTTCTATAGACCAATTGATCACCAGTTACTCAAAACACAAAAAACAAAAGTGTTAAAGTATCAAAAAAGGGAAATAATACATATGTACTGTAGGTTAAGATTGCTGAGGCCTGGAAACAGGAAGCCTCTTGAACTTGTAGTGTCTACTTCCTTTCCAAGTTGACTGCACTTAGGAATAACAGTGTGGCTCAGCCTGAGGCTTTGAGGGCCCCTTATTTGCAGAGGGTACATGACCCTTGAGGGTAGTGGGGCTATTGCAGAATATGGGATTTTCTCCTCTTGATACAGGGTGGGGTGGGGGATTCAGGTCTGGGAGGGAGGGGGTTGGAGGTAGATTATCGAGAATATTCTGGAGATTTTAAAAATTGTATATTGGACGCCAGGGCCGTACCGAGCATGAATCGCGCCCTGTGCGACTTGCACATTGGGCACGCCCCCCCCCCACACCTCCATCTAGCCACTTTCTGGATGGGGGCGGGAGAGAAGAGGCGCACCCGATGTGCAAGTCACCGGTGCGCTAAGCAGATCTGCCCCTCCCTGTTCTGACACCACGTCAGAGGAGGGAGGGACCAGACCTGCTTAGCGTGCCGCAAGAAGGCTTGAGGGGCACCTTTCAGCAGTCTGTCATTGCCTGCCACCACTGAGAGAAGAAAAAGTGGTGGTGGCAGGCAACAGCAGACAGCTGAAATGTGCCCCTTAAGCCTTTGCGCCCTGTGTGACCGCACCAATCGCACAGGGCTAGGTACGGTCCTGTTGGACGCTCAAGTTGATATCGATACTGTTGCTCTGTAACACGCTTGTTTGTGATCCAATAAAAATTTAAATAGGAAAAAATATTGTAGGCGGAATCCTATATATTACCAATTACATCAGAAACATATTTGATCAACACTAGTACACATTTCAATTCATTTCAGTTTTATATCTCAAAGTCCTAGTTCACAACTGCCCAATACTATCTGCAATCATATAAACATGAAATAAACAATCATGAAATCCCTCCCACCCCAGCCATACTCCCAGAGACTTTCCCAAATCATATCCTCACCCTCCATTTCTCCATAGATTCAATACATCTTTCTTCTTTTTATCTTCTCTCTTTTCTAAAACTTCTGCTGCTTCATTTTTTTCTTACTTATTACTTACTTCTAGATAACTTGTGCTCCTTCATTCATCAGATGAAATTCTCTTATTGTACTATCTGAAATCATCTTATCATGATATTTCAAGTGAAGACCCATTTAGCAGACAGCATATAAAATACACAAAAAAGTTTAAATCCAACTTGATTGATTTTATACTGCAGCTGTGTGATTTCAGATCAACAACGGCAAAACTCCTAATTTGGCCAGGTTTCAGTAGAAAATCTAACAGCACCAAAAAATCTCCTGTGACAGACAAAAATGTTATTAAAAAAGGCAAAGGTCAATATCCTCAGTACACAAGCATTTCATTTATTTAACTAGTCAAAGTGGTGTACATTCAGGTATAAAATATATATTTTTCACTTGTCCCTGAAGGGCTCACAATCTATGTTTTTGTACCTGAGGCCATAAGGAGCACCTCTGAGACTAGAAACCCCAGTCCTTCTTGCCCAAGGTTGCTGTCCTCTAGTAGGATTTGAACCCTTGACCCTCCAGCCTAAGACAACTTGCCCAACCACTAGGCCACTCCTCCTTAATGGTTGGGATAATGCATCCAATGTCTTTTCACTATTTTTATACCAGTCATGTGATAACTTCCTTCTGGCACCCCTTGTGGCCTTGGGCAAGTCACTTTACCCTCCATTGCTTCAGAAGAAAGGCCTAGCAATCTAATTCCGCTCACACCTTGCAAAGAAAACCTAGGAGCCGCTGGGTCACCAGGAGTCAGCATTTACTCACTGGCACACATTGCATTTTTCAAACCGGTCCTGACGTACCCCCTAGCCATTCGGGTTTTCAGAATATGCTAGTAAAGACAAAATTGACCTTTCTTGGACAGATGGATGCCCTCTCTGGTCTGCAACCCTTGGAACAGCATCACATGCTCCAGGAAACCAAAACGCTTTTGATGACACCATCCACACAGCCATGCATTCATCTTCAGGATGCGAGCTTCCCTGCCTTGGACTTTACCCTCAATGGAGGATTGAAGAGAACACTACCTGCACCCTATCTACTTCACCCTCTGTCCCAGAGCCATGAAGTTACTTTTGATATGCTCAGAGGGATACCTGTCAGTATCCTTTGTGCTGACATGGATTAGCAACATTGGGTAATAGTCAGTGGGCTTGATGAGTCTCGGCAAATTCTCCATAACATCTCAGATTTTGGCACCTGGAAGACAGCATATCGTTTTGGACATCAAGTCTGGTCAGCAGATGGATGCCTCAGTACCCCTCAGAAGAGAGTCACCAACCACCACTACCCTTCGCTTCCTTGTGGTTACTGATTCTGCAACTTTGGGGTACTCGAGTTCTGGTTCTTCCCTTTCCGGGGGGGGGGGGGGTTCACCTCCTCCACTTCCAGGGCTGCATAATGGTTCTTCAATTCAAGGGCTGGAGAAGTTGGATTGGTGATTCTGCAGGCCCTGGTGACTCGTGTCCAACCTTCATCATTCTGTAGGCTCCCATCTTCTCCTCTGCTGGAAACTTGGATGTTGTAAGAAGCAACTCATCAATGTACTTCTCACTGTCATGAATGCTCCTCAGCCTCGCCACTTCCTCTCTGAGTTCCTCCACTTGTTTCCTCAGAGCTTCAGCTTGCAGGCACCCTGCACATGGAACCTGTCCTTCAACTGGCATTGGGACCTCTGTCTGGACAGAGGCAGAAGCTGTAACGGGGGCAACAACTTTGGCGATACGATTTTTTCCAGCCATTGTTCAGTCAGTGGAGCTTAGGTATCTATTGAAGCAAAAGAGAGAGAGACCTACCAAAGTACCAGCCAGTTTTCCAGCTGTCCTTATAGAGAAAAAGCAGTTAAATCTCTTTTAAGTATGTACAAAATGTGCTGTTCCAAGTCCCTGTATGTAGTTAATTGGGGAAGTGCCCTATAAAGCAAGACTGCTCACTAGGGGTGGTTGGGAGTTGGGGGGGGGGGGGTAGGAAGGGAACTAACACCTGATGAGGTGTCAGTAACTTCAAAGAGCTGAGAAAGATACTAAAGCAGAGTTTTAAACCTACCCCTCTAAAGAAAATATTTCCCCTTTTAAACTAAAGCACCTAAAAGTATGTAACTTTGTTTTAAAAATGTACCAAAACCCTTTTAAGAGCTCCCAGGCAGAAAACTAGTAATTTAAAAAAGCCACAAACTCTTTCCTTTGCTTGAAATGTATAGCCCCTGTTAGGAATGCCTATAATAGCATAGTGTGTGTATATGCTCTGTATATACTGTTTGTACAGTATCAGGATTGTTATATGGCCAAAGTAAAATTCACAATAAATTGGCAGTGCATTGAGTAAATGTATAGCTATTAGGGTTCTTTTTGTTTTTGTTTTTCTTTTACTTTATTAAACTTGCAGCATACAAGATGCAAAAAACAAAGAAACTGCAGGTACACAAAAAGAAAGAAACAAATAGATTACATAGACAAGAAAAAAATGCTTCCTAGCCCATGTTACAGAGAGAAGAACCGGCCCCACTTGGACAGATACAAATATAATCTATCTATCTCCTAGAACACCAACCCCCATACTTTTTAGTAAAAAGGAGAAAGAAAAACTAACCCAGAAACATGGGAACCTCAGGGCTAAACAGGATAAAATCACTTATCTTTAAGGAAATTTTCCAATTGGAAGGATCAGTAAAAATATAACTAAGGCTTTGATAAAGAACCAGACGTTTGCAGGGGACATGCAAAAAGATAGAGGCCCCAACGCCAAAGCATGAAGCTTCGACTGAAGGAACCCCAACTACATTACTGTGTAGCCCTAGCTAAATCGGGAAATATCATAATTTTCTCACCACAAAACAAAACGTCCTTCTTAGAAAAATAATATTACACGATTCTGGATGTGTCTGCTTTCAGAGAAGGAGTAACAATCAATGTTCTCCTGATGAAATTTCATTCAAGGATGATGCTAAGAAACCAGTTAAATCCAGCTTGGTTGAATCTGCAGCCACTGGAACATTAATTTCCTCACCTTGCATCCAAGATCTATCAGGCAAATAATAAATATTTGAAACAGCAACTGAATCAGCATCAGGGAATAACAAAACGTTCTTCAGATATGTCTGAAATAAAATAAGTTGAGACAACAAATGTGTTCTAGGGAAATTTAATAGAGGCAGATTCTTGGCATGAATATTTATTTATTTAACAAGCTTTTATATGCCGCCCCTTCCAGAGATCAAGGGCGGTTTACACAGAACATCACAGCAAACTTTACATTAAACTTTGAAACTATGTACAATTAACCTTTAAAACTATATACAGTTAACATGTTATAACTATGTACAATATGTTGTGTAAGACATGGACTAGGTATCTTTATATGATTGCTGATTCATTGCTCTGCCTTGTTATGTGCACTGGTGGTGTTATTTGACTCACTAAAATGCTCAATGAACAGGAAGGTTTTTAAATCCTTCCGGAATTGAAGGAGGTCCTTTGTAGCTCTTAGATTATTGGGGAGGGAGTTCCATAATGCTGGGGCAATGTAGGAGAAGGCTCTTGAGCTGGTGCCTTGATTTGTATTACGGATGTGTGACGGTACTATATAGGTGTTTTGGGAACCATGTCTTCTTGCCCTAGTTGTGCTATTTGGTATGAGTAGGGCAGAAAGTGGTGTTGAGGCTATGTTGTTGAGATGTTTAAATATAATCATTAGATATTTGTATTTTATTCTTGACGTGACCGGTAACCAGTGAAGGTCATGGAGTATAGGAGTGATGTGATCTGTGCGTCTAGATTTTGAAGCAATTCGTGCAGCCAGGTTTTGTGCTAATTGGAGCTGGTGTGTGGTTTTTTTGGGGAGTCCCTGGAGAATACTGTTACGTAGTCTAAGTGCAGAGTTATTAATGACTGAAGGACAGTTCTGAAGTCATGTTCTTCTAGCAATGGTCTAAGTAGTTGGAGTGTTCGTAATTTAAAGTTTATACTTTTTGTAATGGTTTTTATGTGGGAGGCCATGCTTAATGTTTGATCTAACACTACACCTAGGTATCTGATCTCATCCTTTACTTCAATAGAATTCTCAATTGCTTCTAGCTGCACATATATCCTCAAACTATCTTTAATAACAGAAACACCAGTGGATTGCAAAGAATTAACCTGAGTTGATCACTTACCCAACTTCTGAAGAACAGAATCAATTCCAGAATCATGTTTCTGAAACTTTTCCACTGTATCTAAAGAGAACGTAACTGTCTGGTCAATAAATCCTCCCAACAAATTATTGCTCTGGGTGACAGGTCTCAATATGTCCATTAAAGTAATAGAATCAGGTTTGATATCTTTTAAATCCATCATCCCCAAAGCCTTTGGACATTGTATAGGAACAGGCATAAATATGCCTTCTCCAGAAGCCTGTGGTGGTACCATTAAAAGGGAATTTTCCTTTTTTCCAGCATGGCACATTAAGAGAGTAACTGTACTTCCACCCTGAAGCCCTAACCACTCCACAGGAGGAGTTGTGGGGGTGCAGGGGGGGGGGGAGGATCCTAGAAGAACTTAAGGATACCACCAAAGTCTCCAGAGAAGAGGACACACCCAAACCAGTCAGATACAAAAGGGACATTCTGTTCCTGTACCACATGCTTATACGTAGGACCTGCCAAAGTTTTAGGGGTACATAACATCACAATCTTCTTGTGACTTTTACCTTTCCTTTTCCTGGGTCCCTTTGGCATCCTCAAGCAAAGTGCCAATACCATGGGCCATAAGTTGGGAACAGCTGATTTAGAACATTGCCATGCATACTGAACATAGGGCAGGCAGAATCATGTATTTTACAAACAGAGAACATGGTGGCATCTAAAGACCATACCACCCATCTAGTTTGCCAGTCCATACCTTCTGCTCAACCCTATAATCTCTTTCCCTCCCTCAGAGATCTATGGTGTTCATTGCAGGATTTCTTGAATTCTGATACTGTCCTTGTCTCCATCATTTCCACTGTGAGGCTATTCCACCCTTTCTTTAAAGAAATATTTTCTTAGACACTTCTGCACAAATTTCCTGGAGGCCTTATCCATGCCTGCCTTTTGCAAAGGCTTCTCATTCCCCAACAGCACTGTTCCATATGTCCATTCTATTTCTACCTTCAAATTGGACCCTCAGTGTTCCCGTCACTCCTTTCCAGAACCCCTGTCAGGGTGCCCAGGAAAATCTTATATCTCCCATAAAGGAAGCTGTCCATTGATATCTGCCTGTCCTATACCAGATGGGAGACCATGTTCAATCAGGATGGTAACTGCAGAATTATTTTATCCAGTGATGAAAAAATGAGTTCCCCTTCTGTCCCAACCTTAAGGGACATAAAATAATGTCTCACTTACAAATATCTAGTCTGGAGCAAAGTGTAAACAACCAATATTTGTTTAGTTGACCTTAGGGAGAGTCACTGATTGCCAGCCTGACACAGCTGTGTTTTGGCACCGCCTTCATCAAGGGTTTGGCCTGTTCAGAGGGTGGAGAGTAGGTGAAAATAGTGAATGTATTTGAGGGATACATTAGGAGGCAACATAAAATCAAATTGATAAGACAATGAGTAGTGTAAAGGAGGAGCACCATCTTGTGATGTAAAAAACAATTAATATATTAATAGGGAGGCGTGGCCTAGTGGTTGGGACAAGGTATCACAGGTCAGTGGTTCAAATCCCACTAGAGGACAGCAACCTTGGGCTGGAAGGACTGGGGTTTCTAGTCCTACAGGTGCTCCTTGTGGTCTTGGGCAAGCCACTTAACCCTCCATTGCCCATGTTCCCTGTAAGTATTAGTGTATGTGTCTCATATCCCCTCATGCTAAATGTATCCCCTAACCGCTTTGACCCAGTGAAAAGCAGGATATAAATGCAGCTAAATAAACATATAGAAATAGATTAAGGTTCACCTCTTTGAGGCTGCTTTTGCATCCTTAGCCCTTATTTTCCTCGTGTCTCCTTACCCTTCTCTCTTCTGCCTTTATTCTTATCTTCTTCTTGTCTGTCTTAATTAGATTGTAAGCTCTGATGAGCAGGGACCGTCTTTATATGTGTATGTACAGCACTGCCTGTGCCTTGTAGAGCTTTATAAATGATTAATAATAGTAGTAGTAGTAAGTTTACCCTCTTTCACTGTCTTCCCATGACCTCTCATTGTACAGCCTCCTTTTTATTAAATTTGCCTAGGTAGATTTAGGAGAAGTTTCAGAAGCAAACCTAGCTGGTTAGGTTCAGCAGACTGTTTTTCTAAAGAAAACACTGGTCAACATTGAAATCATTACTGACTTTAAAAGGCCCCTAATCTGTAGTATCTTGGTGAGCTGAACACGAATATAACATTAAAAAAATTGTATTGGCTCTCGTTTTGCAGATATTGCATGTAGTTCATTTTTGACGTTTCACCGTGTAAATTTATCCAGTAAGACATCAACAACATCCCAAATAAGCCTTGAATGATGTAATATTGCATCACATTGCATAATACCAGCATGCACACATCATCCAGAGTTGATTGCATCATTTTCTGATGCAATGCAATACTACTGCCAGACGGCTGCTGAAGCCATCTGACGTCAGCAGTGTACTATACGCATTCGGAAAGGAAAGTAATCTGCTATTCTGTTCCGATATTGAAAGCCTCATGAATGCCATAAAAATCACTCATGACCCACAAGACTGGAGACTATTTATAGACTCTCTGAAACTGAGTCTGAAGGCTGTGCTTTTGAACAATGGAAACCGTCTTCCATCTATTCCAGTAGCACATGCCGTCCACATGAAAGATCAGCTTATAGTCAAATACACTCCAGATATATCAAAATGAAGTAGACAATGAAGCTCAAAATTCTCTAGCAGGTATTATACAAAATGAAGTGCACCCATACTATAACGCACAAGGTCACAAGCTGGCAAAAACGTTTGTTCAAACTGTCAGATCACCCAACGCCGTTCACTGGCACTGCCTACGCGTTTCTCCACGGGGTTCTTCAGGGGCTAACTGTGAAAATGCCAAACATCCAAACAACAGTTCAGCAAGTAACTATTAACAAAGAAAAAAGAAAAAACAAAGTCACCTCATCTATTCCATTCATCGCTACAAAATACATATACCGTACAATAAACCATTACTACTACCATATCTCTCAAACTCACAGGACTTACAGAATGCTGCCCACGTTCTTCGCCAATACCGCACTGTTCTGCAATATAATTAACCACAGCCGGTGGAAAACGCCACGCATGCGGGTTAACCCTACGGCTGGGCTTTAAAGTACCTCCCAATCCCCTAGGGGGTCATCTCTAAACTACACTCTCCCTCCTCAATCTACAGCTCCTTAACAAAAAGCCTTCGCAAATATACTCAGACTCCCTAATTGAAATTGCTCTTCGAGGCTCACGCACAATAATGCTACTCTAGAGTCATACCCAAGTACTGCTCTAAATAGTCATGTCTCACCGAAACCTTCACAAAAACGTATTTTAAACAGTAGATTGCTCATCGAGACACACGCGCAAAAATGCTGTGGTTAATTGTATTGCAGAACAGTGCGGTATTGGCGAAGAACGTGGGCAGCATTCTGTAAGTCCTGTGAGTTTGAGAGATGTGGTAGTAGTAATGGGTTATTGTACGGTATATGTATTTTGTAGCGATGAATGGAATAGATGAGGTGACTTTGTTTTTTCTTTTTTCTTGGTTAATAGTTACTTGCTGAACTGTTGTTTGGATGTTTGGCATTTTCAGTTAGCTCCTGAAGAACCGCGTGGAGAAACGCATAGGCAGTGCCAGTGAACGGCGTTGGGTGATCTGACAGTTTGAACAAACGTTTTTGCCAGCTTGTTTATCTACAGCAAATAAGATAAGAATATACATTTTTTCGGTGAATGGTTTTGATTTGAAGATTGAAGATTATTTGGTTTTTATGCATTAGTACACATTTAAGCAGGATGAGTGAAATTTGAGAGTGCACCTGGTTATTACTAACACTTCCAGGGAGGTCGTTGATGCAAAATTGGGAGATACAGTAGGTCAGTTTTGGCCGCATAATTCCACAGTCTGAGACCTCGTGCGTTATAGTATGGGTGCACTTCATTTTGTATAATACCTGCTAGAGAATTTTGAACTTCATTGTCTACTTCATTTTGATATATCTGGAGTGTATTTGACTATAAGCTGATCTATACGCACTCTGCAATTAAAAGTCCTATACTCAGTGTTTGTTGACAACGATGGAAGGACAGTCAGTCTGGAAGGAGATGTTGAGTTTTTCTAATGATTACATCTCTGCTCTTAGTAAAGAAAAAACTCCTTTTGCTCAGGACTCAATTGAGGAAGTGATTTCTGGCACCACTTGGGAGGATCTTCTTAAATTACAGAAACGAGTAGTACGAACGGAGCTGCGCCGTCTATCGCTAATTGAATATGTCACCAGACAACAAATCCCTCGGGGGTTGAGGGTCTACAAAGAACCACGAATACAGAACATGACGGGGGAATTTCTTAATAAATGGAATTGCATACTAAACAAGTGTTCGTTGGACCTTATGGTCTTGTTGATAGACACCATCAAAACGAATTTGGAAAACATGCAGAAAGAAATTGGTTTAGCACTGGCAGCTTTAAAGGAAGTTGACACTGAAGAGAATTTTCAGAAGCGAAAACAGGAGACGGATAAACAGTTGTTGGCTCTGCGTCAAGAAGTGCAGAAGCAAAAGGTTAAGAAATTAAAAAGGGATAACGATGATTATACTGTTGGATATGTGTATCCATGGATGGATATTAATCGAAAATCGAAAAAATCTGGGCAGAAGGTTAATTTCGAAGCAGACAGTGATTCTAGCAGAACAATGGGGGAGAGTGATTTTTTGGACGAAGGCAGCGATCGAGAGACCACGAACACCAGATGTAGTGCAAGAGATAAGGGTGTTGGGGCCACTTGGCAATAGTGATCATAGCATGATCGCCTTTGATTTAATTAGTGGAGGAGGGATAGTAAGGAAATCCACAGTACTACCCTTTAACTTTCGAAAGGGAGACTATGATAGAATGAGGAAAACAGTTAAGAAAAAACTAAAAGGAGCAGTTGCAAAGGTTAAAGATGTACATCAAGCTTGGGTGTTGTTGAAAAATACTATCTTGGAAGCCCAGACCAGCTGTATTCCACGCTTTAAGAAAAGTGGAAGGAAGTCCAAAAAATTGCCAGCATGGTTTAAAGCTGAGGTCAGAGAGGCTGTTGTTGCCAAAAAAGCATCTTTCAAGAAATGGAAAAAAGAGCCAAATGATGAAACCTGGAAACAGCACAAGCACTGGCAAGTCAAATGCAAGGCATTGATAAGGCAGGCAAAGAGAGAATTTGAGAAGAAGCTTGCTGCGGAAGCAAAAACGCGAAATAAAGACCTTTTCAAGTACATTCGTAGCAAAAAACCCGTGAGAGAGTCAGTTGGTCCATTAGATGATAAAGGGGTTAAAGGAGCACTAAGAGGCGACAAGGCGATAGCGGAGAGACTGAATGAATTCTTTGCTTCGGTCTTTACTGAGGAAGATGTAGGGATGTTACCCACGACTGAAGTGGTATTTAAAGGTGTGGAAGAATTGAAGGAAATATCGATACATCGGGAAGATGTCCTACAACTATTAGATAAACTGAAGAGTAGCAAATCACCTGGGCCGGATGGTATACATCCAAGGGTGTTGAAAGAACTGAAATTTGAGATTGCAGACCTGCTATCAGTAATCTGTGAACTATCATTAAAATCATCTCTAATACCTGAGGATTGGAGGATCGCCAATGTAACACCAATTTTTAAAAAGGGTTCGAGGGGTGATCCGGGAAACTACAGACCGGTGAGCCTGACATCAGTACCGGGAAAAATGGTAGAAACCATCATAAAGAATAAAATTACTCAGCATATAGATAGTCATGACCTAATGGGAGACAGCCAACATGGCTTTAGACAAGGAAGATCTTGTCTTACTAATCTGTTATGTTTTTTTGAAGGAGTGAATAAACAGGTGGACAAAGGTGAGTCGGTTGATATTGTGTATCTGGACTTTCAGAAAGCCTTTGACAAGGTCCCTCATGAGAGACTTTTGGCAAAACTAAAGAGTCATGGGATAGGAGGCAGTGTACTACTGTGGATCAGGAACTGGTTAAAAGATAGAAAGCAGAGGGTAGGGCTAAATGGCCAATTTTCCCAATGGAGAAAGGTGAATAGTGGTGTACCCCAGGGATCTGTGCTGGGTCCGCTGCTTTTTGACATATTCATAAATGACCTGGAAAGTGGAATAACGAGTGAGGTTATCAAATTTGCTGATGACACAAAACTATTTAAAGTTGTTAAAACCCAGGAGGATTGTGGAAAATTGCAAGAGGATCTTGATAAATTGGAAGACTGGGCATCAAAATGGCAGATGAAATTTAATGTGGAGAAGTGCAAGGTTATGCACCTAGGGAAGAACAACCCAAACTATGGTTACACGATGCAAGGTTCCACATTAGGAACCACCACCCAAGAAAAAGATTTAGGCGTCCTTGTGGATACCATGTTAAAACCCTCGGCCCAGTGTGCAGCGGCGGCCAAGAGAGCAAATAGAATGCTAGGTATGATAAGGAAAGGAATGGAAAATAAAACAAAAGATATTATAATGCCTCTATATCGTTCCATGGTGAGACCGCACCTTGAATATTGTGTGCAATTCTGGTCGCCATATCTTAAAAAGGATATAGCAATTTTAGAAAAGGTTCAGAGAAGAGCCACCAAAATGGTAAAGGGGATGGAAGGCTACTCCTATGAAGAAAGGCTAAAAAGGTTGGGGCTCTTTAACCTGGAAAAGAGACGGCTGAGGGGAGATATGATAGAAGTCTATAAATTAATGAACGGAGTGGAACGGGTAAACGTAGATCGATTGTTTACCTTATCAGAATATAGAAAGACTAGGGGACATGCAATGAAGCTACAGGGTAAACTATTTAAGACTAATAAAAGAAAATATTTTTTCACTCAACGTGTAATCAAACTCTGGAATTTGTTACCGGAGGATGTAGTAAAGGCTGTTAGTGTAGCTGGGTTTTAAAAAGGTTTGGACAAGTTCCTGGAGGAAAGGTCCATAAACCATTATTAAGAAGGGACCCAGGATATCAATGCTTGAACCAATACAAGCATTGTGGAACCTGTGTCCCTTGGGGAAACTGCTAGGTACGTATGACCTAGATTGGCCACTGTTGGAAACAGAATACTGGGCTTGATGGACCTTGGTCTGACCCAGTATGGCATATCTTATGTTCTTATGTTCTTATGTAAGAAGAAAAAAGCAGTGTCATCGGGACCCAAGCCCGATCGCACATTGCGGCGACGAAATTAATGAGTCCCCTTCATCTATCGGGATCTCCTCTAGTGATCAATATTTCCGGTCTTGAAATATCAGCAGACCAAATGGCCTTACTGAACAAGGGCCTGTTATTTGTCCCAGGAACACATTATGATTCGTTTGCATTTCGGGTTGATTTTGAAAATCTGATTCGTAAATTACAGCTCAAGATATTTTTTTCTGATCAGCTTCCAGGGGGCGAATTGACAGTAGCCCCTAGTGCTTCTGTAGCACTGAATGAAACTTTACAAGATGAGCCTCCATTGCCGCAGCGGGCCCCGTTCCCACTTCGATCCACTTGGTATCCCCCTGGACCGTTACACCCGGCAGTGTCCACCTTTAGAGATCTAGTTCTTCAAGATTTAAGTAAGCTGGAAAAGGAGGTGTGGCATCACTCGACAGTTTTAACCAAACAAGAGCGACAGGTTTTACGACAGCTTCGAGACCGGAATGATATCGTAATTCGAAGGGCTGATAAGGGGGGAGCAATTGTTGTTCTGCAGCGTGACTATTACCTTTCTGAAGCCCTACATCAATTGAGCAATTCATCAGTATATGAGACTTTATCTGTGGATCCCACTTTGGAGATACAAGCCACCATTCGGGGGATTACTGATGCAGCATTAGCAGGACAGTTAATTTCTCATAAAGAATGGCATTATTTAAATAGGCCCAGTTCACAAGGGGCCATGTTTTATACAGTGCCTAAAATTCATAAAGATTTGGAGAACCCCCCGGGCCGTCCCATTGTTTCCACCAGAGGTTCCATTTTAGAACCTTTGTCAACTTATGTAGACTCCTACCTCCGTCTGCTATTAGTACAGATTCCTTCTTATCTTAAGGATACCACTGATTTTCTTGGGTAGCTTGAGCTTAATCATAATTGGACAGATCAAGATAACATTTTGTTGGTGACTCTTGATGTCAGCTCACTCTACACGAGTATTCCTCAATCTGCAGCCTTTGATATAGTGAAGTTCTATTTGCAGTCTCGGGGAGATCTTGAGGCTGATCAGTTGGCCTTTGTTCTACAGTTGGCAGACATTGCTATTTTTCAGAATTACTTTTGGTTTGAGGGCACTATTTACCATCAACTGTCGGGAGTGGCTATGGGTGCTACCTGTGCCCCATCCATAGCCAATCTCTACATGGCTCGCTATGAGGAGAAGTGGCTGGGGTCCACTCCTTATAAACATCATATAAAATTGTGGAAGCGGTTCAGTGATGATGTTTTTTTGCTTTGGGAGGGTACGGTTGAGCAGTTTGAGGATTTCTACCACTAGCTAAATCGTTGTGACGCTAACATAAAGTTTACCTATGAATGCAGTAGGGAGGAAATAACTTATCTGGATGTTAGGGTCATTAAACATATAGGGGGTTGGGTCACCACCATTTTTCGGAAGTCAATCGATAGGAACACATTTTTGCATTTCCACAGTGCCCATCCACCCCGTCTGAAGACGGGCTTACCGTTCTCCCAATTCCTTAGTAACTCTGGTAACCCGGAGGCCCTCCTCGCCTCCTTCCCATGTCTTAGCATCCCACAATAATATTCCCCCACAAATTCACCAACAACTGTAGTTTGGTACAAACATTTGGTCGCAGCTTTATTTACACCTGTAACAACCGACCCAACACGGGCCTGAATATAAACAATCCAACCTAACCCAGCCCCACACCCCATTGCCGGAGGATGCCCCCCCACCCGCCATCTTAGTAGCAAGGCGGAGCATCCTCCTCCCCCCCAAACCCCTCCGCCTGCCTCGCCATACTAGTAGCAAAGGCCGGCTCCCACCCCCCCGCTACCGGGCCGAGACCCCCAACTGGGCTGTCTCGCCCCACCCCCAGGAGCACTTCGCCCCCACTGCTCGTAAACCAGTTCAAGCCCGCGCCGCTCCTGCGAGCGCTGGCTCTGTACCCCGCCACCGGTGCGAGGTATTCACTATCCTCGCACCACCCCCCCCCATAAAGCTGCGACCAATCAATTCTAGTGCTTCCTGCCAATCATTAAGCAATAAGTCCTGTCCGACCGGGGACAAGGGTACCCCGTCAGTACGGTACAGTCCAGCACACTGGGGGTCTGCCCAAGGTGCCGGACCTGCCCTCCCCCGGCCTGCTGCAACCAACGGCCAATCTGCCTGTCGCCTTTGCTAGCCCACTCAGCCACCGTCGCTGAGGCAGGCAGGCCGGCCGCGGGATAATGTCCAACCAGACGATTGCCACGTCTGGCCACTGCTCCTGCAGCGCCCGAAGGACCCGCCGCACCGCTCGAATGAGCTGCCGGCACGTCCCACTGGAGAGATCGTGCCCACCAAGATGCATCAGTAGTCCCACTGGCCGCTGTCGTCGCTCCGCATGCTCCCGAATCCATGGAAGGAGCTGCCACCAACGCATGCCCCGCTCGCCCAGCCAAACCAACTGGAAATTGCAGGACACCAAGCCCAGGTGCGGACCCAGCGGACAATTCGAGGCTCTGCGTTCCGCCCAGATGAATGAATGTCCAAGAATCCACCATAAGCCCAGCGGGCCCCGTGCCTTCCCCCATGTAGGCCCGCCCTGCAGTACACCTGAAAAAGAAACACAGCATTAGCAACCCCCCCACGCCCCCCACCCCCCCAGCGCCCTAACTCACAACTGGTCCAGGCGCACATAGCCTGCGTAGGCCCCGGATGGCCAACGCCCGATCCGTTGAACCACCTCACCCCCAGACCAGCAGCAGCAGCGCTCGTCGCCGCCCCTATCCGGAAGGATTGAGACGCATACTCTCGCTCATCCAAGCCCAGACGCCACAAGGACCGGCGGAGCACCGCCGTAAATTGAAACTGCGTAACCGCACTCCAGTCCATGTGACAGAAGAAACCACCAGCCAGCACCGGTCGCTGACGCCAATAAGACGCCAAGTTCCGCACCGGACAGGATCCCAGACCCAGAATTGCCCAAAACAGCACCCCCCGCCCACGACCCTACAGGTCGGTCTGCGAATGGGCCACAAATATCCGCACTCGCGCCTCCTGTAGGCCTCATGAGTCACGGGACGGCGCCAATCCGGGACCGTTGGCTGCGCTCGCGCCCACCCAGCCAATAGCCGCCTCACCCCATAAGGGCACCCGGACTGCCCCCAGCCGCCGCCCTGCTGAAACATGGAGAAACCAGCCAACGCTGCCCGCGCCGCCGACCGGGACCACCCAGACTCGCGTGCCCACGCTATAAAGGAACCCGCCAAGACATCCCCAACTCTACCACCTCTCCAGCCTTGCCCCATCGGACCGCAACAAGAAGATCATTCCCGCGTCCCCCATCCGCCAAAGGTGCTCCAGCCCCAACGCCGCGGTCTCGTCCGCCCCCGGGCCAACACCCGCAACGGCTCCCACTGAAAACGAGACAGAGCGTCCACAATAGCATTCTGAGCACCCAGCACATGGCGCGCCCGAGCCGGGAGATTGAGACGAAGGCGAGCCAGCCCAACACACCTCAAGCAGCAACCCGCGGGCACTTGGGCGGATGCCGATTGATGACTTGCACCACCGCGGCGTTGTCGCACCAGAAAACCACCCGCTGATCCCGCAAACCGTTCCGGCCATACCCAGAAGGCCACCCTAAGGGGGAACAATTCCAGGAACGCCACGTTACGCGTCAACCCCTATCGCCGTCCAGGATGCCGGCCACGGCACCGCACACCATGAACCTGGGCCGTACCCTCCCATACCCGAACTACCAGCAGCATCCGAAAACAATTCCAAATCCCGTTGGGATAGTACCGCAGACCGCCACACCGAGCAGCAGCCGTTATACCCCCCAGACACGCATCCCCCACCCTCAATTCGGCCCGCATCCCCGACGTCACCCGGATACGATGATGCCCACAGCGCTCACCGGCCATCGCGAAGGATAGCCTCCACGCCAACGGCCTCCCCATTGCAATGACTCGACAAGCAAAATTCAAGTGGCCGACCAACCTCTGAAGATCCGTTAGCGTCACCTTCGAGGCAGAGCCCACCTCTGCCACCAACAACCGCCGTCGCTCTGCGTTATCCGCAGGTAAACATACCACAAGCTTCACTGAGTCGATCTCGCTCCCCAAGCATGAAAGACACGTCACCGGCCCCACTGTCGTACCCTCCGCCAAAGGGATGCCGACTCCTCAGCCAGGCCCAGGAAAAGCCCCAGCAAGGATCCACAGACTGCGGACCGTGCAGGCCCCACGAACAAAAGCGTCGACATAATGCACGATACTCTGGCGCCCCGACCTCCGCACCAATACCCAGTGCAAAACGAGCTGAAGGCCTCGAAGTAAGCACGCGAGATCGCACAACCCATTGGCATGCACTTATCGCAAAATTACTGAGCATCGAAACGAACTCCCAGCAAGGGGAAGGCAGAAGGGTGAACCGGTAAAATCCGAACGGCAGATTCAATGTCCGACTTCGCCAGCAAATCCACTTTCCGCATTGGCGCACCAGCTCCAAGGCCTCATCGAAGGCGGCATAGCGCACCGAGCACAGTTCCAGCGGGATGCGGTCTTTCACCGAGGCCCCAAGGGGGCAAGACAGATTGTGTATCAGTCGATAACGCCCCGTCTTCGGGAGAACCCCCCAGCGGAGAAACCATAAACGGCGCAAAGGGGCGGCCGGTCAAATGACCCTGCGACTCAGCCCCACGCGCACTCCGCCGCGATCGTCGTGCGGGCCACCTCCGCCAGCAGCCTCACCGCGCTAGCTTTCCCCCCCCCCCCCCCGCCACATCCCGGACCTCCCCTTGAAATGGGAACGAAAGCCCTCGGAAAAAAAACCCCACCCACCACATATTCCCCGCCTCACCGTGCCTGGTACTCGCATAAAGCCCCAGCCACCTCTGTAACGCCTAAATCCGAAGGGGGGGGTAGGCGCCAGCCCCCCCGCTACCCTATTCACCTACCCGCCGCCGGCACACCCAGCACCGTCCGTTGGCTACCTTTGACGGCCGCGTGACCGGCACCACAACGCCAGCAGGCGCGCCGAAACTTGCAGTCCGGAAATGGGCAGGATGTTTCAGAGAAGCGCCAACAAAGATCTCCGCCGAGACAGCTCGCTGCGCTTTTTCTCGAATCGGGCCCCGGGCCCGCTGGCCAAAAGGACCGAAAGCCCGGCATAGCTGCATTGCCCGATGCCCTAACCGGACCTGCCCCCCCCCGCCCCCACCCTTCCTGGCCGACATTTGTGTCAGCCGAAGATTAACATCCTTCATTCCCCTCGACCGTTGCCGAATCTCCTCCATCATATCCCGAAACTCCCCATCGTAATTAAGCCAGGCCCAACCTTCGTGCGCCCGGGCAATTCTAAGGTGTTCTCGGACACCTTTCGCACCCTCCCCGCCTTTTCCTCCTCCTTACGGTTCTCGCGACTCTCCCCCGAGCGTCGCTGCCCATCGAGCAGCCGGAAAATATCGACGTAACGCTACGATCCGTCGCCACAACTTGCGCGGAACACTCTCCCCACAACGCCGCACACCGCACCAGCAAGGACCCTGCCCCCTCACCTGCCCGCGGCCCGACCGTGGAGGCCGCCGAGGAAGTATCCGATGACCACGAGGACGAAGACGACGCCCTCCGCCTATGATGCCGCCGTTGCTTCCGCGACGCTTAGGCTTTACGTGCCAGCGGCGCACCCTCACCCGACGGCTCCACCCCCCCAACCGTATTCCCGGTACACTCACCTAGCGCAGCCAGCTCCGCCGTCCCCTGCATCACCGAGGTGGACCCCGTCTGCTCCACAGAGATCGGATCGGTCTGGCCCAAGCTCTGCGACTTCTCTGTCGAGCCGACTCCGACACCGCCAGCTGCCACCACTGCACTCCCAGGAACCTGCAGAGGGAGAGAAGAAGAACCAACACACGGGGAGGGTGGAGAACCAACACACGGGGCAGGAGTAGCACCAACCCCCGGAGGAGCCATCCCCTAAGGCCCCACCCCCCACCCAGCTCCCCCTCCTTACGCCCCCCCCCCCCGAGGACCCCAACCCCCTGGCTGCCCAGCCCGCCGCTCCCCAGGGAAGCAGCCCTCCACCACTCTGGAAACCGGCCCCCCCACCAATCCCCTTCCCAAACCCCCCCCCCTCCATGGGCCCACACCCATAGACCGCTCAGACACCGAGGACCAGGCCGCCCAATCCTCTCCATGCAAACCCGGCCGCCCCCTCCCCTGCGAAACGGGCCCCTAGGCTCCCGCCCCACCCGGCGCACAGGCCACCCCCGCAGGGCAGACGCCCGGGACCTGAACCCCCCCACCCCCCCCCCAGCCCATCTGCACCCCCCCAGCCCATCCGCTCCCCCCCGCTCCCCCCCCAGCCCATCCGCTCCCCCCCCCTAGCCCTTCCGCTCCCCCACCACCTCCCCTGGACCACCCGATGCGGCTGCAGAAGCCAGTAGAGCCCCTCGCTTCACAGCCCCTACCCCACGCTTCCCCGCCCCCTTATTTGCCCCACGCAAACTCCCACGGCCTGCTCTGGCCCCTTGCGCGACACCCGCTCCCCAGGACCTCCTCGAGTTCCCCCCCCAGCCAGTCCATCCGACGCCCCCCCTGGCTTTGCTCCCACCGGCTATGCTCTGGCCCTCTCACCGGTGCTCCTGCCCTGATCGGCTGGCTACAGAGGCAGGGGAAGCTGCCTTTATTTATTATTATTTTTTTTTTGTACTAATATTCCTCCCGCCGCCAGCAAAGCAACCCCCCCCCCCGACTACAACCACCCCCGGAGCACCACCCGAACTCAATAACCCCCCAAAAACACCCCACTCACCGGACCCGACAACGCAAACGCGTCCGATTCCCGAGGAGCCGCGGCAAGAAGGAGACGGCCACGCGGCTCCTCGCAGACACTGCTCCGCCCCCTTCAGCCCGCGGCCAATGAAATCGCTCCGACATCGCGACGGAGCGATTTCAATCGCCGCACGCACGGCCTCCTCTCTCTCACCCCCTCCCCCCCGCACCCGTCACATACTGGAGGCCGAGGCCGGGCCCGGGCCCAGGTTACTGACGGCCGCGGGACCCGGCCCGCGGCCTCGAGCATATATAGGAGAAATTGTTCAGATAGATCTAATTATAAAGCTCAGTCTAAGCAGCTTATCACCAATTTTATTGATAGGGGATATCCGCCCATGGTAGTTAAGAGGGCTTATCAAAGGGCTCTGAATAACAATCGGGAGTTGTTAATACAGGCAGTTTCTAGCTCCCATAGGAAGGTAGATGAAATGAACGTAAATCTGATTACCCCCTATTCGCCGCTGAGTCGGTCCATTCAACAAATTGTGAAAAGACATCGGTCAGTGTTACAGTTGGTTCCTGCCCTCCGGAGTAAAATGATTCGGTATGTTTGGGAAAGGGGGAGAAATTTTAAGGAGTTTTTGAGTCCATCGCGGTTGCGTCATGGTGTTTCTCTGGGGACTGGTGGGGAGGAGTTGCGAGGTCATCATAAGTGCGGTAACTGCACTATGTGTATGATTACCAGGGAAGTTGACATTTTTCACTACCGGGGTAATGAGTATCGATTGCATTATTTTTCGGATTGTGATTCAACCCATGTAGTATACATTGTACAATGTCCTTGTCAACTATTATATGTTGGGAAAACCAGTAGGAAGTTTAAAACGCATATGGCTGAACATAAGAGCTGCCTCAAGCACCAGACACAGGAGACTCCTATGGTGCAACATTGCCTGACACTAAAGCATTCCTTTGAGGATTTGCAGTGCTTCTGTATAAAGGTGGTTTACAGAGGCCAGCGGGGTAGATCACGAGACCAGTGGCTTACCTTGCGGGAACAACGTTGGATTTTTGAACTTGGCACTGTAGCTCCGGGGGGATTAAATGTGAATATAGATTGGCGGGCATGTATGATTTGATTTTCCTGTTTAAAATGCGTTTTTGTGAAGTTTTTCGGTGAGACATGAACATTTAGTGCAGTATTTGAGAATGGCTCAAGAGTAGCATTTTCGCGCGTGTGTCTCGATGAGCAATCTACTGTTTAAAATACGTTTTTGTGAAGTTTTCGGTGAGACATGAATATTTCGAGCAGTACTTGGGTATGGCTCAAGAGTAGCATTATTGCGCGTGAGCCTCGAAGAGCAATTTCAATTAGGGAGTCTGAGTATATTTGCGAAGGCTTTTTGTTAAGGAGCTGTAGATTGAGGAGGGAGAGTGTAGTTTAGAGATGACCCCCTAGGGGATTGGGAGGTACTTTAAAGCCCAGCCGTAGGGTTAACCCACATGCGCGGCGTTTTCCACCGGCTGTGGTTAATTGTATTGCAGAACAGTGCGGTATTGGCGAAGAACGTGGGCAGCATTCTGTAAGTCCTGTGAGTTTGAGAGATGTGGTAGTAGTAATGGTTTATTGTACGGTATATGTATTTTGTAGCGATGAATGGAACAGATGAGGTGACTTTGTTTTTTCTTTTTTCTTTGTTAATAGTTACTTGCTGAACTGTTGTTTGGATGTTTGGCATTTTCACAGTTAGCCCCTGAAGAACCGCGTGGAGAAACGCGTAGGCAGTGCCAGTGAACGGCGTTGGGTGATCTGACAGTTTGAACAAACGTTTTTGCCAGCTTGTTTATCTACAGCAAATAAGAATATACATTTTTTCGGTGAATGGTTTTGATTTGAAGATTGAAGATTATTTGGTTTTTATGCATTAGTACTCATTTAAGCAGGATGAGTGAAATTTGAGAGTGCACCTGGTTATTACTAACACTTCCAGGGAGGTCGTTGATGCAAAATTGGGAGATACAGTAGGTCAGTTTTGGCCACATAATCCCACAGTCTGAGACCTCGTGCGTTATAGTATGGGTGCACTTCATTTTGTATAATACCTGCTAGAGAATTTTGAGCTTCATTGTCTACTTCATTTTGATATATCTGGAGTGTATTTGACTATAAGCTGATCTATACACACTCTGCAATTAAAAGTCCTATACTCAGTATTTGTCCACATGAAAGAGACATACGATAACTTAAAGCATCTACTGACTTCCATTAACTATAACAAATACAGCTGGCACCCTTTTAATGGGACTGCAGCAGGGATATATAAAATACATGTGTTTCTTATGTGAGTGGGATAGCCGAGCAAGGGATTGGCACTACTTGCAGAAGGAATGGAATTGCAGACAAAATGTAACAACTGGAGAGAAGAATATCCAGCACCCAGCTCTGGTTGAGGCTCACAAAATCCTGCTACCACCCCTTCACATCAAACTAGGTTTGATGAAAAACTTCATGAAAGCCATGGACCTCACTTCGCCAGCTTTCCGATACCTGCATGAAAAATTCCCTCGACTCAGCGAAGCAAAGATTAAAGAGGGAGTTTTTGTGGGTCCTCAGATTCGAGAGCTCTTCAAAGATGACCGGTTCAACAACTTGCTGCAGGGTGATGCGAAACAAGCATGGAATGCTTTTCGCTTAGTGTCAACAAACTTTCTCAGGAATGTTAGGGCAGAAAACTACAAGGAACTAGTAGAAGACATGTTGATGCAGTATCAGAAACTTGGCTGCAATATGTCTCTAAAGATCCATGTCCTTGATTCCCATCTCAATTTCTTTCCTGACAACTGTGGTGTGGTTAGTGATGAACAGGGCGAACGTTTTCACCAGGATATCGCAACGATGGAGCAAAGATACCAGGGAAAATGGTCCACTACAATGCTGGCTGACTACTGCTGGACACTCCCCAGAGAAGCTCCCAAACAGCTGTACAAGAGACAGGCGAAAAAATCTAAGTAGTAGTCTATGACTTGTTTTTTTACAGGTATTAACTGAAGGCCTATTATATATTTACTATTGACTTGCATTTCGTGATGTAAACATTAATTCTTGTAGATTACAAAAAGCCTAGAGCCAACTTTGCAATTTCACTGTCATATTCGTGTTCGGCATATAAAAATTGATAAGAAATGACTATTTTTATTTCAGTAATATGACTTTTGTAAAACTTTGTTGACCAGTGAAATCAGTGAAACTTAGCTGTTTATCTCTCTTGCTCAACCTATCTAGATTTTCCTGATATAAAATAATTTACACTTAGAATCAGTTTTACTGTGCATTTAAAATTTCTGAATGAAGAAAGTGGCAGAGTTCATACAGTGAAGTTGTTTTACATAAGCACAGATTGGGGAAAAAATCTTTTTTAAATAAAGCCCTGAATCTGTTCACATTCATGCTATCCTCTGGCTTCAGAATGCATTCAAAAGTAAAATTACTTTAATAACTGTGGCATGCATTCCACATACTTGAAAATGTCAATCATTGTAAGCAGGGCTGGGGCTACCATTATGCGAACTAGGCAGTTGTCTAGAGTGCTGGTGTTCGGGTGTGCCTCATTGCACTTGCTACCGCTCCTTTTCGGGGCCTGCAGAGTCAGTAATGGCAATGAAACCATGACGCAGTGCTTATCTGAACTCTCTAGCGCCGCATCACAGTTTCTGCCCTCTATGACCTGCTGATTCTGTCCCCCTCTGATGCAGACTTCTGGGGCAATGGAAGCGGGGGTGGCAGCAGGATGGAGGGCTCACCTAGAGCGCTCCCAGTCCTTGCACTGACCCTGAGTGTAAGTGGCACCATGTAGTTTTTTTTATTGCTACATATGTTTCCATCATTTTTCAGCAACAGTTGGCCAAGAACATCAAGTTTGGGCAACCACCGAAATCCATTTCTGCCAGGAAGGTGCAGGATACTGAGGCTGATTTAGAAGAGGAGGAATTTCCTTGTAGCCCTATGGAGATCTTGAATCAATTGGACCAAACATTGCATGATAATGGTAATAAGGTGAGTGTGGGTTTGATGATCCTCCATTTGGAAATGTTTCACATCTAAAAGAATGTGTAAAAACATTTACAAAGGAATGAAAATGTATCACAATCTACAAAGATTCCAGTTGTTTCTAGGACCAAAATATCTACCAGAACTCTACATTATAAGTTCCATTTTACATAGTATGTTAAGAACAAGATTTGCCATACTGGGTCAGACCAAAGGTTCATCAAACCCAGTATCCTTTTTCCAGCAGTGACCAAACCAGGTCATCAGTACCTGGCAGGATCCCAAAAGGTACACAGATTCCATGCTGTTTATCCGAGGGATAAGCAATGGATTTCCCCCAGTCCATTTTAATGATTTATGGATTTTTCCTCCAGTAACATGTCCAAACCTTTTTTAAACTCAGCTACACTAACAACCTTTACTACATCATCTGGCAAGGAATTCCAGAGTTTAATTATACATTGAGTGAAAAAGTATTTTCTTTGATTAATCTTAAATGTACTACTTAGTAGCTTCATTGTGTGTCCCCTAGTCTTTCTACCTTTTGAAGGCATGAACAACCGATTCATGTTTACTCATTCCACTCCATTCATTATTTTATAGATCTCTGTTATAACTCCCCTCAGTTATCTCTTCTCAAAGCTGAAAAGCTTTTTAAGCCCTTCCATTGCCTTTATCATATGGGTTGCTCTTCTCTGTACCTTTCTAATTCTGCTATAACGTTTTTAAATGCAGCGACCAGAACTGCACTCAATACTCAGGGTGCGGTTGCCCCATAAAGCAATACAGAGACACTATGCTATCCTTTGTTTTATCCTCCATTCCTTTCCTAATAATTCTTAGAATTCTATGAGCTTTCTTGGCCAGCACTACGAGAATGGCGCCATTTTGAAAGTCATCAGAAATGGGGCACGAGCTAGGCAGGACCACTCCTGTTCTGATCCCCACTGGATCACCAGGGTACCCAACGTAAGACCCGAGAAAGGGCTTTGAGGGATGGGGGGTCCTCCTTATTTAGTTTGTCTCGGGGGGGGGGATTGAGAGGGTGTTTACTGAGGACTTTGGCCTGTGCCACTGTCTGGTAGGGTGGTTCTGAAGGTAGTGGGTATCTCCAGGAGAGGCTCTCTGAGTGGGGGCTTTTATGTTCCCCCGCACCTGCCTCTATGATCCAACCAGCAGTGGGGGGGAACTTGGGGGGACCTGATCTGTTGCAGACTGCCTCTTGTCCTCTCCCTGCTGCTTCACTCTGGATCCGTATACCCTGCCTTAGAAGGTAGTGCGGGTGCTCCTGTACAGCCTGCTGTGGCAGGGAACGTGGACTTATGAGATACTTGTCTGCCCTGTACAGTAGCTGCAGGGCATGTCCCCTGCAATTACTCCACAGGATTTGACCCACCATACTGCATTTTGGAATATGCCATGAGGTAGGCACAAAACAATTACCGGAGCATAGTAAACACCCCCCTTAATTTCTCTGCTATAGCCTTGTCCTCCCTCAGTGTCCCATTTACTCCTCTATCATCTAATGGACCAACTGATTCCCTCACAAGTTTTTTGCTTTGAATATGCCTAAAAACGTTTTTATTATAGCTTCCATGACAAGCTTCCTTTTCTAATTATCCGTTTGTCTGCCTTATCAATGCTTTGTATCTATCTTGCTAGTGCTTGTGCTGTTTTGTGTTTTCGTCATTCAATCCTTTTTCTAATTTTTTGAAAGATATTTTTTTGGTTATAACAGCCTCTCTCACCTCACTTTTAAACCATATCATCAGTCATTTGGCACGACTCATGGTGACCCTCTGGATAGTTGTCCTAAACTGTGTCCAGTCTTCAGTCAGGCGGCTTATTGTTGACAGAGTGGCACCTATAGCCACTGTTCTTGTATCTATCCATCTCATTGCTGGCCTTCCCCTTTTGCATTGACCTTCTACCTTGCCAAGCATGATGTCTTTCTCTAATGATCTCTCTCTTCGCATGAAATGTGTCCAAAGTATGAAAGTCAAATGAGTCTTGTCATCTGAGCTTCTAAAGAAAGCTTAAGTTTGATTTCCTCTAGAATTGACTGGTTTGTTCTTCAGGCAGTCCATGGGATATACAGTATTCATCGCCAGCATAATTAGAAGGCATCAATTTTCTTCCTGTCTATCTTTTTCACTGTCCAGCTTTCACATCCATATGATGATATTGAAAATACCGTGGCTTGAATAAGTTGAATCTTTGTATGGAGAGAGACATTTCTGCTCTTGAGATTCTTGTCTAGGTCCTTCATAGCCTTTCTGCCAAGAGCAATGCTTTGTCTGATTTGTTGACTGCTTGTTGTTTCTTTATTGATAGTTGATCCAAGTAGGTTAAAGTTGTCAACTATTTCAATTTCATCCTCATCAACGATGAACTTATTGATTTTTCCAGTTGTCAGGATCTTTGTCTTCTTTACATTAAGATATAGGTCCATTTTAAGACTATGGGGCTTGTTTACAAAGCCGCGGTAGCGGTTTGCGATCGTAATCGGAGCCGCGGCCTCATTGATTTCAATGGGGCCGCGGCTGCGATCGCGATCGCGAACCACTACCGCGGCTTTGTAAACAAGCCCCTATGTTTCTTGATCTTGAGATGCAAATGTTTCAGATAGTCTTCACTTTCAGCCAGTAATGTGGTATCATCAGCATAGCAAAGGTTGTTGATGAGTCTCCCACCAATCTTCACATCTCTGTTGTCTTTTTACAGTCCTGCTTCTCTGATGATTTGTTCTGCATATAAATTAAACAGGTTGGGGGAAAGTATGCAGCCTTGTCATACACCTTTGTTGATTTAAACCATACTGTTTCTCCTTGTTCTGTTCAAAATGTTGCTTCTTGATCACTGTAAAAGTTGTGCAAGAAAATGATCAGGTGTTCTGGTATTCCCATGCTTCTTAATGTGGCCCTGAGTTTCTCATGGTTTACACAGTCAAAAGCCTTGCTGTAGTCAATAAAGCATATATAGATATCCTTTTGGTATTCTTTAGTCTTTTCAAGGATCCATCTCACATCTGCAATGATGTCTCTCGTTCCTCGCCCCTTCCTGAACCCTGCATGCACCTTAGGCAGTTTTTGTTCCAGGTCTGGTTGTAGTCTCTGCTGAATAATCCTGAGTAGAATCTTGCTAGCATGTGGGATCAGAGTGATTATGCTATAATTTCCACAGTCAGTTGGTTCACCTTTCTTCAGTATTGATATACGAGTAAACACATATCTTTTCCAGTCTGTTGGCTGTGATATTGTCTTCCAAATTTCCTGGCAGAGCCTTGTAAGTATGGTAACAGCTGCCTCAGATTGCTGTAATACTTCAAAGGGAATGCCATCAATGCCTGGTGCTTTGTTCTTTGATAAGCCTTTCAATGCTGCTTCGACTTCTTCTTTCATCACCAATGGTTCCAGATCATAAGGTACAACTGTTGGTCCACTTGATCTTTATCATATAATAACTCTGTATATTCTTTCCACTTTTTCTTGATCTTCTCAGCATCATTCACCATGGATCCTTGAGCATCTTGTAACATTCTAATTCGAGGCTGGAATTTTTTCTTTAACTCTTGTAGCTCTAGGAAAGCCGATCGTGTTCTTCATCTGATAGTTTCTGCTTCTATTTCCTCGCATGCGGCATTGTATTACTTCTTCTTGTCTTATCCTGCTGCATATTGGAAATGTCTGTTGAGTTCTGCGATTGCCTCTCTCTCTCCTCTGGCTTTAGCTTCTTTGCATTTCTGGGCAATTTTCAGTTTCTTCAGTCATCCATTTTAGCTGTTTTTGCTTTTTCACCTTTTATAGAAATTTCTCACTTTCTTCCAACACAGCCTTCTTGATGTCATCCCATAACTCTTCTGGAGTTCTGTCATTTCGAATCTAAAGCAGCAAATTGATTTTACAGGCAGTCTTTAAATTCTGGTGGTATATTGTCAAGGTCATATTTTGCTACATTCATGAGTGGCTTGCTGTTTTCAACTTTAGCTTGAATTTGCATATTAGTAGTTGATCTGTACCACAGTAAGCTCCATGTTTTCTTTGTTGATATTATAGAGCTATTCCATCATTGACTCCCACAGATGTAGTGAACTTGATTTTTGTATAATCCAATGGGTGAAGTCCATGTGTACAATCGCCGCTTGTGTTGCTGGAAGAAGGTGTTTGAGATGAATAGAATTGCAGAATTCTATCAGTCTTTCTGCAGCTTCATTTCTGTCACCACTTTGCCTTCTTCTCTGTTGCCAACTTTTGCGTTCCAGTCACCCATGACTATCGAGATATCCTGTTTGCATGTTCTGTCAACTTCAGCTTGTACTTGTTCATAGAACTCATCAACTTCGTCCTCTTCTGCAGCTGTTGTTGAGGCATATACCTGAATTATAGTTATGTGATGGGCATGCCTCATAGACCAATAGAAATTAAACGTTCACTGACTGCATTGTATTTCATTACAGTTCTTGCAAGTTTCTTCTTCATTATAAATGCAACACCATTTCTTCTTTGTCTTTCATTTCCAGTATAGTAGACTATGTGATCATCAGATGCAAACTGCCCAATGCCAGTCCATTTCAGTTCACTGACACCCGACAGATTGAGTTGTACACATTCCATTTCATTCTTGACCACCTCCAACTTCCTTTGGTTCATGCTTTGTATGTTCCATGTCCCGGTATGTAAGCTTCTGACTCTCATTTCATGCACAGCTACATCAGCAGTCAGATGTCCTGAGGACTTTGATCCAACCACATCATAAATGTTGGCTTTACTCTGAAAAGTCTTCAGCTCCTCTCCAGTAGCCAGTTGAGTGCCTTCCGACCTGGAGGTCTCATCTTCCAGCACTATAGTGCAATTTGTTTTGTTGTGACTATCCATTGGGTTTTAATGGCAAGATATGGAATCAGATTGCCAGACGTTTCTTCCGTGAGGTAATTCTAGTGTTGTTGCCGTTGTCACAGAAATGTGATCCTCCGCCGCCAACACTGTCCCATTCTGCTGCTGCCTATATGGGTGGTTTGTCTTGGTCTGGAACCTCAGCTGAGACCTCTCCATCTTGGGAGACCCTGCCAGTAGTTAAGCTACCGACAGCTTAGCCCTCAGCATCACTGATGCACACAGGCCCCCATAGCACAACAAGCTGCAAACCAAGTGTGGGGGGGGGGGGTTCTATAGGGAAACTGAAATAACAGTGGGGAAAAGAAGGTTTGCTGAGGAATATGAAAACCAAGGGTTGAAATTTATTATTTATTTAACAGGGATTTAAATACCGCTCCTTCCAAAAATCAGGGGCGGTTTACAGGGAACATCAACAGAACTTTACATTAAAATTTTTAAAACTATGTACATTAAACTTATGCGAACAATATATCAACTATGTACATGAAATGAAGATTAAGGCAGAATTGTATTTGAAGTGTATTTAAAAAAATTATTGGAGAACTGTTGTGCTTTTGGGAGTGGGAGCAAGCTCCTCCCTGCCTTGTTTCATCTGCTGGCTTTAAAAGTCAAATGTGCTTAAGGCACAGGGAGAACTGTTATGCTGTTGGGAGTATATATGCCCTTCCAGCCAAATGACATTATTAGTCCAAGAAGAACCATTTCCTTTTATCTAGAATGAGAGTATCCTTTGTATATTAAAAATGTATGTTAAAAAATGTAAGGTCATGCATTTGGGCTGCAGCAATCCAAGGGAGCAATTTAGTATAGGGGGTGAAGTACTTTTGTCCACTAAAGAAGAGCAGGACCTAGGCGTGGTTGTGTCTGATGATCTTAAAGTAGCTAAACAGGTAGAAAAGGCGACGGCAAAAGCTAGAAAGATGCTTGGGTGCATACGGAGAGGAATGGCTAGCAGAAAAAAGGAGGTGATAATGCCTCTGTATAAGTCTTTGCTGCGACCTTATTTGGAGTATGGTGTGCAGTTCTGGAGACCGCACCTTCAAAAGGATGTGAACAGGATGGAGTCGGTGCAGAGGGTGGCTACTAAGATGATTAGTGGTCTTCATTATAAAACATATGAGGACAGATTTATGGATCTTAATATGTACACCTTAGAGAAAAGGCGGGATAGAGGTGATATGATTGAGATGTTTAAATACCTCCGTGGCATAAATATTCAGGGAGAGAGCCTCTTTCAATTGAAAGCAAGTTCTGCTATGAGGGGACATGGGATGAGGGTGAAGGGAGATAGATTCAGGAGTGATATGCGGAAATATTTCTTTACGGAAAGAGTGGTGGATCCATGGAATAGTCTCCCAGTGGAGGTGGTAGAGATGAGGACAGTAACTGAATTCAAAAAAGCATGGGACAAACACAGAGGATCTCTAAAGGAAAAAAGAGGACTGTTGTAGTTGTTGATATGGAAGGACAGACTAGATAGGCTATGTGGTCTTTTTCTGTCATCATGTTTCTGTTTCTATATGTGCAAAATACCGATAAACTGTTATCACACTGAAAGATATATGCACATATGCTGGGCAATTGATTACACGCACAAAGGGGTTGAATTACCACTCTTGTAACTTGTGAGCAGTAGCATCAGTCTTCAAGGTTTCAGTCTGTTCATGCCGTTTTTCAATAAGCATTCATATTTCAGTGACCTCAGACTACAAAATTCCTCCACTTACCTCATGCTTAGATCAGTAAGAAGATCTGGACATAACTGGCTCTTGGATGCTTGAAGGCTTTCAATAGGAAACTATATGAACATTTATTTTCTTAACTAATGTCACCGGTCCCTGGGTCTCTAAACCTACAATCACTGATATGATCATCCACCCCAGTGACTATTCCAGCACCCTTCTGGTAGAAGTGAGCATTATACTGTTAAGGTTACCCTTCTGGGCTGAAAAGGAAGAGTATGAATGTAAAAATGAGACCCTTCTTGTCTTTATTATTGTGTTCTTCAAATCCTGAAATCTATTTCTGTTGTTTTCCAGCCCAGTGAGTCTTCAAATTCCTTGATTGCTTCTGAGATGGGAAAAGAAGTAGAGGAAAAGGTAATCAAATTCAAATAATTTAATTGTGTTTCATATATCCTTGCACTAGTGTTTCAGTATATCTTGCAGTGATCTTGAATATCTGAACAGTGAGCAGAATATTCTAAACATTTTGAGCATATTGAGGGTAATTTTAGAACTGGACACCTAATTTTAGGCACTGAGAAGGTAGCTATCTTAAACCTATTTTATAAAGAAAACCAGGTGTCTGCTTTCTAAAACAGGGACATAAGGGGCTGAAAATGCACTTTAAATCTAGGGGGACATCTGTAGATAGTGAGATATGGTGCAAGAGGGCTTCGCTGTCCTCCATTAAGTGTTTTAGGAGCGCTAGAACCACTGGGGCTTAGGAGTGAGGTTCATCACTATCACAGTATGCACAAAACTAACCCATTTGGAGAAACTGCCCTAGACCACTCTTAAGACCTCGGAGGGGGGGGGTCTGTCTAATGTCAGCTGTCACTGTTGAACTTCTTGGTGGGTGGAGTTTAGTGGGCAGTGCTTCCTCCACTGCATCCTGCTGCTCGCTTCTCTCCCTCTCAAAGGTTTAAGGCCGTTTTCCTGGTTTTTAAGTATCTACATCCACAAACTCCAGTCTATCTGGATGACTGCAAGACTGGATTTAAGATTTCAGTGTCACTAGGTAAGACTGAAGGGTGAGAGCACAGATCCTCCTTTGTATCTTGAACAACCAAGGGAGGCCCCTTGGAGATTACAATGCAGGGGCTCAGATGTTGGTCCAGACTGCCATAGTAATGCCCCTCTGAAGCAGCACTGATGGATGTCCCTAACTTAAGTGGGGGAAGGCTCCTTTTAGGCTTGAGTACTTGGTACCTTCAACATTTGGTGTGCTAGGCAATTGCTTATGTCTAAATCTGGAGCTGATGATCATTTGCAAGGTTATGCTCCTGCAAAAGGATTATGATCTTTCCAGCAAAGGCTATTAGCTGCCCCTTCATTATGCATTTCTTTCACTAGGTGCTTGATATTCATTTATTTGGATCCTGCATTGTGGACTATAGTCACATTGGAACTTCAGAGTGAGCCATATGACTTGTTCTCCCAAAAAGAAGATCAAAACATGGCTCTTTGTTCAAGTATTTGGCAATACTGAGTAAATAGCTGTCTATCTGGCATTGGAGATTGGGTTGCGATAAGTCATTTAGAAAACTGAATACCCAGGGCCGGATTTACCTATACGCCATGTACGCCATGGCGTAGGGCCCACAGCTGGCAAGGGCCCACAAAAATAGAATTCGCTTTTTTTTTTTAAATAAAATTTTAAAAAAAACTGCTGGCTACCGCCGCGGGGCCCCCTCTGCTGCCGCGGCAGCATGGACTGACCCGCGGGGGCCCCCTCTGCAAGCTGAGTCCGTCGGTCCCTCCCTCCGTGCAGGCTGTGAGAGGCGCGAAGGGAAAGTGTCTCCCTCGCGTCTCTGTTAAGCCCGCAGGGGCTGATGGGAAATTTCCCATCAGCCCCTGCAGGCTTAACAGAGATGCGAGGGAGACACTCTCCCTTCATGCCTCTCACAGCCTGCACGGAGGGAGGGAGGGACCGACGGACCGACGGATTCATCTTGCAGAGGGGGCCCCCGCGGGTCAGTCCATGCTGCCGCGGCAGCAGAGGGGGCCCCGCGGCGGCAGCCAGCAGTTTTTTTTTTAAATTAAATTTTACTTTAGGCCGATGGGGGGGGGTAGGACTGGTAATGGGCTATTGGGGGGGCTGGGGCTGGGACTGGAAATGGGCTGGTGGGGTTAAGGCTGGAGGTGGGCTGATGGGGTTAGGACTGGTAATGGGCTGTGGGCTGTTGGGGGGGGTAGAACTGGTAATGGGCTTTGGGGGGGGTTAAGACTGGTAATGGGCTGTGGGCTGTTGGGGGGGTAGAACTGGTAATGGGCTTTGGGGGGGTTAAGACTGGTAATGGGCTGTGGGCTGATGGGGGCTGCCTGGTAATGGGCTATGGGGGGCTAGGACTGGAAATGGGCTGGGGGGGTTAAGGCTAGAGTTGGGTTGATGGGGTTAGGACTGGTAATGGGCTGTTGGGGTTTAGAACTGGTAATAGGCTTTGGGGGGGTTAGGACTGGTAATGGGCTGTGGGTTGATGGGGGCTGTCTGGTAATGGGCTATGGGGGGCTAGGACTGGAAATGGGCTGGGGGGGTTAAGACTGGAGGTGGGCTGATGGGGTTAGGACTGGTAATGGGCTGTGGGCTGATGGGGGGGTTAGGACTGGCAATGGGCTATGGGGGGCTGACTGGAAATGGGTTGATGGGGTTAGGACTGGAAGTGGGCTGATGGGGGGTTAGGACTGGTAATGGGTTATAGGGGGGGCTTAAACTGAAAATGGGGTGATGGGTTAGGACTGTAAGTGGGTTGATGGGGGGCTAGGACTGGTATTGGGTTGGGGGGTTGCTAGGACTGGAAATGGGCTGATGGGTGGCTAGGACTGGAAATGGGCTGATGCAGGGACTAGAAGGGAGTGGATGCTGGGTGAGGCTGGAACTAGAAGGGAGCTGATGTTGGGGGAGGATTAGAATGGGATGGGGCTGGAAGAGTAAAATGGAGAAGGGAAAAATATTTTCTGTGGGAGGATAAAAAATCTACAATTGGCCGGGTATTGGGAGAGTAAGTGGGGATTGAGGATGGAGGGGTAAAATTTGAGTGGATGAAATAGGAATGAGGAAAGAGCAAAAGGAGAAAGATTAGTATGTTAAAGCAGATGTAGAGAGAGAATGGAAAAAAACTAGAAGAGAGAAGAAAGGACAAATGGACAGCAGACGATGGAGAGTTAGCAGAAGACACGAAGAAACCAGAAGAAAGTGGCTGGAACAATTGCAGCTGAAAGAAATGCACAAAAGGTAGAAAAATATCTCTTTATTTTGAATTTATTAATTGGAATATGTCAGCTCTGGTAAATGTGCATCATTAACGTCTGCGCTTTGTTTAGTACAAGAGCAAATTAATGTATAGTTTTATTTCTACAGTGTTGTACATTCCAAGTTTGGCTTTTGGGATTCCCAGTTTAATTATTGTCTTCCTGTTTCTAAATTGTGATTACTTGTTTGGTGATGGTCTATGTTCTGCATGTGTAACTGAGCTGAGGTGTTCTGTTTATATAATTCCTATTTGACATTGCCACTTGTTCTCTTTCCCCAGTAGGTCATGTATTGTTGTTCTCTGAAATGTATTGGTTTAATATTTGCAGTGTTGCCTTTTGATTGGTAGAGTATGGTGCTTTGTGAGTTCTGGTAGTGCTGTTAGGATACGGCGGGTTTGCTATGGGTTCTAAATGGGCAGTGTTTGTAGTAGTTCCTAATGTGTCTGGCAGTTGGCACTGGATTATAGTAATGTAGAAATCTTTTAGTCTTTCTTTATCCATACACTCATTAAGAGGCACGTTTACTAAAAGTTAGTATATGATAACATTATGCAAATATTTATGCAAATGAGGCCCATTATGCAAATGAGGCCCCGCACCCCCCTTGGGCCGCCCCTGCTGGGGGCCCACAATTTTTGTTGGCGTAGGGCCTCACTCAAGGTAAATCCGGCCCTGTGAATACCTTCATTGTTTATAGGCTAGCATAATTTATATTAATGTTTGTAATGTTTTCTTTTACCCCATTATAATGCTAAAAGTGAATGAGTTAATCAAATTGTAATAAACAATTGAATAAATAAAATTTCGAACTTAAGAGCAGCAACCATGTTCACTTTATTTTTTATCTATAGGTTATTCCAATCAGATCATCTCATGCAAAGCGATCTTTGGCTTCTTCTGGTACTATTGAATCTATTAATCTAGATGATATCCCTAGAGCAGGAGCTCGCTTAGACAACAGCGCCGCTAAGCATAAGCTCCTAGTCAAGCCAAGACACCAGAGGCTGTCAAAGAAACACAAACGATCGGCAAAGGTATTAACTTTTATTCTTTTCAATATTAGACTTTTGTCTGGTCATTAGTTAGATCTGTAATTTTAAAAATGTGCGGTGTTAAGTTAAAGTGCAATAAGTGCAGTAAATGCAGGGGGCATGCTGAGTATCTGCCCTATATTTAAGGACATGTTTACTAAGGATCACACCAGAAGTACATGTTCAGCTGAAAATGAACGCAGGGGTGGTTCTCAATCTGCATTACCAAATGGAGGAATGCACGGCATGACCTAATGTGGTTAGCATGGGTTCTGCACCATCACTGCACTCCTGTGTGGCGCAATCAGTGCAGGTGTACTTATTGCCACCCATTGAGGTGGAAGTAAGTGCACCAGGGCTAAGTGCAACATCACCAGGGAGTGTGAGCCAAAGATGCCCCCACTACCTGTGATGTGCAGGCTCCGCCCCTGAACTTGAGGTCAGGTTGCTCATACTTACAGTTGGTGACCTAGGAGTCTTTCCTAATGCCTGATAACGCTAGTTGTGCCAGAGATCAGACAGGTTTGGTTCAACTAAAATACAATATTTGATTGTAGAGCAGAAAATCTTTGATAGATGGTGAAACTCCTCCATTCACAGTAAAAAGAGGGCATGGAAATGTGGGTATCTATAGGCAACCCTAGATGAGGAAGAGGAGGATCCTCATCCTCTCTTCCCCAGCTCAGATCTGCCCCTTTCCCTTACTGCATGTCTCTCCTATGTAATAAGATCTGTGGCACACTGCAGTGTCTCCAGAAGGAAACTTCAGCCTAGGCTCTTCCAGTCCTTGCCTGCTGAGCCCAGTCCCATCTCTAGCAAAGGTTTCCTTTCACTATGGCATCCTGTGCAAGGGCAGGACCACAAACTGCAGAGCCTCCCATCAGGGTAGGCCCCATGCTAAATTTTCTTTCTACAGCATGCATCAAGTTTATTTATAGGAAAGGCATCACAGTGGCAAGCCCAGATAGACAGAGCAGCAGAGGCAATGGTCTTTGTTGCCTATGCCTAAATCTGGGCCTGAGGAAGGCTAACACCGTGCATTTTTTCTAGCAAAAAATATGTCAGTACTCACATATAGAGTTGTCCTTAATGGTGGGATGGCAACTTAAGGTCCCATCTCCAATAGCCACAGCCTCTGCAACCAGCCACAGAGTCTATGAAAAAGCAACATTGCAAATATAACACCAGTTCCTAGAATGCACATTTTGTTGGGAAAGAGAGCAAGCTGGACTGAAACTACATGCTTGCAAAATACCTCACCTTGGTCACATATGCAAAACATGATAGAACCTTACAAATACAGAATAAATGACCACATATTAGAAATAGAAATATGCAGACAAAACTGAGCTAGAAACCCCAAGAAGCTGGATTCTTTCACCTGCCTGCAGTAACACACCCGAAAAATACAAACAGAAATGCATTCCTTTCTATACTGTGCAGAACAGCACCATACCGAGCCCTGTGTGAGCGGTGCGGCCGCACAGGGCGCAAAGACTTAAGGGGAGCATTTCGGCTCTCTGCCATTGTCTGTCGCCGCCACTTTAGTGGCGGCAGGCAGCAGCAGAGAGTCGAAATGCACCCCTTAAGTCTTCTCGCCAACACACTAAGCAGGTCTGGTCTCTCCGGGAGGGTCCAGACTGCTTAGTGTGCCAGCGAGTTGCACATCGGGTGCGCGCCTCTTCTCTCCCACCCCCATAAAGTGGCTAGATGGAGGTGCGGGAGGGGGGGCACGCGCCCGATGTGCAACTCGCACAGGGCGCTTTTCATCGTTGGTATGGCCCTAGTGCAGAACATAAAGATGTCAGAGATGCTGCACATTCAGATTCCCAAAGCTGGCATATTCAAATCATTAAAACAAAACTACATTTTTGTCCCCACTCTTATTGTCTGAACAGCTTAACCTTTGTAGTCCATGTCTCCAACATTTTGAATTACTATGTGCTGGCTGCAGTATGCGTCTCCACATTCTCCCCTTGGCCTGCAGGGATTGGCTGAAGACACTGCTTCTCCTCCAAGAGGCACTCTCTGTATGTGCAGAGTCTGGGCTGTATCATTAATACTTGTGAACCATGGGCCAATTTTAGCAGGCAATGGAAAATGCTGGGACTCGTTTCAACCAAGTACCTTCTGAAAAAATGCCCTGGGTACACACACTTTTGACTTGGAAAAACAACATAAAATATTGCCAGTTAGAGACAAGGCAAGGAATTCTAATTGCCCCATATGGCGTCAAGATAGGTCCCCCTTTTCCCTGTACTTACAGACATGTTTACTAATGCCCGCATCGGTAACGTGTCTGTGAGCCACATTATTAGCATGGTGTGCCCATGCTAACTTTAGTGAGCATGTGCGTCCATCCCCCTGTATTTAGCATGGGCCCAAATCACCACATCACGCAAGCCAGCCATTGAGGTGGCACTAAGTGCACCCATGGAAAGGGCATCAAGCACAGTTAGTGGAAGCCACTAATACCCTCGCTAACCATGATGCACAGACAATGCCTTTGTTCCACTTGTGTCCTGTCCAATTCCCATCCCATCATGTGCATCCCAGCTACATGGGATTTTTAGTGCTGAGACCTGCACTACCTTTTAGCACCATGAGTAAACTTCATGCTAAATTGCGTGCAATTGTGTAGCACACTTTAGTAAGCATGCTTCTTAGAGCGTTGCCACCTTCTACAACTCCATCACAGTTGACTCATCAAACTGAATTGCCCTAGGCGCCTCCCTCTTCTACCTACCCAACCCACTTACCTCCTCTCCTCCAAAGCAATGGGACAACCACAGGCCCTACTGCTGTCAGCTGAAGAAACACTTAATCTATGAGCATAGGAATTTTGTGAAAGTGTGCAGACTTGGTGTCTTCATGGCTACCTTGCTTCTTGCTCCCTTGTAGGTTATATTGTATTAAAATCTTTGTTGAAGCAGTCATAAAATAAAGTAGGCTTCAAAAAAAGAATAAATAGCCATATTTTATACACTTTTTATTTGCTTTCAGAATTTAAGCCCTGCTCTGAAATGTATTTATTTGGATATAGCTCCCATCTTTTCATTAGTGGCTGTTATACATACAGGTACAATATGTATTTCCTTACCCTAGAGCACTTAAAATCTAAGTTTGTATCTAAGGCAATATAGAACAAAATTACTTTCTCAAGGTCAGTAGCATTTGAACCCTGACTTCACTGGTTCTTATTATGCTGCTCTAACCACTAAGTTTCTCCTCTCCTCCCCTCTCCTCTGATCAGAATGCAGTGATGCAACAGACTACCTTCAGCTCATTAGATTTGATAAATGCCACAAATCTGCCACTTTCATCATGGAAAGAAAGTTCTAGAATGAAGAGCCATAACATGAGATTCGAAGGAGTAGATTCAACAGTAACATAAGAAAACACTTCTTCAAGGAAACGGGCCAAGTGGAGATATTGTAAAAGCACTAGGCAAAAGGAACCCACACAGAATGTTCTTAGTTGAGGGAGATGAGGCTCAGGTAGGACTTTCAGTATTGTAGTTGGTAGGGAGAAAATGAATATAGTTGGGCTTTGAAGTTATCTACCATAATATTTGATATTTACATCTTAAGTCTGAAGTTAAAAAGTCTAAATTAAAGTTATGTGTGTGTTTAACACATTTTTAATCAAATGTTACCCATGTATACCATAAAGAAATACCATAAACAAATTAAATGGAATTTTTTATAAGATGTAGAGCTAATGGGTTCATTCTGAACAGTGAATAGCGGGGATGTCTGTCCGGTTTGGACTACAACCCCCGCTATTCTCTGTAAGCCTGTTCTGGCTTCAAAGCTCCTCATACGTACAGGGCCTTTGTGCAGGGAGCTCTGGACGGGGGTGGAAGGGGGCAGCGACAGGGCAGAGAGTGGGCGGAGTGGGAGCAGGGTGCACAGTCCAGACATACGGGGCCTATTCCAGTCATGGTCCTGTACATCCAGCGGGGCAAAGATGGACATCGGACTTATTCCACCCCTGAGGTGGAACAAGTCTTACAATTGATGGAGGTCAGGCTAGGAACACCCTCCTCACATGGCACAGAGGAAGGTAGGCATTCACCACCCAAACCTGGCCCTGGCATACCCCTCCAAGGATCAGTCAATGGGGGAAATACATCCACACGCTGTCGGGCCTTTTAGTGTTCCTGCATGGCATCCCGGTGCCATGGTGATGAGATGCCACGGCACAGGAGCTCCAGCAGGAGCATAGGGAGGGATAGCTGGGTAATGAGGCAGACATCCAGTGTGGCAGAATTGGGGTACGTTCGGCCCATCTAAGTGCCCAGTTCTGCACCCGTGGAAATATCTAGCTCCCACGGGTGAAGAATTGGGTACACATCCGGTCCATCCATATTTTGGACGTCCAGATGGGCCGGATGTCCCCCGATCTGAATTAGCCTCCACGTGAATAGATCCCTCAAAAGCTAATTCTCAGTTTCTTCATTCATGAGTTATATATAGCTCTGCACCTCTTATGATCAATGTGTACAATATTATTAAGTAATGAGAAACTATTGTACATACTGTGGGGTCAATACTTAGCGGCACTTATCCAGATAGCAGCGTCTGCTCTACGTATAAGTGTCACTGAAAGAAATATCTGAATGCAAATGCAATCTGTGCCGTCAGGTCAAGCATCACTGAATATTCTGCCTGACTGTCTCAGCACTATCCAAACACTGCTGTGGTGGTCCAGGGGCAGAACAAGAGGTTGTCCATATAGAGGCTATTTTGATTGCCGCTATACAGATACTTTAGGACAGCAAAAAGCTGCCTTAAAATGTCTATTCAGCACTTTCTACAAAATGCAGATATTCAGCTCTCGCCACTATTCAGATACTGGTACTGAATATCCAGATTTTATTTATCCATGGCGGCTAGCACTGAAAAGACACTGACCACCCCAGCTAAGTAATGATCCATGTATTCCTAAGGAAATGGGAAAATACAATTAACCTGTTTTATTTGCCAAAGCACAGTAAGCAGATTGTAAGTATTGCCATGTATAGATCATGTTATGAAGATTGTAAGCTAATATTTTTTGTTTCACTCCCTTAGGATCTACAAAACGTAACAGACATTGAGTCTGAACAAAACACCACAGAAACCCTACTCTACAAGGAAACAGGCCAAGTAAAGAATGGACACATCTTAGCAGACGAACAAAATCAGGACATGGAAAGGCAAAAGCAAATTGATTTAGAAGAAGAGAAAAAAAGGAAAGAAGAACATCAAAGACTTTGTGAAGCTGAGGAGAAAAGGCAAAAGGCAGAAGCTGAAGAAAAAAATAGGCTAGAAAATCAAAGACATCAGGAGCTTGAGGAACAAAGACAAGAGCAAGAGAGAAGACGCTTGGAGGAAGAAAAGAGGCAGCAGCTCATAGAGGAAGAAAACCATCTCAAGATGGAACAGCAGAGACGTCAAGAGTTAGAGGAACAGAAACAGCTTGAGTTAGAAGAAGAGAAACGTCTTCAGTTTGAAGAGAAGCAACGTCAAGAGGAAGAGAAGAGGAAAAAAGAACAAATGCAACATGAAATGGAAGAGCGTAAACAAAAGGAAGAACAGAGGCAACGTGAGCTTGAAGAACAAAAGCGTCTTGAGATGGAAGAACAGCAACGTCAGGAGGAAGAGAAGAGGAAAAAAGAGGCAGAGAGGCAACAACTGGAAAAGGAGAAACAAAAGAAGATAGAAGAACAGAAACTTCTGGAATTGCATCAGCAACAACAGCAGCAGGCAGAAGAATTCAGACAACAGCAAGAAAAAGAAAAAATGGGTGAAGAAATGAGATGGCAAGAGTTAGACCAAAGGCAAACCATGCCAAAATCATACACATTTAAAGTGTCATCTGGAGAAAAGCAAATTATATTTGAAAAAGTAAATCTGAGCCCAGTTACACCTGTCAAAGAGTTATTGCTTTCCTCAGATGTAAATGAACCCACTAAATCCAGTATGATTTCTCATGCACTCCCATCTGCATTGTGTGTTCCCCACACAGCTATTTTGGTCACTGGTGCTCAACTTTGTGGTCCTGCGGTAAACCTGAACCAGATTAAAGATACAGCTTGCAAATCTTTACTCGGGTTGACAGAAGAAAAGAAAACTATAGATATACCACCACTGGAAAATAGACCTAAAGAAACCCATGAAAGCAAACCTGATCCCAATAAATTAAAGTTCACAACTGAAACGCTGGAAAATCAGTCCACAATGGCTGAATTGGTTTCTATTAGATCTAGGATCCTAAAAAATACAGAAAATGGAAAATTCCTTGAACAAGATCAGAAAGGCCCTAGTAGATTCAGTGACGACTGGACAACTAAAGGGAAAGGAGATTCCCACAGTAACTTAAGGAAAACCCTGTCAGCGAGTGCTAAATTCTCTATAACACCTGCATGGCAGAAATTTTCAGAAGCAATGAAATCTAGTGATAATAAAGATTATACAGATATAGCCAAGCAAACAGTAAAATACAATAACGATGAAAAGACAGCACAATCTGTCGGTCACAGTGAGGATATGACTGTCCACAGAGCTTTGGGGGGTACAGAAGGCACAGCTCTGGTGTCCACAAGTACAGCGGCAAGTCAAGTTAATATCATGGATAGTACAGAAGGCTGTAAATTTGCCAAAGATCTTCCTTCATTCCTTGTTCCTGGTCTCCCTCAACCTTCATGCAAAGCATCGCTGCAGTCCGACTCTCCGACTAAATCTGAAATGCCGCTGATCACTGCTGAGAGGAAACTGGACAAAACAGTACAACGTGTAGAGGAAAAAATGTCTCCCTTTGGAATAAAGTTAAGAAGGACGAATTACTCCTTACGTTTTCACTCTGATCAGCAGAGTGAACAAAAGAAAAAGAAAAGGTACAGTGCCGGGGACAGTTTTGATGGGGTTCCTAGCTCCTGGGTGACTACAGACTGTGAAAAAGAGGCCAGTTATGTGTCCAGGAACCAGCTGGCATCTACAGGCAAAGAGCCGCCTATCAGCCTTTTGAAAATCTCTTCGAGTAATGTGTGCGGTAGCTCCCATTCCACTATTGCACCCCTGTCGCCACTTACGAACAGTCACCTTTCCTCCTTTAGCAATGAAAAAACTGCTTCGAAACCACAGCTTCCAAGCAAGCCCATGGTCGCTCCAAAACCGCCCAGTCACACCCCACCATCCTCTCCACTCATGAGGCTCAACAGATCAAATATGGCTGATGCAGTGGCCCACAAAGTTGCAAGCACTGATTCTGAGACAAAAATGAAACTGGAAGACAATGTTGTAAGTACTGTCTCTCCGCTTCTGCAAAATGACAAGAGTGAAGAGGAAGAGACAAAAGAAAAGAAATCCTTTTTCCCATCCATCAACATTCCCTGGAAAGAGAAAGCGGATAAAAAGCCTGAGCTGATTAGAAAAGGTACATCACAGGTTCACGTATCCATCATAAATGTGCCACGCAAAGTAGGCAACAATGCTTTCCTGGTGGTTAACCATCAGGTCCCTTGGGTGATGATTTATTTTTACCATGAAAACTGAATCCAAAAATTCCACCAAGTTAACCAGCTGTCATGGTCATTATGGAAATTTTTTTAAAAATTTATTTAGAGAAAATCTCCCATGACAACCACAACATTTGCTTAATTTGCTGGAATTTTTGGATTTAGCTTTGATAGAAATTGTCTATTGTGTTGCCATTTTTTGGGTGCTTTGTGTGATTTGTTTCATCCTCATTGGAGTACATTCAGAGCGACACCTTTAAAACAGTGGCAAAGTAGCACCTTAATCATGATCGGCCCCAGCTCCCACAAGCATCCAGTAGATTATGCTGAAGTCCTCTATGACTAAAATGAAAAACAAGTCCCAGAATTCATAGCATGTTAAAACATACAGAGTGTAAATGGAAAGATAAAAACTGAAGGCAGAACAAGTCAACACAGCTGCATGAGACAGGGAACAACCCTAGTCTTGAATCTAGATGTCTCCTAATCCAGAAAGGTTTACCTTTTATGGCATCTAATTTGAAAATCTATTTCTGCGAATGTCCGGGATACTAAGGAGCCCTTTTACTAAAGTGCACTAAGCAGATAGCGTGGGTTACAGCATGCGCTAATCCCGTGCTATGACCTGCAGTAACTGTTAGTGTGAGGCCATCACAGATAGCGCTGAATTTGGGCCGCATTATCTGTGCTTTGTGCATTAGAGGGGTAGGCGGACGGGTTAGGGACAGGGAGGGCGCGGAGTGAGCGCCTTCCAGTCAGAATGGCCATGCTAACTACGGGGTGTGCCATTAAAGTGGAGACACTCACTGCCACCTCCATAGGTGGAAATAAGTGCACCTTTTCAATTTTTATGCTGTATAAGGCATGATGCACTGTGTAAACTGCCGGGAACATGCTTCCCTCGCCACCGACAATTTACACAGTGGTGTTGCACCTAACACACTAGGGTTTTGTGCGCTATGGCTGTATTAAGTACCACACCATAGCGCTCTTTAGTAAAAGGGCCCCTATGTTTCCCTTTGTCATCAACAACAAGCTTCAGTGGTTTTGGTCATACTACAGTTTCTTGGTTTGTTTGCATAGTTGCTTTTGTTTTGTAAATTGAAGACCAAAAACCGAGTTCTAGGGTTCGGAAGAAATCACATGAAACAAAATTCCACCCACTGCATGGTCATCTAGGATCTGTCTGCCCAGTTGTTTATATGATGGCTACAGGGTTTTATTCTCTCATGAGTAGATGCTAGCAGATCTTGCTCTTCTTTCCAAGTAGCTTGCAGTAATATTTTCCTTACTGAATTCCAAGTCATGATGTTTTGCTTACCAACAAGCTAGATACTAAAAGAGAAGCTAATCAATGAGGTCCATATCCAAAATGGTTTATGTGACTGACTTCAGAGTTAATCACATAAATTATTATTTTTTTGTTTGTAGTCTGGGACCTGCAAATGCATAAATTTTAACCAACAAAAGAAACACTGTATCACATAAACCTAAACAATGTTACTCTCAAATGACTAGTATCGGAATTGTCAAAAAGGTACCAAGTAATTTCTTGAGGGAGAAAGGACCTCAGTGAGGGAGTCCTGTTATGTATACGTAACTTAGCATTGCAGGAAAGTCTCCACTTGATAAATCACTCACACTCATACTCACAACCGCAGTTTTTTAAATGCATTAAAAATTTTAAATAAAACTAAAAGGTGCTTAGCTGACAAAGTGAGCTCCCAAAGAAACTCCAGAAAGTATATTCCATTGAGTGACTTGGAATTATAATAAAGCAGCTTGGCTTGAGTTTCTCCTTCCAAAAATTCTTAAGGCTGCATCAGGAGAGTCTTGCAAGTGGTAAAAGAGTAACCACCAAAAGGAAATAAACGCCTCGGTGTCTGGGAAGCTTTTAAAATCAGCACGGGCTATACAAACATATTGACATCACACAGCAGAGAACTAACTATTCCATGTCCTTATTAAGCACAACTGGATATATGCAATCTAATTTAAAGATCCACTGCTGTTCTAAGTGTATGAGGTGCTGTTTCTTTTTTTTTTTTTTTTTAGTGCTATCAAGTCAGTGTTGACTCCTGGCAACCCAGCTGCCTCTGGGTTTTCTTGGCAATGTATCACCGGTAGTAGATTGCTAGGCCTTTTCTTCCAAGGCAATGGAGGGTAAAGTGACTTGCCCAAGGTCACAAGGAGTGCCAGTGGGAATCAAACCCTTGATCTGCTGGGTACTAGGCAGTTGCTCTAAACACTAGTCTACACCTTTTTGCCTTGCATATTGTCAGTGACAGAATAAATCACAAACCACCTCAATTCAGAAAAGCCATGTATGATCCAGTATTCTACCATCGGGGCTGTCAACGTGCCAGTTGCTAATCTTGATTTATGTTTGGTAAGATGGATCTGTATGTCCTACCATCATATATCATGTAGGGGCACATTATAACATAGATTTCCCAAGTAGTATAGCAGTTAGTAACCCGCCGAAGATGGTATTCCTTGCCCGATTTAGGGTCTATCCATTTGTCCAGCATATAAGACGTAGCATACATTACACATTGTCCACAGGGGGAATGGCTACCCATAGCCTGTACTGGAGGTACAGACTTAGCAAAATCAGATCAAACCACATGATCATGTTTGTTTTTTGCCTCTTGTGTAAGCTATGCAGGAGGCATCCTTGAACCTCTGGTGCAATGTCAAAGTGTTCCAGACTTGATGCCCTCTCAGAGTAATGAATGACTCAAACTTGTTTGTCCATTGAGATACACTGTTGCTGGGTGAAAAGCAAAGATCTATTAACATATAGTGTTCTCAAGTAGGCTGCCTTCACTACCGCCGTGGATGTCTTCTGTCTAAAAAGCGTTGAAATAGACTTTTAGTTTGTAACTTAAAATCCACAACATCAGAGTTCCGTCTGATCTGAAGAATTTGGCTTATGGGTACTGCTCTCTTTAACTTAGTTGGATGATGGCTCTCAAATTGTCGCAACGCATTGCGGTCCACTGGTTTGCGATATAGTGTGGTAGATATAATACCATCACAAGATTTAGCTGCAACAGTTTTGATGGTATTATATCTACCACACTATATTGCAAACCAGTAGACCGCAATGCATTGCTGCAATCTGAGAGCTATCATCCAACTAAGTTAAAGAGAGCATTGAGAGTTTACATTGTTTAGTTTTAAATGATACAATATTTTGTTTGTTAGATTTCTTGTTAGTCTGAGACACTGGTATTGAGATTTTCTCTTTATAGTATATATTAACCAGCCATTTCAATGTCCGGTCAAACTTTATTTATTTAGGAGAGAAGTTTAAAGGGTTGGGCTAAAAAATAAGCAGATAGTGCTGATGTTCAGCATTGTCTGTTTATTCTTACTGGGTTAAGTGAGCACATAAACAGCTTTGCTAACATAAATAAATAACTTATCTATTAATCTTTAGGACTGCATATTTGGCAGTACTAACACAGATAATGCGCCTGAAAATTCACTTAAAGATATCTGGATAATTTATACAAATATCTTTGAGCCGTGACCATCCCACGGAATGTTACCCTCAATGGATCCAGTTTTAGCACAGCCATAGAGCATGCACTAAACCACAATATAGTACAAGATGTACTAAACTAATGCTATTTATAGTGAGACCAATTCCGTTCGGGGCACATCTGGCCTGTCTGGATATCCAGAATCTGGACGGGCCAGATTTGCACCTAATTTTGATCCCACAGGGGCTATACGCAGGAGATCGGATCCCCGTGGGCAGAACAGGAGGGGTCTCTGTCCGTGGGGGTGGAGCTTGGCGCAGTGCTTGGCCCCCCCCCCCCCACTCCACCCAAAGAAAAAGGCCTTCTGCCACCCCTGGGTAGCAATATATATAGCGGTGATAACCAACTACTATAATAGTTGAGCAGTTTTGTTTAGGCCGCCATTTTATCTGTCCTGAAACAAAGTAGCTATTTGGATAGTGGCTGAACGCCCTCGATCTGCCCCTGCCCTTTCTGAATAGTGCTGGAGTGTTTAGAGAGAATTTGCAGTGGCACTGTTCATACACTGTGGCTGAAAAGTCATGCATAGAGACTTATACATGCGGAGGCACATTCAAACATGTGCGTCCCTGGGCCATCCGGATGTCTAGACATCCAGAAAGCCCAGGGATGCACCTGACTCTGCTCCCACAGGGGCTAGACATCCCCGCAGGAGCAGAATCGCACCACAGTAGCTGGATGTCCAAGAGATGCACTGATTCAGCTACCCCAGATGTCTAGCCACTTTCCCGGCTAACTCAGCCAGGCTCCTCCATAGAGTGCCATGATCACCGGCCGCCCCTACAACATTCTTTCCCCACAGCCCGACCCCTTATTGGGCCTCCCATGGCTGGGGTTCAGCTGCGGGAAACCTCCTGCACCCCCTCACCTCTTTGGTCTGGCCCAGCTCTGCCATCCCCTGACGTCCAGGGGGGACTTAGTCTACCTCCGAGGTAGAATAAGTACCCCATCTAACCTCCCGACCCTGGACTTACAGGGCCGACCTCAGAATTGGCCCTGTATGTCTGGGGTTGCTTCCCCTCCCACTGCCCACCCTCTCTCCTCTCCCACCCATGAACAAGGCTCCCCGCAGAAGTCGGCTATACATGTGGGGAACTCTGTGGCTGCCAGTGCAATCCAGACATTTTGCAGGTCTGGACGTCCAGATCTGCTAAACGAGGATAGGAATCTACCCCTTAGAGAGCAATTTTACAAATCTCTGCAGACATGTTGCAGTACGCGTATTTCAGGCCTATTTTAGAAAGTAACATACGGGCATACTTTCCCTTATAAAATAGGAATGTAAGTGGTGAGATACACATGGCAAATCTAGGTGCAATCGTTTATGCCAGTCCTAGAGCTGGAGTAAATGCCGACGCTAGATTTGTAAAAAACACACCGAAGTTCTAGAATTTTATAACTTATGCGCATAAATTTGCACTGCACACATGTACACAACCACACTGAAAGTACACACCATTGGCCTGATATATGAACTTACAGAATAGCCCCCACCTAAAGTACATGCGTCGAGGCCCATCTGCGCACATAGAAAATGCATGATTTACGTACATTGTTAGTGGGGAACTTTACGCGACACCTTATATAAATTTCCTCCTTAGCTCCTAAGTCCCTTTGAATCCTGGTCCGATTGCTTTCAACTATGTCAAAGTGCATATACCATTCTGTATGCTTTAATATTATACATAGGGGCCCTTTTACTAAATGCTTGTGCACGTTAATGAAGTTAATGTGCATTAGGTGCCATTGCGCCCACAGAAATAAAAGGGCTGTGGGCACTTAACACATGCTAATTTCATTAATGGACATCAAAACCTTTAGCAAAAGGGCCCTATAGTTTATAGGAAACAACACATATTTTGTACAGAAATTCCAACATTTTGTTCATCATTTTCATCTATTGCACTTGTTCCAGTAACAATATCCACAAATCTGTATGTTAGAATCAGAGCTAAGGCCTGCAGAGTTGGTCACATGCCCTCTTCCAGTCTATATTTGGAGCCTGTTGTCTCATTTGGTTTTGTTATTTGAACAAAGAATTCGCAGAGTTGAAGTAGAAAGCTCTGCGGGGAGAACTTAAGCATTTGGTTCATGCTGAAAGTCATCTTTCAAATGCAAAAACTGCATCAAGGATTAGGGGCATGTTAAAATAGGCAGATCTGCTGAGCTGCATATTGTAAAAAATTCCATGTAACTAACACTGAAATCATTAGAAATCTGACATGACACTGGGGAGTTTTGATAGGCCTACTCCAACCATAATCATCCATTTTCTCCCCCTCTCCCCAAAAGCTTTCATCAGCCTTCATCATCTTCTTTTGCTAACTGATCCCTCTGAGTCGGAAGAAGCTGGCGATTAGGGCTCCTTACCTGCTGCTGCCTTTTCCCTGGGAAATCAGAAACATGTGGGGCCCTACATGGTTTAGGCTGCATAGGAAAGCTGGGAAGAGGCGGAGACATCAGCAAATAAAAAGTACAATTCATGACTTCTGCTGGGAGAATAAGAACATGAGAAATGCCATACTGTGTCAGACCAAGGTCCATCAAACCCAGTATCCTGTTTCCAACAGTGGCCAATCTAGGTCACAAGTACCTGGTAGGTATCCAAAGGCCACAGCTTCCACAATGCTTGTCCTGGGGCAAGCAATGGATTTCCTGGGTCCTCATTAATAATGGTTTATGGACATTTCCTCCAGGAACTTGTCCAAACCTTTTTTAAACCCAGCTACACTAACAGCTTTTACTACTTCTTCCGATAATGAATTCCAGAGTTTGATTATGCATTGAGTGAAAAAATATTTTGTCTTATTAGTCTTAAATGGGTTACACTATAACTTCCTTGCGCATCCTCTAGTCTTTCTACTTTTTGATTCACGTTAACCCGTTCCACTTCATTCATTAATTTATAGACCTCTATCATATCCCGCCCTCAGCCGTCTCTTTTTTTTTTAAATTTTAATATTTATTCCATTATACATAAACATCAAGAACAATTCTTGAAGTAGACAGTGATACAAAGGTATAATAATCAGCAGATATATTAATAAAAAGGAAATATAAACCTAAGACCTCTGGTAATCCACATAATGCGGGGAGAGAGGGAAATATTACCAGAGCAGGAGAAAAACTCTGGCAGCCATAAAGAAATTCTTAACAATTCAGCGTAAAAGGAAATACAAGATCAGCCCTGAGTACACAGGCTCTAACATGAATATCACGGAGTCTAGACTTTGTCCTGCAATTTAGCATTAATAAAGGACACGAGATCATCTGGTTAGAAAAATATATATCTAACCGACTTATAAATCACTAAACACTTACAGGGAAATCTTAAAAAGAATGGACCCCCAATCTGCTGAACCCCAGATTTATGAAGAAGAAAAAGCAGTCTCCTCCTCTGTGTTATCTGGAAACATTGAAATGGATAGGCCATAGAAGGTCTCCAATCTCTTTTTAAAAAACATTTTTAACAGCCATTCCTTATCAATGTCAAGTGCACAAGTGACCAACAAAGTAGCTGGGACACATGTCCCTGGATCAGAATCCTTTAACAAATCTGAAATATTTAGAACATCCATATTTGCAAGTTGTTCAGAGTCCACTGGTTCTTTCTTCCCCAGAGGTAGATAATAAACCCTAGACAAGAGTGGAGTTAGTTCCGGAGGCACTTTAAGGATTTCCTGAAGGTATTGCTTGAACATATCCAGGGCAGAAATGCCCTTCATTTTAGGAAAATTTAAAATCCTTAAATTCGCAGCTCTAGCAGCATTTTCCAAGGTTTCCAATTTGTTCTTAAGTGCCACATTATCTTTAACCAAAGTAGAGGTCAAATCAGATATTGCTGCCAGTTGACTGCTGTGTTCTTCTATCTGAGACTTAACACCCACATTCACATTCTCCAAAAGTTTAATCTTTTCAGAATTATCATGTATTTGCACAGATAAAGCTCTGGTCTGACTTTGAACCGCCATCGATAAAGAAGTGATGGCCTCCCATATATACTCGAGTGTGAAAACCTTCGGCCTTGAAGAAGTGGGAAACACAGAAGTCGAAGTCAACATAGAAGTAGAAGGAGGAACAAAACCCTCACCTAGTGCAGCAGGAACTGTCAAGTCCTCCGTGTTAAGCTGTGTGCCTGAAACCCTCCCGATATCACCGGGAGGGAGCTGATCTCCGAGCAAGGCTGTCTCCCCTCTGACGGCGTCTCCACACCCACCCTCCCGAGGGGGGGGGGGGGGCGCCAAAACCTCCAAGCTCTCAGCCAGCACTGCGGGGCACAGCGGAAGCTCTTTCTCAACAGGAGACAACGATACCTCCAACTCTGCGGGCGACGAAACACTCTCCTCAGCCGCTGCCACCCCAGCAGAGTGGATCTCCCGCTTCTGTGCCTGCGTTAATAGCACAAATCGGTCCATAGGACCTGCGGAAGGTAGCTGGGGATCCGAGGGGAAGACCCAAAGCTTATCCTTGCGTTTAGGCATACTACCAGACGCTCAACTCAGCGGCCATCTTGAAACGCCCTCTCTCTCCCCTCAGCCATCTCTTTTAGCCCTAACCTTTTAAGCCTTTCATCATAGGGGTATTCTTCCATCCCCTTTACCATTTTAGTGGCTCTTTTCTGTACCTTTTTGAATTATGCTATATTCAAGGTACAGTTGCACTACAGAACGATACAGAGGCATTGTAATATCTTTTGTTCTATTCTCCATTCCTTTCCTTATGATCCCTAGCATTCCATTTGCTTTCTTGGCTGCCGCTGCACATTGGGCGGAGGGTTTCAATGTATTATCCACGATGACACCTAAATCTTTTTCCTGGGTGGTGGTTTTTGGTTGCTACTGGTGGCAGCAGCTCTGCCTCCATCCCACTCTTAGTCTTCTCTCTATGGCAACAATTTGCAGGCAAACTGATTGAGAACCTAGGCCTAGGAGATTCTCTGGATATCTTAAAGGCACTGGTGGCACACCGCTGCATGGTAGCAGTGTTTCCAAGAAACATCCTCACAGTGCTATGGATATTACAAAACGAGGGGTTGGTTTCTAAACTAAAGCGGCAATACCTGGGAGTATATGGCTTAAAAATCAGTGCCCTCCTTTATCCCTCTGAAGTAGTTGTCCCTCTAAGCACTACGTCACACTGATACACAACAGGAACAAGTCCTTTTCATCATGTCCATTAATCTCCCAGGCGAGTCACAAAATCAGCTTAGCAAAACACAACCTTTGTGATGAAGGAGCTCTGGGTTCTGAGCTGTGGCAGGGGCGCAAAGAGAGTTCTGCAATCCATCTGATTACGACTGAAAATAGTTAGCAAAGCAAAGCTATGCTTTGACCAGACTGTGAGGCAGCTGAAGCTGATCTGCTGGTCTTACCTGGAGAATGATTTAACTGGAAATAGTCAGACAGGAAGAGAAGCAGCCATTGCAGTGCAACAGAGGCCCAGTATTGTAATTTGTTTGAAATGACATTTCACTTTTTGGAATACATTTCCTATTTTCCCCACTGCCTCAATAGAAAATTGCACCATTGGTGTCCTTTCATGCCAAATCCTACTTATGGTACTGCTGAGAGGTAATTTCTATTGCTTTTATGTAGCAATTATTGACTAGTGATTGTTAAGAAGTACGAGTATATTGAGAACAGAGGTATTATGGTTAAATACAGCAGTTATCACAGTGAACATTTCATTCCAGGCATCTTCATTTGAAGAAGTTCTAATTGCTGAGGGAGACTACTAATGACTATCAAAATCAGTACAGGGGTTTTCAAGCTTGGAAGTTGTTTAAAAGCTTCATAAACTTTACTAAAGTGGCTCATCGTTATCTCAAAAACAAAGTATTGCCTTCATGGAAACAGATCTGGGTTTTTTTTAATTTTTATTTTTAACGCACTTCTCAGAAATGTTATCCTGACATTTTTGTGAAATAGTAGCCATTTCTTTTCAGGAGTAGCAATAAGCACACACAAGGATTGAATTAGCGTAAGAGTGAAACTTTTAAATAATATCACCATACCTGGGAACTCACCAGGTTTTACCCGGAGATTCCAGGATTTTGTATAAATTGTTAAGTCTCTGAGTAAACACTCTAGGCACCAACCAAAAGCCAATAGAGTTAGCATTGGCCTGCTCAGACTGGAAGGAAGAGTTGGTGTTGGCCTTGAGCCGTGTAGCCCAGAAGGAGGTGGAGGAGGCCACATAGTGAGAAAACAGTAACAGTCTTAGATAGCAGTTTTTAATTTGGGGTCCATGGACCCTTAGAGGTCCGTGAGACCATTACAGAGGGTCTACAGTACACCAAAGAGAAAAAAAAAGTATTTTCATGCTGCTATAATACTGTAGATGCAAGAGGCTGGTAGGGGAAGAGACTAGTAGGGACTGGCTAAGGAGAGAGAGAATGGGGGAACTGACGTGGGAGAGAAAGAGACTGGTTGAGAGAGCAAGAGAAGGAACTGGCTAGGGAGAGACTATGGGGCATGGCTGTAGGATGAGGGAGACTGGATGTGGGAAGAGAGAGGGACTAGTAGGAAATGGCTAGAAGGGAGGGAGGGAGAGAAACTAATGGAGAGTGGAAGGGGAAGGAAGATAGAGAAGACAAGAGGCTTGGAGTGGCGTGGAAGGGAGGGGGTCCAGGAAGAGTAGAGGGGATGAATTAAGGGTCTCAGAACTATTTGAAGGTTAATATACAGTAGGGTCCACACATCCAAAAAGGTTGGGAATCTGAGGTCTAAGCTATGGGAAGGTTAGAAGCTGGAAGGGTGTGATATTAGGGGAGGGGAATGGAAAGGGGAGAGTGCAAGGGACTCAAGGGAGGAAGAGAGGGAGGAAGTAAGGAGAACAATGGGATTAGAGAAGAGGAAAAGGGAAGAACACGGAACTTGGGAAGATGAAGGAAGAAACAAAGGAAATGGGGAACAATGATACCAGGAGGAAGGAAAAAAGGGAGAAAATTCTGGGGTCAGCTGGGAGAAAGGCTAAAAGAAGACATCTGTGCAAAGATTTGAGGAAAAGAAGATTAAAAGATGGAAAAGTGGTAACTTGTATTAAGCAGGATTTTTTAATGACAAATTTAAGGATAAGATATATTTAAAAAAGGCATAGGATCCAGAATTGATGTTAGGAGGATTGACTTTTATCAGTTTTGGATGAGCCTCTACAAAGTTGGGTAAAGAGCCAAGGAAAAACATTTCACCATGGTATAGAGATGATCTCAAAGAAATGAGAAATGAATCTGGGCTGTTGGAAGGAAGATAGAAATTGGATAACAAAGCTACTTATGAGAGTTAGAGGGTAGGTATCAAGAGATATAGGAAAAAATAAAACAGGAATTTTAAAAAAAGTTATTACTCCAGGTTATTTTCTGAAGTTCAGATTCAACAAAGGAATTATTTAAAGTAGGTTAGAAATTACTAAAACCATTAACTTTATTGCAGAAACGTTTAGGTAAGAAACAAACAGTACAGATGTTAACTGATGCTTCTGTTCAAAAAGTAGTAAATTGTCAGAAAGAAGTCGCTCAGTTGAGATGAGAAAGTAGGTGGATGAGCGCTTTGTAGTTGGAAAGTTTTAAGGTGCCTCTTGTCCAACAAAATTATTCAACCACCAAGAAGTGTAAATGATTGATGGATATAAATACAATAAATGGAAATGGAAATTATTGATTACTATTCCAGCGGAGAGGATGAGTTGGCTGACTTTGTAAATACGATATTAGGAAAGGGTTGTTACCCAAGGAATTTCAATGGCTTTTAATTTAATCGACCACACGAAAATGGAAGAAAAATTACAGGACATCGGTATTACACGAATAGTGTTTTAGTGGTTCGTTGCATTTATGAACAAGTGAAGCTGCAAGGTTAGCATAAATGTGAAGGTTTCTGATGGTTGCAAAATGCAGTGGGGAGTCCCACAGGGGCATCCATTGGCTCTGGTTTTATTTAATGTCTATCTTGTCTCCTTAGGGTTACTTTTAAATAGGTTAGGAATATTGCTAAGCTGCAGTAACAATTACTGCAGGTTCTTAAGCATGCTGTCAGTGCATGCCTGCAATAACTGTTATTGTGCTGGCATGACAGCTAGCATGCGTTATTTTGTGAAGCAACTGCATGCCATGGAATGGGGCGGGATCGGGGCAGAGCTTGGGCGTGTCAGCTAGTGACAGCTGGTATGCAGGATGGCGCCGTACAATGACAGTCACGACTGCTGGTTGTGCGGTTGCAATTAACACCACCTTAAAAGGTGGCATTAAATCCAGACACACTTCCAGCAACCCGGTAGTGCAGCCACTGCCAATACAAATAAAAATGGATATCCTACATTGGTGCCGTCTTCCTCTCAAAGTCCTGATCCCATTCCCCACTGATCAAAGACCTCTGATAGGACCTTCCGCACATTGATCAGCACCCCGCCCCCTTCAGAGCCACCCTCCCCCTGGACAGCAACCCAAAATGGCAGCCTTTCCCCAAGATTCCACAACTCCAACCTCAATCAGCTCTTCCAACAAGCTTCCACTGCCGACCCTCTGCCCATCCCACTGACCCTCCCTGGGTCTTACCCAGGGCTCCCTAGCCGTCCAGTGGTGATTTGGGCAGGAGTTCTCTCCCCCCCCCCTCTGCTCGTACCTCAACTATAACAACTCTCAAAATGATGTCAGAAACTTCTTGTGATAGTCTCACAATACTTATACAGTATTACAAGACTACCTCTAGAAATGACTGGTGCCATTTTGAGAGTTGCCAAAGCCAGAGCAGAGGTGGAGGGGGACAACTCCAGTCAGAATCACCACTGGACCATCAGGGAGCCAGGGGGGCTTAACAGGGTGGGGGTAGGGTCTGGAGCCAAACCTGTTGGGTGAGCCTGTTGGGTGAGCCTGATCAGTTGGAGGGGTGGGGGGTATTGGGGAAGGTTGCCATGTTGGGTTGGTTGCTGTTTGGTGAGAGGGTGATTCTAAAGGAAGATGCTCAGGGTGGGATGTCTGGTCATGGGGGGGGTGAGAGGGTAAATCACTGGTGAGTGAGTGGGTGATTTGGGGGGAGGGTTGTGGGTAAGGAGTGAGGATTAGTGCAAGGGATGGGACCACCATGGTTGCAGCAGCAATCTCTCTATTTTTACCTTGGCACTGGTGCCATGCTACCTGCCAACAAATAAACCCAGTCTAGTGAACTGAAAAATCACATCAACAAACAAAAGTTCACCGGAAGTTAAAGACACACGGTGACGGTGTTTTCAGCACAGTTGCTGTATTTCTGAGTAGATGAGCAGCACTTGAAACAGGGCTGTTGCCCGAAACGTGCACATCGTGCAGAGATGACCTTTTGGGAACAACATATGTGATGATGATCTTTTGAGAGCAATATGTTTTTTTAACTGGAAGATAAGTGAATTTAAAGTTTTTTTGGGATGGTGAACCTTAATTGAATAAAAAGTAGCTTGCCGTCTGGTGTGGGTCGAGTTTCAATACTGACCCTCCTCTGGCCTGCTTCGACAAAAATAGGTGTCTTTAACTTCTGGTGAACTTTTGTTTGTTGATGCTACCTGCCAAGGCAGGGAACACGACCCTTACATGCGATAAGTGTCTGCCCTGTGTGCTAAATGCAGGGAAGATGCGGGGCATGCCTCCTGCATTTACTGTACAGGATGCACTTGAATAAAAGGACCCCTTTATATAGGCGGATGACATCCAGTTAATAGTATTTATAGAAGATTCTTTAGAAACCACCTTTAGGCTGGCAGGCATCATACGTATACAAAACTGGATGAGTTCCAACTAGTTAAAAATTAACCCATATGACTGGGGAGGGTAATGCATAAAATGCCTTGAGGGGAGGGCCCATGGGGAGGAATTGAAATCTCATTGGTTAAGAGTCGGGGGGAGGGGGGGCATATTCAGCAGTGGCAGCTAGGCTAAATAAAGTGCCTAGCCACTACTGCAGTTTTTGCTACTGAATACCCAGGCTGGCTGGACATCAGCACTGCTCTCCGGTTAGCAATGATATTCAGCCACTAAGCAGACAGTGCTTACCATTTAAAGTTACAACAGACATTCATCGGTCCTAACTTTTACTGGTTAAGCTATACGGTTAGCAGCTGAATATTGCCACTAACCAGATGGTGGCTGTCACTGCCCTGATCCACAGACTGCCCTGATCCACAGATCCACAGACTGCCCTGATCCACAGATTGCCCTGATCCACAGACTGCCCTGATCCTCAGATCCACAGATTGCCCTGATCCACAGACTGCCCTGATCCACAGATCCACAGACTGCCCTGATCCACAGACTGCCCTGATCCACAGATCCACAGATTGCCCTGATCCACAGACTGCCCTGATCCACAGATCCACAGACTGCCCTGATCCACAGATTGCCCTGATCCACAGACTGCCCTGATCCACAGATCCACAGACTGCCCTGATCCACAGACTGCCCTGATCCACAGATTGCCCTGGTTTTAATGGAGTGTTTTATTGGTGGTCTGTCGGGATATTCAGTGACACTAACTACATTTTAGCTAGTTAGCAGGTCTCCTAACTAGCTAAAATGCTTTGAAAATGCCTCCCCTACATTGGATTTCACTTTAACCATGGAAATGCAGTGATTTTCAGTTTGTAGTTCAACCTGAGATACCCCCTCCTCATTTTCACTACTATAATTCAGTTTATTTGGGATGTGAAAGAAGGACTAAAGGAGATTGCAAAAATATGGCTGTTAAATTAATATGGGGTGGGAAGTGATGGGATAGAGCTAGCTTGTATTCACTAAAAGCTTCCTATACAGGTTAAGGTAACTTTTATGCTTTATAAAACATTAAATGGGTTGTCCCTGCCCCTTTGATGGATTTTACTCAGCCAAACAACCTTGCTAGAGATTTGCAATCAAAACAAGATCTTCAGTTGAAATTGCCTTCAAAGCAGGATTGTAAGATGGAAACTAGCAAGGGGGGGGGACGGGGACTGGGGGACTATTGAAGGTAAAGGTCTGAGACTTAGGAATGCTTGGCCATAAAAAATATTTATTTATGTAAGGGCATTTCTATTCCCACAATCCAGTAATCTTAAGAATGGAACAATCTTATCTGTCTTTTTGTATGAAACTGAAAACTTGGGTTTCTAGAAATACTTGTTATATGCTCGCTCTTTCTTTTTAAGTTTGTTGGCTATGTTTAGACAAGGTTAAAGAATACAAAGGGAGATATTTAAAGGCATTTACACAGTTTGCAGACCTGCAAACCGTAAATGCTGGTTAGTGGGATATTCACTGGTACTAACATGGTTAGTGCCGCTGGATATCTGCGGGTGCCACTGCTATATGGCCCGATGCTACGCAGTTAGCATCATGGCATTGCAGGGTAGAGTAGAGGTGGCCCCTGTACCTAACCAGGCTGGCAAAGACTAGCCTAACTTTACCCATGGGAGCTAGCCGGGCAGCGGCTCAGTGTTGCCCAGCTCTGCAGTGACCCGGATATTCAACGCCAGTGGCCGGATATGGCCCCGGCGCTGAATATGCAGGGTTAGTTTTCAGAGGCGATGGCTAGTCACATCAGCAGCTCTAGTCGCTGCCGCTGAATATCGCCCCCTATATTTTTTAACTGTGCTAACCGAAATTGTGATTGTAAAGTTGAATCATGAGTGCAAGATGTTATATGTGATCCACCTTGAATCCATTTTGGGATGAAAGAAATATAAATGCCAATTAAATTAAATTAAATTAATTAAGAGACCCTGGATATGTAGGGGAGAAGAGAAAGAAAATATGCTCCCTTCCTGCTGAGCCACACCAATCTAAGTCAGTGGAAGGGGGGAAGTGAGTTACCTTCAACACCAATCTGAATGTGGGGGCAGAGAAAGCGGTGTGTTTGCTAAGCCAGGCTTATGTTTAACCCATGCTTTTGCAGCTAGGGCACAATAACATGGGAACGAGTTGCAAATAGCATGGTTTAACCGTTTTCCCGTCTTAGTAAACATCCTCAAAGTATGCTACAACCAATTGTCAAGGCTTTAACTGTAGTTACTGTCCATTTGTGCATCTTTCTTGTATATATTCATAATTTAGCGCATTCAAAATTAAATTACTATACAAACATACAACAACATCTATCTAGAAGTGCATCTTACAGTCACGCACCTCTGAAAAGACTTGGCATTCTGACTGCAACTCTGATGGACGATTTTTTTGAGTCCTGAACCAGAATGACTGCCAGAACTCTACATACCTTTTGAATTAGAAGCCCCCCACCTCCCCCTCCCCACAACAGCATTTTAATGTATTCATCTGACATGGATTTCTTTCTCTTTCTCTTTTAGAAAAACCAGTTCTCCAGAGCAGGCACTCTTTAGATGGTTCCAGGCTGATGGAAAACGTGGAGGCAGCACAGCCTTTATGGATTACCTTAGCACTACAAAAGCAGAAAGGATTTCGAGAGCAGCAGGCAACCAGGGAAGAGAGGAGGCAAGCCAGAGAAGCAAAGCAGGCTGAAAAATTAGCAAAGGAAATCATAAATGTAAATACTGATGGATTCAGAATAAAAATGGTTTTACTGTCACTGACATGACAAATGTCATTACTTGTGCAATGTGCAGCCCCATTCCAAGTGGGGCACGTCTGGGCCATTGGCCAATCCAAAAACTGGACAGGCCGATCGTATACCCAATTCTGCACCCACAGAAGCTAGATGTTCCCTCAGGTGCAGAATCAGGCACTTAGACGAGCTGGACATGCCCCAATCCCGCAGTGCTGGATGCCCACAGAATCCCCAGCTAGCCTTCCCTATGCAGCTGGCGCCCCGGTGCCGTGGCATCTTGTCGCCATGGCACCAGGACACCATGCAGGAGCTGACATGGCCTGCCATAGACTCAACACTATTTCCCTGCCTCCCGACCGTCTGAGGGGCCTGCCAGGGCTGGGATCAGGCAGAGAGGGCCTACCTGCTGCAGCTTGTGTGCTAGAAGGGGGGGGGGGGGGGTGTTCCCGGCCCGATCACCATCCTCAGTGGGACTTATTCCACCTCTGAGGTGGAATAAGTCCACCGTCCATCTTGGTCTTGCCGGACGTAAAGGGCTGTGACCTGAATCGGCCCTGTATATCTTCCCACCCACCACCTCTGGCCCCCATCCAGTGCTCCCCGCACAGCGGCCCTGTGCACGCGGGAGCACTCTAGCCTGCGTACATTCCCAGCGAATAGCGGGGCTGGACATCCAACCAGGATGTCCAACCTCGCTATTTGTGTCTCTGCATCGGGGCCATAGCCAACCACAGTTGTGTTCATTTCTGCATAAAGTAAACATTGAATTTAATATGGAACATTGAAAATGTGTGCATAAATTTCTGTCTCAGCCATTTGCTAAATCAATTATCTGGAGGAAAGCTGTGATTTGGCAGGAAAGAAATATTTTAAATTACTTACTTAGTTCATCTAGGAAGAGCCAGTAGCATGCATGTGATGAATAACTTCCTTTATGATGGACATAATTTAATAAGTTAATATGGACTCCAAATACTCTCCCCAAAACTGGATCTTCACTCGCTCCTTTTTCCTGTCAACCACACTGATATCCTCTCCCTCTTCCAAGAAGCCATATTCACTCCTTCTCCCCAACGAACCTCCTTCACTCCTCCTTTTCCCATGAAGTTTCATTCACACTCTCCCTACAGGCTTCCTTTTTTTCCTTATCCTCTTCCTGTATCTCCGTGCCCTCTCCTCCTCCATTCGCTCCCCAGCTCACAGACCTTACTTTCTCCACTCTCACTCCCAGCAGACAAAAACACTGGAACCCATTTTCAAAAAAAGTTATAAATTGACCTGCAGCTGGTAAATGTATAACTCTGCTGTATGTGTGTTTTCAGCTATATGGATATTGGCAGGCTGAAAATATGCCCGACTGCCACACCGCTATCCATATATGGTGGGGCAGAGGGAGAGCACAAAGAGGACAGCACCAAGAAATTATCCATATACTGGCAATATTCAGCCACTGTACAGATAGGGCCCGATATTCAAAGCGAGCAGATCTGCTAAGCGCGTTAATCGTGGTGAATGGGATATATCTGCGGCTGCTGGCTCTACGTGTCCTGATACTAACCGCTTAGCATCAGAGTGTGTCGGGGGAGTTCCGGAATGGATCGGTGGTGGCATTGATCAGTAACCAGTCAGCGATGATATTGAGCCGCTGCCCAGTTAGTGATATGCGGTGAAAGCCAGATGCAGATAACTCTGACCTAGCTTTTGCTGCATATCTCTAACTAGGCAGCGACTTGATATCGTCACTACCCGATTACCGATCGGCAAGAGCAGCTAAGCCGGATATTCAATGCCAGGGCTAGATATGACCCCGGCATTGAAAATCCGGGTTTACTGTTCAGTGCCAGTGGCTAGCCACCAGTGTTGAATATCGGGCCCATAGTTTATATGGCTAGTTTCGGCCTAAACTAAATGAATAGCACTGCTGACTCCATTGGAGACAGGGAAATGTATACTGTATCTGAATATAACTCACCTTGATCTTCTCTTGGAAAGGCGTGAGCTAAATACTACTACTAATAGTAATGTTTAGTGGTGCTGAATATGCATATTCATTTAAATGCCATAGTTTGGTATTTAAAAAAATACACTGATTGTCACCGCTGAGTATTACCTCTTCATCCTCTCTCCCCTCTCCCGTAAACAGACCTTCACTTTCTTCTCCTCCGCACCGTGTGGATCACAACAGCTTCCCCAGGCCAGCACTTCTCTGGCCCCCTACTTACTGAAAAAGTGCTCCCCTTACTTTTTAAGAAACTTGTTACCTCAACCCTTGCTTCTACCAGTTCCATGCTCCTAGAAGTTTTTAGCCACCATTTTTCCATAGACTACAACCAGGGCTGTTGCAAGGATTCAAGGCGTCCTAGGTGAACCTCATCCCTTGCACCCCCAGCTCCCACCCTCTCCCCAGCCCCCATTGCCGCCGCTGCCACCCCTCTCCGGTTCCACCTAATTTACTTAATGGTCGCACCAGCTCCGAGTACATCCTGTAATTTTTTTGGACTTAACAAATTCCCAAAAGTGTCACTGCTATTCTTTGAACCTTTTTCAGTCTTATCAGTATCCTTCCTGTAGTTCACATTCCATACACGACTTTATCTAAAAGTAGTTGTTACTTCATTTTGCATACTGATTATCTTTTTCATGCAAGTGAGGATTGTTGATGTCTTTTCATAGACAATATTGAGTTGTTGGAAAAGTCTATTAGAGCAGCGGTTTCCAAACTGTGGATCATGACCCCAAATGGGGGTATCAGAATCCTCATATGGGGTTGCGATAACACGTGTTCAGGGGAGGGGCAGTTGCCCTATCTGGTGTTCAAGCAGAGCAGTGGCAGCACAAAGTACGGTGATTGCTCTCAACATCGGCAGCTGCCTTACTTCAACTCCAGCCCTCGTCGGCAATCAAAGATAGCACAGGTATGGAGCCTTTCCAATACAGGCATGCGTGCGCATCCAAGACCCTACTGGCCATCCCTGTCCTTCCTCCTCTGACACGACAAGGATTCATCAAAAGGGGTGGGACAGGGAGAGATGGTAGGGACTTAGAGGCATGCGTGTGCCTATATTAGAAAGGCCCTGCACCTGTGCTATCTTTGATTTCTGCCGGCAGCAGCAGCAGAGATGAGTGCTAAATTTGAATATAAATGTCTGGTATGCATGTTGGTGGTTGGCAGATCAATGATCAATGCAGGGCAAGGGGAAGAAAGAGAAATGGGAAATCCAAGATATGGGGATGGAGGGAGACCGAGGAGATGCTGGACAAGAGGGGGGGGGGGGGCAGAGACATTTGGTGAGAGTGGTGATGCTGGTCATAGGGAAGGATATAAGGAGACAGCGGTGAAGCTGGACATCAGGAGAGATATAGGGAGATAGAGGAGTGATGTCAGATGTGAGGAGGAAGGGCCAAAGGAGATAGAGATGCTGAGGCTAGGAAGATGCTAGATGTGGGGGAATAGGGAGAGTAAGGGAAAGAGAGAAGGGGAAAGAGGGAGGGGGGGAAGACGTTGGGCAAGAGTTAGGTGAGACTGGGAAGTAAGAGGTTGGGGAAAGAGAGGCAGAGAATGGCAAGATAGGATGATGGTTGTAGAGCTATGATGGATGCAGTAAAAAGTGAGGAATTAAGGACTGGATGGTAAGGAGGAAGAGGAGTGAAATTTGAGTGGACAGAGTGAGAAATTATAAATGGAAGAAAGCTGAAAGGAAAAGATAAATGTTTAGAGATGGATACAGAAGAGCAAGTGAAGAAGACAGAAGGGGAGAGAAGTGCTGGATAGACTGCAGACTCTGGAAAAGAGAGTTAAGAGAAGATAGAATACGCAGAAACCAGACACTGGGACCAGGACAATTAGAAAAATTAAAACAGCCAACCAGTTTTTGAATTTGATATGTGGCATCTTTATATTTTGCACAGTACAGGAGGAACTGCATTAGTTTATTTCTCTGGTAATGCATAGCATGCAGAGCATGATTTCTTTGGGGTTTCAATTTAATTTTTGTCTACAAGACTGTGCAAGACTGGGGGAAGATATTGGATTAGTGAGGAGAGGGAAGGAAGGTTGGATGCTAGACCGCTAGGGAAGGAGAAATAAGGAGAACGCTTGACATGATGTGGGATAGAATAGGTTGCTTGCATTGAACTGGTTACCCACTGCTTGCATTGATCTGGTTACCCACTGCTTGCACTGAACTGGTTACCCACTGCTTGCACTGAATTGGTTACCCACTGCTTACACTGAACTAGCTACCCACTGCTGAGCTGGCTACCCACTGCTTGCATTGATCTGGTTACCCAGTGCTAGCTCTGTGCTGCCTACCCATTACTTCCACTAAACCTTGCTGCACCGGCCACTACCCTTACCTTACGTTACCCTACCCTTACCCCAACCCATAGTGCTTAGCGTGTAGTCCCCATTTGTAACCCAACCTATACTGCGCATTGCTTAAAATCCAAAGCCATCTCATCACCTGCAAGATAACTCATGCTGCTTTGCTCCCTCTACTCCCCTACTATGGCCCCACATCACATTGTCCTTCTCTTTCTCATACTCCACAATTGTCTCCCCTCCTACCAACACCCTCACTCCTCTCCCCACTCCTCTCCCTCTAGCTTCCTCACTACTCCCTCCATTCTATCTTCCAACCTAGCATCAGCCCTTGAGCTACATCTCACCCTCCCCCCATTCAACCAACCCCTCTCTCGTTATGACAACCCCACCCTCACTTCCACCGTACTGTCTCAACCTTACCCCGCTCTCTACTACTCTTTCTCCTTCTCTCATCAGGTAATATTAACCCCAACCCTGGCCCCCCTCGATATCTTTCTCACTCCAAGAAGAGCTCCTCACGCACCTTATCTAATCTCATCCATATCCCTCTACTCTCCCCTTCTGCACTCTTTCACTCATGCCCCAGTCTCTCAACCAGAGATATCAACCCCAACCTCAACCCTACCCCCTTTAGAGTCTTGTCCCACCCTAAAAAGAAATCCTCACACACCCTATCTGATATCATCAATGCCTAGTGGTTGGGGCAAGGTGTACTTCAGGCCGGAAGGTCGGGGGTTCAAATCCCACTAGAGGACAGCAACCTTGGGCTGGAAGGACTGGGGTTTCTAGTCCCACAGGTGCTCCTTGTGGTCTTGGGCAAGCCACTTAATCCTCCATAGCCCATGTTCCCTGTAAAATAGTTATCTCCAAGTTATAATGCCCTGTTCAATGTAATTTCAGTTTGTTCAATGTAAACCGCACTGATGCAGAATAGCGCGGTATATAAGAGAATGTAAATAAATAAATAAATAAATTCCCCGTTCACTTCCCCTCCCTCATATCCCTTTTGGAGGGCATACTCATCCAGAGACACCAAGCCATACCCTGGTCCATCCAGACCTCTGTATTGCCCTGGCAATAGATCCTCACGTAACAGTCCCCCTAGACCGCTGCCTCATCATCGAAAGAAGTCCTCACATAACTTATCCAACCTTATCCACATCCCTCTTCTTTCCCCCTCCACTCTCCCATTCTCATGCGCCCTATGGAACGCATGCTCACAAGCTAGAAAACTTTCTTTTACTCATGATCTCTTTATCTCTAATGCACTACACCTTCTTGCCCTAACTGAGACCTGGCTCCACCCAGACGATACTACATCCGCTGCTGCTCTCTGCCATGGGGGCTACCATTTCTCCCATATACCTCGTTCCACTGGCCGCGGTGGGGGTGTTGGACTCCTACTTGCTCCCTCTTGCCAATTCCAACCCCTCCTGCTGCCTCAATCTCACTCTGCCCTCTCCTTTGAAATCCACTCCTTTCGTCTCCTCACACCATTTCCCCTCCATGTAGCTGTTATCTATCGCCCACCCAACAAATCCAAATCAACCTTCCTCACTGACTTTGACTCCTGGCTTTCCAACTTTCTAGATACCTCCTCCCCCACTCTTATTCTTGGCGACTTTAACATTCACGTCGACAACCCCTCCGATCCCCATGCTTTAAAGCTCCTCGCCCTCACCTCCTCATTTAACCTCCAACTTTGCTCCACTGCCCCCACCCACATGCACGGCCATTGCCTTGACCTGATATTCTTCTCTAACTCATCACCCTTAAACTTCCACAACTCAATCCTTCCCCCATCTGACCATCACTTTTTAACCTTCAATCTTAAGCTTCCGCTGTCTCAAGCCCGGCCTGTCTCTTCCGACCTATTCAGAAACATTCATAATATTGATCCCTTAACTCTCTCCTCCACCATCTCTCCATCTCTCTCTCCTCCATTTTGTCCTCCAAATCCGTCGACGAGACAGTAGCCTCTTATAATGCTGCGCTATCCTCGGCTCTTGACACTCTTGCCCCACCCACCCCTCGTCCCATTAGACTTCTACTTCTCAGCCCTGGCTCTCATCTACAACCTGCTACTTACGCATCTGTGCCCGTTCTGCTGAATGTGCCTGGACCAAATCCCACTCCCCTGAAGAACTTCTACACTTCAAATTCATGCTTGGCTGCTTCCAGTCAGCCACAGCACTTGCCAAACAAAACTACTTCACCCATCTAACCAACTCCCTAGCCTCTGATCCTCGCCGCCTCTTTAACACCCTCAATTCTCTCCTCAAGGTCCCCCCTCCCCCAGTTCTGCCCTCACTTTCTGCCCAAACCCTTGCCGACTACTTCCATGACAAAATCCAAAAGATTATCCTCCAATTCCCCACACCCTCATCTACCACCCCCTCCCCATTTCTCCCCATCCCAACTTCCTCTGCTACCCTCTTCTCCTTCCCTACGATCTCTGATGAGGAAACCACACTTCTCCTTTCCTCCTCCAAACCCACCACCTGTTCCTCCGATCCCATTCCCACCCATCTTCTCCACCCCATCTCCTCCACCATTATCCCCTCCATCTCTCATATTCTCAACTTATCATTCTCCACTGCAAATGTCCCCATCAAGTTCAAACATGCCATTGTCACACCTCTCCTCAAGAAACACTCATTCAATCCCACCTGCCCTTCTAATTATCGACCCATCTCCCTCCTCCCCTTCATATCTAAACTTCTTGAACGAGCAGTCCACCGACGTTGCCTCAACTTCCTCACCTCCCAGGCCCTCCTTGACCCACACCAATCTGGCTTCCATCCCCTACACTCCACCGAAATGGCTCTTACAAAAGTCTCCAATGACTTGTTCCTTGCTAAATCTAAGGGCCTTTACTCTGTCCTCATCCTTCTCGACCTCTCCGCTGCCTTTGACACTGTTGACCACAACCTCATCCTCTCTACCCTCTCCTCGCTTGGCTTCAAGGGCTCCATACTGTCCTGGTTCTCATCCTACCTCTCCCATCACTCCTTTAGTGTAAACTCTGGTGGCTCCTCCTCCTCTCCTACCCCGCTCTATGTTGGTGTACCCCAGGGATCCGTCTTGGGCCCCCTCCTCTTCTCTCTCTACACCCTTTCCCTTGGCGTGCTTATCTTCTCCCATGGCTTTCAATATCATCTCTATGCCAACGACTCCCAAATCCACCTCTCTGCACCTGCTATCTCTCCAGCAATCCAAACCAAGATCTTTGCCTGCCTTTCTGACATTGCCGACTGGATGTCTCATCGCCACTTGAAATTGAACATGGCCAAGACCGAGCTCCTCCTCTTTCCCCTAACTCCTCTCCTCCTCTTCCCCCCTTCTCAGTCTCCATGGATGGATCTACGATCCTTCCTGTTCCCTCAGCCCACAATCTGGGGGTCATCTTTGACACCTCTCTCTCCTTCTCCTTACATATCCAGCACGTTGCTAAAACCTGTCGCTTCTTTCTCTACAACATTAGCAAAATCCGCCCCTTCCTGTCGGAACACACCACCAAAACGCTTATCCACGCCCTAATCTCCTCTCGCTTCGACTACTACAACCTTCTCCTTGCTGGTCTCCTCATGAGCCATCTCCTTCCCCTTCAATCCATACAAAATTATGCTGCTCGACTAATCTTCTGCCAATCCCACCAAGCCCACATTACTCAAGTCGCTTCATTGGCTCCCCATGAATGCAGAAAAATATGACCTTGAGAATACATCACTGGAATTTGAAGACTGCCTGCAAAATCAATTTTCTGCTTTAGATACAAATGACAGATCTCCAGAAGAGTTATGGAATGACATCAAGAAGGGTGTGTTGGAAGAAAGCGAGAAGTCTCTGAAAATTGCCCAGAAATGCAGAGAAGCTAAAGCCAGAGGAGAAAGAAAGACAATCGCAGAACTCAACAGAGATTTCCAACGTGCAGCAAGACAGGACTACAATGACACATGCAAGGAAATACGTAGAAGCAGAAACTATTAGAGGAAGAACAAGATTGGCTTTCCTAAAGCTACGAGAGTTAAAAAAAAAGTTCCAGCCTCAAATTGGAATGTTACAAGATGCTCAAGGTTCTATGTTGAATGATGCTGAGAAGATCAAAAAAAGGCGGAAAGAATATTCAGAGTTTTTATATGATAAAGATCAAGTGGACCAAAAGCCGTTTCAACCTGTACCTTATGATCGGGAACCATTGGTGATAAAAGAAGAAGTTGAAGCAGCATTGAAAGTCTTAACAAAGAACCAGGCATTGATAGCATTCCCATAGAAGTATTACAGCAATCTGATGCAGCTGTTACTGTACTTAAAAGGGCTCTGCCAAGAAATATGGAAGACAACATCATGGCCAACTGACTGGAAAAGATCTGTGTTTATACCAATACTAAAGAAAGGTGATCCAACTGACTGTGGAAATAATCGCACAATCGCTCTGATCCCACATGCCAGCAAGATTCTACTGAAGATTATTCAAAAGAGACTACAACCATACCTGGAACAAGAACTACCTGAAGTGCAAGCGGGGTTCAGGAAAGGGCGAGGAACGAGAGACATTATTGCGGATGTGAGATGGATCCTTGAAAAGACTAAAGAATACCAAAAGGATATCTATTTGTGCTTTATCAACTATAGCAAGGCTTTTGACTGTGTAAACCATGAGAAACTCTGGGCCACATTAAGAAGCATGGGTATACCAGAACACCTGATTGTTCACTTGCACAATCTGTACATTGATCAAGAAGCAACAGTTCGAACGGAACATGGAGAAACAAAATAGTTTAAAATAAGCAAAGGTGTAAGACAAAGCTGCATACTTTCCCCCTACCTGTTTAATTTATATGCAGAACAAATCATCAGAGAAGCAGGATTGTACGAAAAGAACAGAGGTGTGAAGATTGGTGGAAGACTCATCAACAACCTTCGCTGTGCTGGTGATACCACATTACTGGCTGAAAGTGAAGATGATCTGAAACATTCACAATCAAAGAACATAGTCTCAAAATGGGCCTGTACCTTAATGTAAAGAAGACAAAGATCATGACAAGTGGCATAATCAACAGTTTCATCGTTGAAGGAGAAGAAATTGAAATTGTGGATACTTTAGATCAACTATCAATAAAGAAGCAACAAGCAGTCAAGAAATCAGACGAAGCATTGCTCTTGGCAGAAAGACCTAGATAAGATTCTCAAGAGCAGAGATGTCTCTCTCCATACAAAGATCTGACTTCTTTCAATAACATCATATAGACGTGAAAGCTGGACAGTGAAAAAGATAGACAGGAAGAAAATTGATGCCTTTGAATTATGGTGCTGGCGGCGAATACTGTGTATACCATGGACTGCCCGAAGAACAAACCAGTCGGTAATAGAGGAGATCAAACCTAAGCTTTCTTTAGAAGCTCAGATGATAAGACTTTGACTTTCATACTTTGGACACATCATGCAAAGAGAGAGATTAGAGAAAGACATCATGCTTGGCAAGATAGAAGGTCAACACAAAAGAGGAAGGCCAGCAATGAGATGGATCGATACAATAACAGCAGCTACGGGTACCAGTCTGTCAGCAAGATCAGGGGCACCTGCCGCTCCGTGTAGGTCACCCCTCCGCATGCTTTTCTTTAGGGGTGTACCAACCGCTCCATGTAAGTCACCCCTTATTTGTTGAACTCGTTAGTTATGTTTATTTTGATTTTACCCTGTTGCTATATAGGGATCCACAGTGTCTGTCCCATGCATTTTGAATTCCGTCACTGTCTTTGCCCCTACCACTTCCATGGGGAGGGCATTCCAAGCTTCCACCACCCTGTCAGTGAAAAAATATTTCCTGACATTGCCTCTCAGTTTACCCCCTTGCAGCTTCATCTTATGCCCTCTAGTTTTACAGCTTCCCTGTCTTTGGAAGAGGTTTGTTTGCTCATTAATACTCTTTAAGTATTTAAAGGTCTGAATCATATCTCCCCTGTCTCTCCTCTCCTCCAAAGTATACATATTTAGGTCTTCAAGTCAATGTTCCCTCTAATTTTCTGTAGGCTGTGTGCGCATAAAATATCAGCTGTGCAGCTTTTGAAGGAAGGTTAAATTTTTGTGCGCCACATAACGGCACTCAGAGTTATATACTTTAAAATTTGGCTACACATCAGAATACAGTATGTACACCACATTGATTTTAATAAAATTAATGAAAATAGACGATTACTAAATGAAGCGGAAAATTTGTAGTAATTACAATCACAACTTTTAAATTTTAAGACATATGTGTTGTTTTCTATCAGAATCAGAACCATAATTTTTGTACGCTCTGTTGTAAAGTATGTGCACTCGCTCGGCGAGGTGTGTGCGCGCGCACACGCGCACAGCTTAGAGGGAACAGTGCTTCAAGTCTCTTCTCATACATCTCCTGATGCAGGCTCCAAATCATTTTGGTCGCCTTCTTTTGAACCCTTTCCAGTCTTCATTCAACGCGTAATCAAACTCTGGAATTCATTACCGGAAGATGTAGTAAAAGCTTTTAGTATAGCTGGGATTAAAAGTTTGGATAAGATCCTGGAGGAAAGGTTCCTAAACCATTATTAAAGGGGACCCGGGATATCCACTTCTTGCCCCAATACAAGCATTGTGGAACCTGCGTCCTTTGGGGAAACTGCTAGGTACTTGTGATCTAGATTGGCCACTGTTGGAAACAGGATAATGGGCTTTATGGACCTTGGTCTGACCCAGTATGGCATATCTTATGTTCTTATGAATTGGGGGAGGAGGGGATTTGGGAGACAAGATTCTGGACAAGAGGGCGGGGCTAGAGAAACAAAGGAGATGCTGGAAATGGTGGGGAACTAGGGAGATAGAAGAGATGCTGGACATGGGGGCAGGACTGTGAAGACAGAAGCGATTCTGGATTTTGGAGCTGGGCTTGGGAGAAGGAAGAGATGCTGTACATGTGTGTGTGTGTGGGGGGGGGGGTTAAGTAGGCAGAAAGGAGTTACTAAACATGGGGTACTAGTTTTAGAGAGGAGAGAGACCTGGATGGGGAAGGTGAGAGAGGAGAAAGCAAAGATCTGGACACAGGTGGAGGAGAGAGGGGGCGAGTTAGTGAAAGGCTGGGCAATAAGAGGCTTGGGAAGTAGATAGAGATGGAAATGGGAGAGCTGGATGAGGGAAAGTGATGGAAAGCTATTGGTAAATGCAGTAAACAGTGGGAGACTGACAACTAAATAGTAAAAGGAGAAGAAAGAAAGCGGAAAAGAAGAGATCAGGTCATCACCTACATCAATCAGGTCATCAAAGACAGGAGGAGAAAGAAGAAAGTGCAAATAGACAGGTGACCCTGGAAGCAAGAGTTAAGAGAAAATGGAGGAAAGCAGAAACCAGAGCCACACAATTTAAAAAGTAGCCAGAAAACAAGGTAGAAAAAATAATTTTATTTTCTATTTATTGATTGGAATTTGTGAGCTTTTGGAATGGTGATAGATATATCTGGGGACCAGCTCAGGGAAAAGCCTGGGAAGAAACCTCAAAGCCCACTAGTTTTCAGCTTCAGACATACCCATGCTGCCCGGGTCATGTGTTCCTGACATCTGCACAGATACGCTGCTCCCAGGCTCTCGGTCCTCACGTGCATGCACACACACACAGATTGCCTCCCAGACACTTAGCTCCCACACACACACTGCCCCCAGGTGCTCAGCCCCCACATTGCAAATGTTCAAGAAGCCATGCCATTACTTTGAAGCCTATATGTGTCAGGGATGTCCAGTACATCGGATAATTACTTTACAAAGCATAGATTTACATATTTTTATGTTTATATTTATGTTGTTTGAGTGATAGCTTTATTTTATTAGCATCTGGGGTCACGTGAATTTTCCTAATCTAAAAAATGTGGTCACACTAGAAAAACGTTTGAGAAGCACTGTATTAGAGTATTGAAAAATATTAAATACTAGTAAACAGTTGCAGAGCATTAGCGATCACCCTCCTCCCCATGTCCCTCACTTTGCGCCTTTTATCATAACCCCCTTCTAACCCGTGTTCCTAAACTTCAGAATCCTCAGCCCATCCTCATCACCCTCTCTGCCCCACCTCTAAATCATCCCAATTTGTTCTCATCATTCCCTCTCCCTCTTACTCATCTTACTGCTGTTGCTACGGCTGATTTCCCAGCCCTTGCATTCTGCTAGTCTCCCTCTTGATTTCCCAAGGAATAAAACATTCTCCTATTATTCTTCTTTCCTGTGGATTATCTGGGATGGCCACATAGACCACTAAGGAAGAAAAAGGTAAAAGCCAGATCTGCCAAATCTAACAAGACTTTTCACTGCTGGCAAAGAAACCTGGCCCAGAATCCCGGGCTCTAACCTGAATCTAGTGCTGCAGAGGGCAATCACGCAGATCCCCATTTAAATCCCTGTCAGTAAATAGGTAAAAGCCAGATCCTCCGTAGATTTAAGATACTATAATCTAAATTCAGTTTTTAGGTTGTGAACTGCTGTTCTAACCTCCCTCCCAGTTGATCTCCTCTTAAGCTCACCAGCCAATTCCTTTCCTTCCTTTCCTTCCCAGTCAGTCCAATCTTCCCACTCACTGACAGCATTATAACAGAAGAGTAATTCTCCAGTAAGCTCAAACAGTACAATATATGTTGGAATTCCTATCTGAATGGGAGGGGGCTAGCGTATTGACATCAGCAGACTGAAATCCTTTTTTAAAACAGACAAAAGGGGGTCATTTATAATTGGACACCTATGTCAAAATAATAAAAAGATGCCTATATTATGCTTGTTTTATAAAAAAAAATGTGACTATCACAAGTTTGATATAACTATAGGAGTGGAGGTAGCCTAGTGGTTAGAGCACTGGCTTGGGAGCCAAGAGTCCACTAGCACTCCCTGTGGACCTGGGCAAGTCACTTAATCCTCCATTGCCTCGGAAGAAAGGCCTGGCAATCTACTTTCAGCACACTGCCAAGAAAACCCAGGAATTGCCAGGAGTCAGCATTGACTCAAAGGCACATGTTGTATTTGCATAATATAACTATAATACAGGTGATTTTATGGACTTGAAATAGAGTGTGTGAAGCATTAAAGCAGAAAGGATAGTTTGTATGGGCTAATGGAGTCTTGCCATTGAGCATGAATCTAAGCTTGCCCAACAAAAAAACATTTAAACTCAAGGGATAATATTTAAGGTGTTTAGGTGGACGTGGTTTATTTTGTTGTTCGTTTTTTTACTTACCTCGCTCCTGGGGTTTAATTTGATTGTTTTGCAGAGACAACATAGGTGCCTATATGCCTTTAAGCACCCAGAACCAACCCCCGATAGCATGCAAATTCTCATGCTCAAATTTACACCTACTCTGCAGAAGGCGCAAATGTTTGTGCTGCCTGTATAAGTACATGTGTATTTTATAATATACACGCGTGCATCACAACTCTACCCAAACCCTGGGCTTGCGTACAGATGCGCGTGCACTTTTATGTGTGCTCTTCTTGCGTGTAAAACGTGCTTGATGCATGAACAAACCTATATCCTGGTTCAGGATGTTTCAAAATGAAATAAAAGACAAGACATAATATAATAAACAACCTTTAACTAATCATTTCTTGCCTCCTCAATCCTAGGCTGGGGTGAACAGTCAGTCTGATAGCAGATGCAGCAGTGTGACCTGCCCAGCTAGTACACCACAGAAACTTGTAGCTCCGAAAGAGGACAAGAAAATTGAAAGTGTTGTGTCTTGGCTGGAACGCAGAGAGCAGCTGAGGAAATCCAACACTCTCCCTACGTCTGTTACAGGTACTTCCATGTGTTGTTCTCTTCTCAAGCTTAGAGTAATTATGTTTTTCTACAAACACCACTGCTTGAAAATGTTTTCCCTTTTGAGTCAAGATAAATACAAATCCATTTAGGCCTTCACTGCATAGCTCATTTCCTTTTAGAGCATTTCGCTAAATATAGCTAGAGAAAATAACCTGTACCAAATTTCTAGTATATAGAATGATTTCAAATAAAGACCTTATGAATAAATATTCCCATAACCCCTCCCATATAATGATATTAATCTAACTACATTCTCTTCTTGGAAAACAGTATAAAAATGGCTGAAAAAGTCTGTTTTTTCATGTGAAGGCACATTTTAGAAAGGCTGTGTAGGTGAAATATCAGACGTCCAAGTCAAAATGTCTGAAAATCAATGGAAGGGACAGCAGAGAAGGTGTGCACATGTAAGTGCATTGTAAAATTGGCCTTTCCTCACTCTGAAATATGCACGTAGTCAGGGGTGGCTCTATAATGAGGCTGAGTGAGGCGGTAGCCTCAGGCAGCGACTTTTTGGGGGCAGCAAAAATTGCCCCCAAAAAGACCACCTCACTCGACCTTCAAAATAATTTAAAAAAAAAAAAACCTGGCTGCAGCAGCGGCGGCAGCATGAAGTGCCCCACAGCGGCCGCCTCCCCCCAAGAGCTCTCACACAGCACTCCCACCCCTGCGCCGGCTCAGCCGCGTGAAGGGAGAGTGTTTCCCTTTCCCGTGGCTCTGTTAAAGCTGAGCCCGCCGGTGCTGATGGGAAACAGTCCTACTCGTGTCCTGGAACAGGTATAACCATGGACATCTCTGATGGCAAATTGAGACATGTAGCGCCGGTCTAAAATTGGACACACGCATGTATCTTTTAGGTCCCGCCTGGGCAAGGCCCTGTGCAACTTAGATGTGATTGCACTGGATACATGTAGATTCAACGACTTTCTAAAATGGCTCTGGGGGACGTCCATGTGATTTCCAGGTCTGAATGGGCATTTTTAGACATGGAAATCATAAATAAGGCTTAGAATCTGACCCCCTTCATGTACATGTCTCCAAGCTTTGTGTCATTAGTTTATCAGCAGTGTGGATTACTTTAGGAGTAGAAAACAAGATTAAAGAGAAGATCCTCTAAACCTAGGACTTTATTTACTACCTGAGGTCTTATTCATCTCCGAGGCCTTTACCCCAACTGTATTTATTCCAGCTGAGAGCAGCTTCTCTTCTGTCTATATAGCTCCCATGATTTCCGATGAGAGGGAAAATGCAATTTCTCTTATTTTATTTCTATGGGAAAACATGGGAGCTGGCTTGTACTACTCTCTTTTCTTCATGGGAAAACAGTATCAGAAAAGAGTTGGATAAAAGTCCTTTAGGGACAGCGTCATAAATTGCTGCAGCCCATCATGGTAACTCTGTGGAAAAGTCCTATCTACCTACATTTGCAGATCTCCATCTTCCAGTTAATTTCACTCCCAGAAGTGATATTTGGTCAGCATCAACTACTGAGTCTTTAAAGCCATGGCCAGCAGCAGCAGCAGCAGCATCGAGTGGCAGCAGAATAAGAACATAAGAAATGTCATCTGGGTCAGACCAAAGGTCCACCGAGCCCAGTATCCTTTTCAGCAATGGCCAATCCAAGGCGCAAGTACCTGTCAGGTTTCCAAAAGGTGGAATGCAGTCCAGGGAAGCTCTTTTTGGGCACCTTTGCATCTGCCGTTGTTTATCTCCATCTTCATAACTGTCATCTCTCCCAGCTTCTGCAGCAGCCCTCAAGAATGAGATGCAGCCCATTCTACTACTGCTACTAACCATTTATAAAGCTCTACAAGGCGTACATAGTGCAGTACAAACATAGATAGAGACAGTCCCTGCTTGTGAGAGCTTACAATCTAATTAAGACAGACAAGACAAAGGATAAGAATAAGGGGAAAAGAAGGGTAAGGAGACACAAGGAAAAAAGGGGGTCAGGATCCAAAAGTAGCTTCAAAGAGGCGAGCCTTTAACATGGACTTGAAAAGGGACAGAGATGAAACTTGATGTACAGCTCAGGGAGTTTTCTCCAAGCATAAGGAGCAGCAAGGTGAAAAGATCAAAGTCTGGGGTTGGCAGTGGAAGAAAATGGCAAAGAGAGAAGCAATCCAACTATAGCAAAAACCCGCTAAACACCTTACAAGGTACAAATTCTCACAACACACTAATACCAAATAATCTTATAATATATATAACCAGGCAAAAAAATGACCTCAGATGTCACAACTCCACATTTAGTGATAAATCACTATATGGTGTTGGTAGACGCTTACATCACCGGTCAAAGCCTCCCTACCATCCTAACAAATTTTTTAATTCAATTCACAATAAATATAGTACACCATAATTACCACTGGGAAAACATCTCTAGAATACCAACCAAACTAGAAATTTACCTAAAAAACAAACATATACATTCTCACTTAATTTTACTATTCAATACCACATACATACAACCACTTTCACACTGGAAAACAGCGTCATATATCATATAATTGCAAGGCTAAACGTAGCCTAATACGGTCCAAGAGCGATACCTAAAAGCAAAATGAAAATCACTGCAGAATCTAAAAGCATTGCAACAAGCAATAAATGCAAATAACTTAGCTTATAATGACGAATTTTCATCCAGCAAAGTTTCAGCTCTTCAACACACGCTGTTAACCAATTCCAGTACCAACCGAAGAACCGGAGAGAGAGATATACAACTTAAAGCTCAAAAGTTGACCAAAGCTCTACAAAAGCTTTTGTTTCGCCATAACCAGGCTTCTTCAGGAGCAACGTCATACAGCAAATCTCTCTTCAGCAATGGCTTCTCACCGGCTTCAACTGATCCACCTCGGCGTGTGACGTACTTAATCACACAACCAGCCAATCCGATAACTACTAACCTATAACGTCATCTTAAAACCACAGCTACACTACAATAATAGAAAACAATATTGGAGCAGCACAGTGTCAACACAGCATTCTAAACATCCCCAACTAACAGTACCAAAAATCTTCAATCAAAAAATATATAAAGATGTCAATTAAAAAAATAATGACCATTCAAGACGGTCATTCAAACCTCCGGGCTGTACAGTACGTAAATTAAAAATCCATCTTTGTTCTTTTTGCAAAAGCAATTTCTTCCGATCACCCCTCCGTATATCAGGGGGTACCCACTCTAGAACTGTACAACGAAGATCTTCAAAAGCATGACCTAAGTCAATGCAATGTTGTATCAATGGAGTATCAATCCGAGCTTTTTTAAGGCTATATTTATGTTCAGCTAGCCTAGTTCTTAAAGGCCTAGTAGTTTTTTCCAATGTAAAGCAACTGACATCTACACCAAATGCCATACACTACATAAGCAGTATTACATGTAGTCACCACAGACAAAGGTTTTACTTGGTGATTATATTTCGTGCAAATAGAGGCACTCATAATAGCACAATAAGAACAATGTTGGCAAGCTAAATGACCTTGCACAGGCAATGGTGAGTCAGGTACACGTCGGATAACCGCTGGACATAAACGATCTTTAAAATTTTTACCTCGACTATAAGTGATGGAGGTGATGGGCTGGACACAGCATGAAAGAAAGTATTCAGGGTGCCAAATGAGATGGGATGAAGGAATGAGAGCAAGACGAGAGAAGGGGACAGAACACAAGATGGGTTGATTGGAGGTGGTATGTGAGTGACAGCCGAGGAAGTATGTGCTGGGAAAAGGGTGATGAAGAGCAGGAGTTAGGTAGGGGGACATAACCAGAGATTTAACCCAAAAATGGAAGCACAGCCTTCTCCAGGATCAGAGGACCAACATGTTTGTGAGCGGTACCAATCAGATGAAATCAGTGTGAGTATTGCAAGCTGGTATATATTCACAGGCCTTGCGTCCTGCACAGTTCTTCTTAATAATAGAAAGTCCTTGTACGTTCTAAGAGTGCACACGGATCCAGTTTTTGCATTAATTCTATGTCTGATTGCTACACTGACCACCACCTCCCTACACTGCAATAAAATATTTGTCATTTATTTATTTTTATTTATTTATTTGCCTTTCTATACCACCCCTTCCAAAGATCAAGGGCGGTTTACATAGAACATAACACAATTACATCCAAGTTTGTATATAATTAAGTTTGTATATAGTTAACCCAGTTATCCAAGTTTGTACTCCTGTTCAATGTAAAACCTGACAGTTTGTCGTTATGGTCGTTTTGTTATGATGTAAACCGCGCTGATTCTAAATAGCGCGGTATATAAGAAACTGTAATAAATAAATAAAATAAAATAAAATAAAATAACATAGAACTCACTTTAAACACCTTAACAGCTGTTTAGCAAAGAGCTAGATACCATATTATAAACAACTTATTTACAGAATTGTTTGGAATATTCTTGCTATTCCATTATCAAAGGGTGTAAATATATGGTTGATGACCTAGTAGGTAAGTCGAGGTAGTGTAGGGTGCCAGGAGACAGTGGAATAGGTAATATCTATGTCTGTTGTGTATGAGGGTCAGATAGGTTTCCATAAAATTCTAGTAACAGGAATGTTTTGAGCTCTTTGCGGAACAATTGGACATCTTTTATGGCTCTCGTGCCCATGACCAAATAGAAAAGGTGAACAGGAAGGCTGGCAGTGAGGGAGACTTTTGGGTATACCCCAGGATGCAAAATATGTTAATCCAGACATAACCCTTTCTCTCTCCCTCCCCTTGTCCTCCCTACAACTGAGATTCTGGCAGTAAAAGGAACAGGATGATGAAGATCTAGAAGTCTGAGTGGAGGAAGGAGAGCATCTGGGTTGCTGTGGAGGGGGAGAAGAATGAAGATCCAGGATCACAGAGAGGAGGAGAGTAGGAGCAAGGCTGGCCCTACCACTAGATGAACTAGGTGATCACCTAGGGTGCCACTGCCGCCTCTCTCCAGGGCCTCCAACGGCAGCAATAGACCTCAATCCGGAACGCAGCATTTACTAACACTCCAGTGCTGCATCACAATGTCCTTCTTTTTGAAATGTGCCGTTTCCGCCCCTCTCAGAAATCGGAAGTGGGGAGGCCATGGGAGGTGGCAGGATGGAGGGCCTGCCTAGGGTGCTTCCAATCCTTGTGCCATCCCTTAGTGGGGGGAAGAAGAAGGGGACCTAAAGAAAAGGGAGAGAACCCGGGAGGAGTTGAAGGAGAGGACCAGCAATAAAGATGGGAGGGGGGGGGGGTGAGATCCTACTCTTAACTGCCCATCTCCCCCCCTAAGGCAAGTCCAAATCAAACACCAGCCCTGGAGATCAACAATACAGATGGCATTTTCTGTCCACTTTCCTACTAATCTGTTAAAGTGCAAATATTTAAATTCTGGTGAGATGAGGTCACAGGTGCTTCTAATCAAAGACTTAGGGGCCCTTTTACTAAATCCCTCTAAGGCTGTGCACTAAACACATGTTTTTAACACACGGTAAATAGAAAGCCTCTGTGTTAACTGTGGGGGCATGATCTGCATGTTTCCAGCAGTTAACGTGTGACTGCGTATGTTAATATTTGGCGTAATTAATGCAGATACACTTAATGATACCCACAGAGATATCATTAGATGCACCCACACTAATTGCCACTTTACCGGTGACCCTGCACTAATGTGCTTTCCACACCCACCCTCAACCCCTAACCCGCCCATTTTCCACATTAAGGCACAAGTGCTAATTAATGTGCTTTTTGGCAGCCAGTAGCTGGCATGCCCTTGCACACTCACTGCGGTCAGTTACCACACACTAGAACGTGCATTAACCAGTTAGCAGTGCTTACTAAAAGGGCCCCTTAGTCATGTCATCTCAAGGAATTTTACATAGCAATATTGATTGAAAAATGAAAAGTTCTTTCCTATACTTGTTCATTGCCCAGATGCCCATAAGCTTTTCCTTGATTGTTTATTTAAACTTTTTTTTATACCAAAGTAGTTTACATAGAATCAATAAGCTTAACAGGGCATTGAAATGCAGACTGTTGTACAGAGAACCAATAACATACCAATAACAATAACTATATGTACATGGTAACTTAATAATAATACAATCAACAAATGTATATTTGGGAACTGTGCTATGCTTGGCCTGCAAGGCATCCAGAGAGGAAGGGGCAGCGTCTAGAGTAGAGGACTGTCTGGGTAGGGTTAGGCAAATAGAGCATTTAGGACTGACGTTGCATTGAAATGATCTTGGAAGAGGTATATTTTCAGTTTCTTCCGGAAATCACTCAGGTCGAAACATTCTCTAAGGGCTGGAGGTAGGAGCAAATAGGGTGAATGCACGGTTACGGGTGACCTGCTTGCTTCTGACTTTCTGAGCCAGGACTGAAAGGAGGTTGAGGGTGCTATGGTGTCGCAATTTATCATTGTGGGTTTTGTAATTAAGGTTTGGAGACAGCTTTCTGATTCCCTGTGTAGGACTTTAAATATTGTGATTAGAACCTTGTATCTAATTCTTGATGAGATGGGGAGCTAGTATATTGCATTAGTATGGGAGTGATGTGACACTTCTGAGGGGCACCATAGATTAATCGTGCTGTGATGTTCTGGGCTATTTGTAAAGGCTGAAGGGTGTGTTTAAGGAGATCTTGGTATATGATGTTGCAATAGTCCAGGATAGGGGTGATCAAAGCCTGGCACACAGTTCGGAATAGATCTGCCATTAATAGAGGGGAAAGATTCTTCAGGGTTCTTAATTTGTGATAGATGGAGGTGGTTGATTTCTTAATAATAATTTCTTAATTATGCTGAAGACACCTTAAGATGCCAAAATTTACACTCAGATCTAAATTAGCAATTGACTGTGTTTCTGAAATCTGATAGTAGTTTTGCTTGGAATAGATGTTTAGCAGCCAACCTTCTCTTTTCTAGTTAGGAAATAAATTGAAAAAACGTAAAAGGACCTATTTTTGTCACCTGTAGAATCCTTTGCCCATGTTATACTATATTTTACTTTCTTAGTATCTACTGTACTATGGTATTAAGAAAAGAATATCTAGTCTACAATGCAACCAGTAGATTTCCAGATATAGAGTTTTATCTGTGCATCTTTAGACAATTATGGATTAAAGACATGTGCAGGATCGGGCTGCCATATGTAGGGCTAATAATAGGACATTACTGCTCATCACATTATATCAAGAACATGGACAGCTTTACATGGGGAGGCGGTACAGAAATGTTTTAAATAGAAAATACTTTCCAAACCTAGAGACAAAATGGAACCTGTTATTTATCCAGGCTTAATCATGACATTTTAAAATAGTTTCTCTTTTGCAATTCATGTATCTAGTCATTTAGCACTTTTGCTGCATAACGTTTGCCAATTCGAATCAGCACAAAATTCACTGACGTTTAACAAAACCGATCCATGCAGACAGTCTCTGAACAAAGCTTAAGCTGGGTGCAAGTAGAAAGAGGCAAACTGTAAAGAGCTCTGAAAATAAAAATGGAAGGTACAAAGAAGTGAATTTTATAACAGGGTGACTATAAATATTTTCCAAACTGTACCTGATTTATTAAGGCCACTAAATCTTCAAAGCCTTACTAAAGAAGTGTAGAATACCGATGTAATCACAATAGCCAATTACACTCTTCTCCCAAACAGTAATAATGGAGCTTCCCAGCCAAACCTTTCCATCTTGAAGTACAATAGTCTCTCTTTTGCAATTTATGAATCTAGCAGTGACATAAGCAGTATTGTAAGCTGGAAAGATTTTGCTGGCAAGCTCCGTGTTGAAAAGACCCTGTGACGCAGTAGAAGTTGTTGATAAAACTCGAGTCTGATAAAAAGAGCAGTTGATATTGAAAGAGTTAAGTATTTAATTGCTTTTATTGTGCTGCACATAAGTAATTTTGAAAAATAAAAAAATAGCTTTAAAAAATACACTTAGTGGTGCATTGAATAGATATCCAGGATCAATGAATTAAAAGGCTCAGCAGTGAAAAGCACAATCTGCTTTTACCCACAAATGAGGTCCTTGTTAATAGTTATTATTCCAGTTTGGAAGAAGAGTGTAATAGGATATTGTGATTACTTGTTTTATAAAGGCAACATGTGCCTATGTGCCTTTATAAACCAGAAAAAGAGTTGGACCTCACATGTAGCCCAATCCACATTCAATTTTGTCTTAAGAAAAAATTGTTGGACTCCTTAATTCTGAACATGCAAATATATTATCATGATCATAATCCAAGTCCTTTTTAATTTCATTTTAGAGAAACTTTCATGCATATAAAAATAGTTAACTCTGTAACTTTTATATGCATGAACTTCTCTCTAAAATTAAATTAAAAAGGACTTGGATTATGATCATGATAATATATTTTAAATGTTTCAGATTTAAGGAGTCCAACAAAACAATTTTGATGGGATAAAACTGAATGTGGATTAGGCTGTATTGTGAGATCCAACTCTTTCTGGTTTGTATGATCTGGTTGCACCATGTTTTGCACTTTGCATATTATATTCTATGGGTCTTTAAAAAAAACAGACTCCCAGAACTATCCCCCATAGGGCACAAGTACTCCTATAACAGCTTATACAGTACATACTTGGAATACTGTGTTCAGTTTTGGAGACCGTATCTTGCAAAGGATGTAAAAAGACTGAAAACTGTTCAGAGGAAGGCGACCAAAATGATTTGGAGCCTGCGTCAGAAGCCTTATGAGAAGAAACTTGAAGACCTAAACATGTACACTCTGGAGGAGAGGAGGGATAGGGGAGATATGATTCAGACCTTTAAATACTTAAAGAGAAATAATGAACAAACAAACCTCTTCCAAAGACGGGGAAGCTGTAAAACTAGAGGGCATAATATGAATCTGCAAGGGGGTACATTGAAAGGCAATGACAGGAAATACTTTTTTCACTGAAAGGGTGATGGATGCTTGGAATACCCTCCCGATGGAAGTGGTGGGGGGCAAATACAGTGACAGAATTTAAAATGGCATGGGGCAGACAGAGTGGATCCCTTTACAGCAACAGGATAAAATCGAAATAAACTTAACTATCTAATGGGCAGACTAGATGGACCATACTGGTCTTTATCTGCCGTCATTTACTATGTTACTATGTTGTGCACCTACTTTTATGCCATATTATAATAGCTGCGTTCCACGTGTATAAGATAGCGTGGGATGAGGCCCCTAATTATTTTAACAAATATGTGGACCTTTGACAAGGTCCCTCGTGAGAGACACTTGGCAAAATTAAAAAGTCATGGGATAGGAGGCAGTGTAGTATCAGGAACTGGTTGACCCTGGGAGTACCGATGTGGTCAAAAGTTACCCCATTGCAAGTTTCACAACGCATATCTCGGAAACTAGTTGTTCAAGAATGCAATCTTTTTATGACTTTTCACATGTCAATATTCTCTTTATATTGCGCCATGAGAGGAATAATTTTCATCCGCTAGGTGACGCTAGTGATGAATTGCAGCACAGAGTACCAGTGGGTCATTTTTGACCCCAGTTGCTTACGTCCGGTTTGGATCGTGATACAATTTACATTTTTGTTAATTTTTTGATCTGACACAGGTATTTATCACTAATTATATATCATTTATTTTTTGTACTCTTATTTTATGAAAATTATACATTTTCTGTAATTGATATCATACGTTCTCTCATTATTTCCGATGAAATCTAAAGGCTTTCAGCTCGTTCATCACGATTATTGTACACCTATAGTAAAACTGCTTTGTGTTTTATTCAACTTTATCTTTGTTTATTTATTTTAGGTTATTGTTTATGATGTCAAAATGAAAGTATTCAGCTGCCCAAGTAAGAGAAATATTGCAACGAGGTGCTGACAGTGACGGCTCTGAGTCGTCTGATGATGCAGCATATTCAGCAAGCGAAGAAGCATATCACCCAAGTTCGGGCGATAAATCTGATGACAGTCATGATTCAGATGGCGACAGCAGTTGATCGCCAAGTGAATGTGAGACTGATGTTTATTTATTTATTTATTTACTGCACACTTATATACCGCTACTTCCAGCGATCAGCAGCGGTTTGATTCATGTTGAGCCGGTAACATCGCCTGCAGCAAAGAGTCAAGTTACAGGTCAAGGCAAAGGTCGAGGCTGTGATGGACGGGGAAGAAGGCAGGAGTCCTCGGTGTCAGTATCATCTGTGAGGAATCTTAGTTGTGGTAGTAGAGGAGCTAAGAGGTCATCAACTATAAGCACAAATGTTGCCATTGAAGCCTATGTATCTAAGGATGCCATTGAAGCCTATGGAACAGGGAGACCTATAAAGCAAGCTGCTGGAAGATACACCAGAGCTAATGTCATGCCCGTACAACAAAGTCTTACAAGGTATGCTGTACGAAATGTTGATGGCCCTCTCACAGCATTCCACTTGTTCATGAGGAAGAACTTATTGAATGAAATCATGATGTGGACGAGCAAACAAGGAAGACACATTTATGACGACACCTGGAAAGATTTGACAGATGGAGAATTTCAACGTTTTCTTGGACTTCTGATCCTCTCAGGCATGTACAAGTCATGAAATGAATCCATAGTTCAGTTGTGGAACCTTGAAGATGGTCGTTCTGTTTTCGGCAAAAATATGGCCCGTAACCATTTTCAGCAAATTTCTTGTGCTCTCAGATTTGATGATGCAACCAACAGACATGAACAACAAGGCGTGGATAAGCTTGCTCCAATCAGACACGTTTTTGATACCTGGGAAGCAACTCTAAGTGACGCCTTTGTTCCTGGTGAAAATGTTATCGTGGATGAGCAACTGCTTACATTTCGTGGCTGTGTTCCATTCAGACAATATATTCCCAGCAAACCTGGGAAATATGGCATAAAGCTATGGATGTCGTATGACAGTGCAACATCATATGTTCTGCGTCTTCAAGTATATATAGGAAGGGAACTTGGACAAAACAGGGAACAGAATCAGGGTGAAAGGGTTGTGCTGCAACTCACTGAAGGATTGACGCGATCTAGCAGAAATGTTACTGTTGACAATTTCTTCTGCAGTTTATCCCTGTCACGGAAATTGCTAGAAAAACAAATGACACTTTTGGGAACAATTCGAAAGAACAGAAAAGAATTACCTCCAGAATTTGTAACAGCAAAGGGCCAAGAGGTATTCACTTCACTGTTTGCCTTTCGCATTGACGCCACTCTGGTTTCCTATTGCCCGAAGAAAGGAAAAGTGGTTGTTCTTCTGAACAGTTTGCATGATCAAGAAGAAGTAGATAACACACGTCCAGACAAAAAACCACGCATGATCTTGGACTATAATTCTAGTAAAGGTGGAGTAGATACGGCAGATCAAATGTTGCGCACGTATACCACAAAACGAATGACAAGACCCTGGCCAGTGAAATCTTCTACAACATGTTGGACATCAGTGCTTTGAACGCTTTCATTGTTTGGATGTCACTAAATCCAGAATGGCAGTCCAAGTCAAAGCACAGACGTCGTCTATTCCTCTTGGAATTAGGAAAGCAGCTGCTTCAGAGTAATTGCAGCGAGACTTCTTCCAGCATTGAAGAAGCCACTGATGCTGTTTGCAATGTCAGGATCCCAAAGAAAAAGGCAAGGTGTCACTGCTGTTCCAGAGAAAAAGACAAGAAAAGCAACATAGTTTGCACCTCCTGTAAGCGCAATGTTTGCAAAGAACATTCAGAAATTGTCTGTGTCTCATGCAAATGACTGTAGTACATTACTGTGTTCATCAAGTGCATGCAAAAACTGCTTTCATGGCAACTCTTCTTCATGTAATTTTATGATAAAGCATTAAATTTCAAAACATAATTAATTCGGAATAATATTTTGTCTGTTTAGTTTAAAATTTTCATGGTTAACAATTAAAATTTGTCATGGGGTCATTTATGACCCCAACAGTATTCAGTGTGTGCAAAAAACCTTGGTAATTCCAGGGTTAAAATATAGATAACAGAGAGTAGGGCTAAATGGCCAATTTTCTCAAAAGGTTCAGAGAAGAGCCACCAAAATGGTTAAGGGGATGGAAGAATACTCCTATGAAGAAAGGCTAAAAAGGTTAGGGCTCTTTAACCTGGAAAAGAGACGGCTGAGGGGAGATATGATAGAAGTCTATAAATTAATGAACGGAGTGGAACGGGTAAACGTAGATCGATTGTTTACCTTATCAGAATATAGAAAGACTAGGGGACATGCAATGAAGCTACAGGGTAAACTATTTAAGACTAATAAAAGAAAATATTTTTTCACTCAACGTGTAATCAAACTCTGGAATTTGTTACCGGAGCATGTAGTAAAGGCTGTTAGTGTAGCTGGGTTTAAAAAAGGTTTGGACAAGTTCCTGGAGGAAAGATCCATAAACCATTATTGAGAAGGGACCTAGGATATCAATGCTTGAACCAATACAAGCATTGCGGAACCTGTGTCCCTTGGGGAAACTGCTAGGTACATATGACCTAGATTGGCCACTGTTGGAAACAGAATACTGGGCTTGATGGACCTTGGTCTGACCCAGTATGGCATATCTTATGATCTTCTCATTTGAGAAAGATGAATAGTGGAGTACTCCAGAGATCTGTGCTGGACCTGCTGCTTTTTTTAAAAATGTTATAATTATTTGCATTTACATAATATACATTCAAGCATAAACAAGAATGAAAAGAAAATGGTCCCATAAATATAACAAAGGAGATTAAGTTAAGAAGAAACAAAGCAGCCATTATCAAATCAATCCACAAAATATAGTTAAGAAAGGAGGCTCCAAGAAATAATATGATGGTAATAGGGTAACACTAAAGGTGCCCTAAACTACAGGATAAACAAATTATATATAGCAGGCAGACACTTATACGTCAGCCATATGGAACGGCATTGCCACTTCAATCTCTCCCCTCGCTACCGAAAGCTCCAGGAGCTCTCTGGGCTCAAAAAAATAGAAAAAAACTTTATCTTTGTAAGTAATGCAACAACGAGAAGGAAAATCCAACAAAAAAGTCCCACCCAGGAAGAGAATCCTGGGCTTATACCCCAAGAATTCCTTCCTCCTTAACTGGGTGGGCCGGGACAAATCGGCGAAAATGTGAACATGAGAGCCAAAAAAAAGCTCACTGAAGTTTTTGAAATATGAACAAAGTATTAAAGATTTATCAGAATCCAGAGACAGGGTAACAAGTAAGGTGGACCTCTCAGTAACCATCTCTAGAGAGCTTTGAGGAACCCTATATGGTCCCCGGCTCCCAGAGGGTCTATCCAAGGACTAAAGCCCCAGTCGCCAGCGCCCAGAGACAAGTGCTGAGCCCAGGTCAGGGGAGGCAGATCCTCCTGGGGGTTCTTTAAGATCTCCCAAAAGCATCTCCTCCCATCTCCAACAGGAACAAAACAGGAGATTTAGGAAAATTCAATAACCTAAGATTATTTTCAAACTTGATTTTCTAAGTATTCTGTCTTCCTAGATAACAGAGTCTTATCTTTTATCTGGGCTTATCTTTTATCCAAGCTCTTCTTCCAGCCGAGAGTTCTTCCCAGCCTGCTCCACTTGCGCCCTGGAGACCTCTGACAAATTACTTTTAACTTGAAAAATTTCAAAACTCACAGACCCCACCACAGAGGTAAAGGAAGCGTTCAAAGCTGCTAATGCGTCCCACAGCACATCCAATGATATCACAGCAGGTTTCACCAAACCCCATGTTCCCAGTAGATGCATTCCTCCAGGTCTTGCCAACTGCGACTCCACACCAAGAGAAGATAATCCCACTGCTCCAGCATCCTGCTGTGCAGAACCAGGTAACAATGCAGAAGCCGCCGATGTGCCCTCTTCACTTCCCTGTGACGGCATGCACGTCACCAGCAAGCATCACACTTCTGGATCGCGGTGGGAAGGTTCATTACTCAGGGGACAGCCAGATCCCCAATGCGCTTAGGGCCACAGAGAGCTTACTATACAGCCCTGCCGAAAACACCACTCCCGTTCCATCTGCCAAGAAACAGCAAGTATCCAGTCCTCTGACCAGCCAGGATGGAAGACGCCAAGCCCAAGGGTAGGCTGGCTTGTTTACGGCTTTCTCTGACCCATCACAAATGGGTGCAGAAGCAGCAAAGGGCTGCATGAGGCAGGTTACCGTTGAGTTACAGCACCAGAAATCCTTCCTGCGCCATCTTGTAAACCGTGCCATATTTGTAAACCGCGTTTGATCACATGGAAATCGCAGTATAAAAATGTTAAATTAATTAAATAAAATAAATAAAAAAATCTTGCACCCTAACCTGCTGCTTTTTAATATCTTCATAAATGACCTGGAAATGGGAATAATGAGGTGATCAAATTTGCAGATGACACAAAATTATTCAAAGCTGTCAATACACCAGAGGATTGTGAAAAATTGCAAGAGAACTTTGAGAAGTTGGGAAACTGGGCATGCAAAGGGCAGATGAAATTTAATGTGGACAAGTGCAAAGTTATGCACCTAGGAAAGAACAACCCAAACTACCATTACATGATGCAAGTTTCCACATTAGGAACCACCACCCAGGAAAATATGTTGAAACCCAATGCCCAGTGTACAGCGGCAGCCAAGAAAGCAAATAGAATGCCAGGAATCATAAGGAAAGGAATGTAAAATGGAGTGGAGGAGTGGCCTAGTGGTTGGGGCAAGGTACTTCAGGCCAGAAGGTTGGGGGTTCAAATCCCACTAGAGGACAGCAACCTTGGGCCAGAAGGACTGGGGTTTCTAGTCCCACAGGTGCTCCTTGTGGTCTTGGGCAAGCCACTTAACCCTCCATAGCCCATATTCCCTGTAAAATAGTTATCTCCAAGTTATAGTGCCCTGTTCAATGTAATTTTCATTTTTTCTATGTAAACTGCACTGATGCAGAATAGTGTGGTATATAAGAGAATATAAATAAAATAAAACAAAGGATATTATAATTCCTCTGTCATTCCATGGTGTGATTGCACCTTGAATATTGTATGCAGTTTTGGTACCATATTTTAAAAAGGATATAGAAGAATTAGAAAGGGTACCAAGAAAAGCTACCAAAATGACAGAAAGGATAGAAGAATACCCCTATAAGGAAAATTTTAAAAGGTTAGGGCTCTTCAACTTGGAAAAAAGACAGCTGAGGGGAGATATGATAGAGGTCTATAAAATAATGAATGGAGTGGAATGGGTAAACATATATTGGTTGTTTATTCCTTTAAAAAGTAGAAAGACTAGGGGACATGCAATGAAGTTACAATGTAGCCCATTTAAGACTAATCAGAGAAAATATTTTTTCACTCAGCGCGTAATCAAACTCTGGAATTTGTTCTTGGGATATAGCAAAACCTATTACTTTATCTGGGTTTAAAAAAGGTTTGGACAAGTTCCTGGAGGAAAAGTCTATATTTATTTTTATTTATTTTATTTATTTAACTGTATTTATATCCCGCTTTTCACCGGGTCAAAGCGGCGTTACATGCAAGGGTGGGGAAATTAAGTATAAGGGTGGGACCATCACCAGGGAGACAACATTGATGATTTTGATATGAGACGGACTTTGGACATGGACAGGTTAGTGCAGCTTTGGATCAATGGATCATGGTGGGCGAGATCAGAGGTTAGTGCACTTTTTGGTGGGAGTTGTATTGAAGTATTCCTGGAATAAGGTGGTTTTTAGCTGTTTTCTGAAGGATAGTAGATCGGCATTGTTTCTGAGATGGCTCGGTAGAGAGTTCCATAGAGATGGAGCATAAAGTTCAAAGGCTCGATTGCATGTCCGTTGAGAGCATTTAGTTCTTTTGTGAGGGACGGTGAGGGAGTTGTTGGAGGCTTGTCTGGTAGTTTTGCCGTGGGCTGGTTGAGACAGCAGGGTGCGAAGCTGGGTGTTCTGTGTTTGGTGGATGGCTTTGTGGGTGAGTAGGATGGATTTGTATTTAGTTCTTGCTTTCAGTGGAAGTATGTGTAGGTCTTTTAGAATTGGGGTGATGTGGTCGGTTTTCTTTGCTCTCTGGATGATTCTTGCTGTGGTGTTCAATGCTGTTCGGAGGGGGTTGGTCTGTGTGGCTGGAAGGCCATGGTAGAGTACGTTGCAGTAATCCAGATGTGGGAGTGTCATAGCTTGCATTACTGTCCGGAAGTCTTGATGATCGAGAAGTGGTCTGAGACGTTGCACTAATTTCGCTTTGTGGAATATAATTCCAGAGGTTTTAGCAATTTGTTGCTTTAAGGTGAGGGCTTGGTCAATGATAATGCCCAGATATCTTATTTGTGGCTGTATTTGAATGCTTGTGGTTCCTATGTTGAGGTGTGTAGGTGGTGTGAAGTCTGGGTCTTTTGTTACTATGAGGGCTTCAGTTTTCTTTATGTTGATGGATAGGTTATTTTCTTGTAACCAGTTGGAGACCTCAGAGAAGCATGCTGATAGATGTGGGTTTGTTGGGTTTGTGGTCATAATAGGGGCGTAGAGCATGATATCATCAGCATATATGTGGAAGCTGATGTTGTGAGAGCGTATGACTGAGCAGAGTGGTTGGAGGTAAATGTTGAAAAGCATGGCTGACAGAGTGGATCCTTGAGGTACTCCTTGGTATTGCTGGAAGGGGGGCGAGGTCGAGGTGCTGGTACGGATTAGTTGTTGTCTATTTGTTAGGTAGGGTTGAAACCATTTAAGTACGGTGTCTTTGATCCCAATTGTCTGTAGTCTGCGTATGAGGATGTTGTGGGAGATGGTGTCGAAAGCTGCAGATATATCAAGGAAGATCATGGCATATCCAGAGTGTTTTTCTTGTGTTCCTATGATGAGGGTGTTCATCAGTGTAGTCATGAGGGTCTCCACTCCATGTAGTGGGCGGAAGCCGTGTTGTTGTGGGTCCAGTCAGGGCCGGCCCGTCCATTGAGCAAGAATGTTTTTTGCACAGGGCCCCGCGTTTCAGGGGGCCCCGCGCAAAGAACATTCTGCTTTTTTTTTTATTACATTTAAAAACAAAAACCTGGCTCTAGCTGCTGCCGCTGCCGCGTCCGTCGCAGCAGCGGCAGAATGGCGTGTCCCGCGGGGCCCCTTCTCCTCTTCGAGCCCTCTGCAAGGGCTTTCAGATTCGCGAAGGGAGAGTTGTGCTCCCTCGTGTCTCTGTAAAGCCCGCAGGGGCTAATGGGAAATTTCCCATCAGCCCCTTTAGACGCGAGGGGCTGATGGGAAATTTCCCATTAGCCCCTGCGGGCTTTACAGAGACGCGAGGGAGCACTCTCCCTTCGCGAATCTGAAAGCCCTTGCAGAGGGCTCGACGTGGAGAGGGGGCCCCGCGGGACACGCCATTCTGCCGCTGCTGCGACGGACGCGGCAGCAGCTAGAGCCAGGTTTTTGTTTTTAAATTTGCTGGAAGGGAAGGGAAGGGAAGGGAAGGGAAGGGGGGGGGGCTGATGGAGGCTGTCTGGAAATGGGGTGATGGGGGGTTAGGACTGGAAATGTGCAAGGGGGGGGTTAGGACGGGAAATGTGCAAGGGGGGGTTTAGGACTGGAAATGTGCAAGGGGGGGGTTAGGACTGGAAATGAGCAAGGGGGGGGGTTAGGACTGGAAATGGGCTGGGACTGATGGAGGCTAACTTGAAATGGGCTGGGGGGGGGGTTAGGACTGGAAATGGGCTGGAGGGGGGTTAGGACTGGAGATGGGCTGGGGCTGATGGAGGCTGAGTGGAAGTGGGCTGGGGAGGGGTTAGGACTGGAAATGGGCTGGGGGGGGGTTAAGACTGCTAATGGGCTGGGGCTGATGGAGGCTGACTGGAAATGGGCTGGGGGGGTTAAGACTGGTAATGGGCTGGGGGGGTTAAGACTGGTAATGGGCTGGGGGTTGATGGAGGCTGACTGGAAATGGGGTGATGGGGGGTTAGGACTGGAAATGGGCTGGGGGGGGTTAAGACTGGTAATGGGCTGTGGGCTGATGGGGGCTGTCTGGAAATAGGGTGATGGGGGTTAGGATTGCTAATGGGCTATGGGGGGGTTAGGACTGCTAATGGGCTATGGGGGCGCTAGGACAGGAAAAGGGCTGATGGGGAGGGGTTAGGACTTGAGGTGGGCTGATGTGGTTAGGACTAGTAATGGGCTGTGGGCTGATGGGGGGGGTTAGGACTGGCAATGGGCTATGGGGGGCTAGGACTGGGAATGGGCTATGGGGGGCTGACTGGAAATGGGCTGATGGGGTTAAGACTGGAAGTGGGCTGATGGGGGGTTAGGACTGGTAATGGGTTATAGGGGGGGCTTAAACTGAAAATGGGTTGATGGGGGGCTAGGACTGGTAATGGGTTGGGGGATTGCTATGACTGGAAATGGACTGAGTGGACGGGGAGGCTTGAACTGCAAATAGCTGATGGGGAGGGAGCTTGGAATGGAAATGGGCTGTGAGGGAAGGGAGCTAGAACTGAAAATGGGCTGATGGAGCAGCTAGGATAGGACTGGAAATGGGCTGTTGGGGGGAGCTAAGATTGGAAATGGGCTGTGGTGGGGGCTTGAATTGAAATGGACTCATGGAGGGGCTAGAACTGGAAGTAGGCTCATGGGGGGGCTTGGACTGGAATTGGGCTGAGTGGAGGGACTAGGATTTGACATGGGCTGAGGGTGGGGCTAGGAAATGACTAGAAATGGGCTGATGGGGGCCTAGGATTGGAAATGAGCTGATGAAGGGACTCAGACTGAAAATGGATGGGGGAGCTAGGACTGGAAATGGGTTGATGGGGGGCTAGGACTGGAAATGGGCTGATGCAGGGACTAGAAGGGAATGGATGCTGGGTGAGACTGGAACTAGAAGGGAGCTGATGTTGGGGGAGGATTAGAATGGGATGGGGCTGGGAGAGTAAAATGGAGAGGGGAAAAATATTTTGTGTGGGAGGGATGAAAAATCTACAATTGGCCGGGTATTGGGAGAGTAAGTGGGGATTGAGGATGGAGGGGTAAAATTTGTGTGGATGAAATAAGAATGAGGAAAGAGCAAAAGGATAAAGATTAGTATGTTAAAGCAGATGTAGAGAGAGAGGATGGAAAGAAAACTAGAAGAGAGAAGAAAGGACAAATGGACAGCAGACGATGGAGAGTTAGCAGAAAACATGAAGAAACCAGAAGAAAGTGGCTGGAGCAATTGCAACTGAAAAAAAATGCACAAAAGGTAGAAATATATCTCTTTATTTTGAATTTATTAACTGGAATATGAAAGTTCTGGGAAATGTGCATCATTAACGTCTGCGCTTTGTTTGGTACAAGAGGAAATTGATTTATAGTTTTATTTCTACAGTGTTGTTGTACATTCCAAGTTTGGCTTTTGGGGTTCCCAGTTTAAATTATTGCCTTCCTGTTTCTAAATTGCGATTCCTTGTTTGGTGATGGTCTATGTTCTGCATGTGTAACTGAGCTGAGGTATTCTGTTTATGTAATTCCTATTTGACATTGCCACTTGTTCTCTTTCCCCAGTATTCTCTGAAATGTACTGGTTTAATATTTGCAGTGTTTCCTTTTGATAGGTAGGGTATGGTGCTTTGTGAGTCCTGGTAATGCTGTCAGGATACAGCGGGTTTGCTATGGGTTCTAAATGGGCAGCGTTTGTAGTAGTTCCTAATGTGCCTGGCGGTTGGCACTGGATTATAGTAATGTAGAAATCTTTTAGTCTTTCTTTATCCATACACTCATTAAGAGACATGTTTACTAAAAGTTAGTGTATGGTAACATTATGCAAATATTATGCAAATAAGGCCACTTATGCAAATGAGGCCCCGCACCGAGTCTCCGCACATGGCCCCGCACCCCCCTTGGGCCGCCCCTGGGTCCAGTATGTTGTTGATGTCCAGGTGTTCTTGAAGTTGCTGCTGGACGATCTTCTCGATTATCTTGGCGGTGAAAGGTATAAACCATTATTAAAGAGGACCAGGGAAATCTACTTCTTACCCCGGGATATGAGGTGTAATCAAAACGTATCTAGCCTTGTTGTGTAGCTATATAACAATATGTTGAACCATGATGCTATTAAGCATGCAGTGACCTTGTTATGTGCTTTGCATGTGCAGAGTGTAGCATGGCTGCAACACACCTGTACTTTTTTTTAATCGTGTGATGGTTGGTATTGTGTAAAAGAAGTTTGTCAGATTTACGATGAGTGAAAAAAATTGCATTAAACTTTGCCAGAAACTTAGAGATTCATGCAAAGAGGCTTATGACAAGTTACAGCAAGTGAATCGATGAATGCAGAAGTCGTGCTGGAGTTTGACTGGTACAAATGTTTCCAGGATGGCCGCCAAAGTGTTGATAGTGGCAAATGTTCTGGAAGGCCATCCACGAGCAGGAATGAAGACAAAGTTGAAGCAGTGCATGCCTCAATATACTCAAATCATTGATTGATTATCAGGGAGCTTGCTGAGGACATGGACATCAGTTTCGGGGCAGTACAGTCCAGTTTTACTGTCTATTTGGGGATGAGACATGTGTCTGCAAAATTCGTGCCAAAACTCCTGTCCCCTGACCAAAAAGAAGATTGGCTGTCTCCAGCCAGCGAGTTGTTGGAATGCATTGAAAATGACTCAGATTTCATCAAAAAGATTATTACTGATGATGAATCATGGATTTATGGTTATTTCCCGGAAGCTAAGGCTCAATCCTCACAATGGAAGACTCAAAACTCTCCCAAACCCAAGAAAGCCCGTCAGGTGAGGAGCAATGTCAAGGTCATGCTCACAGTTTTCTTACTAGGGTATTATTCATCATGGGTATGCTCCAGAAGGCCAAACCATCAATAAGGAGTACTATGTCCAACTCGTTTGAGAGATGCAGTTTGTCGTAAGAGGCCAGAGTTGCACAGGAATGATGCATGGTTGCTTCATCAAGATAACGCCCCAGCCCACGCATCACATCGTGTTCAGCAGTTCTTGGCCAAACACCAAAATGAGCAAGTCCGTCAGCTTCCAAACTCACCTGACCTCGCATCCTGTAACTTTTTCTTGTTTCCAAAACTGAAATTACCACTGAAAGAAAGGAGATTCAGCGACTCAGAGACCATTAAGCAAAATTTGAAATAGCAGCTTCACAGCATAACAAAAGAGGCATTTCAAAATTGTTTCCAGCAGTGGCAGGAACGCTGGAGGAAGTGTGTTTTATCGGAAGGGGACTACTTTGAAGGAGACTGAGCAGAATAACTTTCAGTGTTATACTTCTTGTGTTATTGTACAAGTCTTGATACGTTTTGATCGCACCTCATAAGCAATATAGAATCTTTGTACCATTTTGGGAATCTGACAGGTACTTTTGACCTCGATTAGCTGCTGTTAGAAACAGGATACTGAGCTTGACCGACCCCTTGGTCTGACTCAGTATGGTATATTTTATGTTCTTACGTTCAGGAAACTATTAAAAACATTTTTTCTGCATGGGGTCAGTGAATTATAATTTAATTAAGAGGATGGATATGAAATGCAATAGTTACATAGAAACATGACAGCAGAAAAAGACCACATGGACTTTCGGAAGATACTTAAAATTACACTCTATTTAGAATACTTCGACGATGTGACTTGACCCGACCTCAGGACACAATTTATCTGCTTCATAGTTGCTCCCGCCCATCCCCACCCCGATATCTCCAACCTCTGCCCACCCCACCTCCTGACCTGCTAACCCACCTAGCCCTTTAGTTGATTCAACACTCCCTCTTGTATATAGCTCACTCGCATATAGCACACGTTTTTGTACATAGTTATACTTGAACTTTCCCTACTTTACCACCTTGTATAGAACCTCATTGCTATATCCTATTGCATGCTCCCTTCCTTGTTCTATGTAACATGTTTGGTTTAATTGTAAACCACTTTGATTTAACGATAAAGCAGTATAGATATCCCTTTTAAATAAAATAAATAAATAAAATAAAATCTAGCCTGCCCTTCTATATCAACCACTACAATAGTCCCCTTTTTTCCTTTAGAGATCCTCTATGTTTGTCCCATGCTTTTTTGAATTCAGATACGGTCTTCATCTCTCCCACCTCAACTGGGAGATTATTCCATGCATCTACCACTCTTTCTGTAAAGAAACATTTCTGCATATTACTCTTGAGTCTATTCCCTTTCACCCTCATCCTATGTCCCCTCATAGCAGAGCTTACTTTCAATCGAAAGAGGCTCTCCTCCTGTGCATTTATGCCACGGAGGTAATTAAACGCCTCAGTCATATCACCTCTATCCAGCCTTTCCTCTAAAGTATACATATTAAGATCCTTAAGTCTGTCCTCATATACTTTATAACAAAGACCATTAACCATTTTAGTAGCCATCCTCTGCATCAACTCCAGCCTGTTTATATCCTTCTGAAGGTGCAGTCTCCAGAATTGCACACCATACTCCAAATGAGGTCGCACCAAAGACTTATACAGAGGCACTATCACCTCCTTTTCTTCTTCTGGCCATTCCTCTCCCTATGCACCCAAACATCCTTCTAGCTTTTGCTATCGCCTTTTCTACCTATTTTGCTACTTTAAGATCATCAGACACAATCGTGCCTAGGCCCCGCTTTTCTTTTGTGGGGACAGAAGTACTTCACTGCCTATACTGCATCACTCCGTTTGATTGCTGCAGCCCAAATGCATGACTTTTCATTTTTTAACATTAAATCTCAGCTGCCAAATTCTAGACCATTCGTCAAGCTTAGCTAGATCCCTTCTCATGTTATCTACACATTCCTGGGTGTCTACTATATTGCCGATTTTGGTATCATCCTCAAAGAGGCAAAACTTACCCGACAGCCCTTCCACAATATCACTAACAAAGATGTTAAAAAGAAACAGACCAAGGATAGATCCCTGAGACACACCACTGGTAACCTCCTTCTTCTCAGAGTGAGCTCCATTTACCTGTACCCTTTGTCACCTCCCACCCAAGCAGTAACTTTAGGGTCTATTCCTAGGGTGCTCAGTTTGTTTATAAGTCGCCTGTGCGGAATGGTGTCAAAGGTTAGTCGAATGTTGCATTAGTTAATTTTCTATTATTTGAGACTGTTATTATTCTTACTTGCCTTCTATGTAATCCACCTCGGATCGTGTGTTTGAATAGAAGCAGGCTATAAAAGCTGTTTTCTCATTAGGGACTGTCTAGGGCAGGGGTCCTCAAACTTTTTAAACAGGGGGCCAGTTCACTGTCCCTCAGACCGTTGGAGGGCCGGACTATAGTTTAAAAAAAAACTATGAACAAATTCCTATGCACACTGCACATATCTTATTTTGAAGTAAAAAAACAAAACGGGAACAAATACAATATTTAAAATGAAGAACAAGTAAAGTTAAATCAACAAACTTACCAGTATTTCAATGGGAACTATGGGCCTGCTTTTGGCTAACGAGATGGTCAATGTCCAGTTCCATATTTGTCACTGCTAGTCGTAACAAGTGATGCAAGTGTGCATCAGTTAGTCTAGATCTGGTTGGAGATTTCAGATGTTTCATTCTGGAAAAAGTCTGTTCACAGACATAAGTGCTGCCAAAGATGGTTGCCATTTTGAGTGCATGGTTCCTCAGATTAGGATATGTCTCAGAGGGGAGAGATGCATAGAAATTAGGAAGGCTGCTTGACTTGAATGCGTCTTTCAGAGAGTCACAATTCTGCAGTTCAGCCAGTTCCATTTGGTAAATTGTATCCACATTTTCAATGTCAATAGAAAATGGGTTACGGAAAAGCTGTATGTCCTGTTCATGGTGATGAAGCTCTTTAAATCTAAATTGGAACTCCTTTTGCAACTTTTCCAGTGAATCCACACATGTTTTGTTTGGGAATGCAACCAATGGTTTTTCCGCTAACAGATTTTGAGTTGTGGGGAGATGGCAGAAATTTTCCTCCTTCACTTGTTTGATGAGGAGGCCTAATTTTACGTCAAATGCTTTCACATGTGATTGCATATCCTTGAAGTTGCACATTGAAACTGTTGAGTAGCTCTGCTACATCTGTCAGAAAGGCAAGGTGCCATTTCCATTCTGCATCATTGAGCTCTGGTACTTCTTTGTTTTTTGAAAGCAGAAAAGCTGTAATCTGTGGAAGTAAGTCATAGAAATGTTTCAAAACTCTCCCTCGACTCAGCCAACGGACTTCTGTGTGGTACGGAACATCTTCATAGGCAACATTTAGCTCAGACAGAAATTCCTGAAATTGTCTGTGGTTTAGTGCATTAGCTCTAATGAAGTTAACACAAGATACCACAATTTTCATAACAGAGTCCCACTGCAGTGATTTACTACACAGCGCTTGTTGGTGGATGAGGCACTGTATGGCTATTGGATGAGAATGGTTATGTTTGTCCATCTCTTGGTTAATGCAAGCAATTACTTCTTTCTTAGACCCCACCATGCTAGGAGCACCATCAGTTGTCACACTGGCTAGTTTAGCCCAGTCCAGCTCCAAACCATTTACAGTTTGGCAAACCTTTTCATAGATATCATCTCCTGTAGTTGTTCCTTTGATGCTTTGCAGTGCAGCAAGCTCTTCTGTGACTTCAAAATAGTCATTCGTCCCACAAATAAAAATTAGAAGTTGTGCAGAATCACGAACATCATTGCTTTCGTCGAGTGCCAAGGAAAAATAGGAAAGTTTTTTTGCGGAGTTTTGCAAATGCTGATGCAAATTATCTCCCATTTCTTCAATCCAAGTTAACCCAACACTGGACATCAGCTTTCCGGCAGGGCCACGTTATAATCTTGCCCTCTTGTTTACAGCTGCCTCTCCAAATCAAACATTAAGCCACGCCACCATTCTTCGACGACTCGAACGAGAAGGTCAAACTTCGCAACAAAATACACTCACTATTTACCGGCTTCCCTCGCACCGCCACTCGTATTCACTGATATCCAAGCCACAAACAAGCAGTCCAACTTTGTTTTGCTTTATAAAAAAGGGCAGCCTTAGGCTCTTCTGACAGTGCGCTTCTTTCTCCCATTAACAGCAAAGTAGACGGTAAAAATATCCAGCACTGTTTGTTGTAATAATCATCCTAAATCAGGAGTGGCAAAACATGCATGTATAAATAAATGCAGGTACAAATGAAAATACATAAAGTACAGAAGTCGAGAAAGCATACATTCTGCGGTATGCTCCAGGAGCGCCCGCTCCGTCCCTCCTTATGCCCTAGATTTGGCCCCAATGACAGGTAGGAGAAGATAGACATAAAGGGCTGTCATTTCCCCTCCCCCATTCTGAGCCTCCCTTACCTAAGGCCACCTCGCAGGCTTTGCGCAGTTGGGAGTGATGTGCCTTCTTCACCTCCTTGTCAGCCAGAATCTTCTCTAGGGCGCGAGTGAGGAACATGTTTTTCGGTTTTTTCCCCTCATACATGGACACAGCGAAGCGGCTCCCAGCTGGGGGAAGGCAATACGGTGTCAGCGGCGAACACCGGCTTTCGTTCGTTCCTTGTCCCTCCACTCCATGGAGCGGGTTCCCGGACCCGGGCCGCTCCCGAATCCGTCCGTCTCCGCTATCTTAGAGCTGCTGTTTGGCAGCCGCTCACGCTCTGCCTGAGGACAGGCAGCGGCAGCAAAAACACCCGGCGGGCCGGATAAATGTCCTCTGTGGGCCGCATGTGGCCCGCAGGCCATAGTTTGAGGACCCCTGGTCTAGGGCCTATGAAATTTTTACAGCATACAAAGGGGAGAAAACATTTAAAAATAAGGAAAATAGATTGCAAAACTGAAATGTAATGCAACTAAAGCTTCAAATTTTAATTTAAAAAATATAATTAAATTTTTTTTGTCATTTCCTAAGAAAGTTTATTTCATTGGCTTCTGTTTTCAGCAAAGTCTTTAATAATTATTATTTAGCTATATTTATATCCTGCTTTTCACCAGGACAAAGTGGTCAATTGGGAGATACATTTAACATGAGGGGATATGACACACATATGTTAATACTTACAGGGAACATGGGCAATGGAGGGTTAAGTGGCTTGCCCAAGACCACAAGGAGTGTCTATAGGACTAGAAATCCTAGTCCCTCTGGCCTGAAATTGCTGTCCCCAGGTGGGACTTGAACCCCTGGCCCTCTGGCCTGAGGTACCTTGTCCTAACCACTAGGCCACTCCTCCCCCAGATTCCACCAGGCCACTCCTCCCCCAGATTCCCCCAGATAATAATGACCTCAGATTCCATATTTTGTAGTGAAAGTGCCTAGGTCCTATGAACACCAAAATCCAGCCCTGGCTTTACATGAGGAAAATGCTTTATAAGATTACTCCCTTGTTACATAGACTGTGATAGCAGATTCCAGCAAAATGTGATGAGTAGAGATCAAAAGCTGAAGGAATGCAAGAGAATTTGGAGAAAGAAATAACGAAAGGAGGATCAGCAAAGGTTGAGATCTAATGACCAAATATGCAGAAGAGTAAGAACATAAATTACACACAGTAATCAATTATTCATACATAGCTACTATCATAGGTCTTCAGGCCTATTTAACAGCAACTTGAGATCCAAATATGTCAAAATACTGAAATATAAAAATAAATATCACAAATCTTTCTCCATCATTAAATTTGGACAAACATCCCAAAGAATAGAAGGGATGGATGAGAATCTATCAATACACATATGGAAGGAAGCAACAGAATTCATTAAACAAGAGAAAAAAACTCTGCCAAGAATCAGATCAGAAGGGAACTGACACCTGGGGATGGTACTTGAAGGGGGATGGACAGAGAAGAGGGTAACTCGAAGGGAGCTGACATGGGGGGGGGGGGCACTGGGACTGGAAGTAAGCTGATACCTGGGATGGTATTTTAACTAGAAGGGGATGGATAGTGGGTAAGGAGGGGGACTGGAAGGAAATGGACACCAGTGGTAGTGCTGGGAATGCAAGAGGGGTTGACATTGGAAGGTACTGGGAGGGGAGGACCGGAAAGAGGGCTGACATCGGGGAGAGTTACTGGAACTGGAAATAGGCTGAAACTGAGGGTGGTACTGGGACTGGAAGGGGGCTGATGCTGAGGCTGACCAAGGATGAATTAGAAAGGAGCTGGAACTGGAAGGGAACTGATGCTGGTATATGCTGGGTCAGGTGGGGAAAAGAGGCAGAAACTAGGGGATTTAAAAGGGAGAGGGGGCAGATATTGTGTGTGTTGGGGGGGGGGGAAGAAACACCACTACTGAGTGTCGACTGACTCAACAGAGTAGAGGCAGGGAGGCCATACTGTTGCAGGCCTGGGACTGTGAACCAGGCAGGCCCAGACAGTTTGCCTCTGCCGCAGCCTACTAGATGGAGGGAAAGAGAGACACACTAGATGGGGGGTGAGAGATAATAGACATAGAGGGGGAGAGAGAGAGAACAAAAGACTGGGGAATAATAGAAGAGGGAAGAAGAACTGGGGAAAGGGAGGACTGAGGTGAAGGTTGAAAAGCGGTAAGTAGATGGCTAAAAAAGGACTGGATAGTAAGAGAAATCTGGGTGGACAGAGAGAGAGAAATAAACGGAATAAAGCTGAAAGAAAAAAATAAATATCCAAGATGGAAGGAAGTGAAGAAAACAAAAGGAGAGACAAGAAATAGCAAATGGACTATAGACCATATAAAAAAAAGCTAAGAGAAGACAGAGGAAAGCAGAAGTCTCAAATCGGGACCAACGTGCTCAGAGAATAAAATGGTCAGACAACAAAGGTAGAAAAAATAATTTTATTTTCAATTTAGTGATTGGACTTTGCGCTATCTTTATATTTTGCACAGTATGGGGAACTGCATCTCTTAATTATCTGGTGTTGCACTGCATGCAGAGTCTGGCTTCTTGGGGTTTCAGTTTAACTTTTGTCCTTATATTTTTATTTTTGTTAGGTTGTAGTCACTTAGGGGGTCATTCTGAGCAACGAATAGCAGGGATGGACGTCCATACCCACTATTCGTGCCCTTTCCCGGCCCCGTCCTCCTTCCCTGCGTATTGTATGGGGAAGGTAGACGGGACGGGAAAGGGGAAGATCGGGGGCAGCATTAGGGCGGGTAGTGGACAGTCTTCGGCCCTGGATGTACAGGGCCAATTTTAATGTCGGCCCTGTACGAAGTTCCCTAGTTGCCGGGGGATGGCGGGCCCGGGGCGCGGAAGGGGTAGAAGGGGCCCAAGAACATTCCCTGCAGCCTGATCTTGGCCTTAGGAGGCCAGATCAGGGGTTGGGCTGAGGGGAAAGCATTGCAGGAGCCAGCGGCCAGGTATTGCAGCTTTACACTGGAGCCGCAGTGCCATGGCAACCGGACACCATGGCGCCATGGCTTCATTGTAAAGCCCAGGATGTCAGGCAAGGCCTGCACATGCAGGTCAGACTGAATCGCGATCCCGGCCTGCATGTACAGGCCTGTTCACAATTCTGATCCCACAGAGCTAGATGTGCCCCACAGGATCAGAATCGCAACTCCCTCTGTGCATCCGGATCCAGCCGGGCGCACAGAGAGCTTGTACGTCTGGGATGGAATCTGGCTCTTATTCTATATTTGGTGAGGATCTGTGTTCTGAGTGTGTGACTGAGGCCAGGTGTTCTGTTAACATGGAGTTTGTACATAGGAATCTATACTGTAGTAATTTGACTTGTTCAGCTTTTCAAATAGGTGAATGGATTTTCTAGGGCCCGTTGCAATATTTATAAAAAATACAATATGTGCCTTTGAGTCAATGCTGACTCCTGGTGACCCAGAAGCTCCTGGGTTTTCTTGGTAGTGTGACCAGAAGTAGATTGCCAGGCCTTTCTTCTGAGGCATTGGAGAGTTAAGTGGCTTGCCCAAGGCCACAAGGAGTGCTAGTGGGAATTGAACCCTGGTTGCTTGGTTACCAAGCCAGTGTTCTAACCACTAGGCTACTCCTCCATTCTGCAGTATTTATAGTGCTGCTTTTTTCTGAGTAAGCCCCTTGTTGGATGAGTTTTGGAGGTTTATACTGGTATAGTATGGTATATTTGGCCTTGTAGATCTTCGGTAACTTTTCTAGGGTTTTCTATTAGTTCACAATATGCCTGATACTGGAGAATGTTTATGATGTTGTAGTGAGATGAACAGAATCAGATTTTTTTTGGACTATCATAGCCTGTTTGTATGATGCTAATTATTTACAGCTAAATAGTTATTTTTATTCTGGCTATACATTTGCCCTTTCACTGCAATTTTCTTACAACACTGGATGTGAAGGAGAAATACTAGCATTGTGTGAAAAGAATTCACAAAGGAGTTTTGGGAAAAAGGGGGTGGGATTAGCCAACATTAATAATAATGAGGGAGGAGCACCGATTTATAGGTTGCAGGGGGGCACCAGAAACCCAAGCACCAGCCCTGAGGAGAGGCGACCTAAAGATGAGAGATTGATAATTGCAGCCCAGGATAGTGGATTATTGATGACATGGTTTACAATGAGCATTGAGAAAAATGGTTAAACAGACATATGCAGATTCTACAAGAAAGACCTGGAAACAGTAACTCATCTCATAGCCGGTTGTGAAGTTCTGATGGTAGAAAATTTCTATACAGAAAGGCACAACAAGGTAGCCTGCCTCATCCATTGGGAACTTTGTAAACACTATAACATCACTGTTCTGGAAAAGCATTGGGAGCATGACCGTAAGAGAATTACAGAGAATGAAGTTATGATCACTTGGGACATTCCCATTCTGATAGATAAGATGCGATGAAACCTGACATAGTGGGAAAAGAGAAAAACACCAGAAAAGCATTGAGGTGTCTGTTCCAAACAATTGTTCTTGGTAATACCAAGAAATGTAGTCAGAGACCAAAAAAATTTGGTAGAAAGATTTCCCATTGTATTGGGAACCACAGGTCTGATTAAGAGGAATTTCCAGTTGTACCTTATGAACTCCAGAAGGAAGTTCTCTTTGGCATGATGTGAGTATTATGGCGTTAGCAATAAAATTGAGAGATTGAGATAATATTCCATATACCCTGGCTTAGGAGTGAAGTTCATGACTGTCATGTTATGTCAAAACTAGCCTATTTGGAGAAATTGTCCCATGTAATCAAAGACTATAATTGGGTGCCAAGTGCAAAGTAGTTCAAGTCCTGAGACATGATGTTTCCTCTGGATCTCTCATCCTTTCTCTTTGTAAGTCCTGGGCTGGGCATCTTTGAATTCTTCCATAATAGTTGCAAACAGCAGCAAAAAATACAAATCTCTCACTCTTTTTATTTATTTATTTATTTAGCACACATTTATATACCGCTCTTTCCCAAGTATCAAGTGTGGTTTACAGTGAACAGAGAAAATTCAAGGTACATGGTTAATCATGTCCTTTTTGTACCTTAGGTGAGTACAGCAGTGTTTTGGATAGTTATACCCAAAATCCAGAACTCCTTCATGGTGCATCTCCTAACTGGAGATATAAAATGGGGACATTTGCTCTCTTCCTGAACACAGTAAATTGTGGAAAAATGTCAAAATTGCAAAAGCTCAAAATCCACCCGAACAGGATGTTTGGATGATCAGTCCCTTATATCTAATATCTGGGTCTTTCAATGGTAGAGCTGGGGTACACATTGCAGGTCCCACTCACCTTACTGTGGAAAACATCTCCTAGGGCAGATGGACCCTCTGATGATTCTAAGCTGAGTTCTTAGTATATTCTGCTCCTGGATGTTTTCTCTTTGGCTGCTCTTTCAGTCTGTGACCCCTCTGGGTCTTTTCCACTTCTTCTCCATTACTTCAGCATTTAGCTGTGCTTAAGTCTAGACAGCTTAGGGAAAACAGCACTTTCTGGCAAGTATAACTTAGCTGGGCATAAGGAATGCTGTCTCCCAGGCTGCACCTGAAACCCCCTTGGGCTCCTACAGCCTCTTCTCCTCTCTTGGACTCCTGTGAAGAAAGACATTGGGCCCCTAGTTAAAAGGCCTTTTATTCTTCCCTCAATGAGCAATGAAGGAGACATCCCCTTACCAGTGACTGACAGATGGGCCCAACCTCCATTACTTCACATTGCATGCAGGCCACATTAGGGGCAGGAGCTTCAGAATGTCCGCCATAGAAGGCACATGTGGGTCCTACTGCACCTGTATGATTGGAATAATGGTCAATAAGAGTATAGATTGTTTAGAAGGGCAGGCAGGGAAAAAAAAGGATAGAAATGGAGACTTGTATTCCAATAGTGTATATATTTGCCTTCAGAAAGAAGGAGATAAATCTGTGAAGTGTCACTGCATAAAGATGCAAGGAATAATGAACAAGGGTGATATAGTTTTAGGGTCATTGCAGTGGTTGCCAAACCAAGAATAATATATGGATGAAACTTATTTTGAGCTAATTTCAGAAGTATTGGGGACACATTACCTGGTGATAATGGGGAACTTCAATTATGCAGAGATCATTTGCAAACAAATAGGTCACAAAGTTCTTGGAATGTGTGAGGACAATGTTTTTGGTAGAGACTCTGTTAAGGATTGACATTTTGTAGGCTTGGCTGTCATTACTGGGTTTGGTGGAGAATCTAAAGACAGAAGGTTACCTGGGAGAAAGTGATTATGAAATGAGAGATCGAGATCATAACTCCAAGGAAAAGAAAGAAGGAGGTGGAAAGACTAATAAAATAAACAAAGATGAACTTATAGAATACTGATTTTATCAGATTTAGAGAATTAGTAGGTAAGATCCCAAGTGTATTAAGTATGAGCTGATAAGACATTGAGAAAAGCTGTTTGTTCTTAAATGAGTCATTAGAAAGAGTATAAGAACTAATGTAAATCATAAGACGTGGCATTTTAGAAAGGACGTCCAGGTGAAATCTAGGATGTCCAGAGCAAAACATCCAAAAAACTGCTTGGAGCATTTAAGTGTCAGCCTGATTTTGGAAACATGGACATCCCCAAAATGGACGGCTGCACTGGCGGCCACATAGATGTCCCCACTAGAAAAACTGGCATCAGGGATGTCTATCCTATGCTGAACGTAAGCTATTTTGCATGCGAGGATGTGAATCAGTGTGCTGGACTGAAATCAAGTACTGTATGCTGGTTTCCCTGCTATTTTTGCTATCATCAGTAAAAATACATGAGGTATTAGAGTATCTTCTCTATGCCCTCCCAGTGTCTGGATGGCAGAACGAGAGCCTTTCCAATGGCCTGTTTATGCCCTGGAATAGGTATACACGTGGACACAACGCAAGACGTGTAGAGCACTTCTGAAATCAGGAGAAGATGTCTAAGTCCTTGGGAGTGCCCTGGACACACCTACACCACACCCCCATTCAGCATTGGACATCCTCGTGCCTGGGATCTCCTTAGAAACACTTTCTAAAATGGCTCCTGGGACATCGCCATACTTTGGATGTCTGTAGTCCCGTTTTCAGACATCCAAAGCATGAATAGGGCTTCTAAAATAACCCCCAAGGAGTGCAATGTTCGCTAAGCTGTCTAGCAGAAAAGTGAAAATTGTTCTCAAGAAGCATAGGGATAATTTTAAAAGCCAAATTGACTGAAGCAGAAACTCTCCAGTGACCTGAAGCTTAAGTGTTATGTAAATCATCTAAAAAGTGAGAAATGGGTAAAATTACAAAGGATAAGTGTAAAGACCACCACAAGCTATAAGTACAAAATTGGAAACCAAAGTAGAATATGAGCTAAAATTAGCAAAGGATATAAAGGGGTAACAGGAAACCATGCTATAAATGCTGTAAGACAATAATTTTTAAAGGAATGTCTGCCAGTAAAGAAGCGCTGTATGCACAGAAATTACCTGTTACAAAATTGGCTGTCCAAAGAGCAAATAATCTTGGGTGCATACAGCCTGTACATTTGTAAGCTCACCACTCTTTGAGGAGGTGTTGCCCAGGATGGAGTTCGCAGAGGGATTTTCACTTACATGCACCTTTAGGAAAATTTGAGCAAATGCACGTAATTTAAGCCAGAAAAATTGTATACCAGCGCCCCAAAGGGCAGTGTAAATGTAAGTGCATATTTTCCCTGGAGTCATTTTGAAAGCAGAAGCAGGTGTATCCTTTAGCTTGAAAATCCAGCCACGTTTGCACAGTGAAAAGTACATGCATAGATTTTATTCAAGTGTGGTTATAAAATTACCCCCTAGAAGTGTGAGAAAAATCAAATGAGATGTTAAGCCTGTGCTGAATGGGTAGGCAAAACAGATGACACTGAGAAGACTGAAGTAGTTTCAGTACTTTCTTTTCACTTCAGTCCTTACCTAAAAAGACAATAAAATAACTAAAATGCTCAGCAACAGCAACAGTGGTGAGAGTATACAGACTGAAAAATGGAAAGAACAGTTTCTAGAATATTTTCATTTAAGTAATTCACTAAAATGGAGACAATTTTACAAAGCATTTTCTGCAAGCAAAGTGTGTTTACAAGAGGAACACTTAAAAAATTGGCATCTGAACAGAAACATGACAGCAGATAAAGACCACATGGCCTATCTAGTCTGTCCTTCCATGCCAACTATTATAGTCCCTTTTTTTCCTTTAGAGATCTTTAGTGTTTGTCCCATGCTTTCTTGAATTCAGATACTGTCCTCATCTCTACCATCTCCACTGGGAGACTATGCCACGCATCTACCACTCTTTCCGTAAAGAATTATTTCCACACTGAGTCTATCCCCTTTCATCTTCGTCCTATGCCCCCTCGTTGCAGAGCTTTTCTTCAACTGAAAGAGGTTCTCCTCCTGTGCATTTATACCACAGAGGTATTTAACGTCTCTATCATATCTCCTCTCTGCCGCCTTTCTTCCAAAGTATACATAAGCCTTATGATGAAACCCACTGACTAATTTGGTAGGCACCTTCTGTACAGACTCCTTCCTGTTTATATCTTTTTGAAGGTGTGGTCTCCAGAATTGCACACAGTACTCCCAATGAGGTCACACCAAAGACTTATACAGAGGCACTTTCACTGCCTTCTTCCTGTTGGCGATTCCTATCCCTATGAACTGAAGCATCCTTCTGGCTTTCAGCATTGCCTTTTAGCCACCTTAAGATTAGCAGAAACAACACAGTAGAAAGAATCTTTACATCAAGATTTAAAAGGTTTCAAAACCATTCCCCTCTGATCATGTCCTATCCTTTCCTGGTAAAGTGCAACACAACTCAACAAACCTATCGAAAGCTGACAAAAGTACCTTCATAATTAATTTACAATCCCAAACTGCTCCCTACAAAGCAACATTTGATTCTAAATCAAGTCTCCACCCAGAGGTGGACGTCCACAGCTCTATAAATGTGTGACCCTGCTCGAGGCTGCGAGGCACCAAGGAAATGGTGATTTTCTCTTTTAAAATTCTGCTCTTGTTCTATGTAAGATGAATCATTAGCATCTGCTGTATTTTACACACAAATATTAAAGGGCACCCTTTTATGATGGCATATACTCTTCTAGTAAAGAGCGGCACCACTCAAACCTATAGAACAACTGACAAGTCTTCATAATTAATAAAAAAAAAAGTCCATTCCAAATCAGCATTGGTGGCAGTCTTTAATGTGTAAATCCAAAGCTGATCCCCATGACACAAGATTTGATCAAAATCTCCACCGTGAGGTGGAAGCAAAATGTGCTCCAAAACTGCTACCCACAGTTGCATTAAAACATGATGCTGATCAAAGCAGTGAGCCACCATGGGAACATCAATTTTCCCCTTCAAAATGCTGTTCTTGTGCTCTATGAACATCTGCTGTGCTTCACCAACCTATACTCAGGGGCACGAGCATGTTATGGCATATATTACAGCTGTAATTGTACAATTACTAGAACATTTTAAATCAATGGAACATCGTTGAAGTAACAGCAATAGATTGCCTGTGATTAACTGGGTACAAATTTGATTGCAGAAGCAAGGAAAAAGTCTAACACATTCCTCTGTATTAGAAAATGGTGCAGGAACATATGAGCAAACTAATGTGTCTCAAAGATTATGTCCCTGCTTATAAGGAAAAAAAGAGGAAATTCAAAAATAAAATGCATGTTTCTGCAAAATATGTCAGTACTGTTTAATATGTTGTACTTTAAATATATGTTCAGAAAAAGGAAGAATACATCTAAGACTTGAGGTACTCTGGCTTTGATGGAAGAAAGTGCAACTCCCTATTAATGTAATGGGAATGTTTATATGCTTGCAGGATACAGTCCATGGGATATTCCCTTGCTAAAAAGTGCTGGATCAGAACTTATGCTTGTTTTCTAAATTCCATCTCAGCAGAGTACAATCTTCATAAGCAGGAAATATGACTCGCAGGGAGGCTCCATTTCAAATGTCCTAGATGAGCACTCTGGAAATGTACTAAAGTATAATGATGCCTTGCTTTCTGAAAAATCGAAAACTCAAAATGTGATTTCACTAACTGCATTTGAATATCCAAAACTGAAATTTGAGAAGGATGGGATGTATATGTAAACTGCAAATGTAGATTCAACCCACTGAGCCAAACAAAAAAACAGTGCTAAATCTTCTTTCATGCCTAGCCAAAATCAATAAAACATCATCAATGTAGTGACACAAAAAGAGGACATGCATTAGCTGCAAAAGCGCTGCGGTAGTATCCAAAGTGCCACAGTTGGTGCAGGAGACATTCCCAGCATTTTCTTTGCAGATACTGTGGAGAAAATGCTGGGATCACAGGGTGGCAGCTGGATCACGAGATAGCAATAGCTGGATCCACGATCAGCCCAAACATGCAACTACAACACAATGTCAACACCTGCGGTAGCTGCACAGAATTGAAACGCCCATTCTCTGCTCACATCCGGCCCATTGGGGAAGCCACTGCATGAAATGCAGCTACTGCGGAAAAAGGCCCACGGTAACTGCATTTCTCCCATGTTAGCTGTCTTTGCAGCGAGACGCTCCCACATTAGTGCCGTGAAGACAGCTAACACACTTTAGTAAACACCCCCCTTTGTGTGGAGCGATGATCTAATACTTCTCTGATCACATCCAATGGGGAATATTGGTATAAAGAGCTGTAATGTCTACAGTTACAAGCAGGACATCTGTTCATATCCTGTAACAATTATATAACATGAATGGAATCCCTTAAATAAGTCCAACTCAGTGGGACAAAGGATCTCAAAACTGGTCCACCGACCTCAATAGGAATTCTAAAAGAGAACTCCTAGAGGAAATAATAGGATGACCAGGTGGAGCATGAATGTTCTTGTGGACCTTGGGAAGCATGTATAAAGCTGGAGTGACAAGATGGTGAATCCTTAAAAAAAAATCTCCCTCCTTAACCAAGGTTCATCAGGCCAGTACTGCTCAGCTCATTATTAAGTCAACCTCTTGTTTGTAAGTCATAGTAGGAATATTTTCCATTTGTAAATAAAACACTTGATCAGCCAGCTGGTGATTAGCCTCATTAATATATTGTGTCAAGTTTATAACCATGTTTGAGCCCTCCTCCCTCATCAACTGGCTTGCTAAATATATAATCCCAATTTTTAATTGTTCCAAGGCTTTCCATTCAAACCAGCTCAAGTTGGTATGTTTTCATTCTAACTATAAGCAGTTTGCTGCTGTATTCACAAGTGTCTGAAACACCATAATATATGGATCCATGGTTCTGTAGCTCCTGAAGGCACCCAAGTCAAGGAACACTGAAAACTCATGTCATCAGATGTGATTGACTCTGGTTCATAATGCAGTTGGCTACAAAATCCTTGTCATTGCCAAATTTACCTTATGAGTCTTCATTAGATGGCTCCACAGAAGTAATTAAAAAAAACATATTTATTTAGAGGTCTAGGGTAAACAGCATTGGTTTTATAGATCTGTTCATCACTAACATTTTTTATTTCAGTTGATGTTGTCCCAAAATGTTGCCATTCATCCATTTACTGTAGCTGTTCAAATGTCATTTCCAATTCAGCAGAACATAAAGATGATTTTAATACTGTGAGATCCAAATCTAGCTTCTCATGGAATTGATGGAGCATTTATTTAAAATTCAATTCCATTTCATGACAAACTCTGAATTATCCTGAAACGCATACGATTTTGTATATAAAATAGCCATCTATAGCAACCCTCTTAGTGAGATCAATATTCCAAAATATATTCATCCAAACAAAAATCTTGCATCATGAAATACTCTCTAAATTAATTTATCTATAATTAATTATTGCAACAAATCCTACCTTTTGGGAAATTGACAGGTACTTGCGACCTGGATTGACCACTGCTGGAAACAAGATATGGGACTCGATGGACATTTGGTCTGACCCAATATAACATTTCTTATGTTCTTAAGCTTAATTGAATCATTTATTTATATTACTACATTCAGAATCATGCATTATAATTACTCTGTGAGCACACACTTAAATATTAGTAAATGTTATCAGTTTTATGAGTTTTTAATAATTCATTTTTTGCAGGCCATCGTATAAGGGAGACTACACCAGTCAATTCAAATCAATGAATATGTCTGCACATTTCAATATAACCATGTGTTCATCAAATTTTCATCGCTCTTTTATAGAACCAGTCCATATACTGCCAATCTACAAATGGAAATCTTCAATCTTTTTTAAAAAATAGTCCATAACAACTCCACTAACTTATCTGATCAAGCTATCTAGGAATAAGAGTTCTTTAATTTACAAGTGCTCATCATATAAACATAGCCCATAGCCCAACAGGATTTCTTGTTTCGAGCAAACTGCTCTGCATCAGAGGATATAATCCGTTCATTCTCATGCTCTTCTTTATCCATCATGCTGCAGAATTCTGCAACTCAAAAATTTCAAACAACATGGCATCAGTGTTTATTTAAAGAAAACTTGTGACATAGGCTAACCAGCCACTATTTCTACCAGATTTGGGCTGATATTTTATACAGATAGATAGGCACCTATGTATCTTTATAAAATAGGTTAAACATAGGCACCTATGTGGCTTCACATATAGAAAACCTGTTTTTAAATGATTCTCGTTGTTGTTAAGTGCCGTCGAGTCGGAGTCAACTCATGGCGACCCTCTGGATAGCTATCCTAAATTGTGTCCGGTCTTCAGTCAGGCGGCTCATTGTTGACAGACTGGTACCCGTAGCTGCTGTTATTGTATCGATCCATCTCATTGCTGGCCTTCCTCTTTTGCGTTGACCTTCTATCTTGCCAAGCATGATGTCTTTCTCTAATGATCTCTCTCTCCGCATGATGTGTCCAAAGTATGAAAGTCGAAGTCTTGTCATCTGAGCTTCTAAATAAAGCTTAGGTTTGATCTCCTCTAGTACAGACTGGTTTGTTCTTCGGGCAGTCCATGGTATACACAGTATTCGCCGCCAGCACCATAATTCAAAGGCATCAGTTTTCTTCCTATCTTTTTCACTGTCCAGCTTTCACATCCATATGATGTTATTGAAAATACCATGGCTTGAACAAGTCGAATCTTTGTATGGAAAGAGACATCTCTGCTCTTGAGAATCTTATCTAGGTCTTTCATAGCCATTCTGCCAAGAGCAATGCGTCGTCTGATTTCTTGACTGCTTGTTGTTCTTTATAGATAGTTGATCCAAGTAGGTTAAAGTTATTCACGATTTCAATTTCTTCTCCTTCGACGATGAACCTGTTGATTATGCCAGTTGTCATGATCTTTGTCTTCTTTACATTAAGGTGCAGGTCTATTTTGATACTATGTTCTTTGATTGTGAGAAGCAAATGTTTCAGATCATCTTCTCATTATTAAGAGGTATTCTGGGGGTAGGGAGATAACAGGGGATGGAACACACATATGCAGGGCTGGTGCTAGCCGGTAAGCAGGGGGGTGCTGATATCAGGAGGGTGACATTGCTAGCCATCTGCCCCCACTCTCCATTCAGGATGACCTTTGGAGTTCCAGCTGCCTAGTGGAGAGCCTGCTCATGGGACTCACTGCTCCCACAGGCAGAAAGCTGTGAGTAGCAATCGTAACCTCTCACAACCGTCTGCCTGTGGGAGCAGCATATCCTGTGAGCAGGCTCTCCACTAGGCCGCCAGCACTCTGCAGGTCATCCTGAGTGGGGATGGGCGGTAGCGACAGCAACCTCCTGACATCAGCTCCCGTGGGCAGTATCTGTTTCTCTGGACCATGATCATGGCTTGCACAGCCCATGCCTGTGGGACATGCTGCTCCCACAGGCAGAAGGCTGTGAGAGGTAGTCATCACAGCCCAGAGAAGCAGAGCCTGCCTGCGGGAGCAGCATGTCCCATAGGCAGGGGCTGTGCAAGGCAGACTGTGCCCTACCTCTCTGGCTTGCACAGCCCAAGGTGGGGCATTGGTAAGGGGGGAATGGACATGAGGGGGCATTGGGAGGTAGACATAGATGGGCATAGGGAGTCAGAAGGGAGATGCTGAATGCAGGGGGGGGGGGAATAGGGAGACTGCAGGGATAAGATTGAGGAGGGGGCTAGAAAGATACTAGACATGGGAAGGGGCTTAGGGAGAAGCAAGGAGGGGAGATGGAGTGGTGATATTGGCCAGGGGGTTATAGGGAGACTATGGAAAAATGCTGGACTTGGGGAGGGGGCGACAGAGAGGAAATGTTGGACATGGGATATTAAGGGGAGAGGGAAATGCAGATCATGGGGGTAATAGGGAGAGAGAGGGGGAAGATGGACATGGGGTAAATAGGTTGAGAAAGAAATGGAGAGATGCTGGACATGGAAGTAACAGGGAGGGGATGGTATGGTATGGAGATGGAATAGTGATGGTAGCAGGGGGATAGGAAGGAGGAGGGCAAACATGAAAGGATAGAGGGAGAGAGAGCAGAGGTACTGGATGGAGGCAAAGAGAGAGACAGACACTGGATGGGGGACAGAGAGTGAGCAAAAGACTGGGGAATAATGGACCAGGGAATGTAAAAAAGAGGGGGACCGAGAACTAGATAGTAAGGAGTAGTGAAATCTTTGTGGACAGAGAGAGAGTTAAATACATGGAAAGGAAAAAAAATCAATATCCAAGATTGAAGGAAGTGAAGAAAACAAAAGGAGACTAAGGGGTATGTTTACTAAACCGTCCTAATATTACCGGCGAAAAGTGCAGCGTTAATGTGAGGAATGCCATATAAGGTAGTGGGCGTTCCGGAGGCAAGGTAGCAATGAATCTGTATCACGTGATAGAGGACGCCTTGGCTCATTAACGCGCGTAAAATCCGGGCAGTGGGAGGCTCACACGCACGCAGGCAGAACCGCATAAAAGCGGCGTCCCTACAGGGCGCGCCCGCGCCTTGCGGGCCCGCGCCTGAGGGCCTCGCCAGAGGGCCTCGCCAGAGGGCCCTTTGGCGGTGGCCCTTAGGCGGTGGAGATTAGGCGCAGTTGAAACATCATCCACTCAACCGCAACAAGGCTGCAAGTATCAAGAAGCCTGACTCACATGACCAAAACTCCGATAACGGACAGAAAACGAAAGTGCAACAATCAAACGACTGACGGCTTGAGCTCCCCAGGCCGGGTCTGAGCTCGCCGGTCCCGACCACCACGCTCCACGAGATTCCCATAGCTGGACCAAAATTCGACATCAAGAGCTTTCAACTACAACGATATCACCCAGGTAAACAATTACTGGACTTATCTACCTCCTGATGCAAAAGACCACTGTGCAACCCTGGCCTAACCCCCCCCCCCCCCAAGTAGGAGCCATCATACCTCTGTATATATTATGTGTAAACTCCCCACTGTCACTAGCCCTGTTCTCCTCAAGCCAGCTGTTACATTGTAAACCCCTACCAACTCTAAAGGCTACTACTGTTTATTTAGAGCTAAATGAAACAAAGTATCTCTAACCAGCAAGTTGTTACATTTCAATGCAGTAACCCAATAACCTTCTTGCAATAACCTTAAGACTGTATCGCACAATACTGTATCTGTTTATACTGAATGATAGGTAACGATAGGACTGTATCACACAATACTGTATCTGTTTATACTGAGTGATAAGGAACGTTAGGACTGTATCCCTATTTTGTTAAAATAATAAGAAACGCTGTACCCCAACCCATCTATCCCTGCTAGACTGTTGGTACCCAACAACTATCTTGCCGGCCTACACTAACTCATCTCTAGGCCAGCTGCCTTGACTTCACCCCACACTGCGCCACTCGAATCCAAAATCCAAGTATTTCTGGCAGACATAAAATGGAGCCTGCTCACACCTTCCTGATTTTGTGCATGTGTATACTAACATCTTCATATAGAACCATCCCACACTCACAATACTGCATTCCTCTACTATATACACCAATCTACCTTCTCCACCCCCCCCTCCATTACCCATCCTGCATCAATACAACTTAAATCCTATCACCACCACACAAACACCAAGTAAATTACCCCAACGACACACCCATATCAAAGGGAACAAATCTCAAAAACACCCTAAAACCAAAGCAAAGAACACTATTGGATCTCAAATACAATTCACACGAACCACACACCAAGAACATCACACATGTAACATTATCCTTATTAATGCTAGGTCAATAAGGAATAAAACGCATATTATCCACAACATTCTAACTGACGAACAACCAGATATCCTATGCATAACAGAAACATGGCTCACTGACTCAGACTCTGCAACAATGAACCAAATACAGAAGCCCGGATACCAACTATACAACTGCCCACGCATCAACAGAAGAGGAGGCGGAGTCCTTATAGCAGCCAAAACCAGCCTTCAACTCACAACCACATCTACGGTCACAAATCCAGATCTTGACCTACTTAAAGTCGAGAGCATGGCATTATCCATCTGCCTAATCTATCGACCTCCCTCACCACAGCACGAAACACTAGCCACAGCACTAGAAACCATCACATCCACACAAAGCAAAAAATTCCAGATCATCCTCGGAGATTTGAACCTAGCATCAATTCCTCCGTCCCACACGGACTCCTTCTATGAAGCCATCGACCAATTGGGTTTCCAACAAATAATAAGCAACCCCACACACGATAGAGGAAACATCCTAGATATGATTTTCATACCCAGAAATCCACAACAAAGCAATGAACCACCTATAATAAACATAACTCAAGTACCATGGTCAGACCACCACCAAATCAACTGTAAACTTAAACTACAGTGCCAACCCAAAAACTCAAAGGAGATGAGAATGACCAACCCCATTAGGAAATTCAGCAAACTCAACGAGGAACACCTCATAAGCACCATTGCATCCCACATAAACCTAGAGTCCACAGACCTAGATGAACTAACTAACAGATGGAACACACACATCCAAAATACATCTAACCCAACTCTGAAACACACATCAAACCCACATAAGATCAACTCGGAACCCTGGTACACAGGAACTCTAATAAAATCAAAAAGGGAGCTCCGTAAAATAGAGAGAAAATGGAGACAAACCAAATCCTCCGATCTCAAAACTAAATACATGGCCCATCTCGCAAAATACAAAGACGACGTGAATAATGCAAAAAAATTACATCACACCAACATCCTAAACAAGGCAATCAATCGCCCACGAGAGTTATTTGAACTAGTCAAATCACTAACCAAAACCGACCAAAATGCCAACCTCAACAAATCCATCAAGGTCCAAACACTGGCAAACCACTACGCGACCAAACTGACGGCCCCTGGTCCTCCACCCCCCCACCAACACCGCAAATCAGAAGTGAGAACAACACAATGCAAAACCAGTTATGGGAGCACTTCCACAAAATAGGAACCAAGCAAATCACAGCCATTGTCACAAGCCTGAAAAGCACCACCTGCCCACTAGATCCCTGTCCTGCATCCTGGATCAAGGCAGTGAAACAAAACATAGCACCTCACATAGCACACATAGTTAACCTATCCCTACAACAAGGAATCATGCCCTCAGAACTAAAGAAATCAGTCATTAGACCGATCCTAAAAAACACTACACTCAACGGAGAAGACCCAGCCTCCTACCGTCCCATATCAAGTATCTCATTCCTGGCAAAGATCATAGAAAAAACGGTCCTTCTACAACTCCAAGACCATCTGACTGACAGTGCTCCTCTTGATGACCAGCAATATGGCTTCAGGCAACATCATGGAGTTGAAACCCTGTTACTAGTTCTACTTAACAACCTCCTAAAGGGCCTTGAAAACAAAAAGAAAATGTACATTCTTGTATTCATTGACATCTCAGCTGCCTTTGATACAGTTAATCATGGGACCCTCATAAATAGGATAAAATCAATAGGAATAACAGGAACCCCACTAAAATGGTTCTCATCCTACATCTCAAATCGAACACAACAGGTTCAATTCAACGGAGAAAAAGCAGAATCTTTCTCACAAACACAGGGAATCCCCCAAGGCTCTGCTCTCTCAGCACTTCTGTTTAACATATATATGCAGCCACTATGCAAAATTTTCTCACGGCACGAAATTAATTACCACATCTATGCCGATGATATCATGCTATACACACAACTAGACACTAAAAACCCAGACTACAACCCACTGGAGACATGTATCGGAGAGATGCAAGACTGGTTACAACAAAGTAGTATGTCAATTAATCACAAAAAACCCGAAGTAATGTATATCTCCAAAGAACCGAATTTTGACCCTCCCACATCAATAACACTATGTAACAACACTTACCAAACAAAAAAAGAAATAAAGTATCTAGGAGTCACATTTGACTGTGACCTAAAGATGGAAAAACACCTCCGAAAGACCAACAGAGCAGTTTTCCACAAGCTTAGAGTGCTCCAACCCATTCGGAATATTATTGATCCCCAAGACTTCAGAACAGTGGCCCAAGCACTCATCATGCCACATTTTGACTACTGCAACGCCATCCTACAAGGTTTACCTAAAAAAAACATAAACATATTGCAAATGGCACAAAATGTAGCTGCCAGGGTCATAATGAAGAAAAATCTAAGTGACCACATCACACCAGTACTAATTCAATTACACTGGCTACCCATAACAGCTCGCACAAAATACAAAATACTAACAACCACCTTCAAACTCATCCACAACTTAGCACCTTCCTTCCTCAACAACCTAGTAAGATTGCAACCTCCTACCCGAAACAGAAGAACCCACAATTCCAACATCCTTCACACTCCAACAGATATAAGATCTGCCAAAGCTAACACCAGCCACAGGGCTTTCTCATATGCGGCGCCAACACTGTGGAACCAACTCCCACCAGAACTACGAGCTAGCAATGACCTTCTAGACTTCAGAAAGAAACTCAAAACGCACATTTTCCAATCACATTTCAACCTGAACTAAACCCACAGATGGAGCAGCCCCTGACCACTGTGTCCAAGAAGATTATCCTGTATATATGTATTTATGTATATATGTAAATGAACTCCCCCATAGCTAAGAAGTGTTAACTCTGTATGATGTGCTTTTCTGACAATCTGTATGTAAACAAAATTTGTACCTGCCTTGATTCGGCAGTTTCACAATAGTAATCCTACCCGCTTCTGATCGCTGGAAGGAGCGGGCTACAAATGCTTGCTAAATAAATAAATAAAATAAGTTCATGCCAGCGCTGTGTTAGAAGCTATAGAGATGTAGCCCACTGGTTACAACAATGACTGCAGAGGCAGAGGTTGTGAGCTCGATCCCGCAGTGGTGTTAGTTAATAAGGCTGTCTGAGGCATTTCCTTTTAATTTAAATCTGTGCTGCCAGCAAAAACACCCTCACAGTGCCATAAGCTAAGGTGCCTCATAAGGCGCCCAATAGGGCACATTATAAAGTGTCCGGTCCGCCAAGGCACCTTATAATGCTCTATAGGGCGCCCTATGAGGCACCTTAGGTTACGCACTGTGAGGGTGTTTTTGCTGGCAGCACTGGTTTAAATTAAAAGGAAATCCCGCAGACAACCTTATTAAATGACACCACTGCAGGATCAAACTCATGACCTCTGCCTCCACAGTCATTGTAGTAACCAGTAGGCTACATCTCTATAGCTTCTAACACAGCGCTGGCTGGCTACAGAAATACTGCAGATCACTGCACAAACTGTCTGCTGTGGTTACCAAGATAGGGTAAACCCACCCATACCCATGATGCACTGCACATGCAGCTCAGCAATCTACATCTGATCACAAGATGGTGTATGCGCCTCTACAGCATCTCGGCCTGGTAGGGGGAACTGACAGTGTGTGCTACTAGCACAGAGTAGCTACAGACCGTGACATTGTGCAGTTCCTGTGCACACCCTGAGGGTGAGGTGGGGCACCCAGCACCAGGTCCGCAGCACCTGGCTTGGCTGAGATAGGCTGTGCTGCAGGTCCCCATCAGTGCCAGTGTGTGACAGGTATTCCTTGCAGACACACCTAGGATACACCTGTGTCCATCTGTATTTCCTAGTCATGTCTAGCCCTTGTGGATTATGATGCACCCAGAATAGTGCATATACTTTGTGGTTGCCATGGTCACTTGTTTATAAGAGAAGGGTGGTGTTTGGACCCACATGCGGATTATGTAGCACCACCCAACCTGCCTTCTCTGGGTCAGGATGGGGGACAGGATCTACCACCAACAGAACCACACTCTACATCTCTACAATGGAGGCAGTAGAGAGGACCATCAACCCCACGCCTGCTGGGGAATGGGCACCCTCCAAGGCAGTCAATGCAGATCTGTACATATCACATAGGGCACTGGCAGTAGGCCTGGAAAAGCTCAGCTGCCCCCCACCACAATCTGACATTCACCAGCAGAGGGCACAGTCAGTGTTCAACCGCTGCACCCTGCAAAGTGTTCCAGCCATACATATGCTAACTGCAGACAGTCTGCTAGCTAGTACATAGTGCATGTTCCTGGAGGAACTGTGTGCACCCAAAAGTGGGATGTAAGCATACACAACAAGCAAGTATGTAAGTGTTTGGGCCCCAGAATAGGGAACTCATAGATATCACTTAAAAGAAACACTGTAGAGCACTATGTGGGAACCTAGTCATGCCATGGTCACTGCTCAGTCAGGGTGAGAATGACCTCCCAGCATGACATGCTGTGGCCACCCTGTCCGTGCAGGTGGTGGTCGGGCACTACAATGTCCCAGCCATTGCCCTATGTCCTGTGCAGATGCATCCTGCCCAGACCGCCTTGTCCAGGCCATACCCACAATACCTTGCTCCTCATTATGCATATTGGCAGGCTAACACTGGAAACAGTGCAAGCATTGGGGGCTCAGTAAGGTGTACGCAGCCACAAAACACTGGATAGACATATACACACTCCCACACCTATTTCAGCATTGTGCAACGATAGAGGTGGTTGGCAGCCCTGGCTGCCACACCAGTCCTGGGCATAGTGCAAGCATTGCTAAGGTACTCAGTACTGTTATGGTCACTCTCCGGGGTGGTAAACACTGTCAGAAACAAAAAGTGAAACACACTCCACATATATCAGAGAGGTTCCTATGATGTATCTCTGTTAACAAATTGTGTTTTATTTAGGATTTGTTATCCGACATTAATCATAGCAACCTTTTGATATATATGGAACGTGTTTCCATGTTTATGACGCCATTGCTAAGGTATGCAAGTACTAGTATTGGTAGCTGCTGCTCCACACAGGGCCCAATAGCCTGAATCTCCATGAGGCTTTGGATAGTGGAGCCTGTGGGTGTGGGTGTTTGTGCTCCTGTTGGCCGATGCTCTAGGGCAGAGGTTCCCAACTCCGGTCCTGGTGGGCCAAACGCAATTCAGGTTTTCAGGCTGTCCCTAATGAATATGCATGAGATACATTTGCATACAATGGGGGCACTGCATACAAATGCATCTCATGCATATTTATAAGGGACAGCATGAAAACTTGAATGGTGTTTGGCCCTCCAGGACTGCAGTTGGGAACCTCTGCTCTAGGGACTGCACATGTTTATGTGTGCTGTAGGGTAAAATATAGGGACATGGTCTGCAGGAGCCACAGCTGGGACTTGAACCTGAGACCTTCTGCCTCTGAACACACTGGCTGTGTGTACTGCACCAAACTGTTGCCACAGAGGCAGGTCATTCCCTGGGGATACCATTACTGTTCGTCAGACAGACCTTGTCTGTTGCACTGCACGCCACCCACCTGAACAGGGCTTGGCCTTGGTCTGATGTGGGCAGATGCCACTGCCCACTCCACCACCAGCACCCTTCCGTCACCATGCTGACATGCCCTTATGCCAGTGGTGCACAGTCCCAGGCCATCCAGTGTGCCAGTAGGCGGCTGCCTATGGTGTGGGATCTGGGGTAGGGGTGCCTACATACATATCCACGCTTCCCCCTGGCACCGCCTGCCAATGTTATGTGCCCTTTGGGGTACCTGCTGGGTAATGTCCATTGGGGCACTGTGGGACACACACTCGTGGACATGTTTGCCCTTGGTCAGTTGCTGTCTTGCTGATTCTCCTTTTCTGCCTTCCTATGTGGCACCTAGGCATCTGCCTAGCCCACCCTGTTCCCCAGCTGCCCCACTGCATGTCCCGCCTGCAGCCCCCTGTACCCCATTTGCAGCCTCACCATAGTGCCTTTCGTACTTGGGCACTATGCTGTTGCTGCACATGTATCACTACTATCACTGTTCTGGATCTCCCTGCCTTTGCTGTACATTGCTGACCAAAATGGTTTCTCTCTCCTGCACTTGTGCCTCTAATGCGAGGTTTTCATTCACGGTAATGTTCAGCCCTACATTTCACAGCGTTAGTGTGCCTGGAGCCTCTCCCCACCCACTCTCCTCCCATTGACCCCTTCTCTCCGCCCTCTGGAAAGACTTACTCCACCCTCTGTGTGCCTTAACGCCGCAAAAGACACTATCACACAATAACGTTACTTTATCATGCGAAATCGTTGCGTATCATGCACTAATTGCGCCACTGCAATGTTATCGCCCGGATCTTCCTAGACATATCAGCGGCCTTCGACACAATCTCACACGTAACCCTCATACACAGACTACAATCAATCGGAATCAAGGACACTGTACTCCAATGGTTCAGATCCTACCTAACTAACAGACAGCAACAGATACGCACCCTATCCACAACCTCGCCCCCCTACAAACAACTTCAAGGAGTACCCCAAGGATCCACCCTATCAGCCATGTTGTTTAACATATACCTACGTCCACTATGCTCAGTCATACGCACCCACAACATCAACTTCCACATCTACGCGGACGACATAATGCTCTATGCACCAATTACAACCACCAACCCGAAAAACGAACAGCTATCAGCCTGTTTCAACGACGTGGCCAACTGGCTACAGGAGAACAATCTATCCATCAACATAAAGAAAACCGAAGCCCTAATAGTAACAAAAGAACCCGACTTCAAACCACCCACCCACCTCAACATGGGAACCACACAAATACAAGTCCAGCCTCAAATAAGATATCTAGGCATCATCATTGATCAAGCTCTCACCCTCAAACAACAAATCAACAAAACCGCCGGGATGATATTCCACAAAGCTAAAACTATCCAACGACTCCGGCCCCTCCTAGAACCTCACGACCTTAGGACAGTGATGCAAGCTGTGACACTCCCCCATCTGGATTTTTGCAACATAATCTACCATGGACTTCCTGCCTCGCACACCAACTCCCTCCGTACTGCTTTAAACACCACAGCAAGGATTATTCAAAATGCAAAAAAACGGGAGCACATCACCCCAATCCTGAGAGACCTTCACCTCCTGCCCCTGCAGGCAAGAATCAAGTACAAAGCCATCCTACTCATCCACAAAACTATCCACCAAGCACGGAACACCTCACTACACCCCTTACTGCCTCGACCATCCCACAACAGATCAACCAGACATTCCTCCAATAACTCTATCGTTGTCCCCCACAAAAGAACCAAATCTACACAACGGACCTGCAACAGAGCATTTGAACTCTATGCTCCATCCCTCTGGAACTCTCTACCGAACCACATCAAGAACAACAACGACATCACGTCATTTAAGAAACAGCTAAAGACAATCCTATTCCGGGAACATCTCTCAACAGAAACACCACCATGACCCCACACGTAGATTTCAACAGAAGTAAAACATGTCTATGTTCACCCCTAATCATTAATTGTTGACCCTGGTGATGGCCCCACCCTAAAAGAAATTACCCCTCCCTATGTTACATGTTACACCGCTTTGACCCGGTGAAAAGCGGGATATAAATGCAGTTAAATAAAAAAATAAAATAGTAAACATACCCCCAGGACATGGCAAATGGACTAGAGACTAGAAAGAAAGCTAAGAGAAGACAGAGGAAAGCAGAAGCCTCAGATCAGGACCACCATGATCAGAGAATAAAATGGTCAGACAAAAAGGTAGAAAAAGTAATTTTATTTTCAAATTACACAGTAATTTGCACAGTATGGGGAACTGCATTTCTTATTTCTCTGGTGTTGCACCACATGCGGAGTCTGGCTTCTTGGGGTTTCAGTTTAATTTTTGTCTACATATTTTTATTTTTACTTTAGGTTATGGTCACTTATTCTATACTTGTTAAAGGTCTGTGTTCTGTGTGTGATTGAGATCAGGCATTCTGTGAACACGGAGTTTGTACATAGGGATCTGTACTGTAATAATTTGATTTGTTCAGCTTTTCAAATAGGTGTAAGGATGTTCTAGGGCCAGTTTCAGTATTTATAGTGCTACTTTTTTCTGGGTAGGCCCCTTGTACGAGTTTTGGAAGTTTATGCTGGTATGGTATGGTAAATTTTGACCTTGTAAATCTGCGGTGACTTTTGTAGAGTTTTATATTAGTTCACAATATGCCTGGTACTGAAAAATGTTCATATTGTTGTTAGTGAGATGATCAGAATCAGATTTTTTTTAGTATATTGAATCAACATAAGATATGCCATACTGGATCAGACCAAGGTCCATCAAGCCCAGTACCCTGTTTCCAACAGTGCCCAATCCAGGTCACAAGTACCTAGCAGGTTCCCAAAAAGACACACAGGTTCTACAATGTTTGCATTGAGGCAGTGGATTTCCCAGGTCCTCTCAAATAATGGTTTATGGACCTTTCCTCCAGGAACTTGTCCAAACCTTTTTTAAACCCAGTTACACTAACAGTTTTTACTATATCCTCCGTAATGAATTCCAGAGTTTGATTATGTGTTGAGTGAAAAATTATTTTCTCTAATTAGTCTTAAAAGGGTTACATTGTAGCTTCATTACATGTCCCCTAGTTCTGTGGGTAAATGTCCTACTTCTGTTCTGCACCCATTGTCAAGGGAGAGGTTTCTGTGGATGCAGACTATACAAAAAGAAAAAGCAAGAACCATAACACAGTTTATAACAAAATAAAATGAGCTACAATTTTATAATTTGTGGTTATAAACTGCGATGTGGTTCTCACTTTTTCTTTTAGCTCCTTGGTGTGTGAGCATCTTGCATTTCCTTTGTTTTTTGCAGAATATTTAAACAATTTATAATCCACACACTACATGGTGGAGTACAAAAAACACTCACAATAATTTACAATATTTCAATAAAATAATAATACAAAAATAAAAAAAATAAAAACATAAAATAAACTTATTTACTAAAACCAAAACAATACAACTACTCAATATAATCATAACGACTTAGCCTGTAAGCAAAGGAAAAGCCAAAGATGTGCTTTTAATTTCCGTCAAAAAAGCAACAATTCAGAGATTTTTCATAATTCTTCAGGTAATGAGTTTTACAATACTAGAGCACTCATGGAAAACAACCTAATTTGCAAATTAATCTTTCTAAACAATATATATATTTACAGATATGTATTTACATTAACACCACGCTGGTCCAGTGCACAGTTTCAGGAGTTGTTGGGGTTGCCAAGCTCTTCTTGGGATTTATGTTGGAGTGGGAGGTGTTGTGTAGGGGTCACAAAGTCCCTCCTGTTTTTCAGAGGGTGGGTAGTGCTATGTAGGGGCCATTGAGCCTCTCTTATTTTTGTGAAGGTAGAAAATGCTGTTTTGAGGCGCCAAGTCACTCTTGTTTTAGTGGAAGTGGGAGGTGCTGCATGGGTTCTGTTGAACCCCCCCCCCTTGTTTGACATATTTAGCAGCATGTTTCCTAAGCTCTGCGCTGGTAACATATGTATGGGTCACATTACCAGCACAGGGCCGTAGGCCAACTGCAGGGAGGTAGTTACAACCCCTGTAGTTACTGCATTTCAACATGGCAAAAGAGCTGCCAGTGCAACTAAAGCTACCCACTGAGGTGGCATTAGTTGCACTCATGCTACTTGCTCTGAGCCATTATGTTAGTTTCTGCCAACAATGCAGATGCCTGCATGCGAGAGATCTTTCTCTTGCTTCACTCTGGAGTAAAGTATAATTTTGGGAAAGAAATCTTGTAATCCTAAGAGTAATGGGTAAAAGCATGGAACTTAGTCCTGGGTCAGAATGTGACAATGTTATTCTTGCTTTTCTCTCACCAGTTTTGCTTATAGTTTCTAGATGTACACTGACTGCATGGTTATGTTTCTGATTCCTTCTTTCTGTACAAAATCTTTCTTCTGCATACTTTTCCAATGAGTAAAATATTTATGAGATGTCTGTACAACTGAATATTTTCTTTTGATCCATATCTAAAATTTAACATGCTTTTGGACGATCACAGCCTGCTCATAATGATGCTAAGGATTTGCTGCTCAGTAGTTATTCTGGCTATGCATTTGCCCCTTCACTGCAATTTTCTTACAACATTGGATTTGAAGGAGAAATACTAGCATCACGTGAAAAGAGTTCATAAAGGAGTTTTGGGAAAAAAGGAGGGTGGAGTGTAGCCAACATTAATAATGATGAGGAAGGGTGTGCAGATTTATAGGTTGCAAAGGGGCACCAGAAACCCTAGCATCAGCCCTGCACATAGGGGCCCTTTTCCTAAGGTGCATTAAGCAGTTAACACACATTTGCATGTGTGGTAACTGCCTGTTCAGGTCTATCATAACTGTTACCATGGGACATGACAGTTAGTGTGCTGTCACTTGCAAACTTGAGTGCTGAATAGATGGGATAGGGGCAGAGAGTGGGCATGATAAGCACATTGCAGTTAGCATGAGGGGATATATCACACGCTAACTTTCAATGTTGCCATTAGCACAGGTGCACCTGATACCACTTCGATAGGTAGAGTTAAGTGCATGTGTGATAACAGCACCTTGTGTTAGGGTACTCATCCGTGCGTTAACTGTCAAGAACATCCTGATCATACCCCAAACAGTTCCCACCGAGGCTTTGCACTTAACATGTTAGTTTTTGTATTAAATACTCATCAGGAGCAAATACTTAACATACTTTAGTAAAAGGGCTCTATAGTTTTATAGAATCAAAATTATGCTAGATATTTCCAATAGAAAAATTACCTTTGCCAGTAATTTTTTGAGGGGCAATAATGAAAGCAATGGTACATAAGTATTTTTACTTTCATTATTGCTGCAAAAGCCCAGCAGGGTTTGCATGGGTAGTTTGATTTAATCCTATATATATATAAAAATGTCCTATATTATTGGTTACACTGTGATATTTATGCCAGAAGGCTAATCAATTTTTTTTTTTTTTTACATGAAAACAACCCAGTGGAAATTTCGGACCCCATTTCTTCAGCTCCACTGGTAAAAGAGATTAACAAGCGATTCTCAACACCTGATGCTACTCCTGTATCGACAGAGCCTGCCTGGCTAGCTTTAGCGAAAAGGAAAGCAAAAGCCTGGAGTGACTGTCCACAAATTATTAAGTAAAAAGAAAAAAAAAATCTTTATTCTAAATGGTCTTTGTGTCACCCCCCACCCACTCTTTATTTATATTTTCTGTTACATTTTTTTGTTTTAAACTCCAGGCAGATACACTGACCAAAACAAGGGCTGCATGCCCAGCAGGACCAAGAGCAAAGCTTTGTGTTAACCGAACTACTCAGTTTCCTTCACCAATTTCCTGTCGTGTTTCGCTGGCTCCAGTATAATACTTTGAACTGCTCAATATCTCAAGTTATTTATGTGCAACATATTTGTTTTCACATCTTGAAACAAATGCTTGTCCTGAGATTGCTGGCCTAATGTTGGATCCCTTGGACTGCGTAAGGCAGCAGCACATTCCCTTCTCATGTACACCTATGAAGGTTTTCTCCATGGATTAAAGCCATTTGGGAAACATGATTCGATGATTGCATATATGTATTGGTGTGTAAAATCTAAGTTTCACTTGCTCAAGACCGCAATTAACATGAAAATGTATGTTACATTATTACACACTGTTTTATAAACATCGGGTTCTATTCTTTGTCATGGTACCCTCAAACAATAAGATTCTGCTTCTCAGCAAAAAAAGGACATGCAAAATATTGGTTATTTTTCTACATATAGTAGTGAAGACCTTATGGAAGAGATTATTTTAAAGCAGTTAACTGAAAAAGTATGATCTGACATGTATATATATCTTCTGCCCATGATTGTATCTTTTCTTTTTCACAAAGGGAATCTGCTCACGAAACGATAAACCTAGGATAGTACTCGCTTTCTCACTTCCTGTGCAAAGTGGTATGCGAGTCTTCTGAGGCTCAAAAATTATTCCATATGAAAAGTCTAGTTGACCACGCGCAATGGGAATGGAGTTCATCCAGGCAGAACCTTGAGAATTTCTTGTATCTTACATGGGATCATTAATTTGTCTCATTCATCTTACTCTTCTCTTTTGTTGGTTCCAGCAGTTTTCTCCTGCTCCTTTGTACTTTCTTTTCAGCTGGGATCTGGTGCCATCAGGGGCAGCGGAACACCTTTTTGGATGGAAGGGCCAAACAAACTGATCTCTGGCCCCAACTCCAAGCTATTTGCTGATGCTGTGTTAGGCAAAATATTGGTGGGGCCATAGCCCCTGTAGGCCACCCCATTCTGCTGCCTATGGATGCCATAAGCTTTTATTTGCAACTCCCCAGGGATTTTCCATTTATATCCTCCCCCTCCCTTAATATCTAATCTGGCCATTGCAGTGATGGCTCTGGGTTATGGGCCATGCACAAGGCCCTGGAACACCTGCAATTGTGAGGCCTGAATCTGGCCATTATGTATCATGCTTAAGCAATGATCGGGATTCCCTCTCCCCCAGTGTGCTCTGAATGGTTACTTAATAACATCCCTGGCCGAACCAAGGATAAGAACTGGAAGCCTTCTGGAATCTGTAGGGCAGTCTTTAGTACTGCTACTGAGATCACACTCTATGCCTCTTCTACATACCATATGAGCTGGACAACCTCTCTCTTCTTTAATCAGTTTTATCAACTTTGATCCTCGGTCCAATAGCCAGTAGGAGATTGGTATATATGTACTGCAATCTTCATCTCTAGCTCTGGTGTGTTTAGGTTGCTCTCAGACTTGACTGATGATGCTACTGCAGGACCATGAAGACAGCTGAAACTCCCATCTCTGTTTAATTCTATAAAATAAAACAGATTTGAAAATAAAGAACATGGGAAGGAAAATGGATGTGCTAGAGCTAAAAAAAAAAAAATACTCTTATTTTAATAAAACCTGTTCTTTGTAATCCCCCAGTTTTTTCCTCTTGCTGTGGTCGCAGATCTATGTAGAATTGTACAATAGCTCGTAATACTTTGTCTATAAATATTGAGTAAAAAAGGGGTCAGTTTCATCTGCAAACTAAATTAAGTTAAAATTATTTTCTTTGATTTTGTTCAGCTGTGATGGCCTTTGACTGTCACTTTTAGGCAAAATCATCTATTATTGAGAGTCAATCTTATTTTTATTTATTTATTTAACAAATTTTGATATACCGGTTTTCTACAAGTCAAAACGGTTTACATAGAACTGAGCTGATACAGGGAACAGCTGAAAAAACAATCGACAATAAACGTTGGGCCTGATTTTCGAAGGCATTTACATGAGTAACTTCCCTACTTACCCGTGTAAATGCCTTATCTGGGATTTTCGAAGGGCACCTACATGGGTAGCGCCCTTTGAAAATTCCAGATATGTCCCTAACGCGCCTAGATGCTATCTGCTTCATATCAGGGCGTGTTGGGGGCATTCCGGGGCAGAGTGGAGTTGGGCCATGGTGCTACCCATGTAGCACCAATTTTCGATGCTACACTGTTAGTGCTCTGCACCTTAAAGATAGGCGTGGGAAAACCTCGCTAGCATGGGTAGATCCTGCGGCTTCCTAGCCCCACCAAGCTCAAAATCGGGCCCACTGAGAACATTACAACTCTGAGCTTTAAAATGTTATTCATTCACTGTTCAAACATTTGCTCAAGGGCATATGTCAACTATGTACAGAGGGAAGTAAAGGTTGAGAGTGTGAGGGGTGTGGGGTGGTGGAAGCTTTATGGGGGTGGGGTGGGGGATGAATCCATGTGCCGTTTGCATAGCTTTGTTTGTGTATGTGCAAACAAAGCTATCCCTACAAAGACAGAATGCAGAAGGCCACTTATTCTACTCCCGCACAACATATGCGCACACACACACACTGCTGCTCTATCAAACATACTCACCCTTTATCATAATGATGCTTCATACAGCCCCACAGCCCTCTCTACCCTAAGGGGGACACACTTCATCATGCCTCATCGCTTCCCCCTTCTCCCCTAAGCAGGGCCGGTGCTACCATCAGGCAAACTAGATGGTCGCCTAGAGCACTGGCCCTGCGGGGGCAGCACCCCTCTCCAGGGCTGACAGCAGGCAGCACTTACCCTCCATCTCTGGGGCTGCGTCGCAGTTTCATTCTGCCACAGATTCCTGGTTTATATAAATCCAGAAGTCTGGGGTCAAAGTGGCAGATGGAAGAGAATGAAACTGTGACGCAGCCCCGGAGATGGAGGGTAAGTGCTGCATTGCAATTTCAGGGGCAATTGCTGCTGCTTTTGGTCCCGAAGAGGGGTGCCAGTGGTGGCAAAAGGCACGCAGGGGGTGGCAGAATGGAGGCCTCGCCCAGAGCTCCTTCAGCCCTTGCGCTGGGGCCAGCCCATCCACTAGGTGAGTTGGGCGGCCAACCTGGGTGGGTGGGTTTGTGCCGCCACTTTGTTGCCTGCGGCAGGCCATATGCTTTGACACACTTGACCTGCTGCTTCTGGTCCTCCTCCAACGCAATTTACTGCTGGAGGGAAGTCAGAAGCGGCAGGCCATGTTCTTTTAAAATACTGCCACTGCTGCTGCCCACCTTCTCCCGTAAGGCAGAATCGGCGGTAGCGCGGCTCAGCATAGCCAAGGTTCTGCCTGGGCCAGGAGAATCCCTTGGGCCAGCCCTGCTTGCACCGCCCCTGCCCCCAGGCATGTATGATTTGCAAAGGGAGAAAGGGAAAACATGCTATTTTCTCACACTAAATTCATTAATGCTCTTGTAGATCTTAAGTGCTCCAGCTACTCACTCACAAATGGCAGCCATGCACTCAATTAGTGAAACACGCCTTTTTGCAAAGCTTATAGCATGCACTTTTCAATTTGTTAATTTTTGTTTTCATGTGTTTGTGGATGTTTTGAAATTTGAAGGTAAATAGTGGCTCATAAAATAAATCTTACTTTACGTTCATAGAGAAATGTGAAAAAGAGCCCTGCTACTGAGAAATGATCATCAAAAATGCAATCTGTGCCTGCGAGTCAGTCCTGACTCCTGGCGACCCAGAAGCTCCTGGATCATCACTCCCCTCTAAAAAGATAAAAATATGTTTGTTAGGAACATCTGCAAATGCAAATACACTACAGAAAGCATTACTATCCCCACTATTATGATCTTAATCTAGGGAAGGGAAAGGTATGTTATTATTGAGCAAGCCTTGAATAAAAAAATATCCTATACTCGCCATTGCTACTGCTAACAAGATATAGGGCTAGATTTACCAACCTGCATTAATGGATTAAAAGCACATTATTGCACTGTTAATCATGTTGTTTAACACAGGTTCCATTATTGCCAATCGAGCCTATTTGCTAATCGTGCATGTTAAATAGCAACAATTTGGACAGCTCGCATATTCTTTCTCTGTTCTGGATGATTTATTAAATTTGTTACACTCAAACAACTATGAAATACAGGCAATAATAAAAAATATTAAAACTTTGCAGAAAATAGAAGTTTCACATAGTGTATGTTTTTCATACACTGGTCCAATGTCCGTCTTCCAAGTGATCAGAAAAGTTATGATTCAGTTCCAATATTCATTGACATAGACATACTGTATGATACTATTGAGACTGCAGTTTTCATTTAAAACACTTTATTATGATATAATATAGTGTGTCAACAGTCCATTCTGACGGTAGAATATGATACACGTGAAAACACCTCTGATGCAGTGTGTCGATATTGCACCATCGAAACACCTAGAACCGAACACGTGACAGCCATTAGTCTCAACAACATATTAGCCCAGCGTATGAGAAACATACAAGGCTGATATACGCACCAATAACTCTGACACTAAGTAACTTACAGTTATCTAAACCTATTTTCTAAAGTCTACAAATACTTTTATTTGCAAAATAGTAACTATTACAGCATTATAAGCTACTTAATATTTTTTGTGATCTTTTTATGTTCAGCCACCAATACGGTCAAAATCAGAAAACTTTGAATACCTATTAAACTAAATAAATCTCAAATACAAAATCTGTATATAACGCTTTTTGACATAATGATAATAGCTAAACATAGTTCCATTGAATTTATAACCATTAATTAGTAAACAGTTGAGTAGTTTAATATGGAAACCTTATGCCTGTAAAACATACACTGCTCCAAAACGGGTTAAAGTAAATAACACATGTTTATACATTAATGTAGGTTAGTAAATCTAGTCGAAATTAATCACAGTGCTGTAGTTCAACCAGATTAAGAAAGCACAGTCACTTATTTTTCTGTTGAGCGAATGAGCATCATGTGAGCTTGCATCTGATTTTGTAAGAGGATTTTTTTAATTACACATTTCTGTGCTTGCTGTTAGTGCCAGTAAGCACTTTTCATAACATTGCTTATTATATTTTAATTGGTCATCTCTGTCACATGGGACCTTTCCCAAGGAAACACTTAGAAAATTGCAGTTAGATCATCTGTAGTTATCATTTTGAACTAACTGAATTGTGTCTGCAAAATATGGGCTACTCCCTTCAGAGAATCAGAAAGGCCCCACATTTTTTAATCTTTAAATTTGACCTTTACAAATGATTAAAATCACTTCATATATCAAAACTGAATTTTGCAAAATGAAATTACAAAATAAATAAACCAAATATTAAAGGTAATAAACTCAATAAGCACAATCACTGATTCTTTTTAACTTCTTTGTTAGTGATATTGCAGAAAGGCTGTAAGGTAAAGTTTGCCTCTTTGCGGATGATACCAAACTTTGCAACACAGTACACAAAAGGAAGGTGTAGATAACATGAGGAGAGATATAGCTAAGCTTGAAGAATGGTCTAGAATTGGGCAGCTGAGATTTAATGCTAAAAAACATAGGGCCGTGCATTTGGGCTGCAACAATCCAAGGGAGCGGTACACTATGGGCCCGATTCCGTCCCGGATGTTGATCCCCTCTGTACGTCCGGTCTGAACTAGACATATGAGGGGATTAAGATTCTGATCCCGCAGGGCACGTCTAGCTATTCAGGATCAGAATCGCAAACAGTCCTGCATGTGCAGGCTGGGACGGCGATTCAGTGTAACCTGCACGTGCAGGACTGTCCCTGGCTAATTCAGTCAAGGCTCCACAATGAAGCTGCGGAGCCATAGCAACATGTTGCCATGGCATGGCTTCACTGAAGAGCCGCAATGCCAGCCGCCGGATTGCAGGACGTCATTCCCCACAGCCCGACCCCCAATCCAACCTCCAAAGGCCAGTGTCAGGATGCAGGGACTGCCTTCAGGACACCTGCCCATTGCAAGCTCTGGGCCCACCGCAAAATGACATACGGGTAGTGATTCCAACTTGGAGGTGGAATAACTTCCTTGTATAAGTCACCGGCCCTGCACGTACAGGGCCAACATTAGAATTGGCCCTGTACGGCCAGAGATAGCAACCCGCCCCCGTCTAACTTCCCCCCACAACTGGCGCGGAAGTTAATCATGGCCGGGTGAAGGCATGAATAGCGGGGATAGATGTTCCATTGGGCCGTCCATCCCCGCTATTCATGGCACAGAATAACCCCCTATAGGGAGTGACATACTTCTGTCCATGAAAGAACAGAAGCTAGGCATGATTGTGTCTGAAGGAGGACTAGAGTGTTCTGTAGGTTTTTAGGGGTCCAGCAGTTATTGGCTGTCAGAGGCTTGGTGGATTCTTGGTGAACAGAGAATCCTGCAGGGCAGGATTTCACCTTTTATTTCCATCCGCATAAATCTTTTTTCCAAGTTATTTCTTAATCTCAGAGTCTAATGGCTTCTAAATTGGAGGCAAAAATCAATCATATTTTAATTTCAGACCATGCTGATATATCTTTATGTTTGACCGGAGCAGGGGAGAGATGTCCAGGATACTTGTAGAGGTTTAATAATGTGCTACAGCAAGATCCAGTGTTTGCGGAATATATGAAAGGTGTTGTAGAGAAGTATTGGCATTTTAAAGCTGATATGTCTGTGGAGGTTGCTACTAAGTGGGATGCCTTTAAGGTGCGTGTTCATGGTACTGTTATAAGTTATACTGCAGGGTTGAATAAGAGGTGGCCTGCTGAGGTTGATCAGTTGGAGGGGGAAATTCAGGTGTTGGTGTATGTAAGTTGTCAGCATATGCGGATGATGTGTTGCTCTACCTCACTAAGCCAGAGTCTACTTTTTCAGTCCTGATGTGGACTATTGAGAAGTATGATGCATTTGCTGGGTATGTGATCAATTGGGCAAAATCTGAAATTCTTCCTTTCAATGCATAGTTTATTAATGAAATGGCATTGCAGTACTCTTTTTAATGGTGTTTGCAGGATCTGAAATATCTTGGTATAATGCTGAAAGATGAAATTTTGCCAGCTGTTGAGGAAAAGGAAGCAGGATTGCTTCAAGCTAGCCATGAAATGCGTACTAAATGGTCTCTCTTGTATCTTATATGGTGGGACAGGTTTGAATATGTCAATTGTGCCAGGGATTCTGTATCCTCTTGGTATGATCCCTGTGAGATTCTCAAATAAATATTAATTGGGTTTTTATGGGGGGAAAAAGCAGCATGTATAGTAGTAAATAAGTTGTGGCTGCCTGGAGAGGATGGGGCAATCAATTTTCTAAATGTCTTACAATATTATTATGCATTATTTTGCATCAGGGGATGTTCTGGATTTGTGGCAAGTCTGATGAACCTCCTCCTGGTTGGGTTCAGCTAGAATATGACTTAGTGGTGCCTTTGAATTTGGCTTCTTGGGGGTGAATGCAGCTTCCACAGCAGTTGTGGATACACCCAATTGTTCTTTCAACTCAAAGGGCCCTGAAACATTTGGATAAGAGACTACAAATTAAGGTGACGAACTCTCGCCAATGTCCCATATGGTGTAATCCATGCTTCAAAGTTAATAACATGAAGTTAATTTGGCCCTTATGGATGCAGAGGGGGATATGGTTGGTGGGAGATGTCTTCATGAATGACCACTGTGACACAGTAGGCAGTATAGAGCACATGGAGGTAAGAGAAAATGAGGAACTTACCTCAGATTTAGCTGAGCAGCAAATAAACTCAGTACACGTAGGAACAGCTGAGCAGCAAAAAGAGCCAAACGACGAAACCTGGAAACAGCACAAGCACTGGCAAGTCAAATGCAAGGCATTGATAAGGCAGGCAAAGGGAGAATTTGAGAAGAAGCTTGCTGCAGAAGCAAAAACGCAAAGTAAAGACCTTTTCAAGTACATTCGTAGCAAAAAACCTGTGAGAGAGTCAGTTGGTCCATTAGATGATAAAGGGGTTAAAGGAGCACTAAGAGGCGACAAGGCGATAGCGGAGAGACTGAACGAATTCTTTGCTTCAGTCTTTACTGAGGAAGATGTAGGGATGTTACCCATGACTGAAGTGGTATTTAAAGGTGCAGAAGAATTGAAGGAAATATCGATACATCGAGAAGATGTATTACAACTATTAGATAAGCTGAAGAGTAGCAAATCACCTGGGCCGGATGGTATACATCCAAGGGTATTGAAAGAACTGAAATATGAGATTGCAGACCTGCTATTAGTAATCTGTGAACTATCATTAAAATCATCTCTAATACCTGAAGATTGGAGGATCGCCAATGTAACACCAATTTTTAAAAAGGGTTCCAGGGGTGATCCGGGAAACTACAGACCGGTGAGCCTGACGTCAATACCGGGAAAAATGATAGAAACCATCATAAAGAATAAAATTACTCAGCATGTAGATAGTCATGAACTAATGAGAGACAGCCAACATGGCTTTAGACAAGGAAGATATCTTGTCTTACTAATCTGTTATGGTTTTTTGAAGGAGTGAATAATCAGGTGGACAAAGGTGAGTCGGTTGATATTGTGTATCTGGACTTTCAGAAAGCCTTTGACAAGGTCCCTCATGAGAGACTTTTGGCAAAACTAAAGAGCCATGGGATAGGAGGCAGTGTACTATTGTGGATCAGGAACTGGTTAAAAGATAGAAAGCAGAGGGTAGGGCTAAATGGCCAATTTTCCCAATGGAGAAAGGTGAATAGTGGTGTACCCCAGGGATCTGTGCTGGGTCCGCTGCTTTTTGACATATTCATAAATGACCTGGAAAGTGGTATAACGAGTGAGGTTATCAAATTTGCAGATGACACAAAACTATTTAAAGTTGTTAAAACCCAAGAGGATTGTGGAAAATTGCAAGAGGATCTTGATAAATTGGAAGACTGGGCATCAAAATGGCAGATGAAATTTAATGTGGACAAGTGCAAGGTTATGCACCTAGGGAAGAACAACCCAAACTATGGTTACACGATGCAAGGTTCCACATTAGGAACCACCACCCAGGAAAAAGATTTAGGCGTCATTGTGGATACCATGTTAAAACCCTCAGCCCAGTGTGCAGCGGCGGCCAAGAGAGCAAATAGAATGCTAGGTATGATAAGGAAAGGAATGGAAAATAAAACAAAGGATATTATAATGCCTCTATATCGTTCCATGGTGAGACCGCACCTTGAATATTGTGTGCAATTCTGGTCGCCGTATCTTAAAAAGGATATAGAGTTATTAGAAAAGGTTCAGAGAAGAGCCACCAAAATGGTAAAGGGGATGGAAGGATACTCCTATGAAGAAAGGCTAAAAAGGTTAGGGCTCTTTAACCTGGAAAAGAGACGGCTGAGGGGAGATATGATAGAAGTCTATAAATTAATGAGCGGAGTGGAACGGGTAAACGTAGATCGATTGTTTACCTTATCAGAATATAGAAAGACTAGGGGACATGCAATGAAGCTACAGGGTAAACTATTTAAGACTAATAAAAGAAAATATTTTTTCACTCAACGTGTAATCAAACTCTGGAATTTGTTACCAGAGGATGTAGTAAAGGCTGTTAGTGTAGCTTGGTTTAAAAAAGGTTTGGACAAGTTTCTGGAGGAAAGGTCCATAAGCCATTATTAAGAAGGGACCCAGGATATCAATGCTTGAACCAATACAAGCATTGTGGAACCTGTGTCCCTTGGGGAAACTGCTAGGTACATATGACCTAGATTGGCCACTGTTGGAAACAGAATACTGGGCTTGATGGACCTTGGTCTGACCCAGTATGGCATATCTTATGTTCTTAAATACATTCAGCAAAGGAGAAGCCAAAAGGCATTAAAATGAATTTTCCTGGTGATAGTCCTGACGTAGTTATAAACAGAAAGCCTCATCAGGAACACCTGTTCACAAAGACCCACGTAGCGTGCAGAGAAGGGAAGCATATAAGTTGCTGGCTAGAACCAGGAAAGGCCAGCAGGGGCAGCGACTCAGGAGGACTGAGCAAGCAACCAGTGAGCACGTGTCATGCTGAAGGAAGTGTGCCAGGAGAAGGAAACAGTAGGTCTGACCCCAGAGCAGGAAGCAGCCAGGGACATGGCCAGGAGCCTGCTAGGTTTGATGGTGGTTGAAGAGTCCGGGAGAGAGCTGTCAGGAGCCCAGAAACAAGAACCAGAAACACAGTTAAAAGGTGGGAACCTTGCTTTTCTGAGGAAAAGGCTAAAGGCTCTGTGTGTTTTAAAGGGCAAGGGCGTGGCACTAGAAGTGACTTTGATGTTGAAAGATATCCAGTGATTCCACCAGGTTGGAAGAGAAAGGAAAGCCAGAAAGAAGCTATCACCATACCAGGCATTCAGAGCCCTAGGTTTGAAGAGCACTTTTTGGGAAAAGTAATCCATGCACCACAGGAGGGTTTCAGGAAGCCAGCACATGTAAAGAATGTGACCCTTATGCTATCGGGAGTGAATCCGAATTAATGCAGTGGGAGAATAACAGCTGTACTCCTGACCCGGTCCCTATGGATTGCACAATATGTTTTTCAGATGATGTCATATCTCTATGTTAAGCCTGCGGAAAGCAGCCATGTGCTAGTGTCAAAGGAAAAGATGATATTTTTCTTTGTAGCAGTTTCTTTTTGTTTTTCTGCTGTTTTGTTTGTGTTGTATCCAAAGAATATCCGTTTGGGAAGGGGAATAAAGCCCTGACATTATGTTGCCTTACCATTTGACTGCAAGACTCTTTTTGGTAGAAAGGCAGCGTGAACTTCAAAGCCCTAAGCAGCCACCTAATAGGGCTCAAGGGAGGTCTATCTTACAGACTCCATCACACCACTTAATGCCCCCTTCCAGGAGCTTTGCCATAGACACAATCTTACTTTTTCACAGTGTTTCAAGTGGTTGTAGTTGTCTCATATTTTGTGCAAATAATGAGGTTCTTAGCAGGACTTACTGGCCACTTCTTCCTTGGATGACCTGCGTTCCCAGATTTCTGCTACTGGACTTTAGGTGGCTGCTTTTTATAAAATTTTGGCCCAACAAAAGCATAGGCTTGCTAAGAGTCTTGGAGAAGGATCTTGCTTAACAGATATCAATTGAAGTCTGGCATTGCTTCTGTAAGACTGGTTGATGTTCTCATTCAGCATCAATGCTTCATAGCACATTGAGTGGTTTGGATGATCTGAAGCTGCATAGAATAGATCAAACCATATCCAATCTGTGTTGGTCTTGTATGTTTGACATTAGAACATCTATTTTTTCACTTTGGTAATGTTCAGATTTTCTGGCAACAGGTGTGAGGTTAAATTCAGGATATGCTGCATGTCCAGGAACTCTGGACGTATCAGACTGATTCTTCAATCTCAGTGTCGCCTATGTTCTTGAAGGCCTGAGCATATAAAGCTCTTTGATATGTTACTTTTGGTAGCCTTACAGACTACTCTAAGCTGTTGGAAGTTAATGTGCTACTTAGTATGTCCTTTTGGTGGAATTCTGTCGGTCTCATTTATAAATAAGTCTGTGACTGCTAAGGAAAAAAAGGGGGAAAACAAGCTATTTTTGAGCATCTGGGCTCCAGTTACGGAGTATTTTCAGCACTGTATATAAAATATAATTGCTTCAGTGGGCTAAGCTAGATTTAGGGAATGCTTCTTAGGGGGGAATAGAGAAATGTTGTAAGTATACAACCATCTGTAACTTTCACTGTTGAGAATCAGTTTGTATGTTGTATCTTTTTGAAAATACAACAAACATTGGAACCTAAAAAATTTTAGATTAATGGCCATGTATTATGACAATTTGTAAGAGTCAATTCCTGCTTTAATCACATACATACACCATAACTTCTTTTTCATCGCTGATGCACCTTGAAAATAAGTCTAGCAGAAGGCTGAGGAATTCTCTTGTAAGTACCCTGGTGAGAATAACTGGATTAATCTATAACAAGTATTCATGATTCACTTTTTACCATTTCATATAAAAATCAGTACTCCAAATTTGATATTTACACTAAATACCAATAAAGTGTTACTTTGCTTTGGCTTTATTTCAGCATTTTTGAATCAATAAATCATTAAACTTCTGTTAAAAAAAATTAAGAGTAGCTGGTACATTTGAGTCAGTCAAACTGTTTTAAAAACCAAATGAAACACTATATAAAAATACACTTTCCTTTTTCTGTAACTTACAGCTAAAAATTGACATTTGCAGTAAAGGCTATGTGTGATTAACCTCTCTACTTATATAGTTATGTAAAAAAATACTATAAACAAGTGTAAAAAATTGTTGTTGAATTTGTGTACATTTTTTATTTTTCAAATGTTTTAAAGTGCAGTTGTTTCTTATACCAATGTTTTTGATTCTTATTAAATTATAACCAAGTCACAAATAACAGGAGATGTATGTACTCATTGTCTCATTTGTTAGTCAACTGTATGATAAAGGTTTACTAGAAACTGAACTTTTAGTGCCGCAAGTGTTTTGCAGTGCATCTTAACTATAATAAACCTGTACAACAAGGCATTATAGTATGCAATGTCTAGTAAATAGAGGCCAAGATATGGGTAATATAAAAGTTTATAATCCACACATGTATCCACATATCTGCAGTGCCTTGGGAAAGTCTTCATATCATGGTACCTTTATCACATTCTGTTAAGAAATAGAGTTCAAAATGCATTAACATAGGAGATTGTTTCTCTGATCTACACCAGTGGTTCCTGTAGGGATTATTAGTAGCAAAATACAGTACAGTATAAAGAATAAATAAATAATACTCGATTGGTCTAGGGGAATTTGCTACTTCCCCTTTGCCCAGGATTCTAGGAGACTGTTAGCAAGTGAACCACATGAGAGAGCGCCAATCCTCTGTGTGTGTGTGTGTGTGTATATATATATATTAGATTTTATTATTGATATAAAAATAAATATAGAATAAATTAGAATTATGAGGCAGCAAGTTATGTAACCCTATGATTACAATTACGCAAAGATAATAAATCACCGATTATCAACCAAAAGTCACAGACTCGCTTTGCACTTAGGGAAAGCACAGAAAATTCGCTGCCTGTCTGACTAAATCCACTGGGAAATACCAAACTAATACCTGTACCTTTAGCCTTGCCAGGAAGTAGTTTGACTGGGTCCAAAGCAATCTTCTGGAACAACACAAAGTCCAAGGGTGGCAGCTGTCCAATGCAGGCTGTTGCCATCCAGGCGAGTTGCGTGATAACACAGAGTTTAGATTTGTGGGAGTGTCTTACTCTGTAAGGGAATGGCATTGCACACTGTCTGTCTTTTGAAGAGGAGACAGGCAGGCAGGAAAGCACAAAGTGCAGAAAATGCCAAAAGGCTGAAGATTGCATAATGGCAGTGTGTGGCAGAAAGTATAAAGTGAGTCTGTCCAGAATAGTACCCAGCATATAATTCCTTGAGGTAAATTCCACTGGTCAACATTGAAATCGTTCCTGACTTTAAAAGGCCCTAATCTGTAGTATTTTGGTGAGCTGAACACGAATATAACATTACAAAAATGTTATTGACTCTCGTTTTGAAGATATTGCATGTAGTTCATTTTTGACGTTTCACCGTGTAAATTTATCCAGTAGGACATCAACAACATTCCAAATAAGCCTTGAATGATGTAATATTGCATAATACCAGCATGCACAAATCATCCAGAGTCGATTGCATCATTTTCTGATGCAATGCAATACTACTGCCAGACGGCTGCTGAAGCCATCTGACGTCAGCAGTGTACTATACGCAGTCGGAAAGGTTGAGCATTTAAAATATTTCAGACTGTGTGCGAGACAGTTTAAGCTACTGTTACATGTAACTTTTATTAATCATATAATTTTAGCCATTTAGGTACAATACAGGAAAGTAATGCTGCGAAAGTGTGTTAATACCGTTGACAATTTCTGCTACATTTGTGGGGAAGGGCCAACCAGAAGAAAAGTATCACTTCCCAACTGAAGAAGGCATATCATCTTTACTTCGGATGCAAGATTGGTGACCAAGACAAGCCTTGGGCCCCGCATATATGCTGCGCTACATGTACAACACAGCTTTCACAGTGGTTGAATTGCAAAAGACCATCAATGCCGTTTGCAGTCCCCATGGTGTGGAGAGAGCCAAGAAACCACATACATAACTGTTACTTCTGCTTGGTTCCTCCTCTTTCCAGCGGAATAACGATGCGAAAGAAGTCAAGCATGGTCTACCCAAACATTCCGTCTGCATTGAGACCAGTTCCACATGGTGAGGGACTTCCTATTCCAGAACCTCCATCAGAATATTCTCTTGATTCATCTAATGAGGACAAGGGTGAGCCGACCTGTTCTTCTCCTGGTCCATCAGCATGCAGTGACCCAGATTTTCACTGGGATGCATATCAACTCCACACAGAATAACACAGGAAGAACTAAATGACCTGGTTCGTGATTTGGACTTATCCAAGAACAAGGCAGAATTGCTAGGATCAAGACTCCAACAATGGAGTCTTGATCCTAGAAGATGATGTCAACATTACTTCATATCAAAAGCAGCACCCGCAGTTGGAGTCTTTCTTCAGAAAGGAAAGTAATCTGGTATTCTGTTCCGATATTGAAAGCCTCATGAATGCCTTAAAAATCACTCATGACCCACAAGACTTGAGACTATTTATAGACTCTTCAAAACTGAGTCTGAAGGATGTGCTTTTGAACAATGGAAACCATCTTCCATCTATTCCAGTAGTGCATGCTGTCCACATGAAAGAGACATACGATAACTTAAAGCGTCTACTGACTTCCATTAACTATAACAAGTACAGCTGGCACCTCTGGTAGGTAGTTGCCCTTTTAATAGGACTGCAGCAGGGATATATAAAATACATGTGTTTCTTATGTGAGTGGGATAGCCGAGCAAGGGACTGGCATTACTTGTGGAAGGAATGGAATCACAGACAAAATGTAACAGTTGGAGAGAAAAATATCCAGCACCCAGCTTTGGTTCAGGCTCACAAAATCCTGCTACCACCACTTCACATCAAACTAGGTTTGATGAAAATCTTCATGAAAGCCATGGACCGCACTTCGCCAGCTTTCTGATACCTGTATGAAAAATTCCCTTGACTCAGCAAAGCAAAGATTAAAGAGGGAGTTTTTATGGGTCCTCAGATTCGAGAGCTCTTCAAAGATGACCGGTTCAACAACTTGCTGCAGGGTGATGCGAAACAAGCATGGAATGCTTTTCGCCTAGTGTCAACAAACTTTCTTGGGAATGTTAGGGCAGAAAACTACAAGGAACTAGTAGAAGACATGTTGATGCAGTATCAGAAACTTGGCTGCAATATGTCTCCAAAGATCCATTTCCTTGATTCCCATCTTGATTTCTTTCCTGACAACTGTGAGTGAATCCTCCCCCTCCCCCTGAGGTATTGTGTAGCCTTCTTCCTGTTTTCTCCACGTGTGCATAGGCTGTTTTAGTTTGCTTTTCTCTGATCAGAGAAGGGCTGAACTTTTACAGAGCTCTGCTAGTGAGTGGATATTTGCCTCCTGGGACATCTTACTGTGAGTTCTAGCTGTTTATTTAATTATTTACTGTTTGTCTACCTGTTTGTTTGTTTAATTATTTATTGTTTGTCTTAGTGGTGTGCTAGTTCAGCCTTCTCAGCTGTACTTACCTTGCCTCTCTCAACTAACTGGGCTTTGTGTGGTAGCCATTTTGAATTAAATCTCTCTCCCCAGAACCTGCTGTTTGTTGAGCTTTTTTCCTGTCCTTGCCTGCCTGAGTGAATCCTCCCCCTCCCCCCCTCCCCCTGAGGTATTGTGTAGCCTTCTTCCTGTTTTCTCCACGTGTGCATAGGCTGTTTTAGTTTGCTTTTCTCTGATCAGAGAAGGGCTGAACTTTTACAGAGCTCTGCTAGTGAGTGGATATTTGCCTCCTGGGACATCTTACTGTGAGTTCTAGCTGTTTATTTAATTATTTACTGTTTGTCTACCTGTTTGTTTGTTTAATTATTTATTGTTTGTCTTAGTGGTGTGCTAGTTCAGCCTTCTCAGCTGTACTTACCTTGCCTCTCTCAACTAACTGGGCTTTGTGTGGTAGCCATTTTGAATTAAATCTCTCTCCCCAGAACCTGCTGTTTGTTGAGCTTTTTTCCTGTCCTTGCCTGCCTGAGTGAATCCTCCCCCTCCCCCCCTCCCCCTGAGGTATTGTGTAGCCTTCTTCCTGTTTTCTCCACGTGTGCATAGGCTGTTTTAGTTTGCTTTTCTCTGATCAGAGAAGGGCTGAACTTTTACAGAGCTCTGCTAGTGAGTGGATATTTGCCTCCTGGGACATCTTACTGTGAGTTCTAGCTGTTTATTTAATTATTTACTGCTTGTCTAACTGTTTGTTTGTTTAATTATTTATTGTTTGTCTTAGTGGTGTGCTAGTTCAGCCTTCTCAGCTGTACTTACCTTGCCTCTCTCAACTAACTGGGCTTTGTGTGGTACCCCCATCCCCCTGCTGAGGGTTCAGGACAGGGTACCTTGTAACTGCCCTCTTTAATAGGACTTATCTCCCTCCCTCCCTCCCCAGCACCCACCCACCCCTGGGGTAATTGTAGTTTTATAGGTACTTGCACATCTTAGAGGAAAGGGGCTGCTCTCAGGTGCAGCTCTTAATCCAAATCAGTCATACACAGAGGACCTGAGATTAATTAAGCTTCAGGTACACAGGGTGTATTAGGGGTATTAGATACACTTTTATTAGTATAAGCATCTACACCAATCCTTATTATATACCGAATTTAAAAGACCTAAACACAAGCTTTGAACTAAGATGCAGACAGAGGTCCAGCAACGAGATGGGGGTTCTCCAGTCTTTTGCATTGAGTGTCACATGTATGATTTTCTCCCAGTTGGTGAGAGGTCCTACATATGCACTAAGTGCAGGGAGCTCTTTGCTCTCAGGGAACGAGTCCGTTCTCTAGAGGCTAGAGTAGCAGACCTGGAAGACATAAGAAAGACAGAGAAGTACATGGACGAGACCTACAGGGATATAGTCCTGAAGTCCCACCTCCAGTCTGGCAGCATCCCTGTTGCCATGGAGGAGAGAGGTCACGTGACAGGAGAGCATCACCCTGGTGTGGCAGGAAGTGATCCTGTAACTAGGACCTGTCCTCCAGGTGATGTAAAACCCTCTCGGACCGAGGACGTTTCTCCAGGGCCATGTCCCCATGAGGGGAGGGTCAGGACAGCTGTTATAGTTGGTGATTCAATCATTAGGAATGTAGATAGCTGGGTGGCTGGTGGACGTGAGGATCGCCTGGTAACATGCCTGCCTGGTGCGAAGGTAGCAGATCTCACGCACCGCCTAGATAGGATCATAGATAGTGCTGGGGGGGAGTCTGCTGTCTTGGTACATGTTGGTACCAATGACATAGGAAAATGTGGTAGGGAAGTTCTGGAGGCTAAATTTAAGCTTTTAGGTAGGAAGTTGAAATCCAGAACTTCCAGGATAGCGTTCTCCGAAATGCTTCCTGTTCCACGTGCAGGACCCAAAAGACAGGCAGAGCTCCGGAGTCTCAATGCGTGGATGAGACAATGGTGCAAGGATGAGGGTTTTGGATTTGTTAGGAACTGGGGAACATTCTGGGGAAAGGGGGGGCTCTTCCGAAGGGATGGGCTTCACCTTAATCAGGATGGGACCAGACTGCTGGCATTAACCTTTAAAAAAGAGATAGAGAAGCTTTTAAACTAGAAAATAGGGGAAAGCCGACAGTCACCCAGGAGCGCATGGTTCGGACAAAGGTATCCTTGAAGGATACTACCAAAAGCAGTGAGGTTCCAAAAGGGAGTATAGTAGCCCAAATGCCCTTGAGTAAGGAGCAGACAGAGCATAAGGATTCCCAATTACCCATGCCTACCAATAGCCAGATTAATATTAATAAAATACAGTCTCTAAAATGCTTGTATGCCAATGCTAGAAGTCTAAACAATAAGATGGGAGGAATTAGAATATATAGCACTAAATGAGAGGTTAGATATGATTGCACTCTCAGAGACATGGTGGAAGGAGGATAACCAGTGGGACACTGTGATACCTGGATACAAACTATATCGTAATGATAGAGCTGAACAAATTGGTGGAGGGGTTGCGCTCTATGTTAGAGAGGGCATTGAGTCAGAAAGGATTAAAGTTTTGCAGGGAACAAAATTTGCTGTAGAATCTCTATGGATTGAAATTCCATTTATGAAGGGGAAGGTGATGGCAGTGGGAGTATACTATCGACCACCTGGCCAGAATGAACAAATGGATGATGAAATGCTCAAAGAAATCAAGGAAGCTAACAAAAGCCACAACAGAGTAGTAATAATGGGTGATTTCAATTACCCCGGTATCGACTGGGACAGTGTCACAGCAGGACAAGCTAAAGAGATAAAGTTTCTAGATGAAATAAATGACTGCTTCTTGGAGCAGCTGATTCATGAACCGACCAGAGGGGAAGCCATACTGGACCTAGTCCTTAGTGGAACGCCAGATCTGGTGCAAGAAATAAGGGTGTTGGGACCACTTGGCAATAGTGATCATAGTATGATCATGTTTGATTTAATCAGTGGAGGACAGATAGTAAAGGAATCCACAGTACTACCTTTTAACTTTCAAAAGGGAGACTATGATAGAATGAGGAATATAGTTCGGAAAAAACTAAAAGGAGCGGTTCCAAAGGTTAAAGACTTACAGCAAGCTTGGGTGTTATTTAAAAATACTATCCTCGAAGCCCAGACCAGCTGTATTCCACGCATTAAGAAAAGTGGAAGAAAGTCCAAAAAACTGCCAGCATGGTTTAAAGGTGAGGTCAGAGAGGCTGTTGCTGCCAAAAGAGCAACCTTCAGGAAATGGAAAAAAGAGCCAAATGATGAAAACTGGAAACAGCACAAGCACTGGCAAGTTAAATGCAAAGCATTGATAAGGCAGGCAAAGCGGGAATTTGAGAAGAAACTTGCTACGGAAGCAAAAACACGAAATAAAGACTTTTTCAAGTACATTCGTAGCAAAAGGCCTGTGAGAGAGTCAATTGGACCATTAGATGATAGAGGGGTAAAAGGGGCAGTAAGAGGAGACAAGGCTATAGCAGAGAGACTGAATGAATTCTTTGCTTCGGTCTTTACTGAGGAAGATGTAGGGATGTTACCCAAGACTGAAGTGGTATTTAAAGGTGATACTGCAGAGGAATTGAGAGAAATATCGCTACACCGGGAAGATATATTACAACTATTTGATAAACTGAATAGTAGCAAATCACCTGGACCGGATGGTATACATCCCAGAGTGTTGAAAGAACTGAAATATGAGATTGCAGACCTGTTATTGGTAATCTGTGAACTTTCATTTAAATCATCTGTAATACCTGAAGATTGGAGGGTCGCCAACGTAACACCAATTTTTAAAAAGGGTTCCAGGGGTGACCCGGGAAATTACAGACCGGTGAGCCTGACGTCAGTACCAGGGAAAATGGTAGAAACCATCATAAAGAACAAAATTACACAGCATGTAGATAGTCATGGCCTAATGGGAGACAGCCAACATGGCTTTAGACAAGGAAGATCTTGTCTTACTAATCTGATCTGTTTTTTTGAAGGTGTGCATAAACAGGTAGACAAAGGTGAGTCGGTTGATATAGTGTATCTGGACTTTCAGAAAGCTTTTGACAAGGTCCCCCATCAGAGACTTTTGGCGAAGCTAAAAAGTCATGGGATAGGAGGCAGTGTACTATTGTGGATCGGGAACTGGTTAAAAGATAGAAAGCAGAGGGTAGGGCTAAATGGCCAATATTCCCAATGGAAAAAGGTGAATAGTGGAGTACCCCAGGGATCTGTACTGGGTCCGCTACTTTTTGACATATTCATAAATGACCTGGAAAAGGGAATAACTAGTGAGGTTATCAAATTTGCAGATGACACAAAACTGTTTAAAGTTGTTAAAACCCAAGAGGATTGTGGAAAACTGCAGGAGGATCTGGATAAATTGGAAGACTGGGCATCCAAATGGCAGATGAAATTTAATGTGGACAAGTGCAAAGTTATGCACCTAGGAAAGAACAACCCACACTATAGTTACACGATGCAAGGCTCCACATTAGAAACCACCACCCAGGAAAAAGATTTAGGAGTCATCGTGGATAACATGTTAAAACCCTCCGCCCAGTGTGCAGCGGCGGCCAAGAAAGCAAATAGAATGCTAGGTATCATAAGGAAAGGGATGGAGAATAAAACAAAGGATATTATAATGCCTCTGTATCGCTCCATGGTACGACCGCACCTTGAATTTTGTGTGCAATTCTGGTCACCGTATCTTAAAAAGGACATAGAGTTATTAGAAAAAGTACAGAGAAGAGCCACCAAATTGGTGAAGGGGATGGAAGGCTACTCCTATGAAGAGAGGCTAAAAAGGTTAGGGCTCTTTAACCTAGAAAAGAGACGGCTGAGGGGAGATATGATAGAGGTGTATAAATTAATGAATGGAGTGGAACGGATAAACGTGGATCAATTGTTTACGCTATCAGAATATAGAAGGACTAGGGGACATGTAATGAAGCTACAGGGTAAACTATTTAAGACAAATAGGAGAAAATATTTCTTCACTCAACGTGTAATCAAACTCTGGAATCTGTTACCGGAGGATGTAGTAAGGGCTGTTAGTATAGCTGGGTTTAAAAAAGGTTTGGACAAGTTCCTGGAGGAAAGGTCCATAAACCACTATTAAAAAGGGACCCAGGATATCAATGCTTGGCCTAGTACAAGCACTGCAGAACCTGTGTCTTTTGGGGAAACTGCTAGGTACGTATGACCTAGATTGGCCACTGTTGGAAACAGGATACTGGGCTTGATGGACCTCGGTCTGACCCAGTATGGCATTTCTTATGTTCTTATGTGGTTAGTGATGAACAGGGCGAACGTTTTTCACCAGGATATTGCAACGATGGAGCAAAGATACCAGGGAAAATGGTCCACTACAATGCTGGCTGACTACTGCTGGACACTCCCCAGAGAAGCTCCCGAACAGCTGTACAAGAGACAGGTGAAAAAATCTAAGTAGTAGTCTATGACTTGTTTTTTTACAGGTATTATCTGAAGGCCTATTATATATTTACTATTGACATGCATTTCGTGATGTAAACATTAATTCTTGTAGATTACAAAAGACCTAGAGCCAACTTTGCAATTTCACTGTCATATTCGTGTTCAGCATATAAAAATTGATAAGAAATGACTTTTTATTTCAGTAACATGACTTTTGTAAAAATTTGTTGACCAACGATTCTTGTCACAGCACAGTGATTGATTGGTCTGAGATACTGTGAAACACATCTTCAGTGAATCAGGTAGTGGTTGTCAGGTGCTCATTTTCCAGACAAAGGTCCATAGTGAGAGAAGATGAAGGTATGCAGGTTCATACATTACTGCAAAAGTGCAGGACTAGTGAAACAGCCTATAGATGAGAATGGCCTCAGAAGCAGGTTGTCTTGCATGTAGTCATGGCTGGGAAACAATAGCTTTTGCTATACTGTATGTTCACATAAAACTTGGCAGGCAATTGCTTGATCAGCAGGTCTGAAGCTTGAGCACAGCAGAAATTACTTGTACCGGGAATCCATCAAAAATCAACATTAAAAAAACTGATGCAATTATCACGAGAGACTCCACATTCATTCCTCCTACTACTATCAACATATCTATACACCGATTACAATAAAAGACAAAGTCAGATACCTTGGAGTGATTCTAGACAAGCAACTCACCCTACAACCGCATATCAACAAAATATCCAAAACAGCCTTCTTCAAACTCGCAATGCTCCGGAGACTAAAACCACTCCTCAATAAAGAACATTTCCATACAGTATGCCAGGCCATCATTACACCTCTGCTGGACTACTGTAATATATTATTCCAAGGTCTGCCTAAACAAACCATCCGTCCCCTACAAATGGTCTGGAACACTGTTGCCCACATTATTACTAGCGCTTCAACACAAGACCATATAACTCCAATACTACAAGATCTACACTGGCTACCAATCCCCTCACGGGCAAAATATAAATCAGTGCTTACCATCTTCAAAATTAAAAACAACACCTCAGCAGGACTACTACAGGAAACTCATCGGAACTAAAACAAGCAAAAGACCAGACAGAAACAGCACCAAAAACAATATACCAACACCTACTCTATTTACAAGAACAAACAAATCCACATCCATGCGAGCCTCCTCTCTTGCTGCCCCTGCAATCTGGAATGTCCTCCCAGGTAATCTAAAATCAACAACAGATATAAAAGAATTCCGGAAGCTACTTAAAATCACCCTATTCATTGAACAATTCAATGAAGACCACCAATCCACCCTAACCACCCCACAAAACGAGCTACACAAGACATGACATTCACAACATAAAAACATCCTACCACTCTCATTAAAATGTATATAGCCCAACGTAGATAGCTCAACCTGTATATACTACCTTCATGAAAATGTATATAGACCAATGTAGAAAGTTCAACCTGTATATATTGCACCCCAAATCAAGATTTACCTATCCACACACTCACAAACACTACCTTCACAACCACTGCATGCCGACACCTCCGCACTACCCTACTTGATTGGTTTACAATGAAATCCGCTTCGATTCAAGGATAAAGCGGAATATAAATACTTTTAAATAAATAAACCTTGAGTTCAAGCTTTGGTTCAGGCTTTTGGGTCTAAGCAGGCCACAGGTACCAGCCCTACATTCCCAACTTGTGGTCTGTGGACCACTGAGGGTCTGCAACACCATTATTTGACTACTTGAGATGCTTTAATGTATTACAGGCTGGCAAAAGGTGAGTATATTAGTTGATATTGGACTCGCAAGTCAGAATGTCTGTGAATGTCTTATTTTATGTTTCATTTGTTATCATTGATGTAGATTTGATTTTTATGTAAATTTTACTGTAATTCACCTAGACATGGAGTGTCAAATATACATTTTTTAAATAAATAAATTACAGGGGATCCACAGGACACAGAAAAGAGAGAGAAAAAAAGAGACTGGTGGGGATTGGTGGTGGTGATGGGGGGGAACCACAGTACTAGCAATCCTCACAATCTTAATTTAAAAGGTAATAAACACATTATCTATTCAAAGGATACCTCAAAGGAGACCTACTAACAAATGAAAATGATATTTCCTTAGTGCCAAAACAGACACATAAACCAAATCAATAAAATGTGTTAGAACATCAAATCAATTATATCCATATAGTTGATACAATTCTGAAACACTTAACACTGATTGTCTGTATAGAGATTAAATCTCCTACCACAGTTAAAGTAGCATAATGTACAACCACCGAGGAAAAATCATCAAATGAAACCTCAAACGCTGTTCTAACCATTCCAGGGGAAAGATAAACCAATAAAAACCCAAAATCTGAGCAGCCTTCAAAGTAAAATGTAGTTACTCACCTGTAGCAGGTGTTCTCCATGGATAGCAGGAATAAGTCCTCACATATGGTGACATCATATGATGCAGCCTGCACGGGAAACTCGCCCTAGTTACTAGTCTAAGCTTTTGGAAGCTTTGTCTGCGCATGCATGCCATCTTCCTGCTTGCTACTGAGATGCCATTTTAAGTTAGTCTGATACTATAGATATAGTAGAATACAACAACCAGGGGACGTAGGAGGGCTGTGAGGACTTATTCTTGTTATCCATGAAGAACACTTGCTACAGGTGAGTAACTACCTTTTCTCCATGAATAAGCAGGAATGAAATCCTCATATATGGGACTCCCTAGCTACAGGCTAAAAGAGAGTGCAAGTCCAAAAGGGGCAACTGAGTGTCTATTCCATAGCAACAGACCTTTATATTATATATATAAATAAAGAATTCTTTTTTGTAGATAGCCTAAACAGAAAAGAATGGGCCTGGGTGGATGGAGTTGGATTCTAATCCCCAAACAGATTTTGTAGTACTGATTGGCCGAAGTTGCTGTCGCGTCAGGAATCCCCTTCTAGACAGTAGTGAGAAGTGAATGTGTGGACTGAAGACCACATTGCAACTTTGCTGATTTCTTCTATGAAGACCAAATGCAAGTTGGCCACCAAAGCAGCCATGGTTCTGACATTGTGAGCTGTGATATGACCATCAAGGTTCAGGCCTACCTGGGCATAAGCGAAAGAGATGCGGTCTGCTATTAGTTATACTGAAAGAGTGAGTTTGGAGATAGCAACCCATAAGAATATAAGATATGCCATACTGGGTCAGACCAAGGTCCATCAAGCCCAGTATCCTGTTTCCAACAGTGGCCAATCTAGGTCATACTTACCTAGCAGTTTCCCCCAAAAGACACAATTTCCACAATGCTTGTAACTGGGTCAAGCATTGATATCAGGAACTTGTCAAAACCTTTTTTAAACCCAGCTACACAAACAGCCTTTACTACATCCTCCGGTAACAAATTCCAGAGTTTGATTACACGTTGAGTGAAAAAATATTTTCTTTTATTAGTCTTAAATGGTTTACCCTGTAGCTTCATTGCATGTCCCCTAGTCTTTCTATATTTTGATAACGTAAACAATCGATCTACGTTTACCCGTTCCACTCCGTTCATTAATTTATAGACTTCTATCATATCTCCCATCAACCGTCTCTTTTCCAGGTTAAAGAGCCCTAACCTTTTTAGCCTTTCTTCATAGGAGTATCCTTCCATCCCCTTTACCATTTTGGTGGCTCTTCTCTGAACCTTTTCTAATATCGCTATATCCTTTTTAAGATATGGCGACCAGAATTGCACACAATATTCAAGGTGCGGTCTCACCATGGAACGATATAGAGGCATTATAATATCTTTTGTTTTATTTTCCATTCCTTTCCTTATGATACCTAGCATTCTATTTGTTCTCTTGGCCGCCGCTGCAAACTGGGCCAAGGGTTTTAACATGTTATCCACAATGACGCCTAAATCTTTTTCTTGGTTGGTGGTTCCTAATGTGGAACCTTGCATCGTGTAACCATAGTTTGGGTTGTTCTTCCCTAGGTGCATAACTTTGCACTTGTCCACATTAAATTTCATCTGCCATTTTGATGCCCAGTCTTCCAATTTATCAAGATCCTCTTGTAATTTTCCACAATCCTCTTGGGTTTTAACAACTTTAAATAGTTTTGTGTCATCTGCAAATTTGATAACCTCACTTGTTATTCCCTTTTCCAGGTCATTTATGAATATGTCAAAAAGCAGCGGGCCCAGCACAGATCCTTGGGGTACACCACTATTCACCTTTCTCCATTGGGAAAATTGGTCATTTAGCCCTACCCTCTGCTTTCTATCTTTTAACCAGTTCCTGATCCACAATAGTACACTGCCTCCTATCCCATGACTCTTTAGTTTTGCCAAAGGTCTCTGATGAGGGACCTTGTCAAAGGCTTTCTGAAAGTCCAGATACACTATATCAACCGACTCACCTTTGTCCACCTGTTTATTCACACCTTAGAAAAAACATAACAGATTAGTAAGACAAGATCTTCCTTGTCTAAAGCCATGTTGGCTGTCTCCCATTAGGCCATGACTATCTACATGCTGAGTAATTTTATTCTTTATGATGGTTTCTACCATTTTACCCGGTACTGACGTCAGGCTCACCGGTCTGTAGTTTCCCGGATCACCCCTGGAACCCTTTTTAAAAATTGGTGTTACATTGGCGATCCTCCAATCTTCAGATATTAGAGATGATTTTAATGATAGTTCACAGATTACTAATAGCAGGTCTGCAATTTCATATTTCAGTTCTTTCAACACCCTTGGATGTATACCATCCAGCCCAGGTGATTTGATACACTTCAGTTTATCTAATAGTTGTAATACATCTTCCCGATGTATCGATATTTCCTTCAATTCTTCCGCACCTTTAAATACCACTTCAGTCATGGGTAACATCCCTACATGTTCCGCAGTAAAGATCGAAGCAAAGAATTCATTCAGTCTCTCCGCTATCACCTTGTGGCCTCTTAGTGCCCCTTTAACCCCTCTATCATCTAATGGACCAACTGACTCTCTCACGGGTTTTTTTGCTACGAATGTACTTGAAAAAGTCTTTATTTCGCGTTTTTGCTTCTGCAGCAAGCTTCTTCTCAAATTCTCCCTTTGCCTGCCTTCTCAATGCCTTGCATTTTACTTGCCAGTGCTTGTGCTGTTTCCAGGTTTTGTCATTTGGCTCTTTTTTCCATTTCCTGAAAGATACTTTTTTTTTTAGCAACAACAGCCTCTCTGACCTTACCTTTAAACCATGCTGGCAGTTTTTTGGACTTCCTTCCACGTTTCTTAAAGCGTGGAATACAGCTGGTCTGGGCTTCTAAGATAGTATTTTTCAACAACACCCAAGCTTGATGTAAGTCTTTAACCTTTGAAACTGCTCCTTTTAGTTTTTTCTTAACTATTTTCCTCATTTTATCATAGTCTCCCTTTCGAAAGTTAAAACGTAGTACTGTGGATTTCCTTACTATCCCTCCTCCATTAATTAAATCAAAGGCGATCATGCTATGATCACTATTGCCAAGTGGCCCCAACACCCTTATCTCTTGCACTAGATCTGGTGTTCCACTAAGGACTAGGTCTAATATGGCTTCCCCTCTGGTCGGTTCATGAACCAGCTGCTCCAAGAAGCAGTCATTTATTTCATCTAGGAACTTTATCTCCCTAGCATGTCCTGCCGTGACACTGACCCAGTCGATACCGGGGTATTGAAATCACCCATTATTATTACTGCGCTGTAACTTTTGTTAGCTTCCTTGATTTCTTTGAGCATTTCATCATCCATTTGTTCATTCTGGCCAGGCGGTCGATAGTACACCCCCACTGCCATCGCCTTCCCCTTTTTACATGGAATTTCAATCCATAGAGATTCTACAGCAAATTTTGTTTCCTGCAAAACTTTAATCCTTTCTGACTCAATGCCCTCTCTAACATAGAGCGCAACCCCTCCAACAATTTGATCAGCTCTATCATTACAATATAGTTTGTACCCAGGTATCAGTGTCCCACTGGTTGTCCTCCTTCCACCATGTCTCTGATATTCCAATCATATCTAACCTCTCATTTAGTGCTATATATTCTAACTCACCCATCTTATTTTTTAGACTTCTAGCATTTGCATACAAGCATTTTAGAGACTGTATTTTATTCATATTAATTTGGCTATTGGTAGACATGGGTAATTTGGGATCTTTAAGCTCTGTCTGCTCCATACTCGAGGGCATTTGGGCTACTTTACTCTTTTTTGGAACCTCTCTGCTTTTGGTAGTATCCTTCAAGGATACAGTCTTCCGAACCATCCGCTCTTGAGTGACTGTCAGCTTTCCCCTATTATCTAGTTTAAAAGCTGCTCTATCTCCTTTTTAAAGGCTTATGCCAGCAGCCTGGTTCCATCCTGGTTAAGGTGAAGCCCATCCCTTCGGAAGAGCCCCTCCTTTCCCCAGAATGTTCCCCAGTTCCTAACAAATCCAAAATCCTCATCTCTGCACCATTGTCTCATCTACACATTGAGACTCTGGACCTCTGCCTGCCTTTTGGATCCTGCGCGTGGAACGGGAAGCATTTCAGAGAACGCTACCCTGGAAGTTCTGGATTTCAACTTCCTACCTTAAAGCCTAAATTTAGCCTCCAGAACCTCCCTACCACATTTTCCTATGTCATTGGAACCAACATGTACCAAGACAGCAGACTCCTCCCCAGCACTATCTAAGACCTTATCTAGGTGGCACGTGAGGTCTGCTACCTTCGCACCAGGCAGGCATGTTACCAGGTGATCCTCATGTCCACCAGCCACCCAGCTATCTACATGCCTAATGATCGAATCACCAACTATAACAGCTGTCCTAACCCTTCCCTCATGGGCACATAGCCCTGGAGAAACTTCTTCGGTGTGAGAGTGTTTTACATCACCTGGAGGACAGGTCCTAGTTACAGGATCACTTCCTGCCACACCAGGGTGATGCTCTCCTGATCCCCTAGCCTATTTGGATCAAAATAAACAAAAAAATTGGATGGACTTTTTGTGGGCTTTCATTCTCTCCAAGTAGAAGGCCAAGGCTCACTTGTAGTTCAACTTGTATAATGCAGTTTTCCCTTTGTGGGCATGAGGTTTTGAGAAAAATGTTGGTAGGACAATTGACTAATTAAAATAGAAATCAGATAGTACTTTTGGAAGGAATTTAGGATGAATATGGAGGACCGCTCTACTATGATAGAATTTGATGTAAGGTGGATGAACTGCAAGAGCCTGAAGCTCACTTACCCTGCATGCTGAAGTGACTGCCACCAAAACAAAACCTTCCAGGTCAAAATCTTCAGAGGGCAAGAATTCATTGGCTCAAAAGGAGCTTTCATCAGCTGCATAAAAACCACATTGAGTTCTAAGATAGTACAGGTGGTTTTGTAGGGAGACTTCAAGAGAAGCAAACCCCACATAAAGTGAACAGCTAAAGGCTCTACAGAGATGGACTTTCCCTCTACACCTCTATGGTAAGCTGCAATTGCACTGAAGTGAACCCTAACGGAGTTCGACATATGTTCAGACTCAGACAGGTGTAGAAGAAACTCAAGTAGTTTCTGTGTGGGACAGACAAAAGGATCTAGGGCTTGGTCCTCACACCAGACAACAAACCTCTTCCACTTGTATGAATAGGATTTTCTCAATGAGGCCCTCCTGACGGTCAAAAGGACATCAGTCACACCAGCTGAAAGACTGAGCTTGGATATTGTTAGCCTCTTAACATCCATGCTGTGAGGGCCAAGGACTTGATGTTGGGGTGCAACATCATCCTGTCCTGCGAAATCATGTGCGAACCAACTGGAGTGGTTCCTGACTGGAGAGCTGCAGCAGGAGAGGAAATCAAGGTTCCCTAGGTCAGTAGGGAGCGATAAGAATCATCAAGCCTCTGTCTGTTTTGAACTTCAGGAGGATCTTTGCAATGAGAGGGAATGGAAGATACCCATACAGAAGACCCTCCCCGCAATATAGGAGAAAAGCATCCAATGCTAGTCTGCTGGGTGATCTCACTCTGGAACAGAACTGATCTTGTTGGGTATTCTGAGAAGTCATTGAGGGAGTGCCCCACTCTTGAAAGATGCAGGCCACAATCTCCCTCTCCAGTGTCCATTCATGCTGTTGGAGGACTCGACTCAGTATGTCTGTCAGAGTGTTTTGTCAGTCTAATAGATATGTGGTTCATAGATCCATTCCATGGACAATGGCAAATTTCCACAACCTGACTACTTCCCAACACCAAAAGGTACAAGCCTGTTCCTCCCTGCTTGTTGATGTAGAACATTGTTGCTTGATTGTCGGCTTAAATCAGTACAAGTTGTTTGACTAATTGATCTCTGAAAGCCTTTAGAGCATTTGCTACAGCTTTTAACTCCAAGATGTTGATCTGGTGGAGACTTTCCTAAAAGGATCAATTGCCCTGAGCATGATACCCATTGAGATGAGCTCCCCAACCCAGTATGGAAGCATCTGTTGTCAAAACGTTTTGTGGAGAAGCAATTTGGAAGAGGAGACCTCTGAGAAAATTGTGGTGAACTGTCTACTCTTGCAATGGCTGAATGATTGGTTGGTGACATACAAACTATCCCCGAGTCATCCTATGGTCTGGGTCCACTGAGTCCTCAGAGTCCACTGAGCTTGTCTCATATGGAGACATGCTAAGGGTATTACATGTACCCTAGAAACCATGTGACCTAGTACAGCTATCATCCTGAGAGCTGTGATCTGCTGACTCAATTGAGTCTCCAACACTAGCTCTGTCAATCTGTGAAGTCTGTTGTGTGGGAGAAAGGCATTCACCTAAGTCGTGTCAAGCAGGGCTCCAATGAATTCCAATTGTTGGGAGGGCTGTAGGTGGAATTTTGGGTAATTTATGATGAACCCTAGTAGTTCCAGCACCTCAATGGTCAACCGTGTTGATCCTCAAACTCCATCCTGAGTGGTATTCTTGATCAGCAAATCGTCCAAGTAGAGGAAGATAAACACACCCAGTGTCCTGAATTAAGCTGCTATTACTGCAAGGCATTTTATAAATACATGAGATGCTGAGGCTAGGCCAAAGGGCAGTACCCGGTACTGAAAGTGCTGTACCCCCATGATGAATCTAAGATACTTCTGAGTGAAATGTATCTATATGTGGGTATATACATCCTTCAGATCCAGGGAGCATAGTCGATCTCCTTTTTGTAGATAAGGGAGTAGGGTGCCCAGAGAAATCATACTGGACTTTTCTTTGACAAGGTACCTATTCGGATCTCTTATGTCTAGGATGGGATGGTATCTTCCTGTTTTCTTAGGGATCAGGAAATACCTGGAATAAAACCCTCCCTCATTTTGCTCTGGTGGCACGAGCTTCATCACAAGATCTGCCAAGAAGGCGTTAATTTCTCTCTGAAGTAGTTCCTGATGCAGGGGCAAATTTGGAGGAATGTCAAATTCATTTGAATCACTCTGGGACAACTTATAAAATCCAAGTGTCCGAGGTTATGAGGCACCACCTTTGGGCAAACAGAGTGAGCCTCCCTTTGCCAGGAGAGTTTTCTATTATGGTTACCAGAAGAATGGCTATGCTCTGAAGGAACCAGTCAAAATCCCACCCCAAACTTTGGCTGAGGAGCAGGCTGAGGTTTCTGATGCTGTGCATGTGATCATGGAGCCGGTTTCAGTTAGAAAGTTTGGGGCCCAGGAAAGTACCTATGCCTACAAGAGTAATAGATCTTTTTTTGGGATCCACCTTGGTACCTCCTGCAGTAGGAGGCCGGCTTGGACGTGTGCCTTGAGCGATTTCGAAGGGTGACTTGCTGCTTTTCGATTAAGCTAGCCGTATCTTGAGATTCTCTGCATGGCATGGCACGTCAGCAAGCTTGTCCTGCACTGATTGTTGTAGGTCTGAGGATCGGAGCCAGGTAAGTCTTTGGGCACCAATACCCATGGCAAAAGATCTGGATGCCTTTTCAAAGATACTATAGGTCGTCCGGACCATGAACTTTGAGTAGTCCTTGCCATGACCCACTAGGAATGATACTGCTCCAGTTTCTCTGGAGGAAGATACTGGGACAGATCAGCTAGGGCACATATGTTCTTCAGAAACATGCCCATATAGAGTTGGCAAGAAGCAACGCAGGCCATAAGCATGGAACTCTGAAAAACCTTCTCCCAAAAGAGTCCCATGTCCTCCCTGTGGATCGATTCTTGGAACTTTTGGATCTCTTAAGGGTGGATTTATCCAATAAAAGAATGGTGAGGAAGCTGAGGCATCTTGGACCAGGGAGCCTTCTGAACTCTATACATAGACTCAAACCTTCTACTAACAGGAGGTACAGTGAGGGGGTTTTCCACATTCTCATATGCACTTATTTATTTATTTATATTTATATTCTCTTATATACTGCGCTATTCTGCATCAGTGCAGTTTACATTGAACAAACTGAAATTACACTGAACAGGGCATTATAACTTGGAGATAACTATTTTACAGAGAACATGGGCTATGGAGGGTTAAGTGGCTTGCCCAAGACCACAAGGAGCACCTGTGGGACTAGAAACCCCAGTCCTTCCGGCCCAAGGTTGCTGTCCTCTAGTGGGATTTGTACCCACGACCTTCCACTCTGCAGGATGTGGTGCCCAGGCACTGCCACTGCCTTATTAGGGGCCAAGGAGTACTGCAAGATCCAGAGTGTGGATGCCAGTAGCGAAGGAGCTCTTCTTGAGGTTGCTTGTTTAGTCTTGTGATATCCTGCAAGTGTGCCGATCCTGTTGTCATCATTTGTCCTTCTTGGTCTATTGCTGATATCCCTTGTTATGATATCTTGGAGTGCATCTGCCAAGTGATGGTGAAAGATTTTAAAGATGATCATGATTGTTTTGTATTTTGCCCTGGCCATCATTGGGAGCCAGTGCAGCTGCTGTAAGACGGGGGTGATGTGCTCAGTTCTTGCAATGTCCGTAATGATGCGTGCTGTAGTGTTTTGTACCATTTGGAGTGGGTGTAGGTTCTGCTGGGGGAGGCCTTGATACAACGAGTTTCCATAATCAAGCAGAGGTGTGATGAGTGCTTGGCAAACTGTGCGGAAGTGGTCTTGGCGGAGTATTGGTTTGAGCTTTCTGATGGTCCTTAAACGTAGATAGGCCTTGTTTGCGGTTTTGGCTATGTGAGATTTCAGGTTCAGGGCTCTGTCCATTGTGATGCCCAGGTACTTAACTTCATCCTTGGCCGCTATTGATTTGTCTAGAATTGAACTGGAAACCCCAAAAGCCAAACATGGAATGCACCACAACACTGGAGAAATAAACCTATAAATTCATTTCCTCTTGTACAGAACAAACACAAAGACACCAGTGATGCACATTTCCCAGAGCTGACATAATCCAGTTAATAAATTCAAACTAAAATAATTTCTCTCTACCTTTTGTTCTTTGGACATTTTATTTTTCAGACATAATTGCGCCAGTCTCTCTCTTCTGCTTTCTTCATAGTCTGCTGTCCATTTGCCCTTTCTTCTCGCATTTTATTTTCCACTCTTTCTCTCTCTCTACATCTGCCTCTGACATATTGATCTTTCCCTTTTTGCTCTTTCCTCTATTTCTTTCTTTACTCCTTCATCCACTGATATTTCACACACACACACGCACCATCCTCAATCCCCCTTGGACTTTTCACCTAGCAACTTTCCATTACTCCTCTAACCTCCATCCCAACCCATCTCTCATCTCATTCCTTTGCTAGCCTCTTATTCCCTTTTGCCTTTCACTCATTCCCCATTACCATATTTCCACCCTCTATAATCACCATCCTCTGTCACTCATCTCCTTGCCAACTTCTCATGGCCTCTCTCACATTACTCTACCATACCACACCATCTCCACACTCACCCTCACCACCCATTTTCAGTATCTCCCAGTCACCTCACCTTTCCCCTTTACTCCCAAGGTCCAATATTTTCCTCTCTCTTCCATCTCCCCAGCCCTTTTTTTCCTTCCTCCCATAGTCTAATATATCCCTTCTCTCTCATAACTCAAAGTCTCTCTCTCTTTCTCTGCTTCCCCCTCCCAATCCAGCAAATCCCTTCTCTCTCATATAAATCGAAATCTCCCTCTCCGTTTCCCCTCTCCACACCATTCCTGGCGTCATCTTTCTCTCTCTGAGTCAGCATGCTGCAGCCAGTGCTGCCTGTAGTTTTCACTTATGGTGCACAGTACAATGACCCCGCATTGTATGCTATGTGAATGCTATGGACAACAGTGGCTGGTTCACTGACCTGGAGGAAAAAAGTTGAAGTTTGGGATGGTGCCACAAGATACCGCAATCTTTCTGCTCCACAGCAGCAGGTGGGAAGATGGAGCGCATGCACAAAAAAAGCTCCCAAAAGCTTCAACTAGTAGCTGGGGAGCATTCCCGCCTGGGTTCCATCGGATGATGTCACCATAGGTGAGGACGTCTTTCCTGCTTGCCACAGAGAACCATTCATACTTATCCAAGCTCTCAAACTGTTGCTGTGAAAAACTGCCTTCCCTAAAGATTTTCAGAGGGGAAACTGTGTTAGTCTGGAGTAGCAGAACTGACAAAAGCAGGTGGCACCTTATAGACTAATCAAACTGTTGACACATGAACTTTCAAGAACAAGAGCAGACTTTGTCAGATGCCATCAATAAATTTGTTAGGCTTCAATAAATTGTTTCATCTATAAGGTGCTACCTGCCCCTCTCTGAAGCATACATCAACTCTACCTCCATTCTCATTAAACTTCAATTGAGAAAAAAAAATCCAGAGGGCAAAAGGTGGAAACCACCATAACTCCCCCCCCCTCTAATAACCAGATTTCAGTAATAAACACTAAATTTGTATGCTTCGCCTCCAATAAATCATAAATAATTTCAGCTTATTGCAAACAGAGCAAGCAAGAAAAAGAACTATTCCAAAAATTTATCAACACATATTTCAATATCCTCAAATCTTACCCATTCATATTCTCCTTTAAAATCCACTGCATATCTACATATCCAATAACAATAAAATTTTAGCCTCACTGAGAGATTCCGTAGCTTTTTTTTGCACACATGAAGACTTAGGAGCCCTTTTACTAAAGTCCGCTAAACAGTTAATGTGCCTTTTAGCAGGTGGTAACGGCCTGAGGTAACAGTTAATGCACAGGCATGACACCTACCAGCTGCAAAATAGGTATTAATTGTCCATTGCATGAAAGGGCAGGGAATGAGCAGGGTATGGCCAGAGTGTGGATATGGAGAGCACATTGAAGTTAGCACAGGGATACATATCATGTGCTGTCAATGTGGCAATTAGCACCAGTGCAGATAACGATACCTTTATGGATGGCATCAAATGCACCTGCATTAATTTCCTGCATGTTAGGGTGCCAGGAACATATGGTGATACCCCTGACAGTTACCGCTGAGGCTTTGCACTTAACACTTGTTAGTTTTCATGCTAAAGGCATGTTAAGTGGAACACGCTAATAGGCTTTACTAAAAGAACTCACAAAACTCAACTCCGACCCGCAAAGAGGCTCCTTAAGAAACCTCACCTTTTGCTCACACCTTAGGCGAGCTGCCAGCAACAACCCACAAAGCAGCATCTACTGTAAAAGCAGTTTAAAGGGCTGCTTGATGTCATGGGATGGGACTTGCAACATTCGGGAGGTAAAGAGGCACACAACCCAGAACACCGGTGTTCTTACATGTCACTGGTAATATTGGTCTAGCACCTCTGCTGGAGGTAAAAGGCAGAGACAATGCACTACAGTCACTCTATGGTAGCCATTAGATAGACATATATGTTTTAACTTTTAAATATACATCTCTTCATATTATAAAATGAAAGTCTGTATCTCTGATACAGTATGTGCTCTCATCTATTCTCACAATCTTAAATGTAATAAAAAATAAAAGGGTCAATTCAACCTTAATATTTAAGCCTCCTCTTGGAATGGAAACATAGAAAGATACAGCAGATAAAGGCCATGGCCTATCTGGTCTGTCCATCCATAAGAACTATTAAGTTCTACAATCCCTCCTCTTTCCTTCAGAGAAGGAAATTTTCAGGGTCTGCCAAATATCAGCTATTATAAAAGGGTTCATTTGGGGGATAACTAAGACAGGTAAATGTTTATTCATAAGTAGTGATTTTAAATCTTATTCAAATTGGAAGCATAATTTTTTTTTGAGAAAAATGAAACAAGTTGTATTTTTCAGCCAAAATTCTGGATTGCCCTCTGATTAAGTGGCAGGAGGCAGCTTGGCATTTCGAACGATTTTGTATCTTCACATCATCCACAGTGCAGAGTATATTTTTGTTACACATAAAAATTAATAGTGTAGCACATAATATTATTTATAGAAATAGTACAGTAAGAAAAAGATTCCATCCATAATAATTTAATGATGCATTATTTTATAGAATGAGATGGAAGAGAGATGTGAATTTCTTCACGTCAGTGATTACTTTCATTCTAGCAGCAGTGCTAATGATTAAGATTTTTCAAGACCGCTGGTCTGTTTGATCCCAGAGCTCCTTCTTTGGGTTGCACTTCTCCATCTCCTTCCTTGCATTTTTCAATATATCTGATTTCCAAAAGTACGTTTTAACTTTTTGACATATTGGAAGTTTGATCATAGGAAGCAACTTTTGAAAATGATTGGGGGTACTTAATTGATGAATTCAACACAAATCAACCTCCCTCATAAGCAAGAAAATAAAAACAAACAGGCAAATACAGAAAGTTGGTGCTGAAGTCACATGCTATCAACTTTTTACACCTATTTGCAGCGCACTGATAAAACATAGCTACTCACCTGTAACAGGTGTTCTCCGGGGACAGCAGGAATCAGTCCTCACATATGGGTGACATCTGCACCGACGGAGCCCTCATGGGAGCATCCCCCCAGATTTCAAAGAAAGCCTTTGAGAGATGCCACCATGCACGCGTGGTCCCCTTCCTGCCCAAGGGTGCTATCTTTCTCAGTCAGTTGACATAGCTAAAAGAAGCCAATAACAAGATGGTAAAGAAGCAACTCCAAGAGGAGGAGGGAAGGTTGTCAGAACCGATTCCTCCTGTCCCCGGAGAACACATGTTACAGGTGAGTAACTACGCTTTCTCTGGGAACAAGCAGGAAGTCAGTCCTCACATATGGGACTCCGCAGCTAGAGGCTATTGAAAGCCCATAGCAAAAATAGGGGCTCCCTCATTGGGAGCCGCAAGCAGCAGCAATGTAGTCCATGTTCACAGACCACAGTAGGGACCCCTGTGTCCGATGAAACCAGCACTCCGGTAGCCTGAACACAGAAGGATCAGAGGCTAGGAGTTGCCTAAAACCCAAAAAGGTTACAGAGCACAGCCTGGCCAAAGACACTGTCCCGTCGGGGCTCTCTTTCCAGAAAGTAATAGGCTGAGAAGGTATGGACTGAAGACCAGGTGGCAGCCCGGCAGTTGTCCACCATTGGGACAGAGTGCAAGTTTGCCACTGAGGCTGCCATGGCCCTGACACGATGCGCCGTGATGCGGCCTTCCATCAGGAGCCTCACCTACTCATAAGCAAGGATGATACAGTCCGCCACCCATGTGGACAGCATACACTTGGTCATTGCCTCCCCCAGCCTACTGGGGTCGTAGGAGATGAAAAGATGAGAAGCTTTGCAGTGGCCCTGAGTGCTTTGGATATAGAAGGACAAAACCCTTTTACAGTCCAAGGTGTGAAGGACCGTCTCCACCCGACTGGAGTGAGGTCATGAAAAGAAGGTAGAGAGCACCACTTCCTGGTTGATATGGAAGGGCGATACTATCTTTGGCAGGAATTTGGGGTGCGTGCGAAGCACCACTCTGTTCTTGTAGAACCTGGCATAAGGTACCTCCGCCACAAGAACCTGAAGCTCGCTAACTCTGTGAGTGCAGGTGAGCACAACCAGGAAAGCCACCTTCCAAGAGAGGTAGCGAAGATGGCAGGTAGCCAGAGGCTCGTAGGGTGGGCGAGTGAGCTGCCCCAACACTACGTTGAGGTCCCATTCGGTTGCTGGAGGGTGAACCAGGGGCTTCGATAAGAGCAGGCCCCAAAGAAAACAGGTCACGAAAGGTTGCACCGAAAGGGGCTTACCATCTACCGGATGGTGGTGCGTCACCAGGGGACTAAGGTGCAGACGGACGGAATTAGACTTGAGCCCGGATTGAGAAAGACGGAGGAGGTACTGTAACACCATTGCCACCAGGCAGGAGAAAGGGTCAGCACCATGCTTGGCACACCAAACAGAGAACCTGCACCAATTGAGGGTGTAAGCCTTCCTAGTAGAGGTCTTGCGAGAGGTAAGCAGAATGCTTTCCACCTCAACCGAAAGGTTGAAAGGAGCCAAAGTCACCCTCTCAGCAGCCACACTGTCAGCAACAGGGACCCCAGGTTGGGGTGCAGAAGAGAGTCCCCTCCTGAGAAAGGAGTCCTGGAGCAGTTCCCAAGGGAATGGATGTCTACACCATCAACTGGAGGAACAGCAGGAACCAGGATCACCTGGGCCACTGAGGAGCTATCAGTATGTGAGACCCTGTCACGGAGGGTCCTGAACAAGGTCTTGGCGATCAGCGGCATGGAAGGGAAGGCATACATGAGGCCTTCTGACCATGAGACAAGGAACGCGTTTGCTGCCACCCTGGAGGGGTGGGCCTGCCGGGAACAGAAGCGGGGAAAATGGAAGTTGTCCAGGCTGTCGAACAGGTTCATCACAGGTTCCCCCCAGAGCCGTAAAAGCTGACTGACTACCCTGGGGTTCAGATGCCACTCGTGCGGCTGGAGAACTCTGCTCAGCCTGTTGGCCAGAAGGTTGTCCTGGCCTGGCAAGTACACTGCCCGCAGGAGGATACCCTGTTGCATTGCATAGGAGCAGAGGGCCAGTGCCGCCTGATAAAGGGTACGAGACCCTGTGCCCCCATTTGTTCACGTAGAACATTGCCACCTGGTTGTCCATCTGGACCAGCACCGGCTGGTGACACAGGTGGTGACAGAAAACTCGCAGAGCTAAGTGTATGGCTCGGAGCTCCAGGAGGTTGATCTGCTGGGTACTCTCGTCTGGTGACCAATTGCCCTGGGTGCGGAACTCTCCACAGTGGGCTCCCCAGCCAAGCAGGGAAGCATCCGTGGTGAGGACCCTTGAGGGGCTTGGGGCCTGAAAAGGCATGACCGCCTTGAGATGCTGGAGAGACTGCCACCAGACAAGGGAGTCCTCCAGATGGTGGGTTACAGAGACTGTCTCGGAGGCGACCCATGGCCTGAGACAACTGGTCCCTGAGACACAACCGCACCGCCCTCAGGTGGAGGTGAGTGTCTGGGGTGAAGTGGACCATGGAGGTCATGTGCCCAAGGAGGCGCAGAAGAAGCTGAGCGAGCGCTGAGGGATGGCACTTTATGTCTCGTGCCAGAGTCCTGAGATGGTCGGCTCTATCCCTCGGCAAGAAAGCCTTCGACTGGAGAGTGTCGCGCTTTCCCCCATGAACTCCAGGCATTGCGCCGGGAGGAGGTGAGACTTGGGGTAGTTTATGACAAACCACAAATGTTTCAGGACCTGGATGGTGCGTACGGTGGCCTGCTGCACCTCTGAGGCCGTGCCACCCTTTATGAGCCAGTCATCCAGGTAGGGGAAGACAAAGACCCCCTGGAGGTGGAGGAAGGCGGCCATGATTGCCAGGCATTTTGTGAAGACTCTTGGGGCAGAGGCCAGCAGAATGTCTTCCACCTCAACCGAAAGGTTGAAAGGGGCCAGAATCACCCTCTCAGCAGCCACTTCCTTAAAGCCACTAGTAGCCATGGGGGAAAAAAGTACTCCTGCAAGGTTGAAGACTCTCCAGGCTGCTAGTGGGAGAAAAAAGGCAAGAAGACGCCAGGAAAAGAAACGAACAAAAAACTAAAAAAAAAAAGACCTGGTCGGTGGCAGGAAGAGTACAAGTGTGATATCGGAGATGAGTAAGAAACTCGGAGGGAAAAATCAACTTTTTCCAGTGACAAGCCAGACAAACGTCTGAAGGGACCCCGGAAAAAAGAAGACTGAGTAAGATAGTGCCCTTGGGAAGGAAGGGGACCACGCATGAGTGGTGGCATCTCCCAAAGACTTTCTTTGAAAGCTGGGGGGATGCTTCCGCGAGGGCTCTGTCGGTGCCAACATCACCCATATGTGAGGTTTGACTTCCTGCTTGTCCCCAGAGAATGTGTGACTTTAATGCCGGCATGCAGAAAGGGGTTCATATGCAAATTAGCTACACGTTAGCTATTCATTAAACTGTGTGCAAATGGGAGTGTTAAACTGGGAGAGCAAGCCAAACACACGCGCACAGAAGTCAACGCAAGTTTGGCATGCTGCGCTATCCTAGAGAAACAGGGGCACCGCGTGGCTAATTTGTATATGAACCCCAACAGTATTTTGATGGCATCGGGGAAGGCCCCCGATGCTATCAAAATACTGTCGGGATCCAGTGCCCCCGACAGAAAGCGAATTCCTGATGGCCCAGCAATACCAAACCCCACCTCTCTCCTGGTACCTTTACAAACCAGCGAGAGCACTGCCCACATACTCCTGCTCTTGCTCCACCAACTTGGCAATGGCTGGCCCATACAGGGCATCCTGGGATGCACCAGGCAGGGTCAGACTACCATTTAAGGCATTTTCTACCTTATATGGCAGTCTGAACTTGCCCAGTGCATCCCTGAATGCACTGCATGGGGCAAGGCACTGCCAGTTTTCAAGATAGCAGCATTCCTGCTCGTTTGTATAGGTACTGGGAGGGGGAGGGGGGGTTCAGGGCCACTGGGCCACCAGGTTTATTTTTAGTTAGGTGGGGGGTTTGGGGCCACTGGGCCACCAGGTTTATTTTTAGCTGGGAGTGATGGGGGGGGGGGGGGAATTGGGGCCACTAGGCTACCAGGGATTCACTTTCTGTCACGGGCACCGGCCCACAACATTATTTTGATGGCATCGAGGGCTTTCCCCGATGCCTGGGTCATCTTTGACATTTCTCCTCAGATAATTCAGCCATCAGGGAAAACACCCAATGCCATCAAAATACTGTCAGGGGCACATGCTACATGCTTAAGCTACCTCAAGACCAGGCATAGAGATATTGGTGCTAAGGCTGGTTGTAAAATCCTCTATGCATTTCTCTGCATTAAGCACAGCCAATATTTGCTTACCATTTTATTATGTGCAGCTCATTTGCCTATAATTTAAATAAATTTAAATACTCTTGGCATTGTGTGCTAGGTTTTCCTTTGCTGTTTACATGCACGTCTGTCTCTTTTCTGCATTTGGTGGTGGCGGTAATTGTGCTTAAAAGTGGCATTATCTGTGCTTAAAGGCCATGCTAGTTTTCTGCATCAGCCTAAAAGTATGTCTGGATGTGAGTGTGAGTGACCTGCCCATATCTAAATGCCAAGAACAGGACAGGAAATGTGGCCAAATCAAAAGATAGGGGAATGATCCAAGTCCTGGCAGACTCTCCTTCACCCTTCATCCCCTGCAGCCAATCATACTCTCACCACCCCCCCCCTTTTAGTCCTTCCACTCCGTAACTTCCTTCCCTCCCTCTACAGCTAGTCCTCATCAGTCTCTTGCTGCTAAGCCCATCTACACCAGGCTTTCGCTTCCCTCCATTCTCTCACATTCCCCAAAATCTTTTCCTTCCCTCACTTCTTTATCTTCTTTTTACCCTCCTTACTCTCTGCACTTTTTCTTTGTTTCCTGCACAAACATAGTTGACTTTTTATATTTAGGGACAGGGAGTTTTAATAGCTCATAGCCTGCTCTGCTCTTAACTTCCCCTTGACCCAAGTCTTCTGTTTCCTTCCACTCCCCAGCAGGTTTGAATGCATTCCCCCCCCCCCCCCCCCCTCACAAGCCAGCTCCCTCCTTCCATGCAGATTTTATTTTAATTAATTAATTTATTTAGACAGATTTGTATGCCACCTTTTCCTTCAATCAAGGTGGTCACGTCACATCACAATTGGAGGGTTACATTTAACATTAGTGTACATGTAAACATTTAGACAGTACAGTTACTTAACGGTATTTAGTACAATTGAGATGAGATAACATTTAACATAAAGGTATTTAATAACGTGTTATGATAGATTTGTGTGTGTGGATAGGATGGGTGTGTGTTTAGTTGGCGGAGGTAGTAGTGTTACTGTTTGGGTAGGGGAAGTTGCCTGAATGCTCATAGGTATCTATAAATAACAATGTTTTGAGGTCTTTGCTGAAGTCTGTGAGGTCATCTAAAGCTCTCAGGCTCGTTGGTAGGGCGTTCCATAGTGTGGATGCCAGTAGTGATGGTGCTCTTTTTGAAGTTGTTTGTTTGGTTTTGTGATAGCCTGCAGGTGTGCCGATCATGTTGTTGTTATTGGTTCTTCTTGGTCTATTGCTTCTGTCCCTTGTTATAATGTTTTGGAGTACATCTGCTGAGAGATGGTGAATGACTTTGAAGATGATCGTGATTGTTTTGCATTTAGCTCTTGCCACCATTGGGAGCCAGTGTAGTTGTTGTAGGATGGGAGTGATGTGCTCGGTCCTTGGAGTGTCTGTAATGATGCATGCTGTAGTGTTTTGTACCATCTATAGTGGGTGGAGTGTCTGCTGAGGAAGGCCTTGATATAGTGAGTTTCCATAATCAAGCAGTGGTGTAATGAGTGCTTGACACACTGTGCGGAAGCGGTCTTGACGGAGCATTGGTTTGATTTGTCTGATTGTTTTCAATCGATGATATGCCTTGTTTGCGGTTTTGGTGATGTGGGATTTTAGGTTCAGAGCTCTGTATGCCCAGATACTTAACTTCTTCTTCGACTACTATGTGTTTGTCTAGGATTCTGATAGTTTGTGGAGGTATGAAGGTGAGGTTCCTGGTGACAAACATTGCCTCAGTTTTGTCGTAGTTGACTGTTAAGTTGTTGGCTATGAGCCAGTCATTCATGTCTTCGAGGCATTGTGTTATTGTTGTAGTGTTTAGTGTTAGTAAGTTGATTGCAGCATACACCATGTCGTCGTCAGCATAAATGTGGTAGTGTAGTTTGTGGTGCTTGATGATGCTGCAAATGGGCTGTATGTAGATGTTGAAGAGCATTGAAGATAGGGCTGAGCCTTGAGGTATTCCCTGCGTGACGGGGAATTGTAGTGATTTCTTTTGGTCGCATTTGACTTGTTGCGTTCGCCCTTCCAGGTATGATGTAAACCACTTCAGGGTATTCTTGCAGACCTATCTGTTGTAAGCATTGCAATAGATTAGCGTGTGACACAGTGTCGAAGGCCGCCGAGATGTCCATGAACACTAGCAGGAATCCGTTTTTTATGTTGTCCATGCCTCTTAGGAGATTGTCAAAGAGGGAGGTGAGTAGTGTTTCCACGGCGTGTTGGGGCTTGAATCCATGCTGATGTATGTCCAGTGGGGCATTGATATCTATATGGTCCTGAAGTTATTTTATTTTATTTATTTATTTATAGTCTCTTCTATACCGCACTATTCAGCATCAGCGCGGTTTACAGTGAACAAAGAATTTACACATTTCCGATAGTACTTTGTGTTAACAGTTGAACAGGCATAAACAACGGATAACAGGGGTAACTATTTACAATTTATAACATAATCATGAACTCTTCTCGTTTCAGTCTTAGGGGTTTTGGGAGAACTGTGAGGTGGTTGAGATGTCTGCATTGGTTATTGGGTAATACAAGAGGAACAGAACTTGAAAGCTCTGTCTGCTGTTGCTTTGGTGCATTGTGTTATGGATTTTGGGACTACTAGTGTGTTGAGTGTTACTGACTGTCTGTCCCTGATTTGAGGTGTCATCTGGATCAGGTCCGTTAGTGACGCGGATGTGAGTCCATTGATGGCCTTGAATGTAAGTAGTAATAGCTTGTGAGTCAGTCTACTTCGTATCGGAAGCCAATGGAGTTGTTTTAAGATGGGTGAGACATGATCTTTCCTGGATGCTCCGTGAAGGACTCTTGCTGCGGAGTTCATTGCCAGTTGCAGTGGGTGTAAGGTGGCTTGAGGGAGTCCTTGTAAGATAGAGTTCGCATAATCAAAATGTGGTATGATTAGGGCCTGATAGATGGTTCTGAAATCATCCAGCTCTAGCAGGGATCGTAGGTGTCTAAGGGAACGGATTTTATGGTAGACCGCTCTTACAATGTTTCCTATGTGCGCCTTCATATCCAAGTGCTGGTCTAAGGTGACCCCGAGGTATCTGATAGTGGGTTTGATCTGGAGGTCTGCATCCTTCACCTTCAAAAAGGACGGGGCGGTGAAATTTCGGTCCTTCATGATGAACAAAACCTCCGTTTTCTTGTGTTGGATCCTGAGGTTTTGAGATTGCAGCCAGTTGGATACTTCATTTATGCAGTTTGTTAATGGAGTGAGGTCGGGGTTCACTGTTGTAAAAGGCATGTATAACAGCACATCATCCGTGTATATCATGCGGTTGATACTGAAGGACCGTATCAGGCTGCAGATAGGCTGCATGTATATATTGAACATAAGGGCGGAGAGGGAGGAGCCTTGTGGGACTCCCTGCTTTTGATGGAACCGATCTGATGAAGTATCGTTGGATCGTACCTGCTGCCACCTGTCAGAAAGGTAGGACCTGCACCACTCGAGTGCTTTATCGGTGATTCCCTTACCCTCGAGTCGTTCCAGGAGGCGTTCGTGGCTCACGGAGTCAAATGCCGCTGCTATGTCTAGGAAGACAAGGACGAACCCTTGGCGGATGTTGTTGATGCCAGTTAAGACGCTGCTGAAGAGAGTAGTGAGCAGTGTTTCCACACCATGGGCTTCTCTAAAGCCGTGTTGGCAAGGGTCTAGTGGTGCGTTAGTTTCTATATGCTCTTCGATTTGTCTTTGTACTTCCTTCTCCATTATTTTTGCCAGCAACGGTATACTTGCTATTGGTCTATAGGATTCTGGCTTCAGAGGGTTGAGCTTGTTGTTTTTTAGTAATGGCCTTATGGTTGTGTGTTTGAGAGTACGTGGGAAAGTTCCTGTTGTGAATGAAAGTTCCATGAGTGTGGATATGAATGGGCTCAGGAGGTTTCGTAGTTCTTTGATCCAGAACGCCGGGCATGGATCGGTTTGGGCGGTGGTCATGTTGATGCCCGCAATGGTGTCTTCAATACGCCGTTTGGGTGGGATTGCGAAGATGGCAAGTAGAGTCTGATCGTATGGTTCAAGGGTCTTGCAAGGTGTTGGGATGTTGTCGATCTGGCAGAGTTTGGATTGTAAATAGTCGGCGAAAGTTTGGGGGTGGATTTCGCTAATATGTTCAGAGGTGGGTTCCTTTGTCAAACGCTTGACGATAGCAAACAGGTCATGAGGTTTGTTCAGAGATCTTTTCAGTGTGTCTGCGTGGTAGCGTCTCATTGATTCCGTTACCGCAGTACGATGAGATACTAGTTGTGATATATATGCAGTTCTGTCTTCCTCTGAGTGTGAGCGTCGCCATCGTCTCTCAAGTTTCCTTAGGGTTGTGCGTGAGGCCTTCAGATCTGATGAATACCAGGTTGCAGAGTGTCGCTTCCCATGGAGTTTGTTAGTTGATGGACAAATGGCGATCGAACTGAGTTTATTATTCCAGTCGGAAACTAAATCATCTGGGTTGTGTGCCGGTGAGTTAGCTAGGGGGAGCATTGTTTTCAGTATCAGGTCTTTGTCGAAAGGCTGGAACCGTCTCGGGGGGGCACTGGGATGGCTACTCACTCCTCTATCTTCCATTTGGCTACATCTGGGAAGGGGAACTTTGAATAAGATTAGTTTGTGATCTGACCATGGAACTGGGTTGATTGATAGCTCCAGGGTGGTTGGTGTGTTGAGGGTTGGCTCAGTTGTGAATATTAGGTCTAGGATGCCTCCTTTGTTATGAGTTGGATCCTTGATTGATTATAACCTAAATCCTGTAGAGCTCCAAGAAAAGCTGTTGCATGGGAGTCTTGCAGTGATGGTAGGTTGAAGTCTCCTAGCATCCAACTTGTTTTAAGTGGGTTCTGGGTATTGGAGGCCAGGTCAATTATTGTTGATAGGGCGTCTGGGTCGGCTGATGGAGCACGGTATAGTAGAGTGAAGGAGCAGCACTTGTTTGCTATTGAGATTGTGTCTAGGAGTGTTGAGCTGGTTGCTTCCCTGAGGTTGAACTGGAGGTCAGATTTGGAGATGGCTAGAACACCTCCTCCTCTTTTGCCATTTCTATGACAAGAATGTATGGAGAAATTGGAGGGCAGGAGTTGGTTGATTAACACGTTGTCGTCGCAAGAAAGCCATGTCTCGGTGATCAGGAGTAGGTCAAAGTTGTGTAGTGATATCATGTCAGAGATGACTGGCCATTTCTTGCGTACAGATCGGGCATTTATCAGTGCACATTTCAGATGGGGGATTGGGATTGCATCTTGTTTCTTTTTTGTGTCATGTTGTAATGAGATGAGTAGAAGGTGGTGGTGGGGAGTTCGGGTAGACTCCCTTGGGTTGTAGAAGGGAGCGTCTGGCCATCTCCTTCTGTAATTGTGGATTGTTGGTATGTGGTTGTGGTTAGTGTGCAGGCTGGTGACATTGCCTATTCCTATGGTGATAAGGTAAAAGGTAATTGTGATAATGCAGGACAGATTCATGTTGTGTGTGTGGAGTGGGGGTGGGTCAGAGATAGGGTCTTGGCTGTTAGGGTCAGGTGTGTTTCCCGGTCACTATGCTCTTGCAGTGGATACTGCACAGTTGGATGAGACACCGATGGTGATGGTTACTCTCAGTGTTTCAGAGGATTGGGATGGACTCCTACACAATTTCCAAATATCAGTGGTAGCAGGATAAATAGGGTTGCCAGGTTGCGCAGTTAATTACTATGTCAGAGGTATTTGGAGATAACCGGTAAATCTGCGATAAGTTGGAGGCAGGTAAGTGATGGTATACTATACAATTACATCTTAAATCAGAGATCAAGGATTGCGCAGTTGCTTTTGGACTGCTTTTTCCACGATTTTGGCAAGGAATGGCAGGCTGGAGATGGGACAATATGATTTTGGTTCGGATGGGCTCAGATTACTACTTTTAAGTATTGGTCGTATCATCGCGTGTTTTAGGGGTTGCAGCATGTATCCCTTGTTGGACGAATCTTTGACGATTTTTTGAATGTGATGAGAGAGCTGGCTTTTTGTGGCTTTGATCCAAGACACTGGGCATGGGTCTGATGGTGAAGTTGTTGTGTTTAGTCCAGATATAATGTCTTCTACTTGCTGTTTTGTTGGTATGTTGAAGCTATCCCATGTCTGATGTTGCTTTTTTGTCGTGTGATCGTTTGTTTATGGTGAAGCAGAGTATGTTTGGTTGGTGTTTTTTGACTTTATGTAGTCTGCATATTTTTGTGGGTCAAGATGGTGGGGTGCTTTGTTGCGTGTTGTCCTTGGTGAGCGTTTGAATAATGCTAAAACGTTCTTTTGGTCTATTAGTAGATTTCATGATTAGGTCGGTATGGTGTTGCTGTTTACACTTATTTATTGGATTGTTATATTCCAGTTGTTTGTCTCTGTATTGTGTTAGGAGGTTGTGTGATTTGTCCCATCTCCATTTTCTTTCCAGTTTTCTGAGTGTGCGCTTTGCAACTCTGATTTCGTGTGAATACCATGGGGCATTGGATCTCTTGCGTGTTTGTGGTTCTTTGATGGCTGGGGCAGATGCTATGTTGGATATTATTGTGTTCCATTCTTCTCTGTTAAGATCCAGGGTGTCATGTTCCTGTTGAAGTTGTGGGGTGATTTTGTTTATGAATGAGTCTCTGTTAAATGTTTTGAACCGTCTAGTTATTCTTTCATCTTCTTTGCGTTGGGCGGGGTTATTCAGAGTCATGGTGAATTCAATTACATAGTGGTCTGACCAAGGGACTGGGGAGATTGTTGGTTTTGTGGTTTTGTTCTGTTCCACTAGTTGTATTGGCATGAAGACCATGTCCGGAGTTGTACCATGTTGGTGCGTTGGGGCATTAATTGTCTGGCAGTATTTTAGTGACTCCATGGCTTTTAAGAAAGTTGCGGTTTCTCTGGTGGGTGCGGATGTTAGGTTGTAGTCTCCTAGTGCAACCAGGGGTTTGTGTCTTCTGTTATGTGTGCATATACCGTATTTTCCGGCATATAAGACGACTTTCTAACCCATGAAAATATGCTCAAAAGTCGGGGGTCGTCTTATACGCCGGTATACGGCGGTATACAGCAACTTTCTGACCTGGACTGGGGAAGCTGACTGACGCTGCATCCCGGGCTCCTCCCCTCTCCCTGCCAGCCGATTGATTGGCTGCTGTACTTCAGGGCCTCCGTCTCCAATGTGACTGCTATGGGTGCAGAGGCTGCCGGGTTTTCGGGCTGCCGTGCTCATGTGGTCGAGGTTCAGCATGGGGATCTTTATAGATGTGGTGGCTGCTTCAGGATAGTTTTTAATTTGTGGGTTGTTAGTTTTTCTTTTAGTGTACTGTTAACACGAGCGGTGGCAGTTGGGGGATAGGGGAACGCTGGTGACGGTTGTGCTGAGGATTGTGGCAAAGTGGTGTTTGCCCTGGGGGGTGGACTTCTCTGCCAGGGCAACGCAACCTGTCAGAGTGCTACTGCGGTCTTCTGGGTCTCTTGGACATGATCTGGAGTCTGTATTTCAGCGGGGCAGCCACCATTTTCTTTTGGCAGGATTCTGGAGCACCCGAGGTAAGAACTGGAAGAGGGGTAGTCTTATACGGCGAGTATAGGCCAAACCCTATATTTTAACAGCAAAGGTAGGGGGTCGTCTTATACGCCCAGTCGTCTTATATGCCGGAAAATACGGTAGTTTCAATTACTGTGGATAGGTGTTCAGTTGTGGTTTTGGGTGGTCTGTATGTGAAGGAGATGGGTTAGGTACTTGTTGGCTATAGTGAGTGTGTTGGATTTGATTGTGTTAGTGGTGGCAATTGTTTTGAATCTATATTCCTTTTTGGTAAGTATTAGTACTCCATCTCCTCTCTTTTGTACTCTGATGCAGTTAAATGCTGAGTATCCTGTTGGGGTTACTTGATTTAATATGACCTGGTCTGAGTCATCTAGCCAGGTCTCACTGATGCGTATTATATCAAGCTTCTTATCGTGGATTAGGTCAAGGATAGTATTTGGTTTGTTCCCAATAGATCTGGCGTTTAGTAGAGCACAGCTGATGTTTGTTGATATGATTGGATTTGTGTGTTCATTATTTGTGTGGTGAGAGGGTATATTACGTGTGGTATTGTATGGTTTGTGGGCTGTATTCTTTGATTGTTGGCGTTCTTTGGATATGTGTGATGCTGGTGTGCATCTGGGTTGCGTGGTATGTGGGTTTATCAAGGGGATTTGTTCATTGAGTCTGATGCTATGTGTGCAGAGTGCAAACATGTGGAGGAGTGTGAGGTAGGCCATGAAGTAGTGGGTGATGGAGTGCATTTTATAACTTGTATTTACTGACCTGGGCTCGGGTTTGTGGTTTACTGACCTGGGCTCGACTTGAGTTGTGTCCTTTAGGTGTGGTTTTGCATTAGTAGTGGTATCTTTACTTTGTGTGTTGTATTATTTGTGGTTAGTTCGCAGACTAGCTATGAGGTGGTAGTTGAATTGATGGAGTTAATAGGCTTATGCAGCGTGAGTTGTTTTACAAAGCAAGCAATGTAAAAATGGGTAGCAGGTTCTATGCAATTAATCTACAAGCAGTGGATTGTCTAGACAAGGTAACAGCATTAACTTATGCAACCAATGGATTGTCCAGGCAAGGTAACAGCATTAACTTATGCAACCAATGGATTGTCCAGGCAAGATTTTGCTCATTCGCCCCCCTTCACTGCTCCCCACTTCTCACTCTCCTCTGCAGGTGAGACTTTCTTTCATTGGCAGGTTTAGCTCATCTCTAAGTTTGTAACTGCCCATCTCCCACAGGTTTGGATCATTTTTCTGCTCTGCTTTCATGAGCCCCAGACACATCCCTGTTTTCTGGGGCTGGTCCTCCTTCCCCATCCCCTGCAGCACTTTTTCTGGTACTCAGATTCCAATCAACAGTAACCTCGTGCCTTCAGAATCCCCATGAGATTCTCAGACACATGCTTACCCCAAGTCCTGGAAGCATGGCACGGGTCACAGTTTAAAACTCAGAGATCACCTGCAAGGTGGGAGAGCATGTTACAGCAGCCCTGGACTGGACATGGATTCATACTATGCCATTATGTTCACACCTACCTATCTACCTGATACTGCTCCAGTGGCTCTTTCTTTCTCTGGACATATGTGTGTAAATGAATAAATGACCTTTTCCTATTTTAAGAGGGGTGAAGGATCTATTTATTTTGTTTTGCCACAAGGATGTCTGTTTTTTTTCTCTCTTCATTGTCCTTCCCCCATCTCTCTCTTTTTTATTTGTTTTTTTCCTGACTCCTAAGCTTTCCTTGACAAGCAGCAGTTCATCTTCTCAGTGGTCCAATGGTTCGAAAATTATACCTCAGCCACTAATGCAGGTAGATTAGCCAAAACATGTTGGGCTTTATGAAATGACTGAATACACTGCATTTGTATTTGATGCTTTCCTATAGGATAGGTTTGGTTTTTAAACTGTGGGATTGATATTAAAGACCTTTCTTAACTTCCCTTGCTGGTTCATAGCTTGTGTTATGATTTGGCATTTTATTGTTCTCCCTCTGCTTATTAAATCAAATTTGATCATGTTATGATCACTGTTGCCAAGTGGCTTCAACACCATTATCTTTCACAAAAGAATTGTGTTCCACTAAGGACTAATATAGCTCCGCCTCCTGTTAGTTCCTGAAACAGCTTCTCCACAAAGCAGTCAATTATTTAAACTAAAACTTTATCTCCCTTGTATTTCCTGATTTGACATTGATGCAGTCGATACTGGGGTAATTGAAATCACCCACTATTACAGTGCTGGAAATTTTGTTAACTTCCTTAATTTATGTTAGCATTTCATCATCTGTCTATTAATTCTGGCCAGGCAGATAGGAGCACACTTCATTGCTATTCCCTTCCCATTTCCACATGAAATTTCTATCCATAAAGATTCTACAGTATGTTTTGTTTCCAGCAAATCTTTTATCGTGTTTGAATCAATGCCCTCTTTAACATATAGTGCCATCCCTCCACCAATTTGATCCACCCTATCACTGCAATATAATTTGTATCCTGGTATCACAGTGTGCCATTGGTTATCTTCCTTCCATCAGGTCTCAAAGATGCCAGTTATATATACTCTCCCACTTAATTTTTTTAGACTTTTAGCATTTGTATATGGGTATTTCAACACATGCTTTTTGTTTATATTGACAATCTGATTATTGGTTGCAATGGGAAATTTGGAATCTTTCAATTCAGTCTGCTTTTTTTTCTTAAAGGCACTGTAGGGCTGATGCCTGGGCCTACTCAGAAACTAAAGCCTGAACCATGCAACATGGCTTTCTGTTACAAGATGGGGCCTGTTCTCAACCAAACAAGATGGATTTCATCTGTTATATCTCAGCCTGAAACCTGCAGATCAAGCAATTCTGCAGTTATGTACTTTACAGCAGTTTTTGTTTCTGGCTATGATTATGTGCAAGAGAACTCAAGGCTGAGGCCAGAGATTGTACTGCTAGTACTAGCATTTGCAACAATGTATGGACTTGCATTCCAGCATTTTTCTTGCACCATGAACCTTTGTTTGCAGAAGGACCACCTGAAGTGTAGTTACTCACTTGTCATAGATGTTCTCCAGGAACAGCAGGAATCAGTCCTCACATATGGGTGACATCGGCACCAATGGAGCCAGTGCAGAGAATTTCCCCAGCTTTCAAAGAAAGCCTTTGGGACATGCTACCAGGCATGTATGGTCCCCTACCCATCCAAAGGGTGCCATCTTGCTCAGTCAGATGACATAGCTAAGACAGCAATGAAAAGAAAGCAATGTATAGAAGCAACTCTAAGGGGAAGAGGGAAAGGTTGTGAGGACTGATTCCTGCTGTTTCTGGTGAACACCTGTTACAGGTGAGTTACTATGCTTTCTCCAGAAACAAGCAAAATGTTAGTCCTCACATATGGGACTCCCTAGCTCCAGGCTGCCAAAGACCGAACCACCAGTAATAAAATAAATTGTTCCAGCTCTATCTTTAACCTTAAGTTCAGATTATATTGATCCAATTATAGATATCTCACTATGTGACCGAGGTCTCAGACTGTCATCAGGCTAATAATCCAACCGGACTTGCCGGACAAGATTGCCTTAATTCGCATCAACGACCTCACTCCAGTGTCACTTCAGTGAGCTTATCTTTTTTTATTTATGTATATTTTTTTTATTATTTATAGTGTTTTCCTTTTATTATCACAAATTTCCAATCTAGCAACCTGTGCTTTTCACGATTTTGGCGTTCTTATTTGTATCTACGTTTAACAGTCCCATTAGTATTGCACAACACCAGAAAATCACGCTGTTAATCTTGCTTCTTCTTAACTCAACTTCATAATTTATAAAGAAACAGCTCTTATCTGGTAATAGATGATATGTCCACAGTGCTGCACATTGAAACAGCTAGTAATCCCGTGTAGCTGAAATTTCCATAGCTGATGTTCCCGACGTCTATCCAAAGCGCTTTAACGTTTCACTTGTCGTTTCCTCAGGGGAAAACACTGAAGACTGGAAACGTGCCAGTAAAACTAAATGGACTGTAAATAAAACAATAGATTATACTGGCTTCTTTTATCTGAACTCTAACAAAGAAGCATTCATCCTTCAATTTTTTGGAAGATTATATTCTTTCGCAATAACTACAGCCAAAGATCTCACCTTCTAAAGATCTCTCGCCCCACTCCCTTGTCAGTAGGACAAAAACGCTGCACATGCAGAGTGCAGTCAGCCCTGGCTTTTTAACCACATGAAAGTTACATCCAGGTGGACACTCTTAACACAAGTGCCAATCTATTTGACAATTCAGACCCAAAGAGTGCACCGTTTGCAAAAGAAAAATCCACCTTTGTTCTCGAAAGAGCAATTGTTGTTCTTTTGAACGTTCCCCTACTCCTGTAGATACTTGTTCAATACAGAAGCAGCGAAGATCTTCAAAAGTGTGTTTCTCCTGCAGGCAGTGTTCCACCATAGGAGCTTCTGTCCTCTGGCACTTCAACCTTCTTCGGTGTTCTTGCATTCAGACACTAAAAGGGCGAATTGTTTTTCCAATGTAGAGTAGATGACAAGGACACTTGACTCCATACACTACACATGTAGACTGACAAGTAGTGTGATTCTTCAAAACATATTCCTTATCTCTATGGTTAAACGAAGAGATTTCCAAAGTGATAGAACAAATAGAGCAGCTTCCACATTTGAAATGACCCGTGATGTTAGAGGGCATTGTTATTGTTGGAGATCGCAAAACCGCCGGGCTAAGAATTTCTTTTAAATTACGGTTTCTTCTCCAGACACACCGAATGGATTTACCTTCTAAGCCCCGATTGCAGTTTAAAACATTACTGTGTCTCCGTACAATTCTCTGTATTTTATAACTAAAAGGAGAATATGCTGTGATCAAATTGACGTTACACTCTTCAGCAGAGGGTTTAGATGGAGAAGTAAGTAGCAATTCTCGGTGGTTATACAATGCTCGTTTATATGCCCGAGACACCACAGAATAAGGATACCCTCTCATCAAAAATTTATTTTTCAAGGATCCAGCTTGCTTCTTATAGTCTGACACTTCCGAGCAATTTCTGCGATACCGCAGGAATTGTGAGAATGGGAGACTGTTCTTGAGGTTTTGAGGATGGGCGCTCGAGTAATGTAACAATGAATTACGATCGGTAGGTTTACAAAACACTGAGGTGATCCACGAAGCCCTTCCCTTTGTTACACGAACATCCAAGTAAGTGATACTATCAACATCACTTACATATGTAAATTTTATGTTGACATCTCATTCATTCAACCAGGCAACAAAACCCTTTAACTCCACCTCCGAGCCTTCCCAAAACAGGAATACATCATCTATATATCGACGCCATAACTTAATATGGTTATTAGGATTCTGAGTAAATATCCATTGCTCCTCGAAATTGGCCATATACAAATTTGCTATGGAGGGAGCGCATGTGGCGCCCATCGCCACACCAGAGATTTGATGATAAATTGTACCCTCAAAAAGAAAATGATTGTCGTATAGGGTAAGATCTAACAATTTTCCCAAAAACACTCTTAAAGGTTCTGATAGATCTCCTCTGTTTGCCAAAGCCTGTTGAACAACCAGATTTGCCTCTCGTTGGGGAATACTTGTATAAAGCGATGTAACGTCCAATGTTACTAATAATATATCAGACGTATATGCCAACTGAGAATGTTGAGTAAGCAATTGCATAAAATGCGTCGAATCCCGCACAAATGAAGACATCTGAGAAATTAAAGGACGTAGAAAAGAATCCAAAAACATGGATAGAGGTTCTAGCAACGAGCCCTTGGTAGAGACAATAGGCCTGCCTGGAGGATGATCAAGGCTCTTGTGGATTTTCGGAACTAGGTAAAACTTTGGCATAATGGGATTAACTGGATTCAAAAAACCCCATTCTTTCCTACTAATTAGCTTGTCATTCAATGCCTGTGTTGTCAAATCTTTAACAAGAGTTCTTAATTGAATGGTCGGATCATCCTGTAAAACTGAATAAGTATTAATGTCAGAAAGCTGCCGATTCGCTTCATTTAGATAGTCTTGTCTATCCATGACTACAATGCTGCCTCCCTTATCAGACCGTCTGATAACTAAGTCAGTACGGGTTCGAAGATCTTGCAACACCTGCCTCTCCTGTCGAGACAAGGAACTCACTACTCAATGTTGTGAAGTTGTCGTCAAGCTTGTGACATCCTTTATGACCAACTCTTTAAATAACACCAGAGAAGATGGAAGTGGTTCCGGTGGATTCCATTTAGACTTAAATGGTAACAAAATCCTATTTTGAATGCCCGATGGTTGAGGTACTATTGGAGTATCAGCAAAATATGCTTTGAGATGTAATTTTCTAAGAAGATGTTCAAAATCAACTTGAAACTGAAACAAAACAAACGAAATTGAAGGGACAAATGATAGACCCTTATTTAGAATGTTTAATTCTTGTATTGAAAGTGAATGTTTAGAAATGTTAATAACTGGAGATTCAGAATCCCTTTCAAGTACGTTTTGTTCGCGTTGTACTGCGGGGTTTTGGTTTATCAGTTGATTGTAATTGTCTCCGGCCCTCTTCCCCATCGGGGGATATTTTTGATGATCTTTTACTCGAATCTGATGAATTCCCCTCCTCTGAACTATCCTCGAACTCCACTTGCCGTTTACGCTGTTTATCAAATTTATTTATTCTCTTAGGATTGAGCCAAGGGTATACATAACCTGTTGTGTAATCATCGAAATCTCGTTTCAGCTTTTTCGCTTTTAATTTTTTGACCTCCTCCGTTGTAGTGTCAAGGAGTTTCTTATGTTCCTCAACCTGTTTAGAAAAATTTATTAAGGACATAGATTCTTTCAATTGTTCAGTTAAAGTAGTAATCTCCAGTTGGATCTTTTCTATACTTTGTTTTGTAGTATCTACTATCAGGACCATAAGGTCAAGAGAGCATTTATTTAAGATGTGGTTCCATTTGTCCATAATTTCAGCATTAGTCGTGTGTAGTTTCGGTTCTTTATAAATTGTCTCTACCAAGGGCTCGTTGCTAGAACTTCTATCCATGTTTTTGGATTCTTTTCTATGTCCTTTAATTTCTCAGATGTCTTCATTTGTGCGGGATTCGACGCATTTTATGCAATTGCTTACTCAACATTCTCAGTTGGCATATACGTCTGATATATTATTAGTAACATTGGACGTTACATCGCTTTATACGAGTATTCCCCAACGAGAGGCGAATCTGGTTGTTCAACAGGCTTTGGCAAACAGAGGAGATCTATCGGAACCATTAAGAGTGTTTTTGGGAAAATTGTTAGATCTTACCCTATACGACAATCATTTTCTTTTTGAGGGTACAATTTATCATCAAATCTCTGGTGTGGCGATGGGCGCCACATGCGCTCCCTCCATAGCAAATTTGTATATGGCCAATTTCGAGGAGCAATGGATATTTACTCAGAATCCTAATAACCATATTAAGTTATGGCGTCGATATATAGATGACGTATTCCTGTTTTGGGAAGGCTCGGAGGTGGAGTTAAAGGGTTTTGTTGCCTGGTTGAATGAACGAGATGTCAACATAAAATTTACATATGTAAGTGATGTTGATAGTATCACTTACTTGGATGTTCGTGTAACAAAGGGAAGGGCTTCGTGGATCACCTCAGTGTTTTGTAAACCTACCGATCGTAATTCATTGTTACATTACTCGAGCGCCCATCCTCAAAACCTCAAGAACAGTCTCCCATTCTCACAATTCCTGCGGTATCGCAGAAATTGCTCGGAAGTGTCAGACTATAAGAAGCAAGCTGGATCCTTGAAAAATAAATTTTTGATGAGAGGGTATCCTTATTCTGTGGTGTCTCGGGCATATAAACGAGCATTGTATAACCACCGAGAATTGCTACTTACTTCTCCATCTAAACCCTCTGCTGAAGAGTGTAACGTCAATTTGATCACAGCATATTCTCCTTTTAGTTATCAAATAGAGAATTGTACGGAGACACAGTAATGTTTTAAACTGCACTCGGGGCTTAGAAGGTAAATCCATTCGGTGTGTCTGGAGAAGAAACCGTAATTTAAAAGAAATTCTTAGCCCGGCGGTTTTGCGATCTCCGACAATAACAATGCCCTCTAACATCACGGGTCATTTCAAATGTGGAAGCTGCTCTATTTGTTCTATCACTTTGGAAATCTCTTCGTTTAACCATAGAGATAAGGAATATGTTTTGAAGAATAACACTACTTGTCAGTCTACATGTGTAGTGTATGGAGTCAAGTGTCCTTGTCATCCACTCTACATTGGAAAAACAATTCGCCCTTTTAGTGTCCGAATGCAAGAACACCGAAGTAGGTTGAAGTGCCAGAGGACAGAAGCTCCTATGGTGGAACATTGCCTGCAGGAGAAACACACTTTTGAAGATCTTCGCTGCTTCTGTATTGAACAAGTATCTACAGGAGTAGGGGAACGTTCAAAACAACAATTGCTCTTTCGAGAACAAAGGTGGATTTTTCTTTTGCAAACGGTGCACCCTTTGGGACTGAACTGTCAAATAGATTGGCACTTGTGTTAAGAGTGTCCACCTGGATGTAACTTTCATGTGGTTAAAAAGCCAGGGCTGACTGCACTCCGCATGCGTGGCGTTTTTGTCCTACTGACAAGGGAGCGGGGCGAGAGATCTTTAGAAGGTGAGATCTTTGGCTGTAGTTATTGCGAAAGAATATAATCTTCCAAAAAATTGAAGGATGAATGCCTCTTTGTTAGAGTTCAGATAAAAGAAGCCAGTATAATCTATTGTTTTATTTACAGTCCGTTTAGATTTACTGGCATGTTTCCAGTCTTCAGTGTTTTCCGCTGAGGAAACGACAAGTGAAACGTTAAAGCGCTTTGGATAGACGTCGGGAACATCAGCTATGGAAACTTCAGCTACATGGGATTACTAGCTGTTTCGATGTGCAGCACTGTGGACATATCATCTATTACCAGATAAGAGCTGTTTCTTTATAAATTATGAAGTTGAGTTAAGAAGAAGCAAGATTAACAGCGTGATTTTCTGGTGTTATGCAATACTAATGGGACTGTTAAATGTAGATACAAATAAGAACGCCAAAATCATGAAAAGCACAGGTTGCTAGATTGGAAATTTGTGAAAATAATAAAAGGAAAACACTATAAATAATAAAAAAAATATACATAAATAAAAAGAGATAAGCTCACTGAAGTGACACTGGAGTGAGGTCGTTGATGCAAATTAAGGCAATCTTGTCCGGCAAGTCCGGTTGGATTATTAGCCTGATGACAGTCTGAGACCTCGGTCACATAGTAAGATATCTATAATTGGATCAATATAATCTGAACTTAAGGTTAAAGATAGAGCTGGAACAATTAATTTTATTACTGGTGTAAATCAGGCTCTAGAAGGTGACTAACTATACTTTTGTAAAGACCGAACCACGACAGCACCAATGGCGACCTGCCAGAGAGCCATGAATTGCGGAAGATGAGTCCCCAACTGAGAGACTCTGCAAGACCCTAGTATCCTGTGACACTGTCACTCCAGTAGCCTGAACACAGAAGGGTCGGAGGGCAGGAGTTGCCTACACTCCGAGAATATTACGGAGTACTGCATGCTCAAAGGCACTGTCCCTGCAGGATTTGCTCTCTAGGTAGTAGTGAGCTGCGAACGTATGAATCAAAGACCATGTGGTGACCTTGCAAATCTCCGTCACCAGCACTGAGTGGAGGTTGGCCACTGATATGGACATTGCCCTCACGTGATGCACTGTTTTCTGGTGCTCAAGGGAGAGGCCGGCTTGTTCATAGGCAAGGGCAATACAGTCCGCTACCCAAGTGGACAGAGTAGTCACGAGGAGCCCCAGTCTGCTGCGGTCATAAGACACAAAAAGCTGCAGGGCTTTTCTATGGGCCTGATTTCATTGCAAGTAGAAGGACAGGGCCTGCTTGCAATCTAGCATATGAAGGATCAGTTCCTCCCTGCCAGCATGAGGCCATGGAAAGAAGGTGGGGAGGACTACCTCTTGGTTGAGGTGAAAAGGAGATAGCACCTTCGGGAGGAATTTGGGTGTGCGCGGAGTGCCACCCTGTTCTTATAGAACCTCGTATTTGGTGGGTTTGCCACCAGGGCCTGGAGTTCGCTCACTCTTCGAGAGGATGTAAGGGCCACCATGAAGACAACTTTCCAAGATAGGTACCTCTGATGGCAAGTGGCTAGGGTCTCGAATTGTGGTCTAGTGAGCTGGGAGAGCACCACGTTAAGTTCCCATGCCCCCACTAGAGAGTGGAAAGGGGACTTGGATAGCAGAAGGCCCCAGAGGAATCTGGAGAAGGGTTTCTCTCGATGGAGTGGTGATGAGCAGTTATGGTGTTCAGGTGCATCTGTACAGAGTTAGATTTCAGCCTGGTGCATGATAAGTGCAGCAGGTACTGAAGGACGAGCTGTACAGGGCAGGAGAAAGGGTTCTCCCCCCCTTTCCGTACACCAGACGGAGAAACTCTGTCACTTAAAGGCATACGCCCTTCTTGTGGAGGGTTTCCGGGAGGCCAGTAGGACCTCCTCGACTTCCCCTGGAAGACTGAACGGGGCCAAAGCTACCCTTTCAGCAGCCACGCTGTTAACATCAGGGACAAATTCATAAATGACCTGGAAAAGGGAATAACAAGTGAGGTTATCAAATTTACAGATGACACAAAACTATTTAAAGCTGTTAAAACCCATGAGGATTGTGAAAACTGCAAGAGGATCTTGATAAATTGGAAGACTGGGCATCCATATGGCAGATGAAATTTAATGTGGACAAGTCCAAAATTATGCACCTAGGAAAGAACAACCGAAATTATGCTTACACGATGCAAGGTTCCACATTAGGAATCACCACCCAGGAAAAAGATTTAGGCGTCATCATGGATAACATGTTAAAACCCTTCACCCAGTGTGCAGTGGCGGCCAAGAAAGCAAATAGAATGCTAGGTATCATAAGGAAAGGAACGGAAAATAAAACAAAGGATATTATAATGCCTCTGTATTGTTCCATGATGCAACTGCACCTTGAATATTGTGTGCAATTCTGGTCGCCGTATCTTAAAAAGGATATAGCGTTATTAGAAAAGGTACAGAGAAGAGCCACCAAAATGGTAAAGGGATACCTCTATGAAGAGAGGATGAAAAGGATAGGGGGGTCTTCAACATGGAAAAGAGACGGCTGAGGGGAGATATGATATATAATGTATATAGTTTTTACTGTTATGTTCTGCTCAAGCTTAACATTTGTTGTTTACTTATAATATTCTTTGTTATTTGACGTTACATGTAAAACAAACGCTGCTTTCTTAATTAGTTGTTTATTGTGAACCGCAACTGATCTCAGGAAGATGCGGTATATAAATGTTTGTTAAATAAATAAATAAATAAAATATGATAGAGGTCTATAAATTAATGAATGGAGTGGAACGGGTAAACGCAGATCGATTGTTTACTTCATCAAAATATAGAAAGACCAGGGGATATGCAATGAAGCTACAGGGTAAACTATTTAAGGCTAATAAAACTAATAGAGACTAATAAAAGGTAAAAGGAAAAGGAGACCGCTATGTTTTTCGAAAGAAGTAGCTGAAAAGGTGAAGAAAAAGAGGGAGGCCTTCATGAAATACAAGAGATCACAGAGAGAGGAAGACAGGCATCTATATTTGGAAAAACTTAGAGAAGCTAGCAAAGTAGTCAGGAAAGCAAAGATTCAAAAAGAGGAGAAAACAGCCAATGCAATAAAATGGGGGGATAAGACATTTTTCAGATATGTTAGTGAAAAGAGGAAGGGCAAAAGTGGTATTGTCAGACTCAAGGGTGAAGGGGAGGAATATGTAGAAGCTGATGAGAATAAAGCAGAATTGTTTAAGAAATATTTCTGTTCTGTGTTCACAGATGAAGAACCAGGAACAGGACCTCAGAAAACACCCACAAAAAAGGAACAGAAGCGAGGGGCATCTTGAAGAATTTTCAGAAGACTGTGTTTGTGAGAAACTAGCTAAACTTAAAGTAGACAAAGTGATGGGACACACCCTAGAATACTGAGGGAACTTGACACGTTCTGGCAGCTCCACTGACTGACCTTTTCAATGCCTCGTTGGAGTCGGGAGTGGTGCCAAAGGACTGAAGAGAGGCTCATGTGGTGCCAATACACAAAAGCGGAAGTAAGCATGTGGTTGAAAACTACAAGCCGGTTAGTTTAACTTCGGTGGTGAGTAAATTATTGGAAACGCTGCTCAAAGAGAAAATAGTGAGGTTTCTGGAGTCCAGCAGATTACAGGATCCAATGCAGCATGGATTCACCAGAGGCAGGTGTTGTCAGACAAATCTGATTGATTTCTTTAGCTGGGTGACCAGGGAGTTGGATCGAGGGAGAGCCCTAGATGTGGTGTATTTAGATTTCAGTAAAGCCTTAGACACTGTTTCTCACAGGCGACTTATAAACAAATTGAGCACTCTAGGGATGGACCCTAAAGTTACTGCTTGGGTTAAAAATTGGTTGAGTGGGAGTTGACAAAGGGTACAGGTAAATGGAGCTCACTCTGAGGAGAAAGAACTTACCAGTGGTGTGCACCAGGGATCTGTCCTTGCTCCGATTCTTTTTAACATTTTTGTTAGTGATATAGCGGAAGGGCTGTCGGGTAAGGTTTGCCTCTTTGCGGATGATACCAAAATCTGCAATAGAATAGGAAGGTGTAGATAACATGAGGAGGGATATAGCTAAGCTTGAAGAATGGTCTAGAATTTGGCAGTTGGTATTTAATGTTAAAAAATGCAAAGTCATGCATTTGGGCTGCAGTAATCCAAGGGAGCAATATAGTATAGGGGGTGAAGTACTTTTGTCCACTAAAGAAGAGCAGGACCTCGGTGTGGTTGTGTCTGATGATCTTAAAGTAGCTAAACAGGTAGAAAAGGTGACAGCAAAAGCTAGAAGGATGCTTGGGTGCACAGGGAGAGGAATGGCTAGCAGAAAAAAGGAGGTGATAGTGCCTCTGTATAAGTCTTTGGTGCGACCTCATTTGGAGTATTGTGTGCAATTCTGGAGACCGAACCTTCAAAAGGATATAAACAGGATGGAGTCAGTACAGAGGGTGGGTACTAAAATGGTTAGTGGTCTTCATTATAAAGCATATGAGGACAGACTTAAGGATCTTAATATGTACACCTTAGAGGAAAGGCGGAATAGAGGTGATATGATTGAGACGTTTAAATACCTCCATGGCATAAATGCACAGGGGGGAGCCTTTTTCAATTGAAAGCAAATTCTGCTATGAGGGGACATGGGATGAGAGTGAAAGGGGATAGATTCAGGAGTGATATGCTGAAATATTTCTTTACGGAAAGAGTGGTGTATCCATGGAATAGTCTCCCAGTGGAGGTGGTAGAGATGAGGACAGTATCTGAATTCAAAAAAGCATGGGAAAAACACAGAGGATCTCTAAAGGAAAAAAGGGGACTGTTGTAGTTGTTGATATGGAAGGACAGTCTAGATAGGTCATGTGGTCTTTTTCTGTCGTCATTTTTCTATGTTTCTAATAAGAGAAAATATTTTTTCACTCAACGTGTAATCAAACTCTGGAATTTGTTACCGGAAGATGTAGTAAAAGCTGTTAGTGCAGCTGGGTATAAAAAAGGTTTGGACCAGTTCCTGGAGAAAAGGTCCATAAACCATTATTAAAAGGGACCCAGGATATCACTGCTTGATCCAATACAAGCAATGTGGAACCTATGTCTTTTGGGGAAACTGCTAGGTACTTATGACCTAGATTGGCCACTGTTGGAAACAGGATAGTGGACTTGATGGACCTTGGTCTGACTCAGTATGGCATATCTTATGTTCTTATCCTACAATGGCGTGCAGGAGTGTGCCCCCATCCTGGGACAGGAGGTCCGGGGCCTGGCCCAGTGGGATTGGAAGCACTGTTCCCTCTAAGCTGTGCGCGTGTGCGCGCGCACACACCTCGCCGAGAGAGCGCACATACTTTACAGCAGAGCGCACAAAAATTACGGCTCTGATTCTGATAGAAAACAACACAGACGTCTTAAAATTTAAAAGTTATGATTGTAATTACTAGAAATGTCCCGCTTCATTTAGTAATCGTCTATTTTCATTTAATTTGATTAAAATCAATGTGGTGTACATACTGTATTCTGATGTGTAGTCGCATTTTAAAGTATATAACTCCGAGTGTCATGTGGTGCACAAAAATTTAACCTTCCTTCAAAAGCTGCACACAGTTGATATTTTATGCGCACACAGCCTACAGAAAATTAGAGGGAACATTGATTGGAAGTGCCGCTGACAGGGAGAGCAGCAGGGGAAACCAGGGTTGCCTGGGCCATCTGGGGGCAATCAGTATTACTGATGCCCTGTCTCTGGATTTTGAATAGAGTCCTGGCGACCAGGGAGGTTGGCAGGAATGCATAGAATAGGCGGCCCTCAGCCCACGAGATTAGGAAGGCATCTGCCGCCCCTCTCTCCGGGTGCAGCTGACGGGAGCAGAAGCAAGGCAGCTGCGTGTTCTCTGGAGAGGTGAATAGGTCCATCACAGGCCTGCCCCAGAGGTGGAAGAGCTGCCTCATTACCCTGGGGTGCAGGCACCACTCATGTAGTCGCAGGACTCTGATCAGCCTGTCTGCTAGGCAATTGTCCTGGCCACGGAGGTATACTGCTCGCAGAAGAATGCCATCACGTACTGCAAAGGAGAGGAGGGCCCCAACAGAGGGAGCATGAGCCTTTGCCCCCATGCTTGTTGATATAAAACATGGCAACCTGGTTGTCCGTCTGGATGAACACCATTTGATGCCGCAGGCAGTGGCAGAACGTCCATATGGCTAGAAAGATTGCCCAGAGCTCCAGGAGATTGCTCTGTAGGAGGGAGTCCTCCAGAGACCAACTGCCTTGCGTGTGTAGGCCTTTGCAGTGCGCTCCCCAACCCAGGAGGGAGGTATCTGTGGTCAGGGTCCTTTGTGGTGCGGGTGCCTGGAAGGGCATTCTTGCCCATAGGTGATGCAAATTTTGCCACCAGTTGAGTGAAGCTACCAGTCGGCGGGTAACCTTGACCTTATCCCTCAGCGTGCCTGTGGCTTGAGTCCACTGAGAGCACAGGCACCATTGGGCCATCTGCATGTGTAGGTGGGCCAACGGGGTGATGTGGACCATTGAGGCTATGTGGCCCAAAAGACAGAGGAGGAGGTGTGCCGGGAATAATCGGCAGTGCTATACTTCTCCTGCCAGCTGTTGGAGCCATGCCGCCCATTCTCTTGGGAGGACCGCCCTTGCTTGTAGCATGTCCAGTGAGCCCCTATGAACCTAGGCCTTGAGCCAGGGAGAGATGGGATTTGGTGTATTTGATGACAAACCCCAGGTGCTGCAGGAGACGGATTGCCTACCCTGTGGCCTGGCTGGCCTTGAGGACCGTACTGCCTCTGATGAGTCAGTCGTCTAGATAGGGGAAGACGAAGGCTCCCTGTAGTCACAGGCAGGTCGGCACTACTTCTAGGCACTTTGTGAAAACCCTTGGTGAGGAGGCCAGGCCAAAGGGAAGTACTCTGTACTGGTAGTGCTCTCCCCCCACCATGAACCTTGGGTACTGTCTGTGGGAGGGGTGGATCAGGATGTGGGTATAGGCATCCATCAAATCTAAGGAGCACAGCCAATTTCCTGGTGGAGGAAGGGCAGCAGTGTTCCAAGGGAGAGCATCTTGAACTTCATCACCAGAAACTTGTTCAAGTTTCACAGGTCTAATATGGGCCGGAGGCACCCGATCCTTTTGGGGACAAGGAAATATCTTGAGTAGAAGCCCCCCTTCCCCATAGATGCTTGGGGACAAACTCCACTGCCCTGTCCCTGAACAAGTCTGCGAGCTCTGAAAGGAGCAAGGTCTGGTGAAGGAGAGGTCGCACAGGCTCCAGGAGATACCCCTCCCTTACCACCTGCAGGACCCATTGGTCCGAGGTGACCCTGGCCCACCTGTGGGCAAAGAGTGCCAGGCAGCCCCCTGTGGGCTGGGGAGGGTCTCCCAGGGGAGAGGAAGCCCTGCCCCAGGAGTGGGGGCTTGGGGCTTTTGAGTTTTCTGGGCCCATGGCCCCGGCCCTTGACCTTAGGCTGAGGGCCTTGCTGTTGATGGCCCGAGAAGGGCTGGTAGTGGCTCTGATGGAAGGACCCTTTTTCCTCAGGAAAAGGGTTTTTTCCCCGATGGTTTCTTGCGGGAGAGGGTTGAGGTCTTCTTCAAGAGCCTCTGCCTGGTCATGACCTTGGCCTCTATCTCAGCCGCCTTGTTGGCCATGGATTTGCCAAACAAATTTTTCCCAGTACAGGGAACGTTGAGCAATTTTTCCTGGACCCCCTGGCGCCGAAGCCAGCTGCTGCCACTCGGGCTGTGGATTCAAAGCCTTTGTAGGTGACTCAGGACAGCAACTTTGAGCAGTCTCTGATACTGGCTGTCAGGGACTGGAACCGCTGGAGGAGTTCCCTGGCGAGGCTGGCCGAGAAGCCAGAGAGCTCCTGGATTAAGGCCATAAGGTATATGCCTATACTGGCACCCAAGCATGGAGCCCTAGTAGCACTTGTGCCAGAGGACGTCAAGATCCCTAGTCTTTCTGCCTGGAGGGCAGAGGAATAGTTCTTCAGGCTCTTGAGCTTTTGCATGGATGACTCCACAATCATGGAGTTATGTGGGAGCTGAGGTTTGTGGAAGCCAGGGCCCTTCTTGACATGGTGGATGGTGTTGAGGCATCGGCTGACCACCGGCTCTGAGACTGGGGTCTCCCACATTCGAAGGAGCAGCTGCTCGAGGATCGGTTGTACTGGCACCATGAGAGTCTCTTTCGGTGGAGACTTATACTGGAGGATTTCCAGTTATTCATTGCGTGGGTCCTCCTCTGACTCGGTCAGGACCTACAGGGCCCAGGGCCATATCCCAGATGAAGTCATGGAAAGCCACATTCTCTGGAGGAGAATGGCACCGGGACACCAGGGGAGACGGCTCTGAGGGAACGTCTCAGTGCCGAGTGATCTCTGGGAGGTCTCGACGTTGGTCTCCCACTTAGAGTCAGAGGGCATCGATGATTCTGAGGCTAAGAGATTCCATGCCTCAAGGCTGGCCCCAAGGAACCGGGAACCCTGTAGGATCTCGGGTCCAATTCCCGGAAACTGGCCGGGGAGGACTGGATACCAGAGGACAGGACAGGGACATCGATTGGTGCAGAGGGCTCACCCGAGACCAGTGCAGCTCAGGGCCTGGCTCAATACCCGGGGACTCCCCTGCAGTCAGGGACCCAGTTGTCAGGGCAGATGATGCAGACGAATTTGCCATCATTGTCTGCTGCAGGGACAGGATAGCAGAAATATTCTATTCCAGGGCCATCATTCTGGTTTTCAGGCCAGAAGGCTCTGCAACTTTCTGCATGGGCACTGAGGGTCTCGAGCCCAACACCAGCACTCTCGTGAGTGCATCCTCGACTAGGACCATGGCCTCGAGGAGCCTCGCATGGTCTCCGCCGGCAGAGAACTCCTTCTTAGAGACCTTAGTGGGTCGCTGCTCGGAGTCACCTGAGTCCCTCTGTGGGACTTTACTGGGTTTCACCGGTGGAACCTCAACTGGCTTTGAGGATTTTTTATTTTTCTTTATGGGGTCCGGGGTCTTCTCGGAAGAGGAGCCACTACCATGGGACTCCGAGGACACCTGGACCTCATGGGAAGTGCTGGGCTTGGAGCTCAGCGTCGGGGAAGCCAGAACTGAGTTGCATCTTGGGAATATCCTCTGCAACTCCAACCATTTCCTATTGGTTTTCAGAGTCATGGCCTGGCACAGGTCGCAGGTGGTGCTATCGTGGTCTGAGCCCAGGCAATGTAGGCAGCAGTCCTGGGTGTCTGTGACAGACATAGTCTGTCTGCAGCGGTCACATTTTTTGAACCCACTGGGAGACATGGTGGGAGACACCTGGCCAGGATTGATGATCCCAGGCAAAAAAGGGTGTGAATGCCAGTCGAGGCAAGCCCCGATCAAAAAGAAGGAAGGAGCCAAGAACAGCGCCGGATTTGGCACCAGCTCGAGGCAGGAAGAGGAACTGGTATGCAAACCAAGAAAAAACAACTTTTTGAGGATAGTTAAGGAGATCTTTTCCAGGGAATCAGATTAAGTGTCTGTTGGACTCCGTGGAAAAAAGGAGACTGAGCAAGATGGCACCCTGGGGGGGGGGGGGGGGGGGTGGGGACCACACATGCGTGGTAGCATGTCCCAAAGGCTTTCTTTGAAAGCTGGGAAAATGCTCCATTGGCACCATCACCCATATGTGAGGATTGACTTCCTGCTTGTTCCTGGAGAACCACTGTTACATGATTCGTTGAAGATAACATATAGTATTCTGAGACCAGTCAATCACTGTGCTGTGACAAGGTGGTCAGGACAAAGAATTTTACGCTCGTCTCTGAGGGACACTTCTAGACACTATTGCAGACTTTTGAACACTTGGGAACCACTTTTAGACTTGCAGAACCTTTGAATACTTTGTTGGAACTTTAACTTAGCTTGATACTAGCAGTTTTGCTTTCTGCAGTCTCTAGCTCTGCTGCCTGTCTGTCTCTTTCTTTCTAAAAGAAAGTGCAAGGACATAGACTAATCTCTGGAAAGAGTGAATCTCTCCCATAGACCGGAAACTTGGTGCTATCATGCGGCTCGTCAGACCTCCTGAAGCCTACATTGGACCTCTGCAGTACTTTGGACGTTGTGCCATTCATGAGACGGCTTCTCTGACCCAGTCACAAGTGTTCTTCTGACAAAAGCTAGGGTAGTGGTCTAAATTCTCAGAGGTTGAGTCTAGCCAAGACATACAATTTGCTGTCTGAGTGCAGAGTGAATCAATGGCATTGGTTGCTAAAACAGTGATTTATGATCTTAGTAATTGCAATCATAGGGCTACATAACTTGCTACCTCAGATAACTAATTTCTTCTATATTTGCATTATTTTTCTATCAGCAATCAAGTCTAATTTATATATATAAAATGCAGGGTTGATTTCTTTATATCACATGGTTCATTTGCCAGATGGACCTATAGAACCTTGGGAAAACTGGGAAATAGCAATTAACCATGGACCTACTGCATATTGATATATATATATTTATTTGCTACTGACAACACCTCCTACAGCATCTGGACTATTTCTTTCCTTTATTGCAACCTCTATCAGGATGAGATATGATGTTTAAATACCTCCATGGCATAAATGCACAGGAGGAGTGTCTCTTCCGATTGAAAGCTAGCTCTGCTTCGAGGGGACATAGGATGAGGGTGAAAGGGGATAGACTCAGGAGTAATATGTGGAAATATTTTTTTGCAGAAATAGTGGTAGATGAGTGGAATAGTCTTCCAGTGGAGGTGGTAGAGATGAGGACAGTACTCAAATAATAAAAAAGCATGGGACAAACACAGAGGATCTCTAAAAGAAAAAAAGAGCACTATTGTAGTTGACGGAAGGGCAGACTAAATAGGCCATGTGGTGTTTTTCTGCCATCATGTTTCTATGTTTCTAGTATGCCCTCACCTCCATGTTTTTGTAGCATTCTTTAGAGGTACATTACTCAGAACCATGCACTCTTGGATGACTGTCAGTTTTCCGCCAATACTTAGTTTAAAAAATGCTCTCCCACTTTTTAAAAGGCTAGTACTAGCAGCCTGGTTCCACAATTGTTAAGGTGACACTCATCCTTCTTGAAACATTCCTATTACTCAGAATATTGTTCAGTTCTTAACAAATCTAAAGCCCCCTTCCCTGCACTATCGTCTCATCCAAGCACTGAGACTATGTCCCTGTAGGTCTCCTCTAGGGTTGTTTTATTTGGTAAAAAATGAAACAAAACTGCAGAGAGATCATTTGGAGCACTGGAACTGAAGTGTGCCCATAGCTTTTTGTTTCATTACAAGGCCAGAGACTTATCAGGCCCCCCCTTGTACATACCTCCAAGTCTGCTACTCTAGCCTCCAGCAATCAGACTCCTTCTCTGAGAGCTAGGAGCTTGTTACACATAAGCACACATATGACCTCTCGCCAAATGGAAGACAGTCATAAATGTGGCACTCAGGGTAAAAGACTAGATAGCTCCCATTTTGCTTCTGGACTCTTGTCTGAATCTTTGTATTAGTGAATTGAGTTGTTTAGAGTTAAGGGAGAAGGAGCTATGTTGTTATTTTTTGTTTGTTCCAAATTAACTGCTAAAAATCTGTCAAGGGTAATCCCTTGCAGATGAAAACACTCCGTGTGTCAAATTTCGCACACTGTCTTATTTAGGACAACTAACTATAAATTAAAGGATGTGCCTGGGGTGGGTAGATGGGGGAGAGGGGGACTAAATATGTTCTTTTACAATTATAAGGGCCTACCTAGATCTAAGAGAAATTAATTTTAAACCTCTAAAGCAAGCTATCTTCCACGACTGTAAGAGCATACCCTACATCTAAAAGAAATTAAATTTTAAACCTCTAAAGCAAGCTAAGAACTATTTTTGCTTTTTTAATGACATTAAAAATGGGCTCATCCAAATTAAACCCACAATCTCTTCTCTATCCCCAAGTCACTTAACCCTCCATTGTCTCAGAAAAATCCAAGTTATCAATGACCCTGTTTAATGTACATTATCAAGTTTAAAATTACAATATAACCTACTTTGATTGAAATGATAAAGTAGTATAAAAAAGCCTATTAAGCAGATCAGAACAGATCATAGCTGGGGGTCCTGGACTGACCTAGCAGGACTCAAGGAAAGAACTTTATCTGGTAAGTAAAATGTCACCTTCCGTATCGTCCTAGTAGGCCAGTCCAGATAAGTGGGACGTACCAAGGCTATGCCTCCACTGGGCGGGAAGAAGCCATAGCAGTTTTCAAGATTTCTGCAATAGAGTAGACACCCAGGAAGGTGTAGATAACATGAGGAGGGATCTAGCTAAGCTTGAAGAATGGTCGAGAATTTGGCAGCTGAGATTTAAGGCTAAATAATGCAAGGGAGCAGTTCAATGTAGGGGTGAAGTACTTCTGTCCATGAAAGAACAGCAAGACCTGGGCTTGATTGTTTCTGATGATCTTAAAGTGGCTAAACAGGTAGAAAAGGCACAGTTGTAGTTTCGGATACATCTAGTTACGATGCTGAAGTTCTAAGACAGTTGGATAATGTTGCAAATTATGTACGTCTTGAAATAGATCCTACTGATGAATTGCAGAAGATCGTTTTAGAAGTCACCACCACTGCTGTAAAACATGGATATCTAACAGAGAAAGAAAAAGCATTTCTGACTCCAATGTATCCTAAAATTCCAGCATTTTATATTCTACCTAAAGTACATAAGAATTTAGTAAGTCCACCAGGGCGCCCGATTTTGTCGAGTAATGACTCTCTATTAGAAAGAGTTGGTATATATTTAGATATGTTTTTAAAAGATGAAGTCCCTCTAATTTCCTCGTGTATCCTTGAAGGATACTACCAAAAGCAGTGAGGTTCCAAAAGGGAGTATAGTAGCCCAAATGCCCTTGAGTAAGGAGCAGACAGAGCATAAAGATTCCCAATTACCCATGCCTACCAATAGCCAGATTAATATTAATAAAATGCAGTCTCTAAAATGCTTGTATGCCAATGCTGGAAGTCTAAACAATAAGATGGGAGAATTAGAATATATAGCATTAAATGAGAGGTTAGATATGATTGCACTCTCAGAGACATGGTGGAAGGAGGATAACCAGTGGGACACTGTGATACCTGGATACAAACTATATCGTAATGATAGAGCTGAACAAATTGGTGGAGGGGTTGCGCTCTATGTTAGAGAGGGCATTGAGTCAGAAAGGATTAAAGTTTTGCAGGGAACAAAATATGCTGTAGAATCTCTATGGATTGAAATTCCATTTATGAAGGGGAAGGTGATGGCAGTGGGAGTATACTATCGACCACCTGGCCAGAATGAACAAATGGATGATGAAATGCTCAAAGAAATCAAGGAAGCTAACAAAAGCCACAACAGAGTAGTAATAATGGGTGATTTCAATTACCCCGGTATCGACTGGGACAGTGTCACAGCAGGACAAGCTAAAGAGATAAAGTTTCTAGATGAAATAAATGACTGCTTCTTGGAGCAGCTGGTTCATGAACCGACCAGAGGGGAAAGCCATACTGGACCTAGTCCTTAGTGGAACGCCAGATCTGGTGCAAGAAATAAGGGTGTTGGGACCACTTGGCAATAGTGATCATAGTATGATCATGTTTGATTTAATCAGTGGAGGACAGATAGTAAAGGAATCCACAGTACTACCTTTTAACTTTCAAAAGGGTGACTATGATAGAATGAGGAATATAGTTCGGAAAAAACTAAAAGGAGCGGTTCCAAAGGTTAAAGACTTACAGCAAGCTTGGGTGTTATTTAAAAATACTATCCTCGAAGCCCAGACCAGCTGTATTCCACGCATTAAGAAAAGTGGAAGAAAGTCCAAAAAACTGCCAGCATGGTTTAAAGGTGAGGTCAGAGAGGCTGTTGCTGCCAAAAGAGCAACCTTCAGAAAATGGAAAAAAGAGCCAAATGATGAAAACTGGAAACAGCACAAGCACTGGCAAGTTAAATGCAAAGCATTGATAAGGCAGGCAAAGCGGGAATTTGAGAAGAAACTTGCTACGGAAGCAAAAACACGAAATAAAGACTTTTTCAAGTACATTCGTAGCAAAAGGCCTGTGAGAGAGTCAATTGGACCATTAGATGATAGAGGGGTAAAAGGGGCAGTAAGAGGAGACAAGGCTATAGCAGAGAGACTGAATGAATTCTTTGCTTCGGTCTTTACTGAGGAAGATGTAGGGGTGTTACCCAAGACTGAAGTGGTATTTAAAGGTGATACTGCAGAGGAATTGAGAGAAATATCGCTACACCGGGAAGATATATTACAACTATTTGATAAACTGAATAGTAGCAAATCACCTGGACCGGATGGTATACATCCCAGAGTGTTGAAAGTACTGAAATATGAGATTGCAGACCTGTTATTGGTAATCTGTGAACTTTCATTAAAATCATCTGTAATACCTGAAGATTGGAGGGTCGCCAACGTAACACCAATTTTTAAAAAGGGTTCCAGGGGTGACCCGGGAAATTACAGACCGGTGAGCCTGACGTCAGTACCAGGGAAAATGGTAGAAGCCATCATAAAGAACAAAATTACACAGCATGTAGATAGTCATGGCCTAATGGGAGACAGCCAACATGGCTTTAGACAAGGCAGATCTTGTCTTACTAATCTGATCTGTTTTTTTGAAGGTGTGCATAAACAGGTAGACAAAGGTGAGTCGGTTGATATAGTGTATCTGGACTTTCAGAAAGCTTTTGACAAGGTCCCCCATCAGAGACTTTTGGCGAAGCTAAAAAGTCATGGGATAGGAGGCAGTGTACTATTGTGGATCGGGAACTGGTTAAAAGATAGAAAGCAGAGGGTAGGGCTAAATGGCCAATATTCCCAATGGAAAAAGGTGAATAGTGGAGTACCCCAGGGATCTGTACTGGGTCTGCTACTTTTTGACATATTCATAAATGACCTGGAAAAGGGAATAACTAGTGAGGTAATCAAATTTGCAGATGACACAAAACTGTTTAAAGTTGTTAAAACCCAAGAGGATTGTGGAAAACTGCAGGAGGATCTGGATAAATTGGAAGACTGGGCATCCAAATGGCAGATGAAATTTAATGTGGACAAGTGCAAAGTTATGCACCTAGGAAAGAACAACCCACACTATAGTTACAAGATGCAAGGCTCCACATTAGAAACCACCACCCAGGAAAAAGATTTAGGAGTCATCGTGGATAACATGTTAAAACCCTCCGCCCAGTGTGCAGCGGCGGCCAAGAAAGCAAATAGAATGCTAGGTATCCTAAGGAAAGGGATGGAGAATAAAACAAAGGATATTATAATGCCTCTGTATCGCTCCATGGTACGACCGCACCTTGAATATTGTGTGCAATTCTGGTCACCGTATCTTAAAAAGGACATAGAGTTATTAGAAAAAGTACAGAGAAGAGCCACCAAATTGGTGAAGGGGATGGAAGGCTACTCCTAAGAAGAGAGGCTAAAAAGGTTAGGGCTCTTTAACCTAGAAAAGAGGCGGCTGAGGGGAGATATGATAGAGGTGTATAAATTAATGAATGGAGTGGAACGGATAAACGTGGATAAATTGTTTACGCTATCAGAATATAGAAGGACTAGGGGGCATGTAATGAAGCTACAGGGTAAACTATTTAAGACAAATAGGAGAAAATATTTCTTCTCTCAACGTGTAATCAAACTCTGGAATCTGTTACCGGAGGATGTAGTAAGGGCTGTTAGTATAGCTGGGTTTAAAAAAGGTTTGGACAAGTTCCTGGAGGAAAGGTCCATAAACCACTATTAAAAAGGGACCCAGGATATCAATGCTTGGCCTAGTACAAGCACTGCAGAACCTGTGTCTTTTGGGGAAACTGCTAGGTACGTATGACCTAGATTGGCCACTGTTGGAAACAGGATACTGGGCTTGATGGACCTCGGTCTGACCCAGTATGGCATTTCTTATGTTCTTATGTTCTTATCAAGGATACGATACATTTTTTGACTATTTTAGAAGAGTATTGTTCAACAGAACAAGTTACTTGGATGGCAACCCTCGATGTAGTAGCCATCCGACCTCAACTCTACACCTCACAACGACCTTTAAATACATGCATAGATAGATTGAAGAGTGATGTACATAGTTTTACCTGTTCTCCAAGTTCAAATTCCTGTTTATTGTAAGTCCAATGTAGACTTCCCACACTGGACATTTGTGTTACATGTGAACCGCGCTGATGTTAAATAGTGCGGTATATAAAAAAATAAATAAATAAATAAAATATATACATCTATTCCTCAAGATGAGGCTTTGCAAGTGTTATCATGTATATGGAATGCTAGACCAAGACTGCATAAAGTACCAACAGAATTTTTATTGACTTTGGCCGAATTGGCATTAAAAAAGAACTACTTTATATATAAACAAGAATTTTTCCAACAGGTCTCAGGTACTGCTATGGGGGCGACATTTGCGTCATCATTAGCAAATCTTTATATGCATGCTTTTGAAGACAAGTGGATTTATCGTTCTAATTTTGCTTTCTACATTTTACATTGGCATCATTACATAGACGATATTTTTCTGTTATGGAGTGGGCAATTAGATATTATAAAGGAGTTTTTTTATTATTTAAACAATTGTAGTAATAATATTAAGTTTGAGATTAATATTCAAAAATCTATGGTGCATTTCTGGATGTGCAAGTTATGAAAAGCGAAGATAGGTTTAATACAACGGTATATATTAAACCTACTGATAAAAATACTTTGCTACACTATTCTAGTTTTCATCCGAATCATTTGAAGCAAAGTTTACCATATTCACAATTACTTCGATGCCGCCGCATCTGTTCGTCTAAAGATGAATTTGAAATACAAGCTAATCATATGATATTTATTTATTTATTTATTTATTTACAGTCTCTTATATACCGCACTATTCATCATCAGCGCGGTTCACATGGAACAAAATGTCAAAATTTCAGAAGCGTGGTTACCCTGATTTCGTTTAAAAAAAAGCCTATAAACGAGCAAAATTTAACCATCATGAATGGCTATTAATGCTGAAAAGTACAGATTCTGCCTTGCTTTCAGATACCATCGATCACGTGTGTATTACCTTATTCGAGTCTATCAAATCGGATAGGTGCTTCTATTCGTAAAAGGTGGAAAAAATTTTTCGTCCCATCCTATTCTGTCAGGTAATACTCTACGTATGGCATATAACAGCGGTAGGAATCTGAGAGATCAGCTCTTCTCAGTGGTTCCGAAACAGATCAGCTCTTCTTTAATATGTCATCATAATAAATGTGGACGTTGCTCGTATTGTAGTGTGATGGAAGGTCAGTTATGTGTTCAACATATGAATAAATCTTTCAGGTTAAAACAACACACTAATTGCAATACTTCGTTTGTGGTGTATGCCTTATGGTGCCCCTGTCCTAAAGTATATATCGGAAAGACTACGCGTTCTCTGCGTACAAGATTGGCAGAGCATAAATACAGCATCATTAAGGCTAGACTTGAAACTCCATTAGTTCAGCATTGTATATCTTTGAATCATACCTTTGAAGAGTTGCGATGCACAGTGGTAGAGCAAGTTCTTCCCAATATACGAAGAGGAGATAGAGGTCGGTTATTACTCCAAAAAGAGCAAAAATGGATTTATGATCTTAATACCTTGGACCCCAATGGGTTAAATGACAAAATTGAATGGACGCTGTTTATTTGATCACTAATTCTTGGGCTGTGAAGTCCTATTCGGGTTTCCTCTTTTTCGTTACACCATGTAATATTTTTCATTGAGTTTTGTATTGAGTGTTTAGGATGAGTGTAAAGTTGTTGTTGAAAAACATCAGCTTTGTGAGCGTATCAGCCTACTTGATCTCTCTTTAAAAGGGTATGATGTCAGACGCTGTTGATTCAGGTGTTGGGAAGCATTAGCGATGTCCGATGTTGAAGATATTTTCAGAAAATTGTGGCGAATAGTATTTGGTAACCTCTATGAGAATTGTATTACTGGAATCCCTGATGAAGCCGAGTAGGTGAAACAGAAGCTTTTGTTGGGCATTCAAAGCGGGTATTCAGAAACCTTTCGCGATAACAGAGGTAATTCGCTACTTCTTCGGTGATACTTAGCCGAATGGAGAGAACTGACGTCTAACCGTTGGCGCTAACTGACGTCTCTACAACGCTCAGATAAGTGAATTATTGCTATAAAAATGGTGTATAATATTATTGAATTGAAGAGTACTTTGTTTCTCTCTTTCAGGAATTAACTGAGCAGTTTGCGAGCTCTAGTTTTGCTAAGGTGTAGACAATTTGAAATTTAAAATAAAATATAAAAAATAAAAAACTTTTTAAAATTTTGAGAATCCCTAAAAGTACTTTTTTGGGTGTAAGTAATTGATTAGATTTGGAATACTTTTATGTAAATTTAAATTAAAATGTAGAAAGTTGTGACCTGTGATGTGAAGTCTACCATTCGATCCTATGGTGATTGATTTCGCCACATGTAGGGGAAAGGCTATCCTGAGGTCATTTATACCTTACACGATTGTGTGAGAGTTGTCAGATAGATTAATTAGAGAACTGCGTAAGTTTTGTAGATTAATTTATCCTGGACCCATTGCTCGAGATCGGATGCCTGTAACTAGGCCATTCTATGAGCCCCAGTGCAGATTGCTGAAGCTCTGCTTGTTGATTCAAAGGCATTGAAAAAGGCCCTGGTAAGAAACTTAGAAGTATTTTGGCCTTGCCTGATGAGTGTCTGGAATGCACTCTGTTTATCCTCAGGAAGCACGGCGTGAAAGTCTCCAGATCCCTGGTGACATCTTTCAGAAACATGCCCATGTACAGCATGTAAGAGTTTATCCTGGAGGCCAACATGCATGCTTGGAAGTATTGATGCCAAAAGGCATCGAGTGTCTTTGAGTCTCTGCTAGGTGGCATGGATGAATGGTTCTTAGAGCTCTTTATGCGGCGCATTGCCGATTCCACCACCATTGAGTGGGGGGGGGGGGGGAGCTGAGGTTTATGGAAGCCTGGGAACTCTGGTAATCGGTACATGGTATCAAGTCTCTTGCTGACAGGTGGAACTGTAAGCGGGGCTTTCCACATATGGAGCTTAAGATCCTGTAGGATCCGATGCACCGGTAATGTAGCCACCTTCTTCAGCGTGGGAGAATATTGGAGTATCTCCAATTTCTCTACTCTCGGTTTCTTTCCCGAGGCTACTGTGATGGCGAGCCCTGCTTCCAAGTCACATATGAAGCCCTGAAAGGACATATCTTCTAGTGGGGACAGATGCCGATCCTGAGGCGGTGAAGGGTCCGAAGAAATGTCTGGAAGTTCTCGTGAATTGAATGACTTCTCATCAGATTCTAAAGAATTTAAATCAGTGTCTGGTAAAAAGTCAAAGTATCGGCAGTTTTGGGTTCGACCTCGATGCTTCATGGAAGTTGACGGTCAATGCCGATACCGATGATCAGATGTATCGGAACTGAGAGTCATGTCAGTTTCAGTCTGTTGGATACCAGAGGTCTCTGTCATTTCCAATGACAGTATCGCCTTCAGGGGTTCAGTCAATGCTGGTTTGAGGGCTGGCATTGGGGCCGATACACCTGGCTGTAGGCTCGGTGCTGAAGCCTGCACACCTGGAGCTCTCAATTTTAATCGGTACCAAGGCTGCCAGGAATGCTGCCAAACTCCTCTCAGGAGCCTGCCAGGGCTGTTTGGCCGGACGGTCTCCATCAGAAGCACCTCAAGGGAGTCATGATGCTTATACTGGGACTTCTCTTTGGTATCAGTCTTTGATGCTGATGATTTTGGAGCGGACGAATTACTTACTTTTATGTTTGGATTTTGATGAAACCAGAGACACTTGAGAGGAAGTTGATGCCCTCGAAGAAGTGGAAGCAACTGACATTGAATCTGAGGTGAACAACAATCCGTACTGTCTGGCTCAGCTTTTTAGGCCTCTCTTTATCATTTGTTGGCAGAAAGGACAAGAACTGGGTTGATGTTCAGGCCCCAAACACTTTAGACACCAGTCATGTTTATCAGTGAGTGATATGGTACTAGCGCAGTTTATACATTTTTTAAAACCACTAGTTGGCTTTTCCATGCCTCCAAAAAGTTGTCTTCAAGATTGAAGATAAGGCTATGGAGACCTAAAGGTCTAGTTTAGTGGTGAAAACCATGTTAAACAAAAAAGAAATAGAAAAATGTAAAATAAAAAAGAATTATCGGGACCGGTGTTAGATTCGATGGACCGATGTTGACGGGAAGGCAGAAGCATGATGTTCCACACCAAAAAGAGAAGTTTTTCGGGGATGACAGGACAACACATCCTGCTGGCTCCACAGAAAATGAAGAACTGAGGAGAGAAGTTGGGAAGGCAGGCACGCAGGCGCAGTGGAGTGCTCCTAAAGGCTTTCCAATTGGACGCTGGGGAGCATTCCCGCACAGGCTCAGTCAGTGATGATGTCACCCATATATGAAGACTGCATTTCTGCTTGTTTCTGAAGATTGCTTCTTATAGAATTAAGTCAGGTATAAAAGGTGTGCGATGACAAGAACACGCATACTTTTGCATGACTCAGATGTAGGAATGTTTGGGGGGGATATTTGGAGAGCACGAATGCAAGCACAATATGCATACATTCTTTATAAAATGTGTATGTTTGTACATAACATATCTGTGTACATTTACACCTGATCCTGGTCATTGTATATTGAGATAATCCAAATTAGCTGACAAGGAAAAATAAATGTTAATATATAAGTCCCAAATTACAAATATTTAAAAAGAGGACCATGAAAACATAAATGATAGCATGCATAACAGGACTTTATTCCTTAAAAAACAAATCACTGCTAGTCTCATCATCTATTCTTTTTCAAGTATCATAGAGGTTAATGTTTTGATGGTCTACTTTAAATATTTGTAACTGGGGCTGTACAGAAATATATATTTTTTAATACATATAAGATTTTTATGAAGACATAGGTGCCTATATCTCTTTATAAAATAAGCCCAAAACAGGTGCCCACTCAGCCTTCCCACTCAGGCAACCTGTTATAAAATTACCCTCCGTGTGCATAACTCATATTAATGCATATTAAAACATCAATGCAGTTAGTACATAAATCTTTTACAAGGCAACTATGAAAAAGCCCTTTCTTTCTCACTGTTACAACAGCATTTTCTAAATGTTGGTTTTATCTGTATATTTCTATTTAGTTCACGTCTTTCCATTAGTAGTTCAAGGTGAGTTATATTCGGGTATAGTAGGTATTTCGTTGTCTACAGGTGGCTTACAATCTAATTTTCTACCTGAGGCCATGAAGGGTTAAATGACTAGCTCAAGGTCACAAAGCAAATCACCTTATATATCTCAGGGTGCTGAAAGAACTCAAAAATTAGATTGCAGACTTACTATTAGTAATCTGTGAATTATCATTAAAATCATTTATTTTTTTTATTTATTGATTTTGAATTTTGCTCATGCCCAGGGCTGGCTCAAGGGTTTCTGCTGCCCTAGGTAGAAACTCTGGCCATGCTAACCCCCCCCCCCCCCAGATGCCAATTCCATCTTGGGAGGGAAAGGTGGGTAGTGGCAGTATTTGTAAAAGCGGTAGCTTTTTGGTGCCGCTTTCTTGCCCACAGCAGATGCGGGCAAGAAAGCAACGGCAAAAAGAAGCCACTTTTACAAATACTGTCGCTGTCCGCCTCTCCCTCCTGAGATGGAATTGGCGGCAGCTGGGGGAATGCAGTGGCTACAGTGGCAGCTGGGGGGAGGGGGGCGGACGATCGGTCATGTGTGCTTTTCAGAAAGTCTTTGATAAGGTCCCTCATGAGAAACTCATGAAGAAGTTAAAAAGTCATGGGATAGGAGGCAATGTACTATTGTGGATTGAAAACAGAGAGTGGAGCTAAATGGATAATATTCTCAATGGAGAAAGGTGAACAGTGGAGTAGCCCATGGATCTGTGCAGGGCACGCTACTTTAACATATTCATAAATGATCTAGAAATGGGAATAAATGAGGTGATCAAATTTGCAGATGTCATAAAAATATTCAAAAATCTTAAAACACAAGAAGACTATGAAAGACTGCATGAGAACCTTAAAAAATGGGAGACTCCCACAAGCTATCAAGTGTCACTAGCGCCAGCTTGTCCAACCCGACAAACCCAGAAGCGGATGCAGCTGAGGTTGAGTTAAGATTTTCCCATGGGCACCAGCAGAAGAAAACAAACCTGGGTTCTACTCCCTGCCCCACTTTCAGTCGACACTTGCCTCTATTGTGCGCCCTGTGGAGCAGCAGAAGCACCAAGCACAGGGAGCTGCCGGCTCCGTTCTCCCACAACAAACTGAGCACTTCCGGGTTGAGGCATCGCTATCTCTTAAAAAGGATATAGCAGAAATAGAAAACGTACAGAGAAGAGCGACCAAAATAATAAAGGGGATGGAAGGATATACCTACAAGGAAAGGCTTAAAAGGTTAGGGCTCTTCAGCTTGGAAAAGAGACAGCTGAGATGACAGAGGTCTATAAAATAATGAGTGGACTGGAACAGGTAAATGTAGATCAGTTGTTTACTCCTTCAAGAAGCAATAACACTAGGGGCATGTAATGAAGCCACAATGTAGCACATTAAAAAATAAATCAAAGAAAATCTTTTTTCACTCGGTGCTTAATCAAATTTTGGAATTCATTGCTGGAGGATGGAGCTGTTAAGTGTTTTTGCTTTTTAGTGCCTGATGACCCAGCTGCCTCTGGGTTTTCTTTGCAATGTATCACCAGAAGTAGATTGCCAGGCCTTTTCTTCCGAGGCAATGGAGGGTAAAGTAACTTGCCCAAGGTCACAAGGGTGCCAGTGGGAATCAAACCCTTGATCTGAGTACTAGGGAGTTGTTCTAACCAGTAGGCTACTCTTCCACTCCACTCCTGTTAGTCTAGCTGGATTTAAAAGAGGTTTGGACAAGTTCCTGGAGGAAAAGTCTATTAATTATTATTAAGGGGGACTGAGGAAATCCACTACTTACTCCTGGATTAAGCAGCATGGAATTTGTCTACCTGACTGTTCTCTTGTACAACCTTTACATTGATCAAGAAGTAACAGTTTGAACAGAACTAGGAGAAACAGAATGGGTTAAAATCAGCAAAGGTGTACGACAAAGCTGCATACTTTCCCCCTACCTGTTTAATTTATAGGCAGGACAAATCATCAGAGGAGAATTGTATGAAGACAACTGAGGTGTGAAAATTGGTGGAAGACTCTTCAACAACCTTCGCTATGCTGATACCACCACATTAGTGGTTGAAAATGAAGATGATTTGAAACATTTGCTTCTCAAGATCAAGGAACATAGTTTTAAAATGGGCCTGCATCTTAATGTAAAGCCAAAGATCATGGCACCTGGAAAAATCAATCAGTTCATTGTTGATGGAGAAGAATTTAAAATAGTGGACTACTTTAACCTACTTGGATCAACTATCAAAGAAGCAACAATCAGTCAAGAAATCAGACGACGCATTGCTCTTGGCAGAATGACTATGAATAACCTAGACAAGATTCTCAAGAGCAGAAATGTCTCTTTCCATACAAAGATTCGACTTGTTCAAGCCATTGCATTTTCAATAATGTCATATGGATGCAAAAGTTGGACAGAGAAAAAGATAGACAGGAAGAAAACTGATGTCTTTGAATTATGGTGTATACCAAGGATTGCCTGAAGAACGAACAAGTCAGTACTAGAGGAGATCAAACCTAAGCTTTCTCTAGAAGCTCAGATGACAAGACTTCGACTTTCATACTTTGGACACATCATGCGATGAGCGAGGTCATTAGGGAAAGACATCATGCTTGGCAAGGTAGGTGGTCAATGCAAAAGAGGAAGGCGAGCAATGAGATGGATCAATACAATAACAGCAGCTACGGGTGCCAGTCTGTCAACAATGAGCCGCCTGACTAAAGACCGAACATAATTTAGGGCATCTATCCAGAGGGTCACCATAAGTTGACACCGACTCGACAGCACTTAACAACGGAGAGCTTTCTGAGAAGGGGAGGAATAAGAAGGGGGTCATAAGGGGCTGTTATAAGGGAGTTGCGGGTCCCATCCCTCCCTAAAATTTTTGCCTCCTTTCATCCCTATAGGCATGTAATGCAGGAGGGAACAATTATCCAGGGGCTCTGGAAGAAGGAAAAAATGGGTAATGAGGAGTGTACAGCAGGGTGGGAATAAGAATCTTCAATGGGAGGAAGATAATACGAGTGGGAAGAGCTAAACTGGAGATCCAAAGGCTAGGGAAGCAGGGCTTGCTTATCTGTTTAACAGTGGTAATACAGGGGAGAGAGGGGAACGATGGGCCTAAGAACAAGATGGGTAAGTGGGCAAGAGAGGGAGGGGTGAATACAAAGGTGCTATGTGAGCAGGGCTGGACAGGCTGTTGGAAGATGATGATAGCAGCCCGGACTATCCAGGGAGAGGATGGCCGGCTCTAGGTAGGAGGGATGGACAGGACAGTTGGGGAAAAAGGGGGATGGGGATTGATGAAGCATGGGGAGAAACTGAAAGATCAGTTAATAGGCGAGTTGAAAATCATGACACTAAATGTAAAGGGACTTAATTCACCCTTTAAATGCCAGAAATTATATAAGGAAATGGCGTGCCAGAGGGCCTCACTATTGCTATTGCAAAAGACCCATTTGCTACGGGCACATGAAGCATTAGTGACACCCGGAGGATATGACGTGTGACTGTTTGCATCAAATACAGTACAGCATAAGAAAGGAGGAATGGCCGTGTTAATAAATTTGAAATTGAAAGTGGTGATCCACACAGTGATCAGAGACAAAGGGGGAAGATACTTGTTGAAGTTGAAAATTGGAGCAGAGTGGTTCTGTGTTCTGAATGTCTATGCACCCACGGGGGTACAAAAAACATTTTGGGAATCTTTAAATGAAGAGGTGGCAAAACTGGGAGAGGGTACATAAGTATATAAGATATGCCATACTGGGTCAGACTAAGGTCCATCAAGCCCAGTATCCTGTTTCCAACAGTGGCCAATCTAGGTCATACGTACCTAGCAGTTTCCCCAAAAGACACAGGTTCCGCAATGCTTGTACTAGGTCAAGCATTGATATCCTGGGTCCCTTCTTAATAATGGTTTATGGACCTTTCCTCCAGGAACTTGTCCAAACCTTTTTTAAACCCAGCTACACTAACAGCCTTTACTACATCCTCCGGTAACAAATTCCAGAGTTTGATTACACGTTGAGTGAAAAAATATTTTCTTTTATTAGTCTTAAATAGTTTACCCTGTAGCTTCATTGCATGTCCCCTAGTCTTCCTATATTCTGATAACATAAACAGTCGATCTACGTTTACCCGTTCCACTCCATTCATTGATATATGGAGGTGATTTCAATTTGACATGGGAACCAGGAAGGGATGCGACAGGAAAAAGGGTGGGTCAAAGGGCGGATAGAGCTAGATACAACTAGCTTGTGAAACAGCATTGCTTGATAAATGCATATCTATATTATCACCCGGGGAAACATTTCTCATTCTACTCCCCAGTACATGGCTCATACTCGAGGACAGACGCTATATGGGTAGCAAAGGAGGTGGCAGAGAGAAACTGGGGGACAGAGATGGATCCCATAACTTGGACTGACCACGCCCCAGTTGAAATTCAGTTATCAATGAGAGGGGAGGAATGCGGACCCCAATTTTGGAAGTTGAACAAATTGCTGTTTGATGATGAGAGAGTGTTGAAAGAGACGGAGCAAGTGATATCGGAATATTTTCATATGAATGACAACGGGGAGGTGGGATGGGGGTGGTTTGAGATGAATTTAAAGCAGTTTTGCGGGGGGTATAGATAAAATGGGGAGTGGGAAAGCAGAGAGAAAGGGAGGAAAAAGACGCAGTTCCACCAGCGCTTAATGCAATTGGAGGAGCTAGATGCAAAAGAGGGAAGCGGGAAATATAGAGGGCAGGTACTGGCTGTTTGGGCACAAATGAATGCCTTACAAGCAGAAGCTATTCGATATCAAATGCAACAGCTGCGACAGGACTTTTTTTGAGGGGGGACGACAAGCTAGGGCGATACATGGTGCAACGCTTAAAACAACAAAAACTGAGTTCGCATATGATGCAGATTAAGGGGCCAGGGGGTAACAGTGTTACAATCAGACAGGGAGATCAGAACGGCATTTGTGACTTTTTATCAGATATTATATACAGCGGCATCATCCCCATCAGCAGACAGAATTTCAAGCTATCTAGAGTCAATGCCCTTGCAACACCTAAGATCCAGAAGACTTTCTTAACAGAGAGTTAAGGAAAGAGAAAGTTTTACAAGCAATTAAACAGCTTGAGACAGACAAAGCCCCTGGCCTTGTTGGGCTGACAGCCCGTTTTTATAAAACGTTTGGAAAGGCACTGGTAAAGCATCTGGTGCAGTTACTTAATTTACCTAGTGAAGGGGAAGCCCTGGCAGATACAATGGGCTGGGCAGGCATCTCATTGATACCCAAAGCAGGGAAAGATCCATAAGTTTGTGCATCTTATAGACCTATTTCCCTGCTCAACTTAGATGTTAAATTGTTGGCAAATATTTTGGCTACACACTTGAATAGGGTAGTAGGATAGCTGATGCACCAAGACCAGGCCGGATTCATACCTCGGAAGCAGATTTCAGACTATGTCCTTAAGATTTTAAACCTGGTATGGACTGCTAGCCAGAAAACAGAGCCCACCCTATTACTCTCACTAGACACTGAAAAAGCGTTTGACCAGGTATCTTGGACTTTCCTCTTCCAAGTATTAGAGAAAATGGGACTAGGTGAGGGATTCTTGAGTTGGGTGCGGGCCCTGTATCGGAACCCGAAGGCATGTGCCAGGGTTAATGGGGGATATTCGTCTTTCTTCCCCCGGGGTGGGGAACACGCCAGGGCTGTCCTCTCTCACCCCTCCTGTTCAGCCTTTCGCAGCATGGATTAGGATGCATGCAGACTTGCGAGGAACAGAAGTGGGATGGAAAGAATATTGGATAGTGCTCTTTGCAGATGATATGATCTTGATAGAGAAACATGCAGGCGAGTAACTATCACTAATAATGTGGGAAATAGGGGAATATGGCAGGTTAGCTGGGTTTAGCATAAATTGGGCCAAATCAGAAATACTGAATCTGACAATCCCAGCTGAGCTCCAAGAATCTTTGCAAAAAAAAATTCCTGTTCAGATGGGCTAAGCACTCCATCCGTTATCTGGGGATACAAATAGGGAATCAATTAGGGAATTTGTTTGAATTAAACTACCAGAGTGGATGGGAGAGGGGATATATTTCATGGTTTGGGCCATCGCAGCAGTAAAGATGCTGCTGCTACCACGTTTTTTTTGTTTGTTTTTTTTAACTTTATATTTTTATTGATTTTTCAAAGAATCTCCAAAAAAAAGCAGTCACAATTGACACTCTCATGCAATGTTCCATTTTCATGGGACCCAGCTGTGTACTATACATAGAATGCTGTAACGTGTCTAATAACCATCTCTACATCAACATAATACTTCTGATATATCTTATTTAAAATAAACTATTTTTCTGTAACTTGCCATTATTCATGTGTGGTCCCATTATTTTTGTAATTTAAATTTTTATTGGGTTTCAATCCCACACATACCTTTACCAAAAACCTCCCTAATCCTCCACATTTACTTTCCATTTGACAATGCAGTAGACATATGTTAAGAATTTCCTTCCACCTTCTTCCTCCCCTTACCCCCCATACTCATTCCCATATATTTATATCCATTGACCCTTGTATGTCCATTATCCCTTTAACTGTCACTCCTATAATAATTATATTTTCGGAATTCTTCTCCCCCTCCTAACAAGCTTCTAAATCCCTACCCATTACCCCCCCCCCGTACTACCCCCCCCCTCCCTGCTCCCATAACCCCTAGTCCCCCAGATTATGAACCCTATGACTCCTTACTACCCTTCTCTCTCCCTTCCTATCCGATCCTCACCCACTCCCTCACCCCCCGACCTCCCATTCCTTCCCTCTTAGCCACCTCCATACCCCCCCCCCTGTCTCTCCATCTTGTCCACCGTACCTTTTTTTAACCCTTTTATTCTGTGCATTTGATATAGTTCTGCCAGCCGCCTAGCATATGCTTCTATGGTTGGCATCACTCCATTCTTCCAATGTAGGGCAATTTCACATCTTGCCGCAATGAGACATTGCCATACTATGCTCCAAGGGCCTTCCCCCCTCTCCCTTTTTAAGTAACAGACATAACTCAGGGGTCAGTGCTAAACGCATTCCAGTGATTTTCCTCACATTGTCTCCTATTATCTCCCAATATCGCTGTACCACCGGGCATGTCCACCACATATGCAGCCACGTTCCTTTTCCCCCACACAACCTCCAGCAATCATCCGATTCACATACTCCCGCCTTGAACAACCTTTCCGGAGTCAAATACCATCTGGTTAGCACTTTCCACCCATTTTCTTTGAGAGCAGTGCTAATGGAGGCTTTTGCTATACCTAGAGCTATACGTTCCCATTCCTCCTTCTCCCAGGGCATTCCCAGCTCCTTCTCCCATGCCCGCATATAAGAACATAAGAACATAAGATATGCCATACTGGGTCAGACCAAGGTCCATCAAGCCCAGTATTCTGTTTCCAACAGTGGCCAATCTAGGTCATACGTACCTAGCAGTTTCCCCAAGGGACACAGGTTCCACAATGCTTGTATTGGTTCAAGCATTGATATCCTGGGTCCCTTTTAATAATGGTTTATGGACCTTTCCTCCGGGAACTTGTCCAAACCTTTTTTAAACCCAGCTACACTAACAGCCTTTACTACATCCTCCGGTAACAAATTCCAGAGTTTGATTACACGTTGAGTGAAAAAATATTTTCTTTTATTAGTCTTAAATAGTTTACCCTGTAGCTTCATTGCATGTCCCCTAGTCTTTCTATATTCTGATAAGGTAAACAATCGATTACGTTTACCCGTTCCACTCCGTTCATTAATTTATAGACTTCTATCATATCTCCCCTCAGCCGTCTCTTTTCCAGGTTAAAGAGCCCCAACCTTTTTAGCCTTTCTTCATAGGAGTATCCTTCCATCCCCTTTACCATTTTGGTGGCTCTTCTCTGAACCTTTTCTAAAATCGCTATATCCTTTTTAAGATACGGCGACCAGAATTGCACACAATATTCAAGGTGCGGTCTCACCATGGAACGATATAGAGGCATTATAATATCTTTTGTTTTATTTTCCATTCCTTTCCTTATCATACCTAGCATTCTATTTGCTCTCTTGGCTGCCGCTGCACACTGGGCCGAGGGTTTTAACATGGTATCCACAATGACGCCTAAATCTTTTTCCTGGGTCGTGGTTCCTAATGTGGAACCTTGCATCATGTAACCATAGTTTGGGTTGTTCTTCCCTAGGTGCATAACCTTGCACTTGTCCACATTAAATTTCATCTGCCATTTTGATGCCCAGTCTTCCAATTTATCAAGATCCTCTTGCAATTTTCCACAATCCTCTTGGGGTTTAACAACTTTAAATAGTTTTGTGTCATCTGCAAATTTGATAACCTCACTCATTATTCCACTTTCCAGGTCATTTATGAATATGTCAAAAAGCAGCGGACCCAGCACAGATCCCTGGGGTACACCACTATTCACCTTTCTCCATTGGGAAAATTGGCCATTTAGCCCTACCCTCTGCTTTCTATCTTTTAACCAGTTCCTGATCCACAATAGTACACTGCTTCCTATCCCATGACTCTTTAGTTTTGCCAAAAGTCTCTGATGAGGGACCTTGTCAAAGGCTTTCTGAAAGTCCAGATACACAATATCAACCGACTCACCTTTGCCACCTGATTATTCACTCCTTCAAAGAAAGATAACAGATTAGTAAGACAAGATCTTCCTTGTCTAAAGCCATGTTGGCTGTCTCCCATTAGGTCATGACTATCTACATGCTGAGTAATTTTATTCTTTATGATGGTTTCTACCATTTTTCCCGGTACTGATGTCAGGCTCACTGGTCTGTAGTTTCCCAGATCACCCCTGGAACCCTTTTTAAAAATTGGTGTTGCATTGGCGATCCTCCAATCTTCAGGTATTAGAGATGATTTTAATGATAGTTCACAGATTACTAATAGCAGGTCTGCAATCTCGTATTTCAGTTCTTTCAACACCCTTGGATGTATACCATCCGGCCCAGGTGATTTGCTACTCTTCAGTTTATCTAATAGTTGTAATACATCTTCCCGATGTATCGATATTTCCTTCAATTCTTCCGCACCTTTAAATACCACTTCAGTCATATAACTAAGTTTTTCCTTCCCCCTCGTAATTAATCCTTGATAGATTCTGGAAATTACCCCCTTCCTTCCCAGCGAACCTAAACAACTACCTTCAAACCACCCCGGATCCTTCACAATATCCTGCCATCTCTGTCTCTGCCTAACATATGATCCAATCTGCAGATACGGGAATCTATCACTTTCTCGTAACTGGTATAAATCCCTAATACCTTCAAATGCTTGTACTCCTTCACCAGTAATTATCTGCGACACTTGACTCAAACCCTGCTGCACCCACCTTTGCATCACTGCTATCTCCGGTCCCCCACGCTCTTCACAGTATGCCAATAACGACACTGTGCGTGCACATCTCTTGTCGCCAAGCATCCGCTTCCGATGTTGTTGCCACACATTCAGAGTATGCCCTACCATCGGGTTCTCCCCACACCTACCCTTTCCTCCCCACACCAGTCTTTCCAACTCTCCCGGTCTTAAATCCGCCACTTCCATCATTACCCAATGTTTCGTCTGTTCACGCAGCCACGAGTAAACTGCTTTCAGCTGTGCCAATTGATAGTACTTCAAGAAATTAGGCACCCCACCGCCTCCCTCCCCCTTTGGCGCCTGTAACGTTCGCGCCGCAACTCTGGGCCGCTTACTCCCCCATATAAGCCCCTCCACCTGCTTCTGCATTCTTTTTAGTGCCTTTGCCGGTACTTCAATTGGCAATATTTGAAAGTAGAAGAGGTACTGAGGAAGCAGCAGCATTTTAATCACCGCCATCCTCCCCACCCAAGATATATACCCCCTCTTCCAAGACTCTAACAATCGTTCAACTTGCCCAAAAAGTTTCCTGTAGTTCAAATCATAAAGGTCTTCCAGTTCCCTTCCCAACTGCACTCCCAAATAGCGAATTGAGCGTTGTGCCCACCTGAATCTAAATTGATTTTGCAGAGTCCTTTGCAGCTCTATTCCACCTGTCAAATTTAATATTTCGGATTTACTCCAATTTATTTTAAATCCCGCCAGATCTCCATACTCCTTCACCTCCCTCATAATAGCCGACAGCGTCTCTTCGGGCTCAGTGATCATAAGTAAGATATCGTCCGCAAACATCGCCAGTTTGTATTCCCTTCCCCCCACCCCCACCCTCTTAATATCTGGTCTCTTCCGTATCCATCCTGCTAACGGTTCCAGGGACAATGCAAATAATAGCGGCGATAATGGGCAACCCTGTCTGGTTCCCCTCCCTAGCAGAAACAATTTCGAATATCCCCCATTTACTCTTACGCAAGCTTGAGGTCCTGCATAAAGTGCCCTCACCCAATCCACAAACCCCTTTCCAAAACCCATCCGATCCATCACTGCAAACAAAAACTTCCATGATACTTGATCAAACGCTTTTTCCGCGTCTAACGAGAGAAGTATCGTCTGATTTGTCTTTCTTTTGGCTGCCCAGATTACATTCATTATTTTCCGGATATTGTCCGACACCTGCCTTCCCGGTATAAACCCTGCCTGATCCTCATGAACCAACTTCCCCAAAATTCTATTGAGTCTCCCCGCCAACACTTTGGCTAACAATTTCGCATCTACATTCAACAGAGATATCGGCCGATAGGACACACACTCCAAAGGATTCCTTCCCTCCTTGTGGATCAAGGTTACCCCAGCCCACCCCATCGTCTCTGCTAACCGTTCCCCCTCCTTTGGCTGATTGAACACTCTTGTCAGGGGTGACAGTAATTCTACTTTAAATTTTTTATAGAAGCTAGCTGTCAGCCCATCAAGCCCTGGCGCCTTCCCCAGCTTCAACTCCTTGATTGTCTGCTCCACTTCCCGTTCCTGTACGTCGCTATCCAAATCTCTCCTCTCCCCCTCCTCCAAATGCCTGATGTCAGCCTCCTCCAGATACTCCCCCAGTTCCCCCTCTAGCCTGTCCGGTTCTGCCTTATATAAATTTTGATAGTATTCCACAAACTCATCCCTGATCTTCTGCTCATCCCTCTCTACTCCCCCCCGCACTTAAGCTGCATTAGTTGTGTCAAGTTCCTCTTCTGCTTCACTCTCCTCGCCAAGTATTTTACTGCCCTATTACCCCCTCAAAAAATTCCTGCCTTAATACTTGCAGCCTCAGCTGAATTCTTTCCGCCTCCAACCCGTTAAGCTTAGCCCTAGTCTCCATAACCTCTCCCCGGTATATCCCACTGCCCTCCTTGGCATCTGCCTCTTCCAACCTAATCAACTTCTGCCTCAATTGCAACTCCCTTCCCTCTCTTTCCCTCTTTATTCTCGCCCCCCATTTTATCAAGATGCCCCTCACCACCGCCTTGAAAGCATCCCATACTATCCCCACCCTAACCTCTCCCATCTCATTCCTCACAAAGTATTCTGGTATTACCTCCTTTAACTCCTTCACTACCCTAGTGTCTTCCAGCAGGGTCTCATTCAATTTCCAGTATTTTATCCCCTTGTTGTCTCTTTTACAACTCAAACGCACTATCACCGGCGCATGATCTGACCACGTTATCGGCTCTATTTCTCCCCCCTGAATCCTTCCCGCTATCTCTTTCCCTATCCAGATGGTATCCAACCTAGAGTAGGTGCCATGCACAGCTGAATAGAACGTATACTGGCGCCTTCCCGAATTGTGCAACCGCCACGCATCAATCAAATCATGGTCCTTGACAAACTTCTGATATTGCCTCCTATCAGCTCTTCTCCCCTCCCCCTTTCCCATAGAGTCCCTCCCCATCTCCCATGGCAAATTAAAATCCCCTCCACAAATCCTCACTCATTCTCCCATTAGACTCGCTTTCTTGTCCACCTCTTCCCAGAACTCTTTTTGTGTCCCAGTAGGCGCATACACATTGATAACACAAAACCATTCATCCCCAATCACATACGCACCATCAGGTATCTTCCTTCTTTATCCCGAACTATCTTATGAATCTCCACCTTGAGATGCCCACTTACCAATAGTGCTACCCCCCCTTTCTTCCGCTCCTTCATATTGGATGCATATGGAGTGAAGGAGTGGCCTAGTGGTTGGGGCAAGGTACTTCAGGCCGGAAGGTCAGGGGTTCAAATCCCACTAGAGGACAGCAACCTTGGGCCGGAAGGACTGGGGTTTCTAGTCCCACAGGTGCTCCTTGTGGTCTTGGGCAAGCCACTTAACCCTCCATAGCCCATGTTCCCTGTAAAATAGTTATCTCCAAGTTATAATGCCCTGTTCAATGTAATTTCAGTTTGTTCAATGTAAACCGCACTGATGCAGAATAGCGCGGTATATAAGAGAATGTAAATAAATAAAATAAATAAATAAATATATTAGTTCAGTATAACCCTTAGGTTTCACCACTGCCTCATGCCTTCGCAATAAATGTGTTTCTTGCAACAAAACCAATGAGGCTTTCTGCCATGACATCTCCTTATACAGCTTCTGCCTCTTAAAGGGTGAGTTTAAACCTTTCACATTTAATGTGATAATCTTCAGCTCACCTGATCTACCTCTCCCCCTTCCTCCCTCCCCCCTCTCTTGGAGCCCTTACCTGTCTCCCACTCCTTCCTACTCCTTCCCCCCTCCCCTTCTCCCCCTCCTCCCCTACCCCCTCCCTCTGCCCCCCGCCTACCCAACCTCCCCTCCCCTTCCCCCCGTCCTCCCCACCTCCCTTCCCCTTCTCCCCTCTCTTGAAGAGAGACTTGGCTCCCATTCTGGTGACTTGTTTTCAGGCCATTATCTGTCCCCTCCTCCCCTTCCGCTTCTCCCCCCCACCACTCTAGACTCCCCTCAATTGCCCCTTCCTAACCCCACCCTGCCCCCTTACCCTACACCTCCCCCCCCTGCCACCTCCCCACTCAACCCACCCCCTCTATTCCCCTACTCCCCGAAATGCTCCCTAAAAGATCAATTACCCTCCACTCCCCCCCACACTCCTAACTAGTGATCTACAGGTGCTCCCCTCCCCCTCCCCTCTTGCCTCTGCATTTACAGAATATGACAGTCCGCATGTTCAGCCCGCTCCTTGTTCCGCCGTTGTCTCCCCCGAACGTTCTCTATTCACCCTCGCCAGTCTCCTTCCTGCCGCCGGTATTCTGTGCCAACGTGGACGATCTCTCTTGAAGCTGGAAGAAGCCGCTGATGATGCCTGTCCCCTCTCCATTCTCTCCCCCTCTGGAAGATTAGTTAATCCCAGCTCCTTAAGTGCTTTCCAGGCTTCTTCACATGTCTGCACCCATCTCAATCTTCCCTGAACCGTCATGAGCAAGCCAAAGGGGAACAGCCATTTGTATCTCATGTCCTCCCTTCTTAGGTACGCCGTCACCTCCTTAAGATTCCTTCTGCGCTGTAGCGTTCCTGCTGAGAGATCTTGAAAAAGTTCCAATCTGTTTGCATCCCACTTGAACTGCTTCACTTTCCTGGCCGCACTTAGGAGCTTTTTAGTTTTGAACGAACTTAAACACACGACTATATCACGTGGTTTGTTGTCTCTTATGGGCCCCAGACACCTGTGCGCTCTCTCAATTTGCCAGGACTCTGCTACTCCCCCATCCTCTGAGTTCTCCTCTGCTAGCAGGGACCAGAATATTTTTTCCACCACTTCTTCACAATTTTTATATTGTGACTCCTCTGGTAAACCCCGTATTCTGATGTTGCACCTCCCGGAACGGTCCTCCAGATCTTCCACTTTCATCTGATACTCTACTTGAACTCGCTTTACTTCCTCCCATCCTTTCTGCAGTTCCTCTATTTCTCCCCCTTGCTGCTCCAACTGAGTCTCTGTTTCTTCCACTCGGCTGCCCATGTCCACAATATCTTGTCTCAGTGATTGTATTGTCTCTTATTTCAGTTTTCACTCCACTGATTTCCAACTTAATCTCCTCCTTCAGCTCTGTGAGCCAGTCCTTTAACAGAGCAGCCACTCCTGGGCTACACCCTCTTTCCATCTCATCTTCCGGATCCCCAGGGCTCTCAGGCTGTGATCTGCCCTCCTTCTCTCCCTCTTTTCCTCCTTTAGAAGTCACATAGGAGGACCTGAATTCAGCCAGCTTCTTCTTTACAGATTGTCCACCTTTGGTCTTGTCCATGACCTCTTCCTTGTGCTCCCAGGCTAGCTGGACCCTCCTTCAGGTATTTCTCTGAACCCCCTCCCTCCTGTGGGACCCCTGTCGCTATAGTGCTGGGTTCTCTTCCCTTAATTCGCTAAATTTCTTTCTGCAACTCACTGCATGCACTTCTTATGCTGAGCTGGTTAGCTTGGAGCGTGCTCCCTTGGGCCTTTATATCAGGCTGTGCTCTGGTGTCTTAACTCTGTGCCGCTCCGGCCCCTCTCTCTCGCTGCTCCCATTGAGGGCTGGATCTCCTCTCCTCACAGGCCAAATCACCGCCTTCAGCCTCCACTCTCTCACCCAAGGCCCCCCGTACGTCCTCCGATTCTTCTGGGGCTACAATCACTCACCCTACAATTGTGCCGCCACTCACTTAAACTCCTTTGCACTCCATTTGGCTCCTCCTGTCGCCCGCTCCAGTTCCCCTCACAGCTCCAGAAAAGTGCTCTGCTACGGACTCGCGGCTACTGCCTCTTCTGGCCTCCCTCTGTCACCTGCACCTAGGCCAGCCGTCCACTTATCTCCACCACTCTTCTTTTCACTGCTCCGGCCCACCATGCGGTCCTCCACTCTGGCGGCTCCCCGAACCACTCCAGGAACAGCAGCGCTCGTATTGGGTTCTTTTCCCCCAGACTGCCACTTCTCTGCTTTCGGGCGTTCACTCCCTTGCCTCTCCACTCTTGCTCCTCACCGAGTGCTCATTTCGGGGTTCTTTTTCCCCCCTTTTTACAGGTTATGGTATCGGAGCTAAAACGCTACGCTGCCATCGGCCCGATGACGTCACCGGAAGTCCTGCTACCACGTTTTTATATTTCTTTTCCAAGTTCTGCCAATAGCAGTGTCCATAAACACTTTGAAACAGCTGAAGAAGAGAGTAGATTGATTCATCTGGCAGAATCGAGCCCCTCAGGTGGCCGCAAAGACTATATAGAGGCTAAGGATGAAAGGGGGACTGGAGGTCCCTAACTTTCAGAAATATTATATAGCAGCACAGCTTAAAGCCCTTTACTTATGGCATAGAGAGCGACAGAAACAATGGGTGCAACTGGAAGAAGCATCTCTACCAGTAGCAGAGTTAGAGTGCCTAGTGTGGCAAGGCGGAAGAGAACGGGACACAAACCCACTAGTGGTGCATACTATAGCCATACGGCAACAGCAGCGTCGGGAACTAGTGAAAGGCAAGCAATACACACAGGGGATGTCCCTGATAGCTTGCTTTGGGGAGGAACAAGGACCAGATATCGCTGTACTGTGCAAGTGGGCAAAACAAGGGCTTATTCAGGTCTCCCAAGTCATACATAAAGCGGGGGTGCTAAACTTTGTTGGAATACAAGATTTATACAGGTTGCCAGCACAAGACTACTATACTTACTTACAGATCAGCACCTTATTAAAGCAACGAAAGGTGTGGCAAGACTTATGGGCTGAGAGGGGCTGGTTCGAGGTAACATGCCTGGGGAGATTGAGACAAAGGAATCCTGTCTTGGTTGTATCAAGGATTAATTATAACGGGGGCCAAGAAGCTAGAATACATGCAGAAATGGGAACAGGCTTTAGATGTGCAGTGGGAAGCTGAAGTGTGGGATGGAATGGTACAGGTGATTGTGAGAGTCTCTATAGCCACTACTTTACGAGAAAATGCATACAAAATGCTTTCAAGATAGTACTGGACACCAGAGTGAAATGTGCAAGGCAAAATTGGTGCGGTTGAATAAATGTTGGAGGATGTGTGGGGGAATATTGGAGGGAGGAGTGGCCTAGTGGTTGGGGCAAGTTGCCTCAGGCCAGCAGGTGAGGGGTTCAAATCCCACAAGAGGACAGCAACCTTGGGTCGGAAGGACTGGGGCCAGAAGGACCGGGAAGGCCAGAAGGACCAGGGTTTCTAGTCCCACAGCTGCTCCTTGTGGTCTTGGGCAAACCACCTAACCCTCCATTGCCCATGTTCCCTGTAACCATTAGTGTCTGTGTCTCATGTCCCCTCATGTTATATGTAGCCCCCAATTGTGTTGTGACCACTATGATTGAAGGATAAGGTGGTATACAAAACTGTCTAAATAAATAAAGGGTACACTCTACACATGTGGTGGGAATGTAAAGAGGTTCAAATATATTGGGATATGGTGATACAAGCTATTAATGAGATTACAGGCTGTCAATTGAAAAAGAGCCCAGCCACACTTTTGCATCATCAACAAGATGAGAAGATACCAAAATGAATAAATGGTGTGGGGTTCAATACTGCATAGTAGCAGCTAGATGTGAAATTGCAGCCTATTGGCATAGATCAGTGCTGCCTAATCTTGCAGGATATGCCAAAAGACTAGCAAATCTGTATTTGATGCACAAGTTGACGGGTCTGAAGACGAGGAAGGGAGAGAATATCACACAACAGTGGAATGGGGTGTGGAAATGGCTGGAGCAACAGAAAGGGAACTAAACGATATTGGAAAGTACAGGTGTAGGACAAATAATAAGGGCGTGGAAGATTAAAAGATGATAGTCACGACTGAAGAAGGGGGAAGGAAGCAAGAGATAGGGAAGGGGGGAAGGAGGGAAATGCTATAAGAAGTTTGTTTTTCTGCTTTGGCTATCAATAGCTTGTTTTGGTTGGAATGTATCGGTTGGAATGTACAAGTTGAAAACTTAATATTAAGTGGGGGAAAAAATACAGCAAAGACCTAGTTCAATAGGTTTTTAACATATTTATAAATGACCCGGAAATGTGAACAAGTGAGGTGATCAAAATTTGCAGATGACAAAATTATTCAGTTGTTAAATCACAAGAGGACTGTGAAAACTTGCAAGATGAACAGAGAAATTAGGAGACTGGGCAGACGGCAGATGAAATTTATTGTGGATAAGGGCAAAGTTATGCACTTAGGGAAGAACAGCCCAAATTATAGCTACATGATACAAGGTTCCACGTTAGGAATCACCACTAAGGAAAGGATCTAGGTCAGTGCTTTTCAAACTTTTATCCTATATGACCCCATTTTAAAAACTGAAAATTCATGTGACCCCCAGATGATAATGAAATCAAAATAGCAGGTCTCCAGCCTCCATCCCCTCCCTTTACTCATCTAAATCAGGAAGGTAGTAGCAGTCAACACAGACTCAGTATGCAGTGCATACTTACAGACCCCAGTACTCAGCATGGGCTTCCAGTCTAACAGGAGAGGACAAGGGCCTATGAATGTTCACTGGCTCACAGGCCACATGCTGACCGGTGACTGCCACTACTTGGCATAGGTCACAGTGAAAGTCAAGAGAGAAGAGAAAATGTCCATGTTTCTGTGACCCTATCCACTGAAGATATGATCTCATTTGGGATGATCTAGGTGTCATTGTGGGTAATATCTTGAAACCCTCTGCTCAGTGTGTAGCAGCAGTAGCAGCCAAGACAGACAATAGAATGATAGAAATCATAAGGAAAGAAATGTCAAATAAAATCAAGGATGGCTTGGAGAAGAGACAGCAGAAGGGAGATATGATAGAGATCTATAAAATAATGAATGGAGTGGAATGCGTAAATGCAAATTGTTTTTTTGACGCCTTCAAAAAAGTAGCAAGATTAAGGAACATGCAATGAAGCTACAGTGTAGCATAGTTAAGATTAATTGGACAAAATATTTCACTCAATGCATAGTCAAACTCTGGAATTCGTTGCTGAAGCATACAGTAAAAGCTGTTAGTATAGCTAGGTTTAAAAGAGATTTAGACAAGTTCCTGAAGGAAAAGCCAATAAACCATTATTAAGGATGAAGTGGAGAAATCCACTGCTTACCCTTGGGATAAGCAGCATGGAATCTGTCTACCTTTTGGGAACTTGACAGGTACTTGTGACCTGGATTGGCAACTGTTGGAAACAGGATACTGGGCTTGATGGACCTTTGGTCTGACCCAGTACAGCACATCATATATTATTTTCTTCTTAATTCTTAAGTATTGCAGCGAAGTGTTTTTATCCATGGGCATTGAGGAAATTACATAAATGCTTTTTTGCAGCCACTAAAATGCTTTTTTTTTTTTACTTTTTATTTATCAATTATCAAATTAACATTCAGATATCATACCATGAATGACGCAGAAAAAAAATGGAATTCTTCTGATACAATTATCCAGGAAATAAATCACATAGCAAATCATATCTCCATCTTATTTAGATCCCAAAAACATAGGAAATAGGGGAGTACTAGGTAATTATATACTGCCAAGAAATCCTAGCTTTAACACAAAATATACTTTAAGGGCGAAAGGGAGACTTACACGTCAGCTGTATGAGAAGAAATAACAACCTCAGTATTACTCCCCTCCCTAGTCTCCAGAAAAGCCAGCAGCTGCTTGGGGTCAAAAAACAAATGCATCTTTTGCTTATAATTAACAAAACATTTAACAGGAAATTTAAGTTGGAAGGAAGCGCCCAGGGCCAAAACCCTAGAGCAGAGAGCCAAAAACTCCCTCCTCCACAGCTGTGTAATTCGTGAAAGGTCAGGAAATACTCTCACCCTAGACCCCAGAAAAGCTTCATTAGCATTTCAAAAAAACATTCTAAGAATAAACACTTTATCCATTTCTAAAGCAAATGTAACAAGCAGGGTGGTTCTCTCCATTACAATCTCCAGAGAACTCTCAAGGAGACATGTAAGATCCTCTAGCCCAGGCTGTGGGAGAGGGGGAGCAACTGTTCCACCCCTACTACCCAGGGATAGATACACAGCCCTGGTCATAGGAGTGAACTGTTCCGGCGGGATTTTCAATACCTCCCCAAAATATTTTTGAACCATTTCAACCGCTGATAGCACTGGTGACCGAGGAAAACTCAGAAAACGGAGATTACATCTCCGAACCTGGTTTTCCAGGTATTCCAGTTTTCTACCAGAGACATTATTATCCTTTATTTGGGCATTTACCAAATCCCGAACCTCCCCCATCTCCCTTTCCAAACTGGCTAATCTACTGCATTGTACCTCATTAGCCTTAGTAAGGAGCCCACAAGAGTCTCTAACCACATTAATGTCTTTTTTAAAAGTCCCACAAACTCTATTCATGGAGTCATTCAAGGCTGCCAATCCTTCCCATAGCGTTTGCAAAGTAAATGCCGCGGGTCTCACCATAATGGGAAAGTCAGGAAATTCTTCCTTCACCACTGAGGATCCAGACACAGATCGTTCTGCTGAAACCACCGCTTCTCTCAACCGACTCTGGCCCGTTTCCTCAAGGGGAGGATCTAGCTCAGCCAAAGCACCTCCATCTCCCTCTGAAATTGGTGTACTCGCCAAAACCAAAGCCGAGGACAGAGCAACAGCTGAGACCAAACTTCCTGGCCGCGGCGGGGGTGTCCGCTCAACCGAAGACAGCGAGACACCTGAGACGCTCTGGGGCGAAACTCCTTCCACTGCCCCAGCCAAAGACACTGCTCCAACGCGTGGGTCAAAACCGCACTCCCCGAGCGTTCGCTGGCTGGCCAAGCTTGAAGTTTTCTCGCCCGGAGGTAGGGCGGCTTGTTTTCGCTTCCTCCGTCCCATTTCGACGGCAGCGGCTCGACAGATTAGCAATACTCAGGAAGGCAGCTCACCAGACCACGCTCACATCCGCCATGTTGGTTACTCACCCACTAAAATGCTTTCTTGAAACTACAATGACATCCTCTTTCTTCCTATAAGATTAGTATACTCCTGGACATTAAGGAGTGGTCAGCCTGTCAGGAAGACAAATATACAATGCCTCATACTTTTACAATATTTTTATGACAAATAAGTTAAGAGACATCATAAAGTACTGAATCTTTACCCTCCCTCTCATAAGTATTTACAGATAGCATCTTTCGTTTTTGATCTTCTAGTGACCCGGCCTTGCCAGTGCTGGAGACAGGATGCTGCGTTTGATGGATCACTGGTCTGACTCAGCATGGCACTCTCTATGTTCTTATGTTTTTGAACACTCTATGCTGACCTACATTAGCTTTCCTTATACAATTCAGACCCTGAAATGATACTGTAGAAGCTGTTTACATGCTTTTGATAATCCGCTGCGTTTCCGTTGCACACAAGTCCAAACAATAAATGTAATCATTTCTACAGCCTACAATCAGCTTTGTACCCCACACAATAGGAGAAGAAAACACCTCCCCTGGAAGTTCAAAAATGCCCTTCAAAAGCCCATGCTGAGCATCCAGGATCCATAACTTTCCATCAGTAGAAGCAGCTGCCACACACGAACTATCAAGGAAATGGAAAACAAAGGGTGTTGCATAGACTTTAGCGCTGGTTTCAAACTTCCACAGTAAACTTCCATCAATAGCACAACAGTAGATATTACTGTCATGGGAACCAAACAAGACTGCTTGCTCGATTAAACATGGTGAAGAAAAAATTGGTCCACTGGAGGAAAAATGCCAAACCTGAAAAAAAAATACACCACATGAAGACAAGTGATCACTTTATTCTATTTCATATTGTTCTCTAATGAATAATTCCATCTCAAATACTTTCAAACTTAAAACAAATACATTTCACAAAAAAAGAACATGGATATGCCACATTTTCTTAATGGAAACAGGCATGCTGAAGTATATGAAACGGCAAGAGACATTTAAGTTTGGCATGGTAGTACCAATAAATATATCACAGCAGTTTCAAGAAGCTGCTTGCCAAATTAATGAGTCAGAATTACTCAAAATGATGAAAAGTACCCAAGTAAAATGTGACTTTTTTCCTAAAAACACAATGAAAGCAGATTTTGAACCCTAAAAAAAGGAGAACAGTGTGTTCAAGCCTTAACATGTTCCTGCTAGCTAGGACAAAGTTCTATATTACGTAACATTTTTTCCAGTGTTACTCTGTGAAAATAAATGTATATTTACTGAGTACAGAACCTTCTCTAATAACAAAACACCACAGAAACATGTAGAGGCATTTTTCAGACAGCCTGCACAGATGAAAAGAGCATGGGTACTTGCTACCAGCAGTCATTTCATCAGTTGTCAAATGGAAAGGTAAGCATATACTTTTACTCTGAAAACTGTTTTAAGAGAAAAAAGTATCCTTTTTCTATAGGTATATTTTTAACTAAAACAATGCCAACAGTATCACGGTCTGCAAAGAAAGAGTAGTTACTCACCTCTAACAGGTGTTCTCCAGGAGCAGCAGGAATCAGTCCTTACATATGGGTGACATCAACGTCGATGGAGCCCCCATGGGGAGCATTTCCCCAGCTTTCTAAGAAAGCCTTTGGGAATACACCCACGCATGCGCGGTCCCCTTCCCACCCAAAGGTGCTATCTTGCTCAGTCAGATGACATAGCTAAAAGACAGCACAAAAACAAAATGAACTATATACAACTGCAACTCCCAGGGGAGGAGGGAGGGTTGTGAGGACTGATTCCTGCTGCTCCTGGAGAACACCTGTTACAGGTGAGTAACTACTCTTTCTCCAGGACCAAGCAGGAAGTCAGTCCTCACATATGGGTGACTCCCTAGCTCTGGGCTACCAGGAACCCAGGCTGAAAAATAGAGCTCCTTTTGTGAAGCCCCAGCATCAAGGAAAAAAGTTCACTGAGAACAGATCCCACCGGTAGCCCAAGAGGGCTGGAGTTGCCTAAACCTCAAAGAGATTCCGGAGTACTGCCTGACCAAAAGCACTGTCCCTACGGGACTCCCTCTCCAGGCAGTAATGGGCTGCAAACGTCTGGCTTGAGGACCAAGTTGCAGCCCTACAGATGTCTGCCAACGGTACAGAATGGAGATGAGCTACTGATGCAGCCACTGCCCGGACATGGTGGGCTGTGACTCGACCCTACAAGGGAAGGTCTGCTGCCCTGTAAGCCCAGGTGATACAGTCTGCCACCCATATGGACAAGGTACGCTTGGAGATAGGCAACCCCAAGTTGTTTGGGTCGAAGGAGACGAAGAGCTGAGTAGCCCTTCTATGACCCTTAGTACGATCAATGTAGAAAGACAAGGCTCTTCTACAGTCCAGGGTATGCAGGACCTCCTCAGCCTGGCTGGCATGGGGCCTAGGGAAGAATGTTGGAAGAACCACCTCCTGATTGAGGTGGAAAAAGGAGACTACCTTCGGGAGGAACTTAGGATGAGTCCTAAGGACTACTCTGTTCCTATAGAAACGAGTGTATGGCCTGTCACAGACCAGGGCTTGAAGTTCAATCACTTGTCTGGCCGAGGTCAGTGCCACTAGGAAAAGAGCCTTCCAAGAAAGGAAGCGGAGAGGACACGTAGCCATCAGCTCAAAGGGAGGGCGAGTAAGCTGCTGCAAGACCACATTCAACTCCCACTCAGGGGCTGGTGGATGGAGAGGAGGCTTTAGCAAGAGCAAGCCTCTGAGGAACCGGGACACCAAGGGGTGAACCGACAAAGAGTGCCCTTCCACCAGTGAGTGGTGGGCTGCCAGAGCAGAAAGGTGTACCCGAACAGAATTGGACTTAAGACCCTGATTAGACAAGTGCAGCAGGTACTGAAGCACCACTAGCACAGGGCAGGAGAAAGGGTTCTCCTGGCGTTGGTCACACCACAAGGAGAACCGTTTCCACTTCAGGGCATAGGTCTTTCTGGTGGATTGCTTCCTAGAGGCCAAGACCACCTCTTCAACTTCCTGAGGCAGGCCCCAGGGAGCCAGCACTACCCTTGCAGCCTCCAGGCCATCAAATTGAGAGTTTTGAGATTGGGGTGCAGAAGGGAGCCCTGATCCTGAGAAAGAAGATCGGGTTGCAACCCCAGAGGGAGTGGGGTGTCCACTGCCAGCTGTAACAAAAGCGGGAACCAGGGCTGCCTCGGCCATCTGGGGGCTACCAAGATGACCAAGGCCCTGTCCCTTAGAATCTAGAACAAGGTTTGGGCCACCAGGGGCGTGGGAGGAAACGCATACAGAAGACCCCTGGACCATGAGATCAGGAAGGCATCCGCTGCGAATCTCGTGGGATGCGGTGGTTGCCTGGAGCAGAACTGGGGCAGCTGCCGGTTCAGGGGACTGGCAAAGAGGTCGATGGATGGAAGTCCCCATTTCAGGAAAATGTTCTGAACCACCGAAGGGTGCAGTTGCCATTCGTGAGGTTGTAGAACCCTGCTCAATCTGTCTGCCAGGAAATTTTCCTGGCCAGGAAGATAGACTGCCCTGAGCAACATACTGTGTCGAAATGCAAAAGAGCAAAGGGCCTGTGCCTCCTGACACAGGAGCCTGGACCCCGTGCCCCCTTGTTTGTTCACATAAAATATCGCTACCTGGTTGTCTGTCTGCACCAAGACAGACTGGTGGGCCAGGGTGTGAGAGAAGGCTTTGAGAGCTAAGCTATCGCCTGGAGTTCCAGCAGGTTGATTTGTTGCGTGGCCTCCCATGGAGACCACAGGCCCTGTGTGCACTTGTCCAAACAATGTGCACCCCAGCCCTGCAAGGAGGCATCGGTTGTGAGTACCACAGTGGAAACAGGTACCTGAAAAAGGAATTCCCTGTAGAAGGTTGGGGGGGGGGGTGTAGCCACCACTGCAGGGAGTTCAGGAATGGTTTGGACACCCTTATTTTGTCTCGGAGGCTTCCCGTGGCCTGCCTCCACTGAGTTCTGAGACACCACTGTGCAGGCCTCATATTCAGGCGGGCATTGGGGGTCACATGCACTGTCGATGCCATGTGGCCCAGGAGCTTTAGACAGAATGTTTATGTTTATGTTTATTGAGCTTACTATACCGCCCTTCGTTAAACATCTGGTGGAAACCAATGGTTTGTCTAGAAACTGGCTGGCCAAGTCCATCAGTCTTCCCGCTTTGTCTTCTGGCAAGTAAGCTTTTGCTTGCAGGGAGTCTAACCGTGCTCCTATGAACTCCAGGTTCTGGGAGGGGAGCAAAGTGGACTTTGCGAAGTTTATGACAAAGCCTAGTTGCTGAAGGAGAGAGACAGTGCGGAGGGTGGCTTGCCTGGCCTCCTGGAGTCTCTGACCCCTGATGAGCCAGTCGTCCAGGTAGGGGAAAACAAAAATACCCTGGTTTCTCAAGTAGGCCGCCACCACCGCTAGGCACTCTGTGAAGACCCGTGGGGCGGAGGTTAGGCCAAAGGGCAGTACCCTGTACTGAAAATGGTTTCCTCCCACCACGAACCTTAGGTATTTTCTGTGGTCTGGATGAATGAGGATGTGAGTGTACGCATTCTTCAGATCTAAGGAGCATAGCCAATCTCCCTGCTGGAGGTAGGGCAGCAGTGTTCCAAGAGTAAGCATCTTGAACTTTTCTTTTTCCAAGAAGTTGTTGAGATTTCTCAAGTCCAGAATGGGCCAGAGACCTCCAGTTCTCTCTGGCACAAAAAAGTACCTGGAGTAGAAGCCCTGATCCAGCAGGTGGGGAGGTACAGGCTCCACCGCCCTGTCTTGAAGGAGACTTTGCAGTTCCTGGAGAAGGAGTTCTCGATGCAGAGTAGGCCCTGGAGGCTCCCCTGGAAAGTAGGAGGGGGGTACTTGATGGAAATGGAGCAGGTAGCCCTTCTGGACTATGCTCAGTACCCAAGCATCTCTTGTGATGAGCGGCCACTGGTGCGCAAACAGGACCAACCGACCTCCCGTGCTGAGATGGGCCAGCAGAGGTGGAGAGGCTATGCAGTGGGAGTCAAACACCCCCTTCCCTACTGAGTAGGAGCAGGAGCTGGAGACTTGGGGACTTTCTGCCTACGGGGCCCATGTCCCTGCCCCTTGGCCTGCTGACCCTGCTGGGGAGGCCTGATAATGAGGGAAAGGTTTTTTAGGCAGATGACTTCCTCGGGTAAAAGGCCTTTTTCCCCCGAGCCCTTCTTCTTATGAGAAGGAGCAGAAGTTTTTCTGGACAACCTTGTCCTTGTCAGAGTCTCGGTCTCGAGCTCAGTAGCCTTTTCAGCCATGGGCTTGCCGAAGAGGTTTTCACCTCGGCATGGGACATCGACCAAACTTGTCCTGCACCCATGGCTCGAGGTCCGATGACTGTAGCCATGCCTGGCATCGAGCATCGATGCCGGCTGCCGCTACTCGGGCCGAAGCCTCAAAGCCATCGTAGGCCGCCCGGGAGATGAATTTGGAGCACTCCCGGATCCCCGAGGACAAGGTCTTGAACCTCTGCAAAGGCCAGCAGAGAACCCGGCTATTTCCTTAGCCAGGTCCCGCAAGTACATGCCCATGTACAGCTGGTAGGACTGGACACGGCAAACAAGCATCGAGCCCTGGAAGCACTTTCTGCCAATGGCATCCAGGTTCCGGGCCTCCCTACCGGGGGGCACCGCAGAGTGCATCTTCTGGCTCTTCAGATGATGCATGGCCGATTCCACAACCATAGAATGGTGCGGCAGCTGCGCCTTCTGGAATCCAGGGCTCTTTTGGACTCGATATATGGAATCGATCCACTTGCTCAAAACTGGTGCCGAGGCCGGTGCCTCCCACATTCGGAAGAGGAGCCGTTCCAGCATCGGAGGAACCAGCACAGTAAAGGCCTCCCTGGGGGGAGAGTCATACTGCAGGGCATAGAGCTCTTCGGCTTGAGGCTCCACCTCGGGATCCGCAGGAACAGCCAAAACCTTGGCCATGTCCCTCACAAACTCTGAGAACCGGGTGTCCTCCGGTGAGGACCTACTCCGGGGCTCGGACTGCGTTGAGTCCGAAGGGACACACCGAGTCCGAAAGGTATCGGGGGACTCCTCGTCCTCCATCTCCCTCGCAGACTCATCCGAGGAAGAGTTGAGGGGCTCCAGTAGAATCCGCCCCGACGCCGGGGGCATCGGCGTTGACGCTCTCGGTCCCGAACGGGAGGTCGAGGGGGACTGTGACCGAGTCCGGACTCAGGCCTTCATGGCTTTGAGAACCGGCTCGGTCTCTGGGGTCGACTTGGACGTCGACGCCCCGGTGGTCGGGGCAGATGCACCAGTCAAGCTGGCCATCAGCACCCGCTGCTGATCCATGAAGGCAGACAGTCTGCACTCCAAGGCTGTCAGCCTGAGTCCAAGCTCAGGAGACTCAGTAGCCACCGACTCGGGCCCCGGCGGTGCCGGGCCCGACGTCGGCTCCCTTTCAGGAGAGTCCTCGAGGACAACAGAACTTACGTGCTCGACGGACTCCGGCTCTATACGAGGCACCTTAGGCGGCTTCTCCAGCTCCAAAGGCCCAGGGCGGCGGTCAGGGGTCCAAGACCTGGCCCTCGAGGAACCAGGGGTATCCTCCGATGCCACCCTCACGAGCTTCCTCTTCCTCTTATGCTTCCGACTGGGGGACCCCCCTTTCAGAGGAACCCCGATGAAGCTCGGAGTCAGACTCTCGAGACGTTGAGGCCTCTGACGAGGTCTGGGCTCGGCCGGAGGCAGAGGCAGAAAAAATTCTCTCCTTCTGATGCTGCCGGCTTCTCAGTGCCTTGGTGGACATCTTTCCACATGGGACACAGACCTTGGGATCATGGTCTGTCCCGAGGCAATGCAGGCAGCAGTCATGTGTGTCGGTAAGAGACATGAGCTTCTTACAACGATCACACTTTTTAAAACCACTGGAGGCCATCGGGGAAAAAAGGGCCCCGCGAGGTCAAAAGACCGGCCTTCCAGGGAAAAAGAAAAAGAGCGCGAACGCGTGCCACGAAGGGCAAAAAACCAAAAAATAGGGATCGGGTCGATACCGGTATATAGAGCCCAGGCGGGAAGGGGAACCGGCGTTGAACCGTACAAAAGAGAGCGAAAATCGCAGAAAAAAATCAAACTTTTCCGGGTGACACGGACTCACGTCCGTTGGGCTCCATGGAAAAAGAAAGACTGAGCAAGATGGCACCTTTGGGCGGGAAGGGGACCGCGCATTTGTGGGTGTATTCCCAAAGGCTTTCTTAGAAAGCTGGGGAAATGCTCCGCATGGGGGCTCCATCGACGTCGATGTCACCCATATGTGAGGACTGACTTCCTGCTTGGTCCTGGAGAAATGTGCTATTATCTTCTTGTGGTTATTATCCATTTTTTTGTCTTGGTCTTCACTATTTTGAACCCCTCCCCTCTGGGGAATTCTTGCCTACTAGAAGAGCCCCAGAGACATGCACTTAGCACTGCTTGGTAGCAGCAGCCATCTTCCCTCCCTCACTGGCTCTTATAAATGGATTCAAACACAAGGTACCCATGCTGCACACTACTAAGCCATGAGGCCATCTTATTATCCATATTAGCTGTTTATACTTGGATAAGTTGCAATTACCAGCCACGTACACCACACAAGACTCTCAAGGCTAGTTCAAGGTAGTGAACCCTACTCAGTTGCACGACTGTAAATAGTTACCCCATGTTGTCCAAGTTTTAACACCTGTTCATTGTAAACACAGAGTACCCTAGGAAATGTGTAGTTCTATGTTTATTGTAAACCGCACTGATGTTGAATAGCGCGGTATAGAAGAGTCTGGAAATAAATAAATAAATACTAATAAAGGCAAAACACACTTCTTTTTCTGAATCCAATTGTAAGTCCTCATGTGAACCACAGAGGCACCTGAAAGAGGAGAGAAAGCACAGTTACTTACCTGTAACAGGTGATCTCTGGGAACAGCAGGAATTAGTCCTCACATATGGGTACGTCGGTACCGACGGAGCCTGCGCGGGAATGCTCCCCAGCTTCCCAGAATGAAAGCTTTTGGGGCATCCCACAGTGCATGCGCGCTGCCTTCCCGCCTTTCCTACCAACTCTCCTCAGTTCAAATTTAAAGCTGAGACAATAGAGAGAGTAAAGGAAAGACAAAGAGAGAGATACAACTCCTAGGGGAGGTGGGTGGGTTGTGAGGACTAATTCCTGCTGTTCCCAGAGATCACCTGTTACAGGTAAGTAACTGTGCTATCTCCAGGAACAAGCAGGAATAAGTCCTCACATATGGGGACTCCCTAGCTAAGATGCCTGGGAGATCCCAAAGGGTATGAGACCCTGAAGGGTTCCTCGTCTTCCTATGGATCTCAGGCATCCATTCAGGGAAGGAGGGCAGGAGTTGTTCAAGAATGGAACAGGTGTCTGAGGACAGCCTGACCAAACAAGGCATCCCGGCGGGAGTCCTTGTCCAAACAGTAATGGGCTGTGAAGGTATGAACCGAGGCCCAGGTGGCAAAAGAAATACACTGAGCAATCCAATTGGACAGTGTTCTTTTGGAGACTGGAAGTCCTAAATGAGAAGGATCAAAAGCAACAAAAAGCTGGGAAGACTTTCTATGTTGCTTTGTCCTGTGTAAGTAAAAAGCTAGAGCTCTTTTACAATCTAGAGTATGAAGGTTCCTCTCTGCAGTTGATGCATGAGGAGCTGGAAAAAAGACAGGTAAATATACCTCTTGATTAAGATGAAAAGGTGAGACCACTTTAGGCATAAAGTGAGGATTTGTCCTAAGGACTACCTTATCATGATGGAACCTTGTATAAGGTGGATTAGCCACTAAGGCCTGCAGTTCACTGATGCGGCGAGCAGAAGTGATTGCAATAAGGAAAATAACCTTCCAGGAAAGAAATTTCAAGGAGGTAGTGGCTAAGGGTTCAAAAGGTGGCTTCATAAGCTGACCAAGAACCAAATTTAAATCCCATGACACCGGAGGAGGTCGAATGGGAGGTTTAGTTAAAGTTAGGCCTCTCATAAATCTTGCAATAAGAGGATGAGAGGAAACAGGTTGTCCATTGATAGGCTTAAGGGATGCTGCAATAGCACTTAAATGGACCCTTACTGAATTTGTCTTAAGGCCTGCATTGGAAAGATGCAGGAGATATTCTAATAGAGAATTCAGAGGAAGTGCCAGAGGGTCAAGACCCTGTTGAGCACACCAAATGGAAAATCTTTTCCATTTAAAGGCATAGGAACGCCTAGTGGAAGGTTTCCTGGAAGCATGAAGGATATCCTTCACTTGCTGCGAAAGTTTGAAGTCTTGAAGGTCTAGCCTTTAGTAACCAAGCTCTGAGGTGAAGGGACTTGGGGTTTGGATGCCACAAAGTCCCCTCCTCCTGAGACAGAAGGTCTGGAGCAGCTCCTAAGTCCAGGGAGGGGGCTTGGGAGAGATGCAGAAGTAGAGGGTACCACACTTGGCGTGGCCAGCGTGGAGCTATGAGGATCATAGATCCTTGATCCCTCTGAAGTTTGAACAGAGTCTTGGGAATCAAAGGAATGGGTGGAAAGGCATACAGGAAGTCCTGACCCCAATGAAGGAGGAAGGCATCCTTGGCCTGAACTCCCTGACACGGAATTCTGGAACAGAACCGGCGAAGTGTGGCATTCCACGGACTTGCAAATAGGTCTATGTCCGGGGTACCCCATTCCTGGAAGATTCTGAGTACCTGATCCATGTGCAGGGACCATTTGTGCGGGAGCAGAACTCGACTGAGTCTGTCTGCCCAAGAGTTTTGAATTCCTGGGAGGTATACTGCCAGGAGATGGATTTGATGTTCTCTGGCGAAGGCCCATAATCTTAGAGCTTCGTTGCAAAGCGACAGAGAGCCAGTTCTTCCTTGCTTGTTTATGTAAAACATGGCTACCTGAATGTCTGTTTGAATGAGGACTGTCTGGTAGCTGAGGAGGGTATGAAAGACCTTGAGAGCTAGGTACACTGCTCGAAGTTCCAAGAGGTTGATATGAAGGGAGGTCTCCTGTGGGGACCAAGTGCCTTGGGTGGATAGGTCCTGTAGATGAGCTCCCCAACCTGTTTGGGAGGCATCTGTTGTGAGGATTGCTTGGGGCAACAAAGGTTGGAAGGGGGACCCCAGCAACAGATTTTGAGTGGACATCCACCATTGGAGAGACCAAAAGAGACGTTTGGAGTTTGCTATTTGGTCTGAGAGAGCTCCTGAAGCTTGAGTCCACTGGGTGGACATAGTCCACTGAGCTGCTCTCATGTGTAGGCGAGCATAGGGCACCACATGTACTGTGGAAGCCATGTGGCCTAGTAGTTGTAGCATCTCCCGGGCAGTTGTGGTCCTTTGACTGAATCTGGGAGGCTAACTGCACTAGACGTTGGCAATGCTGTCCAGGGAAATTTGGGCTTCTGACTGGGATGGAGCTCGGATGAGCCAGTCGTCCAGATATGGGAAGACAAAGATTCCCAGAGTGCGCAGAAATGCAGCAACTATTGCCATGCATTTGGTGAACACTCTTGGAGCAGAGGCCAGACCGAAAGGAAGGACTCTGTATTGGTAATGTTTTCCCTGGAACAGAAAACGTAGGAATTTTCTGTGGGATGGATGGATGAGTATATGAGTGTACGCATCCTTGAGATCTAGAGAACAAAGCCAATCCTGACTCTGTAGGTATGGAAGGAGAGTGCCTAAAGAGAGCAGCTTGAACTTCTCCTTGTATAGAAATTTGTTCAATTCTCGGAGATCTAGAATGGGTCTGTATCCCCCTGTTTTCTTTGGAATGAGAAAGTAGGGGGAGTAAAACCCTGACCCCTGTTGAAGAAGAGGAACTTCTTCTATGGCTCTCTGGGCCAGAAGGGAGGTTACCTCCTGATCCAGAAGGTCGAGGAGAGATGTGGGAGAATTGAAATGTCTCACCATGGTGCAGGGAGGAAGGTCTGAGAAATGAAGTTTGTAGCCCTCTCTGATGATGGAGAGGGTCCACTGCTCTGATGTGATTTGCTCCCATCTGGGAGCAAAATGAGCTAACCTTCCTGGAATGGTGAGAGGTTCTGGCTGTTGTAGAGCCAGAAAGGTTAAGTTCTCTAGTATCAAGTCAAAACCCCTGAGGGACTTGGGACTGCTGGGTTGCAGCAGTCCCTGCAGGTTTAGGCCTGGCCTGTTTAGGTTGCTGACGCTTAGTAGCAAAGCGACCTGTAGAAGACTGTTGACCAGAAGTGGAAGGAAATCTGCCCTTCTTGTAAAAAGACTTTTTTTTTTTTTGATTTAAAGTTTTTATTGAAACTGTATCACACAATACAAAAGTAAGAATGCAGACATATCAACTATCCAGCCATGATTAAACCAACCCCCCCCCCTCCGTAAAAAGACTTTTTAAAAGAGTTTTTCTTGGCCGGAGTGGAGGTAGACTTAGAAAGTCTATCCAGAGCAGCATTTTCTGCATCCATTTGAGTGGCTTTAATTTGCCACTCCTTGCCAAATAGGTTTTCACCTGTACAGGGCAGATTTCCTAAACCATCTTGAACCCAGGGTTCTAGATCAGAAGCCTGGAGCCAAGCAATTCTACGAGCAGCTATAGCAATGCCTGAGGCTCTGCTGGCACCTTCAAAAGAATAAAAGGCTGCCCTGTTGGAAAACTTTGAAATGTCTTGAGTATGCTTAAGCCAAAGAAGGAATTCATCCCTTTTATCTTCTGGAATAAAAGGGAGAAAGTTGTGCAGCTTTTCTGCAACCTCCTTCAGAAACATACCCATATAAAGGCTGTATGAATTGATTCTGGCAATAAGCATGCTAGCTTGGAAGATCTTCCTACCAAAAGCATCCAAGGTCCTGCATTCTCTTCCTGGAGGAGTAGAAGAGTGTCTTTGGGTACTCTTTATCCTCTTCATAGCTGACTGCACCACAATGGAGTGGTGAGGAAGCTGAGTTTTTTCAAATCCAGGAGAAGGAGGGACACGGTACATAGTGTCCAATCTACGAGAATGAGGAGAAAGGGTGAGAGGAGTCTCCCACAAGTCAATCAAATGTTCTTGAAGAATTTCATGAATTGGCAAGGTGACTGCCTCTCTGGGAACCTTAGAGTATCCCAAAATATCTAATTTTTTTGCTCTAGGTTCTTTTTCAGAGGTTACTGAAATAGAGAGTCCTTTAGCTACTTCTATTATGAAGTCTTGAAAGGACAAATCCTCTGGAGGAGACATTCTCCTTTTTGGAGAAGAAGGCTCCTCAGGAAGGGTGACAGATACTGCAGGAGACTCATCCGATGACTCAGAATCATCAGAAGAATCAAAGTATCGTCTGCCCGATTCCAAAGATCGATAGGCGTATCGATCGGTACCGACATCGGGTGTTCCCGGTACCGGGTCGGTACCTAGAAAGAGCCCAGGACAGGGAGCCAGAATTGGCATCCTGGCCGATGTCGATGCAGCCGGTACCGGTATCGAGGTTGGTACCGGTACCGGCACCGACAACATGGCTTGTTGCGGTACCGACGGCGTCGCAGCCTTGATGAAAGCCAGTATGGCCTGCTGCATGGATTGCACAGTGTGATCCATGGACGCCACGACTGCCTGGATGTCGGTACCGGGAGATTGTGCCGGTACCCCAGAGCAGTCTAACAGGTGATCAGTCGAGGCCGTGCCATCGATGTCAACCTGTAACCCCATAGGAGGAGCTTTGGAAGCTGGAGCTTCCCGCCGGGGTTGTTTGGCTGGGGCAGGATCCTCAAGGGCAAGCCCGGAGGCATCTCGATACTTAGAGGGAGATTTGCCCTTTGAGGACCTGCTAAAAGTATGTTTGGTTACCTGAGATCCATCAGGAGAGGAAGACCTGGAAGATGTCGATGCCACCGCCGGTGCATCCGTGGGAAACAGCACATGGAACTTGGCTGCTAGGTTCTGTAACCCTCGTTTAGACATTAGAGAACAGGACTGGCAATCCGGGACGGAGTGTTCAGGCCCCAAACATTTAAGACACCATTCATGGGTGTCTGTCACAGAAATTGTACCGCTACACTTAGTGCATTTTTTGAAGCCAGAGGCTGGTTTTTCCATGAGGGAAAGTTTCTTGTGGGCCTGGAGGCCTAAGAAGAAAAATACACCAAGTGAGGAAAAAGTATTATTATTTTCTTTTTTAGAAGAAAAGAAAAGACCGGGGGTACCGGTGTGGCGTCGGGGAAGGCAGACACGCGACCAAAGAAATAGATTAAAATAAAGAACTTCTTCAGCGGTGACAGGAACACGACCTGCTGGCTCCGCGGAAAAGAAGAACTGAGGAGAGTTGGTAGGAAAGGCGGGAAGGCAGCGCGCATGCGCTGTGGGATGCCCCAAAAGCTTTCATTCTGGGAAGCTGGGGAGCATTCCCGCGCAGGCTCCGTCGGTACCGACGTACCCATACGTGAGGACTTATTCCTGCTTGTTCCTGGAGATTATAAAAAAACATGGGAAGATATGGAGGAAGAGGAAGATAGAAAGGGAGGGTGCAAGATAAAGATGATGAAGGATGAAAACGTTGGAGGGGTATAGGGAAGGGAGGATGGATGGAGAAAACAGAGCAAGTGAAAAAGGGAAGAGATAAAAGCTTTTTGAAGATGTGGAAGAGGACCAAAAGGATAACAGAGTGGGGACAGTACAACTCTGATGAAGGAAAAGTGACAGTGGAAGAGAAATCAGTGATAAACCCAAATTCTTTTCAATGATTTTATATATGACATTGTGGAATGGTCAGAAGGGAAAGCATGCCTGTTTGTAGATGATATAAAAATCTACAACAGAACAGATATGTTGGAAATGAAGGGGCAGATCTTAATTTTATTTAGACAGTTTTGTATACCACCTTATCCTTCAAAGTGGTCAACACCACAATTGTAGGAATACATGTAACAGGAAAAGGGATAAGACGTACATACATACAGGCTATCTACATATAGTTCTCAATTGGGTGTGGGTTGTCAGTGGGCCATTTGCGGTGGAATCTAGTGTTTGGCATCTTATGTTAATTGTCCATAGGACTCCGTGAACAGAAGGGTCTTGAATGACTTGCGGAAGTCCTTGGTGTGGTTTAGGGCCTTTAATTCCTTAGGGAGGGAGTTCAATAGGGCAGATGCCAACAGTGAGGGAGCTTTCTTAGATGTAGTCTGTTTTGTCTTGTGATATCCTGCGGGTTTGCTGAGCCTATTACCATTGTTGGCTCTCCTAGGCCTGTTACTGATGCCCTTGATTATTATATCCTGGAGCACGTTTGCTGAGCGGTGGTGAATGACTTTGAATATTTATCTGCCGTCATTTGGAAGCCAGTGTAACTATCACAGTATGGGTGTGATGTGTTCAGATTTTGCAGTGCCTGTGATGATGCATGTTGCAGTATTCTGTACCAGCTGAAGTGGGTGAATAGTCTGCTTGGGAAGGCCTTGACATAATGAGTTTCCATAGTCCAGAAATGGGGTGATGACTGCTTGGCATATTGTACGGAAGTGATCTTGGTTGAGGATTGGTTTGAGTTTTCTGATGATCTGTGGTAGGCTTTTGCCGCAGTTTTGCTAATGTGTGATTGTAGGTTAAGAGTTTTGTCCAGGGTAATTCCCAGGTACCTTACTTCGTCCTTTATTGATATCTTCTTGTTTAGAATGCTGATTGCCTGGGGTGGGTTGAATGTGGAATCTCTAGGAGATGAACATAGCCTCTGCTTTGTCAAAGTTGTCCGTTAGGTTATTATTGGCGAGCCAGGTGTTCATGTCTTCGAGTCAGCTTATCGGGGTCATTTCAGGTGATCTCAAGTTGATTGGGGCATATACCATATTCATTATCAGCATAGAGGTGGTAATGTATTTTGTGGCATTTGATGATGTTGCATATGGGATGAATATATATGTTAGAGTATGGATGAGAGTGATGAACCTTGTGGTATTCCTTGTGTAACGGGGAATTGCCTTGATTTCTTCTGGGCACATTTGACTTGTAGCGTTCGGTTACTCAAATATGAGGAAAACCATTTTAGGGTATATTTTTGTGTATTCCAATCTCCCTTAAGCGTTGTAGCAATATGGTACGGACACCGTGTCGAAAGCCGCTGAGATGTCCATGAACACTAGCAGGAATCCGTTCTTTATGTCATTTATGCCTTTTAGGAGGTTGTCGAAGAGGGAGGTAAGCAGAGTTTCCACATTGTGCTGTGATTTAAAGCCATGCTGGTGGGTGTCAAGCGGAGCATTCAGATCAATGTGATCTTGCAGTTGTCTTTGTACGGCTTTTTCAATGATTTTTGTAAGGAGTGGAAGGCTAGAGATGGGGTGGTAGGATTTTGGATCGGAGGGGTTTAGTGTGGTGCTCTTGAGGCTAAGCCGTATTGTGATTTGCTTGAGGATTTGCGGCATATGTCCTTGCTGAAGGGACTCCTTTAAGATTTTGTGGAGGTATTGGCTTAGTTGGTCTCTAGTGGCTTTGATCTATGCCACTGGTGAGGTTGTTGTATTCAGGGCATCCACTATGTCTTCTATTTGTTGAGCTGAGGGTATGCTGAAGTCTTCCCAGGTTTGTTGGGGTTCCGTCATTTCCAGGTTGTACCCCGAGGAGAGCGGGGTGACTGTTTGGTTGGAGTTCTTGGTTATTATGTAATTTGCAAATTCTTGCGGGTGTAGTGCTGAGAAGCGCCTTTGATGAGCTTTCGCATGATGTTAAATAGTTAATTGTTAATTACATCAAAGGTAACTTCTGGACTATAAGGGTTTGGAAACTGTGCTTTAGTTAAAAAAAAATCAATATCATGCATGGGGTTCAGAAATCCATGATCCAAATACTAATTTGGAGGGGAAGAACTAAGCAACTGCCAAACAGAAAAAAGATCTGAGTGTGGTAAAGCATCTGGGAAACCTGTAAGAGCTATTCTCTGAGGACATCGGGATATTAGTCCTTATGAGTGGATGATGTCATCTGATGAAGTTCAGGTAGAAGAAATATAGACATTTTAGATTTTTCTAGAGAGATCTATGCAGCATGTGAGGGTCTTCCCTTTTCAGTGCTCTGGGGACAGCAGGAATCAGTTCTCACATATGGGTGACGGTGCCAACGGAGTCCACGTGGATCCACTCCTCAGCTTTCAAAGAAAGACTTTGGGAGTTGCATCGTGCAGGCGTGGTCAACTTCCTGCTTGTTTCCGGAGAAAATGTAGTTTCTAGACTCCAAGGGCTTACAGGATCTGGGCAGTAGAAGGGTTGTAGGTAAGGACTGAATCATACATTATTTGGATGACTTTCTTATAATGGGTATACACGCAGAGGAATGCAGACAAATTCTTGAGGCATTCCAGGCCGAGGCCAGAGAATTAGGGGTTCCATTAGCAGGTAACAAAAAACAGAGGGCCCAAAGCTAGTATGGTCTTCCCTGGAGATAGAAATAGATATCATACAGATGATCGCCAGGCTACTAGATAATAAATTACTGGCACTAAAGGAGCTGGCTGCAAGCACGATAAGGGCAAGGAAAGTGACACTAAAGTAACTGCCAGCGATGTTAGGGTACCTAGACTTTGCTTACAGGGTGGTAACAATGGGCAGGGCCTTTACCAGATGCTTAGCAGCGGTAACAAGGCACATGAAACAGAGGCAGCATTTCATCAGGGTGTTGGCACCAATGAAAGAAGACTTGGGTGTATGGGGAACCTTCTTGGAGCAGTACAATGCCTTGAACATGTGTGTGATTTTGTGTGCATGAGTGATATAGCAGTGTGCAATAATAATATATCATTAAACTGAATTTTATTAGTATACGAGTTATATGAAAATTTATGATAGATCATACATAATTTAATATTTTGGCGTGAAATAAATGAAAAAAAATTGATGTCATATTCTATGTAATTGGACTGCGACATTCAACCGCTATCTAGTCAGGCAATCCGCATAGCACTTGGGCCAGTTTTTTACTAATTTATTTGGATTGTTATCTGGATAGAGGCTCTGAAAACTGCTGCTTTCCAGATCAGAGCCAGCTTCACCTGCAGGCCATCCTGGCACTATCTGAATAGTGTTGAGGCAGTCAGAGGAAATATTCTGTGGCACTATCTGGATATTGTAAATTAATATTCTTTTCACTGAGACTTATTCAGTTAGGAGGTCAAAGTCCTTTTCAATACTGACCCCGAGGAAATTACAGAGGCAGAAAATGAGAGTGAGAAGACTAGATAACAAGAATGGGCCAAGTGACTCTTACACGCCAACATATTTTGTGTTTCTGGGGGCTTTGAGAGGCTAAGGAATTTGAAAAGAAAGCATGTACCCCCTCACTTTCTGTTCTATTTCAGCTCCTGTAAAACAGCTGAATATGTGGAAAATGCTCACAGACACAAATTTTTTTTGGATGAGAGCAGATATTATAAAATATTTTAAATTATAAAATACTTTATATTATTGAAAGGGAATCATGAGATGACAAACTAGTAAAGAATAGAGTAATAGCCATAAAACCTGAGAGTTTACCGCTGCTTTTATTGATTTCAGGTTCTTAATTTTGAATAAAATGAAGCAAACAGAAAAAGGAGCTCATAGTTTTTTCCTTACCTTCTGGCCAGAATGGTTGAAACAATATAAGTTCTTATCCACACATCCCACACAAACATACTCCTGGTTGCACTGTGGTGATGAGAACAATGGCTTCCCACAAGAATATTTCCAAATGCTACTTCCATTATTCTGAAAAGAAAAATACAAACCAGAAGTATTGCTTGTTATTTAAAGATCTTATGCTGCTTGTATATTAGCTGTCTTTGAACAATAGATGCCATAAAACAAGGTTGCAAGAAAAATTTGAGTGCAAGGAGCTAAAAAATAGCATGGCTAGTAATATAGCAAAATCAGAGATTATTTGCAATAACATTACCGTGCACCACACCGACTCGCAAACAAACCATGTTACTACATAACATGCATTATTAGTGAAGTTTCCATATTAGAAATAATGGAAATCAAAGTATACAATTTGGGTTATCATGCAGCAAAGCATAGTTACTCACCTGTAGTAGGTATTCTTTGTGAACAGCAGGAATAAGTCCGTTACCGACTGAGCACTCCTCAGCTTCCAAAGGCTGAGGAGTTGGCTGCGGCACCATATTCTCCAGTAAAATATTATAGTAGAAGCCAAAGGCAACTCCCTGGGGAGGTGGGAGGGTTGTGAGGACTTATTCCTGCTGTTCATGGGGAACACCTGCTACAGGTGAAGTAACTACGCTTTCTCCGTGAACAAGCAGGAAATAGGTTCTCACATATGGGAGTCCCAAGCGACAGGCTACCGGAACCAGAGGAGATGAGCAGCCCAACTGGACAACAAGAACTGGAGAAGTTAGGAAGACCACAGAGGAAGTCCCGCTGAAGGACTCATCTGATTCAGTATCCCCAGCAGACATCAACCAGAGGGGAGTTTTTAGAAGGTAGCCTGGATGGACAGAAGAGCCGGTGAGTAGGAGTTGGATCTCAGACCCAAAGAGATGCTGGAGCATGACCTGGTCAAAATTGCTGTCCCATTGGGAATCCCCATCCAGACAGTAGTGTGCTGCGAAGGTATGGACCGAAGACCATGTCCCAGCCCTGCAGGTTTCCTCTATAGGCACCGAGTGGAGGTTGGCCACCAATGCAGCCATCACATGGACATTGTGAGCCGTGATATGACCCTCAAGGCTCAGCCCAGCCAGAGAGTACGCATGAGTGATGCAATCCACTAGCTAGAGAGACAGCGTACACTTCAAGACAGCGATTCCCAGCCTATTGTGGTCGAGGGAGACAAACAGCTGGGTGGATCAATGGTGCACTTTTGTGTGCTCCAGATAAAAGGCCAAAGCACACTTACAGTCCAGCATGTGCAAGGCCTCCTCACCACGGTTTGTGTGAGGTCTGGGAAAGAACATTGGGAGGACAATGGACTGGTTGAGGTGGAATGCCAAGACTGCTTTCGGCAGAAAGCAGGGATGCATGCGGAGTACCAATCGGTTCTGGTGAAACCTGGTGTACAGAGGGTGAGCAACCAGAACTTGGAACTCAATGATGCAATGCGCTGTGACAGCTATCAGGAAGAGGACCTTCCAGGTCAAGAATTTCAGCGAGCATGAGCCTAGGAGCTCGAAGGGGGCCTGCATCAGTTGGCTGAGGACCACATTGAGGTCCCAAGTGACTGTAAGGGGCTTGAGTAGAGGCTTCAAGAGGAGCAGGCCTCTCATGAACTGGGCCACCAGTAGCTGTACCGAAAAAGTCTTTCCTCCACAGCCTCGATGGTAAGCCTCAATCACACTGAGATGGATTCACCTGGAGTTGAAGAGCTGCAGGAGGTACTCTAGCAGGTGCTCCACTGGACAAAAGAAGGGGTCCAGGACCCTACTCACACCAGATGGCGAACTGCCACCACTTGAGCGCATAGGCCTTGCATGTTGAGTCCTTGCGGGATGCCAGCAAGACATCAGTAATGCCCTCAGGGAGGTCAAGCTCTGCATGGACTACCCTCTCAGCATCCATGCCATGAGTGCCAGGGAGGGAACATTGGGGTGCAACAGCGAGCCGCCCGCCTGTGAGATAAGCTCTGGGTTGGAGCCCAAGCAAGGAGGATCCCTTAGCGAGAGCTGCAGCAGCAGCAGGAACCAGGGTTGTTGAGGCCAGTATGGGGTGACCAGAATCATAAAGCCCTTATTGGCCTGGAGCTTCAGAAGAATTTTCGTGACAAGCAGTATCGGGGGTTGACATACAGCAGGCCCTCCCCCATGGCCAGGCAATCACTGACCGGTCTCTGAGAGCAGAACCGAGTCACCTGAGTATTAATTGTTCCATGGCGAAGAGGTCCACCACCAAAGTGCCCCACTCCCGGAAGATCTGATCCACCACTCTCTTGAGAGTCCACTCGGGAGGCTGGAGCACCCAGCTGAGGTGATCCACTAGGCCTTTGAGCTCACCAGTAGAATAAGTCGCCCTGAGGCCCATGCCATGAAGCAGGGAAAACTTCCAGAGGTGAATAGCCTCCTGGCACAGGAGGTACGATCCCATGCCCACTTGCTTGCTCGTGTAGATCACCACCACCTGACTGTCTGAATCAGGACCACCTGATTCTCCAGGTGTATACAAAAAGTACAGAGGGTGTTCGCGATGACCTGAAGCTTCAAGAAGTTGATTTGATGGAGAATCTCCTGTGCCGACCACAGCTCTCGTGTGCTGAGACCATCCAAGAGCGCACCCCAGCCAAACTTTGATGCGTTCATTGTAAGCACCTTGCAGGGGGCCACCGACTGAAATAGAAGACCCGACAGCAGGTTGTCTGGCTTGAGCCACCACGTAGGGACTGTGCCAATGGCAGGGTGACCACTATTCTGTCTTGCAGATGACATGACACTTGCTTCAATTGCGTGGACAGGGTCCACTGGGCCTGCCACATGGAAAGGCAGGCCTGAGGAATGACATGCACCGTGGTGGCCATGTGCCCAAGGGCCCTCAACAGTCTGCAGGCCGTGGTATGGCGCTGGCAGCACACCTATCACCTTGATGAGGCAATGCAGGCGGTCTGCCGGCAGAAAGGATCTCGCCCAAGAGGTATCGAGGAGGACCCCAATGAACTCTAGTTGCTATGTCAGCTGAATGTGGGACTTCGGGTAGCTGACCCAAAGCCGGGGCCCTTGAACACTTGAATTGTGAGAACTGCAGACTGCCAGATACCGGCAGGCGTGGTAGCATTGATCAGCCAGTCATCCAGATACGGGAAGACAAAGACCCACCGGGTCTTAAGAAAAGCAGCCATGACCGCAAGACACTTTGTGAAGACCCGAGGGGCTGTGGCCAGCCTGAAGGGAAGCTTTCTCTGTGGACAAGCAGGAAGTAAGTCCTCACATATGGGACTCCCAAGCTATAGGCTACCGAAAACTGAGAAGATGAGCAGCCCTAGTGGGCAACAAGAACTGGAGAAGTCAGGAAGAATAGTATAGGTAGTCCCTCTAGGGACCCCACAGATTCAGCGTCCTCAGCATACAGCAGCATCTAGGTCTCTCTCACATTTTCAGGTAGCATGGACAGACAGAAGGGCAGGTAGGCATGAGCTGGACCCTAAGACCCGAAGAGGTGTCTGAGCACGGCCTGACCAAAGTTACTGTCCCGTCGGGAATCCCCATCCAGACAGTAATGAGCTGTGGACCGAAGACCATATAGCAACCTTGCAGATCTCCGAGGGCAGGTTAGCAACTGTCACGGCCATGGCTCAGACATTGTGAGCCGTGACATGACCAGCGAAGCTCAGGTCTGCCTGGAAATATGCCAGAGAAATGCAGTCAGCTAGCCACAGGGATAGCGTGTGTTTAGAGACAGAAGCACCAAGCTTACTAGGGTCAAAGGAGACAAACAGCTGGGTGGACCACCGGTGCACCTTCATATGCTCGAGGTAGAAAGCCGCTTGCAGTCCAGCATGTACAACACCGTCTCATCCCGGTTGGCGTGCAGCCTCAGAAAGAATGTTAGCAGAATAATCAACTGGTTGAGGTAGAATACAGAGACCACTTTCAGCAGAAAACATGGGTACATTTACAAAACCACGTATTCTGGTAGAATCTGGTGTAAGGCAAGTGAGCCACCAAGGCTTGAAGCTCACTGATGTGGAGGGCGGACGTGCCACCAGAAACAGGACCTTCCAGATCAAGAACTTCAGAGGACAAGAGTCAAGAGGCCCAAAAGGAGCCTGAATGAGCTGAGCAAGGACCAGGTTGAGATCTTATGACACCTTAAGGAGAGGAGGCTTGGAGAGGAGCAAGTCCCGAATGAAGTAAGCCACCAGAGAGTGAGCTGAAATGGGTCTTCCCCTAAGCCGTGATAGTAAGCCCCAATAGCACTGAAGTGAACTATGGCAGAGTTTAATTTAAGGCCCGAGTCCAAGAGGTGCAGAAGGTACTCCAGTAACTGATCCAATGTGCAGGAAAAGGGATCCAGTGCCCTGTCCGCACACCAAGCAGCAAACCTCTGCCACTTTAATGCATAAGCCTGGCGTGTCGAATCCCTGCGAGAAGCTGGGAGGATGTTCGTGAAATTCTTGGGCAAATAGAGCTCTGAGAAGACTACGCATTCAGCATCCAAGCCACGAGGGCCAAGGAGCAGACATTGGGATGTAGCAGGGTTCCATCATCCTGGGAGATGAGGTCTGGGACAGTGCCCAGGTAAAGAGGCTCCCTCCAAGAGTTGGAGAAGCAGGGAAAACCAGGGTTGCCGAGGCCAGTATGGGGCAATAAGGATCATGGTACCCCAGATGGCCGGAAGCTTCAGCAGAATTTTCGCTACGAGGGGTATGGGGGATAAGTGTAGAGCAGACCCAACCTCCAGTGGAGGGAGAAAGGCATTAGAGGCCTGCCGGACACTGGATAGCCTCCTGAAGAAGAACTGGCCCACCTGGGTGCTTTGCAGAAAAGTGAAGAGGTCTATCAAGGGGGTATTGTTCCATCACAGGTCTGTGGAGGGTCTACTCGTGCAGCTGGAGGATGTGGCTCAGCTGATCCACTAGAACATTGAGTTTACCAGGCAGATAAGTTGCCCTCAGCTCCATCCCATGGGCCAGGGCGAACTTCCACAATCTGACTACTTCCCAGCAGAGGAAGTACAAGCCCATGCCTCTCTCTGTTTGTTCACACAGAACATCACCACATGGTTGTTTATCTGGACCAGGATCACCTGATTCACCAGGTGTGCCCGAAAAGCTTGGAGGGCATTCGCTTTGGCCCGCAACTCGAGAAAGTTGATCTGGTGCAGGCTCTCCTGCTCGGACCATAGGCCCTGTATGCACAGGCCGGCCAGATGAGCCCCACCCGAGCTTGGATGTGTTGGGTCACCAGCGTCCTGCGGGGGGAAGAGGGGGCTCTGCTTGGAAGAGGGGGCCCTTGAGCAGGTTTAGCAGCTCCGACCACCTGTCGAGGGACCCTACCAAGGGTGTGCAGAATGCCACCTTTTTCCAGAGACAGCCCATGGCCTGCTTTCATTGCATGTGGAGGGCCCGCTGTGCCTGCAGCATGAAAAGATGGGCCAGGGGGGAAACATGCACCGCGGAGGCATCCTTCAGGCCGCTGTATGGCACCGATGCTGTATGCTGTTGACTACTTCCGTAAGGCGCAGCATGCGGTCTATCGACAAGAACATCCAAGCTGGAAAGGTATTGAGGGGGGTCCTGATGAACTCCAGCTGCTGTGTGTGCTGGAGATGGGACTTTGGGTAGCTGATGAAGAATGCCAGCCACTCGAGAACGTGTATGGTGAGACTGACGGACTGTCAGACAGCGTCTGGAGTAGGACTGTTGATGGGCCAGTTATCTAGATAGAGGAAGACGAAGACTCCCATAGTTCAGAGGTATGCAGTCACTACTGTGAGTCACTTCATGAAGACCTGGGGTGCCAAAGCCAACCCGAAGGGGAGCACCTGGTACTGAAAGTTCTTACTTCCCAACTTAAACCTGAGATATCATCTGTGACTTGGATGGATTGGGATGCATGAATACATATCCTTGACATCCAAGGAGCATAGCCACTCTTTAGGAGGTAAGGGAGCAGCATCCACAGCGAGACCATTGCATCAAAAACCGGTTGAGGTTTCAGAAGTCCAGAATGGGCCGAAACCCCACCATCTTTTTGGGAACCAGGAAATACCTGGAGTAGCAGTCTCTTCCGACCTGAGCCGGAGGAACCGGTTTAATGGTGAGATCGGCCAGAAGAGTGGAGACCTCCTCCTGCAACAGGCTTCAGTGCAGTGGGTCCATGGGGTACTCCCCTTGAGCGAAAGGCGGCGGCAAATGGGCAAAGTACATCCGGTATTCATGCTGGACAAGCTGCAGCACCCAGGCATCAGAGGTCACTGGTGGGCGAAATGGACAAGCTGCCCACCTACCTGAGGGGGAACCCTGATGGGTAATGACTGGTTGGCTATGCTCCTGAGGAACCAGTCAAAAGCCTGCCCATGGCTTGGGTTGTAGGGCCGGCTAGGCCTTCTGAGGCTTCTCCCTCTGCTACTGACAGGGGGCCTGTGCCTTTAGCTGAGAACTCTGGGGTCCTGGGTAGTACCGATACAGGTGTGGAGAGGCAACCTTTTTACCCTAGTACTTCTTGCGCGAGGGGTCAGCAGTCTTCCTAGAGAGCCTGGAGAGCATCACATGCTCCTTCCTGAGTTCTACCACCTTTTCCTCAACCAGTTTCCTGAAGAGGTTGTCAGTTTATGCAAGAAGTGGTGCACAGGCAACATCACCTCCTTTGGAGCTGAGAGGTACTGGAGGAGCTCAAGCTCCTCAATTCTTGGCTTGTCCTCTGTTTGGCCATGTCCCGTAGAAAGGCCTAGAAGGATATGTGCTCTGGGGATGATTTGTGCAGCTCATACAGAGGAGATGGGTCAGAGGAAAGATCCGGGGACTTCCTGTCTGAAATCACAGAGTCTTCTATGGTTTCCCAGTCTTCAGATTCAAACTTCGAGAGGAAATCAAAGTAGTGTCAGTAGTGTTATGTGGGGAGGGTGGATATCGGTGGGACTCATGGCACCCCAAGTGGGAACACAGGTGCCCCAGGACAATGGACCCCAAATTGATAGACAGGGAGATAGCCATGGGAACCAGCGTCGATTCTGATGTCTCACTAGATGCGCCTGCCTCGACAGACAGCACATGGGTCTCCAGGACGGGCTGGACTGAGTGAGGTGACAATGCCAAAGTCATCGAAGGCCCAGAGTGCTGCAAGACCTGGACTGCCACCATGTGAGCTTTGAGGGCCCTAAGGCATTTTTCCAGTACTACTGCTTCAGAAGTGACCAGGGTTGGAAATGTGACTTCGGCCACCAGCGACAAAACCTTCAATGGGGACTCCACGATGACATGCTCATTGGAACATCCGGCTGCCCTCTAGGGGGTCGATTCTCCTTGCTGGGGAATATTAGTGGGCCACTCCCTTGCTCTCTGTATTCTGTCAGGAAGGGCTTCGGTGCCAATGCACCCAGTGCTTGTCTCAGTGGTTGGGTGCCCCCTTCAATGTTAACAGGATTGGTGTCATGTCCTTCCTCGATTCTGATTGGATATTGGGTGGATAGTCTCCGCTTGATACCGCAGCCCCTCTGTTCCGAGTGCACCCAGGCATCTCTCATAGTTGACGCCTCAGCAGAACCCCTTGGTGGCATTGCCAATGCTGGTACAGAGGATGCTGAATTCATCATTCCAAAAAGGGACTTCTCCTGCTTTTCCAAACCCTTCAGGCCCCTCTCTTTGTCATCTGCAGGCAAAGGTTTCAGGAAACAGGCTGGTGATTGGGCCAAAGACACTACAGGCACCTGTTGGTGACCAAACTGGTATGGTCACATTTTGGGGATTTCTTAAAGCCATTCACTGGCTTAGACATGTCCGGGAACTCTGTGTCAGCAAGATCGAAGGCCTCAGTTGTGCTGACGGCAGGAAAAGATACCCAGTAAGGGAATAACACAGAAAAAAGGCAAAGATCAAACAAAAAAGTCAGCTGGCAGCAGACTTAATTGACGACAGGCAGTAAAATTCAGAAGAAAAGAACCCACGAGGGGGTAAAACAAGAAGATTTTTTTCTGCTGGTGCAGGACACATTCTAGGGGCTCTGTAGAAAAAAGGAAGACTGGAGAAGATGGCTCCAAGGCAGGCAGGAAAGAGACATGCATGGGTGTTGCAGCCTCGCAAAAGCCTCCAATGGAAGTTGGGGAGCATTCCTCCCGGGGCTCCGTAAGTGATGTCACCCATACATGAAGACTTACTTCCTGCTTGTCTACGGAGAAAAGCATTTTTCAGTGAGCTATGAGAGAACTTCTACATGCTGGCTCAATCAGTCAGACTTTACCTGCAAGTGTGGCTGCTTCTCCACAGATTAATTGTAAAGCTGAATTTGAGGAAGTCAGACAGGAAGAAATGTGGATGAGATCAGAACCAAAACTTGCATTGGGGTATGAACAAATGCAGCTCTCCATGGGCACTGTCAAACTATGACAATGATGTAAATAGCTCTAGGGGCTGGGCAGCAGCCCACTGACCTTGCTTTTGACCTGAGAGCTGGAGAGCTTCCATCCTTTGCTAAAATTCCTGGAGCTGACCCAGCAGGGCTTGCAAGGCCTCGGTAAGGTCTGAGAATCTTTGCAAGTAAGGTATATTTGATCTAGCCCCTGGCTATGGGTTGGTTCAAGCTGTTAGGCCTACCTTGGGCAGGAAAGTGAGTGAAAAGGCTAGGCCAGAATGACTCTGACAGAACAGGAGCTGAAGCTGGAACAGGAACTATACAAGTGTGTGAAGACATACAAGATATTGTATTTTACCCAAAAATTATTTAACCTGCATTAAACTCTTCTGGTTGCAGTAGAAGTACAATGATATGAAATGCACAATGGGTCACAAATGTATCTGGTAGCCCTTGACCACCAGCAGAAGCTATACCAGGGCTGGCAGTAAAGGTGAAACAGAAGTTAAACCCTTCTGGAAAGAGAAGGTCTACTACTGAACATTTGGGCACCATAAGCTGCCAATCTTGGCCACCTGGAGCCTGTATTCAGAGAAAGTACCACAGCAGTGAGAATTCTGCATTGGATAGGCAAAGCTGGCCCTAGTTTTACCCCATACCATATTTGAGATGTTTCTCATTTCCTCATGGAAAACAGGACGGCATCTCCTTGCATGCAGTGTGACCAAACAAGGACTGGAGTTCTATAACGATTAAAAAGAGGAAGACTGTGTGGAGCCTCTCAGCAATCTATTGGGGGAAGAGGACTGGCAGCTGGGGAAGTAACACTGAAGACCTTTGACCAACTGGAGGAGAACTGGGAGAGAATATTTGCAGCTAAAGGTCTTTTGCTAAAAGTCTGGAGAAGAGGACACCTAGAAGGAGTTTATGCAATTAGTAGAGTTTGTGGCTACCGGGAGAACGTTCATGGAAATTTGAATATCAACTACAGCAAGCATGGTTGATAAGAATTCTCTACTTGGTAGTAAAGAGGAGCTGGGTGGCATTAAATGCAGGTCAGGCCCACTGAGAACTGTCAAACCAGGAAGGGTGTGTCTTGCTAGTCTTCTTTATATATGGTGGTTCAAAAGATGCACCTCTTGCTGCTCCAATGGGCTCCTCCAGGAAAGCAGGCTTCCCCCCTCCTGTTGTTCACAGACTTAACAGTAGTAGTAGTCTGTGTTGCTTCTGTGGCTCCATTTGCATAACTGACAGGTGCCTGCCAGCAAGTTTTAAGCAGGAGAAAAAGTGTTTAAAATATCACTAAATATTTTCTTGGCCATGCCAATTGACTGATAATTGGGACATGATTTTAGTCAGGGCAGTGTACTGTAACTAAAATGTAAGCATTACCATAAAATGATCCTTAAGTAGATACCAAGTTTATTTTGTGATCTATTTTTCAAAATATTGTAAAAGCTGTAAAGATGATTACTAAAACATTATAAAGCTGCCGAGGTCTTTATGCACTTACTGGATTTACAGCCAACAACAGCCCTGCAAGTGTAGCAACATACAGGAGATGCGGCTGTATGTTCACACAAGGGGATGAGAACACAGATCCTCCGCCACAGTGCAGCTTCCAGACACATGTCTTCATCTGGCACACAGAGAAAGAGAAAGGTAAAGCCAACTAAAAGAAGAGAGAAAATAATCCATCCATTACATAGAAAGAAAGCAATGTTGCTCACCTGCAACAAATCTTTTCCTCAGAGAGCAGGATGGATTAAGCATACAAATGGCTGATGTCATTCGGCTGTGCTGGGATGGAACTGTTCTCCCAGAGCTCAGAACTTTACTATATATTCTGTATATGCGTAGCCCTTCTCTTGCATAGCAGTCTCCTTAGCTGCTCAGTTCATTTCAAAGCTCAAGCATAGTAGCAACTTTCTGGGAGAAGAGAGGGACTGTGTGCCTTATCAATCTTGCTGTCTACGGAAAACACCTGTTATAGATGAGCGATATAGCTTTTTCCATTGATAAGCAATACTGAATCGGGAACACAAATAGGTGACTCTCAAGCTTAGGGCTTGCTCCTTGTTAACATATAGTCTCAGTATTTAGAACAGCCCACATAGAGTATGAGAGTTGCTTAGTAAGGCAAACAGGTTGACTAGCATTGAAGGTACTGCCCTTTGCTGAGGCTTGTCCAGACAGTAATAAGCAGGAAAGTGTTAAGAGAGAACCAAGTAGCTACTTTGCTGATGATACGAGGTGCAATCAAAAAATACTAAGACTTGTACAATAACTAAGTAGTATAACACTGACAGTTACTGTACCCATTCTCCTTCAAAGTAGTCCCTTTCCAATAAAGCATAGTTACTCACCTGTAACAGGTGATCTCCGGGAACAGCAGGAATTTAGTCTTCACATATGGGTATCATCGGTACCGACGGAGCCTGCGCGGGAATGCTCCCCAGCGTCCATTTAGAAAGCTTTTGGGAGCAACCCACAGCGCCTGCATGCTGCCTTCCCGCCTTTCCCAACTGCCTCTCTCAGGTTGAGTTTTAAAGCTGAGACAGAGAGAGAGGGAAAAGAAAGAAAAGAGAGATACAACTCCTAGGGGAGGTGGGTGGGTTGTGAAGACTAAATTCCTGCTGTTCCCGGAGATCACCTGTTACAGGTGAGTAACTATGCTATCTCCAGGAACAAGCAGGAATGTAGTCTTCACATATGGGGACTCCCTAGCTACAGATGCCAGGGAGAAAACCCCAGAAGTTGTGTGCCCATGTGAAAGGGCTCCACTTCCCCCCATGGATCCCTGGCATCCTACCGGGAAATAGTGGGTAGGAGTTGATTAAGTGTGGAACAGGTGCTGTAGAACAGCCTGACCAAACAAGGCATCCCGGCGGGAGTCCTTGTCTAAGCAGTAAGGGGCTGTGAAGATATGAACCGAGGCCCAAGTAACTGCTCGACAGATGGCGTCAATAGACACAGAGTGTAAATGAGCCATTGAGGCTGCCATGGCTCTCACCTTGTGAGCTGTGCCATGGCCTTCCAGAGAAAGGTTCTTACTCTGATAGGCAAAAGAAATACACTGTGCAATCCAGTTGGATAATGTTCTCTTGGAGACTGGAAGTCCCAAGTGAGAAGGATCAAAAGCAACAAAGAGCTGGGAAGACTTTCTATGTTGCTGTGTCCTTTGTAAATAAAAGGCAAGTGCTCTTTTACAGTCCAAAGTATGAAGATTCCTTTCTGCATTTGAAGCATGAGGCCTTGGAAAAAATACAAGCAGGTGAACCGCCTGGTTTAAATGAAAAGGTTAGACCACCTTTGGCATAAAGTGTGGATGAGTCCTAAGGACTACCTTATCATGATGGAACCTCGTATAAGGAGGATCAACAACTAATGCTTGCAATTCACTGATGCGACGTGCTGATGTAATTGCAATGAGAAAGATAACTTTCCAGGAAAGGAATTTCAAGGAGGTAGTAGCTAAAGGTTCGAAGGGCGGCTTCATGAGCTGCCCCAGAACCAAATTCAGGCACCCATGCCACTGGAGGTGGCCTGATGGGAGGCTTAGTTAGAAGAAGGCCCCTCATAAATCTCGCTATGAGAGGATGAGAGGAAATAGGTTGACCATTTAGAGGCTTTAGAGAAGCTGAAATAGCACTTAAATGGACTCTTACTGAGTTAGTTTTAAGTCCTGCATTAGATAAATGAAGGAGATATTCCAGTAATGATTCCAGAGGTATCACAAAGGGGTGAAGACCCTTTTGTGAACACCATATGGAAAACCTTTTCCACTTAAATGCATAAGAGCGTCTTGTGGAAGGTTTCCTGGAAGCACAAAGGACATCCCTTACTTGTTGAGAAAGTTTAAGACCATCAAGGTCTAGGCTCTCAGCAACCAGGCCCTGAGATGCAGGGAGTGGGGATTGGGATGCCACAACATCCCGCCCTCCTGAGACAGGAGATCTGGAGCAGATCCTAACTCCAGAGATGGGGCTTGAGAGAGATGTAGAAGCAGAGGACACCACACCTGCCGTGGCCAATGTGGCGCTATGAGAATCATGTGGCCCTTGTCTCTCTGAAGCTTGAATAGGGTCTTGGGAATTAGGGGAATGGGTGGAAAGGCATATAGGAAGTCCTGACCCCAATGGAGGAGGAAAGCATCCCTGGCCTGGGATCCCTGAGCCGGAATTCGGGAACAAAACCGGGGAAGTTTGGCATTCAATGGACTTGCAAAGAGGTCTATGTCCGGTGTTCCCCAAATTTGAAATATTTTGGCTACCTGGTCTGCATGGAGAGACCATTCGTGTGGAAGCAGAACTTGACTGAGTCTGTCTGCCCAAGAGTTTTGAATGCCTGGCAGATACACCGCAAGAAGATGAATCTGATGCTCTCTGGCGAGGGCCCATAGTTGCAAAGCTTCGTTGCAAAGCGACAGAAAGCCTGTTCCCCCCTGCTTGTTCAGATAGAACATAGCTACTTGATTGTCCGTCTGAATTAGGACTGTCTTGCAGCTGAGCTGGGTATGGAACACTTGAAGAGCAAGGAAGATTGCTCTGAGTTCTAGGAGATTGATATGTAAGTAGGTCTCCTGTGGAGACCAGGTGCCTTGGGTAGAGAGATCTTGCAGATGAGCTCCCCAACCCACCTGTGAGGAGTCTGTTGTTAGAGTGACCTGGGGTAGGGGTTGCTGGAAAGGGGACCCCACCAACAGGTTTTGGGTTGACTGCCACCATTGTAGGGACAAAATAAGGCGAGTTGTGTTTGCTATTTTGTCTGATAGGCAGCCTGATGCTTGAGTCCACTGAGTGGATAGAGTCCATTGGGCTGCTCTCATATGGAGGCGAGCATAGCGAACTACGTGCACGGTAGATGCCATGTGGCCTAGTAACATTTCCCGAGCAGTGAGATGAGTTTTTAACACTGCTTGGGAGGCTAGCTGCACAATGTGAAGGCAACGAGCCTGTGGAAGATAGGCCCTTGCTTTTCTGGTATCCAGCAGAGCTCCTATAAACTCTAGAGATTGAGTGGGAGTTAGGCTGGATTTTGGGATGTTTATGACCAGGCCCTAATACTGGAGGATACGCATTGTGCCAGCTAGGGAAATTCTGGCCTCTGACTCTGATGGGGCTCGAATGAGCCAGTCGTCTAAGTAGGAGTAGACGAATATTCCTAGAGTGCGGAGACATGCTGCCACTACAGCCATGCATTTCGTGAACACCCTTGGTGCTGAGGCCAGGCCAAAAGGAAGCACCCTGTATTGGTAGTGCTTTCCTTGAAAGAGAAAATGAACGAACCTTCGGTGAGTTGGATGGATGAGAACATGAGTGTACGCATCCTTGAGATCTAGAGAACAAAGCCAATCCTGACTCTGAAGGTATGGCAGCAGAGTTCCTAGAGAAATCATCTTGAATTTCTCTTTGAACAGGAATTTGTTCAATTCTCTGAGGTCTAAAATGGGTCTGTGTCCCCCTGTTTTCTTTGGAATAAGGAAATAAGGGGAGTAATACCCTGTACCCTGTTGGGAAATGGGTACGTGTTCTATTGCCCCCTGGGCAAGAAGTAAATTGACCTCTTGACTCAACTGAGTGTTGAGAGACGCCTGAGAACTGAACTGTCTTACCACTGTAGGAGGGGGCATGTTGAAGAAATGAAGCTTGTACCCCTCTCTTACGATGGAAAGAGTCCATTCTTCTGCTGTTATCTGCCCCCATCTGGGGGCAAAATGACACAACCTTCCTGGGATGGTGGAAGGCTCTGGCCCGTTCAAGGCTAGGAAGGCCAAGTTCTCTAGATGGGAGTCAAAGCCCCTGTGGAGGCTGAGTCTGCTGGGCCGGTTGAGGCTTAGCAGTCTTTGTTTTCCTTTGTTTTGGTGGCTGCTGTCCCTTTCGGGCAGACTAACCTGCAGAGTGCACCTGCTGAGTATAGGAGGGATAAAACCTCTTCTTTTTAGAGAATGGTTTCTTGTAGGATTTTCTCCTTGCAGGATCAGCTGTAGCTTTGGATAGTCTATCCAAAGTGGTGTTATCAGCATCCAGCTCATTAGCTTTCTCTTGCCAATTTTTGCCAAAGAGATTTTTGCCTGTACAAGGGATATTGCCCAGTTTGTCCTGTACCAGAGTTCTAAGTCAAATGCCTGGAGCCAGGCAATCCTGCGAGCCCCTATGGCAATGGCACTCAAAGCAGTCAAAAGCTGCACGATTAACAAACTTGGAAACATCCTGGGCATGTTTGACAAGGTGAAATTAGGTCTTACCTGCCACAGGTACACTAAAAAATTTTTTTTTTAAACTGCCTCTAATGTTTCGATTGATTTTTACGTTTTTTGGTGCGCTGAATCCAAATCTGGTAACCAATTTGCTCCATCACGTACAGATTTTTTGCTACATTGGGTTAGCAGTTTGAGATGAACGTTTCAGATTGACTGCGATCGAGATAAAAGTTTCTTGGATGAATTCTTTATACTAATTGTTTAGTAGTTATTCAAATAAGAATAAAGAAAATTGTAACAAGGCAGCACATAAGAATAGAGTAATGTCAACAAAACACACTGTGATGGTAGCAAAATTGTCTGCACTTAAAACAGCCACATACATGTGCACAAACATTGAGCATATAAGAGCGAGGTTAGACACAAAGCAAAGCAAAGAAATGTGCAAAAAATGTTGTACAGGTATGTATGTAAGAATAGAAAACGCAAACCGCACCATTGCAATACATGAAGACAAACACCCGATGGTGTGAAAATAAAATTCTAATAAATGAGATCTGACACTGTGGTAATAACTAGCAAATTTTTATTTCAAAGTTTAGTAAAAACACGATATTTGTCAACACAGTTTAGATTTTAAAGTCATTCTTGGGTCAATCAATCTCCTGGTGGGCCCGTTTCTTCTTCCCCCGAATGCTTCTCTTGGTGCGCTGCTTGGCGTATTTTTCATCTGGGGTTTCCCGCAGCAGCAACCAGCAGAAATCAGCCATCATAGTGGTGTTCCATCTTCCTTGGTACCTTCTCTCTGCGTCCTTGATGTCCTGGTGAAACCTTTCACCTTGTTCTTCACTGTATGCCCCCAAGTGTTCGGGAAAGTAGTTCACATGGGAGTGCAAGAAATGGATTTTCAGGCTCATGTTACAGCCTTGTTCTTTGAAGGCATTGAGCATCCTGGCAACAATATCCTTATAGTTCTCATCCCGCCTGTTCCCCAAGAATTTGAGAACAACATCCTTGAAGGAATCCCAGGCTTCTTTTTCCTTCTCAGACATCGTTTCAGCGAATGCTCCATCTGAAATGAGTTTCCTTATTTCAGGGCCAACAAACACTCCTTCCTTTAGCTTTGCTTCAGAAAGTCGGGGGAACTTTGAGCAAAGGTACCGAAAGCACTCACCATCTTTTGGAAGGGACTTGATGAATTGCTAAATGAGACCCAACTTAATGTGGAGAGGTGGTAATAGAATTTTATCACGAGGTACCAAGCTCTCATGAAGAACATTTTTCTCACCGGGTCTCAAATACTCCCGAATTGGCCAGTCTTTTTTCCCCCAGTGTAGGTCGAGGGCCAGTCTATACCACAAGCATAGGAAGCAGTGATATTTGGTGTAACGGGATTGATGCCCTTATAGCATGGATAGAATTTTTTAGTCTCCACAAATCATCCACTTATGCTCATCATAACGAATCTTCTGAAGAATCAGGGCCAAATTCTCGTATTTTTCTTGGAGAATAACAGAGTGAGCAATAGGAACTGAAGCGAATGTGTTGCCATTATGAAGAACACCTTTTATGCTGTCTTTTGACGAATCAATGAACAGCCGCCATTCAGCAGGATCATACTTGAGTTTAAACTTTTCCATCATTCCGTATATATCGTTGCAAAATACCAAATCTTCCTCTTTGCTGAAATACTTCAAAAATTGTGTCTCGCGGTTGCGGTACCAATAAAAAGTTGTTACTGGTGACAATAGATTTTTCTGTTTAAGCCGAGAACCTAGCAGTTGGGCAGCATCTTTTGGGAGTCCTAAATCCCGGACTAAATCATTCAATTCAGCTTGAGAGAAAAGTTCAGGTTTCGGATCTGGTTCAGTTTCAAACTCAGAAGTACTGGACTCATCGGGAAAAGCCATCTGATGAGTCTCATCATGATCAGAACCGTCCACACAAATATGATCCAAAGATTTTGGTGGTTCAGGCACAGGTACTTCGTTGCTATGAGGCATAGGCCTAATTGCTAAGGGAAGGTTGGGGTAACTTATTACATTCTTATTTTTTAAGTTGTATCCCTTCACAATGCAAGAGCAAAAATAGCAGTCACTGCTGTGGTCTCTTTGTTCACGCCACATCATAGGTATTCCAAAACGAAATGCTTGTTTTTTACCTTTCATCCATAAGTGTAGATCTTCCTCACATGTCTTGCACACTTTGTGAGGAGCCCACGGTTTGTCTTGATCGCCTAACTTCAAACCGAAATAGGCGAAATATACTTTTTAAATAAATGCAGAAATGTTCCTCTGCCGCTTTTTCACGGTATATTCCCCATAAATAAAACAAAAACTGTCCGGAGAGTTGACGCAACCTCTGGCTCTGTGAGCCATCACAAATACACAGCACTGCAAACTACAACTGTAGTGAACCACTTCGGAATAAAGCTGGATTACGACTGAGCAAACAAAAGATAATAATGAACTTGCAAGAAACTGAAATTTGACAGGAACGTTCATGTCGCAACCACCGTGTTTGAGCGAGCGAACGAGGCGAGGCGAACAGGAAAGAACATGCGCCAGCGCGAGTACTGGATTTAGCCCCCCCGCCTCCCAATTGTCCTGTTAATGTATAAAATGAATACAAAACACTCTAAAATATCATGAGGGAGTGTTTCTAGTTAGTTAACCATTACAACCTCTATTTTGGGCCAAGAAAATAAACTGCAGTCGGCTAAAAAGAAATTATGTGAACATTCCTTATATGGGTAAGAAATCTAATTTTGCAAGAAAACGTGACGTGATGGAACATTTTGGCTATTTTTCCTGGATTCAGCACTCCAAAATCTATAGGAATCAGTTGCAAAACTGGAGGCAGTTTTTTGGTAGTGTACCTGTGTTACCTTTCCTTGAGCTTTCTCCGGGCCAGTCCAGGGAAACACTAGGGTTGTCAATCCCCTTCAGCAGCTGAGGACTGAATACTTCAAGTTTTCTTGAGAGCCTAAGCCACTCCCCCTGAGGTTAATACTCCAGTCTACATCTGACAAAGCAGCTAACTTAATGCCTGAAAAGAAACAAATAAAAACCTAGAACAGAGAAACTGATAAACAGCCATATTCTCAAGGCATGAATCACCTAAACGCATGATACCCCCCAAATTCCACATTGCTGTGTATTCTTTTTTTTATTTTTTATTTTGTCTCTCAATGCATGGTTTCAATATAGTACCAAACAGGAGAAACAACTCCTTCGCACACTCGCAAAGAAACCCCAAAGTCACGCCTAACCGAAGAAAAATAATCTTGTAGCAGTCTTGCACTCCGATAGACGAACCAAAGGGGTGGGGGGCCCTGGACTGGCCCGGAGAAAGCTCAAGGAAAGGTAATTAGCAGGTAAGACCTAATTGCACCTTCCTTATCACTTCTCCGGGCCAGTCCAGGGAAACGCTAGGGCAGTACCAAAGCAGTATCTAAATCCGGGAGGGACCCGTAAGCCCCAACTTTCGCATCCTCTCGTGCCTGAACATCCAATCTGTAATGTTTTGCGAACGTATGCAACGACGACCATGTCGCCGCCCTACAAATATCCACTGGGGGCACGAACGCAAACTCCGCCCAAGAAGCAGCTTGAGAACGAGTGGAATGAGCCCTCAGCCCATCAGGAGGCGCTTTCCCGCTGACCTCGTAAGCTGCAGCAATAGCCCGCTTCACCCAGCGAGCGATGGAGGCTTTGGAAGCAGCTTGGCCCCTTCTCGGACCTGCGAACAGAACAAATAACCGATCGGACCTGCGAAAAGACTTTGTAATCTTCAAGTAGCTCTTCAAGACGCGACCCAGATCCAATTTATGGAGAGAAGGATCCATGGGCGAACCGGAAAGATCGGAGAAAACCGGCAACGCCACCGACTGATTAACATGAAAAGCCGATACCACCTTAGGCAGAAACGAAGGCACCGTCCGCAAAAGAACCTTCCCAGGCAAGAATTGAAGGTAGGGCTCGCGACAGGAAAGAGCTTGTAAGTCGGAAATCCATCTGGCCGAACACAAGGCCACTAGGAAGGCTGTCTTCCACGATATCTCTTTCACAGAAACCGAAGAAGCCCCAGCAAACGGAGGACGGGACAAGGCTTCCAAAACGAGATTCAAATCCCAAGACGGCACCACCTGCCGCAACGGAGGTCTAATAAGCCGAGCCGCCCGAAAAAACCTTTGAACGTCGCCATGCGTGGAGATACGGCGGCCCTGCACCGGACCTCTGAAACAAGTCAGAGCCGCCAAATGCACTTTCAAGGTACTGAAAGCCAAGCCCTTATCTAAGCCATCTTGGAGAAACAAGAGCAGTTGCGGTAAAGTAGAAGACAGAGGTCGCAAAGACCGCTGAGAACGCCAATCCTCAAAAACCCGCCAGACGCGAACGTATGCTAGCGAAGTCGTGGAATGCTTCGACCGAAGCAGGGTAGCAACTACGGAATCTGCGTAACCTTTGCGCTTTAACCGATGCCCCTCAAGAGCCAAGCCGTAAGCAAGAAGCGATCCACCTGTGGCATGAGAACCGGACCCTGACTTAACAAATTGATCCGGACCGAAAGCCGCCAAGGAGAATCTATCAATAGCCGCACCAGATCGGCATACCAAGGCCAATCTGGCGCAATGAGAATCACCGTGCCCCGATGAGCCGCTATCCGCTGAATGATCCGTCCCAGCATCGGCCACGGAGGAAACACGTACAGAAGAATGTCGAGGGGCCAGGGCTGGACCAGCGCATCGAGACCCTCTGACATGTGCTCCCTGCGCCTGCTGAAGAACCGAGGCGCCTTGGCATTGGCCCAGGGTGGCCATTAGATCCATCACCGGCCGCCCCCAGCGCAGCGTCAACTCATGAAAAACCGCCGCGTGGAGCTCCCACTCCCCCGGATCGAGGACATGACGACTGAGAAAATCGGCTTGCACGTTGTCCTTGCCCGCTACGTGCGCCGCCGCCAATGCCACGAGATGACACTCCGCCCAAACCATTAATTCCTGGCATTCGAGGAGCAAGGGCGGACTCCTGGTCCCGCCCTGTCGATTGATATAGGAAACTGTCACCGCATTGTCTGAAAATACTCGAACAGTCATGCCTTCGATCAAGCGCTCGAAATGAAGAAGAGCGAGACGCACTGCCCAGACCTCTAACCGATTGATCGACCACGAGGCTTTGACCGGTGACCAGGAACCCTGTGTCACCTGAGACTGACAGTGTGCTCCCCAGCCGGAGAGACTGGCGTCCGTTGTCACTAGCACCCACGGGGGATCCTGCAAGGGCATTCCCGCCCTGAGATGTGCGGGATTTAACCACCAAACCAGACTGTGACGGACGAGCTGCGGACAGAGAAGTCTCCGCGAGAGAGGATGAAGTTGAGGAGACCACCTGCAAAGCAACGCCGGCTGTAGAGGCCTCATATGAGCCCTGGCCCACGGGACCAGATCCAACGCCGCCGCCATGGACCCCAAGAGTTGCAAATAAGTCCACACCGAGGGAGCCGGACTCAGCAAAAAGGCTCGCACCTGCTCCAAGATTTTTAACACCCTGCTCTCCGGCAGGAAGACCAATCCTCGCGCTGTGTCGAAGAAAGCACCGAGATAAGTCAGCTGCTGCACCGGCTGCAAGTGACTTTTGGCATGGTTGATGACCCAACCTAACCTCTCCAGCAGTTGCACCACCCGAGCCGTCGCCTCGACTGAAGCCGCCCGAGTATCTGCTCTGATTAACCAGTCGTCGAGATACGGATGCACCCGAATGCCATCCTTCCGAAGAGCCGCCGCCACCACCACCATCAGCTTCGTGAAGGTGCGAGGGGCAGTGGCTAGGCCGAAGGGCAAAGCTCGGAACTGAAAGTGACCCATTGGGAGGGCGAAGCGCAAAAACTGCTGATGAGCTTCCCTGATGGGTATATGCAAATAAGCCTCCGTGAAATCTATTGACGAGAGAAACTCTCCCGGACGAACCGCCCGAATAACCGCGCGCAGCGTCTCCATGCGAAAATGAGGCACGCGTAAGAAGTGATTCACATGCTTGAGATCGAGAATTGGATGAAAAGAACCTTCTTTCTTGGGAACCACAAAATAAATCGAGTATCGACCAAAGCCGTACTGGTCGCGAGGTACCGGAACTATTGCCTGCAGACTCAACAGGCGCGACAGCGTATCGGAGATTGCCTGCGCCTTCGGACCGGGAGCACAGGGAGACTGCAGAAAAGCACTTGACAAAGGGGAAGCGAAATCTAGCGCATACCCCTTTTGAATAATCTCTAACACCCATTTGTCTGAGGTTATCGCGGTCCAGGCCGAGAAAAATTCCCACAGACGACCCCCGATAGGGATCGGAGCCTGGAACAGCAAACCTTCATTGTGCCTTTTTGGTAGCGGATGGCTGAGCATTAAAGTAGGGTCTACCGAATCCCCGAGCTCCGCGAAAAACTTCCACGAGATCCGAAACGGCCTCTGGGATAGGGAGCAAACCGAGCACCCCGAAACCTACAAGTATCCTTAACCTGACCGCGTTGACCGTGCAGTCCCCTAGCCGCCTTTGGCTTATCCTCCGGCAAACGACCGCCCTTAGAGTCCCCAAGGTCCTTAACAATCTTCTCCAGAGCCTCCCCAAACAGTAACTTACCCTTATAGGGGAGTCTACTAAGGCGCAACTTAGACGAGACGTCCGCTGACCAATTACGCAACCAAAGGAAGCGTCTTTCCGCCACCAGTGAGGCCATAGACTTGGCAGCAATGCGAAGCAAGTCATAGAAGGCGTCCGCCAAATAAGCTGCCGCCCACTCCAACTTAGCGCCTTCCGCCGGAGCCGAAGTCCCAGGATCCGCCGAGACCTCTCCTTGAAGCCAGCGAATGGAAGCCCTGGAAATATACGCCCCACAAACAGAAGCCTGCAGCGCAAGAGTGCTTGAATCAAATGCCTGCTTCAAGAGAGCTTCCAACTTACGATCCTGCAGATCCTTAAGCGCCGCTGCACCTTCCACCGGAATCGTGGTCTTTTTAGTCACCGCAGAAACTAAGGCATCGACCTTAGGCATTCGCAATAGATCTCTCTCGTCCTGCGGAATGGGGTAGAGGCGAGCCAAGGCACGAGCACCCCTCAGGGAGGCCTTGGGGCACTCCCACTTGGACTCAATCATCTGCTTTATAACCCGGTGCACAGGAAAACAGCGTTGTTCGGCCTTAAAGCCCTGCAACAACTGATCCTCCAAGGGCTCCTGAGAACCCGAAGGCAAGACGAGATTTAGGGCCGCCAAGGACTGAGAAATAAGGGCGCCGAGCTCCTCTTTCCTAAACACCCGAAACAGATTAGGATCCTCGCCCGGAGCTATCTCACCCTCTTCAAGCTCTCCTTGCCAGGAATCTACCCCTGCCTCTGACAGGAGTTCCCCGTCCTCCCCCAGCTGTGCCTCAGCTACCAGAGGCCCCAAGGGGTCTAAATTCGATGGAGCCGTTAGCTCCGCTAGGGAAGGACCCTCACCAGCATCATTTGGAAGACCTGTAGCTCGAAGCTCCCCCAAAGCAGGAGAACCGGAGGACTCAGGCACAGATTGAGAAGACTTCAGCAAAAATGCTTTATGCATCGCCAGAATAAACTCTGGTGAAAAAAAGGCAGGCACAGCCTCCTGAGCTTCAGGAAGAGCCCAGGGAACTTTCACTGCAACCGGAGGCTCCTTGGACGACTTAGATTTTTGTTTCCCAGACTTCGGGAGGCCCGCGGGAGGAACGGACGGCTCCTTCAAAATGGCCGCCGTTCCCGCCAATTCCGGCATTAACAAGGACCTCTCAGGATCCGAAGAGAGCTTGCCTTCCATCCCCTCCGAAAGAACGCCCTGCGTTTAAACACAACCGCGAAGCAGCACTCTAACAAAAACGGTGAAATCACTGTCCCCCGACCGCTGCGAAAATGAACCGAACGGAAGGCAAGCGACTCCCCGCAGCTCACCTGAGTGCAGGAAACAGCACGGCTCGAAGATCGACGTCCCGCTGCTAGCGGGGGAGCGATCCCTCGGTAGCACAGAAGATAGAGGTTCACTGGGGCTCCCAGAACCAAACTATCAAGAAATGCAGACGCCTGAGGAAAGGCAGGCTCTACCCCCCTCCGCCCCCTAGACAGGCAGGCAAGGGCCGTCCACACTGCTACCGGAGCTGTTTCTACTGCTGAGCTGACTTAAATCAAGATTCACAAGGAGCCTCGGAGAATATAGTCACTATCAGCCCTGCTAGGACTAAAGTGCTATAAGTGAGGAAAAACAACAAATTGAATTTTATACAGGGAGATGGCTATCATCGATCCTCTTCAGCTGCTGAGGACTGAAAGACTGGAGTATTCACCTCAAGGGGAGTGGCTTAGGCTCTCAAGAAAACTTGAAGTATTCAGTCCTCAGCTGCTGAAGGGGATTGACAACCCTAGCGTTTCCCTGGACTGGCCCGGAGAAGTGATAAGGAAGTGTAAGGTAATCCTGCCTTTTATCATCAGTAAGGAGAGGGCTCATAAGCTCTAGATCTCCTGTGACCTCCTTAAGGAACATTCCCATATATAAGATGTAGGAACTAATCCTGGCAGAAAGCATAGAGGCCTGGAATATTCGACGCCCAAAGGCATCGAGAGTCCTACATTCACGTCCTGGAGAATTAGATGCAACAACCTCCCACCACACATCAGATCAATCAAGGACCTGAGTCAATTTAGGAAAGCTCTTAAGCATCATCTGTTCATTTTACACTTTGCACAGCCAAACTCAACAATACCACATCCCACACCCCAACTCACGCAAGCCGCACCTAACTCATCTACAACCTGACTTATACAAACCAAACAACTGATCCATCCATCAGGACTTTAATCATATGCTGATAATTCATAATTGTTACCGTAATAATTGTAAAAACCCAGTCCCAACCATTCAATTCGGGTCTAATGTATAACCTGTAAATAGTTACCTGCCACAGTTTGAGTGGCTGGATTTGTAAATAGTTCTCCTAGTTGCAGTTCCAAGTTATTGATCCTGTTTCAATGTATGCACAAGGCTGTTCCCTTTGTCTTGGCAAGAATTTGTTATTTGTAAACCGCACTGATATTGAAGAGCGCGGTATAGAAAAGCTGCTAAATAAATAAATAAATGTCTTTTTTGCACTCTTGATCCTTCTCATAGCTGACTCCATCACTATAGAGTGATGTGGCAACTGAGTTTTTTGAAATCCAGGACAAGGAGGCACTCAATACATGGTATCCAGCCTACGGGAATGAGGAGAGGTGGTAAGAGGTGTTACCCACATTCTTAACATGAGATCATGCAAGATCTCATGAATAGGCAAAGTAGCCGCTTCCTTGGGAGCTTTAGGATATTGTAAAATCTCCAACTCCTTTGCCCTGGGCTCTGTTTCAGGAGCCACTGTGATGGAAAGACCTCTAGCCACCTCCCTGATGAAATCCTGAAAGGATATATCCTCTGGAGGAGACATCCTACGTTTAGGAGAAGGCGGCTGCTCAGAGAGAAGGCTGCTCAGAGAGAAGTACTCCGGCATCGACAGAGCTGTCAGAATCCTGAGAGTCATCAGAGAATTCAAAATATCTTCTGTCCGGGTGCTCCTGTAAAGCACGATACCGGTACCGATCGAAGTCGGTACCGGAGGGATCCGGTACCGGCCTGTCAATACCAGAGGAAATTGCATGACTCGGTATTGGAAGCACACTCACCGATGTCGATGTTGTCGGCACCGGTACCAATGTCGGTGCCGGAACCGGTGTCTATACTGGTTGAACTGTCTGAAGCGGTCCCGAAGGCACCGATGCCGCAAGGAGAGCCACCAGACTGTGCTCAATAGCCAGGAATCTCTGGTCAATTGACGCTGCCGATGCCTGGGTGTCGGTACTGGACGAAGCGGCCGGTACCCCAGAGCATGGCACCAGCAGTTCTGCCGAGGTTGAGGCCTCGAGAACATCCTGGAGCCCCGATAGTGCTTTGGAAGCCGAAGTCTCCTGCCGGGGCAATTTTTCCGGTACAAGTTCCTCAAGTGCAACGCCAGAGGCATCTTGATACTTGGAAGGAGATCTACCCTTTGAGGACCGGCCAGATTTATGTTTGGTTAACTGAGATCCATGGGAGGAAGACGAAGCCCTGGAAGACATCGATGCCACGGATGCTGCATCAGAGGGAAAAAGGGTGCTAAGCTTAGCAGCTCGGTTCTGCCGACCCCTCTTCAACATCATCCCACAGGCAACACACTCCGAGATGGAGTGGTGAGGACCTAAACATTTAAGGCACCACTCATGAGTGTTGGTGATGGAGATGGTACCGCCACACTTTGAACACTTTTTGAAACCCGAAGCGGGTTTTTCCATGTTGAGGAAAAATTTGGGCCTAGTGCCCAAAATGGCGCGTGGCGCCCGAGAGGAAAAAGGCTGGAAAATCCAGAGAAAAGATTAGAAATGTTATTATTTTTTTTAAAAAGAAAGAAAGAACCGGCGGTACCGGTATAGCGTCAAGGAAGGCAGACGCTACCACAAAAAGGAATGAAAAAATACGGGATAATTTCTGCAGTGACAGGAAAACAACCTGTAGACTCCGCGGAAAATGGAGAACTGGAGAGAGGCAGTTGGGAAAGGCGGGAAGGCAGCACGCAGGTGCTGTGGGATGCTCCCAAAAGCTTTCTAATTGGACGCTGGGGAGCGTTCCCGCGCAGGCTCCGTCGGTACCGACGGTACCCATATGTGAAGACTACATTCCTGCTTGTTCCTGGAGATAACACACTTCCTGCCACTGCTGGAAACAATTTGAATTGCCTCTTTTGTTATGCTGTGAAGCTGCTGTGTCAAATTTTGCTTAATGGTCTCCAAGTCGTTGAATCTCCTTCCTTTCAGTGGTAATTTCAGTTTTGGAAACAAGAAAAAGTCACAGGGTGCGAGGTCAGGTGAGTACAGAGGCCGACAGTCTTGCTCGATTTGGTGTTTGGCCAAGAACTGCTGATATGATGCTTGAGCTGGGGCGTTATCGCGATGAAGCAACCATTCACCATTCCTGTGCAACTCTAGCTTCTTACAACGAACTGCATCTCTCAAACGAGTAAGAACTTGGATGTTGTATTCCTTATTGATGGATTGGCCTTTTGGAGCATACTCATGATGAACAATACCCTGGTAATCAAAGAAAACTGTGAGCATGACCTTGACATTGCTGCTCACCTGATGGGCTTTCTTGGGTCTGGGAGAGTTTGGAGTCTTCCACTGTGAGGACTGAGCCTTATTTTATGGATCATAACCATAAACTCATGATTCATCACCAGTAATAATCTTTTTGATGAAATCAGAATCATTTTCAATGCATTCCAACAACTCCCTAGCTGCAGTCAATTTTCTTTTTGGTCAGGGGACAGAGGTTTCGGCACAAACTTTGTAGACACAGGTCTCATCCTGAAAATTGACAGTAAGATTGGACTGTACCGAACTGAAACTGATGTCCATGTCCTCAGCAAGCTCCCTGCTAGTCAATTGATGATTTGAGTGTATTGCGACATGCACTGCTTTAACTTTGTCTTCATTTCTGCTCATGGATAGCCTTCCAGAACGCTTATCACTGTCACTTTGGCAGCCCTCTTGTTGCCCTGATCGGCATCCCACAGCACAGGAGTGGGAACACAGGATTCTCCCGCCCCTCTGCTGCAGCAGGCCAATCAGGATACTTTATCACCAAGGAGGTCTCTGCAGTGGGGGAATTTTAAAAAAGGCACTCAGGTGCTACAGGAGCTGGCCACTGCTGCCCCGATCGGCATCACAGCATAGGAGTGGGAATGCAGGATTCTCCTGCCCCTCTGCTGCAACAGGCCTATCAGGCCACTTTACCAGCACCAAGGACTCTGCAGTGGGGGAATTTAAACAAAGCTGCTCAGGTGGGCCCATGCCTGAGGGCCTCGCCAGAGGGCCCTTTGGCGTGGCCCTTAGGCAAGGATACAAGAGAGGACAAATAAAGAGCCTGGACAAGGTACAGCCATAGCAACCTTGGACAAACTAGCAACACTAAGAAGCATAAATACAAAGCAGCAATCGGGAAGATCTACCAACAGAGCAAGCAATCCAACCGACGTAACCAACAAACCCAGGTAAAGCAGAACACATGCCTCCCATTTATAGCACCAACATATCTGCTAGCGGCATTTCCACCTGCACAATATTACATAATCAGCCATGCAAACACAATATTCAAACCACAATATCTCATACATAGCACATCACAGACACAACCAGCAATGAGCACGCTCCCCAAGGCACAACCACAACGAAGATTCAAACCTATCCCAACCATACCAGAACACATGGCAACACCAGCAGCTACACAAACACTCTAAATCTCACTAATAAACGCACGGTCAGTGAGGAATAAACTCCCCATAATTCAAGACCTCATCACAGCTCAAAAGATTGATATCCTCTGCATAACAGAAACATGGCTATCAGAGACTGACACCGTATTCATGAACCAGCTCACACCTCAAGAATACAGTGTCTACAACTGATCTCGCTCACATTCCAGAGGAGGAGGAGGAGTAGCCATAATAGTAAAATCAAATCTCCACCTCCGAATCCATGCAAAAGAAAGCACAAGAGTCAAACATACTCACAACCACCAATAAACATCTATCAATCTGCCTGATATACTGCGCTCCTACAGCAACCTCTGAACTATCAGATATTCTCAAACAAATGTCAGAGACTGCCAACACTACATAAGAGCTGGTAATCCTTGGTGATTTGAACCTTCCGTTTGTGTAACAGAAACATGCAAATGTTTTCCTTGAAGCAATGGAAGCCATGGAACTGACACAAATCATCTGTGCACCAACGCATGAGAAGGGCAACACCCTGAATCTCATATTCTTCAACTCCCAAACTTCCATCTCAAGAAAAACTCCCCAGATCACATCTGTGCTATGGTCCGATCACAGTCTTATCACCTTCATCACATCCTATCAACCAATGATCACCACGGGGGATGTTCACTTGGCAAGAAGATTCAAACCATTTAATAAAGACAACTTTCTCAAACAAGTTCTACCAAGTATACAATCAGGACAGTCCAACCTTGAAGTGTTAACCAACAACTGGAACACCATAATAGCTACAGCAGCACGAACAAAGATAGCACTCAAAGGAAAAAAAAGAGAGACCAGCAAGAGCACGCTAGTTCACACCCACCTTACGGAAGCTGAAAACATATCTTAGAAGGAGAGAAAGAAGATGGAGGAAAACCAAAACTGAACCAGACAGAACAAAATATATGGATGCTCTAAACAACTACCACTCCGAAATAGAAAACACACAAAGCTTAGTTACTCACCTGTAACAGGAATCTCCGGGGACAGCAGGAATCAGTCCTCACATATGGGTGACATTGGCACCGACGGAGCCATCGCGGAAGCATCCCCCCAGCTTTTAAAGAAAGCATTTGTGAGATGCCACCACGCATGTGTGGTCCCCTTCCTGCCCAAGGGTGCCATCTTGCTCAGTCAAATGACATAGCTAAAGATGGCAAAAATAAAAGATGGTAAAGGAGCAACTCCAAGGGGAGGAGGGAGGGTTGTGAGGACCGATTCCTGCTGTCCCTGGAGAACACCTGTTACAGGTGAGTAACTACGCTTTCTCCGGGAACAAGCAGGAAGTCAGTCCTCACATATGGGACTTCCCAGCTACATGCTACCGAAAGCCCATAGCAAAAACAGGGCTCCCTCATAGGGAGCCGCAAGCAGCAGCAATTGAGTCTGTGCCTACAGAACACAATAGGACCCCTGTGTCTGATGAACCATCACTCCGGTAGCCTGAATACAGAAGGGTCAGAGGGTAGGAATTGCCTAAATCCCAAAAAGGTTATGGAGCACAGCCTGGCCAAAGGCACTGTCCCGTTAGGACTCTCTTTCCAGGCAGTAATGGGCTGCGAACATATGGACTGAAGACCAGGTGACAGTCCGGCAGATGTCCACCATCGGGACAGAGCGCAAGTTTGCCACCGAGGCCACCATGACCCCGACATGGTGCACCGTGATGCAATCTTCCAGCTGGAGTCTCGCTTGCTCATAAGCGAGGATGATACAGTCTGCCTTCCATGTTGACAGTGTACGCTTGGTCACCGCCTCCCCCAGTTTACTGGGGTCACAGGAGACGAAAAGCTGAGAAGCTTTGTGGTGGCCATGAGAGTGCTGGATGTAGAAGGACAAAGCCCTCTTACAGTCCAAGGTGTGAAGGACCATCTCCGCCCAACTGGAGTGAGGTCTTATAAAGAAAGTGGGAAGCACCATTTCCTGGTTGAGATGGAAGGGTGACACTACCTTCGGCAGGAATTTGGGATGCGTGCGAAGCATCATTCTGTTCTTGTAGAACCTGATATAAGGTGCTTCCGCCACAAGGGCCTGAAGCTCACTAACTCTGTGAGCAGAGGTGAGCGCAACCAGGAAAGCCACCTTCCAAGAGAGGTAGTGAAGGTGGAAGGTAACCAGAGGTTCCAAGGCTGGGAGAGTGAGCTGCCCCAACACTAAGTTGAGGTCCCATTCAGTTGCCTGAGGGCAAACTGGGGGCTTCGATAAGAGCAGGCCCCGAAAAAAATGGGTCACCAACGGTTGGACTGAGAGGGGCTTACAGTCCACCGGATGGTGGTGTGCTGCCAGGGCACTAAGGTGCACTTGGATGGAGTAGACTGGAGCCCGGCCTGAAGAGGTGGAGAAGGTACTGTAATACCAGAGACACCGTGCAGGAAAAAGGATCAGCCCTGTGTTCGGTGCAACAAACAGAGAACCTGCGCCATTTGAGGGCGTAAGCCTTCCTAGTAGAGGCCTTGTGAGAGGCCAGCAGGATCTCCTCCACCTCACCCAGAAGGTTGAAGGGGGCCAGGGCCACCCTCTCAACAGCCATGCTGGGGATGTTGGGATGCAGAAGAGAGCCCCCCCTACTGAGATAGGAGTCCTGGAGGGGTTCCCAAGGGGATGGGTGCCTCCACCATCAACTGTAGAAGCAGCGGGAACCATGGTTGCCTGGGCCACCAAGGAGCTAGCAGGATGAGCGAGGCCTTGTCGCGGAGGGTCCTGAACAAGGTCTTGGCAATCAGCAGCATCAGATGAAAGGCGTACATGAGGCCTTCCGACCATGACATCAGATATGCATCCGCTGCCACCCTGAAGAAGGGGGGCCTGCCGGGAGCAAAAGTGGGGTAACTGAAAGTTGTCCAGGCTGGCAAAAAGGTCCATCACGTGTTCCCCCAGAGCTGGAAAAGCCAATTGGCTTCCCTGGGGTCCAGCTGCCACTATGCGGCTGGAGGACTCTGCTGAGTCTGTCGGCCAGCAAGTTGCCCTGGCCTGGCAGGTACACCGCCTGCAGGAGAATACCCTATTGGACTGCATACGAGCAGAGGGCCAGTGCCTCTTGACAAAGGGTAGGAGGCCCTGTACCCCCGATTTGCTCACCTGGTTTGTCCATCTGGACCAGCACCGGCTGGTGACGCAGGTGGTGACAGAATACCTTCAGGGCTAGGTGCATGGCTCAAAGCTCCAGGAGGTTGATTTGCTGGGTGCTTTCGCCCGGTGACCAGTTGCCCTGAGTGTGGAGATCTCTGCAGTGGGCTCTCAGCCGAGCAGGGAGGCGTCCGTGGTGAGGACCCTCGAGGGGCTTGGGGCCTGAAAAGGCATGCCCGCCTCGAGATGCTGGGGCAACTGCCACCAGTCCAGGGAGTCCACCAATTGGCAGGTCACAAACTCTGTCTCAGAGGCGACCCATAGCCTGAGATCACTAGTCTTGAAGACACCACTGTGCCGCCCTCATGTGGAGGCGAGCATCTGGGGTGACGTGCACCGTGGAGGCCATGTGCCCAAGGAGGCGCAGGAAAGCTGGGCGGGCACCGAGGGATGGTACTGTACATCCTGAGCTAGAGACCTGAGATGATCGGCTCGGTCCCTGGGCAAGAAAGCCTTCGACTGAAGAGCGTCGAGCCTTGCCTCAATAAACTCCAGACACTGTGTCGGGAGGAGGCGAGACTTCGGGTAGTTTATGACAAAGCCCAAGTGTTGCAGAACCTGGATGGTGCGTGCAGTGGCCTGCTGCACTTCTGAGGCCATGCCTCCCTTTATGAGCCAGTCGTCCAGATAGGGAAAGACGAAGACCCCCTGGAGTTGGAGGAAGGCGGCCCCGACTGACAGGCATTTTGTGAAGACTCTTAGGGCAGAGGCTAGGCCAAAGCGAAGCACCCTGTATTGAAAATGCCTGCCCCCCACTAATAACCGCAGGTATGTTACTGCCTGTGGTTGGGATGGATGAGGATGTGGGTATAAGCATCCTTAAGGAGCAAAGCCAGTCTCCCTGCTGGAGGTATAGCAGCAAGGTTCCAAGGGAGAGCATCTTGAACTTATCCTTCACCGGGAATTTGTTGAGGTTGTGCAGGTCGAGGATGGGCCTTAGGCCCCCTGTCCTCTTTGGCATGAGGAAGTACCTGGAGTAGAATCCCTTGCCCTTGAGGTGGTGGGACACTAGTTCCACTACTTTGTTCTCGAGAAGACCTGTCAACTCCTTCAGAAGGTGGTCCTGGTGGAGGGGAGACCTGAAGGGCTCTCCAGGAAAATAAGGGAGAGGGTCTGAGTCAGATGGAGGAGGTAACCCTCCCTGACTACCCTTAGTGCCCAGGAATTGGTGGTGATGGTCACCCACCTTGGGGCATAGAGGGCCAGATGTCCCCCTGTAGGTTGCTGACCTCCTTGGGGTAGAGGCTATGCTCAAGGAGTCAAAAGCTGCCCACTGGCTGGGCCGGGGCCAGAGCTGGTGCCTGGGGCTTGGAGCCTTCTGCTTACATGGCCATGCCCATGTCCCTTGGCCGGTTGACCCTGTTGGGGAGCTGGGGAGGCCTGATAAGGTGAGTAGTTTCTGTAAGCAGCTCCCTTCCTCGGGCAGAAGGGCTTTTTACCCGAGCCCTTCTGTCGGGGAGGGGCAGAGGTCTTTTTTTTTTTTTAAGAGAGCCTGGTCATCATGAACTCGGTCTCCAGCTTGGCAGCTATGTCAGTCATGGGTTTGCCAAAGAGATTCTCTCCTTGGCAGGGGACATCGACCAATTTGTCCTGAACCCACTGCTCAAGGTCGGACGACTGTAGCCAAGCTTGGTGGCATGCACCGATGCCCGCTGCCACTACTCGAGCCACCAACTCCAACCCATCATAGGCCGCCTGAGACATGAATCTGGAGCATTCACAGACTGTCTGAATTTCCAAACATACTACAAGAAACTGGCATACAGGACAAAGTTCTCCAGTGGTTCCAGTCATACCTAACAGACAAGTATCAACTAATTCGAACTAGCACCGGCATCTCCACCCCATACTGCCAGACCCAAGGAATACCACAAGGCTCCGCACTATCGGCAATGCTTTTTAACATCTATTTACAACCACTCTGCTCAATAATATGGTCACACAACATGAACTTTCACATATACACAGATGACATGCTTTATGGACCAATAACCACCGCAAATCCAGTAAACCAACATTTAACAAACTGCTTCAATGATGTCTCCAAATGGCTCCAGGAGAATAATCTCAAAATCAACCTTAAAAGACAGAAACATTATTTGTTACAAAGGATCAAACCTTCACACCACCAACACACCTCATCCTGGGAATGACCCAAATAAGAGCCCAAACACAAATAAAGTACCTGGGAGTCATTCTTGACCAAAGTCTTTCATTCAAACAACAGATTGCGAAAACTGCAAGGACAATAGTTTTCAAAACAAAGATGATACGGTACCAGGACTTCAGATCAGTTCTATAAGCAATGACTAATGCGATATATCAAGGGACTTTCACTCTCCATTCTCAACCCACTATGGACAGCTCTTAACACGCCAGGATCATTCAAAGGGTGAAGAGATATGATCAAATCACCCCGGTCCTGAAGCATCTCCACATACTCCTGCTGGAAGTTCGGATCAAGTACAAAATCTTAGTACAGATTCACAGAGCACTACACCAACAACAAACGCCACATTTTTACACCCTACTACCACAACCAAACTCTGGAAGACCAACACGGCAGACCACTAACAATGTGCTGACTGTGCTACATGAAAGGACAAAGTACAATCTCCAAACTTGTACCCATGCATTTGAACTCTATGCACCATCCCTATGAAACTCCCTCCCAACAATAATCCAGAACAACAAGGACCTCTCCTCATTTAGAAAACAAAGATCCACTTATTCAGAGAACACCTTGGGATAGGTCTGAGCACCCACCCATTGAACACATGGCCACGTTGAACATCAAAGAAGAATTGTAGATATGTTAGGAAAACCTGATCCATAACAAATCAGAAATGTAAACAAGTTAAACCCCCTGGTGAAGGTATAACTCTCCCCTGTAAACATGTTATGACCTGTTCGACGTTATCTCTTGTTGCTTTTTATGAACCGCTTTGACTGGGTGAAAAGCGGTATAAGCACATAGTCAAATAAATAAATGTTTGTACCAGTCAAACTCGAGCACAACTCATGCATTCATCACCATACACTTGCTGTAACTTGTCATAAGTCTCTTTGCATGAATTTCCGAGTTTCTGGCAGAATTTAATGCAAATTCACTGTTCAATTTTTTCACTCATCGTAAATCTGACAAACTACTTTTACATGATACCAAATATGACGTGATTTTAAAAAAGTACAGTTGCGTTGCAGCCATGCTACACTCTGCATATGCAGAGCACATAACTAGGTCATTGCATGCTTAATAGCATCATGGTGCGATGTATTGTTATGTATTATACAAAAGCATACACCCTGTAAATAGTTTTAACAACTTACTGTTCTGTTTTATGTAAAAAGTTAAAAAGTTATATGTAAAAAGTTAAAAAGTTCTTGTTCTATGTAATGTTATACAAATGTATACAATTGTTCCATGTAAACCGCCCCTGATCTCTGGAAGGGGCGGTATAGAAGAAATAGATAAATAAATAAATAAATAAATAAATAAAAATCTACACAACAAGTCTTGATACTTTTTGATCACACCTCGTATCTAGCAAAGCAGACTTAAGAAGCACCACTAATGCTACAGTAAATTTAATTTGATGTCATTTGACTTTGGAGCTGAGAGAAGTATTTGCTTGTTCATAAAAAAAATGGATGTAAGATATCAACCAATTGGACAAAGGTCTACTGGATCAAAGGAGACAAAAATATGTCTGAATTTCCAAAAAGAATCAGTTCTTTTAAGGTAATAAGCAAGAGCCCACTTACAATCTAGGACAGGGGGCTCCAAACCTGTCCTGGAGGGCCGCAGTCCTGCCAGGTTTTCGGGATATCCCTAATGAATATGCATGAAATAAATTTGCATGCACTGCCCCTATTGTATTTGAATTGATCTCATACATATTCACTAGGGATATCCTGAAAACCTGACTGGTTTGCAGCCCTCCAGGACGGGTTTGAAGACTGCTGTCTAGGATATAGGCACTCCTTGTGGCCTTGGACAAGCCACTTAACCCTCCATTGCCTCAGGTACACATAGATTGTGAGCCCTTTGGGGACGAGGGAATGTATCCAGTACCTGCTTGTAGTGATTGTAAACCGCTCTGATGCCCTTCAGCTTGGGTGGTATAGCAAGAAAATTGCATAAACAAACATTCATGAGGCAGGATTCCTCCTGTTGAACTTATCCACTAACTGCTTGTTGAGTCTTAGGATCTAGATAGTTTGCATCTGAAAGTGATTGGTTAAAGCAAAGTTCCAAATCTTGGTTGCTTGCTAGGAAAGACAAAGAGAGCCTATCCCTCCTTGTTTGTTGACATAAAAAATTTGTACTGATCGTTTGTCTGAATCAAGACTGGATAATTTTGGAGAAGATGAAGGAAATGTGAACAGAGAAAACTGCTCTGAGTTCCAGATGATTGATATGACAACTTGTTTTGTATCTCGATCACCTGCCCTGGGAATGATGGCTGTAGAGATGAATTCTCTAGGCTATTTTTGAAGCATTTATGGTCAGGACAGGTGTTGCCATGGCACAAAACGGACCCTTCTCAAAAGTTGGATTTATGAGACTAACATTGCAACATCATTCGCAACCAAGGCGGCAAATAAAGACCTGACGAAAGAGGCTGTGAACACTGATCTCACTGGAATCCAAGAGCATCCTGGAAATGCCTCATTTTCGAAGGGCAAAAGAAACTACATGTTGCAGCCAGCAAGTGTCCCAATATTTACAAGCACTATGTGGCTGTTAACTTGGTACCAGACTGTATGAGATGAACATGGATAATGAGTGACTGGATTCTGTCCTCTGGTATTTATTTAGTAGTAGTATTTAGCTCACGCCTTTCCAGGAGAAGATCAAGGTGAGTTACATTCAGGTAGAGTATGAAAGCTTTGGCTTTGAAGTGTGGATCTAAAATTTTTCTTGTAAAGAGGATGAGCTGGTTTACAAGTATATGCATACTTGAGATCTAGAGTGTACAACTAGTCTTCCTTCTTTAGCAGAGAAATGCTGGAAGGAGAGTGGTCATTTTGAATTTTTACTTGAGTAGAAACTTGCTGAGGTCTCAACAACCAGGGTAGGGTGCAAGCTCCATGCCACTTTTGGAATGAGAAAGTACTTGGAATATTTATTTATTCTTTTATTTATTTAACCATTTTTATAGACCGCTTTTCTTAGAGTCAAAGTAGTTTACAGATTACTAACTTACAAAATTTACAAAGAACACATTACATTCAACTTTTGGAATATATGTAAAAGAGTTGTAACTTGAGTGATGGAGAGCTTTCAACAGGCTGGAGGAATAGAATTAAAAGGAAAGTATAATAATTTTGTTTGATTTTTGCAGGAGACTCAAAACCCACCTATTCACTTCCGAAGTGTTCAGTGAATAGGTGGGTTTTGAGTCTCCTGCGAAAATCTGCTATTTCTATGGTGGATCTTAAATTTTATGGGAGTGCATTCCAGAGTGTGGGTGAATAGAATGAGAAAGTTCGGCTGCAGACAATGTGGCTGCTTCTTGCCTTCTGGGTTGGAGTAGTAACATGTCTTTTCTGTGTTCACTGTTCTGTCTTGGTTGTTTGGTGTTAGGCATATGAAAGACTGGAAGCATTCTGGGGATAGGTTGTGGGTTATCTTGAAAATGGTGAGCAGAGCCTTATATTTTGCTTGGGTTATTACTGGGAGCCAGTGTAGTTCTTTTAGTATGGGTGTTATGTGGTCAGATACTGCAGCACTGAATAGGGATGCGGGTGGCTGTGGTCTGAGCCTTTCTCATGAGGCAGCATGGGTCCTATGGCATTGGATTGTGGCAGAAGTGAAACTTCCTCCTGTCAGAGAGAGAGAGAGAGATGAATCCAAGTTAAAGGATGGTCTGGGGTCGACTTATGAATGTGCAGTAGTATTCTTGAATTATACTAAGAATCCAAGCATCTGTAGTAATTTTTTGCCAAGAAGGTAGGAAATACTAAAGCAGACCTCCTACAGGGAAGGTTGGCTGAACACTCTGGACCTGGGGGATGGAAGTTATTGTGTCAGAAACTGAGGCTTGGATTTTGCTTCTGACTGGAAGTTACCAATCAGCACACCTTACATAGCCTCCAGTAAAATGCCTCTGATGCAAGCAATTTGTGCTGATTCACAGCCGTGTCAGGCTTTAATGAAGACTTTTTGTGGAATTCTGTGGTCTTTGTGCTGTTGATTCTTTGTGGAGGATTGTCCCTTTTTCTTTTTTCTGTTGGATGGAAGTATAGTCAAAAAGAACATTGTCGTTTTGGCTGCGCTCTTTCCTTCTGCCGTGGCTTCTGCAGCACAAGGCACTGCAGTTGTTGAGACTATTTTTGATAGTAATATGATGAAATTAGACTTACCTGCTAATTGTGGTTCCTGGAGTGGAACCAGTCTAGTCCCGAAACTTCTGGGTTGCCCATCTCATCCTGCAGCTTGGAGACTGAGAAACTCCTCAGTATATCACCCCAGTGTCTGGTCCCTGCCATCAGTATCCTATTGACAAAGCAGACTCACCGGAGAAACAAAGTACAAGTTAAACAAACACATCGAAACCACTCCAAGCCCTCGAAAATCCAGGGAAGAACCCCGGTGGAGGAAACTTCCTTAAAAAAAAGGAAAATAGAAAGGTGACTAGAGGTTACAGCAGACCATTTCCTTGACTAACTGGAAGGAAAGAAAGAAACTCCCGCCCCATTTTTTTTTTTAAACTCTTAAAGCGAAAGAAGTAAAACAGCCCTTACCTGTAACTCCTGAAGTAACGGTGGACAATGGTTTGCCAACCAACACTGGGGAGGGATACGGGACTAGACTGGTTCCACTCCAGGAACCACAATTAGCAGGTAAGTCTAATTTCATCTTTCTGATCGTGTCCCCAGTCTAGTCCCGAAACCTCTGGGATAGTGCCAGAGCAGTGAAGAAATCAACCACGGGAGGGACCAGGCAAACCAGCCTGCAGCACCGCCGATCCAAAGGCAGTCTCCTCCTCCCTTTGCACATCCAGACGATAGTGCCGGACAAAAGAACTTAAAGACGACCAAGTCGCCGCCTTACAGGATTTCCACCGGTGAAACCAGACGCAACTCCGCCCAGGAGGTAGCCTGAGCTCTGGTGGAGTGTGCCCTAAGCCCGTCTGGGACCACTCTACCTTTCAAAAGATAAGCGGAAGCAATAGCTTCCTTGATCCAATGCGCAATAGAAGCTTTAGAGGCCGCTTCTCCCTTCCTTTGGCCCGCGAACAGCACAAAGAGCCTGTCTGACTTTCGGAAGGCTTCCGTACGGCTGATGTACTTCTTCAAAGCTCTACGAACATCCAGAAGACGTAACCTCTTTGAAGCCGAATCCCTCTTGCCTGCCTCAAACACTGGTAGAAAGATTTCCTGATTCAGATGAAACGACAAAACCACCTTTGGCAGAAAGGCCGGAAAAGTTCGCTAAACGACCTTCGACAAGAAAAATGACAAATAAGGCTCCCTGCAGGAGAGCGCTTGGAGCTCTGACACACATCTGGCTGAGCAGACAGCCACCAAGAAAACCACTTTAAGAGTGAGATCCTTGAGGAAAGCCCGAGACAGCGGTTCGAAGGGGGGATCTTCTAACGCGTCCAGAAACAAGGGCAGATGCCACGAGGGAAAAATTTTCCTAGCCGGTGGCCTAAGGAGGGCCATAGCCCTTAAAAAGCGTTTGACATCTCTGTGTGCCCCTAGGGACTGACCCGCAATTCTGCCCCTATAACAGGCCAACGCCGCCACTTGAACCCGAAGAGACGCTGCCGCGAGCCCCTTTTAAAAACCATCCTGCAAGAACTCCAGAATTCGTGGAAGAGAAGCTCCCAAGGCTGTGATGCTGCGTTCCTCACACCACGCCTCAAAAACTCTCCAAACGCGTACATACGCAAGCGACGTTGAACGTTTCCTGGACTTCAACGGGGTATCGACAACCGCCTTCGAGTACCCCCGGGCACTCAACCGAGCCCTCTCAAGAGCCAAGCCGTAAGAGAGAACCGATCCACGTATGGCATGAATAGAGGACCCTGCGCCAACAGATCTGGCCGACAGGGCAGACGCCAAGGGCGGTCGTCCGGCGCGATCAGGATTACATGCCCTTTGTACTTTTGAATTCTTTGAAGAACTCTTCCTATCAGAACCCACGGAGGAAACACGTACAGAAGCTGTCCCTCTGGCCAAACCTGCATCAGGGCGTCTATGCCTTCGGACATTCTTTCCCTGCGCCTGCTGAAGAAGCGACTGGCTTTCGCAGAATCGAAGGTCGCCATGAGATCCATGACCGGCGGTCCCCATTTGCGCACAAGCATTTCGAAAACCTCGGTGTGCAGAACCCATTCCCCCAGATCTACACGAACCCGGCTGAGGAAATCGGCTTCGACATTGTCCACTCCCACTACATGAGCCGCTGACAGGTCTACGAGATTCACCTCCACCCAGGCACAGAGGATTTCGGCCTCGGCCTCCAGGGCCACGCTACTGGTGCCCCCTTGCTTGTTGACGTAAGCCACTGCCGTTGCATTGTCGGACAATACTCGGACTGCCGCTCCCTCCAAGAGAGGCTGAAATTCCCGCAGTGCCTGATACACCGCCCGCAATTCCAGCCGGTTGATGGCCCAACTCTTCTCCTGAGGACCCCAACGCCCCTGCGCAAACCTGCCCTGACAATGCGCTCCCCAGCACGTCAAGCTGGCGTCCGTCATCACCGCTACCCAGACAGGTGACTCTAAGGCCTTCCCCCGCTCCAAAGAAGCGGGAATCAACCACCAGAGCAGGGCCCGTCGAGTCTCCTCTTGACACATCAACTTTCGAGACAGGGAATCTCGCTGATGGGACCACTGACGAAGCAGTGCTCTCTGAAGGGGCCTCATGTGAGCCCAGGGTACTGTCTCTATCGTTGCCGCCATGGTGCCCAACAACTGCAAGTAACGCCAGGCCGAGGGAGCCTTGAGTTTCAGAAAGCGCTCCACCAATCGGCGTAGCACCTGTGCCCGCTGAGCCATTAGGAAGACTTTCCCGATCCGAGTGTCGAAGCGGGCGCCAAGGTACTCCAGGCTCAGAGGGTTGCAGGTGACTCTTTGCCACATTGACCACCCACCCGAGCCCCTCCAAGAACGAAATCACTCTGGCCGTGACTCTCGCTTTTGGCTCACGATTTTGCTCGAATGAGCCAATCGTCTAGATAAGGATGCACCAGTATGCCCTCCTTGCGCAGCGCTACCGCTACCACTATCATTACTTTGGTGAAAACTCTTGGGGCTGTGGCCAGACCGAACGGCAACGCTTGAAACTGATAATGCCCGAAAGGAACTGCGAACCTGAGAAATTTGCGATGTTCTGGTCTTATTGGGATATGCAGATATGCCTCCGAAAGGTCCAGAGACGTAAGGTACTCCCCCTGCTGAACCGCCACTATGACGGACCGCAGGGTTTCCATATGAAAATGTGACACTTTGAGACACCGATTGACCCGTTTGAGATCCAGAATCGGGCCAACCCCCCCCCCCCCCGTCTTTCTTTGGGACGATGAAGTAAATGGAGTATCGACCGGAACCGTACTGGCCTAGAGGGACGGGGGTTATAGCTCTGAGGTCTAGCAACCGTTGCATGGTCTCCCGCATAGCCGAAAGCTTTGCCCCCGACCTTGCGGGGGACCGAACAAAGGCCTCTCGCACGGGACGCAAAAGTTCCAGGGCATAGCCTTCTCGTATGACTTCTAGCACCCACTGATCTGATGTTATTTGGACCCAGGCAGAATAAAATTCCTGCAAACGACCCCCCACTGGAGGAAGGGACGACTGGGTCCCCCTTATCTCATTGTGTCTTCTTGGTGCTAAACGTAGAGGAGGGTGAGGGTCCGAAGCCCCTTCCGGCTCCTCGGAAACCCCAAAACCCTTGGTTTCTATAGGGAAATCTGCCCCTTTGACCGTAAAAAAACCTTTGGGAGTGAAAACGACGAAAATTTCGAGGTTGACCCCTGGCGCCCGGGGCCCCCTGTGTTGGTTTGGGCTTATCCTCCGGCAATCTACCTCCTTTCGATTCCCCCAGGTCCTTCACTAGCTTTTCCAGGTCTTCTCCGAACAGGAGTCGCCCCTTAAAAGGCAACTTACTCAATCTAGACTTTGACGAACTATCTGCCACCCAGTTGCGCAGCCATAGGTACTGCCGAGCTGCCACCGCCGACGCCATGCTCTTCGAAAGACCCCTCATAAGGTCATACTGAAGATCCGCCAGGTAGGCCGCCCCGAACTCCAACCGAGCAGCTTGCCCCGTTTGGGAATCCTTCTTTTCCACTGGCAGCTGTTGGGTCCATTGTAGACAGGCCCTAGCTACCCACGGTCCGCAAATAGCTGCCTGCAGAGATATGGCATTGATATCGAACACTTGCCTCAGTAAGACATCCAGCTTCCTATCCTGACCATCCTTGAGAGCCTCACTGCCTTCCACCGGGATTGTAGTCTTCTTGGTGACCGCCGAGACGGCCGCATCCACCTTGGGCGACTTAAAAACTTCTTTATCCTGATCTAACAATGGATACAAACGACCCATAACTCGGGATCCCTTCAGAGATGCCTCCGGTATGTTCCATTGTTCCTGAATCATTTCCTGAAATACCCTGTGAACCGGGAAAGCCCTTTGAGTTTTCCGGAACACCTGCAACAAGGGATCCTCTAGTGTTTCATCTGCCACTGAACCCGGGACCAGCATATTAAGCGCCTTAAGGGACTCTACAATGAGCGCAGGAAGTTCTTCCCTCCTGAAAACTCTGACCACTCTAGCCTGGTCCTCTTCTTCCAAAATCTCACCTTCCTCCCGCTCGTCATCAAAAGCCAAATCGTGGCTCTCCTCATCCGAAAGAGGAGCTTCCCCCGACTCAAAAGGATCCTCTAGTCCTCCCTCTGCACAGGATCTCTTGCTAGGAACAGGTGAATCCGCTAAGGACTCAGGAGCCGGACGCTTCTTGGCTACCTCAGAACGCCTTGAAACCTTTGGCAGCAGGGACTTACGCAAGCCTGCTTGCTGTAGTAACTCCACAAACTGCGGAGAAAAAATGGACTCAAACTCCCTCGGTAAACTCAACTGAGGGCCACACCTGCCCTGTTCAGAGGAAGGCCCTGCCACCAGCTCCTCTGGAAGCACTTCGGATTCAGGCGGGCCCAAACCTTCCAGCGAGGCCCCCGGGCCCCCACCCTGTGTATCAATGGGTAGAGTGAGGTCCGCAGAGCCCCCTACACAGGACTTACAAACCCCTGTGCTGGAAACCCTATGAGCCCCACAGACCACACAAACGGACTTGGAAGGCATTGCCCCTCACCAACCGGCAGCCTGTCTCGAGGCCGGAAGATGCCTGTCCTTTGCTTCTATTTATTTTATTGTATAACTTAGTTGAGTTCTCAAACCCCCCAACCACCACTTAAACCCCGGGATTGGAGGTCAACAAAATTCCCTCCTAGGCCTAACGCCTGAGGCACGCTGTGACCACGCGGAAAAACCGCTAGAGCAAAGACGCGCCAAAACACGTCGTGAACGAAAGGCCTCCCGCGTGGCTGAAGAACGAGAAGGGAAAGGGAGAGAAGCTTTCGGTTACTAACCTCGTGCTGCCCGCCAGCCCAGGAGGACTCAGACCGCCCCGGTGCTGACCGCTGCTCTTCTCCCTCACCTCCAAAGAAAACTCCGTGCCGAGGGAGGGGAGGGGGAGGAGAGGAGAGCCGCCAGGCGCGCTGACAGGAAAAACCCTCTGCACGGCGCCGGCAAGCTCCGCTGCCCGCTGACAGTGCTAAATCTCCTCAGTTTGCACACCCGCACCGCTGTTGATCAGGCAGGACTTCTGAGTCAGCGGTTCCCCCGTGAGACACAAAATTAAACTAAAAGGCCTCGGAGGAGCCGGGGGGGGGACGGGGACGGGAAAAAGAATGCAGAGACAAAGGAGCTGGTCTGCTACAATTCTTTTAAAGTCACAGGCATTCAATAACCAATAGATTAATTAGCCCCCAAAGGTAAACAAAGAAAGTAAATTTCATGAAAAAAAGGTCTAGTTGTTTCTCTAGTGAGCCCGGAACCCTGGGCTCCCATCTATCCAGCTGCTTGGAGACTGAGGTAACTGATGGCAGGGACCAGACACCGGGGTGATATACTGATGAGGTCATAAAAGGAGGAGTTTCTCAGTCTCCAAGCTGCAGGATGATTTGGGCAACCCAGAGGTTTCGGGACTAGACTGGGGACACGATCAGGAACTCAATATTGGTTGAAAGAAATATGTTTGGCTGAAGAACTCTATAAAGGAGGCTCACTGGCTGGAAGATACTGAAGTGCAGAATGGCGATCTTTAATCATGTCTACTGTATCCTTTACCTTCTCTCCAAAGACAGTTTCCAGTACAAGCAGCATCAGCTACCTGGGAATGAACATCTTCTTGCGCACCGGGTGCTCTTAATCAAGCCATATGTCTGGCTGCAATTGCAGGAAGGAGATTCTAGCGGAGGTTTCAAAAATATCATATGCAATGCACATCAACCTCTGTAAATATCATCACCAATAATTATATATGAATTTGAGATGAAAAAGCCTGAACTGTCTGAAAATTGTTGTGCGTATACTGGACTATGTATAGCTGATGGGTGGCTATACATGCAGTGAGCATGTCTTCTTGGAACATTTCCTTTCCCAAATGATCCATCATGAGAGTCTTTTCCCAGATGAGTGTTGGAAAAGTTTCAACATATTTTGACCCTTTCTCATGGCCACTTCCACTACTACAAAGTTGAACTTTGCTGAAGCCTGGAGCGAACTGGACTCGTATTTCTAATCCAATTTTTTGGAGAAAGACTGAACTGTGAGTGAGATTCTGCAGGTGTTGGTCCTTCAGGAGTCTATGAATAGGAACAGCTACAGTTTTAGGAGCTTCTTTGTATTTAAGAAGGCCAAAGACATCAGTTCTGGGTTCCACATTCTAATGTAGTGAAAAAAGTACATCTTTGTCCATATTTTTTATGAATTTCAGATATAAAATGTCCTCATATGGCAATTATTTTCAAGGTGGCAGAAGAGAAAGGTCAAAAGGAATCCCTGGCGAGCCTTTCACATTATCGAGGGATGGCAAGTTGTGAATCAAAGGAATCAAATAAATCTTCATCTCATGACATTACATATTCAGGGGAAGAGGGAGGGACATAATATTGCAAATAATTTTTTTAAATAAAAAACTAGAATAATACAGGGAAGAATCTGATGAAAAACAATGTTGTAAAGACTTTGAAGATAAAAAATATGAGGGAGCTTTATTTCATGTCCATTCAGCAGAGCAGAATAAAGAAAACTGAGGAGCTGAGGAGACCACTGCACACAGGAAAGGCTGTGCATGCTCATTACTTTATACTAGGAGAGCAATTCTGTCCTAGTTTTATCAGATGATATTGCCCATTCATGCGCCTGACTCACTCCTACACAGCTTTCTCGTGTATGCTGATCTACAAAAGACTAGTCAATTAAAGCTTGATACAATGGAAAACATAGTTACTCGTCTGTAACATGTGTTCTCCGGGGACAGCAGGAATCAATCCTCATATATGGGTGACGTTGGCGCTGATGGAGCCCACGTGGAAGCATCTTCCCAGCTTTCAAGGAAAGCCTTTGGGAGATGCACCACACATGCGTGGTCCACTTCCCACCCAAAGGTGCCATCTTGCCTCAGTCTAATGACATAGCTAAGATGGCAAAAATAAAAGATGGTAAAGAAGCAACGCCAAGAGGAGAAGGGAGGATTTACATTGTGTCACATATGGGAATCCAAACTTTATAAAGTATTTGCATAAAATAAGAGAAAGTTATGTATACTATAAAATTATCTTTCCTTTAGACAATTTTACAATAGGGCACCTATAAACATTTTTTAAGATATCCTCTTTGGGGGTAATTTTATAAAGCATTTTCTGCATGTTAAGCATGTTGTATGTGTAGAAGATGGCTATTATAAAATTACACAAGGTTATACATGCATAAAAAGTAGGTGCATCAAAAAACAATGCCCACTTTTGGGCAAAGCATAGAAACATAGAAATGTTGACAGATAAAGGTTATATGGCCTATTCAGTTTGCCCATCCATACATAAATTACTAAACTCTACAATCTCTTCCTCTCCTTTGGAGATCCTCTGTGCTTATTCCATACTTTCTTGAATTTAGCAGCCCTTACAATGTTCAACATTATTGGCACCCCTTGCAGTTCATCCCCTTAATGTCCAATTTCTCCTAAAATAAAGTGGCCAGTGAAATGGCTTTGGACTATATATGCACACATCTGACACAAACAAATCGACAAACCACAGACTATAGTTACCAATTGTAATTATACCATTCAATACCCTTAAGGCTTTAAAAGTTCTATGTAATCCTGTTAAGCTTTTGTTCCCTGTAAACTGCCTTGATTCCCAGATAAGGCAGTACATAAAAACAGATAAATAAATAAACAAATAAAATAAATAGAACAAGAGCAATTAATAAAGGAAATAGTAGGAAATAGAATAAACTGGGACATTGCCAGGACATGATTATTGCCACCCTTATAAACAATTCAAATCAGTTTGAACAGAAGAACCATATTCTCAATGCAGTACAAAAAGACATAGCTGTGATCAACTGTCAGTACTTACATGACTTGAATAAACCAATGAATGATGGCTCTAATGTTTAAAATGGCCACATTCACTCCCTGTTCCATTTTCACAATGATGAAGACAAGCTGACTGACATCATCAGAAAAGCCATTATCACCAAACATCAAACTTAAAAGGGGTACAAGGCCAACTCCAAAGACCTTGGGACTCCTGTGTCTACACTTCACAATGTTATTAAGAGGTTTTCTGCTCATGGAGCTATCAAGAACCTCCCAGGACATGGTGGGAAGTGGAAAATTAATGCAATAAGTCTTCGATTAGTGCAAACTATTGGAAAAACACCACATACAACATCCAAAGAGCTTGAGGCCAACTTGGAGCAAGCTGGAGTGGTGGTTTCAACTCACATCATACATTATGCTTGGCAAGATAGAAGGTCAATGCAAAAGAGGAAGGCCAGCAATGAGACGGATCGATACAACAGCAGCAGCTACGGGTACCAGTCTGTCAACAATGAGCCGCCTGAATGAAGACCGAACACAGTTTAGGATAGCTATCCAGAGGGTCGCCATGAGTCGACTCCGACTCGACGGCACTTAACAACACCACATACGTTGCACATTAAACAAAGAAGGACTTCATAGGGGAAGGCCAAGGAGGACCCTACTGCTCAAAGACAGACATAAAAGGCACGCCTGATCTTTGCCTAAATCCATCTTGAGAAACCACAATCAATCTGAGAAAATGTTCTGTTGACAGATGAAACCAAACTTGAGCTCTTTGGCAATATACATTTGCAGGTGAAGAAATTAAGATTATAAGAAAAAAAACACCCTTCCTATAGTAAAATATGGTGGAGGTTCCACAATGTTGTGGGGCTGTTTTGCTGCCTCAGGAACGTATTAAAGGAATCATGAAGTCAGACGACTACCCAAGGTATTTTGGAGCGAAATGTGCTACCTAATCTAAGAAAGCTAGGTCTGGGTTGAAGGTCATAGGCTTCCAAGCAGGACAATGACCCAAAGCATACATCCAAAAGTATAAAAGAATGGTTAAAAAGGAACAAATAGACTGTTTTAAACTGGTCAGCAATGAGTCCTGATCTCAGTCCAATCAAGAACCTTTGGAAAGAGCTGAAATCTGCCATTGGTAAAAGGAATCTTGGAAACATTCATGAGTTGGAACAAATTGCAGTTGAAGAGTGCGAGAAACGACCAAGAGACAGATGTATGAAACTTATAGATAGCTACAGGAAACGTTTGGAGGCTGTCATCATTGCCAAGGATTGTGCAACCAAATATTAGTGAAGGATGCCATTAATCCTGTCCAGGTCACATTCTATTTTTTTTTCTCAGAAATTACTATGGCTAAGTTGCACAGACATCTTTTTTTTTTGTTGTATGCCTTTGAACATACTATTAAAATATTATGAATATATACAGTTGGAATATTTCCATTTCTCAAGATATTGTACACAACATACTTAAAATGCGAGGGTGCCAATAATGTTGACCACGGCTGTATCTCTACCACTCCCCATTGGAAAGGTGTTTCACGCATCTACCACCCTTTCTGCAAAGAAATATTTCCTTAGAATTCTCCTGAGTCTATCCCCTTTCAACTTCATTCTCTGCCCTCTCTTTCCAGAGCTTCCTTTAAATTGAAAGAAGCCTGCCTCTTGTACATTTCTGCCACAGAGGTATTTCTTTCAAAGTACACATATTGAGATCTTTAAGCATGTCCCAGTTTGCTTTATGACTAAGACCACTGACCGTTTTAGTAGCAGCCCTCTAAAGTGACTATCCTGCTTATATCTTTTTGAAGGTGCAGTCTCCAGAATTATATCCAATACTCTAAATAAGGTTTCACCAGAGACATACAGAGACAATATCACATCCTTTTTCCAAAGGGCCATTCTCTCCCTATGCTCCCAAGCATTCTTCTGGCTTTCATTATCACCTTTTCTACCTGTTTAGTCACCTTAAGATCATCCAATGCAATCACCGGTCCTTCTCTTCTTTCATGCACAAAAGTACTTCACACTCTATACCAACACCACTCCCTTGTGTTTTTGCAGCCCAAATGTATGACCCTGCATTTTTTAGCATTAAATCTAAGCTGCTAAATTCTAATCTAGATCATTCTTTAAGTTCTGCAAGATCCCTCCTCATGTTTTGTACACCTTTCAGAGTGTCCATAGTATTGCAGATTTTGGTATTATGGGCAAAGAGGCAAATCTTACTAGACAACCCTTCCACAATATTGCTTACAAAAATGTTAAAAAGAACTGGACCAAAGAACTATCCCTTTGGCACCCTTCCCCCCCCAGTAATGCCCTTATCCTCCGAGGGAAATACATTTACCACTACCCTCTCGCATCTCGCCTCTCACTCAATCAGTTTCTTAACCAGCAGTTGAAGTGCTATGATGTATATGCAAAATACTTGTGTGACTCTACATAGTCTTAGCATGCTTTTACATTTCAAAAATCCCCCATTTGCATCAGGAGATACTTTGTTTCAAAATCTGTTCTGCCATGGCGACTGAAATGGCTTTAGGAACGCTGTGAGAATAATGCCAACCAAAAAGCTTTATGAGCTGGAAGCTCAATTCTGAAGTGGTGATATGAAATGGCTTTTTAAAAAATATATCTTTTTTTTTTTTTTTTTTTAAAGTGCCATCTAGTCAATGCTGACTCCTGGCGACCCAGCAGCTCCTGGGTTTTCTTGGCAAAGTATTTCCAGAAATAGATTGTCAGGCCTTTCCTTCTGAGACAAGAGAAGGTAAAGTGACTTGCCCAAGGTCACAAGGAGTACCAGTGGGAATCAAAACCCAATCTCCGGGGTGTTAGGTTTTTGTTTAACCACTAGGATACTCTTACTTCCACAGAAATGCAATGTGTGCCTTCAAGTCAATGCTGACTCCCGGGTGACCCAGCAGCTCCTGGGTTTTCTTGGTAGTGTGACCAGAAGTAGATTGCCAGGCCTTTCTTCCGAGACATCCAAAAGCATCAAGGGTTCTCGATTCTCAATCTGGAGGGTTAGAAGAATGTGTTTTAGAACTCTTAATTTGATGCATTGCCAATTCCACTACCACTGAATGGTAGGGAAGGTGTGTCTTTTGGGAGCCGGGACATTCCGGTACTCAGTACATCGTATCGAAGCGTTGAGTATGGGGTGAGATCATGAGGGGAGTCTCCCACATTTGGAGCATGACAGGGTGGCTGCCTCCTTAGGAGCTGGTGGGTATTGAAGGATCTCCAATTCCTCTGACCTGGGCTCCTTCTTAGATGTTAATGTTATGGAGAGATCCCTAGCTAGGTCTCGTATAAACTCCTGGAAAGACTTGTCCTCAGGAGGGGACATGCACCATTCCAGTGCAGGAGAGGGCTCCACCAGCAGGCTTTGCAGATCTTGGGTATCAAGTGACTCATCATCAGAAACTTACAATTCGGAGGACTTGAAGAACTGGTGGGAACGGTGTACCTACTCTGCTAGGTGCTGATACCATTTGATGTCGGTATCGGGACAGGGAATCTGCTTGGATAAGAACTCGGTATCTGTAATGGACTCAAGGGCAGGCATGAATGGCAGTGAAGCCAGTGGCACGTATCCCGTAGCAATGTGCATTGGTACCGTTGACGATACTGGTGTTGGCGGAACCATCGGTAATGTTTTGACTGGAACCGAAGCTGCCAATACAGCTGCCAAACTCTGCTCGATGGCCAGGATATGCTGATCCATGGAGCTTGCAGATGCTTGGGTACTGGTAACGGAGACTTGAGCCACCATCCCAGAGCATGGCACCAGGAGCTCTCCTTAGGTGGGGCTGTTAGCTGGCCGATCTACCTCCATGGCAATGCTCGAGGCATCTCGATGTTTAGAACAAGATCCACTTCTGCAGAAATGATCTGTGTTCGAGGAAGACTTGTGCTTAGATATCCGAGATCCATGAGAGGAAGAACATGCCCTCGATGATGTTGATGCTAAAGAAACTGCATCTGAAGCAAAGAGAGTTCCAAACTTCGAGACCCGGTTCTACAGGCCTCTCTTTGTCACTTTTTTACAAAGGGGACATTCTAACGGCTGTTGGTCAAGCCCGAGGCATTTTAGATACCAGTTGTGAGTGTCAGTAGCCGAAATAGTACTGTCACATTTAGAACATTTTTTAAAACCACTAGTTGGTTTTTCCATAGTCGGTAGACAGTATGGTAGGATTAAGGCCCAAAATGGCATCGATGTGCCTGATGAAAAGTTGTTTATCCTATTTTTTTTTTTTTTACAGAAAGGAAGAATCAGAGAACCGACAACATGAGGCGGTTCCGGCATCAATGGGAAAGCAGACTGACCACAAAAAAAGAATTGTCTGCGGTGACAGGATTTGCTTCCTGCTGGCTCCACGGAAAATGTACCTCTATTATGATGAATATGACTTCCTTCCTCATCTAAACAGTAAATAAGTTCAATTATTCTGAATCTTGTAAATTCAATGATTGTTCGTATCTATGCACCTGATTATTGTTAAAATGTTCAATGTACCAGTTGCTCTGTATGTAAACCGCTATGATTACCTGAAATGGCAGTATAAAAATCACACAAATAAATAAAACAAAAAACTGAGGTAGGAGAGCTGGGAAGGCAGCTATGCAGGTGCAGTGGGATGCTCCCAAAGGCTTTTCTATTGGGTGCTGCGGAGCGTTCCCGCACAGGCTCCTTCAGTATAGACGTCACCCATAAGTGAAGATTACATTCCTGTTTGTTCCTGGAGATTTGAGCATAAGTAAATTTGTGTGGGAGCATTTGTGTGCTACTGGGGTTAGGCACCTAAGTTACCTTTATAAAATGGGCATAAAATAGTTATTTATTAAAAACATGTTAGGTGTCCTGTTATGAAATTACCACCAAAGAGTGGAATAGTCTCTTACGTTAATATTAAGAGCATAGGTGTGCTGGTCATGAGATCCAATAAAGACAAGCCCAGTAGAAGGGTCCAGGGTAGGAGAGCTTTTCACAGCATCAGCAGTAGTGAAGGTCCAATAAATTTCCCCTGTATGGCTTCTGAGAATATAGATGAGGCTATCATAACAACCTACAGAAATGAAACAAATGTTAACATAATTAATTTCAATATTTACTCCTTACAACTGAACCATTACGTGGAATGCTTGATATCACAGAGAAAACAATGATGTACTGAAGGAAAAAAAGCAGCCTGGCTCATGCTGAAGTGGCCAAAATACGATGGCTTGTCCACTGATCACCAAGGTGCCTATTTAATGAATTAATTTTCAAAAGTCTACAGGTCTGTAGATAATGTTATCCATGAGCTATGTGTCTCAGTTCTCAAAGGGAAAAGTATGAGCACATTTTCTCTTTAAAACTGTCCAAAAAAAAGAATATGCTGAGATGTGCATTCATTTTTTACTATGGGTACTTTTTCCCTTCAAAATAATGTATGCAGTTTCGAAAATGAAAATCTAAGGGGCCCTCTTACTAAAGTATGGCAAGGTTTTGCACTTACTATATATGTTGTTAAGTACTGTCAAGCTGATGTTGACTCTTTCTCCTGCTGACTCCGATCATTTATTTTTAGTGATTAGAAATATATCAGTTTTGGGAACGTGCATTTTATCCATCATTGTATTTTGGTCAGTACAAGAGGAAATGTGTTTTATTTTAACTTAACATGAAGACAAAGATCCTGACAACTGGCAAAATCAATAATTTCATCCTTGATGGAGAAGAAATAGAAACAACTTTATCCTGCTTAGATCAATCAATACTGAAACAACAAGTAGTCAAGGAATCTGACAACTCTTAGCGACCCTGTGGATAGTTATCCTAAACTATGATGGGTCTTCAGTCAGGTGGCTAATTGTTGATAGAGTGGCTTCCACAACTGCTGCATCAATCCATCACTTTGCTGGCCTTCCTCTTTTGCACTGATCTTCAACTTTGCCAAGCATGTCTTTGCCTAATGATCTCTTTGCATGATGTGTCAAAAGTGTGAAAGTCAGTTATTGAGCTTCTAAGGAAAGCTTAGATTTGATTACCTATATTATCGACTAATTCGTTCTTTGGGCAGTTCATAGTATACACACTATTCTTCGCTAACACCATAATTCAAAGGCATCAATTTTCTTCACTGTCCAACTTTTAAATTAATATGACAAGTTGAATCCTATACGGAGAGATACATCTCTGCACTTGAAAATCTTGTCTAGAACATCATAGCTGTTCTGCCAAGAGCAATGTATCGTCAGATTCCTTGACTGCTTGTTGTTTCATTATTGATCTAAGCAGGATAAAGTTGTTTCTATTTCTTCTCCATCAAGAACGAAATCATTGGTCAGGATCTTTGTCTTCATGTTAAATTTAAAAAATTCATTTTCTCTTGTACTGACCAAAATACAAAGACGCATGAAACGCACGTTCCCAAAACTAATATATTTCTAATCACTACAAACTGAAAATAAATGATTAGAGTCGGCAGGGGAATGAGTGCAGAGGGTTTCCTCCGGCTCTCTCTTCCTCCTCTGCAGCCAGCAATGGCAGTGATCATGCAGATGAAAAGGTAACAGGATGCAGTATTTCCAGCTTGGGCTGGTGGCAGCAGTGACTAATGGGAGCATAGGTAGGTTCAGAATGCTATGGAGTCGATTGCCAGTGGGGGGAGAGGAAGCAAAGCTGCAACACTTCCAGCTTGGGCTGGTGGCAACAGTAATCACTGGGGATAGAAGGAGAATTAAGGAGTGGTTATAGGAATTTCACTACTACTGCTGAACATTTGTATAGTGCTACAAGGCGAACACAGCGCTGCACAGACACATGTAAAAGATAGTCTCTGCTCACTGGAGCTTACAGCCTAGTCGAGACAGACAACACAGTAGCTGTAGACATGGGATAGAGGGAATGGTAAGGAAACACAAAGGAGATCAGGTGAGTCAAGATCCGAAAGCAGCAGTAAAGAGGTGAGTTTTCAGCCGGGATTTGAAAAGGGTCAGAGAAGGCGTCTGATGTGCAGACTCAGGTAATTTGTTCCAGGCATAAAAAGTAGCAAGGTGAAAGGAGTGACGTCTGGAGTTGGTAATAGAAGAGGACACAGATAGGAGTGATTTGGCAGAAGATCGAGTTCCCGAGGAAGGGTGTAGGGAGAGATGAGAGAGGAGAGGTAGTGAGAAGCTGCAGAATGAATACATTTACCACCAACAGAGCATTCTCCTTTACTGCTCCAATACTCTGGAACCAACTGCCCTATGAACTGAGAGCAAACAAGGACTTGAAGGACTTCAGGAAAAAACTTAAGACTCACCTCTTTCAGACCCATTACAACCTAACCTAGGCAGAGTGTCCTTTACTATTTGAGCAACATGCCCACTTAAATTAATCATAACAGCAAGAAATGTGTCCTGTAATTATGTAAAGTATGTATATATGTAAAGCCGCTCCGCAAGCAATCAAATGTATATATGTAAAGTCTCCTCGCAATCAATCAAATGTAAATCTGTAACCGTTTGATGTGCCTATTACCCATCCCTGCAATCGTACTGTATGTTATAATTCTGGCCTGTACAGCCTCTCCCTTATGTATAGAAAACCGCTGCTGATCGCTGGAAGTAGCGGGATACAAGTGTACACTAAATAAATAAATAAATAAAATTTATAGGTCAGCAGGAAAAGTTTGAACTGGATGCAGAAACGGATAGGGAGCCAATGAAGTGACTTGAGATAACATCAGTCACAGTTTACTCCTTACATGACTACAAAAATAGGGATACATGGCATTGTGCTACAGTGGTTCCAGTCATATTTCTCTGAACATACGCAGCAAGTTAAAATTGGCCAACAGACTTCCACATCATACAAACAAGAGCAAGGCCCTCTCTGCCTTCGTGTATAATATGTACCTAAAACCCAACTGTAACATTTAAAAAAAATTCAATGTAGGATATCATATTTATGCAGACGATATAATGTTATATCTCCCATTGTTATTATGAATCCCAACCAGCACCAGATTATATCGTGCTGCAGTGAAACAGCAAAATGGTTAAACTCACACAACCTAAAAATAAACTATAACAAAACAGAGGTACTATAACATTACAAGAAAACAGAATTTTACATCTCCTCTAAAACCGCAACTTCAGGAAACTGAAATAGAAGTAAAAAAATAAAGTGAAACACCTAGGTGTCACCCTAGATCGTACATAGTACGATTACGCACATCAAACTAACCACCAGTCTGATCTTTTATAAACTAAGAATGCTACAACAACTTAGACCACTACTGCCTAGATATTATTTCAGATCTGTGCTTCGAACTACGATTACCCCACACTTTGATTTTTCTAACAGTATTCGCCAAGGAATATCAAAACAGACACTCAATCAACTTCAGATGGCCAACACGTTGCTGCCCGTATTATCTGTAAAACTCCTAATACAGAGCACATCACTCCCTTACTATACTCTCTCTTCAGCCCGATAAGCGTCGTCGGCAGGGAGCGGGTAAGGGAATCTCCCCCCCCCCCCATCTCCGACAAGGCCAATCGGGCCCTGCAGCACCAACTCACCGGACACATAAAAGGAGCTGCATGCATGAGATCAGCGTCGCCGGCAGGGAGCGGATAAGGGGATCCTCCCTCCGTGCCCCCCACAACAAGGCCAATCGGACCCTGCAGCACCAACTCACTGGATGCATAAAAGGAGTCGCACACACAAGATTCAGCTTCTCCAGCCCGATCAGCATCACCGGCAGGAGCAGGTAAGGGAATCCCCCCCCCCCTCCCGCCCCCTGAAAAGGCCAATCGGGCACTGCAGCAACAACTCATAAGACACATAAAAGGAGCTGCACGCACAGGCGTGCCCATGCCTGAGGGCCTCACCAGAGGGCCCTTTGGCGTGGCCCACACAAAGAGCAGCTCAGAATACTAGAATCCATCCACCAGCAAAGCTCCTACATTTAAGGGACCAAATGAGTTCATGTTTGAGAAATACACCACTGACTTCTGACAGACTCCTTAAATTCACCAATGAATCCAAAAGAACTTCAGCTCTGAATGAAGACCAGCACATCCAATAAAGCAAAGACTCAACATCCATTCCGAAGGTCAAACTAAGCTGTTTACCACACTCTGTATTTGTTCCATATATATCAACTACACTGTAAGTACGTAATTATGAGATCTCATTATGAATAAGATAGCTAACCAATATCATACTGCTCTACCTCGTTTTACTACTCTGCCTTGTTTTACTAGTAGCCACGTTATATTACTGAATGCACACTCCTCCAGGCAACTAAATCTCAATCATACCCACTAATAGAGATATTCCTATTGTGCTGCATCCTTTATCTTTAATCTACATTACAGCAATCATAGAAATAAAACTCACCCCTTGCCTCTTCTACAGCATATGCATTACTCTCTACCTCATAGTACAAAGCTACGCCTATCCACATACACAACAGCACATTATACCCATAATCTACATCCTGATACAATATGTCCCCACACCTATGGGATATAGAATTAACACTGGAATTAAACCAAACCCAAATAGATGAATTTTTATATAACCAAACATGAACACTGCACACTCAAGCCAAAGCAATACAAAATAGGAATTACACTTACCTGGTAATTGTGGTTCCTTGAGTGATTCCAGTTTAGTCCTCAACCTCTGGGTAGTGTACCTCCTCCTACAGCTTGGAGACTGGGCATGTCAAAGTCATGACATCACTGGATATAGCCCGCGGGTCTCTCCCATCAGCCCCCAGTGAACTACTAACAAAGCAGACTCAAAGGAACAACAAATAAGTAATTTTTTAAACTTAACATTATGTTCAAGGTCACGCATAACATATAACTGTTAGGAAATAATAATGCTTAGTTTAAGTGCACATACAGGAGGCCTGCACAAGAGAAATCAGAATCCTATATATGTGCCCTTTGTACATTCTGGTGGGTATGGAAAAGGAATGTGCTGTGCTAAGCTAAACTGATTGTTCTACTCAGGGATGACTCGTATTTGCATTAGTTACTGATAAGCTATAGTGGGCCCCCAGAAGATGGGTGGATGACGTATGGATATGTTTCTGATAATGTATAAAATACGGACAATCCCTCCACCCTTTGGAATAAACTGCATACCACTTATGTGCAGGTGTGTGTGTGTGTTTGTTCCCCTGGATTCCAGACAAAGAAGGTAAGGTGATTCCTCGACCCAGACGGACGTCCCAAGGGTTAGTGATAAGAAGTGCTGGGAAAGGAATAATGTACCCTCACAATTTGGTGTCTCAGAAGTGGGATTTCCCCGATGCACTTTCTAAATTGAAGCAGCTTTGGTAGCTGCACAAGGATTTTTTAATTGACTTTGCTTTGGTAGCTCGTCTTGGAAAAATGCGCTTGGGTAGCGCTGGGAAAATGTGCGTCGGTAGCGCTGGGAAAATGCGCTTTAGTAGCGCTGGGAAAATGCGCTTGGGTAGCGCAGTGAATAACAGGGACGTCCTGCTGGGTCTGTGGTAATATCCTTCTCCTTCTCTGTGTGCTTGTGTGCCTGTGTGAGTTTGGCAAAACGCCCCTGCCATACTCCAAAGCGATATAGCGCTAGTGACGGGTACTGTGCAGAAAGCAAGTGGCCAGACGTGCGTTTGTTGTGAATTCATTAGAGTATGGGGGGGTCCCAAGGTGAGGGGGCCGCTCCAGAATCCGCAGGAGTGCATGTTCTGCTATATGTTGTGATAAGTTTTAAAACTGCAGCTAAAAAACAGCCATCCTACATAAATTGTCAGTGTAGGTTACAGGATCTCTGTGCCTATACGACACCCCCCCCCCCCCTCTCTAGAACTGATGACTCAGAGTCCCTGGAATGCAAGTGACAAGTGGTGTTTGTTTATTCTTCCACTGCTTTGCTCTTCCCTCCCCCTCCCTTCCTGTTCTTTGTGTTCAAAGGTTACGGACAGGCAGACAGAACAGAAACTTAAAGTTAAACGGCATACTAAAACGTAAATTATTATTTGTTTGCAGAGTGTCTATTTATTGCCATATTGTAAGAAGACAAGCTAAATAGAAAGAAAATTACTTTTGTACTCAACAACGGTATAACTGTCACTGAAATATGTAAAAGGGTGTGTCTGTATTTAGACACCCATTGCTATAGCAATGTACTGAATAATGAAATACTAAAAGAGCTCTTAATCTGCTTCACAATATCCCTCTCAGAGTCTCATTGGCCAGCTTGGCTAAAGGTGAATTGGCCACAGGTAAAGGTGTAAATAACAGCTGGGGCTCGCTGGGATTTTCCCACAGTGGAGTGACTCCTGCTGAGTGGAGGTGCGAAGACGCGTCCTGTTGATTTCAACAGTCTCACCTCCTTCTCTGCGGAGAGGTCTCTTTACTAGCTGGTACTGATCCTAGGTGACTAGAGGTATTGTGAATCGGAATGTGACAGACAGTGAATTAAAAGCAGCCACTTCAGCAACCAAGTAAATTCTGTGCACAGACCGAGGTAAGGAAAACTGGGACTTTGGTATCTACCTTGGTGGTTTGTACATTCTATTGGGAACTGAGACTGATTGTGTGTGAGTGAGATGTATAATGTAAATAGTGGAGGAATCCGGGAAGTGGGGTGGGCTCCAAATACCCCGAGGGTCTAGTTCATTATGCAGGGCAAAATTTCTTAAGAAAGCACTTGTAAGCTTTGATTTGTCTCTTGTTTAAATAAGAACTGAAACAGAAGTTTCCCAAATAAGTAACTCCTTAGTGTCCTTCCCAACAAGCTGGAAAAAAAATATGTTTTGTTTACAGTAAATATTGTTTTTCTTTTACTTGCTGGTTGGTGCAGGATTTAAGGAATCTGAATAAGATTGTCCAGACCTAGCAACGGATACTTTCCTTTGAAAACCTTATTTCAAAAGAAACCCCTTGATTTGTATATTTATTCTTTTGGTTAAAAATATTGAGCTAAATTTTGCATCAACACAAATGGTTCAGTATTGTAGATTTGAGGTATATGTTTGAGCCTGCTCTCTAGGCACTATGTAGATGATCTTCAAAGTTTGGGGCAGGAGAAACCAGTTGTGATAGAAGCCATTCACAATCTGCTGCATTTCTTGGGTAAGAAAGGTTTCAGGGTGTCCTGAAGAGAAAAAAATTTAGGTTGGGGCTATCCCTTCCCCCTACAACATCAGAAACGAAACCAGAAACTTAACAAAGAGAACAAAGAAGAGAGAGGGAAAGGGGGCAGCCCCTCCCGTGGGCTACAGAAGGTGCAAATGGTTTTGGATTATAGTAAGTGATATTATAAGTGAAGGAAAGTGAAACTAAAAAATAAATCCAGAGAGAATAAAGGGTATTGTGGAGTTACCTTTGCCTAAACTAAAAGAGCTGATATCCGTTTGGCTGAGTGTAAAAAGGCTGTAATGATGTCAGAAAGGTCTGGTGGAAACTGTTCTGTTTTTCTTTAACCTTCAAAGTAGGGGTTGGGAACCCTGTCAGGACAATGGGGCATCCTGAGCCAGTAATTAAAAGACTGCAACTTGAAAAAATGATTTGAATCCTGAGTGAATAAGAAGGTTATGTTATGTGTCTGGTCTTTGTTTGTGTATGCTATTGAGTAAACTTAAAGAGTTTAAAAACAATGAATTTTATATTTTGTGGCAAGCACCTCAGAGGTCATAATTATTGTTCATTACAAAACACATAGAGTTGTAACTATAGGAATTTAATAGTAATCATTTAGGACTCCTCTCTCTCTTGTTCAGCTATCTGCATTTGCCTGAAGGAATCTGGTCACAAGACAGACCTGCTGTTTACTTTGCTATTTATGTTTGAGATAACATCAAGGTTGAACTGTTACTCTAAGCAAATTGCTTTAACATAATTTTATTGTTTCAGATCAGTTTGATACCAGTCTCAAGTATTATGTATAAGGTTTTAATTTAAATGTGACACAGTATGATTCTGAATTCACCTTTTTGCAGTTTCATGTTATTTGAATGCCTGTTTCCTGAACTGTAAGATTTTAAGTTAATTACTTTGCATTGTTAAGCTCGGTGTGGATGGCTGATGAACAGGACAGTAGTACTATGGCTGCTGGATATTGATCTTCCTGATTTGATTTATTACAATATTGGATTTTAGGATAAATTCATCTGTTTTTCTGTATTTGAATTTTATGTGTTGGGGTTCAGAGAAAAAAAAGTGTACTTTGTTTTAAAGGTTTTTAAAATGTCAGTTTTAGGAATGCCGTATATTGTAGCACTATGACATACAAATTTCCTTTAGTTTACACACTTGCACTTATGTTACCAAAATACTTGTTGTAGTAGTACATTATGTAGAGGTCCAGGATACACAGAAATTATAGAATGTTGGACAGAGGCTGGTCTGAAATTGCTTTGTTCCCAAGCATATAGATCACATTTAGTGGAAAGATGGAGCTTAGTTCCCAGGAAACATGAGAATATTTGTAAAGTTAGTAGACAAATAAAACAATAACATTAACTTGAGTTGATTTGATAAACAAAATTTTAATTGTTAGCAACGATCTAGGAGAGGTTTGGAAAAAATAAAAAAATAAAAAAGATAACCGAGAGAGAGAGAGACAGAAGGTGAGGCTACAGTTTTGAAAAAAGCAATGCACGTGCTGCTCCGAATGTGATGATCTGGGCCACCAGAATTCTGACTGCTCCAAGACTCCTTGAGGACCCCCAAGGCCTGAAGAACATGAACCTTGTATATTTATGCCTCTGAAGAGACATGAATAGGCAAGGGGAGTAGGCCAAGAAGAACCCGAGGAAACACCGCCATGAGGCCCAGCCACAAATGCCTTGCAGGCTAAGAAGAACCTGAAGACGTATCGCCATGAGGCCCAACCACCAATGCCTTGTATCCTCTTAGATCTCTCACCTCAAAAGGATCTCTTTTTGACACCATAATTAATGAGTAGCTTACTCAAATCCTTGTGAACACTGCAATTTTAAAATCAGTCCAACAGCACTCTCACTGAGAACAGTGTATACGATAGATTCTAGTTATACGTGAGAGATATGAGCCATACTCCTTCCTATTGGGATTGATGTTATAAAATGCCGTGAAGCACTAGTCTATATTGTAAGGACTTTATCTATATTTTGTTTAGGCAGTTGCTAATTAGAATGAGCACTGCTTACTCATATTGTTATGCTTATTGAAAAGGATCTACATTTATATTTTATATATACCTTTTGTTTACAAAAATACTAAGTTTCTAACAATTGTGTGATGTTCTTAGCAGCCTTGCCAAATAAGGATACACTAGTATGGTATAAAAAAGACAGAAGGACCTATGCATGTAGTTTGATGGAATGATGTAAGTGGAAAAAAAGTGGTGTTGAGAGGAGTGTGATGGAATATTCATGTTGGAAAGGAGAACTCAGATTAACATTATAAAATGGTGAGGGTAAATTGAAATGTGAAATGACATATCCGATGTATCCACCTAGAAAGAAAACTGACAATGAATACTCTACAATATTTGATTATGCCATCCCCATTAACTCCAATTTTGGAAGTCATCTAGCCCAGAGATATATCCAATAATGGAAATAGACACTTGGAGATAGGCTGAGTGCACTTTTCATCCTAATGAGCTTTGGGGAGACCCACACTGGCCATGTGGTGCTTTTCAGATGCTTTTATCCCTTTTTGCCTCTATGTGTCCTGGCCCGACACATGAAGCTAAAGGAGGAAAGTTACTTACACAAATTTTTACAAATTGGTATAATTCTAAAAATTGTGGAACAATTGAGGAAGTGTGGGCATCTTGTCAAAATGTATTAGCTAAATTGAGTTGCTTAGGATTGGCTGTTGTATGCAAGCAGCAATCCACGAAAGGGGGAACCTCCGAAACCTAAACTGTCTTGCCTTTGACTCTGTTCCAAAAAAAAAAAACAATTGCCCTAAGGGAGTAGACTGAACTTTTTCTCCCTCTGAACTGTTATATGGAAGACTGCTTATTTTTTATACTCCTGAGCCTCACATTTGATCTCTTGTATTTCCTAGCAGCAGAGGCATCTCTCTTCCCTCCACAGGTATGCTCAGCAGGTCCAGTCCTTTCTGCTGGATGACTCAGCTCTTTTCTTTCAATCCGGAGACTGGATTTTGGTAAAGACATACCACCAGCACATGGTACAAGCCCCTTTTCCAGTATGGGACCGTTCCAAGTTCTTCTGATAACACTGATTACAGTGAAGGTGGCGGTTAAAAGATCCTGAAGCCATTGCCCTCGCTGGAAACATTCTCCATATACAGATCAGGCTTCAGGACCAGGATGAGAAGTAGCTGACGCCGGGGCAGCCAAGGCCCTAGCAACGGGAGAGGAGAGGAGAAGACTCCTGAAGAAAAGCAGCTTTCGGCCTAGAGGTACTGAACCAATATATCCCTTCAAGGTTGGTGACAGGTCAGAGCACCTCACAAGCACGGTACCTTAGACCCGTTCTACGGATCTCCAAACTACAGTGATCGCCATCACATGGACAGCCATCCTGTGTGACTCCTCCCCTTCGTGGATCCATGCGTCAAGAATCAAGCGTGTATCGTCTCCACTGACATCTTCGGTTCCAGCCTCCTGACCATCACGCACAAGACTGTGTTAACTCCTCCTACCACTCATGTGGTGCCTCCTTCAGCCCATTTCGGGAACTGTTAATACGGCAATACTACTTGCCCAGACTGCCTTACCTTTTGTGTGCGCAGATCGCTACAAACTGGAGCTTTTCTCTCAACATGTCTCATTACTGTATCTTCTAATCTGTGTGAAATGCAGAAGTTTATAATTTAAACTGCACCCAGACCCATGTTTCTTTTTCTACTTTTTTGTATAACATTGGTGTTACTCGCCTCTCTTTGGGATATGACTAGGTCCCTTGCCCATTGTAAACTGTCTCTAGTTTTAATGCTACAGATTGTTTTATTGTTTCTGCTTTTAGCTTGTCTAATACTGCTCTATACTGTTCTTCAACTACAGGGAGGTTTCTCAGGATTACTCTCTGATGTATCTTTCTTTGGGGTGGTCTCAAAGGGCTGCTTATTGCCCTATTGAATGGTTTTATAATTCTTGTTCTTTTTTGTTGTATATTTTCATTTGTTCTTGGCTGTTGTTGAAAGGCCCTACAAAGCTCTACCACTTTTATGTATTCCTATACTCCTGCTTTTATGGTGACTGATGTACCTGAGCTGCCGCATACAGATGTTCCATTAATAATGTCTGTTTAGTTATTTTATAGTAAATTGTTAGGCTGTTCTTATGGTGGGCCTATGCAGGCCCAAAGGGGGGATTGTTAGGAAATAATAATGCTTAGTTTAAGTGCATATACAGGAGGCCTGCACAAGAGAAATCAGAATCCTATATATGTGCCCTTTGTACATTCTGGTGGGTATGGAAAAGGAATGTGCTGTGCTAAGCTAAACTGATTGTTCTACTCAGGGATGACTCGTATTTGCATTAGTTACTGATAAGCTATAGTGGGCCCCCAGAAGATGGGTGGATGACGTATGAATATGTTTCTGATAATGTATAAAATACGGATAATCCCTCCACCCTTTGGAATAAACTGCATACCACTTATGTGCAGGTGTGTGTGTGTGTTTGTTCCCCTGGATTCCAGACAAAGAAGGTAAGGTGATTCCTCGACCCAGACGGACGTCCCAAGGGTTAGTGATAAGAAGTGCTGGGAAAGGAATAATGTACCCTCACAATAACATATCTAGCTACTACTCCCCCTCCCGAAGGAAAGGGACTGCTTCCTGCATTCTCTCCGTTCCGCCGAATGCCTAGCCCTAAACAATCCAGCGCAATATAGCAATATATATAAAAATATACCATAATATAGCAATATTATAATATAATAATAGCACCATATTGCGCAAAGCAAAAGGAAGCCTTAAAACAACTGAACATAAGAACATAAGATATGCCATACTGGGTCAGACCAAGGTCCATCAAGCCCAGTATTCTGTTTCCAACAGTGGCCAATCTAGGTCATATGTACCTAGCAGTTTCCCCAAGGGACACAGGTTCCACAATGCTTGTATTGGTTCAAGCATTGATATCCTGGGTCCCTTCTTAATAATGGCCTATATCCAACGAAGGCCTATATCCACCTTTAACCTTGCACTTCCGACAACAGGAAAGACCACTGCTAAGACCCCATCCTCGGAAGGGAATAAGGACTAAATTGGAATCACTCAAGGAACCACAATTACCAGGTAAGTGTAATTCCTATTTCCTTATCGTTCTTCCAGTTTAGTCCTCAACCTCTGGGATGTATCAGAGCAATAATCAATGGGAGGGACCTTTCCAGCCGGATCTCAAACATCGCCTCCCCGAAAGTGGCATCTTCAGCCGCCCGAACATCTAGACGGTAGTGCTTACTGAAAGTATGGAGAGACGACCCCGTGGCCACTCGACAGAGGTCCCCTGGCGGAAGCAAAAAATGCTCCGCTGAGGAAGTCGCTTGTGCCCTGGTAGAGCGAGCTCGTAAGCCCACTGGGACTGTACGGTCCCGGCGAAAAACGCTGACACAATCGGCGCTCTAATCCATCTAGACATGGAATCCTTCGCCACCGCAACCCTCTTGCGGTGCTTTCCTAACAACCCAAAGAAAGACCAGCCGACTAGCGCAAAGTTTCTGAAACCTTTTAAACACTGCCGAAGTGCTCTCTGGACATCCACACAGCGCAGGCTATGGCCCGATACGCTCCCCACCGCCGAACCTAGTGCTGGGAAACGTTTGATCTAGGCGAAAAGGAGAAACCACCTTTGGCAAAAACGACGGAACTGGCCACAAGGCCACCTTTTCTCTGGAGAAAAACAAAATACGGTACCCAACAGCACAATGCCTGCAACTCCGAAATTTGCCCTGCCGAACCAAGGCCATCAAACATACTGTCTTCAAGGTTAATTCCTTAACCGACGCCTGTTGCAAGGGCTCAAATGACATGCTAGCTGACGCCCCTAAAAACAAATTGAACTCCCTCGGAGGAATTAATAATCTACGAGAGGGCTGCAGCCTGGCAACCGCCTTGAGAAAGCTTACCACATTGCCATGTGAATGAGAGTCACTCCCTGTACTTTCCCCCTATAGTAAGACATAGCTGCTAACTGAACTCTCAAGGAACTGACTGCTAACCCCTTACCAAATCTGTCCTGCCGAAAATTTAATACCAAGGGAACTGACACTGTTGTCGCGCGAACATGCCTCTGCGAGTGCCAGCCCTCAAAGACGCGCCCTATACTACCTACGCAAGGACCGTAGACTATTCTTTTTTAACCTTGCCCTTTCAATGGCCACACCGTAAGAGAGAACCGAGCCACCTGAGGCACTCGAAGGGGACACTGTAGCAACAGATTCTCCAACAGCAGGAACCCCCAAAGATTCCCGTTGATCCACTGTAAGAGGTCAGCGTACCCCGGGTGACTTGACCAGTCCGAGTCCCCCAACAACACCTATCCTCGATGCACCTCGATACGCTGAACCACTCGATCAATGGGTGCCCCCAGTGGAAAGACAGAGAAAACCGGACAACGGCCCCCGTAGTACCAGTGCGTCGATGCCTTTCGACATCCCTTCACATCGTCTGCTGAAGAAGCGACCCGATTTAGCAGACTGAAACGTCGCCAAGAGGACCATTATTGACTGTCCCCATTTGCGATCGATCCGTGAGAACACTTCCGGATGCAACTCCCATTCTCTGGCATCTACTCAGACCCTGCTGAGGAAATCCGCCGTCACATTGTCCTTTCCCGCAATATGCGTCGCCGAGATCGCTGGAAGCCGTGGCCGCATCCACGCAAACAGATCCTCTGCCGCGGCCTCCATGCCTGCACGTCTGGCTCCGCCCTGCTGACTGAAGCAGGCCACCGTTGCGGAGTTGCTGGACCGCACTCGCACCGCTCGACCTGTCACTGTAGCTTCGAACGCCTGCAAGAGCAGGCGTACCGCTCGCAGTTCCAGTCGGTTGAATGACCACTGGGTCTCCTGCGTACTCCAAGTGCCCTGCCGAAAAGACCTCCGCAATGTAGCTGAGTTCAAAAAAGGCTTGGCCCAGCTCCTGGCAGAAAGGTCCATAAGCTTTATTAAAGAGAACCTGGGAAAATTAATAATTTAGTTAATTGATTTTAGATACCCCATCTTTCTACAATTCAAGATGGTCTACAAGACACATAACCTAACAGAGTGGCACATCTGTTGAACATGCTATGGAACTCTGAATATGAACATGACTCCACTGCTTGCTCCGATACACACATTGAGTAGCCTAATTGTCTCTTTGGGAAACCGCAAGGTACATGAGATCTGGATTGGCTACTATGGGAAACCGGATACTGGGCTTGACGGAGCTGGAACTGACCAAGTATGACATCTCTGGTGTTCTTAAGACTGGAACCCCCACAAAGTCTCTCCCTTGTATGTCACAGGCTGAGTCTAACCCTAGGGCCCTGTGGCTAGCCCACTCCGGAAGACGTCTTAGAAGCAGTGAGGCTCAGCAATGTCTTGGAGAGAGGGAAAGCCTAGTAGTTGGGGCAAGTTGGCCGAGGGCCAAGGGATTGAATCCCACTCGAGAATAGCAACCCCGGTCCCAAAAGAACTGGGGTTTCTGGTCCCTCAGGAGGTCCTTCTGACCTTGGTTTAGCTACTAAACCCTAGAGTGCCTCCGGTACTAAAACTCAAATTGAGAGCCCTCCAGGGCCAAGGGAAATATAAACACAGTATCAGAATGTATGCCACCTGGACTTGTAGCAATGACTGGTAATATGGGACCTTTAGAGAACTCAGGCAAAGGTGTGACATTAGGGCTGGTGCTGGTTTGTGGTCTCCTTATCCTGCTCTCCCAGCCCTCCTACCAGCATTGAGAAGAGATTGAGAATAGTTTGTCCAAAGGGCCTGGAACCTTGCCTCCCGGACAGCAGACACCTGGAGGGGGAGGGGGGCTAGGACTTGGGAGCAAGCCAAAGGGAAAAAGAAAGCCGGTGTCTGTGACCCTCTATCTCCCCCGGGCAGCTCCCCCCATATCAGATCCCACGACTGCACCTCCAACCCTATGTTACACAGTGAGGACTTCTCACTTTATCCCAATTGGTATCCCCCAATGCTGGACCACTTACAGCAGCCTGAGAATACAGTTGGAGCAAAGACAGGCAGCCTCACTCTATCCCTGACAACCAAGAAAGCATATAGATGGATCGCAGCTGGATATGATTGGGATAATTTCTGTTTAAGGACTCCTGATCTCTGTATGCAAGGTGGAGAAGATCTCTGCCTAACTGAGACAGAACCAAAGACTAAGCTACGGACCAAAGGCCCTGCAAAAGTAAATAACTGCCATGAAGCAGATGAAGACCGCACAACGTAGATCTCATCACTGCTAAGATATGTGAGGCAAAAGACAATTCACTATCGGATCCAAAGCCCAGAGAATGTTCAGGGCTCTTCGACCTATTGATTCCCCAAATAGGAAAGACAACACTCTCCTCCGCCTTGAGACCAGAGCGCCCCCCCAATTGGCCTGCCGGCAGAATGAAGGAGATGCAAAATATTGGATCATATGAGAAACCCTGACATGCAACAAATATCTAGAGACAGTAAATAGCTAACAAGATCCAAAGGAGCGTGGAAGGGCGAGGAGGAAAAACAATTAATTAATTAATTAAAAACCATACAGTTAGTTATTTAACCAGTTGCCTATACCGCCTTATCCTTAACTCCAAGCGGAAAGCAAGGGAGGGCTAAGTGGCTCAGCCAAGGGCCACAAGGCATGCCTAGGCGTGTATCTCAAAGAGCATGGGAGAAGATCTAAACCTTATGTTTGTACTTTTCCCTCCGAGAATGCATAAGCACCCTGCCGGAGTAACAGAATTCCTTTCTAAATGCCCTAGCCATGTCTCAAATCATGGGCTGTTCCCCCACTGTCACCCTTCAGTGCACCTGCTAAACCAAGGATACCAATCCCGTCAAAAAGGGAATAAATTACATTAAATTAAGTTAAAGTAAATGAAATTGAATTAAATCCCTAAAGCACCAGGAACCCGCTTTGGGGCTAGAGCCCCCCCCCAGTAACCTGCACTGCGGCTGAACTGAGAAACCATGCAGTGTCCAGCCTGACCAACACCTGGGTGGGAGACACTCCACTGCCCTGATGCTGAAAGCATGGTAATTGCCTTCCTTCTCAACGCCTCATGTCAGGAAATCCAGGGGAGGAACAAGAAGCTTGACTCCAGGACACCCAAGGGTCCAACTGTCTCCATTAGGTCCCAACTAACATTAATATCCCCTGGTAATGAAGGCAAACTCCCGAAATACAACCCCCCTTTTTGTTTTTTTTGAAAAACACTAAAATAAATTACATTACATTAAAGTAAAATCAAGGTAACTAATCCACATCACTAGGCCAGGCGGCGAGACTGGCTGTGTGAAAAACCGTAAATTGCTGTGCGCCCGAAAAAGTGTGGGACTCAACGGTTCGCATTGCAGCCGGTCTGGTTTACTGCCAGACCGCCCCCACTTGATGTGGACAAGAATAAGTTATTTGAAAACTCCCCACCATTGAATCGGGCTACTTTTATACTGCTTGAATCAATTTAAAAGTAAATTTGCCTTGCGGTCTTAAAATGCGCTGTGCTTCCTCAGGACGTGCTACCCTGCCAAAATATCCCCGTTTAGGGTCCAACGGTCTTACCGATCTCTACGAGCCCGATGCCACACTTACCCCATTTTGGGTCTGCAATTTGCCCCCAGCGAATATTTTCTGTCTTTTCGCCGCTCCAGACGGCAGCCCTGCGATCTGCGGTGCTGCTCTGAAGCACAGAGCAGCTACTGCCGGAGAGGGCATTTCTGCACTGGCGGCTTCAGCAGATCACAAATTAATGCGGGGCAACCCCGCCATTGTAAAGGCAGGTCTTCATTCTGCTGTCCAACTCTCCTCCATCCCAAACAGGAGGGGAGAGCCGCACTGAAAACCGGAGAGGCTTGAGAGGAAAGGGATATCGTCGTCCCCCTGACCTCCAACCTCTTTTTTTTTTCTTTTTTTTTTTTTTACTGATCTCAGTTAAGACCCCAAAACAAAATAAATTAAATTATATAGCAAGAAAGAAACTTTAAAACCTATCTATGTCACTAACTGCTCCTTATCTCTTCTCTAGTGAGCCCAGAACTAGGCTCACTATGTCCTCCTGCTGCATGGAGACTGGACACACTGGAGGCTGATGGGAGAGACCCACGGGCTATATCCAGTGATGTCATGACTTTGACATGCCCAGTCTCCAAGCTGCAGGAGGAGGTACACTACCCAGAGGTTGAGGACTAAACTGGAAGAACGATAAGGAACTACAAGTTACTGTCTGTCTCCTTTCTGTCCTGTGCCTCCACTGTCCTGTCAGTCATTGGCTTTCCTTTTCTTTTTCTCTCTTTGCAGTCATTTTACTGTATGTTGTGAATCGCCCGGATGCTTTGGCTAAGGTGGCATATCCAAAAATGAAATAAAGATAAAGACTAATATGTTACCTCTCCAATGCACGATCGATAAGAAATAAAATACCGTTAATCTGTGACATTGTCACAGATAACAACCCTGATATTTTCTGCATCACAGAAACATGGTTATTAGATTCGGACAACATATTAGTCAACCGGTTTAAGACCCCAGGGTATAACATATTTCAATGCCCCAGTGTAACAAAACGAAACGGAGGAACACCCCTAAACAAAGGCATGGGGAAGGATGACCTGCACAGAGCGGTGGGTGCACCTACTCTTGCCACCTTGCTGGGCAGACTAGATGGACCATGCTGCTCTTTATCTGCCGTCATATACTATCTTACTACAATGAATGTAAAATATTCTTATAAATAAACAGACAGCAATAATTGCAAAATGTAAATATTGTTATATATGTTCACTATAAAATAGTTTGAGCAGTTCATTGTAACACCTATGTTTCAAAGTTTAATGTACTTGGTTATGTTTATTGTAGACCTTCTTGATCTCTGGAAGGGATGGTATAGAAAAACTCTTAAATAAATAAATATGAGCATGAGGAGGCCGACGGAAAATTAGCCATGCAGCAGAGTGTTGAATAGATTGAAGGAGAGAGAGATGAGTCAGAGGGAGACCAGCAAGGAGCAGCTTACAATAGTCTAGATTGGAGATGACTAAGGAATGGATTTAAGTGTCTTAGTAGTGTGTTTCAAGTATCTGGCTCCTTACTTTGCACTCTCACCAGACTGCAGGCATAGGTGGTTGTTAGGGAAAACAAGGGCCTGCTGTCTATGTCAAATGTTGATGACACACCTCCCAGTTCTTGGTGACACAGTGGTTGGGAACCGCTGCTTTGACACAATGCAACAGTTGAGACAAGCATTAGGAGTACATCTCCAGGCAGTATACCCTGGCTTAACAGTGAGCTTCATTCCTCTGACTGTCATGGGATACACAAAAGAAATTATCTGAAGACACTTGTCTGGAAAGTAAGAAACCACATGCTGCCACTGTCAGCCATCTTCTCATCAAATACAGCATTTCTACATCTAGAGACTGGGTATTTCTAAGGTGAGAACTGGCATGGTAAGGGAAGGAGCAAAATATTAGAGTAGTGGGAGAAGGGGAGGTGCTAAGGTGGAGAGGAAGGGAAGGGGCTAAGTTGGAGGGAAAGGAAATGAGAGAGAGCTGGGCTCTGCAGAGGGAGAAAGAAAACTGGGGTGGTGTGGAGGGAGAGTACTGATATCAGGCCTAGGGAAGGGGGAGAGGGAAAGTATGAACTCCCCTGCTAATTCACATGAATTTAAATTGGGGAAAGCAGGAAAGGGAAGTCACATATCCTGTAAATTAGTCACCCCTTCCTGTTCAACTCTCCTCCCCCTCAAATGAAACCAAGTATACCTATGGAGAGAGTACATCTTTATGTCTTCAAGTGACTCATTTGGAAGATATTGAAGCATTTTGGAAGTTGCCATCTGAACAGCCTCTACATTTTTATATCCTTTGGGAGATGTAGCTTCCAGAACTGGACACAGTACTCCAAAAGTAGTCTTGCCAGTGCTTTATACAGAGATATTATCACCTCCTTTTCTTCTGCCGGATATCCCTATGCACCCTAGTTCTTTGCAGTGCCTGGCTGCATTATTTGACAATGCAGAAGTCCTGAAAGATTGATACTTGCTCATACATGAAAGATTGACACTTGCTCACATATAAAAACAAACAACCAGAACCATATTTTTCAAACTAAGAATCATTCAACACCTGAGACCTTTAATCGACACCCATGACTTCAGATTTGTAGTAGAAGCCATTATCACCCTCCACTTTGACAACTGTAACAGCTTGTAACAGCTGTTCTTTCCTCACTATCCTATTACAATTCCCAACAGATACCAGATCCCGAAGAGGAAACACACAGCACTCTTATAGTCCCAATGTCCATTTGCAAGACTAATCATACCACAAGTAACAGGACATTCTCTTATATAACCCCTATTCTTTGGAACGCTCTCCCATACACACTTCGATCAATTAAAGACCTTCAAACTTTCAGAAAAGAAATTAAAATTCTTCTGCTCATAGAATACTATGGAAATCTTGTTGGGAAGAACAGCCCTGACCAAACTCAACTCCATGCACACTGAACCTATCAACTTAACCCATATCTCATCAACTGAATCATATCCTGCCAAACCCCTGTTAAAGAAAATGAACACATAAGGCTGGCTATGTAAACTAACAGTGCCTCTACAGCCCAAAAGGACTTCCAATCTCTGGGAGAGAAGCTCAAGCCCATTGTTAACACTGCTGCATTCTCAGAAGTTCTACCTGTTCTTCGTAAGGGGACAAAAAGGCTGCATCGCATTAACAGCTTTAATACATGGCTCCAGACCTGGTGCAATCAAGAAGGATTCAGATTTATTGGCAACAGATGGACCAACAAGAGACTATACTGTGCTGATGGACTACATACATCTCTCTGTCGCAGGGAAAAGAAACCTAAGTGAAAAATTCAAGCAGTATGTGGATATGCATTTAAACTAGGAAAAGGGGGTGACGGGTGTGGAAGGTCAACATCTGCATGCCACCCCCTGCAAAAGCAGAACATCAGAAACAGCCACACTTTTAAACCACACATCAAAAAGAAGTGGGAAGAAGTGGGCAGAACAAAATCAATGCAAAATACACACAAGCCAGGTAAATGCTGGAAAGCAATGAGCACAAATGCTCGAAGCTTAGCCAATAAAATTCCAGACCTGGAAGCCCTAATGGTGGAAACGGATGTGGACATCGTAGCCATTACAGAGACATGGTTTAATGAATCGCATGATTGGGATATAGCCATAGCTGGCTATAATCTATTCAGTAGAAACAGAGAAAATGGAAAAGGAGGAGGAGTAGCCTTGCATGTCAAAAGCAATATTAAAGCTACTGAAATGCAGGGGACATGGGGAAAAGAAGAAGCGCTCTGGATTGCATTGGAAAGAGGAGATGGCACTGTCATCCATATTGCTGTAGTCTACAGACCTCCGACTCAAATTGAAGAGAGAGATAACGAATTGATTATAGATATTGCTAAGATAGCAACAAAGGGGGAAGCGATCATATTGGGTGACTTTAATCTACCTAATGTGGATTGGATTACTCCTTCTGCACATCTGGAAAGAAGCAAAAAAATTGTGGATGCTCTCCAAGATGCATTACTTAGACAAATGGTGATGGAACCAACCAGGGAAAGCTCAACGCTGGATGTAGTGCTCACCAACGGTGATAGCGTGTCGAATGTCTGCGTGAGTGCCCCTGTGAACAACAGCGACCATCACACGGTGTGGTATGAGATAAAAGCCATGGTACAGACCAGTCATAGCAAGCTCAAAGTCCTAAACTTCAAAAACACTGACTTCAATAAAATGACCGAGTACTTAAAGGAGGAGATGATGGGGTGGAAGGAGATAAGGGAAGTGGAATTGTAATGGGCTAAACTAAAAGCGGCAATAAAAGGGGCAACAGATAAATATGTAAGAAAAGTAAATAAAAACAAGAGGAGAAGGAAACCTATTTGGTTTTCCAAAGAGGTGGCTGCTCAAATAAAGGCAAAAAACACAGCTTTCGCAAAATTCAAAAGCTTGCAAACAGAAGAACATAGAAATGAATACACGATCAAACTCAAAGAGTCTAAAAGAGAAATAAGGATAGCAAAATCAAAGGCAGAGGAAAAGATGGCTAAAGATGTTAAGGGTGGCGACAAAACTTTCTTCAGGTATATTCGGGAAAGGAAGAAGATCAGAGTTGGAATTGCAGGACTCAGAAGTGCTGGGAAAGGACTCGTGGAAAGTGACACTGAAAAAGCGAAATTGCTAAACAAATACTTCTGCTCTGTTTTCACTAAAGAAGATCCTGGAGATGGACCAGCTATGACTCCCAAATACAAAAATGGGAATGAAGTAGATACCACACCATTCACAGAAGATGAGGTGTTAGAACAACTTGCTAAACTGAAAGTGGACAAAGCCATGGGACCGAATGGGATACTGAAAGAGCTCAGGATACTGAAAGAGCTCAGAAAGGTTCTTGCAGGACCGTTAAAGGATGTCTTCAACAGATCCTTGGAAACAGGAGAGTTTCCTCGGGTCTGAAGAATGGCTGATGTTGTACCTCTACACAAAAGTGGTGACAGGGAAGAAGTGTCAAACTACAGGCCTTTGAGCCTTACCTCAGTGGCGGGAAAAGTAATGGAGGCGCTCCTGAAAGAGCGAATTGTGAACGTTCTCAAAGTCAACAGGTTGCAAGATCCGAGGCAACATGGTTTTACCGAAGCACGTTCTTGCCAAACAAATCTGATTGAGTTCTTTGACTGGGTGACCAGGGAACTAGATCAGGGGCATGCGATGGATGTCATCTACCTGGATTTCAGCAAAGCCTTTGATACTGTTCCTCATAAGAGGCTTATCAATAAAGTCAGTAGTTTGGGGATAGATCTCAAGATGGCAAATTGGATCAGAAATTGGTCGACTGACAGACGACAAAAGATGATGGTACAAGGAGCTCACTTGGATGAAAGGAAGGTGATTAGCGGGGTGCCCCAGGGGTCGGTCCTGGGCCCGGCACTATTCAATATATTTGTGAGTGATATTGCTGAAGGACTGCATGGAAAAGTCTGTCTATTTGCAGATGAGACAAAAATTTGCAACAGAGTGGACTCCCCCGAGGGAGTGGTTAACATGAGGAATGATCTACAAAAGCTGGAAGAATGGTCTAATGCTTGGCAATTAAGATTTAATGCGAAGAAGTGCAGAGTCATGCACTTGGGAAGCAGAAATCCAAAGGAAATGTACGCGATAGGGGCGAGAGATTGGTGTGTATGGATCAGGAGAAAGACCTCGGAGTGATTATTTCTGAAGATCTCAAGGTGGCAAAACAGTGCGACAAGGCGGTGGCAAAAGCCAGGAGGATATTGGGCTGCATACGAAGAGGAATTACCAGCAGAAAGGAAGAGGTACTTATGCCACTGTACAAGTCACTGGTGAGGCCTCACTTGGAATACTGTTTTGGAGACCATATCTTGCAAAGGATGTAAAAAGACTGGAAACTGTTCAGAGGAAGGCAACCAAAATGATTTGGAGCCTGTGTCAGAAGCCTTATGAGAAGAGACTTGAAGACCTAAACATGTACACTTTGGAGGAGAGAAGGGATAGGGGAGATATGATTCAGACCTTTAAATACTTAAAGAGAAATGATGAACAAACAAACCTCTTCCAAAGACGGAGAAGCTGCAAAACTAGAGGGCATAACATGAAGCTACAAGGTGGTAAATTGAAAGGCAATGTCAGGAAATACTTTTTCACTGAAAGGGTGGTGGATTCTTGGAATGCGCTCCTGATGAAAGTGGTGGAGGCAAATACAGTGACGGAGTTCAAAAGGGCATGGGACAGACACAGTGGATCCCTTTACAGCAACAAGAAAATATCAAAATAGTCTGAACCATCTAACTCCTTAACAAATAGGGGTATACTACAAGGAGTGGTGGGATCACCCCTAAACAAAAATGGGGAAGGGGGGCCTGCACAGAGCGGCAGGTGTACCTACTCTTGACATCGTACTGGGCAGACTAGATGGACCATACTGGTCTTTATCTGCTGTCATTTACTATGTTACTATGTAAACTGTTTGTTTTATTGTAAACTGCCCCGATCTTTGGAAGGGGCTGTATAGACATACATGGAAAATAAATAAATACAAGGTTGATTCTGGTATGAAATTTAAGTTTCTTATTCCTAGCAATGGTATAGTATGGCAGGTTGTGGACAGTTTTCTTTCAGCCTTTTCAGTTTTAAATCCTTGTCAGGATGGCTAACACAATGGCTTTAAACAAAAGCAAAGCAAGCAATGTGTGACTTTGAGTGAGCGCTAATTCCTAGTGACCTAGCAGCTCCTGTGTTTTCTTGGCAGTGTTACTGGAAGTACATTGCCAAAACTTTCTTCTGAGGCAATGGAGGGTTAAGTGACTTGCCCAAGGCCACAAGGAGTGCTGTGGGAATCAAACCCTGGACTCTTGGTTGGTAGCATTATTATCTTCAGCAAAGTAAACATAAAAATGCTTAACTGCATTCACCTGCTCAGCTGTATATACTGAGCATCTGTACAACTCGGTCACAGTAGTGTTACATGTGCAATTCCCCAACTCAGCAATGTAAGACATTTTGGGAAACTTAGCCCATTCACAAATGCATGGTGTAACACAGCAGTCAGTTTGTGCTTTCCCTAGGAGTTCCTTAATCAAAGCACCAAACTCTTTAAGTCAATAGCTCTCCTTTGTTTAAGCAAATATTTCAATTGTTCTCGGCTGATAAACAAATCTCCAGCTCTTTACTTTAGGACCTTAGCCAGGTCACATACCTGGAACAGAGTCCTTTCAATTTGTGTAATCCACTGGCGAGGCCGAATTCCTTCAGTAATTATCCACAGCTGAGATAAGTACTGAAGCTCTCTGTGCAACAAAACAAGCAGCAAGCTGAAGTTCTCTGTGCAACAAAACAAGCAGCAAGCTAATTAAGTAAACTGCAGGTTCAACTTTTTCCAACATTACAGTTTACACAATCCCTTTTTCAGTGGCTTGATTAGCCCCTCTGCTTCTTATAGAACTTCCATGTCTGTGAAACTGAGACAGACAGAACCTCCTCTTTGCAGAATAATGCTTAACTGATAGCAAGAATTACTGCTTCCTCCCAATGCTATCTTAGCAGATTCAACTAGGCATTTACTGTGACAGTTCCATATGAGTCCTATCTTATTTTGGTGGAGCAAAGCACCATTGTTTCTGGCTCTGCCTCAAGTGGTAAGAACTGATCTGTCTCCATATCTTCTGGACTAGACTACTATTTCTTCATGAGCTGTAGCTGTGATATTCCAGGCAGGTATGGACCTTGACCTCTCTCCTGCCGCTGATCCTCCTAGGGCAGGGGTTCTCAAACTGTGGGTCGCGACCCCCACGGGGGTCGCCATAGGATTTAGCAGGAGTCGCCTCACTCCGCCAAGTTAAAAAATTTTTTTAAAAAAGTGCACAAGTTGCTGCCACTGCCGAGTCCGCTTCTTGGCAGTGGCAAACTCACCGCCTCCCTTCTAATGCAGCCGCGGCTCCCTGTTTCTTAGGGAACCGCGGCTGTGTTGGTAAAACCGTTGAGGAGCCTTCCTGTCTCTCGACGGGCTCCGTGCAGCATTGTCCCGTCTCCAAAGGAAGTTGTTTACCACTTCCTTTGGAGGCGGGATAAAGCTGCATGGAGCCCGTTTAGAGACAGGAAGGCTCCGCAACGGCTTCACAGGCATAGCCGCGGTTCCCTAAGAGACAGGGAGTCGCGACTGCAGAATGAGGCAGACATGGGGAGAGGGGAGGAGGGGGCAGGGAACCTGCAACAGGGCTGACATGGATGGATGGATGGATGGAGGAAGGGAGCTGACATGGATGGAGGGGGGCTGACATGGATGGAGGGAGGGGGGCTGAAATGAAGGGAGGGATAGAGGTGGGCTGACATGGATGGATGGAGGGAGGGGGGCTGACATGGACAGGGGGGGGCTGACATGAAGGGAGGGGGCTGACATGGAGGGATGGAGGAGGGGCTGACATGGACGGAGGGGGAGCTGACATGGAGGGAGGGGGCTGACATGGACAGAGGGGGGCTGACATGGAGGGAGGGAGAGGGGCTGACATGGACAAAGGACATACTGGACAGATGGGATAAATGCCGGACAGAGGGGAGAGACAGTGCGGGTTAGGATTATAATGGGCTGATGGGGGAGCTAGCACTGGTAATGGGCAGATGGGGGGGGGCTAGGACTGGTAATGGGTTTATTAGGGAAGGCTAGGACTGGGAATGGACTGATCAAGGGGGGGGGTTGGGACTAGTAATGGGCTGACGGGGGGCTAGCATTGGAAATGAGCTGATCAGTGAGGTTAGGACTGGAAATGGGTTGATTAGGGGAGCCTAGCACTGGTAATGGGGTTGGGGGGGGGACTAGCACTGGAAATGAGCTGATTAGGGGAGGCTAGGACTGGTAATGAACTGATGGGGTGGGGTAGGACTGGTAATAGACTGATGGGAGGCTAGCATTGGAAATGAGCTGATCGGGGGGGGGGCTATGACTGGAAATGGGCTGATTAGTGGAGGCTAGGACTGGTAATGGAGCTGATGGGGGAGTGGGACTGGTATTGGGCTGATTAGGGGAAGCTAGCACTGGTAATGGGGTTGAGGGGGGACTAGCACTGGAAGTGAGCTGATTGGGGGGCTTCGACTGGGAATGGGCTGATTGTGGGGAGGGGAGGATAGAGCTGCTGGCCCTGGAAGAAAACTGGGGGCTAAGGCCACAAATGGGCTGATATGAGGGGATGGGAGAATGGAACTGGAAGGGAGTGGATCTGAGAGGGGCTGCCATGGTATTTGTACTAGAAGGGACTGGTCAGTGGGGAAGGAGGGGGACTGGAAGGGAATGGACACCAGTGGCAGTCATGTGAATGCAAGTTGACTGGGAGTGAGGACTAGAAAGGGGCTGATACTGGGGAGGGTTACTGGGACTGGAAATAATCTGATGGAAAGAAATGAAGAAAACAAAAGAAGAGATAAGAAATGGCAGATGGACCATAGACCACAGAAAGAGAGCTAAGAGAAGACAGGAAAGCAGAAGCCTCAGATCGGGACCAGAATGATCAGAGAATAAATTGGTCAGACAACAAAGGTAGAAAAAATAATTTTATTTCATATTAGTGATTTGACTACAAAATCATAATAATTTTGAAATCAAATATTGTTACTTGTTATTGGGATTAATTATTGTGGTTTAAATAAATTTTATAAATAAAAACATAATGCAAAGGCCTATAATATATTAATAATTCAACAAATGATTACAGTGACAATGCGTTAACGCTAAAGGAAGAGAGACGCATTTGATTTTATCATTGGGGGTCATCACAAGTTGATCAATGGTAAAAGGGGTCACGGTACAAAAAAAGGTTGAGAATCACTGTCCTAGGGTATCAGATGGTCTCTATTTCTGTGAGGTCTTTAATTATAAGCCAGGTCAGCCTTCTGTCCAGTCCCCATGTTCCTCCCCTCCCTCTGCTCCTCTCCCCTTACTGCTTCTGAAGGGTTTTTGGTCTGAAGGGGATGACATTAAAGGGGCAAAGGTGTGTTAAGGCTATCCTCCGTATTTGTAACTGACCCAGCCAAGCCCAGGGACCTAGCTCTGTTACAATACACAAACAGCAACATGGACATCATATCTCAGATTGCAGGAAGCTCAGAACAGCCGTTGTCTGCCTTCTAATTTGTGATACTACAATGTAACTCAATCTGGTCTGGTTTTCAGGTCAAACAAAACATACCAATTAATCTGATTCTTAGAGATGAAATATATTTATTTATTTTATTTATTTGTGTTTTTTCTATACCGCCCCTTCCAGAGCAAGTATATCTCATGAATAGTCATTTCATATATATGAAAACCAGACTGATTAAGGAAATGGAAATTACACTAACCTGGTAATTGTTGTTCCTTAAGGGCAGTGGTTTTCAACCTTTTTTGTACCGTGACCCCTTTTACTATTGGTCAACTTGTGATGACTCCCAATGATAAAATCAAATGCATCTCTCTTCCTTTAGGGTTAACGCATTGTTGCTGTAATCATTTGTTGAATTATTAATATATTATAGGCCTTTGCATTATGTTTTTATTTATAAAATTTACTTATTTAAACCACAATAATTAATCCCAATAACAAGTAACAATATTTGATTTCAAAATTATGATGATTTTGTAGTCAAATCACTAATATGAAATAAAATTATTTTTTCTACCTTTGTTGTCTGACCAATTTATTCTCTGATCATTCTGGTCACGATCTGAGGTTCTGCTTTCCTATCTTCTCTTAGCTCTCTTTCTGTGGTCTATGGTCCATCTGCCATTTCTTATCTCTTCTTTTGTTTTCTTCACTTCTTTCCATCAGCCTATTTCCAGTCCCAGTAACCCTCCCCAGTATCAGCCCCTTTACCGTCCTCACTCCCAGTACCTTCCAATGTCAACTTGCATTCCCATGACTGCCACTGGTGTCCATTCCCTTCCAGTCCCCCTCCTTCCCCACTGACCAGTCCCTTCTAGTACAACTACCATGGCAGCCCCTCTCAGATCCACTCCCTTCCAGTTCCATTTTCCCATCCCCTCGTATCAGCTCATTTGTAGCCTTAGCCCCCAGTGTTCTTCTAGGGCCAGCAGCTCTATCCTCCCCTCCCCACAATCAGCCCATTCCCAGTCGAAGCCCCCCAATCAGCTCACTTCCAGTGCTAGTCCCCCCTCAACCCCATTACCAGTGCTAGCCTCCCCTAATCAGCCCAATACCAGTCCTACCCCCCCCATCAGCTCATTACCAGTACTAGCCTCCACTAATCAGCCCATTTCCAGTCATAGCCCCCCCGATCAGCTCATTTTCGATGCTAGTCTCCCATCAGTCTATTACCAGTCCCAGCCTCCCCTAATCAGCTCATTTGCAGTGCTAGTCCCCCCTCAACCCCATTAGTAGTGCTAGGCTCCCCTAATCAGCCCATTACCAGTATTACCCCCCATCAGCCCATTACCAGTCCTAGCCTCCTCTAATCAGCCCATTTCCAGTCGTAACCTCACTTATCAGCTCATTTCCAATGCTAGCTCCCCATCAGAACATTACCAGTCCTACCCCCCTATCAGCCCATTACCAGTCCGAACCACCCCCCCTTGATCAGTCCATTCCCAGTCCTAGCCTTCCGTAATCAACCCATTACCAGTCCTAGCACCCCCCCCCATCTGCCCATTACCAGTGCTAGCTCCCCCATCAGCCCATTATAATCCTAACCCGCACTGTCTCTCCCCTCTGTCTGGCATTTATCCCATCTGTCCAGTATGTCCCCGTCTCTCCCCTTTGTCCATGTCAGCCCCCTTCCCTCCCTCCATGTCAGCCCCCCTCTGTCCATGTCAGCCCCCTCCCCCCTCCATGTCAGCCCCCCTCACTCCATCCATCCATATCAGCGCCCCTCCCTCCCTCCCCCATGTCAGCCCCGTTGCAGGTTCCCTGCCCCCTCCTCCCCTCCCCATGTCTGCCTCCTTCTTCTGCAGCCACGGCTCTCTGTCTCTTAGGGATACGCGGCTATGCCTGTGAAGCCATTGCGGAGCCTTCCTGTCTCTAAACGGGCTCCGTGCAGCATTGTTCCACCTCCAAAGGAAGTGGTAAACAACTTACTTTGGAGGCGGGGCAATGCTGCATGGAGCCCGTTGAGAGACAAGAAGGCTCCGCAACGGTTTTACCAGCACAGCCGTGGGTCCCTAAGAGACAGGGAGCCACGGCTGCATTAGAAGAGAGGCAGTGAGTTTGCCACTACCGAGAAGCGGACTCGGCAGCGGCAGCAACTTGTGCGCTTTTTAAAAAAAAAATGTTAACTTGGCAGAGTGAGGCGACCCCTGCTAAATCTTGTGGCAACCCCCGTGGGGTCGCGACCCACAGGTTGAGAACCGCTGCTTTAGGGACTCCAGTTTAGTCCTCCACCTCTGGGTAGTGTACCTTCTCCTGCAGCATGGAGACTGGACCAATCAGAATCTTGTCCTCACCGGCTGTATCCTGCTGGAGATCCCATCAGCCCCAGTGAACTATTGACAAAGCAGACTTAAAGGAGCAACACCTAAGAAGGTAAGAAACTGACTAAGCATAACTGTAAACTAGTAAAGTGAAACATTAACCTTAAACTGTCAACCTTACCCCCCCCCCCCCCCCCCGAGAAAGAGGAAGCCAGTATTCGGCAGATTGCTTCTGCCCCATCACCCCAAAAGAAGTGAGAGAAAGCGAAAGAAACAGAGAAGTGAAGGAAAGCTTGACCATGGCCAAAGGCTTCAAACATGAACCATACTGCGTTCTGCCTATGGGAATCATCTCTTTTCGCAATCACGGCGTCCTTCAAAAAGAAACTCACTCCCGGCTGGGAATGAGGACTAAACTGGAGTCCCTAAAGGAACAACAATTACCAGGTAAGTGTAATTTCCATTTCCTTATCGGTCCTCCAGTTTAGTCCTCCACCTCTGGGATGTATCAGAGCAGTCATCATTGGGAGGGACCTTTCCAACCGGCACGTAACACCGCCGATCCAAAGCAGACGGTAGTGCTTGTTGAAAGCATGAAGGGACGACAAGGTAGCCACCCTGCAAATTTCCGCTGAGCAGAGTGCACCCATAATCCCACCGGAACCAGATGCTCTTGCAAAATATATGCCGATGCAATTGCCTCCTTAACCGATCTAGAAATGGAAGTTTTTGCCGGCGCTTCTCCCTTGCGAGCACCGCCAAACAGCACCAAGAGACAGTCTGACTTACGGTACCTTTAGATACCGGCGCAACACTTGTCAGACATCCAGACGATGCAAGCCACGCTCCGTGGCGTGCTCTGCCACCGAATTGAACAGTCAAAGGAAGACCGACTGGTTCAAATGAAACGGAGAGACCACCTTAGGCAGAAAGGATGGAACCGGTCTTAACACGACCTTGTCTCTAGAGAAGGACAAGAACAGCTCCCTGCACGACAACGCCTGCAACTTCGAAATTCGCCTCGCTGAACAGATGGCCACCAGGAACGTCGTCTTCAACGTTAGGTCCTTAAGCGAATCCTGGCTCAGAGGTTCAAAGGGTTTCCTGGCTAAGGCCTCCAAAACCAGATTCAAATCCCATGGCGGCACAAATACTCTGCGCGAGGGCCGAAGCCTGAATACCACCCTAAGGAAACGCTGCACATCTGCGTGTGAACCCAGGGCTACTCCCTGAATTTTGCCCCTGCAACAAGAGAGCTGCCAGTTGGACCTTCAAGGAACTGGCAGCTAATCCTTTCTCAAAACCATCTTGCAAGAAACTGAGTACCACTGGAACGGAAGCAGTCGCCGCTCGGATTTGCCATCGAGAATACCAGTCCTCAAAGATCTGCCACATGCGCACATACGCGAGAGATGTGGAAGTCTTTCTTGCTCGAAGCAGCGTGGCGATGACTGCCGCCGAATAACCTTTCCTTTTCAACCTTGCCCTTTCAATGGCCATACCGTAAGCGAAAATCGATCCACCTGGGGCATTCGCAGGGGACCCTGAATCAGCAGATCCACCGATGTCGGAAGCCTCCACGGCTTTCCTTTGAGCAGGCAAACTAGATCTGCATACCACGGGCACCTTGGCCAGTCCGGGGCCACCAACAGTAACATGCCGCGGTGGGCCTTGATGCGCTGAACCACGCAGCCTATAAGTGCCCACGGGGGAAAGACATATAGGAGCCCTGACGCCGGCCAGGGCTGAATGAAAGCGTCGATGCCTTTGGACATTCTTTCCCTCTGTCTGCTGAAAAACCGTCATGTTTTTGCCGACTGAAAGGTCACCATGAGATCCACTATCGGCGGCCCCCACCTGCGGACAATTTGCGCAAACAGCTGCGGATGAAGCTCCCACTCTTCGGCTTCCACCCGCACCCTGCTGAGGAAATCTGCCATCACATTGTCCTTTCCTGCGATATGTGCTGCCGAAATGGCTTGCAGACGAGGTTCTATCCACAAGAACAACTCCTCTGCTTCTTCCTCCATGGCCATACTTCCCGTTTCGCCTTGCCGATTGATGTAGGCCACCATTGCCGAATTGTCCGAGAGAACTCTCACCGCTCGACCCTTCACTGAACTCTTGAACGCCTGCAGCACTAGGAACACCGCCCGCAGCTCGAGGCGGTTGATTGACCAAGAGGCCTCGTGGGGAGACCAGATCCCTTGTACGAACTGGCCCCCGCAATGGACTCCCCAACCCGAAAGACTCGCATCCGTCATCAGAGGGAGCCAATCTGGTTGTTCCAATGGCATGCCCGCTTACAGGGTCTCCGGGGACAGCCACCACTGCAGGGCTCATCTGACCCGCATCGGGCAGGGAAGGCGTTTGTTCAGCGAGTCCGTCTGGTTCGACCAGCGTTACAGCAATGCCCTTTGTAACAGTCGCATATGAAACCTGGCACACGGCACCACCTCCAGAGTTGCCGCCATGGTTCCCAGCAGTCGTAGGTACCACCACGCTGAAGGCGCCGGGGACCCCAAGAACCTGTGCATGAGCTTGCGTAGGACCTGTGCCTGGAGATTTGGCAAAAATACCAAGCCTCTTGAGGTGTCGAAACAAACTCCTAGATATTCGAGCGTCTGTGACGGAGCTAAGTGACTCTTCTTTGCGTTGACTACCCAGTCAAGACTCTGTAGAATATTCACCACTCTGTCCGTGGCTTGCAAGCTCTCGACCTTGGACTTTGCCTGAATTAACCAATTGTCGAGATAAGGGTGGACTAGAATGCTCTCTTTTCGTAACACCGTCGCCACCACCATCATGATCTTGGTGAAAGTGCACGGGGCCATAGCCAACCCGAACGGCAACGCTTGGAACTGATAATGGCCCCACGGGAAGGCTAACCTCAGGAACCTTTGATGGGCTTCTCTGATCGGAATGTGCAAGTAGGCCTCCATGAGATCGAGTGACATCAAAAACTCTTCTTGATGCACCGCCACTATGACGGATCTCAGGGTTTCCATGCGGAAATGAGGAACCCGCAGACAATGATTCACTCTTTTGAGATCCAGAATAGGTCGGAGAGACCCATCTTTCTTTGGCACCACGAAATAAATGGAGTAGCAACCTACCACGAGGTCTGAGACAGGTACGGGAACTACCACTCCCAAGTTTAACAGTCAATCTAACGTTAGACGGATTGCTAGAGCTTTTTGCAGCCCTTTGCTGGGTGACAGAACAAACACGTCCCAAAGTGGGCAAGCCAACTCCAGCGCATAGCCTTCTTGAACTATCTCCAACACCCACTGATCTGACGTTATTTGGACCCAGGCAGGAAGAAACTCCCGAAGCCGACCTCCTATCAATTGGCTTCCTACCGGGGTCCGCCTCGTTTCATTGACGCTTACGATTAAAGGAGGAGGAGGAGGCCACCGCGAAACCTCTGCCTGCCCCGTGAAACCCACAAAACCCTTGGGCTCTGTAGGCAAACCTGCTGCGCTGGAATCCTCCCAAGCGGGAAGACCAAAATCTTCTGAAGTCTCTAAACTGACCATGAGCGGGCGGAAAGGACCTCCCTTGCTTAAGCTTATCCTCCTCGCAATGGTCTTCTTTAAGAGCAATTGCAACTGCCCAACTCTTTAGTGTTAGCCCTCAATTGTGAACCAACAAATACCAAACTCGGTTACTTATTCAATTATTCAGTCGAAGGTCTCAGACTTATCTTAACACTTTTATGGACCCAAAAATGTCCAACATTTAGTGTTTATGTTGCATCAATGACCTTCAACTTCTTTTCATTTCACTTCTGTTAAATCAAGACTAAAAACGTTACTATTGGGAGCCTACTAAGACCTTAACGGACTTCTGTCTCCATTTTGAATTCATCAATGCTTAATAGATATCAAACGTTTTACTTATACTTTGAGCTTCTTGTTCTTATCGCTCCCTGATCCCATTTAGGAAAGGACAGCATTGATTTCTGAAGTCAACTATCAGTTAGTGAAGACTTTTAAAGTGTGAAAAGTCAGTTCAAGGCTGGTGAGACACAGGTTGTTGAAATGTGAGAATGATATAGGATGTGTATAAAATTTGTTAAAGTCTAAGGAGGTTTAGATATGGGTAGGAAATTATACGTTTAAAGTATTTTTTGAGGTAATAGAACTAAACAAAACTTTAGAAGATGAACACAATGAGTATTAGGTTTTAATGGCAACTATATGAGGAGTGCTACGCATGATGTCATCATAAAGGAGGGATTTGGAGGCCGCCAATGATAGAATAGAAGGGATGGGTTAAATAGGGATGAGGATTTCCATTCCACATGCGCGGCGTTCCTCTGAAGCAATCGTTTTGAAGTTTTTTCTAGATAGAATCGCCAAAAACAGAGTTGGCACAAGACGTCTGCAGCAGTAAAGTAGGTACACCATACTGCTAGGGACCACTGAAAGAGAGCTTTAAAGATCGTTTACATTGAATAAAAGGGGTGATGGGTTGCTTATTATTATTTTTGTTTTTATAGTGATAATAGTCGAGAAGTTGAGAAGGTTGATGATCCCCTGAAGAAACGGTCATTGTGAAACGCGATGATGGCGCCAGGGGGAGGCGTTGGGATCAGGGAGCGATAAGAACAAGAAGCTCAAAGTATAAGTAAAACGTTTGATATCTATTAAGCATTGATGAATTCAAAATGGAGACAGAAGTCCATTAAGGTCTTAGTAGGCTCCCAATAGTAACCTTTTTAGTCTTGACTTAACAGAAGTGAATTAAAAGAAGTTGAAGGTCCTTGATGCAACATAAACACTAAATGTTGGACATTTTTGGGTCCATAAAAGTCTGAGACCTTCGACTGAATAATTGAATAAGTAACCGAGTTTGGTATTTGTTGGTTCACAATTGAGCGCTAACACGAAAGAGTTAGGCTTATCCTCCGGCAGCCTGCCCCCTTTGGACTCTCACAAGTCCTTCACCAATTTATCCAGATCTTCTCCAAACAACAACTTGCCCTTGAAGGGGAGCTTGCTGAGACACGACTTAGACAACCCATCGCCCACCCAGTTTCTCAGCCAAATGGACCTCCGTGCGGCCACCAGAGATGCCATACTATTCGCTAATGCTCAGATCAAATCATAGTGTACATCTGCCAAATATGCTGAACTGGATTCAAGCCGAGTTACCTCCAGCAAACCCTGCTGATCCAGGCGAGGGTCCTGTCTTAAGTGCTGGGACCACCGCAGACAGGCCCTCGCCACCCAGGTGCCACAGATAGATGCTTGTAACGATAGTGCATCGGCTTCAAATGCCTGTTTCAATAAAACATCCACCTTTCTGTCCTGCGCGTCCTTTACGGCAGCACTACCTTCCACCGGAATAGTCGTCTTCTTGGTCACCGCCGACACAGCTGCGTCAACTCGCGGGGAACTAAACTTTTCTTTGTCTTTGTCCGCCAAAGGGTAGAGCCGATTCATTGTCCAGATTCCTTTCAATCCCGCTTCAGGTTGATCCCACTCACTCTGAATCATCCGATCTACAACTCTATGAACCAGGAACACCATCCGAGACTTTCTCACCACCTGAATGAGGGGATCCTCTAGTCCCTCCTCCTCCGCAGGCTGAGCCGTAGCTAGTTTGAGTGTCTGGAGTGACTCCGTAATCAGCGGCATAAGTTTATCCTTGCGAAAAACCCGTATGATCCTTGCCTGATCCTCCGGCTCTGGAATCTCCCCCTCTTCCAATTCCTCTACAGTAGGGGTCTCAAACACGCGGCCCACGGGCCGCATGCGGCCCGCGAGACAACTTTGTGCGGCCCGCGACGGAGGAAAACAAAAAAACCCCAAAACCCTGGCTTCTGCCGTTGCCGCCGTGGCAGCGGCAGAATCAATTGTCAAATTTTTTAAAAAACTTACTTCTGCTGCTCAAGCAGCAAAATCAGCTGTCCTGCGGCCCCTTCCCTTGTGCCCGGAGATCCGAGTCTGCTCTATCAGCGGCGTGCTTTTCAAGCCGCGAAGAGAGTATTCCCCTCTCGCGCGGTTTCAAGCCGCGCGAGAGGGGAATACTCTCCTCGCGGCTTGAAAAGCACGCCGCTGATAGAGCAGACTCGGATCTCCGGGCACAGGGGAAGGGGCCGCAGGACAGCTGATTTTGCTGCTTGAGCAGCAGAAGCCAGGTTTTTTTTTAATTTACCTGGGGGGGGGGGGGTGTAGGACTGGAAATGGGCTATTGGCAGGGGGGGGGAGTATGACGGGAAATGGGCTATTGGCAGGGGGGGGGTATGACTGGAAATGGGCTATTGGCAGGGGGGGTTATGACTGGAGATGGGCTATTGGCAGGGGGGGTTATGACTGGAGATGGGCTATTGGCGGGGGGGGGGGGTTATGACTGGAGATGGGCTATTGGCAGGGGGGTTATGACTGGTAATGGGCTATGGTGGGGGCTAGGACTGGAAATGGGCAGGTGGGGGTTAGGAAGGACTGGAGGTGGGCTGATGGGGGGAGTTAGGACTGGTAATGAGCTATGGAAGGGCTGACTGAAATGGGGTAATGGGGGTTAGGGCTGGAAGTGGGCTATTGGCAGGGGGGTTATGACTGGTAATGGGCTATGGGGGGGGTAAGACTGAAAATGGGGTGATGGGGGGTAAAACTGGAAGTGCGCTATGGGGAGGTTAGGACTGGTAATGGGCTATGGGGGGTCTAGGACTGGTAATGGGCTGGGGGGGGGTTGCTAGGACTGGAAATGGGCTGAGTGGAAGGGGGGCTTGAACTGCAAATGGCTGATGGGGAGGGGGGCTTGGAATGGAAATGGGCTGTGAGGGGAGGGAGCTAGGATTGGAAATGGGCTGATGGGGGGCTAGGATTGGAAATGGGCTGATGGTGAGGCTAGGATAGGACTGGAAATGGACTAATGGGGGGACTAGAAGGGAGCGGATGCTGGGTGGGGCTGGAACTAGAAGGGAGCTGATGTTGGGGGAGGATTAGAATGGGATGGAGCTGGGAAAGTGAAATGGAGAGGGGAAAAATATTTTGTCTGGGAGAGAAGACAAATCTACAATTGGCCAGGTATTGGGAGAGTAAGTGGGGATTGAGGATGGAGGGGTAAAATTTGAGTGGATGAAATAGGAATGAGGAAAGAGAAAAAGGAGAAAGATTAGTATGTTAAAGCAGATGTAGAGAGAGAATGGAAAAAAAACTAGGAGAGAAGAAAGGGCAAATGGACAGCAGACGATGGAGAGTTAGCAGAAGACATGAAGAAACCAGAAGAAAGTGGCTGGAACAATTGCAACTGAAAAAAATGCACAAAAGGTAGAAAAATATCTCTTTATTTTGAATTTATTAACTGGAATATGTCAGCTCTGGGAAATGTGCATCATTAATGTTTGCGCTTTGTTTAGTACAAGAGGAAATTAATTTATAGTTTTATTTCTACAGTGTTGTTGTACATTCCAAGTTTGGCTTTTGGGGTTCCCAGTTTAATTATTGTCTTCTTGTTTCTAAATCTTTTAGTCTTTCTTTATCCATACTCATTAAAGAGGCATGTTTACTAAAAGTTAGTGTATGGTAACATTATGCAAATATTTATGCAAATGAGGCCCCTTATGCAAATGAGGCCCCGCGTCTTATGCGGCCCCCGGGTTACTTTACAAGTCCTCATTTGGCCCTCAAAGCAATTTGAGTTTGAGACCCCTGCTCTACACCGTACTCGGGATCCACTTCAGCGTTGTCCGCTTCCTGCCACTCTGGATCTGTCTGTTCCATGTCCGTGCACCGAGGTCTCTTTGCCGGCTTGGGGTTATCTCCTCTTGTGTCCTCCCCCTTGGGTGACTGCAGAGACGCCCCAAGTGAGAGGGACTCTGGCAACTTCGCTAGCCACCCTAAGCGAAAGGCCTGATGCATGATGAGGACAAAGTCCAGGGAAAAATCCCCCAAAGACGCTTCGGCACCCATGACCGGCTGAGCACCCGAAGGCCCCGCCGGTGTAGCCGGGGGGGGGACCCTGCTGGAGCCCCCAGAGACGGTTCGCCCTCAGCACTTACCACGGGGCCTAAGGAGTCCTGGACCGCTCTGTCCTCCATTTGCTGAAACAGTAGCGCAGCCTCTACAAATACTGGTATCAGACACCGTCCCTCTGTGCGAACCGCAGACCACACACTGCGGTCTAGTAGACATGAAGCAATCAGCTACAATATAGTACTAAAGGGGGGGGCAATCGGGGTTGACAGGCTTCAGAAGTGGAAACAACAAACTGATCTGTCTCAAGGAAAAATAAAATATATAGTTTCTTCTTTTTTTTTTCAGGAAATAAAGCACTAAACACTCCAAACAAATCAAGCCAAAACAAATCTCCCCAACAATCAAGGGATCCTAAGTGGAGCAGAAAACTGAACCCAGACAGCAGCCCTCCTGCCTCATGCCCGTTCCTGCAGTGAACCGAGCGAGACGCTGTTCTGAGGCCCGCCACGCTGTGCTCCCAGTGTGGGAAGGCAAAACAAAATGGCTGCCGCTAACAACAAAAGGCGCAAAACACACCGGCCAAGCCTGTAGTGCCCCTACGATCCCTGATCGCTCTGCACCCCGTCAAACAACAGCTGACTTACCCCCGTAGGGCAGCTCTACAAGCCGTGACATCACTCGACTCCTCCGCGAGTGACGTCCGCGGCAAGAGCTGTTCTGCCGGCTTGTACACACTGCTCTTCGCTACGAGCCGCTCAGCACCAAAGAACAAGGCACCTCACGGCAGAGAGTGTGACAGACAGATCTCTCCCCCGAACAGTCTAGGAGGAGAGATCTGATGCTGCCTGTCTGCCAAAATGAAGCCAAGGAAGAGCGGGAGAGGGACAGAAGGGCAGCGGTAAGACTGGCTCCTCTTCAAGTTTTGCCGGGGGGTTTTTTGTTTTGTTTTTTTTAAAGGCACAGCACCCTGGAAATGACCCAAAGCAAAGTAAGTTAAAGGGGGAAAACAAATGCCAAAAACTATCTACAGTGTTGCCTATTTAATCCTTAAGTGAGCCCAGCTCTAGGCTCATACGTCCTCCTGCTGCATGGAGACTGGACACACTGGGGCTGATGGGATCTCCAGCAGGATACAGCTGGTGAGGACAAGATTCTGATTGGTCCAGTCTCCATACTGCAGGAGGAGGTGCACTACCCAGAGGTTGAGGACTAGACTGGAGGACCAATAAGGAACTCGAGGCACGTTTAGGAACCATGAATCTAGGTGATAAAAGAGGAAAGAGGCCCATGAGCTCAAAAATGATGCTGCTACACAAGTTCTGAATCTCTACCTATCAACTGGCAATGATGCTTATTTCTCGCATCTGAGGCATTTTTTTGTGAGGAAAAGCTTAGAGCACAAGGAGCATCTGTGGGTAAAACAACATTTCTTTGCTGACAAATTTAGTGACTTAAAACTAGGAATAGAGGACTGAATGTGGATTTATATGAAAAGTCTGTTTTTTTCTTTCATTCTCAGCTTACTTTAGAGGTTTAAAATTAATTTCTGTTAGATTTAGGTAGGCCCTTATAGTCTCAAAAGAAAAGAAGACAGATAGTTAGCCTTTTTCCTACCCATCCTCCCCAACTCCCATCCACCCCTGGCACATCCCTTAATTTAAAGTTAGTTATCACAGGAGTTTCTGGGACGCCAGGAGTCAGCACTGACTCAAAGGCACATATTGCATTGGCATCCCGATTAGAGAGAATGTGATATTTGACACTATAGTATATTTGTATCAGCAAGTTATTAACAGTTAACAGATTATTAGCAGTTCACTAGAAAGCAAATACAAAATAATAGCTTAAGCCCTTTATGGAGTGGAGGAGTAGCCTAGTGGTTAGAGCAACTGCCTAGTACCCAGAAGATCAAGGGTTCGATTCCCACTGGCACTCCTTGTGACCTTGGGCAAGTCATTTTACCCTCCATTGCCTCGGCAGAAAAGGCTGGCAATCTACTTCTGGTGATACATTGCCAAGAAAACCCAGAGGCAGCTGGGTCACTGTGTGACTACACTGACTTGATGGCACTAAAAGAAAAAAAAAAGCCCTTTATATTATTTTAGGTATGCCTACTTCTTTAGCAAATCTAAACTACTAAATGCACGAATACAAAGATGCAGACAGCAGTCCAGCAGTGAGATGGGGCTGTCCAGCCGTTTGCACTGAGCGTCACATGTCTAATTATCTCAAAGCTGGTGAAAGGCTATATGCGTGCATTCTATGCAAAGAGCTTCTGGTTTTCAGATGAGTCCTGTTTACGTGCTGCTACTACTACTACTACTACTGAGCTTTTGTATAGCGCTACAAGTCGTACGCAGTGCTGCACAGACATGTAAGAGACAGTCCCTGCTCATAGAGCTTACAATCTAGTCAAGACAGACAACACAGAAGGTGTAGGCTGGGATAAAACAAGGGGGAGAGGAAAGAAAAAGGAGATCAGGTGAGTCAAGCTCTAATCCTGACTGGGCGTAACAAGTAGCAAAAATCCAACCTCAGTTCTTGGCTCCAATTCTCTAAATTCAGTGCAAGTAAGAAAACACAAACACACAAAGAATCTTATCTTAACAATAACAGTACTACCGAAGCTTCAGCAGACGAATTGCAGGAGACTGCTCACATGACCGGGGGGCACCAAGTAGCAAAATCCAACTTCAGCTCTTTTGACTCCAATTCCCTGGATCCAAAGAGCCGGGATTCAATTTTGCTACTTGATATCCCCTAGTGAGGATTAGAGCACAGAAACAAGTCTGATCTCTGTAGGCTAGAATAGCAGATTTGGAGGAGTTCAGGCAGACAGAAAAGTATATAAAGGAGACCTAAAGGAACATAATAGAAAAGCCCCACCTCCAGTCCAACAGCTTCAGTGCTACATTGGAGGACAGCACTCACCAAGAAGGAGAGAATCATCTTGGTGTGGCAGAAAATAATCCTGTAGCCAGGACTTGTCCTTTAGAGGATGCAACATCCTCTTGCACCAAGGATCTCTCTTCAGGTATTCATTAGACAAAGACAGCTAGGTGGCTGGTTGACATGAGGATTGCTTGGACACTTGCCTGCCTAGTACAAAGGTGGCAGACTCATGTGTCACCTATATCGAATTCTAGGCAGTTCTAGGGAGGAACCAGCTGTCTTGGTACCTGCGAGTACCAATGACAAAGTGTGGGAGGGAGGTTCTGGAAGCCAAATTCAGAAAGAAAGTTGAAATCTAGGGTCTACAAGGTAACATTCTTAGACATGTTCCCTGTTCCATATGCAGGACCTAAGAGGCAGACTGAGCTCCAGAGTTTCAATACATGAATGAAACTATGGTGCAGGGAAGAGGGCTTTAAATTTGTTACAAACTAGGCAACATTCTGGGGAAGAAAGGGCCTTTTCCAGAAGGATGGGTTTCACTTTAACCATAGGGGAACCAGGCTGCATGCACTAACCTTTACAAAAGAGATAGAGCAGTTTTTAAAATAGATAATTAGGGGAAAGCTGACAATCACCTAGGAGTGCATGGTTTGGAATAACGATTCTTTGAATGATATTACCAAAACAGGGAGGTTTGGGCATCCTAACAGGGAGGTTGCAATAAGGGCAAAACTAGTCCAGGTGCCTTTAAGTAAAAAGCAGACAGATTTGAAAGATTTCAAGTTACCCCTATCAATTGGGCAGTTGCCAATACAAACAAATGCTAGAAGTCTAAAAAAATAAGAGAGGAGAGTTATAATATAGAACATGGAAAAAAGTAGATATAACTGATAACTCAGAGACCTGGTAGAAGAAAGGTAACCAATGGAATACTGATGTTGTTACCGTTGTGTGTCATCAAGTCAATGCTGACTTCTGTCTACCCCGCTCCTGAGTCTTCTTGGCAAGGTGCAATAGGAAGTAGATTTCCAGACCTTTCTTTCCTGAAGTAAACCTACAACACCTGGTATTCTAAGGTGGTCTTCCATCCAAGAACTAACCAGGCCTGACCCTGCTTAGCTTTTGAGATCAGACGAGATCGGGCTCATTGACAGCATCATGATACCAGAGTACAAATTATAACAACAACAAGGTACATCAAATTGGTGGAGGGGTGACATGATGAGGATTATTTTTGGAGCCCTACTCATGCTTTGGACGTCTGAAAATGGGCATAAAGATGTCCAAAGCAGAGACATCTCCAAAGTCATTTTAGAAGCAGGGTCTATGGACATCCAAATATGAACAGGGGCAAGGTGCAGGCATTGTTGGGGCATTCCCAGGACATCACTGCCCGATCTCAGAAATGCCCTGATGTCTGGAGTCATATCTAAGTTTAGACCTACTCCAGGCATGAATAAGCATCAGGAATGTGCTTGTTTTAACTGAAAGACCTCCAGAGGGTGTAGAGAAGATAGTACTCTATCATCCCCAGTACTCAGCACAATCACAATGACAGCAGCAGTGGGAATTGAACCCTGGCTTCACTGGTGTCCTAGCTCGCTACTCTAACCATTAGCCTATTCTTAGACACCCAGATTCTAAAATACTATTCTGGGGATATCTACGTAGACACTACTGCAGGTGTCCATATCAGGCACGTCCACATTTTTGAAATCCTGTCTTTACCTGCATGTGCCTGCTTTTTTTTTCACATGTTCTGACTTAGATATCCCAGGATGCACTTGTACATCATTTCTAAAATGCCTCTCTATATGTTAAAGAAGGCATTTTGTTCTGCAAAACACAAAATTAATTGTAAATCTTTATGAATAAAAATGCCATATGATAAAGTTTGCGATTAAATAGTTTCAAGGAGCAGCTGTTTCAAGAACTGACACAAGGGGGAGCTATTTTAGACCTAGCCTTCAGTGGAACACAGGATCTGGTGTGAGAGGTTGGGGGTCAATTGGCAATTGTGATCATAACATGATCAATATGATTTAATAGAGGGAGTTCAGCAGTATAAGGGAGACTGATAAAATGAGGAAAATGTTTAGGAAAAAACTAAAAAGAGCAGCTGCAAAGGTTAAACGTTTACAACATAGTAAATATAGTAAATGACGGCAAATAAAGACCAGCATGGTCCATCCAGTCTGCCCAGCAATACGGCAAAAGTAGGTGCACCTGTCGCTCTGTGCAGGCCACCCCTCCCCATGTCTTTGTTTAGGGGTGGACCCAACACTCCATGTAGGACACCCCTATTTGTTGAGAAGTTAGATGGTTCTGTTTATTTTGTTTTTATCCTGTTGTTATAAAGGGATCTGCTGTGTTTGTCCCATGCTGTTTTGAATTCTGTCACCGTGTTTGCCCCCACCACTTCCATCGGGAGAGCATTCCAAGCATCCACCACCCTTTCAGTGAAAAAATATTTCCTGATATTGCCTTTCAATTTTCCACCTTGCAGCTTCATGTTATGCCCTCTAGTTTTGCAGCTTCCCCTCTTTGGAAGAGGTTTGTTTGTTCATCGTTCCTCTAAGTATTTAAAGGTCTGAATCATATCTCCTCTATCCTTCCTCTCCTCCAAAGTGTACATATTTAGGTCTTCAAGTCTCTTCTCATAGGGTTTCTTACGCAGGCTCCAAATCATTTTGGTCGCCTTCCTCTGAACAGTTTCCAGTCTTTTTACATCTTTTGCAAGATATGGTCTCCAAAACCGAACACAGTATTCCAAGTGAGGCCTCACCAGCGACCTGTACAGTGGCATAAGTACCTCTTCCTTTCTGCTGGCAATCCCTCTTTGTATGCAGCCCAATATCTTCCTGGCTTTTGCCACCACCTTGTTGCACCATTTTGCCACCTTTAGATCATCAGAGATAATCACACCAAGGTCTTTCTCCTGAACCATGCACACCAACATCTCGCCCCCTATTGCATACATTTCCCTTGGATTTCTGCAACCTAAGTGCATGACACTGCACGTTTTCGCATTAAATCGTAATTACCAAGCATTAGACCATTCTTCCAGCTTTTGTAGATCTTTCCTCAGGTTATCCATTTCCTCGGGGGAGTCCACTCTGTTGCAAATTTTTGTGTCATCTGAAAAAGACAGACTTTTCCATTCAATCCTTCAGCAATATCACTCACAAATACATTGAACAGTGCCGGGCCCAGGACTGAACCCTGGGGCACCCCGCTAATCACCTTCCTTTCATCCGAGTGAGCTCCATGTACCATCACCTTCTGTTGTCTGTCAGTCAACCAATTTCTAATCCAGTTTACCATCTTGGGACCCACAAGCCTCCTATGAGGAACAGCATCAAAGGCTTTGCTGAAATCCAGGTAGATGACATCCATCGCATGCCCCTGATTTAGTTCCTTGGTCACCCAGTCAAAGAACTCAATCAGATTTGTTTGGCAAGACAGTCCTTCAGTAAAACCATGTTGCCTCGGATCTTGCAACCTGTTGGTTTTGAGAAAGTACACTATTCGCGCTTTCAGGAGCGCCTCCATTACTTTTCCTGCCACCGAGGTAAGGCTCACGGGTCTGTAGTTTGACACTTCTTCCCTGTCACCACTTTTGTGTAGAGGTAAGACATCAGCCATTCTCCAGTCCTGAGGAACCTCTCCTGTTTCCAAGGATCTGGTGAATACATCCTTTAACGGCCCTGCCAGAATCTCTCTGAGCTCTTTCAGTAACCTGGGATGTATCCCATCCGGTCCCATGGCTTTGTCCACTTTCAGTTTAGCAAGTTGTTCCAACACCTCATCTTCTATGAATGGTGTGAACATAACAACATAAGATATGCCATACTGGGTCAGACCAAGGTCCATCAAGCCCAGTATCCTGTTTCCAACAGATGGCCAATCTAGGTCATACGTACCTAGCAGTATCCCCAAAAGACACAGGTTCCACAATGCTTGTATTTGGGTCAAGCATTGATATCCTGGGTCCCTTTTTAATAATGGTTTAGGGACTTTTCCTCCAGGAACTTGTCCAAACCTTTTTAAAACCCAGCTACACTAACAGCTCTTACTACATCCTCCGGTAACAAATTCCAGAGTTTGATTACACGTTGAGTGAAAAAATATTTTCTCTTATTTGTCTTAAATAGTTTACCCTGTAGCTTCATTGCATGTCCCCTAGTCTTTCTATATTCTGATAGCATAAACAATCGATCTACGCTTACCCGTTCCACTCCATTCATTAATTTATAGACCTCTATCGTATCTCCCCTCAGCTGTCTTTTCCAGTTTGAAGAGCCCCAACCTTTGTAGCCTCTCTTCATAGGAGTAGCCTTCCATCCCCTTTACCATTTTGGTGGCTCTTCTCTGTACCTTTTCTAATAACGCTATATGCTTTTTAAGATACGGCGACCAGAATTGCACACAATATTCAAGGTGCGGCCGTAAAATGGAACGATACAGAGGCATTATAATATCCTTTGTTTTATTTTCCATTCCTTTCCTTATGATACCTAGCATTCTATTTGCTTTCTTGGCCGCCGCTGCACACTGGGCGGAGGCTTTTAACATGTTATCCACGATGGGAGAGAGGTTGGAAGCAGCGCAGAGGTCCGGAGACATCGGGCTTCTTTCCCCGCCGGCCCCGACGTCATCGTGGGCCTTTTAAAAAGCTGCTCAGCTGGTTTGCAGTCCCGGGAGAGAGGTTGGAGGCAGCGCAGAGGTCCGGAGACATCGGGCTTCTTTCCCCGCCGGCCCCGACGTCATCGGGGGCCTTTTAAAAAGCTGCTCAGCTGGTTTGCAGTCCCGGGAGAGAGGTTGGAGGCAGCACAGAGGTCCGGAGACATCGGGCTTCTTTCCCCGACGTCATCGGGGGCCTTTTAAAAAGCTGCTCAGCTGGTTTGCAGTCCCGGGAGAGAGGTTGGAAGCAGCGCAGAGGTCCGGAGACATCGGGCTTCTTTCCCCGCCGGCCCCGACGTCATCGGGGGCCTTTTAAAAAGCTGCTCAGCTGGTTTGCAGTCACGGGAGAGAGGTTGGAGGCAGCGCAGAGGTCCGGAGACATCGGGCTTCTTTCTCCGCCGGCCCCAACGTCATCGGGGGCCCCTTTAAAACCTTGGTAGGCCAGGCGCAGCCGGAGGCGCTAGTCGGGGCAGCGATATAAGGGGCTAGATACAAGGGGCATATTATGCCCCTTGGGAGCCCCTTGGAGCCACGAAGGAGAGCGGGAGAGCCGTTTCAAGTGCTGCGTGGTGTAGCTGCTGGATAGATGGGCAAAAGAAAAAAGAATATCTTGCCGGCGGAGCAAACGGAGGTTGCTGTTGGACCCATGGACAAACATGTTAAGGTAGTGACTAACACCAATGTACCACTTGACCCTGACTTTCTCGTTCTACGTTCATCCCCGGTATCTCTTAGCTCTCCAGACCGGACACCACCTTCTCCTCCAGTTTATGAATCTCCACCTTTGTCTGCTCCTCTGGGCACTCAATTTCAGCAGAGTACCCCGATTGATGTTGGGGAAAAGCTGAAACCAGTGGTATGGGTTCCTGTTCCAGACGAAGCCAGGGTGATCTCAGATGATCAGGTTACCCTGGCAGATATCTGGAAAGTCTTAACCCGTATTGAGAACACCTTGGTACCCACTGTAATACAGCTTTGTGGTTTCTCTTCTGAGATTACCACTAGGCTGTCTGAAGTAGATAAAAAGGTTGAGAATATTTCTAAACAGGTTGCTAAGTGTGAAACCCAGTGTCAGACCCTTGCGGCTGTTAATTCTTCCCATATAAAGGAAAGTTTGTATGTGCACAACAAGATGGAGCAATATGACAATATGTTTCGAGCAAAAAATGTTAGATTGTTGAATTTTCCCTTTTCTCATTTGCTTTCTGCTGAAATCTTGTTGAGAAAGTATTTCAAAGAGGTCTTGGGGTTGGCTTCGGCTGACTCCATTGCCCTCTCTAAGTTATATTACCTTACTGGTAAGAGGTTAGCTACGGGTTCTCTGGTGGGGTTTGATGAGGTTAAGGGCATGGAGGCCCTGGACCTTACCAAATTCCTAGAGGACTCAAGAGATAATATTTCCTCAAGAGCCACTTTGGTGGTTTCTTTTCTTTCAGACCAGGATAGAATGATGGTTTTTCGTAGTTATTTTAAAAATATGTCTGCTCTGTTTTGCGGTGCTAGGGTTCAAATGTTTCCAGATATTAGTAGAGTGACTCAGACTAGGAGACAGGCCTTTCTGGCTCTTAAACCTAGACTGCTTGCTATCTCTGCTACTTTTTTTCTTAGATACCCTTGTAAATGTTTGGTTTTGTATCAAGGTTCAAAGTTTGTTTTTCTTGATCCTTCTCAGCTTGAGGTATTTCTTGCTGACAAGGAACGACTGGGTAATTAGCAACTGGAGGTGGGTGGGTTAAGTTAGTAAGCTGCCTGATAAATTAGAGTTGGCTCTATTTGTTTTGTGCTGATTTATTTTCTTTTAAGTATCTCCCCAGATTGTGGGCTATGATGATGTATTGCCACTAATTGTGTATTTCGGTAATTATCTGTATTATTTTGCCTTTAGGAAACATTCATGGTTTCTTTATGCTTGCTTTGTAAGTTTGTTGAAATTTCAAAAAAAACAAACAAAAAAAAAAAACCATGTTATCCACGATGACTCCTAAATCTTTTTCCTGGGTGGTGGTTCCCAATGTGGAACCTTGCATCGTGTAACCATAGTGTGGGTTGTTCTTTCCTAGGTGCATAACTTTGCACTTGTCCACATTAAATTTCATCTGCCATTTTGATGCCCAGTCTTCCAATTTATCCAGATCCTCCTGCAGTTTTCCACAGTCCTCTTGGGTTTTAACAACTTTAAACAGTTTTGTGTCGTCTGCAAATTTGATAACCTCACTAGTTATTCCCTTTTCCAGGTCATTTATGAATATGTCAAAAAGTAGCGGACCCAGTACAGATCCCTGGGGTACTCCACTATTCACCTTTTCCATTGGGAAAATTGGCCATTTAGCCCTACCCTCTGCTTTCTATCTTTTAACCAGTTCTCGATCCACAATAGTACACTGCCTCCTATCCCATGACTTTTTAGTTTTGCCAAAAGTCTCTGATGAGGGACCTTTTCAAAGGCTTTCTGAAAGTCCAGATACACTATATCGACTGACTCACCTTTGTCTACCTGTTTATTCACACCTTCAAAAAACATAGATTAGTAAGACAAGATCTTCCTTGTCTAAAGCCATGTTGGCTGTCTCCCATTAGGCCATGACTATCTACATGCTGTGTAATTTTGTTCTTTATGATGGTTTCTACCATTTTCCCCGGTACTGACGTCAGGCTCACCGGTCTGTAATTTCCCGGATCACCCCTGGAACCCTCTTTAAAAATTGGCGTTACATTGGCGACCCTCCAATCTTCAGGTATTACAGATGATTTTAATGAAAGTTCACAGATTACTAATAGCAGGTCTGCAATCTCATATTTCAGTTCTTTCAACACTCTTGGATGTATACCATCCGGTCCAGGTGATTTGCTACTATTCAGTTTATCAAATAGTTGTAATACATCTTCCTGGTGTAGCGATATTTCTCTCAATTCCTCTGCAGTATCACCTTTAAATACCACTTCAGTCTTGGGTAACATCCCTACATCTTCCACAGTAAAGACCGAAGCAAAGAATTCATTCAGTCTCTCCGCTATAGCCTTGTCTCCTCTTACTGTCCCTTTTACCCCTCTATCATCTGTGGTATCTACTTCATTCCTATTTTTATATTTGGGAGTCACAGCTAGTCCATCTCCAGGATTTTCTTTAGTAAAAACAGAGCAGAAGTATTTGTTTGGCAATTTCACTTTTTCTATGTCACTTTCCACGAGTCCTTTCCCAGCACTTCGGAGTCCTGCAAGTCCAACTCTGATCGTCTTCCTTTCCCGAATATACCTGAAGAAAGTTTTGTCGTCACCCTTAACATCTTTAGCCATCTTTTCCTCTGCCTTTGATTTTGCTATCCTTATTTCTCTTTTTGATTCTTTGAGTTTTATCCTGTATTCATTGCTGTGTTCTTCTGTTTGCAAGCTTTTGAATATTGCGAAAGCTGTGTTTTTTGCCTTTATTTGAGCAGCCACTTCTTTGGAAAACCAAATAGGTTTCCTTCTCCTCTTGTTTTTATTTACTTTTTTTTTTACATATTTATCTGTTGCCCCTTTTATTGCCACCTTTAGTTTAGCCCATTGCAATTCCACTTCCCTTATCTCCTTCCACCCTGTCATCTCCTCCTTTAGGTACTCGGCCATTTTTCTGAAGTTTAGGACTTTGAGTTTGCTGTTTGGCCTGAACCTTGGCTTTTATCTCAATCCACACCGTGTGATGATCGCTGTTGCTCACAGGATCACTCATAGTAACATAGTAAATGATGGCAGATAAAGACCAGTATGGTCTATCTAGTCTGCCCAGTAAGAGGACAAGAGTAGGTGCACCTGCCGCTCCGTGCAGGTCACCCCTCCCCATGTCTTTGTTTGGGGTGAACCCACCGCTCCTTGTAGGACACCCCTGTTTGTTGAGAAATTAGATAGTTAAGTTTATTTTGATTTTATCCTGTTGCTGTAAAGTGATCCATTGTGTCTGTCCAATGCCATTTTGAATTCTGTCACTGTATTTGCCCCCACCACTTCCATCGGGAGGGCATTCCAAGCATCCACCACCCTTTCAGTGAAAAAGTATTTCCTGACATTGCCTATCAATTTTCCCCCTTGCAGCTTCATGGCCTCTGCCTCCTCTAGTTTTACAGCTTCCCCGTCTTTGGAAGAGGTTTGTTTGTTCATTAATTCTCTTTAAGTATTTAAAGGTCTGAATCATATCTCCCCTATCCCTCCTCTCCTCCGGAGTGTACATATTTAGGTCTTCAAGTTTCTCTTCATAAGGCTTCTGACGCAGGCTCCAAATCATTTTGGTCGCCTTCCTCTGCACCATTTCCAGTCTTTTTACATCCTTTGTGAGATACAGTCTCCAAAACTGAATACAGTATTCCAAGTGAGGTCTCACCAGTGACTTACACGGGGGCATTAGTACCTCTTCCTTTCTGCTGGTAATTCCTCTTTGTATGCAACAGGCCTGGACATCGTTTAAAGATAGCATCTTAAAAGCCCAGACCAGATATATTTTATGCTTTAAAGGTGGAAGAAAAGACAAACAACTGCCAGCATGGTTTAAAGGTAAGGTATGAGAGGCTGTTACAGCCAAAAAAATTGTTTTCAGAAAATGGGAAAAGGATCTGAATGAAGAAAACATGCAACAGCATAAGCACTGGCAAGTTAGGTTCAAAGTATTGATAAAGAAGGCAAAGAGAGAATTTGTAAAGAAGCTTATAATGGAAGCAAAAACTCTTAATAAAAACTTTTCTAAACAAAAAGCCTTTGAGGTAGCCAGACAATTTGATGACAGAGTGGTAAAAGGTTCACTAAGGGAGCATAAGGTCATAGAAGATAGACAATGAATTCTTTGCTTCAGTCTTTAATGAAGATGATGTATGAGAGATACTCATGCCAGAAATTATATTTATAGGTAATGAATTAGAGGAACTAAAACAAACCTCAGTGAACCTGGAAGATGTAATAGGGCAACTAAAGGGTAGCAAATCACCTGGACAACATAGTATACATCCCTGGGTGCTGAAAGAACTCAAAAAATAAAACTGCAGATTGATTTTCAGTAATTTGTAAACTATCATTAAAATCATTTATATTAATTGAAGATTGGAGGGTAATCAATATTACGCAAATTTTAAAAAGGTTCCAGGGGTAGTCTTGGATACTACAGATTGGTAAGCCTGATACCAGTGCCACGAAAATGGTAGAAACAATTATAAAGAAGAAAATTACTGAACATATATATAATCATGGTTTATGTGGACAAAGCCAACATGGCTTTAGCCAAGGAAATCTTGCTTCACCAATCTGCTACATTTTTTTTGAAGGTGTGAATAAACCTGCTGATAAAAATGAGTCAGTTGATAATAGTGTTTCTAGATTTTCAGAAAGCCTTTGAAAAGGTCACTCATGAGAGACTCTTGAGGAAATTTTAAAAAAATCAACAGATAGGAGGCAGTATCCTATTGTGGAATGGAAACTGGTTAAAAGACAGAAAACAGGGAGGAATATTTGCTGTGCAGTGGGACTGGTGGAGCGTGCAGCATGGGGAAGTGTTGAGAAGGCAGTAGACCTGGCGCAGGAACAACCACTGGCTGCCAGTGGGGACTCCACCTTCCCCCTACTGCGTCATCAGCTCCTGAGCTCTTTGAAAAGACTGCAGGGAGCCGTGAGTAGTCGGAGGAACACTTGCCGTGCAGTCGGGTTGGTGAAGCATGCAGTATGGGGAAGTGTTGGTGAGAAGGCGATAGACCCGGCACAGGAACAGCCATTACCTGTCAGTGGTGTCCCCAGCTTTCCCCTACCGCATCATCAGCTCCTGAGCTCCTTGAAAAAACCACGGGGAACCATGCGGGTACGGGCCAATGGCATAAGGGGCATGTCAGCAAAGGGGCGTACTCCTTTGGTGCCCATGCTACACTGTTAATTTGGTTCTGCCTTGTTTTGGAATATGCCTAAAGTTCTGGCAAAAGGAAGATCAAGGGAAAATTATCTGCTGCTTTGATTGGTTCAGCTTCGAAGGTTCAAGTCCCAGTGGATAAGCATCTAACTATACGTGTTCAAGTACATTCTATCCTGGCTGGTTTGGCTTCCTTCTTTTCCTTGTCTGGGGCCTCTTTCAACCCCATTTCTAGGACTTCTCTTCCTTCTTCCTAAAGCCTTGAAGACCCCTTCATTTGGAGAGAGTACACCTGACCTGGGAAAGGAGGGGACTAGACAATGCACCCCAGGACAAGGCTTCTCCGACCTCTGAAACCCAGACTGTTATGCCTAAAGTTATTACCTTTGCATTATATGTTGCCTCTGTGTCTCCTTCTGAGTCTTCTAAAGATGTTACTCTTATGGATATCTGGTCTATGGTGATAAAGGATAACTCTTTGTTTAGGGGTACTATGGAGCAGGCTTTAACCTTTCCTCGTGATACTGTAGCTACATTACAGGCTCACGAGGATCAGGTTCAGCAATTACATTTTCGAGCAGATAAATTATTGGATCAAGAATCTACATTGCAAAAATCTGCTATATCTACTAACAAGGAAAGTATGTTTCTCCATAGACAATTGGAGGAGTTAGAGAATCATTCTCGTAGTAAAAATCTCATATTTCTGAATTTTCCCAAAACTCATTACTTGTCATATTTACTTTTACTATGGAAACATTTTAAAAAAATACTTTGTGTTCCTGACCCTGAGCCAATAATTATCTCTGATTAACATAACAATTGTTAACATTGTTAACATCTATTCGCCCACTCTTGAAAAATAGCAAACTCGACCCATCCAAAGTTGAATCTTTTAGACCAATTTCGAGCATCCCCCTGTTAGCCAAAATCATGGAAAAAGTAGTCCAGCGACAAATCCAACATCATGTGGACACCGAAGCCCCTCTCGACCCTTCTCAACACGGCTTCAGAGAAGCTCATGAGGTTGACACCCTCCTCACAACCCTCTTTAACAACCTAGTCATAGGCCTTGACAATATCCATCAAGGATTTATTCTTATCTTTCTGGACATTGCAGCCGCCTTTGATTCAGTTAACCATGATACTCTTCTTCAACGCCTTCAGGAAAAGGGCATTCAAGGCTTAGCTCTAACCTGGTGCAAATCATATTTAAGCAATAGATGGCAACAGGTCCGAACAGGCTTAGCGACATCAGAACCATTTCCTCTGATGCAAGGTGTACCTCAAGGGTCATCCCTATCTGCATTAATGTTTAACATCTATATGCAGCCCATTTGTGCATTGATCCGTTCCTTCAACATCCAATGTCTAGCCTATGCGGATGAAAAGGAAAAGGACCCGATTGGATTATATTCAAAGCAGACAGAGAAAGAATCCAAAACGAACCAAAAATCCCCACTGTGGCCTACACACTAATTTTTGTCGGAGCGAATCAACTCAGTGTCCAAGGAGGAAACCCAAGACACCACCGTAATAGCTCCTTTTTATGCTTTAAATTTAAAAGCAGCCCAAACTTAGCTGTTTTTCCAAGAGCACCGCCAAAGCACTTCCAATAAACGACGTGGCTCACGTTTCGGGTTTACCCCAACAACCAAGAAACCCTGCTTCAGGTCAGATGGATCGGAGCTGAAGAATCGCCATTTGCCCCCCCCCCCCCCCCCCCCAGCAACCTGCAGGGCTCTTGGAGTCACAGAAAACTACATTCAAAGCAATAAAATACCACACACTTCTATATAGATACACCAAAGCTTTGTGGAGAGAAACAAATAGAAACAAGTTCTCTTTGTTTACTCTAACTATTAGCTATGGTTCACTTTATTTATAAGGCTCTTTTGGAGGATACAGCATAATTTCACTTTATTATCCTACGTCAGGTATAACGTATTCATCACATCACAGGTCAATTTCTAATCAGCATAGGTCAGTATGAGGAGACATACATATATTCCAAGACATAACTGTTTACTGCTGACTGCTTGATATCTAATAACCCTGAGACTGCAAGGCTAGAGGACAGCTTGCCCCTTTTCTTATTTACAGGACTTGTACCTCTTCACCTACTTAGTAAGCAAATATATGAAGTTTATTTCTAAGCAAAGTTCTGAACAGAATTAACTCTTTCTCAGGTTTAGACAGTCTGATAGTGTACACCGCCCTGTACAAACAAGCTTACTTTCACTAACAACCCCCTGGCTGCCTACTGAAGGGCGTCAGGCCACCACCCAAACTGCCCGCTGTGTTGGCCAGGATCTGGGTCAACGCACCCATACCCATGGTGCACTGCACATGCAGATCAGCCGTGTACAGATGGTCATATGTTGAGGTGTGCCCCCCCCATCACCTAGGACTGGTGGGGGGTCCTGACCATGTGCAGCCCCACAGCACCTCGGCATGGTAGGGGGAACAGACCGTGTGTGGCACTGCCACAGAGTAGCCACAGACAGTCACATTGTGCGGGTACTGTGCCCACCCTGAGGTTGAGGTGGGGCGCTCAGCACCAGGTCCACAGCACCTTTCATGGCTGAAATACGCCATGCTGCAGGTCCCCATCAGTGTGTGATAGGTAGTTCCGTTAGACACACCTAGGATACATCTGTGTCCTGCTGTATGTCTCGGTCATGTCTAGTCCCTATGGGTGATGATGCACCCAGAATAGTGCATATCCTGTGTTGGTGCCATGGTTACCTGCTGTAGGTGAAAGGGGGGGGTATATGGACCCATAGGCATATTATGTACCACCACACAACCCACCCTCTGGGGCTCAGGGTGGGAAACAGGAGCACCCACCAATAGATCCACAGTCTACCTCCCTGCAATGGTAGCAGTAGAGGGGACCATCAACCCCAGTCCTGCTGGGGAACAGACAGAGCGCTACACATCCATAACGCAATGGCAGACAGACGGCAGGCCTGGAAATGCTCAGCTGCCCCCCACCATTATCTGACATTCTCCAGCAGCAAGCCTCCAGCCGCTGCACCCTGCAAGGTGTTCCAGCAAGACACATACTAGCTGCAGACAGTCCGCCAGCTAGTCCATAGTGCATGGTACTGGGGGAGATGCATGCACCCAGAACAGGGATGTCAGCATACACACCAAGCAGATAAGTCAGTGATTGGGCCCCAAAAGAGAACCCATAAATATCACATGAGAGAAATGCCATATAGGGAGGGAGGAGTGGTCTAGTGGTTAGGACAAGGTACTTCAGGCCGGAGGTTCAAGTCCCACCTGGGGACAGCAATCTCAGGCCGGAGGGACTGGGATTTCTAGTCCTATAGGCACTCCTTGTGGTCTTGGGCAAGCCACTTAACCCTCCACTGCCCATGTTCCCTGTAAGTATTAGTGTATGTGTCTCATATCCACTCGTGTTAAATGTATCCCCCAATTGACCGCTTTGACCCGGTGAAAAGCGGGATATAAATACAGCTAAATAAATAAATAAATAAATATAGCACTATGGGGGAACCTAGCCATGCAATGGTCACTGTTCAGTCAGGGTGAGAGTGACCTCCCAGCAGGACATGCTATGGCCACCCTGTCCGTGCAGGTGGTGGCCAGGCACTACAATGTCCGAGCCATTGCCCTATGCCGTGTGCAGATGCATCCAGGTCAGGCCACCCTATCCAGGCTATTCCCACGGTACCTTGCTCCTCATTATGCACATTGACAGGCCAATACTGGCAACAGTGCTAGCAGTGAGGACTGTGGAGGGTGTTGGCAGCCACCACACACTGGATAGACAGACACACACTCCCCACACCTATGCCAGCATTGTGCAACTATAGAGGTGTTGGGCAGCCCAGGCCACCACACCAGTCCTGGGCACAGTGCAGGCATGGCTATGGTACGCAATACTGTAGGAGTCACTCCCCAGTTTGGTAAACACTGTCAGACACAAGACCTGTAGCACACTCCACAGACATCAGAAAGGTTGCTATGATGCAGCTCACTCAGAAAATTGTACTTAACCTAGGAATTGCTATCTGCCAGTAATCATAGCAAACTTTTGATAGATGTGTACCATATTCCCCGGTTTAGGGTGGCATTACTAAGGTATGCAAGTGCTAGTATTGGGAGATGCACGCAGAGCCCAAAGTCCTGCCTCTCTAGGATTGTTGATAACAAAATAAATTGTCGTCACTTTTCAGAGCTAATTGCTGTTCAGCTACACGATTCAAAATAAGCTCCACTTTTTAACCCTTAATCATATTGACTAACTTGCTATATGTATTAGCTACTGGGTCTCAGATTTAGACTACTCACTGGATCTGCTTAATGGATATAGTGAGAAATGTCTTCCATACATCAATGACCCATTCAATGTCGCTAGTATTGCTCTTATATTTGTATATTTTAATTTTTTCGATGTTTCTTATTTGTTCTATTATTTCTTTAATTCCTTATTATTCACTCAATTGTGCTTTAATTTTGTATCATACTCTATTCAAACTGCCTGTCACTGTTAATGGACTGCAAATGCTTAATGGTGTAAAGAAAGCAACGGGTGAAAAGAAATAATAACTATGGGGCTACTTAGCTTTACATTGGATTGTCCTTTAAATTCTTTAAATCGGACGTCTCAGAATCTCATGTTCTTAAAACACAGATAGAAGCTGTGGCCCATAGTCAATTCATCAAACTATAGAGTCTTCAATCTTGCCATCCGTGCTGTTACACGAGCCATAATCCATACAGCTATGACAGCTTTAAACTTCCATGCATCTAGGGGAGGTGGGTGGGTTGTGAAGACTTATTCCTGCTGTTCCCAGAGATCACCTGTTACAGGTAAGTAACTGTGCTATCTCCAGGAACAAGCAGGAATGAGTCTTCACATATGGGGACTCCCCAGCTAGAGATGCCAGGGAGATCCCCAAGGTTGTGAGTCCCTGAGAAGGGCTCTACCTCCCTCCATGGATCTCGGGCATCCAACCAGGGATGGGGGGTTGGATTTGTTTAAGCATGGAACAGGTGTTTGAGAACAGCCTGACCAAACAAGGCATCCCGGCGGGAGTTCTTGTCCAAGCAGTAATGGGCTGTAAAGGTATGAACCGAGGCCCAGATGGCCGCTCGACAGATTTGGTCGATGGACACAGAGTTTAGATGAGCCATAGAGGCTGCCATGGCCCTCACATTGTGAGCTGTGACATGGCCCTCTAGAGAAAGGTTCTTACTCTGGAAGGCGAAAGAAATACACTGAGCAATCCAATTGGACAGAGTTCTCTTAGAGACTGGAAGTCCTAATGAGAGGGATCAAAAGCAACAAAAAGTTGAGAGGACTTTCTATGTTGCTGTGTCCTTTGTAAGTAAAAAGCAAGAGCTCTTTTACAATCCAGGGTATGGAGATTCCTCTCTGCACTTGATGCATGAGGTCCTGGAAAAAAAACAGGTAAATACACCTCCTGCTTCAGATGAAAAGGTGAAACCACTTTAGGCATAAAGTGTGGATTGGTCCTGAGGACTACCTTGTCATGATGGAACCTTGTATAAGGAGGATTAGCCACCAAGGCTTGCAGCTCACTGATGCCGCGAGCTGAAGTGACTGCAATGAGAAAAATAACCTTCCAGGAAAGAAATTTCAAAGAGGTAGTGGCTAAGGGTTCAAAGGGTGGCTTCATAAGCTGGCCAAGAACCAGATTCAAGTCCCATGCCACTGGAGGTGGTCTAATGGGAAGTTTAGTTAAAAGAAGGCCTCTCATGAATCTTGCTATAAGAGGATGAGAGGAAATAGGCTGTCCATTGAGAGGCTTAAGGGATGCTGCAATAGCACTCAAATGGACTCTTACTGAATTCGTTTTAAGGCCTGCATGGGATAAATGCAGCAAATACTCTAGTAAAGAATTCAGGGGTATTGCAAGAGGGTTAAGACCCTTCTCTGCACACCAAATGGTAAATCTCTTCCATTTAAAAGCATAGGAACGTCTGGTGGAAGGCTTTCTGGAAGCATGAAGGATATCCTTCACCTGCTGAGAAAGATGCAAATCTTGAAGGTCTAGGCCTTCAGCAACCAGGCCCTTAGATGAAGAGACTGGGGATTTGGGTGCCACAACGTTCCCTCCTCCTGGGATAGGAGGTCTGGAGCAGATCCCAAGTCCAGGGAGGGAGCTTGAGAGAGATGAAGAAGTAGAGGGTACCACACTTGGCGTGGCCAACGTGGTGCTATGAGGATCATAGACCCCTTGTCTCTCTGAAGCTTGAACAGAGTCTTGGGAATTAGGGGAATGGGTGGGAAGGCATAGAGGAAGTCTTGCCCCCAATGAAGGAGGAAGGCATCCCTGGCCTGAACTCCCTGACACAGAATCCTGGAACAGAACCGGGGAAGTTTGGCATTCCACGGACTTGCAAACAGGTCTATGTCTGGGGTTCCCCAAATTTGAAAGATCCTGGTTATCTGGTCCCCATGGAGGGACCATTCGTGCGGAAGCAGAACTCGACTGAGTCTGTCTGCCCAAGAGTTTTGAACCCCTGGAAGATACACTGCCATGAGATGGATTTGATGCTCTCTGGCGAAGGCCCACAATCTCAGAGCTTCGTTGCAAAGCGACAGAGAGCCAGTTCCCCCCTGCTTGTTCACGTAGAACATGGCTACTTGGTTGTCCGTGTAGATGAGAACTATCTTGTAGCTGAGCAGGGTGTGGAAGACTCTGAGAGCTAAAAAAATTGCTCTGAGCTCTAAGAGGTTGATATGTAGAGATGTCTCCTGTGGAGACCAGATGCCCTGGGTGGAGAGATCTTGTAGATGAGCCCCCCAACCCTTTGGGGAGGCATCTGTTGTAAGGGTTGCTTGGGGTAACACCTGTTGAAAGGGGGACCCCAGCAACAGATTTTGGGTGGGCCTCCACCACTGGAGAGGGCAAAAAAGGCGACTGGAGGTTGCTATTTTGTCTGACAGGCACCCTGATGCCTGGGTCCATTGGGTGGACAAAGTCCATTGAGCTGCCCTCATGTGAAGGCGAGCATAAGGGACCACATGCACAGTGGATGCCATGTGGCCTAACAGTTGTAACATCTCTCGAGCAGTTAAATGGGATTTTAACTGAATCTGGGAGGCTAACTGCACCAAGCGTAGGCAACGGGCCTGGGGAAGATAGGCCCTTGCAGTGGTGGTATCCAGTAAGGCCCCTATGAACTCTAGAGATTGAGTAGGGGTGAGATGGGATTTTGGGATGTTTATTACAAGTCCCAAATACTGAAGGATACGGCTTGTGCAGGCCAGGGAAGCCTGGGCCTCTGACTGGGATGGAGTTCGGATGAGCCAGTCGTCCAGATATGGGAATACAAATATTCCTAGAGTGCGTAGAAATGCAGCTACTACTGCCATGCATTTTGTGAACACCCTTGGGGCAGAGGCCAGACCGAAGGGAAGCACTCTGTATTGATAGTGCTTTCCTTGGAAAATGAACCAAAGGAACCTTCTGTGTGTTGGATGGATGAGGACATGAGTGTACGCATCCTTGAGATCTAGAGAACAAAGCCAGTCCTGACTCTGGAGGTATTGAAGGAGAGTACCGAGAGAAGTCATCTTGAATTTCTCCTTGCATAGAAACTTGTTCAATTCTCTGAGATCTAAAATGGGTCTGTAGCCCCCTGTTTTCTTTGGGATAAGAAAGTAGGGGGAGTAGAACCCTGAGCCCTGTTGAAGAAGGGGTACTTCTTCTATTGCCCCTTGGGCAAGAAGGGTAGCAATCTCCTGACCCAGAAGGTCGAGGAGAGATGTTGGAGAATTGAACTGTCTCACCATGGTGTGAGGGGGAAGGTTTAAGAAATGAAGCTTGTACCCGTCCCTTATGATGGAGAGGGTCCATTGCTCTGCTGTGATTTGTTCCCATCTGGGAGCAAAGTGAGCTAACCTTCCTGGAATGGTGAGAGGCTCTGGATGTTCTAGAGCCAGAAAGGCTAAGTTCTCTAGTTGTAAGTCAAAGGTCCTGAGGAGGCTGAGGCTGTTGGGCCGTAGCAGTCCTAGCAGCCTTAGGCTTGGCCTGTTTCGGTTGTTGCTGTCTCTTTGTAGCAAAACGACCTGCAGAAGATGCCTGCTGACCATAAGCAGAATAATATTTCCCTTTTTTGGGGAAAAATCCCTTTTTGAACAACCTTTTCTTAAAAGGAGCAGAAGTAGACTTTGAAAGTCTATCTAAAGCAGAATTTTCAGCATCCATCTGGGTGGCCTTTGCTTGCCAATCTTTGCCAAAAAGGTTTTCACCTGTACAAGGAAGGTTTCCTAGTCCATCCTGAACCCAGGGTTCCAAATCAGAAGCTTGTAACCAACCAACTCTGGTTGCACCTATGGCAATAGCCGAGGCTCTGCTGGCACCTTCAAAAGAGTCAAAGACTGCACGGTTGGAAAACTTGGAAATATCCTGTGCATGTTTAAGCCAGGTGAGAAACTCTTCCCTTTTATCTTCTGAAATAAAAGGAGACAAAGTTTGCAGATGATCTGTAACCTCTTTTAGAAACATCCCCATATAGAGACTATAGGAGTTGATTCTGGCAACAAGCATACTGGCCTGGAAAATTCTCCTGCCAAAGGCATCTAAGGTTCTGCATTCTCTTCCTGGAGGAGTAGAAGAGTGCCTTTTTGCACTCTTGATCTTTTTCATAGCAGACTCCACCACAATGGAGTGGTGAGGAAGCTGAGTCTTATGAAAGCCAGGACAAGGAGGAACACGATACATGGTGTCCAACCTAGGAGAATGAGGGGAGGTGGTGAGAGGAGTCTCCCATATGCCCAACATGTGATCATAAAGAATCTCATGTATTGGTAAAGTGGCTGCCTCTTTAGGAGCTTTAGGATATTGTAAAATATCTAATTTTTTGGCTCTAGGTTCTGTCTCAGGGGCCACTGAGATGGAAAGACCCCTGGCCACTTCCCTAATGAAGTCTTGAAAAGACAAGTCTTCTGGAGGAGACATTCTCCTTTTTGGAGAAGAGGGCTCCTGAGGAAGGATCACCGATGCTTCGATAGAGGCCTCTGATTCATCAGAGTCTTCAGAGGAATCGAAGTATCGCCTGTCTGGATGCTCCTGCAGAGCCCGATACGCGTACCGGGTGGTATCGACATCGGGAGTGATCGGTACCGATTCGGTACCGATGGGCATCACAGAACAGTGTACCGCTGCCATCGACACCGAAGCCGATGTCGATGCAATCGGTACCGGCAACGGAGTTTGTTGCGGTACCGAAGGCGTCGCAGCTTGTATGAATGCCGTGATGGCACGCTGCATGGTCAGAATATTCTGATCCATCGACGCCACCAATGTCTGGATGTCGGTACCAGTGGAAACCACCGGTACCCCAGAACACGGCAACAGGTGATCGGTCGAGGCCGAGCCATCGATGTCAACCTGTGACCCCATAGATAAAGCTTTGGAAGCCGGAGCCTCCCGCCGGGGTAATTTTGCCAGTGCGGATTCCTTGAGAGCAAGCCCCGAGGCATCTCGATACTTAGAGGGAGATCTACTCTTCGAGGACCGGCTGGACTTAAGTTTGGTTACCTGAGATCCATGGGAGCAAGAAGCAGCCCTGGAAGATGTCGATGCCACCGAAGCTGCATCAGAGGGAAACAGGGTACTGAGCTTGGCTGCTCGATTCTGTAGACCTCTCTTAGACATCATGGAACAGGACTCACAGTCCGCAATGGAATGGTCAGGACCTAAACATTTTAGACACCAGTCATGGGTGTTGGTGACAGAAATAGTGCCCCTGCACTTCGTGCACTTTTTAAATCCGGAGGCGGGCTTTTCCATGAGGAAACCTTTTCGTAGGCCTAAGGCCACAGAAAGAAAAATGCACTGAAGTGAGAAAAAAAGAGTAGTTATTTTTTATTTTTAGAATAAAGAAAGAAAAAGACTGGCGGTACCGGTCCGGCGTCGAGAAGGCAGACACGCGACCAAAGAAATAAAAGAAAATAAGAAATTCTTCAGCAGTGACAGGAACACGACCTGCTGGCTCCGCGGAAAGAAGAACTGGAGAGAGGCGGTTAGGAAAGAAACACTTTTTTACTCAACGTGTAATCAAACTCTGGAATTTGTTACCGGAGGATGTAGTAAAGGCTGTTAGTGTAGCTGGGTTTAAAAAAGGTTTGGACAAGTTCCTGGAGGAAAGGTCCATAAACCATTATTAAAAAAGGACCAAGGATATCAATGCTTGACCCAATACAAGCATTGTGGAACTTGTGTCTTTTGGGGACACTGCTAGGTACATATGACCTAGATTGGCCACTGTTGGAAACAGAATACTGGGCTTGATGGACCTTGGTCTGACCCAGTATGGCATATCTTATGTTCTTATGTACAATTCAAGGATTTTTTAAGGGATAAGGTGGTTAAGGAAGATGGGTAGAAGAGGGACGGAGATCAGTATTAGTCAATTAGAAGTCTCTGGGACATTCTTTTCCTGTACAATGCTGTTATTTTTTTATGTTATTAAGGGGTGGGAAATTATCCTAATACTGTTTATTTTATATGGCCCGGTTGGATGTGAATATCTTGCACTTGTTTTCTCTCTTGATGTGGACTAACATTTGTTTTCCCTTTTGTTCTATGTGATCAGATTTGATCGGATTGCATTTTTTGTTTTGGTTTCCTAATATTTACCTTGTGTAATTATTGTAACTTTTCAATTAAAAAAAGACAGAAAACAAAGTAGGGCTAAATGGTCAATTTTCTCAATGGAGAAAGGTGAATAAAGGAGTGCACAAGCGAGTTGATCAAGTCTGCAGATGACACAAAATTATTCAGTGTTGTCAAATCACAAGAGCATTGATAAATATTGCAAAAGGACTTTGAGAAACAGGAGACTAGGCGTCCAAATGGCAGATGAAATTTAAAGTTCTTCACTTAGGGATAAGTAATAAATAAACCAAACTATAGCGTCCCAATGCAAGGTTCCATATTAGCAGTTACCACCCAATAAAAAGCTGCTAGAAAAGGTGTCATCATGTTTAATTTGTTGAAATCTTCTTCTCAGTGTGCAGCAGCAGCCAAGAAAGCTAATAGAATGCTAGGAATGATATGGAAAGGAATGGAGAACAAACAAAGGATGTCATAAGACCCCTGTAATGCTCCATGGTATGACTGTGCCTTGTGCATCTAAGCAAGAGACACAGCAGAATTAGAAAAGGTACAGAAAAGAGTGATTAAAATAATAAAGGAGATGGCGCAATACCCGTCTGAGGAAAGGCTTAAAAGGATGGGGCTTTTCAGCTTGCAGAAGAGACAGCCAAGGGGAGATATGCTAAAGGTATATAAATAATGAGTAGAATGGAACAAGGACATGTGAATCGGTTGTTTACTCCTTCAGTAATTACAAAGATTAGGGACAAGCAATGAAGCTACTAAATAGTATATTTAAGACTAACCAGAGAAAATATTTTTCACTGAATGCATAATTAAGCTCTGGAATTTGTTGCTGGAAGTAAAAGCTCATAGTGTAGCTGGGTTTATAAAAACAACAGTTTGGACACATTCCTGGAGGAAAGGTTCCTGGGGAATCCACTGCTTATCTCTGGGATAAGCAACATGCAATCTGTCTACCATTTGGGATCCTGCTAGGTACTCGTGACCTCAATTGGCCACTGTTGGAAACAGCATACTGGGCCTGATGGACCTTTGGCCTGACCCAGTATGGCAAATCTTATGTCCTTATGTTCTGTCTGCAGCAAGAATTGCACTAATCTAAGTAAGAGGCTTGGAAAGAAGGTGGCAAGACAATATTGAAATTCTTTGCAGAGAGTGATTCGAAGAAGAAAATGAGTATTAGAAAAACTATGAAAGATGGTAAGAGTAAGCGTAGTTACTCACCTGTAACAGATGTTCTCCAGGAGCAGCAGGAATCAGTCCTCACATATGGGTGACGTCAGCGCCAACGGAGCCCTCGTGTGGAGCATTTCCCCAGCTTTCAAAGAAACCCTTTGGGAATGCAGCACGCATGTGCAGTCCCCTTCCTGCCCAATGGTGCCATCTTGCTCAGTCTGATGACATAGCTAAAAGACAGCAAAAATCAAAATGAAATACATATATAACTGCAACTCCAGGGGGAGAAGGAGGGTCGTGAGGACTGATTCCTGCTGTTCTTGGAGAACACCTGTTACATGTGAGTAACTACGCTTTGTCCAGGACCAAGCAGGAAGTCAGTCCTCACATATGGGACTCCCCAGCTATAGGCTACCGGGAACCCAGAGCTGAAAAAATGGCTCCCTCTCAAGAGCCTCAGAATCCGTGATAAGAATTTTCTCTGAGAACGTACCCCGTACGGTAGCCCAACACAAAGGAGGGTAGGAGTTGCCTAAACCTCAAAGAGATTATGGAATACCGCCTGGCCAAAAACACTGTCCCGTTGGGATTCTCTCTCCAGGCAGTAATGGTCTTCAAACCAGACTTTTGCAGCCCAAGTTGTGGCCCGGCAGATGTCTGCCAATGGAACAGAGCGGAGATGAGCTACTGACGTGGCCTTCGCTCTGACACGGTGGGCCGTGACCCGACCCTGCAAGGGGAGGTCGGCCGCCCTGCTACCCAAGTGGACAACGTACGCTTGGAGACAGGTAACCCCATCCTATTAGGGTCAACAGAGACGAAGTGCTGATTAGCCCTTCGATGCCCCCGCATACGTTCTATGGAAAAAGACAATACCCTCTTACAGTCCAGGGTATGCAAGACTGTTTCAGCCTGGCTGGAATGCAGCCTGGGAAAGAAGGTCGGAAGGACCACCTCCTGATTGAGGTGGAAAGAGGAGACCACTTTTGGGAGGAACTTGGGATGGGTCCGTAGGACCACTCTGTTCCTATAGAACCGTGTGTACGGTCTATCAGAAACCAGAGCTTGTAGTTCACTCACACGTCTGGCCGAGGTAAGAGCAACCAGGAAGAGCGCTTTCCAAGAGAGGAAGCGCAAATGGCAAGTAGCCATTGGCTCAAACGGTGGGCGAGTAAGTTGCTGCAAGATCACGTTCAAATACCACTCAGTCGCCAGTGGACGAACCGGAGGTTTGAGAAGCAGACCTCTGAGAAATTGGGACACCAAGGGGTGAACCGACAGACTGTCCTTCCACCGGTGAGTGGTGCGCTGACAGAGCACTGAGGTGGACCCAAACAGAGTTAGACTTAAGGCCTAGGCTGCCTCGGCCATTTGGGGACTACCAGAATCACCGAGGCCTTGTCCCGGAGAATCTTAAACAAAGTTCAGGCCACCAGGGGCGTGGGAGGAAACGCATACAGGAGGCCTGTAGACCAAGTGATCAGAAAAGCATCTGCTGCCATCCTCAGGGGATGCGGCTGTCTGGAGCAAAACCTGGGCAGCTGACGGTTTTGTGGACTTGCAAAGAGATCGATGGATGGAAGTCCCCAGCGGAGGAAGATCTGTTGGACCACCAATGGATTCAAATGCCATTCGTGAGGCTGGAGAATCCTGCTTAGCTTGTCTGCTAGGAAATTCTCCTGACCAGGTAGATAAACTGCTTTGAGAGACATGCCTTGTTTGACTGCAAAAGAGCAAAGGGCCAGTGCCTCCTGACATAGGAGACTGGACCCCATGCCCCCTTGTTTGTTCACATAGAACATTGCCACCTGATTGTCCGTCTGAACTAGGGCAGACTGGTGAGAAAGGACAAATGTCTGCAGAGCTAAGCGGATTGCTTGCAGCTCCAAAAGATTGATTAGCTGCGTGGCTTCTCGAGGAGACCAGAGGCCTTGAGTGCACGTGCCCTGGCAATGTGCACTCCAGCCCTTTAAGGAAGCATCGGTCGTCAGCACCCTTGTGTGTGCTGGAGCCTGAAAAGGTACCCCACTGAGATTTGGGAGATATAGCCACCACTGTAAAGAGTCAAAAAGTGGTTTGGACACCTATACTCTGTCTCGGAGGTCGCCTGTGGCCCGCATCCACTGATCTCTGAGTCACCATTGAGCAGCCCGCATGTGCAGACGGGCATTCGGAGTCACATGTACCGTGGATGCCATGTGGCCCAGGAGCCGCAGGTAGTGCCTGGCGGAGACATGAGACTTGCTTTGGAACTGGTTGGCCAAGTCTATCAGTCTGCAGGCCCTGTCTTCGGGCAAGTAAGCTCTTGCCTGAAGGGTGTCTAAGCTTGCCCCTATAAACTCTAGGTTCTGAGAGGGGAGCAAAGTGGACTTTGCGTAATTTATGACAAAGCTCAGATGCTGAAGAAGAGAGACAGTGCGAAGAGTGGCTTGTCGGGCCTCCTGGAGAGACTGGCCCCTGATGAGCCAGTCATCCAGGTATGGGAAGACAACAATTCCCTGATTCCTGAGATAAGCTGCCACCACTGCTAGGCATTTGGTGAAAACCCTGGGGGCAGAAGTTAGGCCAAAGGGAAGTACCCTGTACTGAAAATGGTTTCCTCCCACCACAAATCTGAGATATTGTCTGTAGTCTGGATGAATGAGAATGTGAGTATAAGCATCCTTTAGGTCTAAGGAGCATAGCCAGTCTCCCTGCTGGAGGTAGGGCAGCAGTATCCCAAGGGTAAGCATCTTGAACTTTTCCCTCTCCAGAAACTTGTTTAGGTTTCGCAAGTCTAGGATAGGCCGGAGACCTCCTGTCCTTTTTGGTACCAGGAAGTACCTGGAGTAGAAGCCTTGCCTTTTCAGGTGGTAAGGCACCGGTTCCACCGTCTGTTCCTTTAGAAGACTTGCCAGCTCCTGAAGGAGGAGGTTCCTGTGCAGAGGGAGTCTTGGAGGCTCCCCTGGATAGTAGGGGGGGGGGGGGTAGCTGGTGGAAGTGGAGCATGTAGCCCTTTTGGACTATGCTCAGTGCCCAGGTATCCCCTGTGATGGCTGGCCACCTGTAGGCGTACAAGGTCAGCCAACCCCCTGTGCTGAGTGGAGCCACCGGCGGAGGACAGGCTATGCCGTGGAAGTCAAAACCATGCTCCCTGCTGTGCAGGTGCAGGAGCCGGAGCTGGCGACTTGGGGGTCTTCTGCCTATGGGGCCCATGCCCCTGCCCCTTGGCCTGCTGGTTCTGTTGGGGAGCTGGAGAGGCCTGATACTGAGGGTAGGGATTTGTAGGCAGCACCCTTCCTCGGGAAAAAGGGCTTCTTTCCCAAGCCCTTCTTTTTCTGAGAAGGGGCAGAAGTCTTTCTGGACAGTCTTGTCCTGGTGAGAGTCTCAGTCTTGATTTCTGCAGCCTTTTCAGTCATGGGCTTATTGAATAGGTTGTTACCTCGGCACGGGACATCGACCAACTTGTCCTGCACCCATGACTCCAGGTCAGATGACTGTAGCCAGGCCTGACGGCATGCACCGATGCCGGCCACGGCTACCCGGGGCGAAGCCTCGAAGCCATCATAGGCTGCTCGAGAGATAAACTTTGAGCACTCTCGGATCCCTGTCGACAAGGCTTTGAACATATGCAAGGGTTCCTCGGAGAGGCCAGCTGAGAACCTGGCAATCTCCTTTGCCAGGTCCCTTAAGTACATGCCCATGTACAGCTGGTAAGTCTGGACACGGCAAGATAGCATAGAGCCCTGGAAGCACTTTCTACCGAGGGCATCCAGGTTCTGGGCCTCCCGGCCGGGGGGCACCAAGGAGTGCATCTTCTGACTCTTCAGACGGTGAATGGCCGATTCCACAACCATGGAATTGTGTGGTAGCTGCGCCTTTTGGAACCCATGGCTCTTATGGACTTGATAAATGGAATCAACCCATTTGGTAAGAACCCGTGCCGAGGCCGGTGCCTCCCACATACGGAAGAGCAGTCGCTCCAGCATCTGAGAAACCGGTACAATAAAGGCTTCCTTCGGAGGAAAATCATACTGGAGGGCATCGAGCTCCTCAGCTCAAGGCTCATCCTCAGCGTCCGCAGGGAATGCCAAAGCCTTGGCCATGTCCCTCATGAAGTCCGAGAACCAGGTATCCTCTGGGGAGACCTTCTCCAAGGCTCAGACTCCGGGGAGTCCGAAGAGATGCACCGGGTCCGGAAGGTGTCAGGAGACTCCTCATCCTCCGTTTCCCATGCCGACTCCTCTGAGGAGTTGTCGAGTGGCTCCGGCCGTGTGGGCCTCGGTGCCACCCGCCCCAACGCCGAGGGCACCGGTGTCGACGACCTCGGCCCCACAAGGGAGGTTGAGGGGGACCTTTACCGAGGATCGACTCGAGACTTGATGGATTCAAGGATCGGCTCAGCCTCCGGTGTTGACTTAGACGTCGAGGTCCCAGTGGTCGGGGAAGATGCACCAGTCAGACCGGCGATCAGCACCCACTGCTGTTCCATGAAGGCAGCCAAGCTGCTCTCCAAGGCCGCCAGTCTGAGTCCAAGCTCAGGAGACTCAGCAGTCCCCGACTCAGGCCCGACGTCGGTTCTCCCGGAGGAGAGTCCATGAGGACAACAGAACTTACGTGACTCGGGGACTCCGGCTACAAGCGAGGTAGTTTGGACTGCTTCTCTGACTCCGAGAGCCCGGGGCGGCGGTCAGGACTGCGCGACCTGGCCCTCAAGGACCCAGGGGGCCTCCACCGATGCTGCCCTCACAAGCTGCTTCTTCCTTTTGTGCTCCTGGTTGGGAGACCCCCCTCTCAGAGGAACCACGACAGCACTCGGGGTCAGACTCCCGAGATGTCGAGGCCTCTGAAAAAATTCTTTCACGTTGATGCTGACGGCTCTGAAGTGCCTTTGACGACATTTTGCCGCACAGGCCACAAACCAGCGGGTCATGGTCGGGCCCGAGGCATCGGAGGCAGCAGTCATGTGTGTCAGTGAGAGACATAATTTTCTTGCACCGATCACATTTTTTGAACCCGCTGGCAGCCATCGGGGGAAAAAGGGCCCCTGCAAGGTCAAAAGACCGGGTTGCCAGTGAAAACAAAAACGGCGCGAACGCTAGTCACGAAGGTCAAAAACCAAAAAAAGAAATTCCGGACTCGATACCAGTGTACCGAGCCCAGGCGGGAAGGGGAACCAGCGTCAAACCGGATATGAAAAAGCGAAAATCGCAGAAAAAGAATCTACTTTTCCCGGGTGACACGAACTCACGTCTGTTGGGCTCCGTGGAAAAAGAAAGACTGAGCAAGATGGAATCCTTGTGCGGGAAGGGGACTGCGCATGTGCGCTGCATTCCCAAAGGCTTTCCTTGAAAGCTGGGGAAATGATCCGCATGAGGGCTCCGTCGGCGCCGACATCACCCATATGTGAGGACTGACTTCCTGCTTGGTCCTGGAGAATCTAATGTCCTAGTCTCCCACCCCAGGGACACTGAAGAGTAAGACTTGGAACTCTGCTTTTTTGAGAGTAGACGACCATGGAGTGGTGTGGCAGCTGGAGCTTCTCAAATCTGGGAGCCTTCTGGATTCTAGGGACCAGATATTCAGTAGCAGCAGTTAGCTGTTTGTAAAGCGGCTAGCCATCACTGCTGAACTTTAGACCTGGCTAATCAATGCTGGGGCCATATCCAGTCACCAGCATTGAGTATCTGGGTCGGTGGAATAGCAGTGAAGCTAACTGGACAGCAGTGATATTCAGCTGCCACCCAGTTAGCTTTAGGCCTTTAAAGTGCCTAACTTTCACTGCCAAGGGATAACTGGGTAGCGGCTGAATATCGCCATTGCCTGGTTATCCCCAGGTGCCATCCGCACTCCACCCCCATGCTAGCCAGCTAGTATCGGGGCAGTCAGTGCCGCTGAATGTCCTGGTAACTGCGCTAATCACTTTGAATATCCTCTTATTTATACATTCAGCCTTCCTCATGACTGGAGGCAGGGGCGGCTCAAGGCAATCTGCTGCCTGAGGCGAGGGATGAGATGGCGTCCCCCTCTCCTGTAGAGAGGTGGGGGGGACTCTCTCAAAACTACATTCAGGGACTGAACCAAACCAAAAAGCCGAGTAGATAATATGAGGAAATGCAAGATGTTCGCACACAAGGAACTAAAAGAAAGAGTGAAAACCACAGCACAGTTTATAACACCAGAAACTGCGTTATGATTCTTGTTTTTCTTTTTTAACATATATTTTGCATTCACAGAACTCACTCTCTCAGCAATGGGTGCAGAGCAGAACTAGGACATTCATCCACAGAATTCAATATCTAAAAAAACCCAAATCTGATTCTGATCATCTCACTAACAAACATTCTCCAGTAGCAAGCATATTGTGAACTAATACAAAACCCTACAATAAAGTCACTGAGGATCTATACAGCAAATCTATCATAACATACCATACCAGCACCAATTTTGAAAACTCACACAAGGAGCCTACCCCAAAAAAATATCACTGTAAATACTGCAAATGGGCCCTGGAACATCCAACACCTATTTGAAAAACTCAACATTTCAGATCTCTAAGTACAAACTCCATGTTAACAGAACATGTGGCCTTGGTCACACATTCAGAACACAGACCCTCATCAAATACAGAATAAGTGACTATAACCTAAAAATAAACATATACCGTATATACTCGAGTATAAGCCGACCCGAATATAAGCTGAGGTACCTAATTTTACCACAAAAAAGTGGGCAAAACTATTGACTCGAGTATAAGCCGAGGGTGGGAAATGAGGCACCTACTAGTCAATGTAAAAAATAAAGATAGAGACCAATAAAATTACATGAATATTTATTTAAACGAAAAACAGTAAAATAGCTCTGTAAATGGAAAATGGGGTCAACAAAAACAATATGGTAACAAACCTTAAACCCGCTCCGCCTAGCTTTGAATGCAGCCGCAAGAGTCCTCTCTGGATCGTCAAGATCCGACCACATAACGCCCATCATGAAGGATTTGCATTGGCTACCTTTACATGCCAGGCTCCAATACAAGTCATTGGTCCTCACCTTCAAAGCCCTAAATAACTACCCCCCTACGCCAATCAGCAAGCTAGTCCATGGTACCCTGGAAAATAGAAACAGAAGGTCTACTGCACTGAACACATTAGTAGTCCCCAAGCTAATAACTACATGCACAAAGGCTACCTCCAACAGAGCCTTCTCCATATTCGCCCCTTTAAACTGGAATGCACTCCCCCATGAAATCCGTGGTATTAAAAGCCTCTTCCTATTCAGAAAAGTCTTAAAACTCCACCTGTTCACAAAATGTTACCCAGAAACTTCCAGTGATAGAAGCACAACCAGCAAGCTTCCCTCATACCCCAGCCGCCCCTGAACGTCAATACCACAGATATAATAGGTAGTCCCCACTCAAGCCCAACCAACCACTAATCTTCATCTTCACAAAATCAATGCAACACCCATTTATATTAGAGTATTGTACATAGTTTCGAGGTAACATGTATTTAGTTTTCCCCGGTTTCGATCCCATGTTCAATTCCCTGTTCTTTGTAAACTCAATGTTGTTTCTGTACATTGCAGTATTTTTGTTCGATGCACACTGCGCTGATTTTAATTGCGCGGTATAGAAGAAATGTTAAATAAATAAATTAATTAATTCAAAATAAAGAGATATTTTTCTACCTTTTGTGCATTTTTTTTCAGCTGCAATTGCTCCAGTCACTTTCTTCTGGTTTCTTTGTGTCTTCCGCTAACTCTCCATCGTCTGCTGTCCATTTGTCTTTTCTTCTCTCTTCTAGTTTTTTTTCCATTCTCTCTCTACATCTGCTTTAACATACTAATCTTTCTCCTTTTGCTCTTTCCTCATTCCTATTTCATCTACTCAAATTTTACCCCTCCATTCTCAATCCCCACTTACTCTCCCAATATCCGGCCAATTGTAGATTTGTCTTCCCTCCCACACAAAATATTTTTCCCCTCTCCATTTCACTCTCCCAGCTCCATCCCATTCTAATCCTCCCCCAACATCAGCTCCATTCTAGTTCCAGTCCCACCCAGCATCCGCTCCCTTCTAGTTCCCGCATCAGCCCATTTCCAGTCCTAGCCCCCCATAAGCCCATTTCCAGTCCTATCCTAGACCCACCATCAGCCTATTTCCAGTCCTAGCTCCCCCATCTATTTCCAGTCCAATCCGAGTCCCTCCATCAGCTCATTTCCAATCCCAGCCCCCCATGAGCCCATCAGCCCATGTCAAATCCTAGCTCCCCTCCACTCAGCCCATTTCCAATCCAAGCCCCCCATGAGCCTACTTCCAGTTCTAGCCCCTTCATGAGTCCATTTCAATCCAAACCCCACCACAGCCCATTTCCAATCTTAGCACCCCCCCAACAGCCAATTTCCAGTCCTATTCTAGCCCCTCCATCAGCCCATTTCCTGTCCTAGCCCCCCCCACTCACCCATTTCCAGTCCTAGCTCCCTCCCCCTCACAACCCATTTCCATTCCAAGCCCCCGTCCCCATCAGCTATTTGCAGTTCAAGCCCTCCTTCCACTCAGCCCATTACCAGTCCTAACCCCCCATCAGCCCATTTCCAGTCCTAGCCCCCCCCCATAGCCCATTACTAGTCCTAACCCCTCCCATCAGCCCATTACGTCCTAACCCCCCCATCACCCTATTTCCAGGCCTAGCCCCCCCATCAGCCTATTTCCAGTCTTAGCCCCCCATAGCCCATTACCAGTCCTAATCCCCCATCAGCCCATTACCAGTCCTAACCCCTCCCATAGCCAATTACCAGTCCTAACCCCACATCAGCCCATTTCCAGTCTTAGCCCCCCCCAATAACCCATTACCAGTCCTAAAACTCCCCATCAGCCCACTTCCATTCTTAGCCCCCCCATAGCCCATTACCAGTCCTAAACCTCCCCATCAGCCCACTTCCATTCTTAGCCCCCCCATAACCCATTACAAGTCCTAAACCTCCCCATCAGCCCATTTCCAGTCTTAGCCCCCCCATAGCCAATTACCAGTCCTAACCCCCCATCAGCCCAGTTCCAGTCAGCCCCCCCATAGCCCATTACCAGTCCTAGCCCCCCATCAGCCCATTTCCAGTCATAGCCCCCCCCATAGCCTATTACCAGTCCTAACCCCCCCATCAGCCCATTTCCAGTCAGCCCCCCCCATAGCCCATTACCAGCCCTAACCCCCCCCCATCAGCCCACTTCCAGTCTTAGCACCCCCCCCCCCATGGCCCATTACTAGTCCTAACCCTCCCCTATCAGCCCACTTCCAGTCTTGGCCTCCCCCCCATTACCAGTCCTAAACCCCTTTCCGCCCTATCAACCCAAATTAAAAAAAAAACAACCCAGCTGCTTCTGCCGCGGCAGCATCAAGAGTGCCGCGGCAGTATCAAGAGTGCCGCCGCCGCCGCGGGGCCCCCCCGGCAGAGCCTCCCTGCATCGCAGCCTATCCCCGAACGCGGGCTTCTTTCAGAGCCGCGAGAGTTTCCTTTCTCGTGGCTCTGTTAATCCCGCCGGGGCTGATGGGATTTCCCTGATGGGATTTCCCATCAGCCCCGGCGGGATTAACAGAGCCGCGAGAAAGGAAACTCTCGCGGCTCTGGAAGAAGCCCGCGTTCAGGGATAGGCTGCGATGCAGGGAGGCGATCCAGGGAGGCTCTGCCGGGGGGGCCCCGCGGCGGCGGCGGCACTCTTGATACTGCCGTGGCAGAAGCAGCTGGGTTGTTTTTGTTTTTTTTTAAGTTGGGATGAAGAATGTTTTTTGCGCGGGGCCCCCTGAAACGCGGGGCCCTGTGCAAAAAACATTCTTGCCCCCTGCTAGACATCTGCAAGACGTTGACTCGAGTATAAGCCGAGGGGGCCGTTTTTCAGCACAAAAAATGTGCTGAAAAACTCGGCTTATACTCGAGTATATACGGTAGATAAAAATTAAACTGCAACATCAGCAGGCCAAATTCTGCATACAATGTAACACCAGAGAAATAAAGAGAGATGCATTTTCCTGTACTGTATAAAATATAGAAAAAGCACCAACTACAATCATTAAATTGAAAATAAAGTTCTCTTCTACTTTTGTTGCCTGACCATTTCATTCTCTCATCATGCTGGTTCCAATCAGAATTTTCTGCTTTCCTCCATCTCCCAGTGCCATCCCCCTATCTACTTCCCCCCGGGTTGGGGGGGGGGGCATGAGGGTGATCCAAGGCCATGTGCGGAGATTCACTGTGGCATCATTTGCATAAATTTAGTATACTTTATTTGAAAATGCATATAACACTCAGCTAAAATCCTACGTGGCTTCCAAACATACACATGCAATATAGTAAAACAGATGTTACAATAAAATATAGGGGGTTATTCTGTGCCACGAATAGCGGGGGTGGACGACCCAATGTGTCCATCCCCGCTATTGGTGCAATCACCCAGCCTCAACTAACTTCCCCGCTGATTGTGCGGGGAAGACAGGGGCAGGGAAGAGGCAGCCCAGGGGCGGAATCTGGGCGGTCGCCGGCCCTGTACATCCAGGGCTGGCGACATGTGCAGGGAAGTTATTCCACCTCAGAGGTGTGCTGGGGCGGGGGGGGGGGGGCAGAGGACATTCCCCACAACCCGACCCTGGCCTTAGGAGATCAGATTGGTAGTCGGGTTGCGGGGAATATGCTTTATTTTGCAGCGGCCGGCAGTGCGGCTCTTCCGTGGAGCTGCGGTGCCATGGCAACATGGCACCATGGCACTGCTGCTCCATAGAAGAACCTTGACTGAGTTAGCTGGGGACAGTTCTGCATGTGCAGGCCAGACTGAATCGCAGTCCCAGCCTGCATATGCAGGACTGTTCAGACCAGACTACAGAGGGGATCTAAGTCTGGGACGGAATCGGACCCATAATAAACATTAAATCTGATTAATGAAAAGCCACTTTTACAGCTCCCCCCATCAAACCATTATAAGAATTTTAACATCAGATTTATTTTGCTATAACCAGATTATCAATGAAGAGGGAAGATATAAAATGAGAAAAACTAATCCTGGTAGCCATGAATTCAAAAGCTGGATTGGATTGTTCTAGAGCTGGAAAAGTCCAGAACTCAGCAGCGGTGAAGCTATCAGGCTACTAAACAAAATTAAACTGATATGTTCCCTTAAAATTTGAATTTCCTTGATCTGAACTGACAAAATATTTTAAATTTAAGTCTGGCAGCATAAAAAATGCAAAACCGCAAATCTTAAACACAATCCATATTGCAGTACCACCCTAAACACTCTAGTTAACTACAGCAAGAACGCAGACTACAGGACCCACAGAGCAAATCTAATATTCCATAACAGTACTAGCTTCTGAAACTCACATAACATGGAACAAACCCAGAAAAGGGCAGCACCATAAATATTGCAATGGGCTCTAAAACATCCATATTTCTATTCAGAAAACTGAACAAGCTGGATTACTACAGATCCCTACAAAGAAACTCCATGCTAACAGAACATGTAGCCTCAGTCACACATGAAGATCTTCACCAAGTAGGGAATAAACTAATACAAACTAAAAACAGATATATGTTTTTAATTTGTATTAATTTATCCACGCACCCCTGGACCCCCACCAATATGGGTTCAGACAGTTCCACAGGGTCGAAAATCTCATCAACTTCCTACTAAACATCCTTGCAATCTGCTTACAAAACTCCAAGAATAGATTCTTCCTAATTTTCCTCAACATCACAGCCGCCTAGGACGCCCTCACTCACCATTAACTAATACAAAGACTCTCCGAAATCAGCCTTAACAAGGTCACTCTCAACTGGTTCCATTCCTACCTTGATTCCCGTACACAGCAAGTTCAAATTGGTAAGATAACGTCAAACCCATTCCCACAACAAAGTGGCATACCCTAAGGATCAAGTCTATAAGCTCTCCTTTTCAATACAGTCAAACCTCGGTTTTCGTTTGCCAGTTTTCATACGCTTCGGTTTTCAACGTCTTTTTTGACTGAGATTTTGTCCCGGTTCTCGTACAATCGCCTTGGTTTTCGTAAAGTACAGTATTGTAAATACATACACCCTCGTGCTGCACACCGGTCTGTATACACTGCCGGAACGCCCGCCCGGTCCCGGCAGCACTGCCCCCTGGACTCACCGATCACCAGCATGATGAGAAGCGAAAGCCAGCTGAGCACGTAAATGAAACACATCCTCGAGCCTGGTCAGAGTCAGAGAGGCAAGGATTGCGCAGAGAGGAAGGCCCCAATCTCGTCCACCGCCTGCCCGTTCTCTGGAGCGCCCCCTCAGGCTCAGAGGTAGCAGGGAAGAAAAGCTGTCAACGTAAGCAGAAGATGTTGCATGAATGTGGGAGGCAATTCTTTCTCTTGCAGGGTACGTCTGAAGCTATATCATTAAGATTTTCTGCCATTCTGAAGCATTGAGCAGGTATTTTAATGGGCTGAATCCAATGTGATTCCGAAGAGAGCTGGGCACAGCAGCTTGTCAGGGGTGGCTAAGGCCAGATGTTAACATACTGTACTGTACAGTACTGTACTTAGCTTGCTTTCAGTGATGTTAAATGTTCATTTATCCATTTCATTAGTCATTTATATTTATTTCTAATTGTTTTCTGTATGTAAAAATATAGTTATTCTCTATAAAATGTATTTTTGTGAATATTTTTGGGTGTCTGGAACGGATTAATTGGAGTTACATTATTTCTTATGGGAAATATTGCTTCAGTTTTCATACGTTTCGGTTTTAGTCCGACTTTTTTGAACGGATTAATCATGAAAACCGAGGTTTGACTGTATATATATCCAACAGATATATCAGATTTTCAAATCCCCCAAAATCCTATACCAAATCTATGCAGATGACAAAATATTTTATGCACCCATCAACCTCCTCTCTCAAGACCTTGCTAGCTTGAAAAAATGCTTTGTAGATGTAAACGAATGGCTTAATAGACACAATCTACTCATCAACCAAAAGAAAACTGAGGCACTTTGCATAACCACCAACCCCACCTTTGCCCAACCATCAATACTGAAATTAGGAAACTTAACAATCAAGGTCAAATCTGAGACAAAATACCTAGGAACAATAGACCAACATTTGACCTTCCAATCTCATATAAAAAAGAACCACCACCTCCGTCTACCACAAACTAAGAATCCTGAAGCACCTCCACCCACTGCTCTTCTCAGACCTCTTCCAAACCGTCTGCCAAACAATGATCACATCTGTGATTGACTATTGTAATATCTTTTTCCAGGGCCTACCTAAACAAACTCTCCACCCACTACAAATGGCCCAAAATACTGCAGCCCGAATAATATCTGGTGCCCACCATCAATCCCATATCACCCCCATACTGATGCAACTTCATTGGCTTCCTATCTCAGCCAAGATCAAATACAAAGTTCTCATCACAATATTTAAAATACTTCACAAAGCATCAGCCACATTATCTCCAGTTCCTCATCTCAAACACAAAGAACGAAAGACCGGAAAGAAACTCCACCCTTAACCTGCTAGCCATTCCACAGCAGAAGACAAAGAACAATCATGTCTACATGCAGCAGAACATTCACTTTGTTCGCCCCATCCTTATGGAATAAATTACTACCTACATTAAGAGGACTCTCAGACCTGTCGGAATCCAGAAAGAAATTAAAAACATACCTCTTCAATGAAGAATACAACATATCCTCAGACCTAGAGACTCATCCACCATAATTCTTATCACCTAAATCCTCCAACCCATACACCAGAAACATACACTACATCAACAAACTCAACAGAGAATAAAACAATGTAAATAGTTCAAAGTTAATACTTAATTGTAAATAGTTATACTGTAACCTTGTTATAATGCTATTGTTATTGTGTTTCAGTTCCTTGTACTTTAGGGTTCTGTTAATCAGTTTTCACTGTAAACCGATTTGAATTGTAGTAAGGCGGTACAATTACGTTTAAATACATAAATAATAAATGTGTAGACAAAAATTGTTTTTACCCATTACTCGGGTTTACAGGATTTCTTTCCCAAAACCTTTACTCCAGAGTAAGGTGAGAGAAAGAACTCTCACATGCAGGCATCTGCATTGTCGGCAGAAACTAACATAAGGGCTCAGTGGGTGGCCCTAGTTAAACAGATGGTGTTTTGTCACATTGAAATGCAGTAACTGCAGGAGGATGTAACTGCCTCCCTACAGTTAGCCTTCGGCCCCACGTAATCAAACTCTGAAATTAATTACCGGAGGATGTAGTAAAAGCTGTTAGTGTAGTTGGGTTTAAAAAAACCATTTGGACAAGTTCTTGGAGAAAAGAACAATAAAGTAATATTACAGGACCTGGGAAATCTACTGCTTGCTGCGGGACAAGTATTGGGGAACCTGTGTGCCTTTATGGAAACCTGCCAGGTACTTGTGACCTGGACTGGCCACTGTTGGAAACAGGATACTAGGCTTGATGGATCTTGTTCTGACCCAGTATGGCATTTCCTATGTTCATATGTTACCAGCACAGAGCTCAGGAAACATGCTGCTAAATATGCCAAACAAGAGGGGCCCAACACCACCCATGTGGCACCTCTCAATTCCACAAAAATAAGGGCAATTTGGCACCCCAACAAAAAAACTTCCCACCCCCCGAAAAACAAGGGGGACTTATGACCCCAACATAAACATCAAGAAGGGCTTGGAAACCCTAACATAACTCCTGAAATTGTACACTGGACCAGCATGGTGTTCATATAGAAGCATAGAAATATGATGACAGAAAAAGACCACATGGCCTATCTAGTCTGTCCTTCCATAACAACAACTACAACAGTCCCCTTTTTACCTTTAGAGTTCCTCTGTGTTTGTCTCATGCTTTTTTGAATTCAGTTACTGTCCTCATCTCTACCACCTCCACTGGGAGACTATTCCACGGATCCACTACTCTTTCCGTAAAGAAATATTTCTGCATATCACTCCTGAATCTATCTCCCTTCACCCTCATCCCATGTCCCCTCGTAGCAGAACTTGCTTTCAATTGAAAGAGGCTCTCTCCCTGAACATTTATGACACGGAGGTATTTAAACATCTCAATCATATCACCTCTATCCCGCCTTTCCTCTAAGGTGTACATATTAAGATCCTTCAGTCTGTCCTCATATGCTTTATAATGAAGACCACTAATCATTTTAGTAGCCACCCTCTGCATCGACACCATCCTGTTCACATCCTTTTGAAGGTGCGGTCTCCAGAATTGCACACTATACTCCAAATGAGGTCACACCAAAGACTTATACAGAGGCATTATCACCTCCTTTTTTCTGCTAGCCATTCCTCTCCGTATCCACCCAAGCATCCTTCTAGCTTTTGCCATCGCCTTTTCTACCTGTTTAGCTACTTTAACATCATCAGACACAACCACACCTAGGTCCCGCACTTCTTTAGTGGACAAAAGTACTTCACCCCCTATACTATATTGCTCCCTTGGATTGCTGCAGCCCAAATGCATGACCTTACATTTTTTAACACTAAATCCCAGCTGCTAAATTCTAGACCATTCTTCAAGTTTAGCTAGATCCCTCCTCATGTTATCTACACCTTCCTGGGTGTCTACTCTATTGCAGATTTTGGTATCATCCGCAAAGAGACAAGCCTTACCTGAAAGCCCTTCCGCTATATCACTAACAAAGATGCTAAAAAGAATCGGACCAAGGACAGATCCCTGGGGCACACCACTGATAACATCCTTCTCCTCAGAGTGAGCTCCATTTACTTGTACTCTTTGTCGCCTTCCACCCATCCAATTTCTAACCCAAGCAGTAACTTTAGGGTCCATCCCTAGGGTGCTCAGTTTGTTTATAAGTCGCCTGTGAGGAACAGTGTCAAAGACTTTACTGAAATCTAAATACACCACATCTAGGGCTCTCCCTCGGTCTAACTCCCTGGTCACCCAGTCAAAGAACTCAATCAGATTTGTCTGACAAGACCTGCCTCTGGTGAATCCATGCTGCCTCGGATCCTGTAATCCACTGGACTCCAGAAACCTCACTATTTTCTCTTTCAGCAGCGTTTCCAATAATTTACTCACCACCGAAGTTAAACTAACCGGCCTGTAGTTTTCAACCACATCCTTACTTCCACTTTTGTGTAAAGGCACCACATGAGCCTCTCTCCAGTCCTTTGGCACCACTCCCGACTCCAACGAGGCATTGAAAAGGTCTGTCAGTGGCGCTGCTAGAACGTCCCCAAGTTCCCTCAGTATTCTCGGGTGTATCCCATCCGGTCCCATCACTTTGTCTACTTTAAATTGATATAGTTTCTCATGAACACAGTCTTTTGAAAATTGTTCAAGATGTCCTTTGCTTCTGTTCCTATTTGTGGGTGTTTTCTGAGGTCCTGCTCCTGGTTCTTCATCTGTGAACACAGAACAAAAATATTTGTTAAGCAATTCCGCTTTATCCTTATCAGCTTCTACATATTCCTCCCCTGCACCCTTGAGTCTGACAATACCACTTTTGCCCTTCCTCTTCTCACTAATATATCTGAAAAATGTCTTATCCCCCCATTTTATTGCATTGGCTATTTCCTCCTCCTTTTGAATCTTTGCCTTCTTGACTACTTTGCTAGCTTCTCTAAGTTTTTCCAAATACAGATGCCTGTCTTCCTCTCTCAGTGATCTCTTGTATTTCATGAAGGCTTCCCTCTTTTTCTTCACTTTATCAGCTACTTCTTTCGAAAACCATAGCGGTCTCCTTTTCCTTTTACCTTTACTTACCATTTTAACAAAAAGACTGGTTGCCCTTAAAATATCCCCTTTCAGTTTTGCCCACTGTTTTTCTACATCCCTCAGCTGTTCCCATCCCACTAACGACTCCCTGAGGTATTGGCCCATCTTCGCAAAGTTAGTCTTCCTAAAGTCTAAGATCCTCGCCTTTGAATGGATTCTAACAGCCCTAGTCCTAATACTGAACCACACCATCTGGCGATCACTGGATGCAAAATGATCTCCCACTACAACATCAGAAACACTTTCACCATTGGTAAGCACCAAGTCCAGTATGGCCCCTTCATGTGTGGGGTCTGTTAACAATTGCCTGAATAGTTCTCCCTGTAGAGAATCCAGGATCTCCTTACTTCTAGATGATACTGCAGCAGGAATGTGCCAATCAACATCTGGTATATTGAAATCTCCTATCAGTAGCACTTCCCCTTTCCTAGCAATGCTGCGCATGTCTTCAATTAACTCTCTGTCCAACTCCTCCTCTTGTGAGGGAGGTCTGTATATCACACCAATGTAAATAGATTTCTCTTTCCCTCTTTCTAGTTTAACCCACAATGCCTCCCCTCTCCCTTTTAAGCTCTGTAATTCCAAAGCTTTAATAGTAGTTTTTACATATAGTGCCACTCCTCCTCCTATACATTCTGCAAAAATCAAAGGAAATGCAAGATGCTCGTACACCAAGGAACTAAAAGAAAAAGAGAGAACCACAGCACAGTTTATAATACCAAATTCTAAAATTATAACTCATTTTATTTTGTAATAAACTGCTTTATGGTTCTCACTTTTTCTTTTTGAATATATATTCTGCATCCACAGAAACCTCTTCCTTAACAATGAGTGCAGAGCAGAGGCAAGACATTCACCCACAGAACTCAATATATTAAAAAGAAAATCTGATTCTGGTCATCTTACTAATAACAACATAAATATTCCCAGTATCCGACATATTGTGAACTAATATAAAGGAGTGGAGGAGTATCCTAGTAGTTACAGCAACTTCCCAGAAGATCAAGGGTTCAATTCCCACTGGCACTCCTTGTGACCTTGGTCAAATCACTTTACCCTCCATTGCTTCAGAAGAAAAGACCTGGCAATCTACTTCTGGTAATAGGAGTTAGCACTGACCTGAAGGCACTAAAAAAAAACACCCCTACAAGTCTCAAAAGATCTACAAGGTCAAATCTACTGTACCATACCAGCATAAACTTCCAAAATTCATACAAGGGTCCAACCCAGAAAAAAAGCAGTATTATAAATACTGCAGCAGGCCCTAGAACATCCATACACCTATCTGAAAAGCTGAACAAGTCAAATTATTACAGTACAGATACCTATGTACAAATTCCATGTTAAAGAACACCTGGCCTCAGTTGCACTCAGAACACAGACCCTCACCAATATATGACCACAACCTAAAGGAAAAATAAAAAACATGTAGTCAAAAATTAAACTAAAACCCCAAGAATCCAGACTCCACATGAGGAACACCACCAGAGAAATAAAAGAGATGCCCCATACTGTGTAAAATATAAAGATTGAACTTTGCACTATCACTAAATTGAAAACAACATTATTTTTTTCTACCTTTGTTGTCTGACCATTTTATTCTCTGATCATGCTGGTCCTGATATGAGGCGTCTGCTTTCTTCCGTCTTCTCTTAGCGCTCTTTCTACGGTCTCTAGTTCATCTGCCATGTCTTCTGTCCTTTGGTTTTCTTCACTTCCTTCCATTTATTTCTCTCTCTCTCTGTCCACCTTGATTTCACTACTCCTTACTATCCAGTTCTCAATCTCCCTCTTTTTTATGCCATTTACTTACCGCTTTTCAACCTTCACCCCGCTCCGTCCATTCCTCTCTCTTCTTCCCTGGTCCATTATTTCCCAGTCTTTTGCTCACTCTCTCTCCCCCTCCATGTCTAACATCTCTCACCCCCCCCCCCCCAATCCAGTGCCTTTCTCTCTCTCTCTCTAGTTCTCTCTTTCCCTCCTTCTAGGAACTCTGCGCTCTTTTTTTCCATGTCTGCCCTCTCCCTGCCTATTCCCCCCTGCAACCATCATCAACCCCATCTCCATACCATACCATTCCCTCCCTATTACTTCTATGTCCAACATCTCTCTGTCTCTTTCTCAGCCTATTTATCCCATGTCCTCCTTCTCCCATCTCGCTCCCTATTATACCCATGTCCTGCATTTCCTTCTCCCCTTATTACCCCATGTCCAGAATCTCCCCTCTGTCTCCCCCTCCCCAAATCCAGCAATTTCCCATAGTCTCCCTATAATCCCCTGGCCAACATCACTCCATCTCCCCTCCTTGCTTCTCCCTATGCCTCTTTCTTTGCCAGTTATCTCCCTAGACCCCCACATCGATCTTATCCCCGCTGCCTCCTTATTTCCCCTCACTGCACCCAGCATCTCCCTTCTGACTCCCTGTGCCTATTGACATCCACCTCCCAATGCTCCCTCATTTCCACCCCCCCCCCCAAAGCATATACCTATAGCTCTCTGCCCTTGTGGTACACATGCTCAAAATAGCTGCACATTGGGCCATGTCCTTCTCCTCTCCAACTGCAGGTTTACTGTAAATGACATGGCTCTGTGCAGGGGCAGCTCTATCATTAGGACACCGAGGTGACCTCTTCCCCATCCATCTCTTTACTTCTTCCACTTCATACTCTTATCTCATCTATTTTCCCCTCCCTTAATCTCCCTCTCTTTCTGCCTTTTCTCCTACACCCTTCCTACCTCCTTCCTCTTTCCTCTCACCTGCCCAATCTTTCTGCATCCTTCATCCTCCTTTCCCATTTCATCCCCTTCACCCTATCCTCATATTTTCCCTGCTTTCCCTTCCATTTTTCCTCTTTTTCATCTGACCCTCAATCTATTCCCCTTTCCCACAGCCAGCAGCACAGGCCATAAGAACTCAGCACATGCTCAGTGCTGCTGGTCCCTATAGACCTCTTCTTATTCTATCCCTCTTTGAAATAGGATGCAAGCAGTAAAGGAAGGAAGGAAATACAGGGATTAGCAGCAGTGAGGCAATTAATCCAATTCACCTTAACCTAGGAATAGCCCTAGAAATAGTTCCAAATGGATTTAGCACTGTCGGAACCAAAATGTATTGGGATGGGTCTTGAAAAACCAGAACAAACCTTGTCTCTCTCAGCAAAGTAGTTCATTTAGGCATCAGCCCTTTTTTTTTTAATGCCTTATCTATACGAGTAGCAGCTGTACGATAGCAGTGATAGCCAGTTGATATCCATATAGTCAAGCTATTTAATTTAAGACAACCTTTTTGGTATGATTTTGCCACCTCTAGCCTGCCACTGCCTTCCCGCTTCTTCTTTTCATGATCAAGCTCAGACAAGCGAGAAAAAAAAGTGGCAGGAAGGCAGCAGACCAGAGGCAGCAAAATAAAAAATAAACACAACCGCTATTGGTTCCTCCAAGTAATCAGCCTGATTCGTTCCTCAGCCTGCAACCTTGGGGTCATCTTTTGACTCCTCCCACTCCTTCTTCACACATATCCAACAAATAGCTAAAACCTGTCATTTCTTCTCTATAACATTAACAAAACTTGTCCCTTCCTCTCTGAACACACTACTAAAACTCTTATCCACTCTTTGGTCACCTCCTGTCTCAACTCTTACAACCTCCTCCTTGCTGGCCTTCCTCACAGTCATCTCTCTCCTCTTCACTCTGTTCAAAACTCTTGTGGGACTGGTTTCCCCACAAAAGTTCCTCAAATATCACCAATATTACCAATTGCCTGGGCACATGGGAGTCGCACACCAGGAAAATAAAAGAACTCAGATCACAATTATTTGTCAGCAAAAATGACTCTTATTTGGTACAAGCAAAAAGCTGTAAGCACAGATACACAAGTGTCTATCTGAGGGATCTGAGTACAGGCAGCGTTCCCTATCTCCACAGTGATGAGACAGAGAAGGCCGCCCTGAGCTCTGTAATTGCATCCTTATATACCCTATACCCTCTGTAGCAACTCCTGCACAAAAGTTTTGTTCCGTGTGCAAAGGTTTCTGTACTGTCTGTAAAAGGCTGTAGGGCCTGCAGAGGCCTCTTTCCTTTGGGACAAAGGAGGGCCATGTGCAAAAAGTCTGCAGAGGCCTCTTTCCTTTGGGGCAAAGGTTCTTTCCATGGGATCCACCCTTATTAGCATATTAATGGCTTTTATTCTTGCTAGTGTTGAGTCATTCTGGCTACACCCTGCCATTCCCTTTGTTTCATTAATCACTGTAGTTTTCGGCACTGTAGTCTTCAGGGCTCATGAGCACTTTGTATCACCAGCTTTGTTTGGCCTGTTTAACTTGTCCAGGCTTGCCCAACTTGCTCAGGCCTGTTCAATCTGTTCAGGCCTGACCTGTCTTTTCTTAGCTTTTCTTAACTGGGTCCATTTTCTGTGCACTTCTGCTCGGAATATGGTTCCCTCTGGCTTTACTCTTGTTGTGCTGGGCTCTGGGTACTCATTCCTTAGCCCACATGTTTTTCTTCCGTGCCATCATAATGTATTACAGCCTCAGGCAAGGATGCAGCCATACTAGACATACCTATCAGCCAATTTCCCTTCACTCTGCAGCACGTCTAATCATCTACCAGCCCTGATATACTCATATAACCCCTCTTCTCAAATCAAGTCATTGGCTCCCCTTCCATTTCTGTATCCAATTCAAACTTCTCCTTCTGACCAATAAATGCATTCACTCTACTGCCCCTCACTACCTTTCCTTTCTCCTCTCTCCCTACACCCCTCCTCGTAAACTGTGCTCTTCCTCTGGTTTTCTTCCATGTCCTTTTCTTCCACTGCCAACTCCAATCTTTTCACCTTGCTGCTCCTTAAGTGCTGTAAACAAACTTCCTGATTCTATATGTCATGTCTCATCGCTCCCCTTTTGCAAATACATGCTAAAAGCTCACCTCTTTGAGGTTGCTTTTGGATCCGAATCCCTTGTTCTCCTTGTGTCTCTTTTCCCTATTTAAAATAGAATTAGACTTACCTGCTAATTGTAGTTCCTTGAGGAACTCCAGTTCAGTCCTCCACCTCTGGGTAGTGTACCTCCTCCTGCAGCATTGGAGACTGGGCATTTCAGAATCGTGACATAACAGGATGTAGCCTGCTGGTCACTCCCATCAACCCCAGTGAACTACTGACAAAGCAGACTCAAAGGAGCAACAAATAAGTAGCCATAGCACTAAATTCAACTTCTACATTCAACTCATAACTTTTAACTCCTAAGCTAAATTCCCCTTAATTAAAAAGGAACCCTCTTCTCTCACTTTCTCTTTCCTCCATGACCGAATAAGAAAGAAAGATAGAAAGAAAGGGCTAGAACAAAGAAACCACAGCGATCCTGAGACTATTCAGAACATCTACACACTTTGTGTCAGGAACTCCCCCCAGTTCGGACTGGCCTCTCAACTACTCATCCCCGGGCGGGAGTGAGGACTGAACTGGAGTTCCTCAAGGAACTACAATTAGCAGGTAAGTCTAATTCCTATTTCCTTATTGTTCCTCCAGTTCAGTCCTCTACCTCTGGGATGTAACAGAGCAGTAATCACTGGGAGGAGCCTGTCCACCTGGATTGCAACACTGCCGACCCGAAACCGGCATCACTTGCCGCCTGAACATCCAGGCGGTAGTGTTTATTGAAGGTATGGAGCGACGACCAGGTGGCCGTTCTGCAAATCTCCACTGGCAGCACCAGACTGTGCTCCGCCCAAGAAGTTTATTGCGCTCTTGTAGAATGAGCCCATAACCCTACGGGCACCTGACGCCCTTGCAAAATATATGCGGACGCTATTGCTTCATGGACCCATCTGGAGACTGAAGCTTTTGCTGCCGCCTCCCCTTTACGGGGGCCACCAAACAGAACGAATAGGCATTACGACTTGCGAAAAGTTTCTGAAACCTTTAAGTATTGCCGTAGAACTCTCTTTATATCCAGGTGACGCAGACTACGTTCTGAAGCGTTCTCCTCTGTAGGCCCGAAGACTGGCAACGAAACCGATTGATTCATGTGAAAAGGAGAAACTACATTGGGCAAAAAGGACGGTACTGGACGTAACACCACCTTTTCCTTAGAAAATGACAAAAATGGCTCCCGACAGGACAAGGCCTGCAATTCCAACACTCGTCGTGTTGAACAAATAGCCACTAAAAACACTGTCTTCAAGGTTAAATACTTAATGGATGCTTGGTGCAAGGGCTCGAAAGGTTCCCTCGTTAGAGCCCCCAGAACAAGGTTGAGATCCCACGGAGGAACTATCATCCTGCGCGAAGGCCGCAGCTGAGATACCGCCTTCAGAAAATGAATCACATCGACACGGGAGCCCAGGGACACCCCCTGAACCTTACCTCTATAGCAAGAAAGAGCTGTTAGCTAGACCCTTAAGGAGCTGGCCTCCAGGCCCTTATCAAAACCGTCCTGCAAGAAACTTAACACCGTAGGAACTGACACTGTGGCTGCACGGATCTGCCGCTGAGAGCACCAGTCCTCAAATGTACGCCATATCCGTATATACGCCAAAGAAGTGTACCTCTTCCTGGCCTGGAGCAAGGTCGCAATCACTGCTCCAGAATAGCCTTTTTTTCCTTAACCTCGCCCTTTCAATGGCCAAGCCGTAAGCGAAAACCGATCCACCTGAGGCATTTGAAGCGGTCCCTGAATCAACAGATCCAATGTTGTCGGCACTCGCCAGAAGTCCCCGTCAAGAAGATGAACTAGATCGGCATACCATGGACGCCTCAGCCAATCTGGCGCCACTAACACCACGCTCCCCCGATGAGCCTCAATGCGCTGAACCACCTGAACTATGAGCGCCCACGGGGGAAAAACACAGAGAAGACTGTCCAATGGCCACTGCTGCATCAGGGCATCGATCACTTCCGACATCCTTTCCCGTCTTCTGTTGTAAAAGCGACTCGCCTTGGCCGACTGAAAGATTGCCATGAGGTCCATAATCGGAGGACCCCACCTGAGGACTATCTCAGCAAACACCTCCGGATGTAGCTCCCATTCTCCGGCACCCACCCGGTCTCTGCTGAGAAAATCTGCCATCACATTGTCCGTTCCCGCAATGTGAGCCGCCGATATCGCCTGCAGCCAAGACTCCACCCAGACGCAGAGTGCTTCTGCATCCTCCTCCATGGCTGCGCTTCCCATGCTGCCTTGTCTGTTGAGGTAAGCCACTGTCGCAGCATTGTCTGACAGGACTCTCACCACTCGACTGCTTACCGCGGTTTTGAATGCTTGCAGGGCCAAGCTCACCGCTCACAGCTCCAGACGGTTGATTGACCACTGTGCCCTCCTGGTCGTTCCACACTCCTTGTGCGAAGAGATCCCTGCAATGAACCCCCCAACCTGCGAGACTCGCATCTGTTAATACCGGAAGCCACTGCAGTTGCTCTAGTGGCATGCCTGCCGACAGACTTCCCGGGCAAAGCCACCACTGCAAGGACTGCCTGACTCGCAACGGACATGGAAGTCGCTTGTTCAGAGAATGGGTCTGGTGTGACCAATGTAGGAACAATGACCGCTGTAATGGACGCATGTGAGCTCTGGCCCATGGTACTACCTCCAAGGTCGCCGCCATAGTTCTCAGCACTTGAAGATAGTTCCAAGCTGACGGGGCTGGAGTTGCTAAAAACTTGCGCACTAACTGCCAAAGGACCTGAGTTTGCCGATCTGGCAGAAACACAGCTCCCAATCGGGTGTCGAACCGCACTCCTAAGTATTCCAGCACCTGAGACGGAACCAATCGGCTCTTGGCCGCATTGACTACCCAGCCGAGACTCTGAAGAAACTTCACAACCTTGCTTGTAACTTGAACGCTCTCTGCCTCGGATTTTGCCCAAATCAACCAGTTGTCGAGGTACGGGTGAACCAGAATCCCTTCCTTTCGCAGCGCTGCCGCCACTACCACCATCACTTTGGTGAAAGTTTGCAGAGCCATTGCCAAACCGAAGGGCAGGGCTTGAAACTGGAAATTCCCCCACGGAAGAGCAAACCTTAGGAATTGCTGATGAGCTGCTCTGATAGGAATGTGCATATATGCCTCAGTAAGATCGAGGGAGGTCAAGAACTCTCCTTGCTGGACTGCCACTATCACCGATCGCAAGGTCTCCATTCAAAACTGCAACACTCGAAGACAATGATTTACTCCCTTGAGGTCCAGGATAGGATGGAAGGACCTGTCCCTTTTGGTACTACAAAATAAACAGAGCAACGACCGACGCAGTAGAGCTCTCGAGGGACCGGTACAACCACTCCTAACTGCAAGAGATGATCCAGTGTCTGTCGAACCGCTATCGTTCTCTGCTGCCCTCTGCAAGGGGAAAGTACAAATGAGTCTAGGATCGGTTGAGCAAATTCTAGAGCATAACCTTCGCATATTACCTCCCATACCCACTGATCGGAGATTATTTGGATCCAGGCAGGAAGAAATTCCTGAAGCCTCCATCCTATTGGTTGAATACCTGCCTGGGCCCGCCTCGCTTCATTGCGGTTTTCTACCAGCCGCGGACGAGGAAGCTGCAAATCCTCTACCTGTGCCTCAAAAGCCACGAAAGCCTTGCGCTCCGGAGGCAAATCTTCCTCTTTGAAAGCCTAATGTTCGAGAGGTACAAAAGCGCCTGAAATCCCTAAACTGACCGCACGAAGACTGCAGAGGTCTCCCTTGCTTAGGCCTGTCCTCCGGCAGCCTTCTGTCTTTGGACTCTCCCAAATCCTTAACCAACTTGTCAAGATCTTCACCAAACAACAACTTCCCTTTAAAAGGAAGCTTGCTAAGTCGTGACTTAGAAGAACCATCTGCCGCCCAATTCCTTAGCCACAGAGAACGCCGCACGGCTACCAGGAAAGCCATACTATTCGCAAACGCCCTAATCAAGTTATAGTGGACATCCGCTAGATATGCCGCACCCGATTCCAGCCGTGTCACATCTAATAAGCTCTCCTGCGTCAACTGAGAACACTGCTGTAAGCATTGTGACCACCTGAGGCAGGCCCTCGCCACACAGGCCCCACAAATGGAAGCCTGCAGAGAGAGGGCATTGACCTCAAAGGCTTGCTTCAACAAGCCGTCCTCCTTTCTGTCTTGTGCATCCTTCAATGTCGCACTGCCTTCCACTGGAATAGTCTTTTTCTTGACAGCTGATACCGCCATGTCTATATGAGATGAACAAAACTTCTCTTTCTCCTTGTCTACTAAGGGGTAGAGCCTATTCATAGCCTAATGCCCCGCAGCCCCGCTTCTGGTACATCCCATTCGTCTTGGATCATCCGGTCAACCACCCGATGAACAGGAAACACCGCCTGAGTTTGTCTTACCGCCTGAATGAGAGGGTCCTCCAAACCTTCTTCCTCCGCTGGCTGGATTGCAGCCAGGTTAAGCGCTTGAAGAGACTCCGTAATGAGGGCCGTAAGCTCTTCTTTATGGAATACCCTTACTATTCTGGCCTGATCCTCAGGCTCTGGAATCTCCCCCTTCCTCAAGATCTTCCATACCTGATTCAGGCTCGCCCTCTGCATCGTCCGCCTCAGGCCAATCTGAGGGGAGGGGCTGATCCTTGAGAGGTCGTGCCCTCTTGAGTGGTCTTCCTAGACTGCTACCAGGCTTTTCTGAGGCTGAAAGTTGCATCCCAGCCCCAAGCACAAAAGGGTCTGTCTGCCTGCTGCCGCATGCAATACATTTGATGCATAATTAGTACAAAGTCTGGGGAAAAAGCCCCAAGAGCCGCCCCGCCTGCATTTGAAGCCCCTGGATTGGCTGACTCCGGGCAGCTTTCCAAAGGGGATGCCGACAGAAGTTCCAGTGGAGACTCACCTTCACCCGTAGGTGGCAGGCTCCGAGGCCCCTCACCAGCCTTACCTTGAATCTCCTGCTCCATAGAGGTTGAAACCGCTGTGCAGCCCCTGCAAACTCCAGCGTCCGAGACTGCGCTTCTGCAAGTGCCACACACCAGACACTGTGGACGAGAAGGCATTAGCAATAAGAAAAAATAAAACTTATTCTCCTTTTTTTTTTTTTTTAAAATATAAATACCCTTAAAGCCTGCGAGAGAAAACCCAAGCAGAAATCATAGCAATTAAATAAAAACAGCTAAAGGAAATTTTAAAAAGCTGAATCGCACCAAAATAAAGTAAGTTAGACCAAGTTACACTAATTGCCTTAAACTAAGCCTCCCGTCCAAAGAAACTGCCTTGCTTAGAAAGCTGCACAAGTAACAGCGCTGCAGCCGGCTTGCGGCCTGCCCGCGCGGGAAAAAGCAGCCCGAAAAGGAAAAAATTTAATCGCCGTGCCTGTTAAGCGCCGGAGCCCGATTGGAGCCTGTCTGCGACCCGACAAAAAAACTCACCCGCTCTGCCGTAGGTCTGCTAAATGCCCTCAGGCAATTTCTTCTTTTTTGACGACACCGCGAAGGGACCCTGCAATCTGCGACGCTGCTCAACGTGGAATGTGAGCAGCGATCGCGAAGAGGGCTGTCCAGCCTCAGCTGTCTTGCCCGTCACACGAGGTCAGCAAGATCCGATTGGCAGGGTTACCTTGCTGCTGCTAGCAGCTCCTCCGTTCCAACCAGGAGGGGGAAGCAGATTATTGGCGCAGAGCCGACTGAAGGAGAGAGAAAGCAAGCTCTGAAGCTGGTTCAAATCCCTCAAAAATTTTTTTTCCAGACAACTGTAAAATAAAGTTAATGGAAAGGGACAAAATAAACCCCCAAAAACACCTAAGGCTGTCTATCCTACCAAGTGCTCCTTATCTATTCCTCTAGTGAGCCCAGCACCTAGGCTCACTACGTCCTCCTGCTGCATGGAGACTGGACACACTGGGGTTGATGGGAGTGACCAGCAGGCTACATCCAGTGATGTCACGATTCTGACATGCCCAGTCTTCAAAGCTGCAGGAGGAGGTGCACTACCTAGAGGTGGAGGACTGAACTGGAGGAACGATAAGGAACCCTTGTTTCTCTTGTATTGTACTGTCTGTCTTGATTAGATTGTAAGCTCTAATGAGCAGAAAACATGTTCTATATGTACTTGTACAGCACTGCATATGCCTTGTAGAGCTATATAAAGGATAAATAGTAGTAGAAGTAAAGCTGGGTGGAAATGAGCCGGAGTTCTTATAAAACACCCACACATCCACAAAATTTAAGTGGAAAAGTCACGCCTACCTTAGAGCGAGAGTTGCCAGGAAGACTATTTTATAAAGACAGATACGCAGATATGTAGCTTTTATAAAAGAAGTGCAACATACTTGTCTATGTGCCTTCAGAGCCAAGGTGTTGCATTGTAAAATTACCCTCCACTTGTTCTGTTACAGAATATTAGAGTAATGATTCCATTCAGTTAGCATCACTATTCTAATAATATGATACATACACATACAGTGTATACTGTACAAATATAATTATGTATATTCATATATTTTTCTACATTTATATGCTTTGCTGTAATCTGCCTTGGGCTACTGTGGAAAGCTGGAATATAAATGCAAAAATAAATTTAAAAAATACCTACATCATGCTCGCTATATTATTCTAATAGGATTTTTTATGGTGATTCATTGAAACAGTAAGTCTAAGGCAGCAGCTTGTTTTTATTTCGACAGCTGTGAAAGGAACATAAAAATATTTTTTACTAAAAATTTAAATTTTAAATGTAAGACCTTGAAATGTATTTCCTAAATCTAAGCTACTACATATAAATATATAATAAGCCAACAAAATGAAAACTAGAGTAGAAGCCCTGCCTGATCTGGATTGGGGGACCCGGCTCAATGGCGAGGTCAGCCAGCAGGACCACAACCTTGGACTGCAGCAGGCTACAGTACACAGGGTCCATGGGGTACTCCTCTGGATTGTAAGGGGGCAGCAGCTTGGCGAAATGCAACTGATAGCCACTTTGGATAATCTGCAGCACTCAGATGTCAGAGATGACGAGAGGCCACCAATGGGCAAAGTGGACAAGCTGCCTCCCCACCTGCAGGATGGCCTCTACCCGAAATGATCAACTGGCTATGATCCTGAAGACCCCATCAAAAACACGCGCTCGGCTTGGGCTGGGGGGCGGACTGTGTCTTCAGGGTTTTCTCCCTCCTCTGTGAGCGGGAAGCCTGGGCCTTAGACTGTACCTGTGACTGGGATGGAAAGTACCATCATTATGAGCATGGAAAGGTGGCCTTCTTGGCCTATTGTTTCTTCCACTTGGGATGTGCAGTCTCTTCCTGGAGAGCCTGGCGAGAGTCACCTGCTTCTTCTCCAGCTCCTCAGCCTTTTCCTCCACAGGTTTGCCGAAGAGGTTATCAACTCAACAGGGGATATTGGCAATTTTGGCCTGGACCAACTTTAACCAGGCCATCCACTGTGTGGCGATACCCACGGCCACTACCCTGCTGGCGAATTAGAAGTCGTTGTAGGTGACCCAGACCATAAATTTCGAGAAATCCTTGCCATGAGCCACAAATGTCTTGAAAAGATTTGTGGCAGTCCTTGGGAACAAGGGTAGCAAAGTCCTCTATGCCTTCCTTGAGGAACATAGCCATGTAAGTTTGGGGCAAATGAGGCTTCTCGAACCCCTGGGCCTTCTGGACCTGGTACAGAGTCAAACCGGCGGCTGATGACCGGAAGCATAAGCGGTGCCTCCCACAGCTGCAGCAGCAGCCTCTGCAGGACATGGTGGACGGGGACCATGACTGACTCACGGGGGTGTGTGGCTGAGAGGTACTGGAGGAGTTCCAGTTCTTCTGCCCAGATTCCAGAGAAACAGGGATAGCCTTGGTTAGGTCCCGAACAAAATTTTGGAAGGACATGTCCTCTGGGGGCAATTTTCACAGATCCGGAGGGAGCAATGGGAGGTCCAGGGACCAAAGGTCCAACACAGTCAATTCCGCCTCGGTTTCCCATTCTGATTCAGATTCCGAGAGGAAATCGAAATAATGTCGAGTCTCCTCTGAACGCCGACTGTGTGGCTCAGGAGAGGTGGATGTTGATGATCCCTCTTGCACCCAGCAAGCCAATGGCTGTGCCCCGGGGGCCTCAGACTTCAACACACTGGAGAGGGAGATGGCTCTGGCCATCAGTTGATACCAATCTCTCACCTGATGTTCCAGCCGTGACGGACAGGACAAGGGTCTACAGAATAGGCTGGAAGAAGTGCAGTGACAACAAGCTCTGCTATGGGATGCCTACATTCCACAGAGCTTCCAGCGCCACCAAGTGAGCTTCCAAGGCTCATAGGTGTTCCTCCGGAACCACCACTGATGACCCCTTTGGTAGGAACTCCATGAATGGGGCATCGGGAGACATTCAACTGCACTCCTGGGCACTGGGAGCGGACTCCGCCGTCCAGGTTGGGTCCTCCTGCAGGGAAGCTTGGCTGGCTGTTCTCAGCTTTCGCAGTCTGTCTCATGCCGAGAGGGGCTATGGTGGCGTTGCACAAGGATCTTCTCCTTGTGCTCCCCCTTCGACATCGATGGAGCCTCTGCAGAGGGTCCTCCCCTCAGTACTCGAACCCTTCTGCTCTAACTGAGCTCTCTGCTCTTTTACTTTTGCCACCTCAGGCATGGACGAGGGAGTCAGGGCTGAGGATGCTGAATCAGATGAGCTGAAGAGGGACTCATCCTGCTTTTTCCGACATGTCATCTGCAAGCTAAGCTTACAGGATGCTGGCTGGTGGTTGGATCCAAGGCACTGCAAGCAGCAATTATGGAGGTTCGTGACAGAGATGGTCTTGCCACATTTGGTGCATTTTTTAAAGCCACTAACAGGTATAGACATGCCAAAAAATATCACCTTGGCAAAACCAAACTGAAAAACGGCCATGAAGGGGAAAAAGCCCCCAGTGGGGAAAAGACGCCAAAAGGCGCAAAAAACATCTACAGAAAAAACACCCAAAGGTAAGGAAAAAATGAACCGATGACAGGCGGGTGAAAGAAAGCCAGCAAAGGCTCAGCCACAAGGGCAAGAAATTCAAGCTTTTTTTCCAGACTGCAGGAACACATCCCTAGGGGCTCCATGGAAAAAAGACAATTGTAGAATATGATGCCGCAGCGGGTGGGAAGGCAGGCAGGCACGCATGCGCAATGTACCTCCCAAAAGTTTCCTTTTGAAGCTGGGGAGCATTCTGTGCCGGGTTCCGTCAGTGACATCACCCATATGTGAGGACATTTCCTGCTTGTTCACAGAGGATCATTGCTTGGGACTGACACCTCTATAATTAATGCCGTTTTGATGTTCTTCTCATTTACCATTATACCTGGCTTCCTTGCATCCAGCTTTTTATCATTCAGAATAGGAGTATCCTGAGTGATCATAACCTCTTCATGCTCCATAATTCTTTTAGGGTCATGATCTCAGTACTTTACTCAGACAGTGATGATGTAGTATTTACAGAGTTTCCAATGAATAAGACATGCTACTTTATTGTGTCTTTTGGGCCTTGTGGAATCTGGCGTTGCCCGTCCGTTATCAAGGAGGATGAGCAATCCTCACATCGGGGTTGTTTTGAGGATCAGAAACTATCTGAGATCTTCCTGACATAGTGCTCTGATAAGCTTTGATGCTGATGCATATCAGTCTCTGACCGATGCTCGGTGTCTCTAGCCTTCAGTAGAACATGAGGAAGAATCCTCTCTCTCCTTTGGGCAAGAGTCAGTGTTTGACCACTTCTGAGGCCTCCTATCAATGGTAGGGTCTGAGTGAGCTCCATGACACCTCTATATCGATGCATCTCCAGCATCTGGTACAGCTCTAGAGGCCATGGGGACTGATAGCACCAATGCAGATGAGGGATCAGATGTAGAAGCCGCCATTAAACCTTCTATGCTACTTTTCATGTCTCTTGATTCCTTTCTTTGTCAATTTGTGAACATAAGAGACAATAAGGGGGCTCATTGTTGGACCCCAAGCACTACAGGCACCATTTGTGGGTATCAATGATGGATATGGTCCTGCCACACTGGATGCACATCTAAAACCAGCTAGAGAATTTCTGGGACATCATGTCCAGAAAAATAGCTGCAGTGAAGTCTAACAGCTCAATCTTGAACAAAAAAGACACAACCTGGCCGGGCCACTGACAGACCTAAAATGGCAATGCAGAAAAAAAAAATCAGGAAAACTTATAAAATGACTAAAAATCATGAATATGGAGAGAAACTACGAAGGAAAATTATAGTATGGCAGATGAAATACTCATAAAAACAACTTAAAGGCAAAACACGAGGACACAAACACAGTTGGATGGGTTCTGCGAACGAAAAAAGACTGATGAGATAGGGCGAGGCAGCAAAGGTGGAAATTCGCACACAGGTGCAGAGCTGAGAGAGATTCCCGCAAGGGGTCCATCAGTGACATCACCTCATATGTGAGCACTTATCCTGCTTATCCATAAAGAAAATATTTTTCCCGTTAAATTCAGCAGTTAGCGTAGCTGCATTTAAAAAGGGTTTGGACAAGTTCCTGAAGAAAAAGTCCATAAGTGTTACTAAGATAGACTTGGGGGTAAGCAGCATGGAAACTATCTACTTTTAGAGATCCTGCCAGGTACTTGTAACCTGGCTTGGCCACTGTTAGAAAAGTGATACTGGGCTTCATGGACCTTTGGTCTGACCGACTGTGGCAGTTCTTATGTTCTTATGGTGAGGGCTGATTGTTTCCTATATCAATCTTTTAAATGTAGAGAAGGAATCTTTGCTATCTCTGCTCTAATAAATTGATTGCCACAACTTCTTCCACCAGAACAGTGACAGAGGAATACTGGAAATGTCTTGTTTTTCAAAAAACGAAAGGAAAATCCATCAGATCTATGAATAAAATACCTCAGTACTGACATTTGATTCAGGAATACCTTATTTTCACTCCCCTTTCTCCTGGATTAAAGTTAAACTGATTCGAAGCAAAAGAGAACACTATCAAAATCAAATTGGTCCTTCAATGGAAGAGCTAGCCTACTAATTACATCTCTCTGAATCCACTTCTAAATTATAAGCATGTAATCATACTCTCTTAAATCTAAGAATTCTTAAAATTTTGCCTTATATGAGCTGGGGAATTTTCTTTAAAGTTGAAGTTCTTGATAGTCAGTTTTTTTGTTCTGCTGCTTTGTCTCTGGGTTTATTCCTAGTATCCTTTTTTAGATTATAATACTAAATTTGTAATAAAAGCCATGCCATATCTCTGACAGCCATGGCTCTTGTTTTCATAATTCTCCTTCTCTAAAGCTGCTCTTCAGTTGTTTGCTGTACACTCCTATACTATAGATACTGTGCTTACTTGATGAGTTCAGATGAGAATTAGCACAACAGTATCCCAGTGACCAAATCAGGTGGAACATTTAAAACCAGTAAATACTAAGATTTCTTTAGGAATTAAACATTTGTGTGAAAATGGGGGGAAGGAGGAAGAATGATGATTTTATTTTAACTGTTAACTGAATCATCCATATAAATAAACAAAATATCTAGCAAGCACCACTACATCCACTTTCATTTTTTTGTGGAAAAATAAAAAGTAAATATGTGCTTTTTAAGCAAGCACAAAGAAAAATGCTCCAAACATCTAAACAGCACAGACATGTAGGTAACTTGTAAACAGCCTGTACCAATAAAGTGGTAGTTGCAGAATCACCCCAATTCTATCCTCACCCTTTATTTAGAACAGATAGCAAAGCTGTAATTGCACAGAATTCCCTTAGATTGCAATGTTGCCATTATGTAATCAGAAGGTTGGATGGAATGTACCTCAAATTTTATATCCAACATCATTAGCTATGCCCGAACAGAAACAGTGCATGTTGTTTTTACAGTACCTTCACATTCCAAAGCAAAAAGGTACTTTGGTTTTTCTGAAATAGGAAAAATGAAAGCGATGTACACGTACCAACAATAATAAAGTTGCCGCATTTTGATATACAGGTAGAGGACTCGATGCGATCGCCAAGGATCCTCTCCCACTTCAGACAGCCCGAGTGCAGATCAAGCGCTTGCAGCCTGTGAGAATGTGACCCAATGTATATGGTTGCAGTGGACTCATCTTCAGCAGATACTACTGCTAGAGGTGATGCATCTATGCATTTGCCAGTGTCAGACTTCCACCTTACACACAAGGTCAGCTGCTGAACACTTGCTGGGCTTTGCACTGCAGGAATGTTATTGCATACCCTGGTTTCAGTGATAGGCCAAGAACTTAAGCTTTTCATATGACGATTGGTCTTAATCTTTTCATCTTTTTCAGTAGCATATGAAACAGGGCACGAGCAAGGCATCTGATGTCTGGATCTTCTCTTAGCACATCCTACCTCACAGCCGCTGTCTGTAAATTTTGGAGTATTCATAAATATCCGACTCCCTCGGCTTAGTGCAATGAAGGCCTCAAAGCCATTTTCAGCAACATGATGACTTTCAGGTCCTTGTAGCGTCACATATTGTCCAATGTTTTCCTCTTTATTGGTAAGGTTTAGTTTTCTTTTTTGATTACATCTGATGCCCTGGGTGATTGGGTCCCCGTGCTGGAACACTGCTTTAGAAACATGTCTATGAATGTCAGCAATGGACTTGCTCAGAATAACGTCCAAAAGCCCAGGCACATCCTTGCCTACCAGATTCTCCACCTCTTCCTGAAGTCTTAGAGACATTAAGGAATCTCCACCACTGGACAGGAATGTCGAATCTTCGGGAACACCAGAGGAATCTTCCAGGAGGCCGAGCAGAGACTGACAAGAGAAAAAAAGAAAGAGCATTCCAAGCGAAATAAAAAAGCCCTCTGATCAATTAGTTCACCAATTTGGAAGGGTAAAAACAAAATGAAAAAGCCATGTAAAAACTTATAGGTTTCTTACTTTTCAGCATCAAAGTATTAAATTACAGGATAACGTCTGAAATCTACAGCTCTGTACTTATCAGTTGAAAATTAATTTAACAAAAGCATTTAAAAATATTTGCAAGGAGAGAGAAAACTGTCCATTTTTTACATTTCCTGATCTGTAAAAAAAGAGTCTAAAAGAAGGCTATTAAAATATTTCTTTTAAAAAGGAAACTGTTTCAATTTATGAGTGGAATTTTAAGTCATTTATGTGAATAAAATCATTTTACTTGCACAAATCAACTGTTTAAAAATTGCCCTCCTTTAATGTGTTTAATTGTGTTTGTGAACTTTTCCTTCAGGAATTTGTCCAAACCTTTTTAAACGCCAGCTACACTACCTGCATTTACTACATCTGCCAGCATGGAGTTCCGAAGACTAATTATACATTGATAAGAAAAGTGTAGTTACTCACCTGTTACAGGTGTTCTCCAGGGACAGCAGAAATCAGTTCTCCCATATGGATAACGCTGATGCTGATGGAGCCCAAGGGTGACATCTTGCTCAGTCAGATGACATAGCTAAAATACGGCAAAAATAAAAGATGGTAAAGAAGCAACTCCAAAGGAAGGAGGGAGGGTTGTGAGGACTGATTACTGCTGTCCCCGGGAACAAGCAGGAAGTCAGTCCTCACATATGGGACTCCCTAGCTACAGGCTACCGCAAGCACATAGGGAAAAACACGGTCACTCTCAAGGGGAGCCGTGAGCAGCAGCAATTGAGTCTGCAGATATAGATTACAGTAGGACCCATGTGTTCGATGGGAAACAATGCTCCGGTAGCTTGAACAGAGAAGTGTCGGAGGGTAGGAGTTGCCTAGATCCCGAAAAGATTATGGAGCACGGCCTGGTTGAAGGCGCTGTCCTATTAGGATTCCCTCTCCAGGCAATAATGAGCTGCGAAGGTATGGATGGAAAACTAGGTGGCAGCCCAGCAGATGTCCAGCATCAGGACAGAGCGCAGGTTTGCCACAGAGGCCGCCATGGCCCTAACACTGTGTGCCGTGACACGGCCATCCAGCGTGAGCCCAGCCACTCATAATCGAGGGCGATGCAGTCCGCCACCCAGATGGACAGTGTTCACTTGGTCACCGCTTCCCCCAGCTGACTGGGGTCGCAGGAAACAAAACGCTGAGAAGCTTTGCGGTGCCCCTGCATACGTTGAATGTAGAAGGACAGGGCCCTCTTACAGTCCAAGGTGTGAAGGATGATTTTCACCCTGCAGGAGTAAGGCCTTGGGAAGAAGGTGGGTGGCACCATCCTCCTGGTTGAGGTGAAAGGAAGATACCACCTTCGAAAGGAATTTTGGGTGTGTGTGTAGCACGACCCTGTTCTTCAAGAATCTGGTATACAGTGGCTCTGCCACTAGGGCTTGGCACTCGCTGACCGTGCAAGCAGAGGTGAGCGCCACCAGGAACATGACCTTCCACGAAATGTACCTCAGTTGACAGGTAGCCAGGGGCTCAAATGGTGGGGGGGGGGGGGGGAGGTGGGCTGCATCAACACTATGTTGAGGTCCCACTCCATCGCAAGAGGGCAGACGGCGGGTCTGGACAGTAGGAGTCCCCTCAGGAAGTGGGTCACCAGTAGGAGACCCTCAGGAAGCGGGTCAACTCGTTAAGATGATGGTGCACCGCTAGGGCATTGAGGTGTACTCTGACGGATTTCAACTTCAACACGGAATGTGAGAGATGAAGATATTGCAGCACCATCTGCACTGGGCAGGAGAACAGGTTTAGCCGCTGCTCCACGCACCACACTGAGAATCTGTGCTATTTGAAGATGTAAGCACTCCTGGTGGAGGTCTTACAGGAGGCCAACAAGATCCTTAGTGGTTGAAAGGGGCTAAGGATACCCTTTCAGCAGCCATACTGTTAGCGATAGGGACCCCACGTTGGCGTGCAGGAGAGAGCCCTCCTCCTGGTTCTAGATCCCCAGGAAACTCCCCAGGGGGATTGGAGCCTCCACTGACAATCCAAGGAGCAGCGGGAACCATGGCTGCCTGGGCCACCATGGAACCACCAGGATCAGCAACGCTTTGTCATGAAGAGCCTTGAAGAGGGTCTTGACAATCAACGGCATGGGTGGGAAGGCATACATGAGCCCTTCCAACCACGGAATAAGGAACGCATCTGCTGCTACTCGGTAAGAGTGGGGCTGACGGGAGGAGAAGTGGGGCAATTCGTAGTTGTCCAAATTGGTGAAAAGGCCCACCCGTGGGGTCCCTCAGAGTCGGAAGAGCTGGGCGGCCACTCTGGGATCCAGCTGCCACTCGTGCGATTTGAGGATCCTGCTCAGTTTGTTCACCAGGGTGTTGTCCTGGCCTGGTAGGTATACAGCCCGTAGGAGTATTCCCTGATGAATTGCATTTGAGTAGAATGCCATCGCTTCGTGACAGAGGATGCAAGATCCCATGCTCCTCTGCTTGTTCACATAGAACATTGCTACTTGATTGTCTGTTTGGATCAGCGCCGACTGGTGCTTCAGGAGGTGGCAAAATGCTCGGAGGGCTAGATATATTGCCCGAAACTCCAAGAGGTTGATCTGCTGGTTACCCTTAGCTAGTGACCAGCTGCCTTGGGTTTGAAGTTCCTCGCAGTAGGCTTCCCATCCCATCAGGGAAGTGTCCATTGTGAGGACACTTCAGGGACTTGGAGTTTGGAAGGGCATCCCTGCTTGAAGGTGTTGCGGGTTTTGCCACCAAGTCAAAGATTCCACCAACTGGTGGGTCATAGATTCTGTCCTGGAGGCGGCCGGTTGCTTGTGTCCACTGATCTCGATGGCAAAACTGTGCAGATGGGTGTCTGGGGTGACATGGACCGTGGAGGTCAAGTGGCCGAGTAGGTGCAACAGAAGTCGAGCCAACACTAAGGGACAGTGTTGCACGTCTGTGGCCAATTCCCTGAGACGGCCGACCCGATCCAGGGGGAGGAAGGCCCTTGCCAGAACAGTCTAGCTTTGCCCCTATGAACTCCAGATATTGTGTTGGGAGGAGGAAGGACTTGGGGTAGTTTATCACGAACCCCCAGATGTTGCAGGACATGGATGGTGCGTACTGTAGCTTACTGCACCTTGGCGGCCATGCCTCCTTTTATAAGCCAGTCATCCAGATAGGGATGGAGTCCCTTGGAGACGGAGTTAGGCAGACACTACTGCCAGGCATTTGGTGAAGACTGGGAGCAGACGCCAGGCTGAAGGGTAGTACCCTGTACTGGTAGTGGCCTCCTCCTACCATGAAGCGAAGATACTGCCTGTGGCTGGGGTGAATGAGGATGTGGGTATAAGCATCCTTCAGATCCAAGGAGCACAGCCAATCTCCCTGCTGGAGGTAAGGCAGCAATGTTACAAAGTAGAGCATCTTGAACTTCTCCCTCACCAGGAACTTGTTCAGGTTGCGCAGGTCGAGGATGGGCCTTAGGCCCCCTGTTCTTTTTGGTACAAGGAAATACCTGGAATAGAACCCCTTGCCCCTGAGATGTTGGGGTACTGGTTCTACTGCTTTGCCCTCAAGAAGGACTGCGAGTTTCTGCAAGAGGTCCCAGTGAAGGGAAGACCTTGGGGGCTCTCCTGGAAAGAAAGGAGGAGGTGTCTGTACCGGGTGGAGAAGGTAGCCCTCCTTGACCCCAAGTGCCCAGGCATCAGTGGTGATGATTGGCCACCTGTGGGCACAGTGGATCAGACTTCCTCCTGTGGGTTGCTGTCCTCCTTGGGGTAGAGACGCTATGCCCAAGGAGTCAAAAACTCCCCCCCAGGCTGGGCCAAGGCAGACGCATGGGGCTTAGGAGCCTTCTGCTTATGAGGGCCTTGCCCACGTCCCTTGGTCTGCTGACCCTACTGGGGATCTGGAGAGGCCTGAAATTGTGGGTAGTTTTGTAAGCAGCCCCCTTTCCTTGGGTAAAAGGACAAGTGTGGGCCTTCCTACCTGGGGGCACCAAGAAGTGAATCTTCTGGCTCTTCAGCCGAAGCATGGCCGACTCCACCACCATGGAGTTATGCAGCAGCTGTGTCTTCTGGAAGCCAGGGCTCAGGCAGACCCGATACATTAAGTCAAGCCGTTTGCTCATGACGGGCACCAATGCTGGTGTTTCCCACATACAGAGCATCAGCCGTTAATGGATTGGTAGAATGGGCACGGTGAGAGATTCTCCTTGGTGGGGCCTCGAATTGGAGAATTTCTAGTTCCTCCATCTGAGGGTCCTCCTCCGATTCTGCTGGGAATGCTAGAGCCTTTGACATGTCCTGTATGAAGTCGAGGAATGCCATGTCCTTGGGTTGGGGACCGATGCTGAGAGGATGCCATGGTGGTGACGGGTGCCAGGGACTCCTCATCTTCAGTCTTCCATTCCGAGTAGTCGGTTGAAGACTCAAGGGAAGGGTGGCTCGTAGGCTTCGGGCCCGAGTCCAGCCCGCATCCCTTAGAGGCCATGCGGCTGGTGTCATATTCACTAGCCAGGGAAGACTTTGGTCACATGGAACTGGACTCGGATCTCAGCTGAGGATTGACTCGAGCCAGTATGGTCTTGAGAATCGGCTCAGCCTCTAGGTACATCTTTGATGTCGAGGGCTCAGTGGTCTGGGCGGAGGAACCGGTTGTACCGGACAGCAATGTCCACTGCTGGTCCATGAAGGCAGACAGGCTGCGCTCCTAGGCCGCCATTCTGGTTTCCAGTCCAGAAAGCTCCGCAGCCGTTGGCGTGGTTCACCCAAAGGGGATTTCTCAACAAGGATAGGCTTGGGCATCCAAGGTCGATCTTTGTGCAATTCTTTCCAGGCGACCTTGGTGGGCTGCTCCCGCTCCGAGTCCTCAGATGAGTGTCATGAACTGCGGGATTTGGCTTGGGCTTACCCGACCTGCTGGAACCGTCCAGGGATGCCGCTTTCAAGGGTTGTTTCTTTTTTTTGTGTTCCCTCAAGGGAGACCCCCTCTCTAAAGGCCCATGGCAATGACCAGGGTCTGCTGCAGGAGTCTGAGGCTTCGGAGGCACTGTGGACTCCAGGAAAATCTTGTCGTACTGCTGCTGGCAGCTCTTAAAGGCATTGGAAGACTGTTTTACAGAGACTGCAGGCTGCGGGGTCATGGTCTGGCCCTAGACAGCACAGGCAGCAGTTGTGTGTGTCGGTGAGGGACATGATTTTTATACACCGATCACACTTCTTAAAACCACTGGTAGCCATGGGGGAAAAAAGGACCCCAGCAAGGTTAAGACTCACGGTGCTGCCAATTGGAAAAAAAGGGTGCCAAGGCACCAAGGAGAAAATAATATACAGACTGGAGACTCGATGCCGGGGCAGTGGGCTTGGGTGGTGGGAAGAGTACCAGTGCACAACCAGAGGAGAGTATGAAACTCAGGTACAAAATAATCAACTTTTTCTGGGGGAAAACAGACGGATATCTGAAGGGCTCCACGGAAAAAAGGAGACTGAGCAAAATGGCACCCTTGGGCGGGAAGGGCACCACACATGCTTGGTGGCATCTCCCAAAGGCTTTCTTTGAAAGCTGGGGAGATGCTTCTGCAGGGGCTCCATCAGCGTCGATGTCACTCATAAGTGAGGAATGATTTCCTGCTTGTTTCCAGAGAAATAATTTTCTCCTGGCTGTTTTAAATATACTACTTTGTAGCTTCATGGCATGTCCTCTACTCCTTGTATTTTGTCACAAGCACAACGCCAAAACCACTAGTCTTCTAGTTGTTGAGGGCGTGGTGGTTGAGAACCTTCTTCTATCAGCTGTTATATTTATGCTTTAAGTAGAAGGATTGTAGTTGTGTTAAACCAAGGGTAAGGCTTATGACAGATAAAGAAAGTTTAATTTTGAACACAATAGAACAGATCAGGTTCCAGGTGCCATTTACAGAATTTCAAATTATAGGATTTTTGCTTAAGGTTCAGCAAGTTGGTGGCAAAACAAACAGAACTCAACATTGGCTTTTAAAGTCCTCTTCACTGCAGAAGCTTAGCCTTTTCACATATAACAAGATGCCACTTTTCTTGTTGTCCTTTGTCAATCAGAGCAATAGAAAAACAAACTTTACTTCTTCTAGGGCAAATTTATCTTCACTCAGCCATAATTTTCTCTAGGCTGCACCTCCAGGTGAAGAACCAAACTTATGTTATGAAATAAGCATTCACAGTGTCCTCAAGACTCTTATAGCAGGCTTTTCTTATAAACAGGAGCAAAGCACAAACTCTTATAGCAGGCTTTTTCATATAAGACAGGAGCAAAGCACAAACTCTTATAGCAGCCAATTAACTTTCTCTCCGTTGTAGAGTTTCAACACAGCTGACAGTAAGCATGAATCACAGCCTTACTTCACTAGCTTATACTGCAGTAAATTCCTCCTTTCAAAACACACAGGATTTTACTTTCTCACTGCTTAGCTCTGAGGTTACTTCAGCAATAGGAACAATTCTTTCCAGGCTGGCCTTTCTTCAGACACTTTAAGTCTAGAGCTTGGCATAAAGAACAATCCATCAACATATCTTCTTCTTCCCCTAGCTCTGACACTGGTTCTCCCAATTGCATAGGTTCTGACTCACCCACTTGATCAGAGTGCCCTGCTGACAACCTCTCTGTTGGTCTGAAAGCTTCTCTCCTTCCTGCTCCTACCTTTGTTGCAAACGTGATTCAGGGAAATCACTTTTCTCAGCAATGGGTAGCTCAGCCTGTCTCCAGAAGTTAGCATCTGCTCTGGTTTCTCCAGCATTCCATCGTCCTTGCTGCTCTGAAGTCTGTCCTCTGCTGCTTCCTCTGCTCCTTCTCCAACTACTCCTCCTTCCACTACTCCAACTACTCTCTCCATAATTTAACCAAGGTTTATACTCACTGAGATCCAACCCCACCTCTTTCTGTCCCAGGTGTTTGCAATCCCCCTGCCTTCTGACATCAGAATAATCAGTGCAGTTGTTAGAGTGAGGGTTTTTGTCCTCGTGCTTGCTATCTATCCCTCTTACTCTATCAAGCATTTGCTGGAACTTGTTCCAGCTGGTTTTTTTCTGCCTTTGAACTGTGGCTCTGGCCTTTTGACCCTGCACACCTAACAGAGGCCCTTTGATTAAGGTGAATTCCTTATGCTGTTCACCTCCCCCATGCTCAAAATGGTTGACTTTGCCACAATTTATTGAAAGAGTAAATAAATTGATGTGTGTCTACCCGGTCCACTGCACACAGGATTTTATAAATCTCACGTGTATTCTCCAGGCTGAAGAGCCCAAACCTCTTTAATCTATTGGTTGTCCTTATTTGTACTTTTTCTTATGCCATTATATCTTTTTTGAGATGCGGAGACCAGAACTGCACAAAGATACGATACAGAAACATTACGATATCCTTTGTTTTATATGCTATTCCTTTCCTAATGATTCCTAAAATTCTGGTTGCTTTTAAGGCCGCCACGACACACTGAACAGATGATTTCAATGTATTTTCTATGATTACAGCCAGATCCTTTTTTTGAGTGGTGACTCCTAATGTGGAACCTGTTCGATGTAAAACCTGACAGCTTGTCGTTATGGTCATTATGTTATGATGTAAACCGCGCTGATTCTAAATAGCGCGGTATATAAGAAACTGTAATAAATAATAAATAAATAAATAACCTAGCATTGTGTAACTATAATTTGGGTTATTCTTCCCTACATGCTTCAGTTTTCACTTGTCCACATTAAGGTGGAAGAGTACCTTGTGGTTGGGGATAAGCAGCCTGGAAAGCCTAGGGTTCAAATCCCACTGATGCTCCTTGTGGCCTTGGCCAAACCACTTAACCCTCCATTGCCTCAGATACAAACTTAGACTATAAGCTCTCCAGGGACAGGGAAAGAAACTACTGTACCTGAAAGCCGACTGTAACTCATTTTGAACTGCTATTGGAAAGGCATGAACTAAATGCATATTAAAAAAAGGAAGGGATGTTTTAGTTCATGAGTTGAACATCTGAAAAGGCTGGAGACGTCTCCGGGGAAACTTCAGAAGCCAGGTATACAGACATCTCCAGCAAGAGAATGTCTATGTAGAATAAGGACGTGGTGGAGGCATGGTCTGGGTGGAGCAAGGGAGATGCACATCATGATATGATTTCAGGAAGGCATGAGCACATCTGACCCTGGTTGATAACACATCCATGCCTGTACCTGCCCCTCACCATCAATAAGGTGAAAAAGACAGCATAGTTACTCACCTGTAACAGGTGTTCTCTGGGGACAGCAGTCCTCACATATGGGTGATGTCGGCACCTATGGAGCCCTCGCGGAAGCATCCCCCCAGCTTTCAAAGAAAGCCTTTGGAAGATGCCATCACGCATGCGTAGTCCCATTCCCGCCCAAGGGTGCCATCTTGCTCAGTCAGATGACATAGCTAAAAGACGGCAAAAATAAAAGATGGTAAAGGAACAACTCCAAGGGGAGGAGGGAGGGTTGTGAGGTACGATTCCTTCTGTCCCTGGAGAACACCTGTTATAGGTGAGTAACTATGCTTTTTCTGGGAACAAGCAGGAAGTTCTCACATATAGGACTCCCCAGCTACAGGCTACCAAACGCCCATAGCAAAAATAGGAGCTCCCTCATGGGGAGCCACAAGCAGCAGAAAATGAGTCTGTGTCCACAGACCACAGTAGGACCCCTGTGTCCGATGAAACCAGCACTCTGGTAGCCTGAACACAGAAGAGTCAGAGGGTAGGAGGAGCCTAAACCCCGAAAAGGTTATGGAGCACAGCCTGGCCGAAGGCACTGTCCAGTCAGGACTCTTTCCAAGCAGTAATGGGCTGCAAAGCTATGGACTCAAGACCAGGTGGCAGCCCAGCAGATGTCCACCATTGGGACAGAGCGCAAGTTTGCCACTGAGGCCGCCATGGCCCTAACATGGTGCGCCATGATGCGGTCTTCTAACAGGATCCTCGCCTACTCATAAGCGATGGCGATATAGTACGTTACCTATGTGGACAGCGTATGTTTGGTCACTGCCTCCCCCAGCCTACTGGGATCATAGGAGATGAAAAGCTGAGAAGCTTTGTGGTGGCCCTGAGTGCGTTGGACACAGAAGGACAAAGCCCTCTTACAGTCCAAGGTATGAAGGAACGTCTCTGCCCGACTGGAGTGAGGTCTTAGAAAGAAGGTAGGGAGCACCACTTCCTGGTTGAGATGGAAGGGCGATACTACCTTCGACAGGAATTTGGGGTGCATGCAAAGCAATACTCTGTTCTTTTAGAAACTGGTATAAGATGCCTCCGCCACAAGGGCTTGAAGCTCGCCAAACTCTGTGAGCAGAGGTGAGCGCAAATACGAAAGCCACCTTCCAAGAGAGGTAGAGAAGGTGGCAGGTAGTCAGAGGCTCGAAGAGTGGGCGAGTGAGCTGTCCCAACACTACGTTGAGGTCCCATTCAGTTGCCAGAGGGCGAACCGGGGGCTTTGATAAGAGCAGGCCCTGAAGAAAATGGGTCACCAAAGTCTGGACCAAGAGGGGCTTGCCATCCACCAGGTGGTGGTTCGCCGCCAGGGCACTAAGGTGCATTTGGACAAAATTAGACTTGAGCCCAGCTTGAGAGAGGTGGAGAAGGTACTGTAACACCAGTACCACCAGGCAGGAGAATGGGTCAGACACATGCTCAGCACACCAAGCCGAGAACCTGCGCCATTTGAGAGGCATAAGTCTTCCTAGTAGAGGCCTTGTGAGAGGCCATCAGAATCTCCTGCACCTCAACTGAAAGGTTGAAAGGGGCCAGAGTCACCATCTTAGCAGCCACACTGTCAGCGACCCAGGTTGCGGTGCAGAAGAGAGCACCCCTCATGAGACAGGAGTCTCGGAGCAGTCCCAAAGAGGATGGGGGTCTCCCACCATCAACTGGAAGAGCAGCGAGAACCATGGCTGCCTGGGCCACTGAGGAGCTATCAGGATAAGCTAGGCCCTGTCGTGGAGGGTCCTGAACAGGGTCTTGGCGATCAGCGACATGGGAGGAAAGGCATAAATGAGGCCTTCTGACCATCAGACAAGGAACGTGTCTGCTGCCACCTTGGAGAGGTGGGCCTGCCAGGAACAGAAGCAGGGCAACTAGAAGTTGTCCAGGCTGGCGAACAGGTCCATCACAGGTTCCCCCCAGATCTGGAAAAGCTGACTGGCTAACCTGGGGTCCAGCTGCCACTCGTGCGGCTGGAGGACTCTGCTCAGCCTGTCGGCCAGAAGGTTGTCCTGCCCGCAGGAGGATACCTTGTTAGATTGCGTACGAGCAGAAGACCCAGTGCTTCCTGACAATAGGTACAAGACCCCGTGTCCCCTTTTTTGTCCACGTAGAACATCGCCACCCAGTTGTCTGTCTGGACCAGCACCAGCTGGTGACGCAGGTGGTGGCAAGACACGCAGGGCTAAGTACATGGCTCACAGCTCCAGAAGGTTGATCTGCTGGGTGTTCTCGTCTGGTGACCAGTTGCAATGTGTGTGGAGCTCCCCACAGTGGGCTCCTCAGCCGAGCAGGGACGGGTCCATGGTGAGGACCCTCGAGGGGCTCGGGGCCTGAAAAGGCATGCCTGCCTCGAGATGCTGAAGAGATTACCACCAGACCAGGGAGTCCGCCAGTTGGCTAGTTATAGAGATTCTGTATCGGAGGCGACCCGTGGCCTGAGATCACTGGCCCCGGAGACACCACTGCTCCACCTTCATGTGGAGGCGAGTGTCTAAGGTGATGTGGACCGTGGAGGCCATGTGCCCGAGGAGGCGCAGAAGAAGCTGAGCGGACACAAAGGGACAGTAATATATATCCCATTCTAGAGACCTGAGACAGTCAGCTCAGTTCCTGGGAAAGAAGGCCTTCGACTGAAGAGTGTCCAGCTTTGCCCCGATGAACTCCAGACACTGCGCAGGGAGGAGGTGAGACTTGGGGTAGTTTATGACAAACCCAAAGTGTTGCAAGACCTGGATGGTGCTGGCGGTGGCCTGCTGCACCTCGGAGGCCGTGCCTCCATTTATGAGCCAGTCATCCAGAAAGGGGAAGACAAAGACCCCCCTGAAGGCGGAGGAAAGCGGCCATGACTGCCAGGCATTATGTGAAGACTCTTGGGGCCAAGGCCAAACCAAAGGGGAGAACCCTGTCATGAAAATGCCAGCCCCCCACTACGAACCGCAGGTACTGCCTGTGGTTGGGGTGAATGAGGATGTGGGTATAAGCATCCTTGAGGTCTAAAGAGCATAGCCAATCTCCCTGCTGGAGGTATGACAGCAATGTTCCAAGGGAGAGCATCTTGAACGCCTCCGTCACCAGGAATTTGTTGAGGTTGCGCTGGTCGAGGATGGGCCTAAGCCCTCTGTCTTTTTTGGCATGAGGAAGTACCTGGAGTAGAACCCTTCACCCTTGATATGGTGGGGATCCTCCTCTGACTCCGTAGGAAACGCCAGAGCCTTTGACATATCCTTGACAAAATCAAGGAAGCCTATATCCTCCGGCGGGACTGCCGTCGAGGCTCCAAGATAGGAGATTCGGATGGGACGTCATGGTGGCGACGGGTATCGGAGGACTCCTCATGTTCCATCTCCCATTTGGAGTAGTCCGTCGAGGACACATAGGAGGGCTGCTCCGCGAGCCTTGGGGCTCCCAATGCTCCACAACCGGTGCCCAGCATACTTGCCGGGGATGACCGCGGTACCGTCGAGCGGGACTCAGATTGAGACCTCAGCCGAGGATCGGCTCAGCCTCTGGGGACATTGAGGGCCCAGTGGTCAGGGCAGATGAACCTGTTGTGCTGGTCAATGGCGTCCGCTGCTGGTCTATGAAAGGCAAATACTAACAAAACCCCCCCGCACAAGGTAAAACTAAACCAAGTAAAACTAAACCCTGGCGTAATAGACAAAAAGAACCCCTGAACAATAACTTTTTTTGTCGGAGTGATCATTCAAAAGAGGGAGGAATCAAAACCCTCCCCTCGCCATGACCACTCCTTTTAATCATTTGAACAAATAGTGTAATAATTAAAACACTTAACTCGTAGGCTTTCCACGAGCTTAAGGGAACCACAGAAATCGTGATGGACAACGTGGCACGTTTCGGGTCAAAAGAATTTCTGACCCTGCATCAGGTTGAAAAAATCCTGCAGTAGTGTAAGCTTCTTATATGGCAGTCTGATCCTGCTTGGTGTATCCCAGGATGAACTGTGCTGGGCCAGAAGCTATTTTGCAAGATGAAAGCGTGAGTGCGATGGCAGTGTTCCCACTCCTTTGTAAAGCTACCGGGAAGGGGGTGGGATATCAGGGCTGCTGGACCACCAGGATTATTTTCAGTTGGGCAAATGGGGGAATTGGAGTTGCTGGGCCACCAGAGCTATTTTTAGTTGGGTGGGAAAAATCGGGATCGCTGGGCCACCAGGGTTATTTTTAGTTGGGGGGGGGGGGGGGAAATCGGAGCCAGTGGGTCACCAGGTATTTGCTTTCTGTCGGGGACACTGGCCCCCCGACAGTATTTTGATGGCATCGGAGCTTTCCCCGATGCCTGGATCATCTGAGGAGAACGCTTACATCAAAATACTGTTGATGACATGCGCTAGATGCCACCTCAAGACCAGGCATAGAGTTACTGGTGCTAAGGGTGGTTATGAAATCCCTATGCGTTTCTCTGCATCACGTGCAGACAATATTAGCATGCCATTTTAATATACATAGCTAATTTGCCTATAATTTAAATACTATTTGCATTATGTGTATGCTAGCTTTTCCTTTGCTATTAAGGAGTGCATCAGTCTGTTTTCTGCATTTGGCTGTGGAGGTAATTGTGCCTAAAAGTTGCATTATCTGCGCCTAAAGGCCATACTAGTTTTCTGCATCGACCAGATAATGTGCTTTCATTGCCACAAGTATATTTCCTGCCCAAAGAAACCTGTGTGTAAATACATTTATTTTATTTTATTTATTTATTTAATGGGTTTTTTTTATACTGCTTTATCATTTTAGTCTTCAACTTGATAATTTACATTAAACAGGGACATTGATAACTTGGATTCTTCTGAGGCAATGGAGGATTAAGTGCCAAAGGCCACAAGGATTGCTAGTGGGAATCAAACTCTGGTCTCTTGGTTCGCATTAGGCTACTCCTCCACTCCAAATGCATACTCAGAACAAATTACTGGCCCACTGCTGTAAGTCTCAGTATCTGAAATGGCAAGCCAGAATTTGCAAGTCTCATAGCATAATCACTCCACCTTCTGATATACCCCTGCTGGTATGTCAGAGCTCCTGATTCTGAGACTGAGACTGTGTAATTCAGGGACATCCACATTTGGAAAATGGCCTACACCTGTACACCCCCCCAAAAAAAAGGGGACTGTTGTAGTTGTTGATATGGAAGGACAGACTAGATAGGCCATGTGGTCTTTTTCTGTCATCATTTTTCTATGTTTCTGTTTCTGCACAGGGCCCATCTCCAGAACTAGTTACTTAAAGGTTCATTTTTCGGGGTGGAGTCAGCAATTTCAGAATGCACATGCATATACATGCCTCCCTTCACTGCTGCTACTCCATAAGCACAAGTAAGATATGCCATACTGGGTCAGATCAAGGGTCCACAAAGCCTAATATCCTGTTTCCAACAGTGGCCAATCCAGGTCACAAGTAACTGTCTGGTCCCCAAAATGTTACACAAATTACACATTGCTTATCCTAGGGTAAGTAGTGCATTGCCCTGATCCTCTTTAATAATGGTTTATGGGACTTTTCCTCTAGGAACTTCTCAAAACCTTTTTTAAACCCAGCTATACTAATAGCTTTTACTACTTCCTATGGTAATGGACTTCAGAGTTTGATTACACATTGAGTGAAAAAAATATTTCCTCTGATTAGTCTAGGGGTATCCTTCCATCCCCTTTACCATTTTGGTGGCACTTCTCTGTATCTTTTCTAATTCTGCTGTATCCTTTTTAAGATATGGAAACCAGAGGTGCATACAGTATACAAGGTGTGGTCATACCTTGGAACAATACAGAGAAATTATAATATCCTTTTATTAAATTTTCCATTCCTTTCCTTATAATTCCTAGCCTTCTATTTGCTTTCTTGGCCACAGCTGTACACCGGGCAGGTTTCAACGTATTATCCACAATGACTCCCCCTGATTTTTGAATGTTCTGTTCTGGATGTCCCAGATTCTTTCTAGATAACTCTTCTAAATTCCCACTTTAAATGTCATCTATCATTTGGATGCCCAGTCTCTCAGTCTTACAAAGTCCTCCTGTAGCTTCTCATAATCCAAATGCAATTTAACAATGAATAATTTGACATCATCTGAAAATTTAATCACCTCCCTTGTTTAATTATTTAGCCATATTTATATACTGCTTTTCTCCGTCACAATACAGATCCTTGGGTTACTCCACTATTCGCTTTCTTCCATTGAGAAAATTGGCCATATATCCCTAATCTCTGTTTTCTAGCTCTCAACCAGTTTACAGTCCACAATAGGACATTGCCTCCTATGCCATATATATATTTTTAAACTTCCTTAGGAATCTGTGATGTGGGACTTTATCAAAAGCTTTCTGAAATCTAAATACACTATATCAACTGGCTCACCTTTAACCACATGTTTATCCATGCCTTCAAAGAAGTGGAGAAGATTGGTGAAGCAAGACTTCCCTTGAATAAATCTATGTTGATTTTGTCCCATTAAATCATGTCTGTCCAAGAGTCCAGTAATTTTGTTCTTAATAATGGTTTCCACGATTTTGCCCTGCACAGATGTTAGGCTCATCGGTCTGTAGTTTCCCTGATCAACCCTGGAGTTCTTTTTAAAACCTACATTGGCCACCCTCCAATCTTCTGGTACTATAGCCAATTTTAATGATAGTGATTTTTAACCTAACGGTAGGTCAGCAATTTCAACTTTGAGTTTTCTCAGCACTCTTGGGTGTATACTATCCAATCCAGGTGATTTGCTGCTCTTTATCAATTTGTTCTACTACACCTTCCATCTACCTGATGAGAATAAACTCTGCCTCAGTCACGATCTCTCAAGACCCAAGCTGTAAGAGAGACCCGATCCATATCAGGCATCCAGATAGGCCTGAGTCAACAAATTTTCCACTGCAGGCAGTGGAAATGGCTCCTCCACTGTCAGGCGTACAATATCTGTCTACCAAAGAAGCTGCAGCCAATATAAGCTACCAATATCACTATGCCGGGATAAGACTCCACTCTCTGGAGCACTCTCCCTATCAGTGCCCATGGAGGAAAAACAGTAGAGACTATCACTGGGCCAAAGTTGCACTAAGGCATCAAAGCCCTTCCAACATCCACTCCTTCCGCAAACTGTAAAACCTATTCTCCTTAGTGCTCCACGCCAAGGCCATTAGATCCATGATTAGTCACCTCATAGTCATCTGAAACACAGACTTCACCAGAAAACACTCTCCTGTCTGCCTGTAAGTTCTCCAGTCTGGCTACATGAACCGTCGACAGGGCAAAAAGCTGAATGTTCGCTCACCACAGAAGAGGCATCATCTTTGCCAGTGCCAGTGAACTCTGCTTCCCTTCCCGATGGTTGATGTAAGTGACCATTGTTGCATTGTCAGACAGGATCCTTACTGCCTAGTGTTGAACCAGGGGAAGGAATGTTCTCTAGGCCAGATGCACTGCTGGCCTTTTCAGCTGACTGATGGTCCAAAGGCTCTTTCTCAGAGACCACAGACTCTGAACCACATGGGAGAGACAATTCACGCCCCAGTCAGACAGACTGGCATTCGTGGTCATTAGCACCCAATCCAGAGGCTCAAGAAACATGTCCACAGAGATTTGCAGGGTCCAGCTATTATTCCAGACTCACCCTGGCCTCGCCTCTCATGGACAGTTGGCTGCCATGGATGGTAACTACCGAATGAAGCTACAATGTGGCAAATTTAAGACTAACTGAAGAAAATATTTTTTCTCTCAGCACATAATCAAATTCTGGGATTTATTACCAGAGGATGTAGTAAAGGTTGTTAGTATGACTGGGTTGGATAAGTTCCTGGAGGAAAAGTCAATAAACCATTATTAAAAAGGACAGGGGAAATACACTGCTTACCCCCAGGACAAGCAGCATGGAATATGTATACCTCTGAGAACCCGAAAGGTATTTGAGACCTGGAATGGTCACCGTTAGAAACAGGAAACTGGGTTTGATAGACCCTTGGTTTATTTATTTATTTATTTAACTGTATTTATATCCCGCTTTTCACCGGGTCAAAGCAGTTTGACCCAGTATGGCATATCTTATGTTCTTATGAGACCACCACAAGAGAAGGAGCTACCTGAAAAGAGCGCATATGCATCAAACTCTAAACTTGTATCATTCCATGGTGTAACCGCACCTTGAATATTGTGTGCAATTCTGGTTGCCATATCTTAAAAATGACAAAGCAGAATTAGAAAAGGTACAGAGAAGAGCCATCAACATTGTAAAGGAGATGAAAGGATACCCCTATGAGGAGAGGCTTAAAAGGTTAGGGCTCTTCAACCTATAAAAGAGACGACTTAAGGGAGATATGATAGAGGTCTATAAGTTAATGAATGGAGTGGAACGGGAAAAAGTAGATTGATTGTTTACACCATCAAAAAGCAGAAATACTAGGAGAAATGTAATGAAGCTACAATGCAACCCATTTAAGACTAACAAGAGAAAATATATTTTTACTCAACGCATAATCAAATTCTAGAATTTGTTACTGGAGGATGTAGTAAAAACTGTTAGTATAGCTGTGTTTAAAAAAAGGTTTGGAGAACTTCCGGTGATGCGGTGAGCCGGAGCAGACGCATGCTGCTCGGGCTCTGGGCCCCTTCACCCCTCCACCACAGATTTATGCGGTGATCGGGGCTGCATTCGGGGTTCTTCGCCCCCCCTGGGCCCCCCCGCAGAAGCCGCTATTGGGGCCGGTGCCCCGGAGCCCTCCGCCTCCCCCGAAGAGATGATGCTTGGAGGCGGCCTGGATTTCGGCGGCAGACGCCGCGCGGGGAGTGCGGCTGCAGTGCGAGTGAGGTGAGGCGGTGCGGGGGTGATTCCAGCGGCGGTCGGAGCGGCCTGGATTTCGGCGGCAGACGCCACGCGGGGAGTGCGGCTGCGGTGTGAGTGAGGTGAGGTGGTGCGGGGGTGATTCCAGCGGCGGCGGCCCTCGGACTGCGGTATCCTGCCCCCCCCCCCCCGCATGTATCTACCAGCCGGGCCCGGCGAGTGGGGCCGATGCGGCAGCTGCTGAGGGGACCGGGGGCTGTTGCAGGGCCTGGATCGGGGGCACCACTTGCCTTTCAGCCTCTCTGAGAGCTCCTTGAGGGCAGAGCAGCCCACCAGAAGATCAGAGCACCCACTAGAGGGCTCGCGGGCCTGATACACTTCTCTGTCTTCACCACGTGGACGTCTGGGTCCTGAGCCTGGCCTTAGGCACACTGAGTTCGAGCTGCACCCCCCCCCCCCTGCCTCTGGTCTTCGACGGATGCCCTGTTGCTACTGCGCCTCCGGCCCGCGACAGCCTTTGCCACGCACTCTGGGCCCCCCCCCCCCCCCGGCACATCGGTTTCTGAGACCTGAGCCTCCTGTCCGAAAAGTCCGAGCCGGTGACTTGTGTCCTCCTCTCAGCACTCCTGAGTCTGTGACCTGCGCCCTGCCCTTGGCTCTTGGAGGATTGCGACCGCTCACTACATTCGACACCCGAGAGTTGGGGACTCCTTCCTTGCCCCCCGGCACCTCGACGCCTGTGACACGGGCTCCCCTCCCCCCTTCTTCTAGCGAATAGCGGCCCGAGACCTAAACTCTTTCTCCAGCGCTCGGGGGGACTTGAGCGCACCAGAGGCCTCGGAGATGGCGGCGAAGGGAGGCCGTCGGGTGGAGAGGGAGAAGACCCCCCTACCGCCAAGGGGGGGGGAACAGTCCTCGCCGCTGAAGGGAGAGGCCAGGGCTGCAGCGGGGATGGTGGACGAAATCTCCCTGGCCGTGGCGGGGGTGCTGTCCGCGCAATTCGACGACCTGCGGGGCCGCATGGACCTCATCCAATCCTCAGTGGAGGCCCTGGGCGGCCGACTGCAGGAGGCGGAACACCGGATAGAGCGGTCCGAAGAGCATGTGCTGGAGCTGCAACAGGAGATGGCCCGGATGAAAAAGTTACTCCAGGGGCAGGAGGCCAAGCTAGACGACCTTGAAAATAGGTCCCGCCGGAATAATCTGAGATTTCTTGGAGTTCCGGAAGTTATAGAGGACCGGGACCTACAATCCTACGTAGAGGACCTGGTGAAACAAATTCTGGAGAACGACCCCGAGGGCACTTTAATCCAAATTGAGAGGGCACACCGGGTCGGGCCTAGGAGAACCAGTGAGGGCCGACCTAGAGTGGTTCTAGCACGGTTCCTGCGATTCCAACAGAAAGAAGCAGTCCTACGGGCCGCGCGAAAGAAAGGGACTATTCAGAAAGACAATGCCAGGCTACGTGTTGTTCAGGATTACTCAGCGGCTCTGGGCCAGCGGCGACGAGAGTATGGACCTTTGTGCCAGGTTCTGATAGACAATAATATCAAATTTATTGTGCAATACCCTGCCCGGCTGATCTTTACTCATGGGGGGACCCGTCGGTCCTTTGACTCCGCGACAGCAGCAACGCCCTACGTGGAAGAGATACGGCGGAGGGCTGCAGTGGCAGCCGAGACTTGAGGTCCGGAGGGGAGGACTACCGAAGTGCGGAACAAGCCCGGAGTTTCCATTATGGACTTTAACGTGATGGTGATGGTAACTGGGGTGGGGGAGGGTGGAGGATGAGGCCTGCTCAAGCTATTGCTCCGTGGGGGGGTGGCGGTGTTTCAGAGGTGTGGGGGGCGGGTGAGGAATGGCCCGAGTAGTTGGGGGTGGCTTGCCGGGGGGGCGAGTGGGGGGGGAGTGTAACGGGGCTGGTATAATGGAGGGGTGAGGGGGTCCCTTACGCATCTAGGAATACTTAGAGAAGGGGAGGAGGATGGTAGATGGGATGAGGGTTGGGAGCGGGGAGGAGAGGGGGGGGGTGGGTGGGAGGGGGGTGAGGGGATGGGAGGGTGGGGGGGTGGGGAAGGGTGGGCAGGGGAGGGAGGAAGGGGGAGGGGGTGTAGGAGGTGAGCAGTATTTTCAGGGACTATGGGAGGGGGGGACGCCGGGAGGGAATTTCCTGGTGAAGAAGAGGGGAGGACCTCAGGCTGGGGGGGTCCCTTCCTCAGAAAAGGTATGGTTTATGCTGTTTTATAATAAGCCTCCTTTTGTATTACATGCCGCTTAAGATTATTTCTTGGAATGTATGTGGTCTGGGCAGCCCCATTAAACGGGCTAAGGTCCTCCAGGCTCTGGCACGGCAGAAGGCGGACATCGCAATGCTCCAGGAAACCCACCAGACTGCTGAAGAACACCGAAAATTATGCCGGGAGTGGGTGGGACAGGTCTGGGGGGCTCCAGCTCAGGGGAAGAAGGGGGGAGTAGTCTTCCTGATTCATAAACGGGTGAGGCTGGAGGTTGTCCGGGATTTTGTAGACCCGACTGGCAGATTTGTCTTGGTGCAGGGAGTCCTTGAGGGGAGGCCTGTTATCCTGGGCAACCTGTATTGTCCAAATGTACTTGACTTGCCCCTCTTTGCCCGCTTTGCCTCCAAGATCGAGACATTGCCGGAGTCCCCCCTGATTTTGGGGGGGGACTTTAATGGGGTCATGGATGTTGACCTTGACACTTCCAAGGGGGGGAGCAGAGAGACAGAACTGCGACGGTTCGGGCCCTGCGGCGTTTATGCTCTCGACTGGGCTTGGTGGACCCCTGGCGGCTGCTTCACCCCGACCGAACGGGATTACACGCATATATCCCGGGCTCATGGCACTAGTGCCCGTATAGATTACCTGTTGATTTCTACAGGCCTGTTCGTTAAAGTGGCGGATGCGCAGATAGGGCCTATGGAGATATCTGACCATGCTTTCGTTTGGCTCGACGTCCATTGGACTGGGACCTCTCCCCGCCCCCCGACGTGGCGATTCCCGCTCGAACTATATAGGGACGCGCAATTTCGCTCCTTTCTTCAACAACGCTGGCAGGAATTTGAAGCTGATCATAGGGGTCACCAGGATGACCCCGAACTGCTCTGGGAAACTGCAAAGGTGGTTCTGCGGGGGGACATAATAGGGTTCCTTGCCCGGAAGAGAAGACTGAGGGCCGAACGTATTATTGGTTTAGAGAAGTTGGTGACGCGATTACGGCGGCAAGGGGCTCAAAACCCGACCGCAGGGCTTAAAAAGCAGCTGTGGGACTCTCAAACGGAATTAAATGAACTTCTGCACCAGCGGGCAAAGAAATCTGTGTTATACTACCGGTACCAACTTTACCGTTATGGGGATAAGCCCGGGAAACTCTTGGCCAGATGCCTCCGGGGACCTAGGGGCTCCAAACTGGTGCCGGGTTTGCGGGATGATTCGGGGGTGTTACACCGGGAGAACTCGGAGATTGTGCGGGTTTTTCGTTCCTTTTTCCAGACCCTTTATACTGCGGAGTCGCCTTCCCATACGCAGATGGAGGAGTATGTGGGGGCTTTGGAGTTACCGCGCTTGACCGCGGAGCAAAGAGCGCAGTTGGAGCAGCCGATAACGGTGGCTGAGCTGCAGGGGGCTATTTCCAAGGCCAGCTGTTATAAATCCCCAGGATCCGACGGGCTTGGTGCGGAATTTTACAAAATCCTTAACGATTTGATCTCCCCAACGCTGGCTGCCGTGCATAATCAGAGGGCACAGCAGGGATACTTTCGCTGGGGAGCTAATCACGCTCATATTGTCCTTATTCCTAAACCGGCGAAGGATCCCCTCTCCGCGACTTCGTATCGTCCTATCTCACTACTCAATTTTGACCTTAAATTGATGGCCAAGGTTTTGGCAGACCGCCTGGCGGAGTTTCTGGGGCTGTTGGTGCATGATTGTCAGGTTGGGTTCGTGAAGGGGCGATACGCAGTTCGCAATCTGCGCAAAATTGTGGCGTCCCTGGAGTGGGTCCAGCATAGACAGTTGCCCTCACTGCTTGTTAGTTTTGATGCGGAAAAGGCCTTCGATCGGGTGGATTGGCAATATTTGCAGTACATCCTTCCACGCTATGGTCTCGGGCCTTTATTTTGTAGTATGGTTGCGAGCCTGTACGCCGATCCGACGGCGGCGATACTTTGTAATGGGGTGGTATCAGAGAGGTTTACTTTGCAAAGGGGGACCCGTCAGGGCTGCCCCCTCTCTCCTCTCCTTTTTGTCCTGTCGTTGGATCCTCTCCTGCGGAGAGTGGCGGGTATGCGTTCCATAAGGGGGGTGAGAATGGGCGCTCATGAATTTAAGATATCTGCCTTTGCAGATGACCTGTTGGTACATTTACTCTCGCCAACAGACTCCTTGCCGCTTCTTTTAGACGAGCTCCGAACCTTTGGACAATTTGCGGGGCTACGTATTAACAGGGACAAATCTGAGGCCATGGACGTGTTGGGGAGCCTTCGGGGTAGTTGGCCGGGGGGCTTCCCTCTTCGATGGGCCGGGGATCAATTTGTATACTTGGGGATTGTATTGCCTTGCCATCCAGGACGATTGTATAGGTGCAACCTGCAGCGAATGCTGACCAAGGTGCGAGCCCAGGTGCAGGCCTGGCAGCCTCTCCCCTTGTCCCTATTGGGAAGGATTGCGGCGATTAAACTGGTGCTCTTGCCCCGGATCCTGTACTGGTTGCAGACCCTCCCTGTTTGGCTCCTCCGGAGGGATGCCCGGCTTTTTGAGGTGGCATTTCGGGGCCTCCTCTGGGGGGGGGCGAGAGCTCGTGTCCCCTACAGTTGGCTGGTGGGGAGGATGCGCAATGGGGGGTGGGGGCTCCCGGATCTCGGAGCTTATGCCTTGGCCTGCCAGGCGCGCCATTTGGGGGACTGGCTAGGTGGCACTGACTTTTATACACCCACGGCCTTGGAGGAGGAATATGTGGCGCCCCACTCTTTGCGGGCCCTCTTGCACCTGGAGGTCAGCCAGTGGGCCACCCACTTAGCTGAGAGTGTGTTGCTGCTCCCGGTCCGTAAGACCTGGCGGCAGTTGAACACCTATTGGGGCCGTAATTGGAAGGCATCAAGTTGGCTGCCCCTTCGGGGCAATGCCAACTTTACCCCGGGGACGGAGACCGCGGCCTTTCGTTTTTGGGGGGAGAAAGGTGCCCATAGTGTGGGGAACGTGGTAGACCTGTCCGGGAGGATCAAACCCTTTTCTGTGCTCTCCCGCGAGTTCGACTTGCGGCCTCATCATTTCTTTGCATATATGCAGGTGGCCCATTATGTGGCCTCCCTCCCAGGAGAGGAGTTACATGGCGATCGCTCGGTCCAGCTTATGGGGTTTTTTGGCCTGGATGATTCGACACGACCGTCGATCCGGGGTTTTCACCTCCGGTTGGAGCAGCTTCGCCAGCGCCCAGACTACTGCAGAGTCGAACGGGCTTGGGGGGCAGAAATGGGGCGGGAAATCCCCCGGGGCACTATTTTGGCGGCCCTACGGCGCGCGGTGAGCCTGGTGGAGGGGGCTCGTTGGCGGGAAATACAATTTAAATGTCTTACCAGGATCCACTTCTCACCGCGGAGGGCCCTTCGTTGCCACCTGACTGTGGATGGCGGTTGTCCGCGGTGTGCGGCGCCCATGGCGACCTTGTTACATATGTGGTGGGGCTGCCGCAGGCTTCGCCCTTATTGGCGGAGGATTGCCCTGTACATGGCCGATCTGCTGGGACAACCTATTCAGTGGGATGCAGCCTTGGTGGTCTTGGATGTTCTGGCCCTTGCCTCTCCGAGGGGGAAGTGGGGTCGCTGGCTGGTGCGTAAGGCATGTCTGGTGGGTAAGGGACCTTTGTTGAGGCGATGGAGGGAGACCCGCCCTCCCTCTTTTTGGGAGTGGCGGAACTCTTTCCATCAGCTTATGCTCCTGGAGTGTAGGGCTGCCCGGGGCCACGTCCAGCGATGGTCCGCCTTCTTGCTAATTTGGGACCCATACATTCAAAATCTGAGTGCCCGGACTCGTAATACAGTCTTGCAGTTGGGTTGTTAACACCCTTATCTATTGTTTTGTTATTCGGGGGACAGGCGGAACCTCCAGATGGTCCTGTGTGGCTTTGACATGTATGGGGGGGGAGGGGGGTGGGGGGAGGGGAGGGGAGGGGGTGGGGGAAGGGGGTGTGGGTTATTATACTTTGAAAAATCCATGTAACCGTCAATGGGTATGGCTCCTGGGGATAAGAGCTAACCCCAGAGAGTGGTGATTTTCTGTGTGCTATGTACTTGTTGTTTACCGTTGATGGTTCTAAATAAAGTTTTGAAAAAAAAAAAAAAAAAAGGTTTGGACAAGTTCCTGGAGGAAAGGGCCATAAATCGTTATCAAAGAGGACCCAGGAAATCCACTTCTTACCCCGGGACAAGCAAAGTAGAACCTGTGTGCCTTTCTGAGAACCTGCCAGGTACCTGTGACCTAGATTGGCCACTGTTGGACACAGGATACTGGGCTTGGTGGACCTTGGTCTGCCTCAATATGGTATTTCTTATGCTCTTATATTCTTATGTAACTTGGAAATAATCCCATGCTCTCAGACACTGAATCTCCCGCAATGCTTGCACCTTTGTCTGCAACTTCCAAATCATGCCCTCTGGCAAAAACACCATACCTGCCAGGATTGTTGAAATGGACTCTCAGATACTCCAAGTTTGGGATGACTCAAACCTACTCTTTGCAAAATTGACCACTCAGCCCAAGTCCTAGAGAAGGCAAAGCACCTGATCCGTAGAATCCCTGCTTTCTTGAGGGGGACTTGGCCTGGATCAACCAATCATTGAGGTATGGGGCACCAAAACTCCTTGCTTTCTCAGGGCTCCTTGCTTTCTCAGGGCAGTTGCTATCACTATTACCTTGATAAAACCCGAGAGACTTCTGCCAAACCAAACAGTAGGACCTGGAACAGGGAATGCCCTATCGAGACCACAAAATGCAAGTAGTGCTGGTGCTTGCGATAAATGGTGAGACCGCATCTTGAATATTGTGTGCAGTTTGGTTTGCCATAAAAAAAAAAAAAAAAGAAGAATATAGAGAAATTAGAAAAGGTACAGAGAGGCATGACCCAAATGATAAAGGGGATGAAAGGATACTCCTACAAGGCAAAGTTTAAAAAGTAGGGCTCTTCAGCTTGGAAGAGAGATGGCTGAAGGGAGGTATAATGGATATCTATAAAACAATGAATGGAATGGAAAGGGAAAATGCAGATCGGTTGTTTACTCTGTCAAAAAGTAGAAAGGCTAAGGGACATGCAATGAAGCTACAACGTAGCACATTTAAGACAAATCGGAGAAAATATTTTTTCGCTCAATTTGTAATCCAATTCTGGAATTCACTGCCTGAGGATGTACTAAAAGCCCTTAGTGTAGCTGGGTTTAAGAGAGGTTTGGACAAGTTCCTAGAGGAAAAATCCATAAATCAGTATTAAAGTGGAATGGAAAATCCACTGCTTACCACTGGGATAAGCAACAGGGAACCTGTCTACCTTTTTGGAACCTGATAGGTATTTGTGATCTGGACTGCCTCCTGTTGGGAATAGGATATTGGGCTTGATGGACCTTTGGTTTGGCCCAGTATGGCAGATCCTATGTTCTTATGGGGATATGACGATAAGCCTTCAAGAATTCCAAGGACATTAAGCACAGTTACTTACCTGTAACAGGTGTTCTCTGGGAACAGCAGGAATAAGTCTTCACATATGGGTATCGTCGGTACTGACGGAGCCTGCGCGGGAACGCTCCCCAGCGTCCAGTAAGAAAGCTTTTGGGAGCATCCCACAGCGCCTGCGCGCTGCCTTCCCGCCTTTCCCAACCGCATCTCTCCAGTTCGAGTTTTAAAGCTGAGACAAAGAGAGAGAGAGGAAAGGAAAGATAGATAGAGAGATACAACTTCTAGGGGAGGTGGGTGGGTTGTGAAGACTTATTCCTGCTGTTCCCAGAGACCACCTGTTACAGGTAAGTAACTGTGCTATCTCCAGAAACAAGCAGGAATGAGTCTTCACATATGGGGACTCCCTAGCTGCAGATGCCAGGGAGAGACCCCGTGGTTGTGTGCCCTTGCAGAGGGCTCCACTTCCCCCCATGGATCTCTGGCATCCAACCAGGGTAGGTGGGTAGGAGTTGATTAGGAATGGAACAGGTGTTTGAGGACAGCCTGACCAAATGAGGCATCCCGGCGGGAGTAATTGTCCAAATAGTAATGGGCTGTGAAGGTATTTATTTATTTAGTATTGTGGTGAGGAAACCACTGCTGAGCCTATGGATACACAGGGAAATGAGCCCTGCACCTTTAAATCTGAAAGCATCCAGGGTTTCCCCGGTAACCAGGAGTCTCTGACTCACAACTTAGTCACCCCTAAGCCCCGCCCACAGCAGCACGTCAGGGTTAGAGAGAAGCCTGACTCTAATCACATGTGCTGGGAGCAAGGCGTGGCACAGGAAGAAGAACAGTTTAAAAAGCTGACTTTTAGAAACACAGGGAGAGCAAGGGAGAGAGGCAGCGAGAGAGCCAGCGAAAGAGCCACAGAGAGAACAACGGAGAGTGTGCCTGGAACACTCGGGAGATTGCAGAGAACAGCTGAGAGAGCAAGGAAAGGTGGAGCTGAAGAAGGTATTGGTGAACCTTTGAAAGAAGGCAGCAGGAGATATAAGGGCTGCTGACTTAAAGCTTCCAAGTGCACAGGGGGAACTGATTGAAAAGGTTCCAAGGCAGTCCCAGCTGAAAGGAAGGCTGTTGCAATCAAAGGAAGTCTCTGCAGACGGAAGACAGCATGACTTGCATACAGGGCAGAGAGAAGTGCTGAATACTCCTGACTCAAGGCAAGTGTTTCCTCCTCAGTTCTTGTCCAGGAAAAGCTTAGGAGAATTAGCTCCAGAGTTAAAAGCTAGTTCTAGCTGTAAGCTAAACCCCAGAATAAAGAGGGACCATTTATCTGACTATCAATTGGCTCACATTGCAGAAGAGCTAGGGCAGAAGCAAGTCCTTCTCAAAAAGCTGAATGATTTGATCCAGAAAGAGAATAGTCAGCTCTCCCTACAGATACCCTTGGATAAGTGTGAAAGGGACAGTGTTGAAGAAATGGAAATAGGAGATATAGAAGATAACTCCTATGAAATGCAGTGTGCTTATTGTCAAGCCTCTGACTTGGAAGAGTGCTAAACTATAGAGCCATTGAAAGTATGAATGCTTTAAGAGCAACCTGATTTGTGTGAAAGGCACGGCAGAAGAAAAACAGCTGAGTGCTAGGCTCAACTGATTATAAGGCTGAAAGCTGAAGGTAATAATCAGTGGACATTCTAAGAGCTGTTTTGCTACAAGAAATATTGTTCCTGTAAAGAGAAGCTTTTGAGAAGCTTAAGTTTTTGAATAAGCTGCATTTTTGAACACAGGCAACGTTGTATCTACTTTCTTTTGAAAAGTTAAAGCTTTTGCGTTGGAGTAAAAATCCTGTATTTTTTGTTTTCCACTTATATCCTGTGTATGAAGGAATCCCTGATTACAAACAAATAAATTTTCTCTGTTTTGCGCCTGACCACTTGTTCACAACTCCTTTGCCTTAAGATAAGACTACAACTCCCAGCAGCCCTCCTGGCAGCCATTTTGAGGGAAAACTTATTTAAAGGTAAAAAGGCGACCTCTCCTGGTACCAGGTTATCTACCCGGCCAGGTGGGGGCGACAGTATACATTTGTATACCGCTACTTCCAGCGATCAGCAGCGGTTTGATTACAGATTGGAAATTGTCAAATCATGACAGGAAATTTTTGAGGTATAAACACATTGATTAGACAGGAAAGCACAGCACACAGAGAACTATTTTACAGGGAACATGGGCTATGGAGGGTTAAGTGGCTTGCCCAAGACCACAAGGAGCACCTGTGGGACTAGAAACCCGAGTCCTTCCGGCCCAAGGTTGCTGTCCTCTAGTGGGATTTGAACCCCCGACCTTCCGGCCCGAAGTACCTTGCCCCAACCACTAGGCCACTCCTCCACTCCAGGTATGAAACGAGGCCCAGGTGGCCGCTCGACAGATTTGGTCGATGGACACAGAGTTTAAATGAGCCATTGAGGCTGCCATGGCTCTCACATTGTGAGCTGTGACATGGCCCTCCAGAGAAATGTTCCTACTCTGTTAGGCGAAAGAAATACACTGAGCAATCCAGTTGGACAGTGTTCTCTTAGAGACTGGAAGTCCTAAATGAGAAGGATCAAAAGCAACAAAGAGTTGAGAAGACTTTCTATGTTGCTGTGTTCTTTGTAAGTAGAAAGCGAGAGCTCTCTTACAATCCAAGGTATGAAGATTCCTCTCTGCATTTGATGCATGAGGTCCTGGAAAAAAGACAGGTAAATATACCTCCTGGTTCAGATGAAAAGGCGAGACCACTTTAGGCATAAAGTGTGGATTGGTCCTGAGGACTACCTTATCATGATGGAACCTTGTATAAAGTGGATTAGACACCAAAGCTTGCAACTCACTGATGCGGCGTGCTGAGGTGACTGCAATGAGAAAAACAACTTTCCAAGAAAGAAGTTTCAAGGAGGTGGTGGCTAAAGGTTCAAAGAGTGGCTTCATAAGCTGGCCAAGAACCAGGTTTAAGTCCCATGCCACTGGAGGTGGTCGAATGGGAGGTATAGTTGAAAGAAGGCCTCTCATGAATCTTGCTATAAGAGGGTGAGAGGAAATAGGTTGTCCATTGAGAGGCTTGAGGGACGCTGCAATAGCACTCAAATGGATTCTTACTGAATTCGTTTTGAGGCCTGCATGGGATAGATGCAGGAGATACTCTAGTAGAGAATTCAGAGGTATTGCAAGAGGGTTTAGACCCTTCTCTGAACACCAAATGGTAAATCTTTTCCATTTGAAAGCATAGGAACGCCTAGTAGAAGGCTTTCTAGAGGCATGAAAAACATCTCTGACTTGCTGAGAGAGATGAAAATCTTGAAGGTCTAGGCCCTCAGCAACCAAGCCCTGAGATGGAGCGACTGGGGGTTTGGGTGCCACAATGTTCCCCCTTCCTGGGACAGAAGGTCTGGTGCAGAGCCCAAGTCCAGGGAAGGAGCTTGAGAGAGATGCAGAAGTAGAGGGTACCACACTTGGCATGGCCAATGTGGAGCTATGAGGATCATGGTCCCTCGATCTCTCCGAAGCTTGAATAGTGTTTTGGGAATTAGGGGAATTGGTGGAAAGGCATAAAGGAAGTCTTGATCCCAGTGAAGGAGGAAGGCATCCTTGGCCTGAACTCCCTGACATGGAATTCTGGAACAGAACCGGGGAAGTTTGGCATTCCACGGACTTGCAAAGAGGTCTATGTCCGGGGTTCCCCAAATTCGAAAAATCCTGGCTACCTGGTCCATGTGGAGGGACCACTCGTGTGGGAGCAGAACTCGACTGAGTCTGTCCGCCCAAGAGTTTTGAATGCCTGGAAGATATACTGCCAGAAGATGGATGTGATGCTCTCTGGCGAAGGCCCACAGTCGCAAAGCTTCGTTGCAAAGCGACAGAGAGCCAGTCCCGCCCTGCTTGTTTACATAGAACATGGCTACTTGGTTGTCCGTATGGATGAGGACTGTCCTGTAGCTGAGCAGGGAATGGAATACTCTGAGAGCTAAGAATATTGCTCTGAGTTCCAAGAGATTGATATGCAGAGAAGTCTCCTATGGAGACCTGATGCCCTGGGTGGAGAGATCCTGCAGATGAGCTCCCCAACCCATTGGAGAAGTATCTGTTGTCAGAGTTGTTTGGGGTAGCGACTGCTGAAACGGGGACCCCAGCAACAGATTTGGAGGGGACTTCCACCACTGGAGAGACCAAAATAGGCGACTGGAGTTTGCTATGTTGTCTGACTGTCCACCCAATGGACTCAGGCATCAGGTTGCCTAAGTCCATTGAGCTGCCCTCATGTGAAGGCGAGCATATGGAACCACATGCACGGTGGATGCCATGTGGCCTAATAGTTGTAACATCTCTCGAGCAGTTAAATGGGACTTTAACTGTATCTGGGAGGCTAACTGCACCAAGCGTAGGCAACGGGCCTGAGGAAGATGGGCCCTTGCAGTTGTGGTATCCAGCAAGGCCCCTATAAACTCCAGAGACTGAGTAGGGGTCAGATGGGATTTTGGGATGTTTATTACCAGTCCCAAATACTGAAGGACACGCATTGTGCAGGTTAGAAATCTGGGCCTCTGACTGGGATGAAGCTCAAATGAGCCAATCGTCCAGATATGGGAAAACGAATATTCCTAGAGTGCGTAGAAATGCAGCTACTACTGCCATGCATTTTGTGAACACCCTTGGTGCAGAGGCCAGACCGAAAGGAAGCACCCTGTATTGGTAGTGCTTTCCTTGAAAAAGGAACCGAAGGAACCTTCTGTGTGTTGGACGGATGAGGACATGGATGTACGCATCCTTGAGATCTAGAGAACAAAGCCAGTCCTGACTCTGAAGGTATGGCAGCAGAGTACCGAGAGAAATCATCTTGAATTTCTCTTTGAATAGAAACTTGTTCAATTCTCTGAGATCTAAAATGGGTTTGTAGCCCCCTGTTTTCTTTGGAATAAGAAAATAAGGGGAGTAGAACCCTGAGCCCTGTTGAAGAAGGGGTACTTCTTCTATTGCCCCTTGGGCAAGAAGGGTAGCAATCTCCTGACCCAGAAGGTTGAGGAGAGATGTTGGAGAATTGAACTGTTTCACCATGGTGTGGGGAGGAAGGTTTAAGAAATGAAGCTTGTACCCTTCCTTTATAATGGAGAGGGTTCATTGCTCTGCTGTGATTTGCTCCCATCTGGGAGCAAAGTAAGCTAACCTTCCTGGAATGGTGAGGGGCTCTGGTTCTTCCAGAGCCAGAAAGGCTAAGTTCTCTAGCTGCAAGTCAAAGGCCTTGAGGAGGCTGAGGCTGCTGGGCCGTGAGAGGCCTGGCAGCCTTTGACTTGGCCTGTTTAGGTGGTTGCTGACGCCTTGCAGCAAAACGACCTGCAGAAGATGCCTGCTGACCATAAGCAGGATAGTATCTTCCTTTTTAGAAAAAGGTGTCTTTTTGAACAATCTTTTCTTAGCAGGAGCAGAGGTAGACTTTGAAAGTCGATCCAAAGCAGAGTTCTCAGCATCCATCTGAGTGGCCTTTGCTTTCCAATCCCTGCCAAAAAGGTTTTCACCTGTACAAGGAAGATTTCCCAATTCATCTTGGACCCAGAGTTCCAAATCAGATGCTTGTAACCAAGCAATTCTGCGTGCACCTATGGCAATAGCCGAGGCTCTACTTACACACTCAAAAGAGTCAAAGGCTGCACGGTTGGAAAATTTGGAAACATCTTGGGCATGTTTAAGCCAAGTGAGAAATTCCTGCCTTTTATCTTCTGAAATAAAAGGGGCTAAAGTCTGCAGATGATCTGTGACTTCTTTTAGAAACATCCCCATATAGAGACTATAGGAGTTGATTCTGGCAGCAAGCATATTAGTTTGGAAAACCCTTCTGCCAAAAGCATCAAGGGTTCTGCATTCACGTCCTGGAGGATAAGATGACTGTCTCTTTGCACTCTTTATTTTCCTCATGGCAGACTCTACCACAATAGAGTGGTGAGGAAGCTGAGACTTATGAAAGCCAGGACAAGGAGGGACACGGTACATGGTGTCTAACCTACGAGAATAAAGGAGAGGTAGTAAGAGGAGTCTCCCACATGCTCAACATGAGATCATAGAGAATCTCATGAAAAGGTAAGGTGGCTGCTTCTTTAGGAGCCTTAGGGTATTGCAAAATATCTAATTGCTTGGCTCTAGGCTCTGACTCAGGGGCCACTGTAATGGAGAGGCCCCTAGCCACTTCCCTAATGAGGTCTTGAAAAGACAAGTCTTCTGGAGGAGACATTCTTCGTTTTGGAGAATCAGACTCCTGAGGAAGAAGTATCAGTGCTTCGACAGGAGCCTCAGACTCATCAGAGTCTTCGGAGGAATCGAAGTATCGCCTGTCTGGATGCTCCTGTAAAGTCCGATACGCATACCGAGTGGGATCGACATCAGGAGTAAGCGGTACCGGTTCGGTACCGATGGGCATCATAGGACAGGGTACCGTTGCAGTCGACACCGAAGCCGATGTCGATGCAATCGGTACCGGCACCGGAAACTATGCCAGTGCCGGAGTCGGTACCGGCAACGGAGACTGTTGCGGTACCGAAGGCGTCGAAGCCTGCATAAACGCCATTAGGGTGCGTTGCATGGACAGAATCTTCTGATCCATCGACGCCACCAGAGTCTGGATGTCGGTACCGGTGGAGGCCACCGGTACCCTAGAACACGGCAACAGGTGATCGGTCGAGGCCGAGCCATCGATGTCAACCTGTGACCCCATAGATAATGCTTTGGAAGCCGGAACTTCCCGCCGGGGTAATTTTGCCGATGCGGATTCTTCGAGGACAAGCCCGGAGGCATCTTGATGCTTAGAGGGAGATTTGCCCTTCGAGGACCGGCTAGATTTATGTTTGGTTACCTGAGATCCATGGGAGGAAGAAGCAGCCCTGGAAGACGTCGATGCCACCGAGGCTGCATCAGAGGGAAACAGGGTACTGAGCTTGGCTGCTCGGTTCTGCCGACCTCTTTTAGACATCATGGTACAGGACACACAATCCGTGATGGAATGGTCAGGACCCAAACATTTTAGACACCAATCATGGGTGTCGGTGACAGAAATAGTACCGCCACACTTTGTGCACTTTTTAAACCCGGAAGCGGGCTTCTCCATGAGGAGAAAAATGTTTAGGCCTAAGGCCCAAACCGCAAATGCACAGTTGAAGAAAGAAAAGGGGTTTTTTTTTTTTTTTTTTGTATAAGAAAGAAAAGAAAAGACCGGCGGTACCGGTCTGACGTCGAAGAAGGCAGACGCGACACAGAAAAATAAAGAAAAAAATAAAGAATTCTTCTGCGGTGACAGGAAGACGACCTGCTGGCTCCGCGGAAAAGAAGAACTGGAGAGAGGCGGTTGGGAAAGGCGGGAAGGCAGCGCGCAGGCACTGTGGGATGCTCCCAAAAGCTTTCTTACTGGACGTTGGGGAGCGTTCTCGCGCAGGCTCCGTCGGTACCAACGATACCCATATGTGAAGACTCATTCCTGCTTGTTCCTGGAGATAAAACTTTCCCTTCTGAACTGCCACAATAATGGAATGCAGAGCCTCATTTTGAAAATGGGGCACTCTTAGGCATATGTTCATACCCTTTAAATCCAGGATTGGCTGACAAGTCCCCTCCTATTATTTATTTATTTATTTATATTTATTTTCTCTTATATACCGCGTTATTCTGCATCAGTGCGGTTTACATTGAACAAACTGAAATTACATTGAACAGGGCATTATAACTTGGAGATAACTATTTTACAGGGAACATGGGCTATGGAGGATTAAGTGGCTTGCCCAAGACCACAAGGAGCACCTGTGGGATTAGAAACCCCAGTCCTTCTGGCCCAAGGTTGCTGTCCTCTTGTGGGATTTGAACCCCCGACCTTCCGGCCTGAAGTACCTTGCCCCAACCACTAGGCCACGCCTCCACTCCACTATTAGTTAACGGCAAAGTAAATGGAGTACTGACCTGCTCCCTATTCACCTAATGAGACTGGCACCAAGGTCTCGAGTTGCAGCAGATGTCTAGGGTGAGCCAAACTACCTGCACCTTGGTGGGCACACAGCATAGTGACACCATGAAAACCTCAGAGGGGCCATGCCAACTCAAGGGCATAGCTTTCTCAAATCACCTCCAACTTGTCTGGACCCCCAAACAGTCATTGAGAGGACTTGGAAGTCCCTGCACCTCGAGGAGCCATCTCTGCCCCCTCAGCATCCATCTCAAAAGGACTGGCCTTGAGTAAGGAACCTAGACCTACGTGAAGAGTTGGCCCTGATCAAAGAAAACCTACTGCATTCCAAAAATGACCCTGAGAGAAGACTGAGCGGCCAGATCCCTTAAGTCTGTTTTTACGGAGGTGAGGTATCTTAGAGGTCACAAGGTCCTTCACCAGCTTCTTCAGATCCTCTGCAAACAGCAACTTTACTGAAAAGGAGAGCTTGCTAAGGTGTGTCTTTGAAGTCACATATGCAGATCAATTATGTAGCCATGAGAAACATCTCACTGTCATGGCCATGGCCATGGCCATATTCTGCGGGGATGCCCGTAGCAAGTCATACAGCCTATCAGCCATCAAAGTCGAGCTGGACCAAGTCAAGCCACCTCTGCCAGCACTGCAGACATAGAAAGGGACCCCTCCAAGACTGTCTGCTACCACCTCAAGCAGGCCCGGGCCACATATATCCTGCAGACAGCTGTTTGCAACACTAGAGCTGAAATCTTGAAAGACTGCTTCAGCAATGCCTCCATCTGCCCATCCTGCGGGTCCTTCAAAGTCGCAATACCCTCCACAGGGATGGTCATCTTCCTTGTAACTGTGCAACAAGCACATCCACATGGAGCAGGCGCAACTTCTACCTTTCCTCCTGAAGAATGAGATAGAGCTTTGCCATGCTCTTGCCCACCCACAAACTGGTATCTGGGGTATTCCACTCCACAGCAGGCATGCCCTTTATAGCAATGTGAAAAGGAAAGGACTTAGGTGTTTTCCCAATGCTCTCCAAGAATGGGTCCTTCTCTAGCTTCGAGCTTGCCAGGTGCTCCTCAGTAATATAAAGGGCCACCAGGGTCTGTGAGACTAGGGCTGGCACCTCATTCCTGTGGAATATCCTAACCACCATAGGATCCTCACCTACTTAAAGTTCAACTTCCTCCATGCTCCTCCTGTGGCAGGCCCTCCAAAAGATCCAAGGGGCCCTCTAGTGGATCCACTGATTCAACAGACCCCATTGAGATGGCATTTTCTGTTTCCACCAGCAGATTCCTGCATGGGTGGCTTCATGGTTGAAGGAGCACTCCGAACCGCAGACCTGGGAAAATTCAATGCAGCAAGAACAGCTGACCCTCTTCTAGGTTCTGCTTCAAGCAGGTCTGGTGGAGAAGGAGCACAAATTCCAGCCAGCATTACGGAGGCTCCCTGTAGCAGGTGCTGTACTGGCTGCAGCATCAGAGATTGTCAGTGCCTGAGAGGGAGTACTCACGGCAGCTCTAATAGCAGCGGTTCCTGCCAAAACCAAAGGGCCTCCTGACTCATACAAGGTATGATCACACTCTGCAGCAGCTCACCTGGCCACAGGCTGCACCCTGGTGCTGACCAGGAGCTGATCTGCAACCGCAGAACTTTCTTCTAAACAGCCATGCCATGGTAGCTCCATGGACAGATGGACTTAACTGGCTGTGCTCCTCTACAGCTATGTGTGCGCTAACTCCTTGGCATGGGTGCAACGATTCCTGGCCCAAAATACCCTCCCTTCCAATGAAGAGACCATTCTCACTAGTCTGTAGCTGCTGTGGAATCCTGCCATGGCACACTGCATCTCCTCTTGCTTTTATTTTTTTCCAATAAACTTTAATGAGCAGTGCTCAACCTCAGACCTCTTCCCAATAGTTTGGGAGGAGAAGAAGAGGGAACTGCTTCGAGCCTGGCCCTGAAAAAGGGAAATATTCTGATCACAGGGAGGCAAGAGGAGACAGGGGAAGAACCTGGCCTCACCTCTAGGTTCTGCATCCCAGTGCCTGCAGAAGCACACAGGCTCCGGTTCTAAAACCACTTCAGGATTTTTTTGGTCCAGTTTGCACAGAGTATGCTCATCACCATCTGCCCTGGCCTTAGAAATACTGGCTGTGGATAGGCTGCATAGGATCTTCTTAGGGTGATATCTTCAAACCAGTGTCTCAGTCTCCATTGGCTTGCAGGAGAACATTACTCACGTGTCTAGACTGGGCTGGACTGGCGGGGCAATGAGGAATAAGGGATTAGGCAGTTTCATTTATTATGAGAAATGATTAACAACATGGGTACAGAAAAGGAGAATAAAGAGTTAATATTTAAAAGTTGCCTCAAAAAGGTGGGCTTATAGCCTAGATTTGAATAGGACCAAAAACAGAGTATGATGTACTCACTCAGGAAATCTGTTCAAGGTGTGCGGCGCAGCAAAGTGGAAGGGAGTCTGGAGTTGGTAGTGGAAGAGCAGGGCACAGATAACTGACTTATCCAACGAGCAGAGTTCCTGAGACGATGTATAGGTAGAGAAAAAAAGGGAGATATAGGGCAAAGCTGCAGAATAAATGCTCTTGTAGGTCAATAAGAGAAGTTTGAACTGTATGTGGAAATAGATAGGGCGCCAATGAAATGACTTGAGAAAAGGGGTAATATAAATGTAGTGACACTGGTGCAATACACCAGAATTTTTGAATAGATTGAAGGAAAGATGGAGATGGTTCAAAGGCAAACCTGTGAGAAGCAGATTAAGTAATCAGAGAGTTGATGAGAATCTGGATAAGGCTTCTGGTAGTGTGTTCAGAAAAGAATGAATGGAGTTTGGTGATATTATAGAGAAAGAAACAACAGGTTTTAGCAGTATGCTGGATATGTGGGGAACAAGAGAAAACAATCAAACATGATACCAGGATACGAGCTGAGGGACTGGGAGAATGACACTTATCTACAGAAAAAAAGAAAGGGAAAAGAGGAGAGATGGGTTTAACCCTTTGAAGGCCTACTTTAAAATTTTAATCCACATTCTGCAGCCGGGTTAATTTTTGCATATTTCAGGAAAATTGTACCCGTCTTATTCAATATGTTCTAATAGTGATTTTCCTTCTGCTATGGTCATGTATTATATACCATTTGATAGGAATATTTAGTCAGAATTTTGGATCCCGAGAGTTTTGGGCTCGGCCTGGAAAGTGTTTTAAGGGGAACAATAAAAAGCTCTGCTTTGGCCATATTAAGTTTCAGATAGTGGTGGGACAAGCAGACAAATTTAGACTTGGATTCCTGCTAAAATTTCCGGTATAGAGTTGTAGGTCTGGGCATCATCAGCATAAAGATGGTAATGAAAGCCATGAGAGGAGATCAGAGCATCAAGAGGAACAAAAATATAGAGAAAAAAAGGTCATAAGACAGAGCCTTGAGGTGTACTTATCGATAGTGGGATAGCAATGGAGCATAAACTAAAAATGTGATGGAAGAGATAAGAGATGTTCTATAATGATACAGTGTGAAGACGAAGAAAGCCAAAATGTTAGAGGCTGAACATACAGGGTACATTTTTAAGCAACTTAAGTGTGCAGAACAGCATTTTGCATGCTCAAACACTCAGAAAACACAGCATCTACATTTATGTAATATATACATAGGTATTCCCAGAATGGAAACAGCACTTGGCAGATTTTCTTTGGATTTAGGCGCAAGCTCAAAAACTTAGAAGCCAGCGAATGAGAGCTCTCTCGACCTCTCTGTCATCCCCAGAGGTTGATAGGGTAGAGGGGAGAGAAGTCAATGGCAAAGTTTAGATAGCTCTCCAGTGGCTGTCTAAGTTTTTGGGGAGTTCCTTCTTCAGGGTCTGCTGCAGCTGCTTTATGGCCTGATTTACTAAAACTGTTTTCCCATCCTGTATCTATAAGGGAGAAAAACAGCTTATTAAAGCAGGCTTTTCATACATCGTTGCTTTCCTTTTCTTTCACTCGGGCCTCTCAGCCAAGTCTTTCTCGATCTGTCCCTAAGCAGTCTCCTCTGTTTCTCTCCCCCACCCTTTTCTGGTCTTTCTACTTCTATTCTAGTTTCCACTAATCTTCCTCTCAAACTTCCACCCTCACTACCACCAGTTTCAACACCTCTGCCCAGCCATCCCTCTTTTCTGCTTATCATCCCCCACGCAATCATCCCCAGCTTACCAGTCATACACAACCAATCACCCCCACCATTGTTCCCAATGGTCTCCCCCTCCTCTGTCTCAATTCCAGCTCCCCATCTAGCCATTCTCCCTAGCAAACCGGTCATCCATCCATTATCTTCAGGAAGTCATCCCCCCACTAGTCTTCTTTCTCTCTCAATCCTCCCACCCAATCAGACCTAGCTAGTCTGAATCAGTCACTCCTTCCCTCACCTTGCTGGCTCACAAAGCTTCTAACTCTCCGATGCTTATACTGATCTACCTGCACAGTGGCTGCATGCCTAATAGCTGTTTTCCTTCCTGCACCCAAGTAACTCAAATCTGAGTTTGCAGTGCTTAAAATCCCGTGATAGTCTCATAAGACTAGTATGAAAATTCAGGTATCATGTGACTCAAGCTCAACTGAGAGCCACACTGGTACAGGAAGATTGGCACCTGCAATGGTACAGGAAGGACATTTGGGAAGCAATCCTAGGTGCCACAGCCAAACGTCTGTCTCCAGGAATGTTTCAAACCCTGACATATTATATAAAATAATATGTATTCATTCTTATCAGCACATATATACACAAAGTTACTCCTGCTTTGGAGCAGGTATAACTTTGTACGGAAGCTTTTGAGAAGGCTATTTCACAAAGAAACACTGGATTCCCACTAGCACTCCTTGTGGCCTTGGGCAAATCACTTAACCCTTCATTGCCTCGGAAAAGTTCAAGTTATCAATATCCCTGTTTAATGTACATTACCAAGTTTAAACTGCTTTGACTGAAATGAGCTTTTGCGGTTTGCAGTGCCGTGGGGTAATTTTCAATTCCTAGCCTTGCCGTTCGGGTTGGCGATGGCTCCACGGACGTTCACCAAGGTAATGGTGGTAGTGGCGGCATATCTGCGCAGGGAGGGTGTTCTCATCCACCTTTACCTCAACGACTGGTTGATTCGAGCAAAGTCCCGGGCCAAGAGTATGAAGTCCACAGTCAGAGTAGTACAGTTCCTGCAGAGTCTTGGTTGAGTGGTCAATGCCACCATGAGTCGACTGGTACCTTCTCAGAGCCTAGAGTATCTAGGAGTTCGATTCGACACCCGAGTCGGAGCAGTGTTCCTTCTGGAAGCTCGAGTGTGGGGACTGCAGTGCCTGGTGCCCGGCTTTCTGAGGAGGCCGGCACCGTCGGCGTGACAGTACCTTCGAGTTCTGGGAAAGACGGCAGCAACGTTGGAGGTCGTGCCTTGGGCCAGGGCGCACATGCGACCTTTGCAGAGCTCCCTGCTTCGTCGCTGGTCTCAGAGAGACTCTGAGCAAGCATTTGCCTTGTCCCAGGAGAGTATGGGCGTCTCTTCAGTGGTGGCTGCGGCTGGAAAAGTTGTTGGTGAGCATGTCTCTCAATCAGCCACAGTGGGTTCCTGTGTTGACAGACGCCAGTCTGGCGGGATGGGGAGCTCACTACAAGGGGCTCTTCACGCAGGGGGAATGGAGCGTGCAAAAAGCACAATGGTCAATCGACTGGAGTTACGAGCAGTTGCTCTAGCCCTGCGGGCGTTCGAATCAGAGTTGCAAGGCCATGCGATGCGGGTGTTATCAGACAATGCTTCCGCGGTGGCGTACCTCAATCGTCAAGGGGGCATGGGCAGCGTGGCGCTAGAAAAGAAAGCGGAAGCTCTGTTCGAATGGGTAGAGCTACACCTTCAGGCTCTGTCAGCAGCGCACATAGGAGGAACGGACAATGTGATGGCAGACTACCTCAGCCGAGTTCGGGTGGATCCCGGGGAGTGGGAATTGCACCTGGAAGTATTTGCGCAGTTTGTCGCCAAATGGATTCCCATAATGGATCTCATGGCAACTTTTCAGACAGCCAAGGTCAGTCGTTTCTTCAGCAGAAGGAGAGAGAGGATGTCCGAGGGACTTGACGCCCTGCTACAATGGTGTTCCTCGCAGGGTCTTCTGTATGTCTTTCCTCCGAGGGCTCTAATAGGCCGGGTAATTGAGCACATCGAAGCGCATCAGGGGCGAGTGATTCTGGTCGCTCCGGATTGGCCGCGTCACCCGTGGTACGCAGACCTGGTGAGGCTTCTCGAGGGGCAGCCGTGGCCTTTACCGATTCGGGAGAACCTTCTGTTGCAGGGTCCTCTTCGGATGCCACAGGTAGCTCAATTCTTGCTTATGGCTTGGCCACTGAAAGGGCTCAAGGGTTACTCTTCGGGAGTAATTTCTACTTTGCTTTTGGCCAGGAAACGATCGGCGTCTTTTGCTTATGTGCGTGTCTGGCGTATTTTTGAAGAGTGGTGTGCAGTCAGGCAGCTGCGGCCCTCTGTAGTGTCGGTTCCAGTGGTGCTGAATTTTCTTCAGGATGGTTTCGATAAAGGGCTGGCGGCCAGTTCCTTAAAGGTTCAGCTGGCGGCAATTTCTTGTTATCGTGGTAAGATTCAGGGTTCCTTCTTGGATTTCCGTCCGGACATGTTGCGATTCTTGAAAGCAGTTTCTCGTTTGAGGCCTCCACGCAGAGTGTTGATTCCTTCGTGGGATCTCAATTGGTGTTTGGGGCTTTGATGAAGCAGCCCTTTGAGCCTCTGAAGCAGGCTTCGATTAAAGACAGTTTTCCTGGTGGCGATTTGTTCGGCACACAGAGTTTCTGAGTTGCAGGCGTTGTCTTGTAGAGAGCCTTTTTGGACGTTTTTTCGGGAGAAGGTGGTTTTGCGTCCAGTGCCTTCCTTTCTTCCGAAGGTGGTATCACCGTTTCATGTGAATCAGTCGGTGTCCTTGCCAGTACTGAGTCAAGTAGATGACAAAGTGGCGAATGGTAGTTTGCGTTTGCTGGACATAAAGAGAGTTCTCCGTCATTATTTGAAGGTTTCGTAATCTTTTTGTAAATCTGAGCGTTTGTTCATTCTGTTCGGTGGTCCGCGTAAGGGAAAAGCGGCTGCCAAGGCGTCGATTTCTAGGTGGATCAGAGAAGCTATATCTTCTGCTTACATTTTGCAGGGGCGGAAGGTGCCTGTAGGCTTGAAGGCGCACTCCACAAGAGCTCAGGCGTCGTCATGAGCAGAGCATACTTTGGTTCCGCCGACTGAAATTTGCAAGGCTGCCACTTGGTCCTCCTTACATACTTTCAGTAGACACCACCTGTTAGATGTTCAAGCGGCAGAGGATGCCTGTTTCGGGTCAGCGGTGTTGCGGTCCAATTTGGCAGGTCCCTCCCATTAATGTATCGCTCTGTTACATCCCAGCGGTGAGGGACTGGACTGGAGGGACGATAAGGAAAGAGAAATTAGATTTACCTGCTAATTGTTGTTCCTTGAGGAACTCCAGTCCAGTCCCGAAACCCGCCCGGTTCAGTGGTGGTTGGATAGGCGTTGGATGGTATTGAGTGGAGGCACGTACTTTGGAGAAGACATATTGCCGTAGATATTTACCTTTCACTGGTAATAAAAATAAATAAATAAATAAAACTTTACTGTCTCTGTAAACTGTTGCGCATCCTTGGCGCTGTTTCTTTCTTCATTCTTCTTCCTTTGGGGGGAGGTGGAGAAGTTATCCTCTTCTTTCAGAGGGTTCAGTTAAGGGTTACAGTATTTTAGTTTTATATTGAATGGCTAATATGGTTACTTATGTGTTGCTCCTTTGAGTCTGCTTTGTCAGTAGGTCACTGGAAGCTGGTGGGAGGTGCCACCGGTATATGTGCCAGGATTCTGACATGCCCAGTCTCCATGCTGCGGAAGGAGGTGCAATGGACAGGCTGCTTGCATCATGGCTCTCATAGCCAGGAGCTCACTCCCAAGAAAGAAAATGGAAGAGAAACTGACCATCAGGGTATCTCAGATACATCCCGAGGCCCTAAGTGACTGAACTCAATTGGCCGGTATCCTCAGCCGCCCTGTAGGTGCTCCAGGCCTCAGCTGCACAGAAGGTGGCAACCTTGGTGGAGACACAGAAACACTGGAGGGTGCTCCTAGCTGCACCAGGTTTTATGCCTATGGTGATATCATGGCACAGTTTAGCCAGGATGAGTGAGGCTTTGTCGCGGAGGCTGACAGGAGCAGATAAGCCACTAGTCTGGACTGGTCTAGCAGGAAGATTTGGAAATTGCCCTTATAAAATAGATGTTCTCTCATAAAATGAACTCATGATTACCAAGATATACAATATGAGGGTATGAGTAAGACTATGAACCTTATGGTTGAAGATTTGTCTAACATACTGGAAGATGCAGCGAAATTAATGGACCATCTCCCTCAAGAAAAAATAAATTACGTCAGGCCTTTAAGGAGAGAGGTTTGGCATTTTTTGGTAATTACATGAGGCTGTTAGTTTGACTTAGGCTGTAAGAAGGTTTGACGGTTCCATAAACCCATCATGGGAATTATTTACTAGTGCTCCTATTAATCATTTGTATAGCGCTACAAGGCATACACAGTGTTGAACACATACAAGTAAGCGAAAGTCCCTGCTCGGAAGAGCTTACAATCGATTCAAGACAGATAAATAGAACAGGGTCAGAATCCAAAAGCAGCCTCGAAGAGCCTGGATTTGAACAGGACCAGAGAGAGTCTGATGTACTGACTCAGGTATTCTGTTCCAGTCATATGGTGCAGCAAGGTGGAACGGACTGGAGTCTGGATCTGGCAACAGAAGAGAAGCATAGATAAAAGCATTTGCCTGATGAGAGACATTTTGGAGGAAGTGTGTAGGGAGAGATAAGAGAAGAGAGGTAATGAGGAATTGTAAGTCAGTAGGAGAAGTTTTGAACTGTTTGCAGAAAAGGACAGGAAGCCAATGAAGTGACTTGAAAAGGGAGGTTAAGCGAGTGTACCAAAACTGGCAGAAGATGAGACGTGAAGATGAGTTTTAAATGAAGGGGAAAGAGATGACGCCATGTGAGACTAGCATGAAGAAAGTTGCAATTGGTGACGAGAGAGTGGATAAGAGTCTTGGTAGTGTTCAGAAAGGAAGGAACAATTTTTGCTGATGTTATAGAGAAATAAATTATGGAGGAGGGGAAAGCACAATTACAGAGGCTAGCCATTGCCATTGAAACTTACACCCAGATAATTCAATGCCAGGGCCATATCTGGCCACTGGCGTTGAATATGCTGGTTAGTTGGAGAAGCAGGAAGCTAACCAGACAGTGGCAATATTGAGCTCCTGCACGAATAGCTTAAAGTCAGGCCATCCTTTCAGATGCCTATCTTTCGCCACATAGCGATACCGGGCAGTGACTCCAATATCGCCACTGCTCAGTTATCACTGAGTGCTGCCCCACTCTGCCATTTTGAATTAATCTCTCTCCCCAGAGCCTGCTGTTTGTTAAGCTTTTCCTGTCCTTGCCTGCCTGAGTGACTCCTCCCCCTGTTTGTGTGGTAGCCATTTTGAATTAATCTCTCTCCCCAGAGCCTGCTGTTTGTTAAGCTTTTCCTGTCCTTGCCTGCCTGAGTGACTCCTCCCCCTGTGTGTGGTAGCCATTTTGAATTAATCTCTCTCCCCAGAGCCTGCTGTTTGTTAAGCTTTTTCCTGTCCTTGCCTGCCTGAGTGACTCCTCCCCCTGACCCCCTCCCCCTGAGGTATCCTGTAACCTTGTTCCTGTTTTCTCCACGTGTGCATAGGCTGTTTTAGTTTGCTTTTCTCTGATCAGAGAAAGGCTGAACTTTTACAGAGCTCTGCTAGTGAGTGGATTTTTGCCTCCTGGGACATCTTACTGTGAGTTCTAGCTGTTTATTTAATTATTTACTGTTTGTCTAACTGTTGTTTGTTTAATTATTTAGTGTTTGTCTTAGTGGTGTGCAAGTTTCAGCCTTCTCAGCTGTACTTACCTTGCCTCTCTCAATTAACTGGGCCTTGTGTGGTAGCCATTTTGACTTAATCTCTCTCCCCAGAGCCTGCTGTTTGTTAAGCTTTTCCTGTCCTTGCCTGCCTGAGTGACTCCTCCCCCTGTGTGTGGTAGCCATTTTGAATTAATCTCTCTCCCCAGAGCCTGCTGTTTGTTAAGCTTTTTCCTGTCCTTGCCTGCCTGAGTGACTCCTCCCCCTGACCCCCTCCCCCTGAGGTATCCTGTAACGTTGTTCCTGTTTTCTCCACGTGTGCATAGGCTGTTTTAGTTTGCTTTTCTCTGATCAGAGAAAGGCTGAACTTTTACAGAGCTCTGCTAGTGAGTGGATTTTTGCCTCCTGGGACATCTTACTGTGAGTTCTAGCTGTTTATTTAATTATTTACTGTTTGTCTAACTGTTGTTTGTTTAATTATTTAGTGTTTGTCTTAGTGGTGTGCAAGTTCAGCCTTCTCAGCTGTACTTACCTTGCCTCTCTCAACTAACTGGGCTTTGTGTGGTACCCCCATCCCCCTGCTGAGGGTTCAGGACAGGGTACCCTGTAACTGCCCTCTTTAATAGGACTTATCTCCCCCCCTCCCTCCCCAGCACCCACCCACCCCTGGGGAAATTGTAGTTTTATAGGTACTTGGACATCTTAGAGGAAAGGGGCTGCTCTCAGGTGCAGCTCTTAATCCAAATCAGTCATACACAGAGGACCTGTGATTAATTAGCTTCAGGTACACAGGGTGTATTAGGGGTATTAGATACACTTTTATTAGTATAAGCATCTACACCAATCCTTATTATATACCGATTTAAAAGACCTAAACACAAGCTTTAAACTAAGATGCAGTCAGAGGTCCAGCAACGAGATGGGGGTTCTCCAGTCTTTTGCATCGAGTGTCACATGTATGATTATCTCCCAGTTGGTGAGAGGTCCTACATATGCACTAAGTGCAGGGAGCTCTTTGCTCTCAGGGAACGAGTCCGTTCTCTAGAGGCTAGAGTAGCAGACCTGGAAGACATAAGAAAGACAGAGAAGTACATGGACGAGACCTACAGGGATATAGTCCTGAAGTCCCACCTCCAGTCTGGCAGCATCCCTGTTGCCATGGAGGAGAGAGGTCACGTGACAGGAGAGCATCACCCTCGTGTGGCAGGAAGTGATCCAGTAACTAGGACCTGTCCTCCAGGTGATGTAAAACCCTCTCGCACCGAGGACGTTTCTCCAGGGCCATGTCCCCATGAGGGGAGGGTCAGGACAGCTGTTATAGTTGGTGATTCAATCATTAGGAATGTAGATAGCTGGGTGGCTGGTGGACGTGAGGATCGCCTGGTAACATGCCTGCCTGGTGCGAAGGTAGCAGATCTCACGCACCGCCTAGATAGGATCATAGATAGTGCTGGGGGGGAGTCTGCTGTCTTGGTACATGTTGGTACCAATGACATAGGAAAATGTGGTAGGGAAGTTCTGGAGGCTAAATTTAAGCTTTTAGGTAGGAAGTTGAAATCCAGAACTTCCAGGATAGCGTTCTCCGAAATGCTTCCTGTTCCACGTGCAGGACCCAAAAGACAGGCAGAGCTCCGGAGTCTCAATGCGTGGATGAGACAATGGTGCAAGGATGAGGGTTTTGGATTTGTTAGGAACTGGGGAACATTCTGGGGAAAGGGGGGGCTCTTCCGAAGGGATGGGCTTCACCTTAATCAGGATGGGACCAGACTGCTGGCATTAACCTTTAAAAAAGAGATAGAGAAGCTTTTAAACTAGAAAATAGGGGAAAGCCGACAGTCACCCAGGAGCGCATGGTTCGGACAAAGGTATCCTTGAAGGATACTACCAAAAGCAGTGAGGTTCCAAAAGGGAGTATAGTAGCCCAAATGCCCTTGAGTAAGGAGCAGACAGAGCATAAAGATTCCCAATTACCCATGCCTACCAATAGCCAGATTAATATTAATAAAATACAGTCTCTAAAATGCTTGTATGCCAATGCTAGAAGTCTAAACAATAAGATGGGAGAATTAGAATATATAGCATTAAATGAGAGGTTAGATATGATTGCACTCTCAGAGACATGGTGGAAGGAGGATAACCAGTGGGACACTGTGATACCTGGATACAAACTATATCGTAATGATAGAGCTGAACAAATTGGTGGAGGGGTTGCGCTCTATGTTAGAGAGGGCATTGAGTCAGAAAGGATTAAAGTTTTGCAGGGAACAAAATATGCTGTAGAATCTCTATGGATTGAAATTCCATTTATGAAGGGGAAGGTGATGGCAGTGGGAGTATACTATCGACCACCTGGCCAGAATGAACAAATGGATGATGAAATGCTCAAAGAAATCAAGGAAGCTAACAAAAGCCACAACAGAGTAGTAATAATGGGTGATTTCAATTACCCCGGTATCGACTGGGACAGTGTCACAGCAGGACAAGCTAAAGAGATAAAGTTTCTAGATGAAATAAATGACTGCTTCTTGGAGCAGCTGGTTCATGAACCGACCAGAGGGGAAGCCATACTGGACCTAGTCCTTAGTGGAACGCCAGATCTGGTGCAAGAAATAAGGGTGTTGGGACCACTTGGCAATAGTGATCATAGTATGATCATGTTTGATTTAATCAGTGGAGGACAGATAGTAAAGGAATCCACAGTACTACCTTTTAACTTTCAAAAGGGTGACTATGATAGAATGAGGAATATAGTTCGGAAAAATACTAAAAGGAGCGGTTCCAAAGGTTAAAGACTTACAGCAAGCTTGGGTGTTATTTAAAAATACTATCCTCGAAGCCCAGACCAGCTGTATTCCACGCATTAAGAAAAGTGGAAGAAAGTCCAAAAAACTGCCAGCATGGTTTAAAGGTGAGGTCAGAGAGGCTGTTGCTGCCAAAAGAGCAACCTTCAGAAAATGGAAAAAAGAGCCAAATGATGAAAACTGGAAACAGCACAAGCACTGGCAAGTTAAATGCAAAGCATTGATAAGGCAGGCAAAGCGGGAATTTGAGAAGAAACTTGCTACGGAAGCAAAAACACGAAATAAAGACTTTTTCAAGTACATTCGTAGCAAAAGGCCTGTGAGAGAGTCAATTGGACCATTAGATGATAGAGGGGTAAAAGGGGCAGTAAGAGGAGACAAGGCTATAGCAGAGAGACTGAATGAATTCTTTGCTTCGGTCTTTACTGAGGAAGATGTAGGGGTGTTACCCAAGACTGAAGTGGTATTTAAAGGTGATACTGCAGAGGAATTGAGAGAAATATCGCTACACCGGGAAGATATATTACAACTATTTGATAAACTGAATAGTAGCAAATCACCTGGACCGGATGGTATACATCCCAGAGTGTTGAAAGAACTGAAATATGAGATTGCAGACCTGTTATTGGTAATCTGTGAACTTTCATTAAAATCATCTGTAATACCTGAAGATTGGAGGGTCGCCAACGTAACACCAATTTTTAAAAAGGGTTCCAGGGGTGACCCGGGAAATTACAGACCGGTGAGCCTGACGTCAGTACCAGGGAAAATGGTAGAAGCCATCATAAAGAACAAAATTACACAGCATGTAGATAGTCATGGCCTAATGGGAGACAACCAACATGGCTTTAGACAAGGAAGATCTTGTCTTACTAATCTGATCTGTTTTTTTGAAGGTGTGCATAAACAGGTAGACAAAGGTGAGTCGGTTGATATAGTGTATCTGGACTTTCAGAAAGCTTTTGACAAGGTCCCCCATCAGAGACTTTTGGCGAAGCTAAAAAGTCATGGGATAGGAGGCAGTGTACTATTGTGGATCGGGAACTGGTTAAAAGATAGAAAGCAGAGGGTAGGGCTAAATGGTCAATATTCCCAATGGAAAAAGGTGAATAGTGGAGTACCCCAGGGATCTGTACTGGGTCCGCTACTTTCTGACATATTCATAAATGACCTGGAAAAGGGAATAACTAGTGAGGTAATCAAATTTGCAGATGACACAAAACTGTTTAAAGTTGTTAAAACCCAAGAGGATTGTGGAAAACTGCAGGAGGATCTGGATAAATTGGAAGACTGGGCATCCAAATGGCAGATGAAATTTAATGTGGACAAGTGCAAAGTTATGCACCTAGGAAAGAACAACCCACACTATAGTTACAAGATGCAAGGCTCCACATTAGAAACCACCACCCAGGAAAAAGATTTAGGAGTCATCGTGGATAACATGTTAAAACCCTCCGCCCAGTGTGCAGCGGCGGCCAAGAAAGCAAATAGAATGCTAGGTATCATAAGGAAAGGGATGGAGAATAAAACAAAGGATATTATAATGCCTCTGTATCGCTCCATGGTACGACCGCACCTTGAATATTGTGTGCAATTCTGGTCACCGTATCTTAAAAAGGACATAGAGTTATTAGAAAAAGTACAGAGAAGAGCCACCAAATTGGTGAAGGGGATGGAAGGCTACTCCTATGAAGAGAGGCTAAAAAGGTTAGGGCTCTTTAACCTAGAAAAGAGGCGGCTGAGGGGAGATATGATAGAGGTGTATAAATTAATGAATGGAGTGGAACGGATAAACGTGGATAAATTGTTTACGCTATCAGAATATAGAAGGACTAGGGGGCATGTAATGAAGCTACAGGGTAAACTATTTAAGACAAATAGGAGAAAATATTTCTTCTCTCAACGTGTAATCAAACTCTGGAATCTGTTACCGGAGGATGTAGTAAGGGCTGTTAGTATAGCTGGGTTTAAAAAAGGTTTGGACAAGTTCCTGGAGGAAAGGTCCATAAACCACTATTAAAAAGGGACCCAGGATATCAATGCTTGGCCTAGTACAAGCACTGCAGAACCTGTGTCTTTTGGGGAAACTGCTAGGTACGTATGACCTAGATTGGCCACTGTTGGAAACAGGATACTGGGCTTGATGGACCTCGGTCTGACCCAGTATGGCATTTCTTATGTTCTTATGTTCAATGCTAATCAGTCAGCATCAGGGTGTGCAGCAGTTGCACACACAAATATTCAGCGGTACTAATCACACTGGTGCCACTAAATATCCCACTAACTGCATTAATTGTGTTGAATATTCCCTCCTATGGGTTTTAGCTACCTGATGGATATTTGCAAAAAAAAAGATGACCCCAAGGTTGCGAGCTGAGGAAACAGGGAGAATGACAGTGCCATCTACAGAAAGAGGGAAAGGAGTAAGGGATAGGTGGGTTTAGGGGGAAAGATAAGAAGCTCACTCTGGTGTAGAGAGGAAAATCTGAGTCTCATCAGTGTAAAAAGATGGCACTGAAAACCATGAGCAGAGATCAGGGCACCAAGGGAATGAGTACAGAGAGAAGAACAGAGGTCCTGAGGTCACAAAGCTGATTCAACCTAGCTATGGGAGGACAGAACCTTCTCCTATTTACAGTAATTTAGAGGAACAAGGGATCCATTGGATTTGGAAAGTAAGGCAGCTGCAAGTGTCACTAAATTGCTCAGAGCATGATTGTGAAGCTGTGGATGTTATTTTGCTTCTAATAGCTTGGTCTTCTTTTAGAGATGTGTCAGAGAAGAAAGGGGGAGAAGTGACTGAGAAACTTAAATTAACTAGCTCCCCTTTGCACACTTGCCCGTTATTAAAGAAAGGAAAAAGATTTTGCACTGTATTTATGCCCGTTGATTCAGGCACCATTGGAGAAAGGCAGAATCCCCAGCATTCGGAGAGCAGTAGTATGCCCAATTTTAAAAAAGGTTTCTATAGATCCTAGAATATCAAAGTCTTATCGTTCAGTATCAAATCCGCCTTTTAAGAGTAAGTCTCCTATACCAGCCTGATCTAAAACCTAGTAGATTTTGTGGAAGAGGTAAGATTGTTGGATGATGGACAATCATGTTTTAGACAAGGTTTTAGCAAGGAGACTGTCCTGGTTTCTATGTTAGATATGTCACAGAGAGGGATGGAAGTGTGAAAATCTTTTCTTGTTATATAGCTGAATATATCATCTGCTTTTAATAAGGTGAGCCATACAATCCTAATACAAAGTTTGCAAGAATAGAGTTGTAATAGGTCTGTGCAGAGTTGGTTTACATCTCTTCTTAAGGATTGACTATTTAGGGTTGGTTGGCAAGTTCAAGCAAGAATCCGCCACAAAGTTCTAACCTTAACTTTCAAAGCCGCAAACACTCTGACCCCCACAGCCCTCAGCAAGATGATACATAAAGTACCACAGAACAGAAACAGAAGACCCATGATGCAAAACACACTAGAGGTCCCAAAAGTAATAACAAAATGCACAAAAGCAACGACAAATAGGGCCTTTACGATTTAGGCACCCAGAGCATGGAACGCTCTCCCCACCTCTATTCGAAACATCACTTACCTAATTGACTTCAGGAAGGCATTAAAGCAGCACCTATTCACCACATACTACCCTGAATCCAGCACTAGTAATCATACATATGCCCCCTCAGACAATCACTCATTACAATTAAACAATCAGACTCAGCATGAAAAAGGATAATCAACTGATCGCTCAGAAGATACCCACTGAAATGGAATCAGGACCCCCAGTGTAAATAAGATGTAGATATGTTATACAATGTACATAGTTCCCCCCAGTTACTTCCAAGTTGATCTCCTGTTTATTGTAAATACAACTCAGGGTTCCTGTGTTGTATGGTTGATGTTGAATGTAAACCGCTCTGATCTAAAATAGAGCGGTATAGAAGAACTGTTAAATAAATTTAAAAAAATAAATAAATAAATAAGAGTATTGTTCTGATTTGCTTTCCATTTCTTCTGGCATACCACAAGGCTCCTTTCACCAGTATTATTCAAATCTCTACACTGCTTCATTGTGGTCATGAAGGGAAATTGATTTTTTAAAATAGATTATATGAAGATGATGGTGACATTTTACTTACCAGTTAATGTCCTTTCCTTGAGTCCTGCTAGACCAGTCCAAACAGCATAGTTATTCTTGCTGTCCACGGAGAACACCTGCTGCAGGTGAGTAATTCCTTATGTATGAGTGACGTCTCTGACAGAGTCCTGCATAGGAATGCTCCCCAGCTTCCAATGGAATCTTTTGGAAGGCTCCACCATGCATGCATGCCTGCCTGTCTTCTGGCCTGCCACTGCACCATCTTCTCCTGTATAATAACATAGCAGTAGCCAAAAAGCAACTCCTAGGGGAGGTGGGAGGGTTGTGAAAACTTATTCCTACTGTCCACAGAGAAAACCTGCTACAGGTTAGTAACTACGTTTTTCTCCGTGGACAAGCAGGAAATAAATCCATATGTATGGGACTCCCAAGCTACAGGCTACTGAAAACAGAGGCGGTCAAAAGCCCAACAAGGGCAATAAAACTGGAGAAACAACAATGAACAGTGTGGGTAGTCCCTCTAAGAGACGCAACTGATTCAGCATCATTACCATACATCTTCATTACGAGGTCTCTTTTTGGTAGCCTGGACGGACAGAAGGGCCATTGGGAAGGAGATGACCTAAGTCCCAAAGAGATGCCAGAGTCCAGCTGGGCCAAAATGGCTGTCTTGTCAGGAATCCCCATTTAGACAGTAATGAGCTTTGAATGTGTGGCAGGCGGCCATGTTGCAGCCCTGCAAATCTCCATGGAGATTGAGCACAAGCTGGCCACCAAAAAAGCCATGACTTGGACATTGTGAGCTGTGACATGACCATCATGGCTCAGGCCTGCCTGGGAATAAGCAAGAGATATGCAGTTTGCTAGCCAAATAGACAGTGTGCATTTGCAGACAGCAGCCCCCAGCTTGCTAGGATCAAAGATGATGAACTGGGTGTACTTTTGGTGGGCCTTCGCGCGCTCAAGGTAGAAGGACAAAGCACGCTAGCAGTCCAGAATATGCAACACAGTCTCCCCCAAGTTGGTGTGAGACTTGGGAAAGATAATTGGCAGAATGACTGATTGATTCAGGTGGAAAGCAGAGACCATTTTGGGCAGGAAACATGGATGCATTCTCAAGACCACCCTATTGTGGTGGAACCTGAAGCTCACTGAAAAGATGTGCCGAAGTAACCGCCACCAGGAACAGACCTTCCAAGTCAGAAATTTCAAGGGGCAGGAAGTGAGAGCAAGGGAGCTGCCAAGAGCTGTGCGAGAACCACGTTGAGATCTCAAGCCATTGCAAGGGGTTTGAAAGGAGGTTTAGAAAGGAGCAAAGCCCAAATGAAGTGAACCACCGAGGAATGAGTGGAGATGGGCTTCCCCTCTGATTTGCGATGGTAGGCCCCAATCGCACTCAGATGGACTCCGACAAAATTGTCCAGATCCAGAGAAGTGTGCTGTCTTCCAGGTGCCAAAATCCGAGATGATATTTATTTATTTATTTATTAACATTTTTTATATACCGCACTATTCGTTATCAGCGCGGTTTACATGGAACAAGAAACTTCAGACAATTTACATTTATCTGATTTTTTACAGTTAAACAGGCAAGTTTGCCAAGACTCATCAAGCCTACTGACTATTATCAGATGTTGTTCATCCATGTTGGCATAAATGATACTGCTAGGTATCCCTCAGAGTATGGAAAGTGACTTCATGGCTACAGAACAGAGGGTGAAGCAGATAGGTGCGTAGGTGATGTTCTCTTCAATCCTCCCTGTTGAGGGTAAAGGCTGAGGCAGAGAAGCTCGCATCCTGGAGATGAATGCATGGCTGCATGGACGGTGTCACCGAGAGCGTTTGGTTTCCTGGACCATAGGGTGATGTTCCAAGGGCTGCAGAGCATTGATGGCATCCATCTGTCCAAGAAGGGTCGAAGTGTCTTCCGCAGCAGACTAGCTAATCTACTGGAGGGCTTTAAACTAGATTCATGGGGATGGGTGAAGAAAGCCCCTGGGTAAGTGAAAGCCCCCAGATAAGTGAAACATTAAAAACCTCTGCAGAAATGGTAAAAGGGGCAACAACTAGAAAGCGGTGTGTATAATTGCCTGTAGCATAGGAAATAAGATCCCAGATGTTGAGGCTTTAATGGAAGAGGCTGATTTGGATTTAGTGGCGATTATGGAGACATGGTTAATGGACAACCATGACTGGGATGTAATTATACCAGGCTACACTTTATTCAGAAAGGACAGAAGGAGAGGAGGGATGGCACTATATGTATATTAAAGCTATGGAATTATAGGACTTAAAAGGAGTGAGGAGGCACTGTGGGTTAAACTAGAGAGCGAGGGAAATGGAAATCCATTTGCATTGGTGTGATATACAGATTTCCCTCAGAGAGAGAGAAGTGGCAGGGATTTAATAGAAGACATATGCAGTATTGCCATGAAAGGAGACGTGCTACTGATAGGTGATTTCGATATGCCTGATGTTGACTGGCACATCCCTGCTGCAGTGTCATCTAGAAGTAAGGCGATCCTGGATTCTCTACATGGAGAACTATTTTGGCAACTGGTGACAGAACCCACACGTGAAGGGGCCATACTGGACTTGGTGCTTACCATTGGCGAAAGTGTTTATGTCGTCACAGTGGGAGATCATCTTGCATTGATTGATCACCAGATGGAGTGGTTCATTATTAGGACTAGGGCTGATAAAATCCATTCAAAAACAAGGGCCTTAGACTTTAGGAAAATTAACTTTGCCAAGATGGTACAATACCTCAAGGAGTTGTTACCAGGATGGGAACAGTTTGGGGATGTAGAAAAGCAATGGGCAAAACTGAAAGAGGGTATTTTAAGGGCAACAAACCTTTTCGTTAGACAGGTAAATAAATATAAGAGGAAAAGGAGGCCACTATGGTTCTCAAAAGAAGTAGCTGAAAAGGTGAAGAAAAAGAGAGTGGCCTTCATAAAAATACAAGAGACCACAGAGAGAGGAAGACAAACATCGATCTTTGGAAAAACTTAAAGAAGCTAGCAAAGTAGTCAGGAAAGCAAAGATTCAAAAAGAATAATTAGCCAATGCAATAAAATAGGGTGGATAAGACATTTTTCAGCTATGTTAATGAGAGGAGGAAGTGCAAAAGTGATACTGTCAGACTCAAGAGTGAAGGGAAGAAATATGTAGAAGCTGATGAGGATAAAGCAGAATTGCTTAAAGCGTAGTTACTCACCTGTAACAGGTGTTCTCCAGGGATAGCAGGAATCAGTCCTCACATATAGCTGACATTGGCACCGACAGAGCCCTCACAGAAGCATCACCCCAGCTTTCAAAGAAAGCCTTTGGGAGATGCCACCATGCATGAGTGGTCCTCTTCCTGCCAAAGGGTGCCATCTTGCTCAGTCAGATGACATTGCTAAGAGACAAAAAAAAAAAAAAAAATATGGTAAAGGAGCAACTCCAAGAGGAGGAGGGAGAACTAATACCTGATGTCCCCAGAGAACACCTGTTACAGGTGAATAACTACGCTTTCTCTGGGAACAAGCAGGAAGTCAGTCCTCACATATGGGACTCCCCAGCTACAGGCTACTGAAAGTCCATAGCGGTCACGCTCAAGGGGAGCTGTGTGCAGCAGCAATTAAGTCTGTAGCTACAGACTACAGTAGGACTTCTGTGTCCGATGGAAACCAGCGCTCCAGTAGCCTGAACACAGAAGGATCAGAAGGTAGGAGTTGCCGAAACCCCAAAAAGATTACGGAGCACAGCCTGGCCTCTCCTGTGGAACTCCCTTTCCAAGCAGTTATGGGCTGGAAAGCTGTGGACTGAAGACCAGATGGCGGCCCGGCAGATGTCCACCATAGGGATGAAGCGCAGGTTTGCCACAGAGGCCAACATGCCCTGACACAGTGCGCTGTGACTCGGCCTTCCGGCGGGAGCCCTGCTTGTTCATATGTGAGGATGATACAGTCCGCCATCCAGATAGACAGTATATGCTTGGTCACCGCCTCCCCCCAGTCTACTGGGGTCGTATGAGACAAAAAGCTAAACAGCTTTGCGGTGGCCGTTAGTACATTGGATATAGAAGGACAAGGCCCTCTTACAGTCCAGGGTGTGGAGGACCGTCTCCCCCCTACTGGAATGAGGTCTTGGGAAAGTGGTGGGGAGTACCACCTCCTGAGGTGGAAGGACGATACCACCTTCAGAAGGAATTTAGGATGTGTGGGGAGCACCCTGTTCTTGTAGTACCTAGTATATGGTGCCTTCGCCACTAAGGCCAGAAGCCTGCTAATTCTGTGAGCGGACATGAATGCAACCACGAACACCACCTTCCACGAGAGGTATCGCAGGTGGCAGGTAGCCAGAGGCTCAAAGGGTGGGTGAGTGAGCTGCCCCAATACCACATTGAGGTGCCCCCGGTCGCCAGAGGGTGAACCGGTTGCTTCAATAAGAGCAGATCCTGTAGGGAGCAGATCACCGGCGGCTGGACCGATAGGGTTTGCCATCCACTGGGTGGTGGTGCGCCGCCACGGCACTGAGGTGCACCCTAACGGAATTCGATTTAAGTCCTGATTTTGAGAGGTGGAGAAGGTACTGTAGCACCAGTCCTACTGGGCAGGAGAATGGGTCGGTCCCGTGCTCTGCACACAAAGTTGAAAACCTGTGCCATTTGAGGGCATACGTTTTCCTAGAGGAAGCCTTATGAGAGGCCAGCAGGATCTTCTCTACCTCACCCGAGAGGCTGAAAGGGGCTAGAGTCATCCTTTCAGCAACCACGCTGTCAGCGACAAGGACCCCAAGTTGGGGTGCAGAAGGGAGCCCCCCTCCTGGGACAGAAACCCTGGAGAGTTCCCCAATGGAATGGGAGTCACCATTGATAGCCAGAGGAGTAGTAGAAACCATGGTTGCCTGGGCCATTGAGGGGCTATCAGGATGAGCGAGGCTTTGTTGCGGAGGGTCCTGAACAATGTCATGGCAATTAGTTGTGTGGGTGGGAAGGCGTACATGAGGCCTTCCGTCCACGAGTCAAGGAACGCATCCACCGCCACCTTGGAGTGGTGGGCCTACCGGGAGCAGAAGCGGGGCAACTGGTAGTTGTTCAGTTGTCCAGACTTGTGATCAGATCTATCTCAGGTTCCCACCAGAGCTGAAAAAGTCAGTCAGCCACACTGGGATCCAGCTGAAACTCATGAGGCTGGAGGACCCTGCTCAGTATGTCAGCCAGCGAGTTGTTCTGGCCTGGCAGGTATACTACCCACAGGAGCATACCCTGCTGGACTGCGCAGAAGCAGAGGATCACTGCCTCTCGGTAGAGGGCACGAGACCCCGTGCCCCCATTTATTCACATAGAACATTGCCACTGGTTGTCTGTATGGACCAATACCGGCTAGTGCAGCAGGTGGTAACAGAAGGCTCGGAGAGCTAAGTATATGGCCCGAAGCTCCAGGAGGTTGATCTGCTGGTTGTTCTCATCCTGCAACCAACTGCCCTAGGTAAGGAGGTCCTCGCAGTGGGGTCCCTAGCCGGGCAAGGAAGCATCTGTGGTGAGGACCTTTAAGGGACTCAGGGCTTGGAAGGGCATCCTTGCCTCGAGGTTTTAGGGAGTCTGCCAACAGGTCAGGGAGTCCATCAATCGGCGGGTCACTGAGACTTTGTTCTGGAAGTATCCCGTGGTCTGTGTCCACTGGTCCCGAAGGCACCAATGCGTGGCCCTCATGTGGAAGCGGGCGTCTGGGGTGATGTGGATCGTAGAAGCCATATGCCCGAGTAGCCACAGGAGGAGCCGAGTAGGTATCAAGGGCGATGCTGTATGTCCAGAGCCAGGGCCCTGAGACGGTCGGATCGGTCTCTGGGCAGGAAGGCCTTTGCCTGGAGGGTGTCCAGTCTTGCCCCTATGAACTCCAGACACTGTGTCGGGAGGAGGTGGGACTTGGGGTAGTTTATCACAAACCCCAAGTGTTGCAGGACCTGGATGGTGCGTGCAGTTGCCTGCTGCATCTCTGAGGCCATGTTTCCTTTTATGAGCCAGTCGTCCAGGTAGGGGAAGACAAAGACCTCCTGGAGGCGAAGGAAGGCTGCTATGACTGCTAGGCAATTTTTGAAGACCCCCCCCCCCACCATTAACCGCAGGTACTGTCTATGGTTGGGGTGAATGAGGATGTGGGTATAAGTATCCTTCAGATACAAGGAACACAGGCAATCTCCCTGCTGGAGGTAAGGCAAAAATGTTCCAAGGGAGAGCAACTTGAACTTCTCCCTCACCGGGAACTTGTTCAGGTTGTGCAGGTTGGGATAGGCTTTAGGTCTCCAGTCCTTTTTGGCACGAGAAAGTACCTGGAGTAGAACCCCTTGCCCCTGAAATGGTGGGATACGGGTTCCATTACCCTGTCCTTGAGAAGACCTGCGAGGCTCCTTCAGTAGAAGGTCTCAGTGAAGGGGAGACCTGAGGGGCTCTCCCGGAAAGTAAGGAGGAGGTGTCTGAGTCAGATGGAGGAGGTAGCCCTCTGGTGATAGTTAGCAACCTTTGGGCATAGTGGATCAGACATCACCCTGTGGGCTGCTGGCCTCCTTGGGGTGGAGAGGCTATGCCCAAAGAGTCAAAAACCTGCCCCTGGCTGGGCCGGGGCTGATGCCTTGGGCTTGGGAGCCTTCTACTTACAAGGGCCATGCCCATGTCCCTTGGCCTGCTGACCCTGGCTGGGGAGGCCTGGAAAGCTGGGTGGTTTCTGTAAGCAGCACCTTTTCTCAAGTAGAAGGTTTTTTTTTTTACCTGAGCCCTTCTGTCGGGGAAGGGCAGCAGTCTTTTTAGAGAGCCTGGTCCTCATCAACTCGGTCTCCAGCTCGGCAGCCTTGTCGGTCATGGGTTTGCCAAAAGGAGGTTCTATCCTTGGCATGGGACATCGACCAATTTGTCCTGAACCCAATGCTCGAGATCAGATGACTGTCACCAAGCCTGGCATTGGGCAATGATGCCCAACGCCATCACTTGAGCCGCCGACTCGAAGCCATCATAGGCTGCCTGAGACATAAACTTGGAGCACTGATGAATGGCCTTGGCCAGGTTCAAGAACCGCTGCAGGGGTTCCTCGGACAGACCAGCCGAGAACCTGGCAATTTCCTTCGCCAGATCTCTCAGGTAGAGCTGGTAAGCCTGGATGTGGCTGATGAGAATCGAGTCCTGGTAACATTTTCTGCCAAGGGCATCCAAGGTGTGTGCGTCCCTGCTGGGAGGCACCAAGGAGTGCATCTTCTGACTCTTCAGTCGACACACGGCCGATTCCACCACCATGGAGTTGTGTGGCAGCTGTGATTTCTGGAAGCCCGGGCTCTGGCGGACTCAATACATCGAGTCGAGTCGCTTGCTCACCACTGGCACTGATGCTGGTGTCTCCCACATACGGAGCATTAGCTGTTCCAGGATGGGAGGAATGGGCACCATAAGAGATTCCCTCGAAGGGGCCTCGTACTGGAGGATTTCTAGCTTCTCCGCCCGGAATGCTAGTGCCTTAGACATGACCCTGATGAAGTCAAGGAATGGCATATCCTCCAGCAGAGACTGCCGCTGAGGCTCTGAAGGGAGAGTCCGAGGGGACATCATGATGGCGATAAGTGTCCTCTGTCCCCCATTCGGAGACGTCCGTTGAGGACTCGATGGAAGGCTGGTCTATGGGCCCTGGGGCTGACCCCAGGCCGCGGCCCTCAGAGGCCCCACGGCTAGCGTTGAGCGCACTGGCTGAGGATGATTGCGGCCACGTTGAGTGGGAACCGAATCGAGACCTCGGCCAAGGATCAACTCAAGGCTGAAGGGTCTTGAGGATCGGCTCGGCATCTGAGGACATCTTAGATGTCGCGAGCCCGTTTGTTGGGGTGAAGGAACCCTCGTGCCGGACAACGGAACCCGCTACTGGTCCATGAAGGCAGACAAACTGCGCTCCAGGGCCGCCATTCTGGACTCCAGGTCAGAAGGCACCGCAGCCATTGGCGCAGGCACTGAAGGAATTGGGCCCGACGCCGGATCCCCTGAAGGGGGATCCTCGACGAGAATAGTGTCTGGCAACCGAGGCCAAGTCTGAGTCATTCAGGGGACCTTTGCAAGCCGCTCGCTCTCTGATCCCTCAGACGAGTGTCTCGGACTGTGGGACTTGGCCCGGGACACTCCCAGCCTGTCTGATCCATCCAGGAATGCCACCTTCAAGGTCTTCTTCTTCTTGTGTTCCCTCGAGGGAGACCCCCCCTCTCCGAAGAACCACAGCGCTGATCGGGTTCCGTAGAACCGCCCCAAGATGCTGTGGCTTCAGATGAGGCCCTAGCCTTCGGAAGTACCGTCGGGGGTAAACTTATCGTGCTGCTGCTGGTGGTTCTTGAGGGCCTTGTCAGACATCTTTTTGCAGAGACCACATGCTGTGGGGTTGTGGTCCGGCCCAATACAGCGAAGGCAGCAGTCATATGTGCTGGTCAGACATAATTTTGGCACAATGATCACACTTTTTGAAGCCACTGGTAGCCATGGGGGAATAAAGTACCCCAGCGAGGTTGAAAATCCGCCGAGCTGCCAGTTGGAAAAAAGGCGTGAAGATGCCAAGGAGGAAAAAAAACTACAAAAAGGACCCCAACTCGATACCAAGATAGCGAGGTCGGGTGGCAGGAAGAGTACTGGTGCAGAACTGGAGGAGAGTATGAAACTCAGGCTGAAAAATCAACTTCTTCCGGGGACAGACGTCTGAAGGGCTCCATGGAAAATAGGAGACCGAACAAGATAGCACCCTTGAGCGGGAAAGGGACCATGCATGCATGGTAGCATCTCCCAAAGGCTTTCTTTATTCTTGGGGATGGGGATGGTTCCCCATGCATGCGTGGTAGCATCTCCCAAAGGCTTTCTTTATTCTTGGGGATGGGGATGGTTCCACCAGGGCTCCATCGGTGTCGACGTCACCCATATGTGAGAATTGACTTCCTATTTGATCCTAGCGGATAGGGATATGAAAGTAAGCTTCCGCAATGTCCAGGGAGGTCAAACTCCCCGGGAAAAACTGCCTGAATGATCGATATGAGAGTCTCCATCCAAAGGTGAGGCACCTGCAGGCAGTAGTTGACGCCCTTGAGGTCTAGACTAGGACGAAAGATCCATCCTTTTTGGGAATAACAAAGTAGATGCAATAGTGTCCAGAAGTGGTTTCGGCTTGGCGAACTGGACAAACCGCCTAGAGGAGTAAAAGCCATTGGAGAATTGTTTGCACTGCTGCTTTTTTGTGGGCGCAGCCAAATAGAGAAATCAGGAAGGCATCCGAGATGGGCCTGGCACAGTCGAAGACATAACCTTGAGAGATCACTTCCAGCACCCACTTGTCTGTGGTGATGTAAGCCTATTCACTGGAAAAAAAAGGCACATGTACCCGCTAACCTATGGCATCACAGAATGGACCACGAGCTCGTCAGTGAGAGGCTTGGGCAGAACCCGAGAACTTGGAAGAGGAAGATTAGTTGTCACACACATGATGGACACCCCAAAAGGGCTGATGCTTCTGGCCAGACCTGGAGGAAGAAGAAGAAGATTTCCCTGGCCAGTAGCAATGGGAGTCACGAAAATGACTCAAGGAAGAGGGTGAGGACAAGGATACTGCGCCAGAACAGCAGGAGAAGGATTTAGGCTTGCCTTCAGATAGACGTTGGGGCTTTACCTCACCCAGGTCTTTGACTAGCTTCTCTAGGTCCTCCCCAAAAAGGAGCATGCCCTTAAAGGGGAGCCTAGAGAGAGACAAGTCTTGGAGGCAGCGTCAGCATTCCAATGACAGAGCCACAACTATCTCGGTGCCACCATCACAGCTGCTACAGAGCAAGCTGCCAAATGAAGGAGATCATAAAGAGTGTGCCAGAAAGGCCGTACCTGACTCCAGTCTTGTCAAGGAAGGATCCTGGGGCAAGAGCTGAATCCATCTTAAAGGGCATGGGACACTAAACCGTCACAGAGGCTTGTAGAACGAGAGAAGAGGAGGAAAAGGCTGTCTTCAACAGTCCTTCCACCTTGTGAGCCTGTTGATCTCAAAGAGCTGCTCCTCCTTCCACCAGGATGGTAGCATGCTTTGTAACTGCCGCCACAAGAGCATCTACCTTCTGAAATCATAGCCATTTGTCCAAATCAGCAGTCTACCAGAGATATAAGCAAAGGAGGTGCCGAGCTGATCGTAAAGAAGACTCTGGGGAGTCCCATTCCAAAGAGACCATCTGTTGAAGATCTGGGGGAAAGGGGAAGGCTTCCAGATCACCATAATAATTGGATCTGCCTGAGATTTAGGCTGCATGGACTCTTGTTGCTCTTGGGGATCAGCACTATGCAGAGCCTCAATGATTTGAGAGATCAAGTTCCTCTTTGCGTAACAAGTGGACATCATGTCCGCCCTTTTGAGCCTTCTGGTCATCCTCTGGCGGGGACAATTCCCTATCTTTGCGGTCCAAACCACTGGAAAGACTGTCAGCATCAGAGTATTCATTGTCTTTGGCACTGGGGAACTAATCCCCTGAATTCCAGGACACCCCCTTCGAAGGGCATTCTCCCATCAGCGCTGATGAAGCCTTCTTTCTGGAAGATTGAGTGGGAGAAACTGCTGCTGGCAAAGCCCCTGAGAAGGAGAGAAGCCAAGGGGGCAGATCGACAGAGATCCCATGCCTGACGAAACAAGGCCATGAACTGAGAAGAGTCTTGGGCCCGAGACTGCTCTACATGTTGAGAAAGCAGAATTGGGGGGGGGGGGGGGGGTCACCCGAAGTCTCAGATCCCAAACCCGCTGGGAGGGAGGAGAGGAGACACTGATGAAGTTCTTGTGCTGTTACTGGGCCCTGCCGCTGAAGGCAAGGTCCCTGACGTCTCCCCTGGATGATCTGCACACACTGAGCATAGCATGTTTTCCAGGGCCCAGCATTTCCAACCGCAGTCCAAATAGCGCTGCGTGGGTGAGGGATTTGCACAGAAAAAAGGAAGAAAATCAGATTGTGATAATTCACAACTCCTGTGGCCCATAGAGCTTCCTAGGAGAGAAGTGCCAGTTGAAAAATGACTGTAGAGCGATTCTAAAATGGCAGGAATAGAGCTGTGAGGGAAAAAATGACTGCGGGCTGTTGTTGACGAAGAAAATGAAAGCGAAACACCATTGGTGAGTTTAGAAGCCCGATTAAACTGAAAAAGTAGCTGAAGTGGTATAAAAACTGCTTTGGGGCCATCAATAAGGTACCCCGAGGGAATCCTAGTCAGGGCAAAAAAGGCGGGAAGATAAGAGAGAGAGGCCCCAAAGACTGCTGCTGAACAGAGAGATTATCGCGGTGAGATCACCACCACCAGAGGTGCCCCCAGGACAGAAAGTCGGCGGCAAACAACAAGGGAGATGGGTGGAGGGTTGTAAGTAACTCATTGTGACCCAGGACCCAATTGCCGGTCTGCTGCTGTGCTCATTGCTAGTGGTGTGCCTTGTGAAGGGAAAGTGTCCTTGATGTTTCTATTTTTTTTTTTTACACTAAACTTTAATGTCAAAAATAACATCTAAGGGAATCTGGAGAGGATAGCTACTGCACAGCTGACAAGACGGGCCACCCCATAGGGCAGAACTGCTCCTCATGAGCAGGAGCCCACCCTCAGGGTTGTTCAACTGATCCTCTTGATCAGGAACTAAACCCTTAAATCCAGTGGGAAACCCCAGGGAGGCACCTCCTGTGCACCCTGGGGATGCTCGCCACAGAAAGCTACACTGTCAAGGCACCCTCAGAGCGGCTGACAGGAGCAGAACAAAGTGAAGTCCAGAATCTGCTGGAGACAGAGAAATACTGAAGCTGGTCCCTAGCAGGATGAGTATATGTACCAGTAATGAGGTTACTAAAACTTCTGGTACTTTCTCTGTCTCCATCTGCTGGCTGCAGGAGATAACCCACTAATATGGACTGGTCTAGCAGGATGATTTGGAAAGGAACATTTACCAGTTGACGACTGAAGCATATCTGTGGGGCTCTGTGGAAAACGAAAACTGAAGAAGATGATACTGTGGCAGGTGAAATGACAGGCACAGGCGCAATGAAGCCTCCCAAAAGAAGCTGGGGAGCGTTCCCTTGTGGGGCTCTGTCGGTGACGTCATCCATATGTGAGGACTTCATTCCTGCTTGTCCATGGAGAAACTGAAATCTACTACCAAACGTACTTCCCCTTTCATAGCAATATTGTGAATGTCTTCAATTAAATCTCTATGTCTATTGTCTGTGAGGGAGATCTGTATATCACACCAATGTAAATCAATTTTCTATCAGTATAAGCAGTTCTTCTTAGGGAATTTTTGAGGGGGCTTTAAATTCTAGAGACGTAAGCACAGTACCTGCTGATATGGAAGGACAGACTAGATAGGCCATGTGGTCTTTTTCTGTCGTCATTTTTCTATGTTTCTATCACTAGTGCAAACCCTAGGTCTAAATTACCTCAATAGACACATCTGCCATACCTGCTTGCTCTGCAACGCTGACACCCATATTTTTTTTTTATTTTTAAAGTAAATGTGTATTGCCTTTGTAAACTCTAAACTATAAGCATACTTTCTGGTCTGCCCAAAACACACCCACAACACCGCTTGCACTGCAGTTTTTACACACGTAAATAGCGGTTTTCTAAAATCACTATTTACATATGTAAGGCTTTTACATGTATAAATGCTGTTATTCATGTGTAAAAGTCATGCAAGCCTTCTCAAATGGCCTTCTTAGTATATCTTTCACTACTAAACTATTTTGGAATTTATCTCACTGACCAAAAGAAGTCCTTTTCAGGGTCATGAATTATACTGACTTGACAGGGACTTTGTACCTCCTTGAACTATGCTTTAGTTTTCTTAACTGTAACTGAATAATAATGAGTTTCATTCCTTCTTTATTCTTCCATTGCAGAAGGTGCTTTAGAGCAGGATTTTCAGGATATGCGCAATAAATATTCAGCAGATGCATCTGCATACATATGATCTAAGAACAAACAATTTGCATAGCTTGATTGCCTTGAACACAAACATTTTTGCAGTCTTCTAACACTGGTCAGTGAGGACCCCTGTCCTGGAGCTTAGACATGGCAGAGGGACCTGCTTATCCCTTTCTCATTTCACTGTATTTTTTACAATTTAATCCAATATAGGAAAACTTGTAAAGCATGCTAATCCAACACAGACACTACCTTCCATATAAACTGCAATCTATCCCACAATTCCTCTTCTCCCGCAACCAGACAGCTATGTTTTCTTTTCCTTAAGTGATGACTGTAAATCTTGTTCAACTTGGAAATGTCAATTTTTCCTAGAGAAAAATGAAAAAAAAAAGTTATATATTTCAGCTAAAATTCTGGATTGTCCCTCTTAAGTGGCAGGAGGCAGTTTGACATTTTAAGTGATTTTGTAACTTCCAATCATCTACAGTGCAGAATATATTTTAGTTACACATATAATTAGTAGTGTAGAACATACTATTTTTGTATATAATATTAAGAAACTAGATTCCATCCATAATAATTTAATGATGCATTAATTTACACAGTGAGCAGAGGGGAGTTGTGAATGTCTTCATTTTATTAATTACTTTCATTCTAGCAACAGCGCTATTATGATTTCTCAAGACAGTTTGTTTCTCGACTCCAGAGCTCCTTCAATGTGTTTTATTTCACCTCCTTTTTCCTTGCTCCAAAAAGCATTAAAAAAAAGAGAAAAACTAGATTGTAACAAAAAAGAAAGCAAACACAGCAATAAGAATAAAAGGACAAGAAAAAGAGCAAGAAACAGGCCAAATGATGATCACATTAAGGAGATACTGAGGAAAACTATCTCACTTTTTACCAGGAAATAGAAAGCATAGTTACAGGTGAGTAACAGGTGATCTCCAGGAACAGCAGGAATTTAGTCCTCACATATGGGTATCGTCGGTACTGACGGAGCCTGCGCGGGAACACTCCCCATTGTCCAATTAGGAAGCTTTTGGGAGCATCCCACAGCACCTGCGTGCTGCCTTCCCGCTTTTCCCAACTGCCTCTCTCCAGTTCAGTTTAAAGCTGAGACAAAGAGAGAGAGAGGGAAAGAGAAAGAGAGATAGAGAGATACAACTCCTAAGGAAGGTGAGTGGGTTGTGAGGACTAAATTCCTGCTGTTCCCAGAGATCACCTGTTACAGGTGAGTAACTATGCTATCTCCAGGAACAAGCAGGAATGTAGTCCTCACATATGGGGACTCCCTAGTTTTAGATGCCAGGGAGAGACCCCAGAAGTTGTGTGACCCTGTGAAAGGGCTCCACTTCCCCCCATGGATCTCTGGCATCCAACTAGGGATGGTGGGTAGGAGTTGATTAGGTATGGAACAGGTGTTGGAGAACAGCCTGACCAAACAAAGCATCCCGGCGAGAGTCCTTGTCCAAGCAGTAATGGGCTGTAAAGGTATGAACCGAGGCTCAGGTGGCTGCTCGACAGATGTTGTCGATAGACAAAGAGTGCAGATGAGCCATTGAAGCTGCCATGGCTCTCACATTATGAGCTGTGACATGGCCCTCCAGAGGAAGATTCTTACTCTGATAGACAAAGGAAATACACTGAGCAATCCAGTTAGACAGTGTTCTCTTGGAGACTGGAAGTCCCAAAAGAAGAAGGATCAAAAGCAACAAAGAGTTGAGAGGACTTCCTATGTTGCTGTGTTCTTTGTAAGTAAAAAGCTAAAGCTTTTTTCCAGTCTAAAGTATGAAGATTTCTTTCTGCATTAGATGCATGAGGCCTTGGAAAAAACACAGGCAGGTAGACGACCTGCTTTAGATGAAAAGGCGAGACCACCTTTGGCATAAAGTGTGGATGAGTCCTAAGGACTACCTTGTCATGATGGAACCTTTTATAAGGTGGATCAGCTACTAGTGCCTGCAACTCACTGATGCGATGTGCTGATGTGATTGCAATGTGAAAGATAACTTTCCAAGAAAGAAATTTCAATGAGGTAGTAGCTAAGGGTTCGAAAGGCAGCTTCATAAGCTGACCAAGAACCAGGTTTAAGTCCCATGCCACAGGTGGTGGCCAAATGGGAGGCTTAGTTAGAAGAAGGCCTCTCATAAATCTTGCTACAAGAGGATGGGAGGAAATAGGCTGTCCATTTAGAGGCTTGAAAGGAGCTGCAATAGCACTCAAATGGACTCTTACTGAGTTAGTCTTAAGTCCTGCATTGGATCAATGAAGGAGATACTCCAGCAATGATTCCAAAGGTATCGCAAGGGGGTTAAGACCCTTCTGCGAGCACCAGATGGTAAACCTTTTCCACTTGAAAGCATAAGAGCGTCTTGTGGAAGGCTTCCTGGAAGCATAAAGGATATCCTTTACTTGCTGAGGGAGGTTAAGATCATGACGTTCTAGGCCTTCAGCAACCAAGCCCTGAGATGCAGAGAGTGGGGATTGGGATGCCATAACATTCTGTCCTTCTGAGACAGGAGATCTGGAGCAGACCCTAACTCCAGGGAGGGAGCTTGAGAGAGATGTAGAAGCAGAGGGTACCACACTTGCCGTGGCCAATGTGGAGCTATGAGAATCATATGCCCTCTGTCTCTCTGAAGCTTGAACAGGGTTGTGGGAATTAGGGGAATGGGTGGAAAGGCATACAGGAAGTCTTGACCCCAGTAAAAGAGGAAAGCATCCCTGGCCTGAGAGCCCTGAGCCGGAATTCTGGAACAGAACCGGGGAAATTTGGCATTCCACGGACTTGCAAAGAGGTCTATGTCCAGGGTTTCCCAAATTTGAAAACTCTTTGCCACCTGGTCTGCATGCAGAGACCACTCGTGAGGAAGTAGAACTCGACCGAGTCTGTCTGCCCAAGAGTTTTGTATACCTGGAAGATACACTGCCAGGAGATGAATCTGATGCTCTCTGGCGAGGGTCCATAGTCGCAAAGCGACAGAGAGCCTGTCCCCCCCCTGCTTGTTCACGTAGAACATGGCTACTTGATTGTCCGTATGAATGAGGACTGTCTTGTAGCTGAGCAGGGTGTGGAACACTCGAAGAGCAAGGAAGATTGCTCTGAGCTCCAAGAGATTGATATGTAGATAAGTCTCCTGCGGAGTCCAGGTGCCTTGGGTGGAGAGGTCTTGCAGATGAGCTCCCCAACCCATCGGAGAAGCATCTGTTGTGAGAGTTGCCTGGGGTAAGGGTTGTTGAAATGGGGACCCCAGCAACAGGTTTTGAGTGGACTGCCACCATTGGAGGGACAAAATAGGGCGATTTGTGTTTGCTATTTTGTCTGACAGGCACCCTGATGCCTGGGTCCATTGAGTGGATAACATCCACTGGGCTGCTCTCATATGGAGGCAAGCATAAGGAACCACATGCACGGTAGATGCCATGTGGCCTAGTAGTTGTAGCATTTCTCGGGCAGTGAGATGAGGCTTCAGCACTGCTTGAGAAGCTAACTGCACCATGTGAAGGCAACGGGCCTGGGGGAGATAGGCCCTTGCTTTTCTGGTTTCCAGCAAAGCTCCTATGAACTCTAGAGACTGAGTGGGAGTTAGACTGGATTTTGGGATGCTTATGACCAGACCCAAATACTGAAGGATACGCATTGTGCAAGATAGAGAAGTCCTGGCCTCTGACTCTGATGGGGCTTGAATGAGCCAGTCGTCTAAGTAGGGGAAGACGAATATTCCTAGAGTGCGGAGAAATGCTGCTACCACAGCCAAGCATTTCGTGAACACTCTTGGTGCTGAGGCCAGGCCAAAAGGAAGCACCCTGTATTGTTAGTGCTTTCCTTGAAAAAAGAACCGAAGGAACTTTCTGTGACTTGGATGGATGAGAACATGGGTGTACGCATCCTTGAGATCTAGAGAACAAAGCCAATCCTGACTCTGAAGGTATGGCAGCAGAGTTCCTAGAGAAATCATCTTGAATTTCTCTTTGAACAGGAATGTGTTCAATTCTCTGAGGTCCAAAATAGGTCTGTATCCCCCTGTTTTCTTTGGGATAAGGAAATAGGGGGAGTAAAACCCTGTACCCTGTTGAAGAATGGGTACTTCTTGTATTGCCCCTTGGGCAAGAAGCATAGTGACCTCTTGATCTAACAGGTTGATGAGAGAGGTCTGAGAATTGAACTGTCTTACCATTGTGGGAGGGGGCATGCACAGAAAGTGCAGCCTGTACCCCTCTCTTATGATGGAGAGTGTCCAATGCTCTGCTGTTATTTGCTTCCACCTGGGGGCAAAGTGACATAACCTTCCTGGAATGGTGGAAGGCTCTGGTCCATTGAGGGCCAGGAAGGCTAAGTTCTCTAGATGAAAGTCAAAGGCTTTGTGGAGGCTGAGACTGCTGAGACGGTTGAAGCTTAGCATTCTTTGCTTTCCTTTGTTTAGGTGGTTGCTGACCTTTCCGAGCAGGCTGACTTGCAGATTCTCACCTGTACAAGGGATATTGCCCAGTTTGTCCTGCACCCAGAGCTCCAAATCGGATGCCTGGAGCCAGGCAATTCTATGTGCACCTATGGCAATGGCAGAGGTTCTGCTTATGCACTCAAAACAGTCAAAAGCTGCACGGTTGGCAAACTTAGAGATATCCTGGGCATATTTGACCAATGTGAGAAAATCCTGCCTTCTATCCTCAGGGAGAAGAGGGCTCAAAACCTCTAAATCACCTGTGACTTCATTAAGGAACATTCCCATATATAAAATATAGGAACTGATCCTGGCAGAAAGCATGGAAGCTTGGAAAGTACGACGTCCAAAGGCATCCAAAGTTCTACACTCACGTCCTGGAGGATTAGAGGCATGCCTCTTTGCACTCCTGATCCTTCTCATAGCTGATTCCACTACAACAGAGTGGTAAGAAAGCTGAGTTTTCTGGAATCCAGGACAAGGAGGGACTCGATACATGGTATCCAGTCTGCGAGAGTGAAGCGAGGTGGTGAGAGGTATCTCCCACATTCTCAACATCAGATCATGTAAGATCTCATGGATTGGCAAGGTAGCTGCCTCCTTAGAAGCTTTGGGATATTGTAAAATCTCCAACTCCTTAGCTCTGGGCTCTGTTTCAGGAGTCACAGTAATGGACAAACCACGAGCCACCTCCCTAATGAAGTTCTGAAAGGAGATATCTTCTGGAGGAGACATCCTACGTTTAGGAGAGGAAGGCTCCTGCGGGAGAAGTATTCCGGTACCAACAGAGCTGTCAGAATCCTCAGAGTCCTCTGAGGACTCGAAGTACCTTCTGTCCAGATACTCTTGAAGAGCCCGATACCCGTACCGACCGAAGTCGGTACCGGGGGGAATCGGTACCGGGGTATCGGTACTGTAAGGCATCGCATGACTGGGTGCCAGCAAAGCCGACACCGATGTCGATGCTATCGGTGCCGGTACCAGTTGAACTGTCTGACGTGGTTCCGAGGACGTCGATGCCGCAAGGAGAGCCGCCAGACTGCGTTCAATAGCCAGGAACCTCTGGTCTATCGACGCTGCCAATGCCTGGATGTCGGTACCGGAGGAAGCAGCCGGTACCCCAGAGCACGGCACCAGTAGTTCTGCCGAGGTCGAGGCCTCAAGAACATCCTGGAGCCCCGATAATGCTTTGGAAGCCGAAGCCTCCCGCTGGGGCAATTTTGCTGGTACAGAACCCTCAAGGGCAACGCCAGAGGCATCTCGATGCTTAGAAGGAGATCTCCCCTTTGAGGACCGGCTGGACTTATATTTAGTTACCTGAGATCCATGGGAGGAAGACGAACCCTGGAAGATGTCGATGCCACCGAGGCTGCATCGGAGGGAAAAAGGGCGCTGAGATTGGCAGCTCGGTTTTGTCGACCCCTCTTGGACATCATGGCACAAGCCATACACTCAGAGATGGAGTGGTCAGGACCTAAACATTTAAGACACCACTCGCGGGTGTCGGTGACGGAGATGGTACCGCCACACTTGGTGCACTTTTTAAAACCCGAGAAGGGTTTCTCCATGGTGGAGGAAATTTTGGGCCTAAGGCCCAAAATGGTGCGTGCACCTGGAAAAGAAAAGTTTGGGAAAAAAAATATTTTTTTTTTTAAAAAGAAAGAAAGAAGAACCGGCGGTACCAGTATAGCGTCAAGGAAGGCAGACGCGACCACAAAAATAAGAATAAGGAAAAAAAATTTCCGCGGTGACAGGAACACGACCTGCTGGCTCCGCAGAAAACAAAGAACTGGAGAGAGGCAGTTGGGAAAGGCGGGAAGGCAGCAAGCAGGCACTGTGGGATGCTCCCAAAAGCTTCCTAATTGGATGCTGGGGAGCGTTCCCGCGCAGGCTCTATCGGTACCGACGATACCCATATGTGAGGACTACATTCCTGCTTGTTCCTGGAGATAAGAGGAAATCCTCTGCAACAAGCAACAGCAATCCAACAAGGGGGCAGAGAATTACCACAGCCACACAGGTGAAATCTTCGTAAAACCAATTTTATTAAAGGGATCCGACTTGGCCAAGTTTCAGCATGAAAGCCTATGTCAGGGGTCGGTAGAGTTATAAATCCCTTCCAACTTGATACACATACACTATAGGTAATAGGCCATACAGAGACCAGAACATAGACTGGTCATAGAACAGTATTGCTTGACTTATTGCTTGGAAAATTAGCAGACTTTTAAAATACCTGACATGATTAGAGCAGCTTTTAAACTAGATAAGAGGGGAAAGCCGACAGTCGCCCAAGAGCGGATGGTTCGGAAGAATGTATCCTTGAAGGATACTACCAAAAGCAGAGAGGTTCCACAAAAGAGTAAAGTAGCCCAAATGCCCTCGAGTATGGAGCAGACAGAGCTTAAAGATCCCAAATTACCCATGTCCAACAATAGCCAAATTAATATGAATAAAATACAGTCTCTAAAATGCTTGTTTGCAAATGCTAGAAGTCTAAAAAAATAAGATGGGAGAGTTAGAATATATAGCACTAAATGAGAGGTTAAATATGATTGGAATATCAGAGACATGGTGGAAGGAGGACAACCAGTGGGACACTGTGATACCTGGGTACAAACTATATCGTAATGATAGAGCTGATCAAATTGGTGGAGGGGTTGCGCTCTATGTTAGAGAGGGCATTGAGTCAGAAAGGATTGAAGTTTTGCAGGAAACAAAATTTGCTGTAGAATCTCTATGGATTGAAATTCCATGTAAAAAGGGGAAGGCGATGGCAGTGAGGGTGTACTATCGACCACCTGGCCAGAATGAACACATGGATGATGAAATGCTCAAAGAAATCAAGGAAGCTAACAAAAGTTACAGTGCAGTAATAATAATGGGTGATTTCAATTACCCCGGTATCGACTGGGTCAGTATCACGGCAGGACATGCTAGGGAGATAAAGTTGCTAGATGACATAAATGACTGCTTCTTGGAGCAGCTGGTTCATGAACCAACCAGAGGGGAAGCCATATTAGACCTAGTCCTTAGTGGAACATCAGATCTAGTGCAAGAGATAAGGGCGTTGGGGACACTTGGAAATAGTGATCATAGCATGATCGCCTTTCATTTAATTAGTGGAGGAGGGATAGTACGGAAATCCACAGTGCTACCTTTTAACTTTCGAAAGGGAGACTATGATAAAATAAGGAAAATAGTTAAGAAAAAACTAAAAGGAGCAGTTGCAAAGGTTAAAGACTTACATCAAGCTTGGGTGTTGTTGAAAAATACTATCTTGCAGCCCAGACCAGCTGTATTCCACACTTTAAGAAAAGTGGAAGGAAGTCCAAAAAACTGCCAGCATGGTTTAAAGGTGAGGTCAGAGAGGCTGTTGTTGCCAAAAAAGCATCTTTCAGGAAATGGAAAAAAGAGCCAAACACGAAACCTGGAAACAGCACAAGCACTGGCAAGTCAAATGCAAGGCATTGATAAAGCAGGCAAAGGGAGAATTTGAGAAGAAGCTTGCTGCAGAAGCAAAAACGCAAAATAAAGATTTTTTTCAAGTACATTCGTGGCAAAAAACATGTGAGAGAGTCAGTTGGTCCATTAGATGATAGAGGAGTTAAAGGAGCACTAAGAGGCGACAAGGCGATAGCAGAGAGACTAAATGAATTCTTTGCTTCGGTCTTTACTGAGGAAGATGTAGGGATGTTACCCATGACTGAACTGGTATTTAAAGGTGCTGAAGAATTGAAGGAAATATCGATACATTGGGAAGATGTATTACAACTATTAGATAAACTGAAGAGTAGCAAATCACCTGGGCCGGATGGTATACATCCAAGGGTGCTGAAAGAACTGAAATATGAAATTGCAGACCTGCTATTAGTAATCTGTGAACTATTAGTAAAATCATCTCTAATACCTGAAGATTGGAGGATCGCCAATGTAACACCAATTTTTAAAAAGGGTTCCAGGGGTGATCCGGGAAACTACAGACCGGTGAGCTTGACATCAGTACCGGGAAAAATGGTAGAAACCATCATAAAGAATAAAATTACTCAGCATGTAGATAGTCATGGCCTAATGGGAGACAGCCAATATGGCTTTAGACAAGGAAGATCTTGTCTTATTAATTTGTTATGTTTTTTTGAAAGTGTGAATAAACAGGTGGACAAAGGTGAGTCGGTTGATATAGTATATCTGGACTTTCAGAAAGCCTTTGACAAGGTCCCTCATCAGAGACTTTTGGCAAAACTAAAGAGTCATGGGATGGGAGGCAGTGTACTACTGTGGATCAAGAACCGGTTATAAGACAGAAAGCAGAGGTGTTGGGCTAAATGGCCAATTTTCCTAATGGAAAAAGGTGAATAGCGGTGTACCCCAGGGATCTGTGCTGGGTCTGCTGCTTTTTGACATATTCATAAATGACCTGGAAAGTGGAATAACGAGTGAGGTTATCAAATTTGCAGATGACACAAAACTACTTAAAGTTGTTAAAACCCAAGAGGATTGTGGAAAATTGCAAGAGGATCTTGATAAATTAGAAGACTGGGCATCAAAATGGCAGATGAAATTTAATGTGGACAAGTGCAAAGTTATACACCTAGGAAAGAACAACCCAAACTATGGTTACACAATGTAAGGTTCCACATTAGGAATCACCACCCAGGAAAAAGATTTAGGCGTCATTGTGGATAACATGTTAAAACCCTCGACCCAGTGTGCAGCGGCGGCCAAGAGAGCAAATAGAATGCTAGGTATCATAAGGAAAGGAGTGGAAAATAAAACAAAAAATATTATAATGCCTCTATATCGTTCCATGGTGAGACCGCACCTTGAATATTGTGTGCAATTCTGGTCACCGTATCTTAAAAAGGATATAGCGTTATTAGAAAAGGTTCGGAGAAGAGCCACCAAAATGGTAAAGGGGATGGAAGGATACTCCTATGAAGAAAGGCTAAAAAGGTTAGGGCTCTTTAACCTGGAAAAGAGACGGCTGAGGGGAGATATGATAGAAGTCTATAAATTAATGAACGGAGTGGAATGGGTAAACGTAGATCAATTGTTTACGTTATCAGAATATAGAAAGACTAGGGGACATGCAATGAAGCTACAGGGTAAACTATTTAAGACTAATAAAAGAAAATATTTTTTCACTCAACGTGTAATCAAACTCGAATTTTTTTACCAGAGGATGTAGTAAAGACTGTTATTGTAGCTGGGTTTAAAAAAGGTTTGGACAAGTTCCTGGAGGAAAGGTCCATAAACTATTATTAAGAAGGGATCCAGGATATCAATGCTTGACCCAGTACAAGCATTGCGGAACCTGTGTCTTTTGGGGAAACTGCTAGGCACATATGACCTAGATTTGCCACTGTTGGAAACAGGATACTGGGCTTGATGGACCTTGGTCTGACCCAGTATGGCATATTTTATGTTCTTATGTTCTTATTATTCCAGGAGAAACAGACAAAACGACAAAGTTCTGTGAACTTTGAGTATTGTATTTACACAAGGGTGATTTTTTTGGCCCTTGTCTTGTCCGTTTCTATTGGAATAATCATGTCAGGTGTTCTAAAAGTCAGTTCATTTTCCAAGGAATAATTCAAGCAATGCTATTCTATGATCAGTCTATACTCTGCTCTGTGTATGTCCTATTACCTATAGTGTATGTGTATCAAGCTGGAAGTGAGTTTTAACTCCACCGACCCCGGATGCAGGCTTTTATGTCGAACCTTGGACTAGTCGGTCTCTTTAATAAAATTGGCTTTACGAAGACTTCACTGGTGTAGCTGTGGTCATTCTCCGTTCCCCTGTTGGATCACTGTTTATCAGGTCAGATTCTCACACAAGTGCAAATAGTGAAGTCTTTGTAAACAAACCTGCTTGTGGGACTACACCAACTTTAAAAAAATATATGAATTAAAGTAAAAATATTGCTTTGGAATTCTCCAAATGTATCTTTTACAATATTCCTATTTTCTTTCCTTTCCAAATTAAAACATCATCAGCATCCTTTTGTAAGTTTTGTTCATGGAGGAACAGTTCTCAAATATTTTTATTTATTTTATTAATTCATCAAATGTTATTAATCACATGACTTAAAAGTCTAAGTAGTACATACATAACAGCACTATACCTAAACAAATATATAATAAATATAAAGTAAAAAAAAACAAAACAGACTGGAAAATGCCTGGGAAGGGTGTGGCCAGATCCCAGGGTTTAAACCAGGAAGCAGGATACCTAGAGAGAGAGAGAGAGAGAGAGAGAGAGAGAGAGAGGAGCCCCGGTGTCTGGAGAATACTTAAAGACTTACTTGTAAATGAGAGCCTGCTGTGGAGGTAGGAAGCATTTGAACTTTATTACTCTCTGTTCAGCCTTGCTGCTGGAGTTCTGCTTGGTTAAAGAAATGTTTTGCTGGGCTGTGCTGCCTGATGTGAGGAAATTTTGAGGAGCAGTTTGTTTTGGAAGTGCTGTCTGTGCTGGAGCAGTGTTCAGCTGTTCAGCAGAGTAGCCCTGCTGAGAGTAATTAAGAACTGCTTACAGCTGGGACAAAAGCCTAAGAACACTTGTCTGGATGCTGGTTCCCCAAATAAAAGATATTTTCTTTAAAACCTCTCTTGGCTGTGGAGTCCTATATCGTGCCTGACCACATCTATCACATATGGTGGCAGTGGTGGGATGTTTCTTCTTAACCCAGTGACAGAAGAAAACCACGCACCTCCTGGGCTCTCCATAGTACAGGGAAGAAGAAGAAGAAAGGAAGATTTTGCTTTTTTTTGGTACACGGCTAAAGGGGTTAGCCCTGCCACAATTAGGAAAGGAACCTCAGCTTAGTTAGAAGCCAGACAGGCAGGAGTTTTGTTTTGTTTGTTCTATCCCGGCTGGGTGGGAAAGAATACTTAAAACCAAAATGGAGAGATTGCTTCAGGCTCTAGTGGAGGGACAGCAGCAGCAGCAGCAGCAAATGCAGCAACAACAGCTGCAGCGTGTCCCAGTGGAGGGACAGCAACAGCTGCAACGTGCTTATTGGAAGGACAGCAGCAGCAACAGTAGCAACTGCTACAGGACATTTTGCAAGCCCAACAGCACAGCAAGTTCTACAGAAATCTGTGGAAATGCAGCAGGGTTCTCTAACGCAAGTCTTCCAGGCATTTCAAGGATGGCAGTCCCACTCCCCAGTACCACCCCTGCCTAAAATGTTGGATGGCAAGGAATCGGACCACTTCTTGGTAAATTTTCAGCGGACAACCTGGCTGGCAGGGTGGCTGGAGACAATGTGGACTACATATCTGGGGAACTTGCTGATGGGAAGCAGTCAAGCAGCCTTCCAGCAGACTAACCCTGAAAGAAACATAGAAATATGATGATGGAAAAAGACCACATGGCCTATCTAGTCTGTCCTTCCATATCAACAACTACAACAGAAGGGCCGCCTATGTAGCAGTCAAGACCGCCATCTTGAAGCGAGCCAGGTGTATGCCACAGACCTACTGGCAACGGTTCAGAGAAGAGGTTCTGGGACCGAAGGAAATTCCCCGGCCTTTTATTTTTTTATTGACTTAAACAGAGCATTTGGAAATGGTTGCAACCTGAGATGAAGACTGGAATGGAGGTGGCCAACTGTTATTTTGGAGCAATTCATAGAGGGCTTGACATCTCTCATGAGACGAGTGCACCAGTTCTTAAGGTTAATCTTGGAAAGTGCTTTGGAAATAGCAGAAGGATTTTCTGAAGCTCAGCCTAAAGTATAGACCCAAGGTGGAAGAAACAAAACTGTTCATAGCCCAACGGGGCCGGCAAGGAAAACCCGAGCCATTGAGAGTTCCCGGGCCAAGATCTTCGCATTCTCCACTTTCAAGGATCAGATGGTGGCTATCTGACCTGCTTCGTGTGGGGGCAGGGGCCACTATGCCCAAGAGTGCCCCTTGGCGTTGGGGGAACCAATGGATATAATTCTTATGACTTCCCATCTGTCCAGTGTTGTGGAAACTTCCCAAGCAGAGAGAGAAATGTTTGTGATACCCATAGAGCTAGAGAGCACTCAGCTGCAGGCCCTGGTGGACTCAGGATGTATGAGGACTCTCATCAGGCGGGACATCAGGACAAGACATCAAATCAACTATGAAAAGCTTGGGACTTTGGGTTGTGTCCATGGAGACCAACAGAAATATCCAATGGTGCTAGTTGTCTTGAAGACCCCGGTGGGTTTGGAGACCCTGAGGTGGTTGTCTTACCTTGGCTAACATACCCCATAATTATAGGTTGAAATTTCCCAAATATCAAGGGCCTCGAGAGATGATGAATGGTTTTCCGGAACTCTTCCATGTGAAGGACCTGGATCTGTTTGTGACAAGCCCCAAGACTCCCAAGCCCCGCAGACAGCGCTGGTTGGAGAAGGCCTGTCATAAACTGAGCTTGCGGGCAGCTGTAGAAGAGGGTTTGAAGGCTGGAGAGTCTCCTGAAAGATCCACAGATAATTCTCGAAAGAACCCACCTCCCTGACGGGGAAAGCCTGGATCCGGGGACAGTCCATCTGAGTGGATGGGAGTAGGGTGTCTAAATTAATTTAAAAGAACCCAAAGGGATGCGAAAACCTATTCTGGCCACAATGTGAAAGACTATGTACTTCAGATGCAAGAGCGATTAAAGAAAGCTGAAGAAACAGCGAGAGTGCCTGGGGGAGACGCAGGGGTCCAGGTCTGTGCTTCTAATCAAGAGAAAGTATAGCAGACTTTTCAACCTGGGGACAGAGTCCTAGTTTTATTCTGCACGTCAGAGGGTACAATCTACCTTAAATGGCAAGGCCCCCATGAGGTGGCAGAGCAAATGGGACCTACTGGCTATAAGACTGAGCAGCTGGACAAGAGGAAGAAAGTCACATTCTACCTTGTGAACTGGCTAAAGAAATGGACTCCTGTCCTGGCGGCAACGGTCTGAGAAGAGTTTGGACACGAAAAGCAGCTACTTTCAAAATCAGACCAGATTCCATTTGGGGAACCCTTTTCAAATACCAAGAAGAGGGATTTGACTCGTCGGGTGCAGCAGAATAAAGACGTGTTCTCCCATGTTCCGAGACATACCCATTTTACCTCCCATAGCAGCATTATAGACCCAAGGATGCCAGATGCTCAACTGTCTAGGGTTGAGCTGAGGGGGAGGGTATGTGATGGAGTGTAAGGGAAACACCCCATCCCTCTTTGCAACTAGGACTACCAAGATCCAATGCATTCACCTCACAATCTTCCTGGTTTCTACATACTTGTCTCACCCGAAGGAACTGGCTGATTAGCAATTTAAGGAAAATCATTTTTATTATTATTACTATTATTGTCATCATCAGCATTATAAATGTTAAACCAACAACATTCCTATGCGATCTCCAAGTCATCAGCCTAATACATAAGTCAACCACCCCAATAACATTGTCAGTCACGATACAACAGTTCAACCATCATAACATCAACGCTATCCACCCCTACACACCAAACTATCGCTAATCACGGATTGACCATATATAATGCACATCAATAACAATATACCTAACCAACCTTTTCCTCACCCACCCCACCTTTCCCCCTCCCTCCATCCCACCCTGCATCCTTTCCCTTGTTTCATGCCCCCCCCTTCCTCCCCTCCCCCTCCCCTGCTACTCCCTAGCCACCCACTCCCCCCAGCCCTACACCCCCCTCATCCAATCCACATTCACTCAGCCATTCATTGTGTCAATTTAATCTTACTACCCCCAATTACAGAGCACCCCACTCCACCCGTCTTCCATTTCTAATATTACTTCACCCTGCCAACACGCATCACCATTCTCCCTCCAGGCGAACAGATATATATCCCCTCCCTTACCTAGCATTTATAATCGCCTGTAGCTCCCAAATCAATGTAGAAAATGAGAATTAGAATGAGAATTATGATGAAAGTTAGTTGCAGGACCTGTTCCCCCCCCCCCCCCCAGCTGACAACGGCTCCCAGATTTTCCCCCATGCCTCCAGTTTCTGATGACCCAACAATCTAGCTGATCTCTTCTCCATGTCCATTAACTCTAACATAAGGTGCTCCCATTCTTTTACCCCTGGGGGGGTCATCCGCCAGCCAATGTCGCAGAATGCATTGCTTTCCCACCACCATTCCCCTCTGCACCAGCTTCCCCCAATTCCCTCCCTGAACCCGCTCAGCAATATTCAGCCCGAACAAACAGTCCGTGATTAACTCTAAATCCTGAGTTATCCGCTGGAAAGTTTAACCCAAATTCCCCACCAAAAATTTTGCATTTTTACACAGGACCAGAACCGATGCATGAAGGTTCCCCTTTCCTTCCCACAAAACCGACACACATTTGTCCGTGCCACACCAGCCCTGGCCCCCAAACCTCAGACACATATGCCCTCCAAAGAAATCTGAACTGAATTTCTCGCAGTCGCATCGATTCCGAAATACCCTTAACAGCTCTAAACGCCAGTTCAAGTTTCGCTACCGTCATACCCGGCATCCAGTCTCATTGCCACTTCATAGCCAATCCCTCTAGAGTTCCCCCCAGTTCAGCCGGGCCCAACTCTCTCCTCAGAGCATGCACTGTTATTCTCCCGTCCAACTCCTGAACCAAATCCACCATACTTCTCGGTCCCAAAAGTGTCTCCTCCTCTTTCTGAACCTTGCGCACATAGTGCCTAACCTGCAAGTAAAAGTAGAAACCTTTGGTATCTAGTTCAAACCGTTTCCTTAAAGACTGAAACAAATCCAATTCAGGGCCCGACACCATTCTCAAGTGACCCAGACCGCTGCACTCCCCGCTCCTCCCACTGCTTGGCCACCACCCCCTGACTCCCCAGTAAGAAATCCCTGTTACCCTTCAAAGGCAAATAGTCTGTTCTTCTCCACGACAGATTCCACTTCTGACACACCACTCTCCATACCTGCCGCACCGCTCGCATATATACCGAAGACTTCCACCCTAAGGGTAGATCCTTATTTGCACTGTGCAGCAGAAACGCTCTATGTGCAGACCCAGACATTTCATTTATTAATTCAATGGGCACGGTCTCTTCCATTCCCAACAATACATCTCGGAGGGGGCGCATCAAGCTAGCCACATTATATTCCCTCAGTGACACAAGCCCCGCCCCCTCCTCCAAAGGTCTCAGAGCCGACAAGGCTATTCGTGACCTTCGACCCTTCCATAGAAATTTACCTAGATGGCTCTGCAATAGTACCATGTCCCTCCTAGAGATCCATATCAGGGTGTGGCGCAACAAGTACAACCATCTCAGGAGCTCAACTATCTTAAAAAGGGCAATACGACCCATCAGAGATATGGGCAAGTCTCTCCACTTCTTCAAGGTCAGTATTGTCCTTGCTAACCGCGGAGTGATATTTACCTCATTAAGCCGAGAAACATCCTCCAGGATATGAACACCTAAGTATCTTAGTTGTTCTTCTGCCCAGATAAGCGGGAAATCCCCCTCCCAACTGCGACGCATCCTTCCTCCTACATCCAACACTACCAACTTAGACCTATTGATGCATAGTCCCGAAAAGGTGCTAAACCGCTCAATCTGCTGAAGAGCTGCAACCAATGATACTTGGGGTTCCCGTAGACAAAATATTTTGAAAGCGGAGGATGTGATTCCTCAGGAACATTCACAAACTCTATCAGATATGCTTTAAACATGTCACGGGGAGTAACCATTGATGACTGAGGAAAATTCAATAACTTAATATTCATTGCCCTATTCTGATTTTCCAACATTTCCATTTTAAATTTAACTCCAAGCATATCTTTACATACATCATTAAATTTATCCTCCAGTTGTGTAACCTTATTATCCATGAGCAAAGCTTGAGATTGTAAAAGAGACACAGAGTCCTGGCAATTCTGGACTTTCCCTGCATTTTCCTGGATCAGCTTCAAAGTAGCATTAGTTTGGGACACCAAACACTCATGAAACTTTGCCAATGTCTACCAAATAGAGTCAAGAGTTATATGTTTAGGACGCTCCAAAGGGTTCCAGTAGAGGTAATTCAGACGAGATCACAGGAAACGATGCCAAGTTACCCAAAGAATTAACATCGAGGAGAACATGCTGCTCAACTGCCGCTTCCCTTTCAACTCCCTCCGATGCTGACCTCGGAACCACCGACTTTGAAGCCGTAGCCTTCCCTCCAACTGAAGAAACTACGCTGACCTCCTCGGATCACGCCTCTCCAGAGGCATTAAGGCTCAGAAAGTCTGCAGGGAGTGCGGGCGGTTTCTGCAGATCCGGAGTGAGATCGCACCCAGAGGAAGACGCCGAACTCTCCAGTCCTGGCGTCGACACAAGCGGGGTAACTCCGGAAACCAACCGAGACTCTCCGTGCTGCTGCACAAAGGTATCCATCAGACCAACCTTGGTTACAGATGCAGAAGAGGGCTGCTTGGGCAGGGGAGGGTCCCCCCTTAACTTCCCCTTTCGCTTAGGCATAGGAAAGCAGCTCACAGCAGCATGGGTCCAGCTGCCATCTTGGATCTCTCATTCCTTTTCTGTTTTTTTAGTAACATCAGCCCTGCCAGTTCCGTGCCGAAAACTACTTACTCTGGGACATTCCAAATGTGTTTCATGTTCAGTGTGCCCTCACGCCATCACTACCAAAGAAGTTTTCATACATTCATGAATAGGGGGGATGCGTTTTTTCCTGTCTACATTTACCAACTGCAGTACTGAGAATGTGATATATGCCATCCTGTGCCCTTGCCAATATATGTGGAAAACCAAAAGATCAGTTTGAAAACGGATTGTTGAGCATCAAAGTTATATTAAACGTGGTATTCCACAGAAACCATTAGTTGTACATTGGCGTGAATTATCATATAGCATTACAGATCTTAAATTTGTTGTGCTAAAACAGGTATATCCACACTGGTGTAGAGGGGACATGGATAAAACATTATTATGGCTTGAAAAAAAGATACATTTTTCAGATGCACTTTATGGCCCCCTTAGGGTTGAACCTAGAATCTGACCTTTCTGGTTTTTTTATAGTTTTTTCTCCCATAGTTGGCCTTTGTTGTGTGCTTATGTCCATACTTGAAGGTTTAAGCAAGCATGTGTGTGTGTGTGTGTGTGTATGTATGTATATGTGTGTGTGTGTGTAAAAGTATGTATGTGTGTAAGTATATATAGAGTAGTTACTCACCTGTAACAGGTGTTCTCCAGGTACAGCAGGAATCAATCCTCACTTATGGGTGACGTCGGCACTGACAGAGCCCGTGCGGAGCAATTCCCCAGCTTTCAAAAGCAAGCCTTTGGGATTGCTGCCACGCATGCGTGGTCCTCTTCCCGCTCAAGGGTGCCATCTTGCTCAGTCAGGTCCCTTAGCTCGAGCCCTAACAAGCAGATGGCAAGGGAAGGACAAAAATCCAGCAACTCTTCAGGGGAGGCGGGAGGGTAGGGAGGACCGATTCCTGCTGTCCTTGGAGAACATCTGTTACAGGTGAGTAACTACGCTTTCTTAAGGAACAAGCAGGAAGTCAGTCCTCACTTATGTGACTCCCCAGCTACAGGCTACTGAATCTGTAACCAAAAGAAAAATGCCTCCACGAGGTCGTGAGCAGAAGTCGATGCCCGAAGGAGCCCGAGTCCTCGGGTCCACGAGGCGAAACCCTCGGTAGCCATGAAGAAGGGTTGGAGGGCAGGAGTTGCTTATACCCCAAACAGATTACGGAGTACAGCCTGGCCAAAGGCGCTGTCCCGGCGGGACTTCCTCTCCAGGCAGTAGTGTGCAGCGAAGGTATTCATGGAAGCCCAGGTCGCCGCCCGGCAGATGTCCATCAGACATATGGAGCTCAGCGAAGCCACCAAAGCTGCCTTGGCCTGAACCCTGTGCGCAGTGACACGATGATCTTCGTGTGAGCAAAGGCGATGCAATCCACCACCCAAATAAAGAGAGTGCATTTGGTAACTGCCTGCCCCGGACGATTGGGATCATAGGTCACAGAGTTGGTCAGACTTGCAATGAACCTGGGGGCGCTGCAAATAGAAGGCAAGAGCCCTTCTGCAGTCGAGGGTATGAAGAGCCGTCGACGCCTGGTCGGCATGGGGTCTCGGGAAGAAAGTCGGCAGGACTATCTCCTGGTTGAGATGGAAATCCAAGACAACTTTAGGCAGGCATTTGGGATGGGATGGGATTCCTATAGAACCTGGTGTAAGGGGCATCAGCCATGAGAGTCTGGAGCTCAATGTGACTCAGCGGGCCAAGATCAGCGCCACCAGGAAGGCCACCTTCCAGGACAGGTGCCGAAGCGAGCACGTTGCCATCAGCTCGAAGGGTGGACGTGTCAACTGCATGAGCACCACATTCAGATCCCATTCCGCCGGGGGAGGCCAGATGGGCGGTTTGGATAGCAAAAGACCCCACATACAGTTGGAGACCAAAGGCTGCCCCAGGAAGGGCTTTCCTTCAACGGGGAGGTCGTTCGCTGAGATGGCGCTCAAGTGTACCCTGACGGAGTTCGACGTCAGACCTTCCCTCGAGAGGTGGAGGAAATACTGAAGGGTTGATCAGGAGCCCTGAGCACCAGACCGAGAAGCGCCACCACTTGAAGGCGTAGGCTCGTCTAGTTGAGTCCTTCCTCGATGCAATGAGGACCTCTTCGACCACCTCAAGGAGAGCCAACGAAGCTAGGGAGACCCGTTCAGCTGCCGGACCATGAGGGATAAGGAGGCTATGTTCGGGTGCTGCACCCATCCTTCCTCCTGCGTTAGTAGACCCGGAGCAGAGCCCAGAGGAACAGGGGGCTCCGTCAACAGCCGGAGCAGAAGCGAGAACCAGGGCTGCTGAGACCACGAGGGGGCTACGAGGATCATCGATGCCCGGTCCTGCTGAGCCTTGAGGAGGGTTCTGGCAATGAGCGAGATGGGAGGGAATGCATAGAGTAGGCTGGAAGACCAACTCAGAAGGAATGCATCCGGACTCTCCCTGCCCGGGTGCAGTACCAGTCTGCAAAAGCGGGGGGAACTGCGCGTTCTGGGGACTGGCAAATAGGTCCATCACCGGCATCCCCTGGGGGAGAAACAGCCAACTCCTGGGTCCAGGCACCACTCGTGAGGGCGAAGGATCCTGCTGAGTTTGTCACAGCCAGGACATTCTCCTGGCCCAGAAGGTAGGCCGCCCTGAGGGACATCTTCCGACGGACAGCAAAGGAGCAGAGGAGGACTGCTTCCCGGCAGAGGAGCACGATCCGGTACCCCCTTCCTTGCTGATGTAGAACATTGCCACGCAGTTGTCGGTCTGCACGAGCACCAACTGCCCCTTGAGGTGGCCCTCGAAGGCCCTCAGTGCCCACCTAATCGCCCGGAGTTTGAGCACCTTTATCTGCTGCTGAGATTCCTCAGGCAACCACTGCCCCTGCGTGCACAATGACCCGCAGTGGGTTCCCCACCCTAACAGGGAAGCATCTGTTGTCAGCACCTCGTCATGCTGTGGGGACTGGAAAGACAACCCCGTAGGTGGTTACGGGGGTTTTGACACCAGCTCAGGGACAAACGAAGGTCAGGAAGGACCCTGACGGGGTCCCTGAGGTGACCGATGGACGGACTCCACTGGGTGCTGAGGCACCACTGAGCTGTTTGCATGTGTAGCCGTGCATGGGGAACCACATGGACCATAGAGGCCATGTGGCCCAGGAGGAGTAGCATAGTCCGAGCTGTGACTCGGGGGGTGCTTTGGACCGGAGCCACAAAGGCTTGGAGGCAGTCGGCACGATCCGCTGCAAGAATGCGGTCACCTGCTGAATATCGAGGCATGCCCCAGTGAATTTTAAGGCCTGTACCGGCTTGAGGTGGGACTCTGGGTAGTTGACCGAGAACCCCAGGCCTTCCAACAGAAGGATTGTGCGTGGCGTTGCTCGCCGGGTTTCCTCGACCAAGGATCCCGTAACGAGCCAGTCATCGAGGTAGGGAAAGACCAGTACACCCTGACACCTGAGACAGGCAGCGAACGCGGAGAGGAATTTCGTGAAGATCCGTAGGGTGGATGTGTGGCTGAAGGAGAGTACCCTGTACTGGAAGTGCTCTCCCCGCACCCTGAAGCGCAGGTACTGCCTGTGCTGGGGCTGGATCAAGATGTGAGCATAAGCATAGCCAGTCACCCTGCTGGAGGAAGGGCAGCAGAACGCCTAGGGATAATATCTTGAATTTCTCCCGCACCAAGAAATTGTTTCTTTCTGAGGTCGAGGATGGGCCGCAGAATCCCGTCTTCTTCAGGATGAAGAAGTACCAGGAATAGAAGCCCCGACCTCGAAGGTGCAGATGGACCTTCTCGACCGCCCGTTGGGCGAGGAGAGAGACCAGTTCCCGCTGCAGGAACACCTGTTGCGCGGGGAGTCGAGGAGGCTCTGCCAGGGAGAAGGGAGGTGTAAGCCTGTCGAAGCAAAGACGATAGCTGTCTTGGACGACCTGGAGAATGGTGTCCGAGGTGATAGAAGCCCACAGAGGGGCGAAAGAAGACAGGCGTCCCCCCACTGGCTTCTGCGTTGCCGGAGGGTGAGGGGCTATGCCAATGGCATCAAAACCCCTGTGCAAGTTGTGGTGGAGCCAGGGTTTGGGTCTTTGACTCTTTCGGCTTGCGATGCCCCTGGCCGAACTTACCCTGCGCCGGAGTGGTCGGCGTGGGGATGATCGGGTTCGGTAGGTAGCCACAATGCTGAAGGCCCTTCCTGGGAAAGAAAAGCTTTTTGGCCTGTTGCTTTTTTTTTTAGGGAAAGAGTGGAGGTCTTGCGTGAGAGATGGGTTCTGGTGACAAACTCCATCTCTATCTCCGCGGCTTTATCTTCCATCGGCTTGCCAAAAAGCTGCTCGCCAAGGCAGGGGACGTCCAGGAGTTTTTCCTGCACCGACTGCTCCAAATCTGACGATTGGAGCCATGCCTGGTGGCAGGTTCTGAAGCCCGCGGCACCACCTGAACTGATGACTCAAATCCATTGCAGACAGCTTGGGAGAGATATTTAGAGCAGTCTGCGACGGACTTCATCAGGGCACTGAACCTATTAAGAGGCTCACCCATGGAGAAATCTCCGAGCTCCTTGACCAAGTCACGCAAGAACATGCCCATGTAGAGTTGGAACGCTTGAATGCGACAAGAGAGCATGGAGCCTTGGTAAGCCTTGCGGCTCAGGGCATCAAGGGCTCTCGACTCCTGGCCTGGGGGAACCGACGAGTGCGATTTCGGGCTCTTCTGTTTCCTCATGGCCGACTCCACCACCATGGAGGTGTGGGGAAGTTGGGTCTTTCTGAACCCAAGGCCACGTTGTACTTTGTACATAGTGTCGAGGCACTTGCTCACGATGGGGACCGAGGCAGGTGCCTCCCACATGTGGAGCAGCAGCCGGGACAGAATGGGAGGGACCGGAACAGTGAGAGATTCCCTAGGCAAGGACTCGTACTGAAGAATGTCGAGTTCTTCAGCTCGAGGGTCCTCCTCAGCCTGAGTGGCCAGGTTAAGAGCCCGCGCCTTATCCCGGACGAACACTAGGAAGGTGTCGTCTTTGAGTGGCAAGCGCCGCTGAAACGGGAGGGTAGGGGTCCAACGGAAGATCCCGATGAGTACAGGTCTCTGGAGAACTCGGTTGAGGAGTCCGAGCTGGGCAGGTCGCCCTGTCTAGCAGCCAAGGCCCGCTTGGAGCCGGTGGCCCTGGAAGACCACACCCCAGAGGAACGGGAAGGCGAGCGAGATTGACATCGAGGACCCTCATGAGGTCCGCGGCTCTCGGGGGTTTCCTGGATGGATTTTGGTGTCCCAAGCAAGGGACCCACGGTCTCTGGGCGCAAGTCAGTGAAGCTGGTTGTGAGCGCCTGCTGGGAAGTGATGAACGCAGAAACGCTGTGTTCAAGTGCCAGCATGCAGGACTCCCACATGGGTGTGGGGCCCTGTGACACCGATCTCGGGGTCACTGGGTCGGGTGTCGAGAAGGAGAGGGGATCCTCACTGGGATGGCCTTCAGGAGACTGAGCGCCTTCCCTGGAAGCCTCCGTATCTGTGCGGGATACCTTGTGGGGCCGCTCCTTGTCCGACTCTTGGGAACACCGAGGAGGGCTAAGCGACCGAGTGCGGGAATGCTCGCACTTGTCAGGAGCCCTCAACAGCGACTTCAAGGCTGCCTTCTTCTTGTGCCGCTCCACTTCAGGGGACCCCTGGTCGGAGTGCTGCCGAGAGCACAGGGCCAAAATGGGGGATCCCAATGGAGGAGAGACGACTGAGGGCACCACCAGAGATTCCGAGGCAGCCTTTCTGAAAATGTCTTCAGACTTTTGCTTACGACTGAGCAGGGCTTTAGAGGACATTTTTTTACATAGCGAACAGAGCTCCGGATCATGATCAGCACCGAGGCACCGCAGACATGAGTGTCCATAAGCAACATGCTCTTAGAGCATCTATCACATTTTTTGAATCCAGTGGCCATCGGGGCAAAAATGGCCCCCGCAAGGTCGAAGACCCACGCAGCCACCGGTTAGATAAAGAAAAGGACGTGAAGCCCGTTGGCAAAAAAGTCAAAGAAAACTATCCCCTAACAGTCCTAAAAAGGTAGGGCAGGGGAAGGACGGGTAGAGGACTGGTGCAACTGGAAAATAGACAGCCAGTAGGCCAAGAACGAAAAACCTTTTCTGAGGGACGAGTAAGTGCTTCCAAAGGGCTAGACGGAAAAAAGGAGACTGAGCAAGATGGCACCCTTGAGCGGGAAGAGGACCACGCATGCGTGGCAGCAATCCCAAAGGCTTTCTTTGAAAGCTAGGGAATTGCTCCACACGGGCTCCAACAGTGCAGACGTCACCCATAAGTGAGAACTTACATCCTGCTTGTTCCTGGAGAAATGTGGATATACCATCCCCATATACATTTTTTATTGAATGATGTATGATTGGATAAATAGACACCTATTGCCTGTTGGTGACCCTATAAGATTGGAACATGACCAGGTGTGCTCTATTTTTGAGTTGTGAGATGGTATGATAGAGAATGATCACTGATCTTGGGAAAGAAAATGGATGATGGCCAGGTCCCTGCTGACAATCAAATGACATCCCCTACTTTTGAGTACCCCCTCTTTGCAACCAGGACCTTTAGATATGCTTGTCAGTTTTGCTTAGCAAGTTTGGTGCTTGAGCAATGGGCTAGCAGTTAGCAACATTTTTCTATCGCATATGCTACATGTTGCTAAAGGTGATCAATCATTCATTATATATATACAAACAGCCTATGTGCTCTCTTGGCAGATTAGTATGTTATAATTTGGGATGTCCACTCACGAGGATGTCCATATGTACTGCCCACTTATGAATATTTAAGGGATGACATAGTGACACGTCGGTCTGCCTCCTTTTAAAATCTGACATGCGGCGGAGTTGTTTCTTTTTTTCAGAGGTCTTCATTTGCAAAGTGCTTTTTGTTTGGTGCACACTGTAGCAGTAAGTACAGATATCACATCTGGTATGAGTTTTATGCAAATGTATAAGGAATTTTGAAGGGCACGTATTTAATTATATTTTACTTATGTGAGCAAGTCATTTTTCAAAAGTTTAAGCTGGAGCGTTGCTTCTAAGACTCACGATTGAAATTTGCTATGTAGATTCCAAGACACATAAGGTTGATGTTGGTCATATGGATCTTCTACACTGGATAGTTTTCCACTTAATATTTGCGAGTCATGTTGGGGAAAAAGGGCTTTGCGCGTGGGCGGTTATGATGAGCTAGAGAGCCGCTCGCGGCATTAGCACTCACCACGGACTGTGCGCTGCTATTGTTAGGATAGGTTTCTTGAAAAAAATAGAAATGAAAAGAGCAACTAAGGTCTGATCCTCTAAATAGTACGCTTGTGGTTCAGGAATACAATGTTATATGCTTCACATAAATGGACATATTTTTAATACCATGCTATATAGCCCTGTATTTAAATCAAGCATGTGAGTGAGTTGCTTCTTAAGAGCAGTTGGAGGTGCGAGCATCCATTTTAGCTCTAGTCCTCCTCCCGCCAAGTTCTGATCATATCTGTCCATGAAACACATACGTTTGGTTTTATAAATATTGGGGCCTTTCTAGGCGTTTAAAGGACTGGTGATATAGATGTTGCAAATAGGTGGCTAGGTCAGTAGAGTCCTTGATAAATATTGTCAACAGATCAATTGAGATGGTATATGTTATTCATCCCTCGCTCAAGCCATGATGTAGTGGAGGTATGACAGCTTATAAGGATAAATGTGGACTACAGTATTCTCTTAATGAAGAATCTAATAGATCCAACTGAACATAGTTAGCTCTCATAATCCCCTGAGATAGTCAGTCAGCCCTATATAGATAGGACTTGATTCTCTATTAACCTAATAGAATATAGTTAGCTTTCAGAACTCCTTGAGATAGCCAGTTGGCACTATATGGATAGGACTTGATTCCACATTGAAGAAATTATACATTAATATTGAGAAATTTATTATATTATTTCCCTGCTGTTGTGCACCATAGGTATACAGGTTATATTCAATCAAGAGAGCATATGATAAGGTCCCTCCTCTCTAGTAAATTTATGGTCACCACCTACCCAGCTTGGTGGTCATCTTCGTCTCTCTATTTGTTGTCTCATATGTTTGTTTTCGTATATCTAGTACAATTTTACTCCTTTTTAATTTGGAGATTATAAGGCAGTCTTTTTATCGTATTAACACTTATACATGTTTTAATGCATGCTATCAACTTGGTGTTTGTTTTTCATATTTTTGAATGTTGTCACGCCCTTGCCCCTTACTTCCAGTATGGAGGGGCATGGTTATCATAGAAAGTTTCACCTTTTAGCCTTTAACTGACTTGTTCTTTTGCAATGCCTCTTGGGAAAGGTAGTTCAGTCACAATTCACTTGGCTTCAGGTAAAACACCTGTAGTTGGCTCGAATAGTAAGGCAATGACAGAATTTATTGACTCAAACGCAAAGGTTCACAAATACTACCTTTGGATTCTTTCTCCAGGATTCTTCACAATACACATCAGGACAAAAATAAACTCAAAGCAAACTTTCAGCTTATAATGTTCTTCAGCTCAAAGATAAAGCCTTCTAACAGTCAATGCTACCAGCTTGGCTAGCATTGCTGTTTAAAGCAAACAAAAACAGCATTTCTCAATGGCAGTTTTCTGTTCTCATAGTCCCAAACACTTACAGGATGTTTGTCTTCTTACAAAGTAAAACTTTTAACAGGAACAAAAACTTCTCATAAGCAAATACTGCTCTATTCCAGGCTTTAGGAATATTCAAAAACAAAGCCAAAAACTTTACTTCCTTTCACCATTAGCTCGGCTTCTTGCCGGTGCACTGCTCTGGATAGCAGGTGTTTAATAAGCTCAATCAGAGAGCTTCAGCTTGCTCTGGCTTTCTCAACAAACATATTTCTTCTTTAACACAGGACATGCACAAAACCATCTACAGGCTTTCAAAGTTACCTGACTGAAGGTTTTCTCTTAAGGGTGGTTTTCCTTCAATCCCTCTGCAGTAAAGGATTGGCACAAGGAGCAATCCATGTATGAGTCCTTGTCATTCACAGCTAGGTCTGGTTCACCTAGTTGCATAGGCTCTACCTCTCCTTCCAGTTCACAGGGTTCAGCTGACTGCCTTCTGTTAGAGCTGAGAGTATCCCTTGCAACTCTGCACTGCTCTGTATTAGACAAGCTTTCAAGGCTCATACCTGGGCCTGGGCTTGTAGCAGCTTCTCCTCCCTCATGCTCTGGCCACCATTCTCCTGTGCTTCCTCGTCCTGTCCTCCAGCTTGTGTTTCTGCTGTGAGTTTCCCTGAGACTCTCTCTGGGACTCTCCTCCTCCTCTCCTTCTCTATCCTAGACTTAAATCCCCAAGGCTCCAGCCCCACCTCTTCTCCTCTCAGGTGACGGAGATCAGCTTGCCTCCCGGCAGCTGGGTAATTAGGGAACTCAGTGATGTAAGGGTCCTTTACCCTGGGTCTGTATTCCCTCTCCTTTTCTCCACTAGGGGAACTCTGAAACCTATCCCATCTGGGAATTTCCTGCTTTCTAGGTGTGATTGGAGTTCTGTTTCTCTGACCTTGTAGAATAGGTCCTTTTATAAGGGTGAATTCCTTTCCTTTCTTTCTCCTCTGTCGTGATAAGCTTCCTTATAGTTTATATGTGTAATTTTATTGTTTCTTAGATGTTTATGAGTTTCATTTTGATTTATGATATATAGATTACTATTGTTATTATTTATTGATATGTGACTATGCATTTAACGTGTTTTTCCACTAGTTAGACATTTTTTACATTACATGAAGTTTGTGATTAACATTGTGTGTTCACTTTCTTGTTTGTATTAACTGCTGCATGTTTTTTGTTTGACTAACTTATTTATATATTTTTTTCAATAATTTTTTATGTTTCCAGAGGTCTATATACCCCTGAAGAAGGCTATTGCAGAAATACATGTAGGGTGACCTCTCAGGTACCAATAAAGCTCTCTGTCTTCCAAGTTTGACCTGCTCCCTTTTTGTGTATATTTCTCTCCTACACATTCAGGTGGTAATTTTATAACAGGATGCCTAGATTAAGAGGGTAAACTGGCAGAAATCGCAGCTAGATTGAAGCCGCAATCATTTACCAGAGCTTGGGAGCTGGTATAAATGTATGCACATATAATCTGTGTGACTCTGCCCAAACTCTGCCAACACATTTCATCTTTATCTTTATTTGTCGCTTGATATACCGCCCAGGCAGGTGCGTCAGGGCGGTGTACAATATAATTAAACAGTAAAATCAGAAAAAGGGAAAAGAACGCCATTACTCAGACAGGACAGCGAGAGACAGAGAAGCAAAAGTGGGAGAGAGACAGGTTAGGAGAGGTATGTGTGGGAAGGCCAGTCACTCCTATACTGACTATGTGCTGTTTTGTCACTGTATGAACCCAGTGGGGTAATTCTATAAAAGCCATTTTATGCACGTAGAAAGCTTCTAAAATTACCCCATCACTGTGGATATCTCAAAAAACATTGACTGCGGGATCCCCAGAACAGGTTTGGGAAGCCTTGCTCAACACATACAAACATAGCAATGCAAACAGTGAATGCCCTTTACTATTAAAAGCAAATCACACAACATATAAAAGATATGAAGTTTTCCTCACAATATCAAAACCGCCCACAGCCTCTCATCTATATACCTACAATCATTACTGCAAGAAATCCCCAGCAATATAACTAGAAGAACCAATTCCCTAAACACATTCATAATACCTGCCATAAATACGAAGAGCAAATGAACCACATCCAATGGGTCCTTTATGCTCTACGCCTCAACCTTATGGAATGCACTTCCAGAGAACTTATATGCTATAGCTGATTTAACTGACTTTAAAAGAAAACTAAAAACCCATTTCTTTATAGAGCACTTCAGCAATGAGACCTAATCTCACTCCTTTGGTAACCATACAGTTGTAGTCAACATTATTGGCACCTTTGGAAGTTCAACCCCTTAATGTTCAATATCTCCTAAAAAAGTGGCCAATGAAATAGCTTTGGACTATATATGCACACATTTGATACATAAAAGAATCAAATAAAAAGTGTAGTTACTCATCTTTAACAGGTGCTCTCCGGGGACAGCAGGAATCAGTCCTCACATATGGGTGACATCGGTGCCTACAGAGTTACACGGTTCCACTCATCAGCTTTCAAAGAACGCTTCTGGGAATTACAACACGCATGTGCGATCACCTTCCCACCCAAGGGTGCCATTTTGTCTCAGTATGGTATTATAGCACAAGACGGCAAAAAAAAAAAGAGCAAGAAGCAACTCCACGGGGAGGAGGGAGGGTTGTGAGGATTGATTTCTGCTGTCCCCGGAGAACACCTGTTACAGGTGAGAAACTACGTTTTCTCTGGGAACAATCAGGAAGTCAATCCTCACATATGGGGACTCCCAAGCTACAGGCTACTTAAAAACGCTGTAGAAGCCACGGGCAACCCAAAAGGTGGACCGTAAAGAACAGCAGGGAGCGCTGGTTGGTTGAAAGTCTGGCACTGCAGCAGCAACATCGAAAATGTAATCCCCTCTCTGGTAACCTGAACACAAAAGGCTGGAGGAAAGGAGTTGTACTATTTCCTAAAGAGGTGACGAAGTACTACCTGGCCAAAGGCACTATTACACCATGAGCTCTCTTCCAAGCAGTAGTGCGCTGCAAAGGTGTAAACAGAGGACTAGGTAGCGGCCCAGCAGATGTCCAACAAGGGCACTGAGCACATATTGGCCACAGAGGCTGCCATGGCATGCACATTGTGTGTTGTGACATGATGGTCCAGAGAAAGCTCCGCCTGCTGATAGATGAAGGAAATGTAGTCAGCCCCCATCATGAGAGGGTACACTTGGAGACAGCAACCCCAAGACAACTGGGGTCAAAGGAGATAAAGTGCTGGACTGAGTGGCGGAGGGGCTGCATCCTCTGAATGAAAAAAGGAGAAGGCCCTCTTGCAGTCAAGCATGTGCAGAGAGGCCGCTGCCCTGGAGGAGTGAGGCCTGGGAAAGAAGATGAGGAGCTCCACCTCCTGATTCAAGTGGCAGCAGAGACCATTTTTGGCAGGAACTTGGGGCGAGTCCAAAAAATGACTCTGTTCCTGTGAGATCTAGTGTAGGGCACATGGGCCATCAGCGCCTGCAGTACGCTCACATGCCTGGCAGAGGTGAGTGCCACTAGGAAAACGACCTTCCAAGACAGGTACTTGAGATAGCAGGTAGCCAAGAGCTCAAAGGGAGAAGCCATGAGCTTCCTAAAACCACATTAAGGCCCCACGCCACTGATGGTGGACAGATTGGGGTTAGGGACAGCAGGAGCCCTCTCATGAAATGGCCCACCACAGGGTACACCGAAATGGCCTGGCCATCCACTGGATAGTGGTGAGCCGAAATGGCACAGAGGTGCACTTTGACCATGTTGGACTTGAGGCCAGTCCCGGAAAGATGCAAGAGGTATCACAAGACATCTTGCACCACGCAGGAGAAAGGGTTAAGACTCCCATCCGTGCACCACAGCGAAAATCTGCGCTATTTAAAGGCATATGACTGATGCATAGAATCCTTACGAGAGGCCAGCATGACATCTTCCATCTCCCTTGAGAGGCGGTGGTGCCCTATAGTTAACCTCTCAGCATCCAGGCTGTCAGGGCAAGGGAAGGGAGATTGGAATGAAGAAGCATCCTGTTCTCCTGTGACAGGTCTGGAGAGCTCCACAGCGGCAGTGGCTCCCTCTGGGACAGCTGCAGAAGCAGGGGGAACCATGGTTGCTTAGGCACCTGGGAGCATTTAATATGACTGAGGCCGCCTCCGCTTGTATCTTGAGGAGTGCTCGAGGGACCAGGAGTGTAGTCGGGAATGTGTATAGGAGGCCTCTAGACCGGGGGGTTGGGGGGAGGAAGAGGTCCACCGTCTCCCATACCCGGGCTGGCCTCCAGAAACAGAAGCAAAAGGCATCTCCCAGTACCGCCGGGTCCAGCTGTTACTCGTGGGACTGGAAGATCTGGCTCAAGCGGTCGGCCAGTATGCTGTCCTGGCCAGGCAGGTAAACTGCCCTGAGGGAGATGTTCTGCCCTGCTGCAAGTTCCAGAGGCGAACGACCTCCCAGCAGAGGTAGTATGAGCCCATGCTGCCCTGCTTGTTGAGGTAGTACATCGCCACCTGACTGTCCATCTGGACTTGAACCACCTGTCATGTCAGATGGTCCTGGAACATCCGCAGGGCATGGTATACTGTCTTGAGTTCCAGCAGGTTGATCTGCAAGGCAATCTCCCCTGGAGAACATGGGCCCTACGACTGTAGATGATCGCAATGGGCTCCCCAGCCTAACTTGGATGCATCCGTCATGAAGATGTGCTGCACTGGAAGAGTCCATAAAGACAGGCCAGATCTAAGGTTGAGGGGGTCCTGCAACTAGGCAAGGGATGTCACCAGGGCAGGTGTGACCTGAATTCTGTCCTCTAGGTGGCCAGAAGCCTGCATCCACTGGGCGCTGAGTGTCCACTGAGCCTGCCGCATGTGGAGGCGAGCAAAGTGCATGACGTGGACCGTAGATGCCATGTGCCCCAACAGGCAGAACACCTGTCTGGCTGTCATTGCTGAGCAACCCTGCACATCTTGTGCCAGGACCAAGAGGTGCGGCACATAACCCTATGGGAGGAAGGCCCGTGCCTGGGTGAAGTCCAGCAGGGTGCCAATGAACTCCAAGCACTGAGCTGACAACAGGTGAGACTTTGGGAAGTTGACCACAAACCCTAGGCGCTGAGGCAGCCTTATGGTGTGGTGAGCTGCGTTGCACACCTACTCAGGCGAGCTGGCTCTGATAAGCCAGTTGTCCAGGTAGGGGGAAAACAAAAACCCCCAGGAGACAGAGGCGGGCGGCCACAACACCGGACATTTGGTGAATACCTGAGGATCCGAGGCCGGTCCGAATGGGAGCACTCTGTATTGGCAGCGTCGGCCCCTGACCACAAACCAGAAGTATTAACAGTGCCTTGGATGCATCAGGATGTGGGTATATGCATCTTTGAGATCCAAGGAGCATAGCCAATCTCCCTGCAGGAGGTAAGGCAGCAAGATTCCAAGGGATACCATTTTGAACTATTCCTTGAATGCTGTTGAGGTTCTGCAGGTCCAGAATTGGTCTGATGCCCCCGGTTTTCTTGGGGACAAGGAAGTAGCAGAAGTAGAACCCCTGGCCTTGGAAGGGCTGGGAAACAAGCTCTACCACATGATCCTTGAGCAAGCCCTCGAGTTCCCTCTGCAGGAGCTCCCTGTGCAAGGGGTCTATGGGTATTTCCCCTGGAAAGCGGGGAGGAGGCAGCTAAAAGAAGTGGAAGAGGTACCCCTCCCTGACCACCTGCAGCACCCAGGCATCTGTGGTGATGTCCAGCCATAGGTGTGCGAAGTAGACCAGCTGTCCTCCCATGAACCTTAGGCCTGTAGCATCCTAGGTGAGGGAAGCTATGCCCAAGGAGACAAACCCCTCCCCCCCAGGCTACGCCTGCAGCGCTGTTTGGGGCTTGGGGCTTTTGGCTTGGGGCTGTGTTCCTGTGCCTTGGCCTGTTGCCACTGAAGGGGAGCCTGGTAGGCTGTAAATTTTTGGTAACCCCAGTAGGCCTTCTTGGTCTTCATGTGGAAGGGCTTTTTCCCCAAAGCCTTCCAATGGGAAGGGTCAGAAGTCTTCCTGGACAGCTGGATCTCCGGTCCGAGACTCCAACCGAACCTGGGCATGCGATGACAATTCGCCTAACACGAGTACTGAGGGCAGGGATTCCACTCCCAATGACGATCCTGAGGCAGACTTGCCAAACAGCTCCCCCCTGCCGTCTTTCACGCTTAATGCGGATCTTCATCGACATCTGTTGGCAGAGCAGGCAGGTAGACATGTTGTGGTCTGCCCCGAGGCACTTAATGCAAGTATTGTGGCGGTCCGTGCGGGACATAGTGCGGTTGCACTTGCCACACTGATTGAAATTGCTGACAGAGGCCATAGCGGGAAAAACAACCTCCATGAGATCAAACTCGGACGTTTCGCTTAGCCAGGCCATGAGCAAAGACCTGCGTGCTGAAAAAAAGAAAAGCAAAAAAGAATACCCGAAGGAAAAACACGACATAGAGGTAATGGACTCGGGCAGCGGGATGGTGATCGGACCCAATCCTGGCAAAAGAACAAAGTCAAATTTGAAGAACTAGATGAGAAAAATCTACTTTAACCGAGGGCACAGACAGAACGTCTACAGGGCTCTGCAGAAAAATGATGGCACCCTTGGGTGGGAAGGTGACCACACATGCACGGTGTAACCCCCAAAAGCTTTCTTCGAAAGCTGGGGAGTGGATCTGTGTGGGCTCCGTCAGTACCAACGTCACCCATATGCGAGGGCCGCTTCCCGTTTGTTCCCAGAGAATAAGACAAATTAAAAAAGGAAATAGTATAAAACTGGGACATTGACAGGACATGATTATTGGCACTCTTATAAACAATTCAAATCAGTTTGAACAGAACCACCACATTCCCACTGCAGTATAATTAGGCCACCTGTGATCAATTGTCAGTACTCACATGACTTGAATCAACCAATGAATGATGGCTCTAATGTTTAAAATGGCCACATTCACTCCCTGTTCCATTTTCACAATGGCGAAGATGAGTGGACTGAGATCATCAGAAAAGCCATTATCACCACACATCAAACTTCAAAGGGGTACAAGGCCATCTTCAAAGACCTTGAAATTCCCGTGTCTACAGTTTGCAATGTTATTAAGAAATTTTCTGCTCATGGAACTGTCAAGAACTTCACAGGACGTGGTGGGAAGAGTAAAATGAATCCAATTAGTCTTCAAAGGTTAATGTGAACCTTTGGAAAAACACCATGTACAACATCCAAAGTGCTAAGGCTCACCTGGAGCAATCTGGAGTGGAGATTTGAACCAGTACCCTATGCCATGCGCTAAACGAAAAAAAAAAAAAAAAAGACTTCATCGGCAAAGGCCAAGGAGGACCCCACTACTCAAAGACCGACATAAAAAGGCATGCCTCATCTTTGCCCAAACCCACCTTGAGAAACCACAATCCTGCTGGGAAAATGTTCTGTGGACAGATGAAACCAAACTTGAGCTCTTTGGCAATGCAGACCAGTGATACATTTATAGGCAAAGAAATGAAGCTTAAAAGGGGGAAAAATCTTCCATTGCTATAGTTAAATATGGTAGAGGTTCCATAGTGTGGGGCTGTTTTGCTGCCTCCGGAACTAGAGGCCTGGAGTGTATTAAAGAAATCATGAAGTCAGAGGACTACAGAGGTATTTTGAAGTGAAATGTGCTACCTAGTGTCAGAAAACTAGGTCTGGGTTGAAAATCATGGGTCTCCCAGCAGGACAATGACTCAAAACATACATCCAAACTAAAAAAGAATGGTTAAAAAGGGAAAAAAATGCACTGTTTTAAAATGGCCAGCAATGAGTCCTGAATTCAAACCAATTTTAAACCTTTGGAAAGAGCTGAAATCTGTCATTGGTAAAGGAATCCTGGAAACATTCATGAGCTGGAACAAATTGCACCTGAAGAGTGGGAGAAACTATCAGCAGACAGGAAGGCTACAAGAAATGTTTGGAGGCAGTCATAACTGCCAAGAATTGTGCAACCAAATATTTATTTATTTAACAGTTTTTTATACCGTTTTATCATTTCAATCAAAGCGGTTTACATTGTAATTTAAACTTGGTAAATGTACATTAAACAGGGACATTGATAACATGGATTTTTCTGAGCAATGGAGGGTTAAGTGACTTGCCCAAGGCCACAAGGAGTGCTAGTGGAAATCGAACCCTGGCCTCTTGGTTCCCAAGCCAGTGCTCTAACCACTAGGCTACTAAGAGTGCCATTAATCAGGTTATATTTTGACTTTTTATGAGAAATTACTAAGTCTAAGTTGCAGACAGCATAGTTACTCACCTGTAACAGGTGTTCTCTGGGGACAGCAGGAATCTGTTCTCACACATGGGTGACGTCAGCACCGATGGAGCCCACGTGGTAATCACTCCCCAGTTTTCAAAGAAAGCCTTTGGGAGTTATACCACACATGCAGGATCACCTTCCCACCCAAGGGTGCCATCTTACCTCAATATAAAGCATAAGAAAAGAAAACAACTCCATGGGAAGGAGGGAGGGTTCTAAGGACTGATTCCTGCTGTCCTCTGAGAACACCTGTTACAGGTGAGTAACTATGCTTTCTCTGGGAACAAGCAGGAAGTCAATCCTCACATATGGAGCTACAGGCTACCGAAAAAAAACTGTAAAAAGCCATGGGCAACTGAAAAACAGCAAGCCGTGAATGGCAGCAGGGAGCGATGAATGACCTCAAGTCTTGACATGCAACCCCCGCAGCAAGGATGGACTCACCTCCCCGGTAGTCTGGAAGTAAGGGCAGGAGGAAATGAGTTGCAATAATCCCCAAGGAGATGACAGAGCACTGCCTGGCTGAATGTGCTGTCATGCCATGAGCTCTCCTCCAGGTAGTAATGAGCTACAAAGGTATGGAACAAGGACCGCGTGACGGCCCACCATATTCTTGCAGAGGGACCAAGCGCAGATTTGCCACCGACGCACCATAGTGTGCACATTGTGGGCGGTGACATGACACTCCAGTGAGAGTCCAGCCTGCTTGTAGACAAAGGAGATGCAGTCCTCACCTAGATGGACAAGGTACGCTTACAGACAGCAAGGCCAAGCTTGTTCAGGTCACAGGAGACGAACAGTTGTGACAAGCGGTGGTGGGCTAGAAGGCCAGCACCCTCCTACAGTTGAGGGTATGGACGGAGGCATCCATTCGAGATGCATGAGGTCTAGAAAAGAAGGTGGGGAGAACCACCATCTGGTTGAAATGAAAAGTAGAAACAACTTTTGGTAGAAACTTGGGATGGGTGAATAGGACCATCCTATTCCTGTAAAATCTGCTGTATGGGGCGTGAGCCACCAACACCTGAAGCTCACTGACTCATCGAGCAGAAGTAAGCACGACGAGAGACAATTTTCCAGGAGAAGAATTTGAAGTGAGCAGAAGCAAGAGGTTCAAAGGGAGGAGCTATGCATTTTCCAAGAACCACATTCAGATCCCACGCTAATGCGGGTGGCTGGATGGGGGCCGAGAGAGGAGACAATCTCTCATAAAGTGGCCCACGAGAGATGGACAGATATGGACTGTCTGCCCATTGGATGGTGATTGAGTAGCCAGGGCACTGGGGTGCACCTGATGGAACTGGACTTTAGGCCAGCATGAGAAAGGTGCAACAGGTACTAAAGTATCGATTGCACCGAACAGGAAAAGGGGCTAACACCCTTGTTGGCACACCATACTGAAAACCAGTGCCACTTAAAGGCATATGCCCACATGGTGGAATCCTTAGGGGAGGCCAATGGAATAACCTCAAACTTCCTGGAAAGATGGAAGGGGGCAAGAGCTATCCTTTAAGCAGCCAGGCCATCAATGCTAGGGACCGGAGATTGGGGTGCAGGAGAGAACAGTTCTCCTGCAAGATCAAGTCCGGAGCATATCCCAGAGGGATCGGGGGCGCCCGAGAAAGCTGGAGCAGCAGCAGAAACCATGGTTGCCAGAGCCAATGGGGAGCAATGAGGATCACTATGGTTCTGTCAAACTGAACATTGAGAAGTATTCAAGGAACCAGTGCAGTGAGAGGATACGCATACAGCAGTTCCATTCATGTCAAGAGGAATGAATCAGCTGCCGCTCCATCCCGGGTCAGTATCCGGGAGCAACTGAGCATTGCTGGGGCTAGCAAAGAGGTCCATCATCGCAGTCTCCCAATGCTGAAAGAGAGAGCGGGCTATGGTCAGATCCAGATGCCAGTCGTGCTGCTGAAAGACCCTGCTGAGTCTGTCCATCAAGAGATTTTCATGTCCTGGGAGGTAGGCCACCCGCAGGAACATGCCCCTTACCATGGCAAAAGTCCAGATGCGGACCGCTTCCCAGCAAAGGAGGTATGAACCCGTGTCGCCCTGCTTGTTGAGGTAGAACATCACAACCTGGTTGTTGATTTGAATGAGGACCAACTGGTTTGACAGCTGACCCCGAAAAACTCAAAGAGCATTTGCCACTGCCCGGAGCTCGAGGGAGTTGATCTGATGCAGGCTCTCCTTCTGCATCCAAATGCCTTAGGGTCGGAGACTGTTGCAGTGGGCTCCCCATCTGAGCTTGGAGGCATCTGTAGTGAGGACACTTTGGACCGGCAGGGCCTGGAAATGCAGACCTGCCAAGAGGTTTGGCGAGTGCTGCCACCAAATGAGGGAGTTCGCAAGGGGCCTGGTGACCTGCATGCAATCATCCAGATGACCCATGGCCTATGACCATTAAGTGCTGAGGGACCAGTGTCTGCCACATCCGCAGGCAGGTGTCCGAAGTCACATCAAAAGTTGAGACCATGTGCCCCAAGAGGCACAGCATGAGACAGGATGATGCAGTCGCGCAACGCTGTACTTCAGTCACCAGGGATACTAGCTGCTGAGCCCTGTCCAGAGGGAGGAAGGCCCTGGCTTGAGTCGCGTTGAATAGGGCCTCTATGAACTCTAGGCATTGCGTGGGCTGCAAATGGGACCTGGGATAGTTGATGACAAACCCCAGACATTGTAACAGCAGGAGGGTGCGACAACCTGTATGGTGGACCTCCTCTGGCGATCTTCCCCTTATGAGCCAATCATCCAAATAGGGGAAAACAAAGATACCTTGTAGTTGGAGACAGGCGGCGACTGCAGCCAGGCACTTAGTGAACACCCTTGGGGCAGCAGAGAGACCAAAGGGCAGGACCCTGTACTGGTAGTGGCACCCGCTTACAATGAAGTGTAAGAACTAATGCTGCTGGGGTGGATCAGGATGTGGGTTTAGGCATCTTTTAGATCCAAGAGGCATAGCCAATCTCCCTGCTGGAGGTAGGGCAGCAACATTCCAAGGGAAACCATTTTGAACTTCCCTCTGATCTGAAAGCGGTTGAGGTCCCACAGATCTAGGATGGGACAAAACCCTCCTGTCTTTTTTGGGGACAAGGAAGTAGCAGGAGTAGAAACTGTTGTCCCAGAGATGTCAGGGGATGGGCTCCACCGCTCAGTCCGCGAGGAGTGTTACGAGCTCCTTCTGCAAGAGGTCTCCGTGAAGAGATGGGAGGCTCCCTTGGAAAGAACAGAGGGGGCATCTGCTCAAAGTGGAGGAGGTAACCCTCCCACAACATCTGCATTATTTAGGCACTGGTGATGATGCTGGGCCAGATGTGGGCAAAGCGAATGAGACACCCCCCGTGTGCCATGATTCTTAACTCTCGAGGGGGAGAGGGGTTATATACCCAGAAGTCAAAAGCCCCCCCCCACCCAGATTGTGGCAGGGATGCTGTCTAGGGCTTGGGGGCCTTAGATTTACGAGGGCCGTGACCCTGGATTTGGCCTGCTGACTCTATTGAGAAGCTTGGTGGGCTGGGAACTGTGGGTAAGTTCCGTAAGTCATTTTCTTCTTCAGGTAGAAGGACCTTTTCTCTGAAGCCTGTCAAGAAGGGTCAGCGGATCTTCCTGGAGAGCCTGCTTCTGGTCATATATTCAGACTCCGTGGCCTTGTCTGTCATGGGCTTGCCAAAGAGATTGTTTCTTCGCCATGGGACATCGACCAATTTGTTCTGAACCCCTTGCTCTAGGTCTGAGGACTGCAGCCAGACCAAGCAGCAGGCAATAATGCCCACAGCAGCTACCCAAGCCACGGACTCAAAGCCATCATAGGTCGCTCGAGTCAAACGGAGCAAACCTTGACCAAAGACACCAGGGTCCAGAACTGTGGCAGAGGTTCATCGGTCAGCCCAGCTGAGAACCCAGCAAGCTCCTTTGCCAGATCCCTCAGGTACATACCCATGTAAGCCTGGATACGGGCCACGAGCACTGAGCCCTGGTAGCATTTCCTATGAAACCCATCCATAGTGCAGGCCGAGGAGTGCGTCTTCTGGCTTTTGATTCAACGCATGGCTGACTCCACTACCATTCAGTTCTATGGCAGCTGTGGCTTTTCAAACCCCGAGCCCTTGCGCACCCGATACTGGGAATTGAGCCACTTGCTCACAAAAGGCCCCATCACCAGAGCTTCCCAAATCCGGAAGAGCAACCACTCTAATATGAGCAGAACTGGCACTATCAGTGCCTCCCTTGGAGGAGCATCGTACTGGAGGATTTCAAGGTCATCCAGACGAGGCTCATCCTCCAGCTCAGCCACAAAGGACAGGCCTTTGGACATCTCCTGCACAAAGTCAAGGAAAACAAGGTCCTTGGGCGGGGACTGCCTCCGCTCTTGCAGCGGGGAGGGTTCAGACGGGACATCCCTATGCAGTTGGATATCAGTCGACTCGTCCACTGTCTCCCACTCTGAGTTGGATAGCGTCTTGAGAACTCGATGGATATCGGTTCGATGTCCGGCTGGAGGCATTGAGGGAGGGAGAGAGAGATGCCAGATGCCCCGATTCGAAGGCGCTCGAGGGTACGACCCAAGGGTGGAGAGGAGTACCATGGCTCAACTCGGAGTGCATGCTTCTTGAGCACTGGCTCGACATTGTCTGGGGAAGTCCTCACACCGAAGGGTTCTGACGTCAGCACTGACAACCCGGAGACACCGGGCATCGGTCCATGCTGACACTCCATGAAGGTAGCCAGGCTGCATTCCAGGGTCACCATCCTGGCCTCCAGGCCAGGTGGCACCACAGCCACCAGCTTGGGCATCGATGGAATCGAGCCCAGAGCCAGATCCCCCAATGGGGAATCACCAATGGTGATCGGTTCATTCTGCCACAGGTGCAGTTTCAGGGGCCACTCCCGGCCCATTGCCCTTAGAATCATGCCGAGGACTTCAGTGTCGGTGGCTGGAAGTCTTACTGTAGGCTCTGGTATCAGACCTCGGGCAGAGTCCTAACCTTACAGGGGATGTCCTCTGAAGACGATCCCTGATCTAAGGCTCTGTGACCCTGGGGCTTGGAGAGAGCTCGGCTGTGTGACAAGTCATCGGACGCAACCCCCAAGGGCAACCATACTCGATGCTAGGGATGAAACAGAGGACCTCTGGCCGAAGATAGATTCCCACTGCTTTTCATGACTCTTCCGGCTTCTGCTTGACATCAGCAGGCAGAGTGGGCAGGTGGAATTGTCGTGATCAGCACTGAGGCATCAAAAGCAGTAGCCATGGCTGTCCATGATGGACATGGTACAAGAGCACTTACCACACTGCTTGAAGCCACTGACCATAAAGTCGAATGTCCCAGTCAGTGTGGGCATGAGAAAAATCCCACGTACTGAGAAAAAGTGAGAAGGAAAAAAAGGGACCTGCGAAAAACACGATGCCGAGGCAAGGACGATCCCGGGGGGAGGCAAGGACGATCCCGGGGGAAGGGAAGGTGATCGGAACGCGAACCGGTAGAAGAGTAATGAAAAACACCAAAAAAAACCAAAGAAAAAAAATCAACTTTTTACTGGGTGGATAGACAGGACATCTGCTAGACTCCAGAGAAAAAAAGAAGAATGAGATAAAATGGCACGCTGGGGTGAGAAGGTGACCACGCGTGCATGGTGTAACTCCCAAAGGCTTTCTTTGACAGCTGGGGAGTGATTACCGCGCAAGCGCAGTTGGTGTTATTGTCACTCATATGTGAGGAGTGACTTCCTGCTTGTTTCAGGAAAAAAAAAATTTTATTGTATACTTTTGAACATACTATTAAAATATTATGACGGCATACAGTTGGAGATTTCCAATTATTTCTCAAGATATTTTACACAACATATCTAAAATGCAACGGTGCCAATAATGTTGACTACAACTGTATGACTCTACCACATCCCATTACACTGTCTTGCAACTTTTCTTCCCTATCCTCAGCCCATGCTATTTAAGAGTTAGATCTATGTGTTATCTAGTTACAGTTGTTTTTGATGTAAAGCTGCTTTGAGCTCGTTGTTCAATCTGTCAACCGCCATGACTTGTAGATATGGCGGTATATAAGAACAGCTAAATGAATAAATAAATCAGATTTCCTATACTAAGAGGGTTATTTTAGAAGCATCCTCACATATAAATAGGAGCATTTACACATGTAGATTGGCATACATGCACAGATGGCATTTTAGAACAGGAGCTAATTATAAGTTGGGATATTTATTAAGTTTAGATTTCTAGGAGGCGATGAGGGACTGTTTCGGGCAGGGCTACATTACAGACGTGGATTCCCCATCTTACAAGGAGAATCCATGTCCAGAAACAAACAAAATAGATGTCTGCATTTAAAGCTGCAATGAGGTAAAAATAAGTGCTAGGTACGGCGCTGCCTCACCCCCACCGACCCTGGAGCTTGCTGTTTCAGTCAGCTTGGCAGAAAAGGAAGGTGAAAAGACCAAGTTCCTCTCCGAGTTAGCTCTCTATTTCCTTGAAATCGCCCTCCTTTCTCATTTTGAGAACCCCTTCTTTTCCTTTGTCTGAGACCAGATTGTTACTTCAGGGTCCATTCCTTGCAAGGTCTTGGAACAGTGGGGGCTGCTGTTCTTTCCTTTCTTTAGGGAGGGAGGGGGCAAAAAGAGACAAAATATCTTTTTTCTTCCAAAAGTCTGCCTTACATGACCTTTGTGACCTCTTATGTCTTCCTCTTATGTTTTGCATACAAGGGATGGGGGGGGGGGGGGGATATACATCTTTGCTGCTACCAGAGTGTGTACTACCCCCGAATGGTAGGAAGTTGAAATCCAGAACGTCCAGGGTAGCATTCTCTGAAATGCTTCCCGTGTCACACGCAGGGCCCAAAAGGCAGGCAGAGCTCCAGAGTCTCAATGCGTAGATGAGATGATGATGCAAAGAAGAGGTTTTGGATTTCTTAGGAACTGGGCAACTTTCTGGGGAAGGGAGGGGCTCTTCCAAAGGGATGGACTCCACCTTAACTATGATGGAGCCAAGCTGATGGCATTAACATGAAGAAAAGGAGATAGAGCAGCTTTTAAACTAGATAATAGGGAAAAGCCGACAACTGCCGAAGAGTGCATGGTTCGGAAGAATGTATCCTTGAAGGATACTAACAAAACAGGGAAGTTAGAATATCCAAACAGAGAGGTTCCAATAAAGCGTAGTTACTCACCTGTAACAGGTGTTCTCTGGGGACAGCAGGAATCAGTCCTCACATATGGGTGACGTCAGCCCCAAGGGAGCCCTCACGGAAGCATCCCCCCAGCTTTCAAAGAAAACCTTTGGGAGATGCCACCATGCATGCGTGGTCCCCTTCCCGCCCAAGGGTGCCATCTTGCTTAGTTAGATGACATAGATAAAGACAGCAAAAATTAAAAGATGGTAAAGGAGCAACTCCAAGGGGAGGAGGGAGAGTTATGAGGACTGATTCCTGCTGTCCCCTGGAGAACACCTGTTACAGGTGAGCTAACTATGCTTTCTCCGGGAACAAGCAGGAAGTCAGTCTTCACATATGGGACTCCCCAGCTACAGCCTACCAAAAGCCCATAGCAAAAATAGGGGCTCCCTCATGGGGAGCCACAAGCAGCAGCAAATGAGTCCGTGTCCACAGAACACAGTAGGACCCCTATGTCCGATGAAAGCAGCACTCCGGTAGCCTGAAAACAGAAGGCTCGGAGGGTAGGAGTTGCCTAAAAGGTTAAGAAGCACAGCCTAGCCGAAGGCACTGTCCCGTCAGGACTCTCTTTCCAAGCAGTAATGGGCTGCAAAAGTATGGACTGAAGACCAGGTGGCGGCCCGGCAGATGTCCACTATCGGGACTGAGCGCAAGTTTGCCACTGAAGCCGCCATGGCCCTGACACAGTGCGCTGTGACGCAGCCTTCTAGCAGGACCCTCGCCTGCTCATAAGAGTGTGTGATACAGTTCGCCACCCATGTGGACAGCGTACACTTGGTCACTGCCTCCCCTGGCCTACTGGGGTCGTAGGAGATGAAAAGCTGAGTGGCTTTGCGGTAGCCCTGAGTGCATTGGATATAGGACGACAAAGGCCTCTTACAGTCCAAGGTGTGAAGGACTGTCTCCGCTCGACTGGAGTGAGGTCTTGGAAACAAGGTAGGGAGCACCACTTCCTGACTGAGATGGAAGGGCGATACTAACTTCGGCAGGAATTTGGGGTGCATGCGAAGCACCACTCTGTTCTTGCAGAACCTGGTATAGGGCGCCTCCGCTACAAGGGCCTGAAGCTTGCTAACTCTGCGAGCAGAGGTAAGCGCGACCAGGAAAGCCACCTTCCAAGTGAGGTAGCAAAGGTGGCAGGTAGCCAGAGGTTCAAAGGGCAGGTGAGTAAGCTGCCCTAACACCACCTTGAGATCCCATTTGGTTGCCAGAGGGGGAACTGGGGGATTCGATAAGAGCAGGCCCCGAAGTAAACAGATCACCAACGGCTGGACTGAGAGGGGCTTACCATCCAACAGAAGGTGGTGTGCCGCCAAGGCACTAAGGTGCCCTCGGATGGAGTTAGACTTGATCCCGGACTGAGAGAGGTGAAGAGGAGAAGGTACTGTAACACCAGAGCCACCGTGCAGGAGAAAGGGTCAGCCCCGTGATTGGCGCACCCAACCGAGAACCTGCACAATTTGAGGGTATAAGCCCTCCTAGTAGAGGTCTTGTGAGAGGCCAGGAGAATGTCCTCAACTTCAACCAGAAGGTTGAAAGGGGCCAGAGTCACCCTCTCAGCAGCCACGCTGTCAGCAACAGGGACCCCAGGTTGGGGTGCAGGAGAGAGCCCCCCCTCCTGAGAGAGGAGTCTCGAGGTGGTCCATAGGAGAATGGGGGTCTCCACCGTCAACTGTAGAAGCAGCAGGAATCACGGTTGCTTGGGCTATCGAGGAGCTATCAGGACGACAGAGACCCTGTTGTGAAGGGTCCTAAACAAGGTCTTGGCGATCAGTGGGGTAGGAGGGAAGGCGTACATGAGGCCTCCCGACTATGAGACCAGGAACGTGTCCGCTGCCACCCTGGAGGTGTGGGCCTGCTGGGAGCAGAGGCAGGGCAATTGAAAGTTGTCCAGGATGGCGAACAGGTCCATCACGGGTTCCTCCCAGAGCCGGAAAAGCCGACTGGATACCCTAGGGTCCAGCTGCCACTCGTGCCACTGGAGAACTCTGCTGAGCCTGTCGGCCAGCAGATTGTCCTGACTGGGCAGGTACACTGCCTGCAGGAGGATACCCTATTGGACTGCATATGAGCAGAGGGCAAGAGACTCCTGACAAAGGACACGAGACCCCGTGCCCCCTTGTTTGTTCATGCAGAATATTGCCACCTGATTGTCCGTCTGGACAAGGATCGGCTAGTGATGCAGGTGGTGGCAGAAGACCCTCAAGTCTAGGTTTGTGGCTTGGAGCTTCAGGAGACTGATCTGCTGGATGCTCTCGTCCGGTGACCAGTTGCCGTGAGTGCGGAGATCCCTACAGTGGGCTCCCCAGCCTTGCAGGGAGCCATCCGTGGTGAGGACCCTTGAGGGGCTTGGGGCCTGAAAAGGCATGCCCGCCTCGAGACGCTAAGGAGACAGCCACCTGATCAGAGAATCCGCCAATTGTCAGGTCACGGAAACCCTGTCCCAGAGACAGCCGGTGGCTTGAGACCACTGGTCCCGGAAACACCACTGCGCCGCACTCCTGTGGAGGCAAGCATCGGGGGTGACTTGGACCATAGAGGCCATATGTCCAAGGAGGTGCAGAAGCCGAGCAGGCACCGAGGGATAGCACTGTACATCCCGAGCCAGAGTCCTGAGACAATCAGCTCGGTCCCTGGGCAAGAAAGCCTTTGGACTGGAGAGTGTCGATCATTGCCCCAATGAACTCCAGACATTGTGTCGGAAGGAGGTGAGACTTGGGGTAGTTTATGACAAAGCCCAAGTGCTGTAGAAGCTGGATGGTGCGTGCGGTGGCCTGCTGTACCTCTGAAGCCATGCCTCCCTTTTATGAGCCAGCTGTCCAAGTAGGAAAAGACAAAGATCCCCTGGAGCCTGAGGAAGGTGGCAATGACCGCTAGGCATTTTGTGAAAGCTCTTGGGGCCGAGGCCAAGCCAAAAAGGAACAACCTGTACTGAAAATACCTGCCCTCTACTATGAACTGCAGGTACTGCCTGTGGTTGGGGTGAATGAGGATTGGGTACAGGCATCCCTGAGGTCTAAGGAGCATAGCAGTCTCCCTGCTGGAGGTATGGCAGCAATGTTCCAAGGTAGAGCATCTTGAACTTCTCCCTCACCAGGAATTTGTTGAGGTTGCACAGGTCAAGGATGGGTCTTAGGCCCCCTGTCCTTTTTGTCACGAGGAAGTACCTAGAGTAGAACCCCTTGCCTTTGAGATGGTGGGGCACTGGTTCCACCGCTTTGCCCTTGAGAAGACCTGCCAACTCCTTCAGAAGATCCCAGTGGAGGGGAGACCTGAGGGCCTCTCCTGGGAAATAAGGGGGAGGTGTCTGAGTCAAGTGGAGGAGATAGCCCCCTCTGACTACCTGAAGTGCCTAGGACATACACCTCTCGGCACAGAGGGCCAGATGTCCCCCTATGGGCTACTGATCTCCTTGGGGTAGGTAGGCTATGCTCAAGGAGTCAAAAACTCTCCCCTGGCTGGGAAGGGGCCGGTGTCTGGGGATTTGGAGTTTTCTGCTTATGCCGGCCATGCCCATGTCACTTGGCCTGCTGACCCTGTTGGGGAGCTAGGGAGGCCTGATAAGGTGGGAAGTTTCGGTAAGCACGTCAGTTCCTCGGATAAAAGGACTTTTTACCCGAGTCCTTCCGTCGGGGAGGGTCAGCGGTCTTGGAGAGCTTGGTCCACATCATGAACTCGGTCTCCAGCTTGGTAGACTTGTCGGTCATGGGATTGCCAAAGAGGTTCTCTCCTTGGCAGGGGATAGCGACCAATTTGCCTGAACCCACTGCTCGAGGTAGGATGACTGTAGCCAAGCTTGGCGGCGTGCACTGATGCCAGCCGCTGCTAATCGGGCCACCAACTCGAACCCATCATAGACCGCTCGAGACATGAATTTGGAGAACTCATGGACTGGCTTGGCCAGGTTCTTGAACCGCTGCAAGGGTTCCTCGGAGAGACCATCTGAGAACACGTCAAGTTCCTTCCCCAGGTCTCTCAGGTACATGCCCATTTACAGCTGGTAGGCCTGGATGTGGCTGATGAGCATTGAGCCCTGCTAGCACTTTCTGCCGAGGGTCTCCAAGGTGCAGGACTCCCTGCCAGTGGGGCACCGAGAAGTGCATCTTCTGGCTTTTCAGCCGACGCATGGCCGACTCCACCACCATGGAGTTATACGACAGCTGTGACTTTTGGAAGCCTGGGCTCTGGTGGACTCAATACATCGAGTCGAGTTGTTTGCTCACCACCGGTATTGAAGCTGGTGTTTCCCCACATTTGGAGCATTAGCCGTCACAGGATGGGAGGGATAGACACCTTGAGCGATTCCCGTGGAGGGGCCTCGTACTGGAGGATCTCCAACTCATCCCCCCGAGCGTCCTCCTCTGACTCGATCGGGAATGCTAGGGCCTTAGACATGTCCTTGACAAAATCAAGGAAACCCATATTCTTGGACGGGGACCGCCGTCGAGGCTCCGAGACGGGAGGATTAGAGGGGAAGTTGTGGTGTCGACAGGTATTGGGGGACTCCTTGTCCTCCGGTTCTCACTTGGAGTAGTCCATCGAGGGCTCATAGGAGGGCTGTTATTATTTATTTATTTATTTTATTTATTACAATTTCTTATATACCGCACTATTCTGCATCAGCGCGGTTTACATGGAACAGAAAATCAGACAGGTAACATGTGTCTGAGTTTACAATTAACCGGACATCAAAACTTGGATAACAAGGGAGATTTACAAATAACAGGGTAGCAAACTTGGAATACATAGGAGAAACTATTTACACATTAGAGTCGTCATATAAGTAGCATGTAGTTAAATGATCCAGGAGGATCCTTGGGGCCCCTGATGTCCTGTGGCCAGTGCTCGGCATACTTTCTGGGGATGACCGCCATCCCATCGAGTGGGACTCAGATCGCGACCTCGGCCGAGGACTGACTTGAGGCCGAAGAACCTTGAGGAATGGCTTGGCCTCCAGGGTCGTCTTGGACGTCAAGGGCCCGGTGATCAGGACGGATGAACCAGTCGTGCCGGACAACAGTGCCTGCTGCTGGTCCATGAAGGCGGACAAACTGCACTCCAGGGCCGCCATTTTGCACTCCAGACCAGAAGGCTCCGCGGCCTTGGCGCAGGCACTGAGGGACTCTGGCCCGACACCGGCTCCCCTGAAAGGGAATCCTTGACCAGGATAGTATCTGGGACAGAGGCCGGTCCGCGGTCGGATCCTTCCAGGGGAACTTCGCAGACGGCTCCTTCTCAGATGCCTCAGACAAGCGTCTTGGACTGCAGGACCGGGCCCAGGGAGCACCCAGCCGGTTGGAAACGTCCAAGGATGCTGCCTTCCAGGGTTTCTCCTTCTTCCTGGGTTCACTCAAGGGAGACCCTCTTTCTGAGGACCCACGATGAGGCTCAGGATCAGAAGGTTCCGCCCGAGATGATGGGGCCTCAGACGAGGCTCTGGCCTTTGGAGGCACTGGGGACTCGGGGAAAAACTTATTGTGCTGCTGTTGGCGGCTCTTGAGGGCCTTGCTGGACATCCCGTTGCAGAGACCATAGGCTGAGGCTGCTGGGTCATGGTCTGGCCCAAGGCAGCGGAGACAGCAGTCATGTGTGTCAGTCAAAGACATAATTTTTGAGCACCGATCACACTTCTTAAAGACACTGGTAGTCATGGGTGAAAAAATTACCTTTGCGAGGTCGAAGACTCTCCGGGCTGCCAGTGAGAGAAAAAGGCACAAAGCAGCCAGAAAAAGAAAAGAATGAAAAACTACAAAAAAAAGAGACTGAACCCGATGCCAAGGCACCGAAGTCAGTAGGAGGGAAGAGTACTGGTGCAATACCGGAGGAAGTGTGAAACCCGGAGAGAAAAATCAACTTTTTCTGGAGACAAGTCTGAAGGGCTCCACGAAAAAAAGGATACTGAGCAAGATGGCACCCTTGGGCGGGAAAGGGACCACACATGCGTGATGGCATCTCCCAAAGGTTTTCTTTGAAAGCTGGAGAGATGCTTCCGAGAGGGCTCCGTTGGCACCGATGTCACCCATATGTGAGGACTGACTTCCTGATTGTTCCTGGAGAATAAAAACTTTTCCTAGTACATTTGTAGCAAAAACCCTCTGAGACAGTCAGTTGTGCCATTCGATGTTAGAGGAGTAAAAGGGGCACTAAGTGAAGACAAGGCCATAGCAGAGAGACTGCTTCGGTCTTTACTAAAGAAGATGTAGGGAATTTACCCATGCCTAAAATGGTATATAAAGGTGATGTATTGGAAGAATTGAAAGAAATATTGATAAACCAGGAAGATGTATTACAACTATTTGACAAACTGAAGAGTACCAAATCACCTGGACCAAATGGTATACATCCAAGGGTACTGAAAGAGCTGAAATATGAGATTGCAGCCCTACTATTAGTAATCTGTGAACTATCTTTAAAATCAACTGTAGTACCTGAAGACTGGAGAATGGCCAATGTAACGCCAAGATTTAAAAAGGGTTCCAGGGGTGATCTGGGAAATTACAGACATGCGAGTCTGACATCAGTACTGGGCAAAACGGCAGAAACCATTATAAAGATAAAAATTACTGATCATGTATACAGTCATGTTTTAATGGGAGAAAGCCAAATAGATTTAGCCAAGGAAAGTCATGTCTTATTAACCTGTTATTTGTTTTTGAAAGTGTTAACAGGTAGACAAAGGTGAGCCAGTTGATATAGTGTATCTGGATTTTCAGAAAGCATTTAACAAGGTCCCTGATGGGAGACTCTTGGCAAAATGAAAAAGTCATGGAATTGGAGGCAGTGTAGTATTGTGGATCAAAAACTGGCTAAAAGATAGAAGGCAGAGAGAGTAGGGCTAAATGGCTAATTTTCTCAATGGAGAAAAGTAAATAATGGAGTACCCCAGGGATCTGTGCTGGGCCTGCTGCTTTTTAACATATGTATTCATAAATGACCTGGAAATGGGAATAATGAGTGAGGTGATCATATCTGCACATGACACAAAAGTATTCAAAGTTGTTAAAACACAAGAGGATTGTGAAAAATTGCAGGAGGACCTTGATGTATTGGAAGACTGGACATCCAAATGGCAGATAAAATTTACTGTGGACAAGTGCAAAGTTATGCACCTAGGAAAGAACAACCCAAACTTTAATTACACAATGCAAGGTACCACCTTAGAAACTACCACCCAGGAAAAAGATATAGGCGTCATTGTGGATAATACGTTGAAACCCTTCTCCCAGTGTGCAGCGGCGGCTAAGAAAGCTAATAGAATGCTAGTAATCATAAGGAAAGGAATGGAGAATAAAACCAATTATATTATAATGCCTCTGTATTGTTCCATGGTTTGACTGCACCTTGAATATTGTGTGCAATTCTGGATGCCGTATCTTAAAAAGGATATAGTGGAATTAGAAAAGGAACAGAGAAAAGCCACCAAAATGGTAAAGGGGATGAAGGATATCCCTATGAGGAAGGGCTTAAAAGGTTAAGGCTCTTCAACTTGGAAAAGAGAAGGCTGAGGGGAGATATGATAGAAGTCTATAAATTAATGAATGGAGTGGAACGGGTTAACGTAGATCAGTTATTTACGCCATCAAAAAATAGAAAGACTAGAGGACACACAATGAAGCTACAAGGTAACCCATTTATAACTAATAAGAGAACATATTTTTTCACACAATGCACAATCGAACTCTGGAATTTGTTACCGGAGGATGTAGTAAAAGCTCTTAGTGTAACTGAGTTTAAAAAAGGTTTGGACAAGATCCTGGAGGAAAGGTCCATAAACCATTATTAAAGAGAACCCAAGAAATCCACTGCTTACCCCAGGACGAGTACTGTGGAAGCTGTGGACTTTGGGTAGCAGCCAGGTACTTGTGACCTGGATTGGCCACTGATGGAAACAGGATACTGGGGCTTGATAGACCTTGGTCTGACCCAGTATGGCATTTCTTATGTTCTCATGTAAGCTCAGAAAAATCTTTCCTGTTAGGGTGTTGGCTCACACAAGAAACTGAGATTTCTTTGTGACTGGTCTCTAATATATGCAAACATGAGATATGCGGTATGCCATACAAAGTAATTATACCTTACATACAATTAGTTCACTCCTGTTTCATTGTTTTCTGGTGCATGAGTCAATTATGGAAGCTTGGAATTCCCACCCAATGGAGGTGGTGGGAGCAAAAAGAGTGGTGAAATTCAAAAGGCATAGGAAACACACAGAAGATCCTTATATGGCAAGAGGTGATTGTCAAAACAAACAAATAACTTTATAAGTAGAGTCGGTGACCTGCACAGAGAGCGTAGTTACTCTTGTAACAAGTGTTCTCCGGGGACAACAGGAATCAGTCTTGACACCGACGGAGCCCATGAGGAGCATTTCCCCAGTTTTCAAAGCCTTTGGGAATGCTACCACGCATGCGAGGTCCCCTTCCCACCCAAGGGTGCCATCTTACTCAGACAGGTGCCATAGCTAGAGCCCCACCAGGAAGATGGCAAAATGAACAGCAACTCCAAGGGGAGGAGGGAGGGCTGTGAGGACTGATTCCTGCTGTCCCTGGAGAATACCTGTTACAGGTAACTATGCTTTCTCCAGGAAGAAGCAGGAAGTCACTCCTCACATATGGGACTCCCTAACTCCAGGCTACCGAGGACCTGTAGAAGGCATGACAGAGCCGTGAGCAGCTGCAGCGAATCCGAAGGCAGACCTGAAGACCCCGAGTCCAGTGAGAGACAGTCTCCGGTAGCCTGAATAAGAAGAGTCGGAGGGCAGGACTTGCTTAAACCCCAAAGAGATTACGGAGTATAGCTTGACCGAGGGTGCTGTTCCAACGGGACTCCCTCTCTAGGAAGTAATGTGCCACGAAGATGTGAGCAAAGGACCAGGTAGCGGCCCGGCAGATGTCCGCCAGGGACACCGAGCAGAGGCTCGCAACAAAGGTCACCATCGCTCAGACATGGTGCGCCGTGACACAGCGGTCCAGTGGCAACCCAGCCTAGGCCTGGGCGAAGGTGATGCAGTCTGTCACCCAAATAGATAAGGTCTGCTTGCTGATCACTTGTCCTAGGCGGCTGGGATCGTAGGATATGAAAAGCTGGCTAGATTTGCCGTGGCTCTGGATCCGTTGCAAGTAAAAGGACAGGACTCTTGCAGTCCAGGGTATGGAGAACGGCCGACGCCAGGTCAGCGTGGGGCCTCGGGAAGATAGTGGGAAACACCACCTCCTGGTTGAGATGGAAGTCCGAAACCACCTTCGGAAGGGACTTGGAGTGGGTGTGAAGAACCATCCTGTTCCGGTAAATCCTGGTATATGGGGCCTCAGCCATCAAGGCTTGGAGCTCACTGACTCTGCAGGTGGAGGTGAGCGCCACGAGGACAAGTGCCGCAAGAAGCAGATTGCTAGGGGCTCAAACAACGGCTTGGTAGCTGTGTGAGGACCACGTTGAGGTCCCACTCTGCCAGGGGCAGGCAGATAGGGGGCTTGGAAAGGAGCAAGCCCTGCATGAAATGGGAGATGAGGGGCTGCCCTGAGAGGAGTTTGCCTTCAATGGGGAGGTGGTTCGTGAAGATCACGCTCAGGTAAACCCTGACCAAGTTAGACTTCAGCCCAGTCTGCGAGAGATGGAGCAAGTATTGTAGGACCGAGTGCACCAGGCAGGAGAACGGGTTTGTACGTTGCTCCAAGCACCACACCGAAAACCTGCACCATTTGAAGGTGTAAGCCCGTCTCATAGAGACTTTGCGAGAGGCCAGCAGAATTTCCTTGATTTCCCTGGAAGTCGCTAAGGGGACCCCTGTTCAACAGCCAGGCTGTCAAGGACAGGGACCCCAGGATGGGGTGGAGGAGCAAGCCTTCCTCCTGTATTAGCAGCCCCAGTGAACTCCCGGGGGCACCGGGGGTTGTGTCAAGAGAAGGAGTAGCAGAGGGAAAAATGGCTGCTAGGGCCACCTCGGGGCTACAAGGATCACCGAGGCCTGTCCCGCTGGACCTTGAGGAGGGTACGAGGTATCAGTGGCATGGGGGAAAAGCATAAAGCTGAACTGTCGCCCACGAGAGGAGGAAGGTGTTCTGAGCCACCTGTGCTGGGTGTGGATGGGGACTGCAGGACTGGGGGAGCTGAATATTAGATGGGCTGGCCAAGACATTGAGGTCTGGGGTATCCCAGAGCTGGAACAGCCGCTGCACCGTCTCGGGGCTCAAACGCCATCCGTGTGGCTGGAGAACTCTGCTAAGCCATTCCACCAAGGCATTGTCCTTGCCTGGCAGGTAGACAGCCCTGAGGAGGATGTCCTGGCTCACTGCATAGGAGTAAAGGGCCACCGCCTCCTGGCAGAGGTGATAGGAGCTGGTGCCACCTTGTTTGTTCAGATAGAACATGGTGACTTGATTGTCCATTTGCACGAGCACCACTTGGTGCTGCAGCCGGTGCTGGAATGCCCCAAGTGCTAGGAAAATGGCTCGGAACTCCAGCAGATTGATCTGTCACTGACTCTCCTTGCAGTGGGCCCCCCAGCCCGAGAAGGAGGTGTCTGTCGTCAGAACTTCCTGGGGGGGGGGGGGGTCGGGATCTGGAAGGGTATGCCCCGGTGCAGGTGCTGTGTGTCTTGCCACCAGATCAAGGACTCTGCCAGCTGCGGTGAGACCGAAATGGAGTCCCGTAGGTGGCCCACTGTGTGCGGAGGCCCCACTGTGCCGCCTGCATATGGAGATGGGCATTGGGCACAACGTGGACCGTGGAAGCCATGTGGCCAAGGTGGCGAAGCATCAACCGAGCCAAGACAGTGCGGCAACTCCGCACCTCAGACACCAGGGACATGAGGTGGTCTGCCTTGTCCTGGGGAAGAAAGGCCCTGGCCTGAAGGGTATCCAGGCAGGCCACTATGAACTCCATGGATTGCACTGGAGTGAGGTGGGATTTTGGGTGGTTTACCACAAATCCCAGGTGCTGCAGAAGCCTGATGGTGTGGTCGGTGGCTGTAAGGCCTCCGAGGCTGTGTCTTCCTTTATGAGCCAGTCGTTCAGATAAGGATAGATGAAGGCTCCTTGGAGAGGGAGGGAGGCTGCCACTACTGCAAGGCACTTGGTGAAGACCTGTGGTGCAGAGGCGAGACCGAAGGGAAGTACCCTGTACTGGAAGTGATCGTCTCAGACCACAAACCTTAGGTACTACCTGTGGCTAGGATGAATAAGGATGTGGGTGTAAGTATCCTTTAGATCCAAGGAGCATGGACCCACTGCCCTGCTGGAGGTAGGGCAGCAGTGTTCTAAGGGAGAGCATCTTGAACTTCTCCCGCACCAGGAATTTGTTCAGGTTCCTCAGGCTGAGGATGGGCTTGAGACCTCCTGTTCTTTTCAGGAAAAGGAAGTATTCTGGAGTAGAACCCCTTTCCTCGTAGGGGAGGTGGCACGGACTCCACCACCCTGTCCCTGAGGAGGCCCACAAGCTCCTGAATCAGCAGGGCCTGATGCAGGGGAGGCTGCCAGGGCTCCCCAGGAAAGTAGAGGGGAGAAGGAGGTAGCCCTCCTCAACTACCTGGAGAACCCACGAGTTGGTAATGATGGACTTCCAATGGTGGGCGAAGTGGATTAGCCTCCCCCTGTCAGCAGCTGGATGCCCAGCAGTCGAGAGGCTATGCCGAAGGCATCAAAATCCAGAGCCCAGCTGTGCCGGAGCTGGCGGATATATCTTCGGCCCTTTGGCCTTGCGAAGTCCCTGGCAGGTGCCCTCACCCTGACCACCCTGCAGTGGGGTTTGCGTGGCTGGGTATGGGGGGTATCCCCTGTAGGGCTGGCCCTTCCTGTGAAAGAAGGGTTTCTTCCATTGCGGGTTTTTCCTAGGAAGGGTAGAGGTCTTCCTGCAGAGCAGAGTACAGATGACGTATTCAGTCTGAATTTCGGCCGCTTTGGCCTCCATAGGCTTCCCAAAGAGTTGCTCCCCAAGGCAAGAAACATCAAGAAGCTTCCCTTGGACCAACTGCTCCAAGTCGGAGGACTGAAGCCAAGCCTTCCGGGGGGTACCAATGCCGCCACTCGTACGGAGGACTCAAAGCCATCGTAGGCAGCTCAAGAAAGGTATCTGAAGCACTCACCGATGGACTTCGAGAGCACCAGAGGTGGTCTTTGTCGAGGCCGGCTGCAAAACATCAGAGTTCTTTGGTAAGGTCCCAGAGGAACATACCAATATGGAGTTGGCAGACCCGGATGCGGCAGGCTAGCATGCAGCCTTGGTAACACTTTTGCCCAAGGGCGTCGAGGGCACGAGACTCTCTGCTCAGTGGGACTGAAGAGTGAGTCTTCAGGCTCTTCTGCTTACACATGGCTGACTCAACGACCATGGAGGTGTGGGGAAGCTGTGCCTTCCGAAACCCTGGTCCCCACTGGACCCTGTACATGGAGTCCAGGCATCGGCTGACAATTGGGACAGAAGCCAGAGTCTCCCACATACGGAGAAGGAGTCGATTAAGATTGGAGGGGACCGGAACCATGAAGGTTTCCTTTAGTGGTGCCTCATACTCGATGATATCGATCTCCTGCGCTCGAGGTTCCTCCTCCAACTCGGTGGATAGTGCGAGGACTCGCGCCATATCATGGACAAATTCAAGAAAAGAGTTGTCCTCGTGTAGGGACTGCCACCGTTGGATCGGCAGGGACGGGTCCAATGGGAGATCCTGGTGGGACCGAGTCTCTGGTGAGTTGTCACCATTGGATTCCCACTCTGAACAGTCCGTGGAGGACTCGAGTTTGAGCAGTCCAAGGTGGGTCGATGAACCGCATCGAGCTCCCTAGGCCAGAGCCGGAGGCACTTGCCTGAGATGATCTCGCCCATGAGGAATGGGAAGGAGATCGAGACCCTTGCAGAGGATCTTCACGAGGCGTCTGGCTCTTGGGGATCACTGCGGCAGCTCGGGGAGTCCTCGAGGCTAAGGTCCCTGTACTCTCATGGCGGGTGCTGACGGGGCAGGGCACCTGCATCTGCTGGGCAGCGAGGAATGCAGAAACGCTGTGTTCTAAAATCAGCATTCGGGAGTGGGGCCCTGCGACATCAACAGAGGGGGTCCTCGCCGGAATGACCCTCGGGAGACCGGGCGCCATTGCTGGAGGCCTCCGCATTGGTTCGAGGTACCTTTCTTGGCTGCTCCCTCTCCGACTCTTTGGATTGCCTCAGGGGGCTGATGGACTGGGTGCATGACTTCTCATGCTTGTCTGACCCCCCGGACGACATCCGCCAGGCTGCTTTCTTTTTTCGCTCACGCTCAGGGGATCCCAGGTCAGAGTGCCTGTGGGCCTGCAGGGGAGCCTTAGGCAGCTCCGGGGGTTGCAGGGCCTGTGAGTGGGAGGCTACCGGGGATACCGGGGTCAAGCCTGCCTTATGGAAGATGTCGCCCTGCTTCTACTGGCAGCTCTGGATGGCCTTAGAGGACATCTTTTTACATAAGGAGCATTGCTCCGGGACATAATCAGCGCACAGACATTGGAGACAGCAGTCATGGATGTCTGTAAGCGACGTGTTTAGAGCACCGATCGCATTTTTTGAAACCGGTGGCCATTGGGGCAAAAAGGGCCCCTGCGAGGTCAAAGACCCTCAACGCGGCCAGCCGTTAAAAAGGGTGTGAAAGCACTGGAGGAGAAAAGAAGGGAAAAAAAGGTTCCCAAGACCAACAGCCGAGGCAGCAGTGCACTCGTGAGGCAGGAAGGGGAACCAGCGCTAGCCGGAAAAGCACAAAAAGTACTAGGGAAGAAAAACATTTTCTGGAGATGAGACGCATGTCTGCGGAAAAAGGGAGACTGAGTAAGACCTAGATTGGCCACTGTTGGAAACAGGATACTGGGCTTGATGGACCTTGGTCTGACCCAGTATGGCATATCTTATGTTCTTATACGCATGGTAGTATTCCCAAAGGCTTTCTTTAAAAGCTGGGGAAATGCTCCATCGGTGCAGATGTCACCCATATGTGAGGACTGACTTCCTGCTTGTTTCTGGAAAACAGTAGGTTAAACCTTAAACAAAGACAGAGGGTAAATAACCTTCATAGAGCGGCAGATGCAACTCCAAATCTAGCTACATTTCTGGGCAGATTAGATGGACTATGCTGGTCTTCATTTGCCATTATCTACTATGTTACTTGCCAAACTCCATATTTTAAGCAAATAGGAAGACCGCTGTTCGTACTCTTAGAACTGGACCAACTAATGGTTGTAAGCTATCTGCATGTTTTATAACTATTTGAAAAGTAACAAACTCTGCTCAAATGAAATAAAATGGATCTACTGTGGATTCAAAATGCAAGCAGCCAGATTCCTTTTGTAAAGTATGAGCTCTTCCAAAAAAAACCCAAAATAATAGTCAGGAGCCCAAATTCATGTTTCTTTAAAATCTGCTTCTACTATCTGAGATGTCCAAGTAAACACTATTGATACATTGAGAAGGGAAGTTTGTTTGAAACTGATTTTGAGAGTGCACTCTTATTTGGCAGCTTGATCCCCCCAGCACTAGTACTGCCAGACTACCACCAGCGGGCTATGGCCACCCTTTTGAATACAAGAACCACCAGGGCAGGAGCATTCACGCATCGTTTCCTGTTCTCCCCCATTAGCCACCAGGGAGAGCCTATGTAGGTGCTGGAGGGTGGGAGGATAGAGTTGAATACAAAGGAGACTAGGGGGGAGGAGGCAGAGCCTGTATGAAAAAGGGATCAGGGAATGAAGGAAATGGGAGGCTAAATGCAAAGGAGATTGGGGCAATTTTTTTCAGCTTCAGCCGCTTTACAAGGTTCCCCAGAAGCATCAGACCAAGCATTAGTGACCTGACACTCCTGGGAAAGAAAGATACTACCACTTCAAAGGTGGTGTTATCTTTCCTGAGGTTAAATGCAAGCTGCGTTATTTATTGTGCATAATAATAAGCTGTTGTGCATGTATTTGCAGGCTTTGCATTTCATTATTATTTACCATGTGTTGTACTACAAAGTCATAAATTAAGGACAAATAACATACGTTTTTGCCAAGTAACCTGCATTATGTAGCAAATAATATGAGTTATTCCCTTAACGCACATTAGTAACTAGTACATAGCTGGTAAACGTAAAGGTGTTTGTTGAACTGCCATATTAAAAAAACAGCAATGACACTTGACAGTAATCTCCAATAGTCAATTAACATGCTTTCTGAATGTCTAAGTAGTTATTTACCATGAGATGTGAAGGGGAGGGCTTCAATCAGCAGCAACTCATCCGGGACTGCGGGACTCGGCAGACACTTCTGCAGCTCTTTAAAAATCTCTCTCTCTTCTATATTGCCTCTGGGCACAATAAATAAAACTAATTTTTCCTGCTGGTACCAAGTCACTGCACAGGTCTCCACTTGACTAAGACTTTCTGCCGCCTGCAATGCAATTTTGAATATGTTTAAACTCTTACAAAGGACCCCCCTCCACACATTTACTTCTTCACATTCTTCTCCACATTTATGAAATGAGTTTTTGCTTAGCAAATGGCTCAGCATTTGACAGGATAGTACAGAACTGCTGTGAAAATGAAGTCAATGGAAACCCCTTCATTCCCTCTTGTAGCCACCACCACCATGACCTTAGTGAAGGCATGTGGCACTGTCGCTAGCCCGAGCTACAATGCCTGAAACAGAAAATGCCCCATAGGCACTGCAAAGCAAAGAAACTGCTGATGCTCCAGCCTTATAGGAATGTACAGGTATGCTTCCGTGAGTCGAGGGAAGTCAGGAACTCCCCGCTTCTCACTGCCATTATTATGGACTGCAATGTTTCCATGTGCAACCGGGGCACTCTTAGGCTATTAGAAGAGCGAAGTAACCGAGGCGGGGTGTAAGGAGAGATAAGAGACAAAAGGTACTGGGGGGGCAGAAGAGTGAATACTTTTATAGGTTAGGAGGAGAAGTTTAAATGGGTGGGATGGGAGGAGTGGCTCAGTGGTTGGGACAGGTTACCTCAGACCAGAAGGCCGGGGGTTCAATTCCCGCATGGGGGACAAGCAACCCAGAGGGACTGGGGTCTCTAGTCTCATGGCCTCTCCTTGTGGCCTTGGGCAAGCCACTTAACCTTCCATTGCCTCAGGTACACTTAGATCGTGAGCCCTTCGGGGACAAGGGAATAAAAAGTACCTGCTAGTATACATGTAAACCACACTGATTCTAAAGAGCGCGGTATAAAAGGAAATAAATAAAATAAATAAAAAATAAATAAATTGGATACGGAGACGGGTGGGAAACCAATGAAGCAAGATGAGGAGAGGAGTGATGTGGGAAAAGCGAGACTGGCGGAAAATAAGTCGAGCAGCGGAGTGTTGAATTGACTGAAGAGGAAAGAGGTGGCTCGCAGGGAGGCCGGCAAGGAGAAGGTTATAATAATCAAGACGGGAGGTGATTAAGGAGTGGACAATCATCTTAGTGGTATCAACAGAGAAGAAAGGGCGAATTTTGCAGATATCGTATAGAAAGAAACAGCATGTTTTAGCAATGAGCTGGATATGTGGAGAGAAAGAAAGAGAGGAATAAAAAATAACACCAAGGTTACGTGCTGAAGAGACAGGGATGATTAGAGTTATCCACAGAGAGAGAGAAAGAGGAAAGAGGAGGAGAGGCATACGGGGGAAAGATAAGGAGTTCAGTTTTGGCCATGTTCAGTTTTAAGTGGCGGTGGGACATCCAGGTAGCAATGTCAGAGAGGCAGAGTGAGATCTTAGACTGGATTTCAGGAGAGATAACAAGTGCAGAAAGATAGATTTGAGAGTCGTCGGCATAGAGATGATAGTGAAAGTCATGGGAAGAGATAAGGGCACCAAGGGATTGGGTATAGAGAGAAAAGAGGAGCGGACCTAAGACGGAACCCTGAGGAACACCTACAGGTAGTGGGGTTGAAGAAGAGGAGGAGCCACACATTTACATCTGCTCTGAGGTATTTTATAAAATGCACAAACACCAATCATTCCTCCACGATGTTGAATTCCTGAGAATTCTTAAATGTATATCCCATAAAAGTGCCCCAGGCAATTTTATAAGTTTCACGTTCTCAGTCCTATATTAAATTACCCTCAAAATGAGCAGCCCAAGAAAGAAAAACAAATTGTAACACATTAGATTTCATAAGAAACAGAAGGGCAATGTTGCACCAAAGCATATCAACAGAATGTCCAATGTCTGCCGAAATTGTCACCGCTCGTGACTATGCTTGCACTTTGGGCATTATTATACATATTTTTGTAAAATATTTATCAACATCCTTTTATTTTTTTCTCATGGTCTGCACTCTGGTTTTTGTACTACTATCATTGCTTTAAAGTTGTTTGTTTCATTCTGCTGCAAGTGGGCAACTCTCTCCTTTTTCAGAAGCCAGCTCTAAAATCAGACTAAGGGAGTTATTTTAAAAGCCTTATTCACAATTTACACATGTAAAATGTGGAATTTACAGGTAGAAATGGTGAAATTTGCACATGGATGTCCATAATACATAGAAACTGAAAGGGAATACGTTGGGGGCATGGCCTGGGAGGGTCAAAAATCTACAGGTATATTCCCCATCTCATATAGGAAATGCAAGTGATTGGTCAAACTTCTCCACATATGGATTTACAGCTGCTCCCTGGCATGTACAGGTTTTGAAAAAGTGCTAGTGTTGGTTAGACCTTAATTTCCTATTATTTCTCCTTCCAAATTGAGATTAAATAAAATGATAGTGGCATCTACAGTTAATTGGCAGTATTTATGTGGGTAGGTTCGGGAAATGTGTAGTTACTCATCTGTAACAGATGTTCTCCAGGGACAGCTGGAATCAGTCCTCACTTATGGGTGACATTGTCACCGACAGAGCCCACACGGAGCGATTCCCCAGCTTTCAAAAAAAGCCTTTGGGATTGCTGCCACGCATACGTGGTCCTCTTCCCGCCCAAAGGTGCAATCTTGCTCTGTCAGGTCCCCTAGCTAGAGCCCTACTAAGCAGATGGCGAGGGAAGAACAAAAATAGTAACTCTTCAGGGGAGGCACGAGGGTAGTGAGGACCGATTCCTGCTGTCCTTGGAGAACACCTGTTACAGTTGAGTAACTATGCCTTCTCCAGGAACAAGCAGGAAGTCAGTCCTCACCTATGGGACTCCCCAGCTACAGGCTACTGAGCATGTACCCCAAAAACGCCTCCGCGAGGCCGTGAGCAGAAGTCGATGCCCGAAGGAGCCAGAGACCTCAGGTCCCTGGAGCGAAGCTCTCAGTAGCCGTCAAAGAAGGGTCGGAGGACAGGAGTTGCTTATACCCTGAATAGATTACGGAGTACAGCCTGGCCGAAGGCACTATCCCGACGGGACTCCCTCTCCAGGCAGTAGTGTGAAGGGAACGTGTTTGCTGAAGACCAGGTCGCAGCCCGGCAGATGTCCGCTAGAGGCACTGAGAGCAGCAAAGCCACCAAAACCGCTTTGGCTCAGACGTCGTGCGCAGTGACCCATTGATCCAGTGAGGCGCCCGCCTTTGTGTGGGCGAAGGCGCTGTAGTCCGCCACCCAGACGGAGATGGTGCATTTAGTGACTGCGTGCCCCAGGCGATTGGGATCATAGGTGACAAAGAGTCGGTCGGACTTGCGATGGGCTTGGGTATGCTCCAGGTAGAAGGCTAGAGCCCGCTTGCAGTCGAGTGTATGTAATACTGCCGATGCGCGATCAGCATGCGATCTCGGGAAGAAGGTCGGTAGGACTATCTCCTGATTGTGATGAAAGTCCGAGACCACCTTTGGTAGGAACTTGGGGTGGCTGCGGCTCACCACCCTGTTTTTGTAAAACTTGGTGTATGGGGCCTCAGCCATGAGGGCCTGGAGTTCGTTAACTCGGCACACCGAAGTCAAAGCCACCAGGAAGACCACCTTCCAGGAGAGATGCCGAAGCGAGCACATCGCCATCAGCTCAAAGGGCAGTCGCGTGAGTTGCATGAGCAACACGTTGAGGTCCCACTCTGCCAGAGGAGGCCGGATTGGAGGTTTAGAGAGGAAGGGGTCCCGCATGAAGCAGGAGAACAAGGGCTGCCCCGAAAGGGGCTTCCCCTCGACGGGGAGGTGGTTCACCAAAATGGCGCTTAGGTGTACCCTGACTGAATTAGACTTCAGCCCTGCCTTCGAGAGGTGGAGGAGATACTGAAGAACCCACAAGGTAAAGCAGGAGAACGGGTCGATCTGGAGAGCTCAGAGCCAATGTTCCCTCTAATTTTCTGTAGGCTGTGTGCGCATAAAATATCAGCTGTGCAGCTTTTGAAGGAAGGTTAAATTTTTGTGCGCCACATAACAACACTCAGAGTTATATACTTTAAAATTTGACTACACGTCAGAATACAGTATGTACACCACATTGATTGCACTAGAAAATATTGTAGAACTTGTGAAAACTGTAAATACACAACAACTTTTAAATTTTAAGACGCCTGTGTTGTTTTCTATCAGAATCAGAACTGTAATTTTTGTGCGCTCTGTTATAAAGTATGTGCGCTCGCTCGGCGAGGTATGTGCGCGCGCACACGCGCACAGCTTAGAGGGAACAGTGCTCGGAGCACCAGACTGAGAAGCGGTGCCACTTAAAGGCGTACGTCTGTCTCATCGAGTCTTTCCTCAAAGTGAGGAGAACCCCTTTGACCTTCTCCGGAATGCGCAGAGATGCTAGAGTGACCTGCTCAGTCTCCAGGTTGTGAGAGACAGCGAGGCCAGGTTCAGGTGGAGAACCTGACCCTCCTCTTGAGTTAACAGGCCCAGGGCACAGCCCAGGTGGACTGGAGGCTCGGACAAGAGCCGGAGCAACAGCAGGAACCAGGGCTGCCGAGGCCACGAGGGGGCCACTAGAAACACCAAGACCTGGTCCCGCCAAATTTTGTGGAGGGCCCTCACAATGAGAGGAGTGGGAGTGAACACGTACAGAAGGCTGGAGGTCCAGGTCAAGAGGAACGCATCTGGGGCTACCCTGCTCGGGTGCAGAACCAGGCCGCAGAAGCGGGGAAGCTGTGCATTCACTGGGCTGGCGAACAGGTCCATGGATGGGTTCCCCCACGAAGGAACAAAACGCCACTCGTGCAGGCGGAGGATTCTGCTGAGTTTGTCCACGAGGCAGAGTCATACCCCGGTGAAACGCAAAGGAGCAAAGGAGGATCGCCTCTCGGCAGAGGGGACGAGAACCCGTTCCCCCCTCCTTGTTCATGTAGAATATGGCCACCCTGTTGTCGGTCTGCATGAGCACCAACTTTCCCCGCAGATAGCCCTTGAAGGCCCTCAGGGCCCATTGGACCGCCCGAAGCTTGAGCAGTTTGATCTGCTGTTGGGAGTCCTTGGGCAACCACTGCCCCTGTGTGCATAGTGCACCGCAGTGGGCTTCCCACCCCAGTAGGGAAGCATCCGTCGTCAGGACGAGCTTATGCTGTAAGGTCTGGAAGGGCATGCCTCGAAGGAGATTGCGGGGGTCCCGCTACCAACTCAGGGAATTGTAGAGACTAAGGGAGACCCAGATGGGTTCTCTGAGGTGACCAGAGGCCTGGCTCCACTGTGCCCTAAGGCACCACTGTGCTGTCTGCATGTGCATGCGGGCGTGGGGGACCACTTGAACGGTGGAGGCCATGTGCCCGAGGAGGCACAGCATGGCCTGTGCCATAACCCAAGTCCTGTTTTGGACCTGGGACACCACGGCCCGAAGGCAGTCTGCTCGGTCCATGGGAAGGAAGGTGGTCGCCCGCACAGTGTTGAGGCGTGCGCCGATGAACTCCAGGGTCTCCACCGGCTTGAGGTGAGACTTAGAATAGTTGACAGAGTAGTCAAGGCGCTCAAGAAGGATCGTGTGCAACACTGCCATGATCCTTTGCAGATCGAGGACCCCATGACGAGCCAGTTGTCGAGGTCGGGGAAGACTGGTATGTCCTGCCGCCTGAGGGAGGCAGCGGCCACGGAGAGGCACTTTGTGAAAACCCACAGTGTGGATGCGAGCCCGAAGGGGAGCACTCTGTACTGAAGCGCAGGTATTGCCTGTGCTGGGGGTGAACTAAGATGTGGGCATAAGCGTCCCTGAGATCCAAGGAGCATAGCCAATTGCCCTGCTGAAGGAAGGCAGCAGGACGCCAAGCAATAACATTTTGAACGTCTCCCGCACCAGGAACCTGAGGTTTCTGAGGTCGAGGATGGGGCACAGGCCTCCCGTCTTTTTCGGAACAAGAAACTAGCGGGAGTAGAACCCCTGACCTTGAAGATGCCACGGTACCCTCTCGACCGCCTGATGGGTGAGGAGGTTGGACAGTTCCCGCTCTAAGAAAGTCTGGTGTATGAGGAGCCGCCGAGTAGGCTCCGCTGGGGAGAAGGGTGCCTGTCCAGATGGGGACGCTATCCATCTTGGATCATCCGGCGGACCCAGGTGTCCGACATGATCGATGCCCACTCTGGGGCGAAGAGGGACAGGCGTCTCCCCACCGGCGGAAGAGCTGCCAGATGAGAGGCTATGCTGACGGTGTCAAAATCCTTCCGTAGGCTGGGGCGGCACCGGTGGTTGGGCTTTAGGCCCTTTAGGTTTACGGTGGCCATGTGCACCTCCCTTCCCCTACGTGCTGGGAGCCGGTGCAGAAGTGGGCAGGAAAGGCGGGTAACCCCAACAGGGGAGCCCCTTCCTTTGGAAGAATGGCTTCTTGGTTTGCTGCTTCTTCCTAAGGAGCGAGGAGGCTTTGCACGAGAGACGAATTCGAGACACGAACTCAGTTTCTATCTCAGCGGCCTTATCCTTCATAGGTTTAGCAAACAGTTGCTCACCCAGGCAAGGGACGTCCAGGAGCTTCTCTTGGACCCACTGCTCCAGGTCCGAAGACTGGAGCCATGCCTGGCGTCGGGCACCGATGCCGGCCGCCACCACCCGGGCGGAGGACTCAAACCCATCATATGCTGCGCGGGAGAGGTACTTCAAACACTCTGCAACGGATTTCAGGAGGGTTTGGAACCTTGGGAGGGGTTCACCCCCGAGGCCCGCAGCGAAACCACCGAGCTCCTTGGCAAGGTCACGCAGGAACATACCCATATACAGTTGGTATGCCTGGATATGGCAAGTGAGCATAGAACCCTGATAGGCCTTACGCTCCAGGGTGTTGAGGGCTCTTGCTTTTTTGCTTCCGCATCGCCGACTCCACAACCATGGAAGTGTGTGTAAGCTGGGTCTTTCAGAACCTCGAGCCACACTGGACCCTATGCATGGCATTGAGGCGCCGAAGAAGGTGTCTCCAACATGCGGAGGAGCAGCCTTGACAATATGGGGGTAAACGGGACAGTAAGAGACTCCTGAGGCGGGGACTCATACTGTAGAATATCATGCTCCTCCTCCTCTGCATAGCCAGGCTCAGGTCCCGTGCCATGTCCCGCACGAACGCCAGGAATGATGTGTCCTCGGGTGGCGGACAACTTTAATAGGAGGGCGGGGATGGGTCCAAAGGGAGGTCCCTGTGGGCACGGGTCTCTGGGGAAGTATCCCCATCCGACTCCCAGCCCGAGAGGTCCGAGGAGGAGTCCGACTCGGGCAGGTCGTCCTGTCCAGAGACCGAGGTTTGCTTGGAGCCAGAAGCCTTGGAAAATCGTGCTTTCGAAGACCGGGAAAGCAAATGAGACCAGCGCTGAGGACCCTCACGAGGTACAGGGCTCTTGGGGGTTTCCAGGGTGGGTTTTTGTGTCCCTCTCGAGGGAACCTCGGTCATAAGGCGCGGGCCAGCCATGCTGGGCATGAGCGCCTGCTAGGCAGCTAAGAAGGCAGAAACGTTGCACTCTAAGTGCCAGCATTCCGGACCCCCACGTGGGCGTGGGACCCTGCGACGCAGACACTGGGGTTATTGGGTATGGCATGGAGAAGGAGAGGGGGTCCTCACCGGGACGACCCTCAAGAGACCGGGCACCTTCGCTGGAGGCCTCTGTATCCGTAAGAGGTACCTTTCGAGGCCGCTCCTTGTCCGACTCTCAGGAATGCCGTGGGGGGCTGAGCATCCGGAGCCCCTGACAGCAACTTCAAGGCCTTCTTTTTCTTACACCACTCCACTCTAGAGGTCCCCTGGTCGGAGTGCTGACGAGAGCGCAGTGCCGAAGTGGGGGATCCCACCAGCGGAGGGATGACTGAGGGTGCCGCCGAGGATTCCGGGCCACCTTCCGGAAAATGTCATCGGACTTCTGCTTACGGCTGAGCAGGGCCTTAGAGGACATTTTCTTGCAAAGAGAGCAGAGCTACGGGTCATGGTCGGCCCCAAGACAACAGTCATGGGTGTCCGTGAGCGACATGTTTTTGGAGCATCTGTCGCATTTTTTAAAACCGGTGGCCATAGGGGCTAAAAATACCCCCACTAGGTTGAAGACATTTGCGGCTAGCGGTTGGAAGAGAAAAAGGGCATGAAGCACACAACAGGGAAAAAATTTTTTAAGGAAGGATATCCCCTTGCTCAAGGAAAAAAGGAGATCAGGGGAAAACGGAAGAGGACCGGTGCTACCGGAAACAACACTTTTTCTGAGGGACAAGGATGTATGTCCGAAAGGCTCCGTGGAAATAAGGAGACTGAGCAAGATGGCACCTTTGGGCAGGAAAAGGACTACGCATTCGTGGCAGCAATCCCAAAGGCTTTCTTTGAAAGCTGGGGAATTGCTTCGCGCGGGCTCCGTCGGTGCTGATCTCACCCATAAGTGAGGACTAACTTCCTGCTTGTTCCTACTACTACTACTATTTAACACTTATATAGCGCCACGCACGCAGCGCTGCACAGACATACATACAAGAGACAGTCCCAGCTCATCAGAGGTTTGCTCGTCCGAGCTTACAATCTAGTCACAACAATCAGTAAAGTACAATATGGTTTTACACGCTAAAAATGTTAGGTAGTGGGTTCCTGAAGAATGGACTATATACACAAGTAATGCCAGCATTTACATGTGTAAGTTGTGAAATACCAACTTACATGTGTAAACTACAGTCTCCCCTCCAGTGATTCTCCCCATAAGTAGATTTGCAAAATAGCTCCTCCGGTTCCACATATGGGCAAATACATGAACTCCTGTACTTAGACAAGGTTCCACATTTGGCAGAGCCTTTTCTGAAATATCACTGAAATTGTATACACCCAATTTGATCTCCATGTACTATCTAAAATTTGCCTTAAAATTTCTGCACATTTTTCTGAAAGGCCAAGACTGAAATGCCTCCAAGTAAAAAGTATGTAGCAAACAAACTGCTTTTACATTAATGGGAACAATTATTTTCTTAACTATTAAGACAAGGTTTTATTTAAATTTATAGAGAAAGACATATGAATACACTCTCCAGCAAGTATAGCTACTGCCCTCCTTGAGTTAATTCTTTGCTGTCCACCTGCTTCAACTCTGCAAAACACAAACAGGGTCATTCTGAGGCATGAATAACGGGGATGGACGGTCCGTTGAACGTCCATTCCCGCTATTTGTACCTTTTCCTGGTCTCGTCTATCTTCCCCACATCTTGTACGAGGAAGGTAGAGGGGCGGGAAAGAGGAGGATTGGGGGCGGCATTAGGGCAGGCAGTGGGCAGTCGTCGGCCCTGGACATACAGGGCCGATTCTAATGTCGGCCTTGTTAAGTCCAGGGCCGGCAAGTTGCACGGGGAAGTTATTCCATCTCCGAGGTGGAATAAGTTCCCCTAGGCGCCAGGGATTGGCGGGCCTGGGGCACTGATGGGGCAGAGGACATTCCCCGCAGCCCGACCCTGGCCTTAGGAGGCCAGATTGGGGGTCGGGCTGCAGGGAAATCACTGTTGGAGCTGGCGACTGGAGATCGCGGTTCTTCAATGGAGTCACGGTGCCATGACAACTGGACGTCATGGCACAGTGGCTCCATTGAAGAGCCATGACTGAGTTAGCCGGCCGGACAGAATCAGAGTCCCGGCCTGCACGTACAGGCCCATTCGCGATTCTGATTCCATGGAGCTAGACGTGCCCCGCGGGATCAGAATCGTGATCCCTCTGTGTGTCCGGTTCCGGCTGGATGCACAGAGGGCCCGGATGTGCGGGATGAAATCGGGCCTAAAGTCAACAATTACCTACTGGCGGTACACAGAGACATACCTAGTAGCAGCTTTTCTGTGCATCATGCAGAAATAATTTGGCTAACACATACTGCACATTTCCACACCAGGGTATTTAAGGTTTTTACTCGCAGTAGATGTAATTTTATTTTTATCAATTTGATCTGCTCTGCTTTTTGTTTCGTACCTGTTGCACAACTCCAGTGTTAATGCGTTTCCCATGGCGTTTAATTTGACTGTCCTTCCGGCCCAAAAAAAACAGGTTTGTATCCTTCACCACCACAAAGTCTCCTGTCTCTCTCATTGTACCCATGGGAACAATTACTTCATCGTCCAAAAAACAGATCCGCTGTTTTCCCCCTATGCAAAAAACAAAGTTTTTATTTATTAACAGATTGGTGCTGCAGATAATTTATTTGATGTGCCTGAAAGTTAAAAGGTATAACAAACAGTTTGAATACCCTGACTGCATATCTTCACGTGTCTCTATTTGAATGACATTTAGCTGAACAATACAATACAATACAATCCCTGTTATCCATAGCAAGTTAATGCTGGACTTCTTCCAAGACTATGTATTGTAAGGTCTATTTGGATATCCATGAGCTCAGAAAATCATAGGGAGGGTAATTTTACAAGCATTTCCCCAAGTAAAACAGTATTTTAGCCATGGAAATGAGCTTTTCTAAAATTGTCCACCCATATGCAGGTAAACTTAAACTTTATACACATAGGTGGTCATTCAGTTTAGGACGTCCAGGCCCCTGTGCACCCAATTGGAATCAAACGCACAGGGGTAGATGCGATTCTGATCCCGCAGGGCACATCTGGCCCCTACAGGATCAGAATCATGACTAGGCCTGTACTTGCAGGATGGGACCTGATTCCCATCAGCCTGCATGTACAGGCCCCTGCCCGGCTAACTCAGTCCAGGCTCTCAAATGGAGCAGCGGTGCCATGGCGTCCGGTTGCCATGGCACCGCGGCCCCATTCAGGAGCAGCAATCCCCGGCCACTGCCGACTGTCTCCTTTCCCCTCAGCCTGACCCCCGATCTGGCCTTCCATGTCCAGGGTCTGGTTGCAGGGAATCCCCTGCACCCACTTCACCTTTCTCCTGTGTCCGGAGCTCCCATCCTTTGAAGTCTAGGGGGACTTATTTCACCTCCAAGGTGAAATAAGTCCTCTATCCAGTCTGCCGGCCCTGGATGTACAGAGCTGATGTCAGAATCGGCCCTGTACGTCCGGGGTCACGGACTGCCTACTACCCGCCTTAACTCCACCTCCGCACTGCCCCCTTCCCTCCCCCATCGAGCCTCCCTGTACAAACACCTTGTTTGTATGGGGAGGTTAGCTGAGGACACAGAGGGAGCCGAATAGTGGGGATGGACATCCATCCTGCTATTTGTGGCTCAGAATGACTCTCATAGTTTACCTGGACTAAACAGAGGCAGTATCTCCTTTGGAAAATTTCACCTATGCACACAATTTAACCCAGAAAATTTGTATGTGCAAAAAAATTAGGTGTAGATATGTGCGCATACTTTCTTTGGGGTATTTTTCAAAGAGAAAGCATACGAGCACTTTTGCTTTGAAAATCCTGCCAAGCCCAACAGAGAAAAGTACGTATGTACTTTTTGCTTGTGCATACAATTATAAAATTACCCCCTAAAGGTAATGTGGAGAGAACAAGTCAAGAAGGGAACCCAGAGATGCTACACTGTGAGGATGGAAGCAAACATGGCAGATATTACTTCTCTTTTTTTAAATTGCCATGTTGCCTCCCATATATAATTAAACTACTTGTGTTCTGCCTCTCAGCAGTGGAAGAAGCGCTTAAGTGCCCCATCTCCTGCAGATGGGTTGAAGACTTATGCAGTGAAATCATGTGGTTGTTATCATGAGACTTTGGCCTGGCGGAAGGAGATGAGGTTGCTTAAGTGCTTCTCTGGCTGCTGTGTAGCTTTGAGGATTTTAAAAGAAGAAAACCCACCATCCATATTGGCACAAAGAAGGGTAGAACACTGGTTTAAATCATCAACAGAAAATCATAATTTAAATCAAGTTTCCTACTACTTCTACTTCACATATTTCCTGAACTATGGTGCAAACTGAATCATTAGAATATGCTGGGAACTTACTTGTTCAATTATTTATACTAAAGGGGATAAAGAGTTAAGAAGAATGGGGCACTGCAAAGGGAATTCTTTAACTTACTTACCAGTTGCCCTACACTGTTCTTCAGATGTATCCACTGGAAATTTTCCTTCTACCCCATTTGTAATTGGAAAAGCACTAGGATGGACTCTGACTGAGTTAGTCTTGAGACCTGGTGAGGACAAGTGGAGAAGATATTGCAAAGGAAATTCCACCGGGCATGCAAAGGAGTCAATATGTTTCAGGGTCCACTAGAGAGTGAACCTTCACCATTTGAAGCCATGTGAATGTCTGGTAGACGGTTTGCGTGATGCAAGTAGGATATCCTTGACCTGTTCTGGAAAGTCGAGGTCAGCAAAGATTATGCTTTCAGCAGCCACGCCATGAGATGGAGAGCTTGTGGATTGGGACAGAGAAGCATCCCATGATTCTGAAAGAGAAGGTTGGGCGCATGTCCCAGGCTGAGAGGTAGAGTCTGTGCTAGATGAAGCAGCAGAGGAAACCATGGCTAACATGGCCAGTAAGGGGCTATTAGGACTATGGAGCCCCTGTTGGCCTGCAGCTTGAACGTCTTGTGTATCAAGGGAATGGTAGGAATGCATAGAGAAGGCCCTTTCCCCAATGGAGAAAACAGGCATCCGCTGCCAGGCTGTGCAGGGAGGGAAGCCGTGAGCAAAACAGCAGAAGCTGTGCATTCTCCTGGGTGGAGAACAGATCTATTCTGGGGGTCTCCCACATGTGAAAGATCCAAGATGCTGTTTCCTGATTTAAAGTCCACTCGTGTGGACGAGGGATACTGCTGAATCTATCTGCAAGGAAAGCATAGTTACTCACCTGTAACAGGTGATCTCCAGGAACAGCAGGAATTTAGTCATCACATATGGGTACCGACGGAGCCTGTGCAGGAACGCTCCCCAGCGTCCAAAAGGAACACTTTTGGGAGCATCCCTCAGCACATGCCTTTCCAACTGTCCCTCTTCATTTAAGTTTGTAGCTGAGTGAAAGGATAGAGGGAGACAGAAAAGAGACAGAGAGACAACTCCTAGGGGAGGTGGGTGGGTTGTGAAGACTAAATTCCTGCTGTTCCCAGAGATCACCTGTTACAGGTGAGTAACTACGCTATCTCCAGGAACAAGCAGGAATGTAGTCTTCACATATTGGGACTCCTTAGCTGAAGATGCCAGGGAGATAGCCCCAGGAATCTGCCGCCTATAGTAAGGTGGGCCATGCTTCCTCCCATGGATCTCTGGCATCCCACCAGGGTTGGTGGGTAGGAGATGAATTAGGTCTGAAAGAGATTTTGAAGAACAGCTTGGCCAAAGAAGGAATCCTGATGGGAGGCTTTATCTAGGCAGTAGTGGGCTGTAAAGGTGTGTACCGAAGCCCAGGTGGCTGCTCGACAAATGTCATCAATAGACACAGAGTGAAGGTTAGCCATAGAGGCTGACATTTATTTATTTATTTATTTATTTAACAGTATTTCTAAACCGCCTTATCTTAATAATCAAGGTGGTATCACAGCAAGCAATCAGGTAAAGTGTGTGTGTTGTACATGCAGTGAGGATAAAACTTAGTTGTGTGAGGGATGTGTTGGGTGCTTGATTTGTTTGAGCTATATACAGGGTGGGCTATTTACAGTGGTGCTAGAATCATATTTTATATATATTCAGTTGTTTGGGAGGATTGGAGTGCTGTTATCCATTCTCTTAGGTTATGTGATGTGACCATAGTGCTCTATGAACAGCATGGTTTTCAGTTGTTTTCTGAAGTCTTTGAGGTCTGGAGTTGCCCTTAGATCGTCCGGTAGATTGTTCCATATTGTTGGAGCAGCCATGGAGAGAGCTCTGTCTGTTGTGTCCTTTCGTGTGTGCTTGTACTCATTTGGGGTGCTGACTCGGTTGCGTGTTTGACTTCTTCTGGGACGTGCGCTGGTTTCCGGTTGTATGAGCAGGTGGAGGCTGTTGGCTGATGTGTGTTCTTTTATCTTAAATAGGTTTATGATAGTCTTGTATCTGATGCGAGCAATGATTGGGAGCCAGTGTAAGTCCTTTAGTGTAGGTGTGATGTGCTCCTGCCTTGCGGCTCCGGATATGATTCGAGCTGCAGTGTTTTGTGCCAGCTGTAGTGGTTTGAGAGCTTGTTTTGGTAGTCCGAGGTATATCGGATTGCAGAAGTCCAGTATTGGGGTTATCAGTGCTTGACAGACTGTACGGAAGTGTTCTGGAGCGAGGAGTGGTTTCAGTCTCCTGATGATTCGCATCCTGTAATATGCTTTTTGGATTGTTTTGTCTATGTGTGGTTTGAGGTTGAGTTTACTGTCCAGAGTAACCCCAAGGTATCTCACCTCCGATCTTATCGGTATCGTGGTGCTTTGTATCTTTATGTTTGGTGGGTGTGTGAAGCTTTGGTTTCGAGTGATGATTAAAGCTTCAGTCTTGTTGTAGTTTATAGCTAGATTGTTGTTTTGGCACCACTTCGCCATTTGGGTAAGGCAGTCTGCTATCTTAGAGAAGTCCGGGTTTTCGATTGATATCGGGGAGTATACCATTATATCGTCTGCGTATATTGTGTATTGGATGTTGTTCTCTTTCATAATGTTGCATATTGGTTGGATGTAGATGTTAAAAAGGAGTGCTGAGAGTGCGGATCCTTGTGGTACTCCTTGTTGGACGTTTATGGGCCGGGAGGTGTCCTGTCCCACCTTGACCTGTAGCTGTCTTTCTATTAGGTACGAGTGGAACCATTTTAGAGTGGTACCGTGTATACCAGTGTTCTTCAGTCTCTCCAGGAGTATATTGTGATCAACTGTGTCGAACGCTGAGGAGATGTCGATGAAGATCATTATAATTCCATTCCTGATGTCGTCAATTATTCTTATGATGCTGTCGAAGAGGTAGATCAGGAGAGTTTCGACTCCATGGTTGGGACGAAATCCGTGTTGGTTGTCGTCGAGAGTTCCGTGTTCGTCAATGTGTTCCTGAAGTTGTAGTTGAACCGTCTTTTCGATTATTTTTGCGAGGAAGGGTATGCTGGAGATTGGTCGGTATGCTGCTGGGTCCTTTTTGTCGAGAGAGGTTTTCTTTGTGATTGGTCTTACTGAGGCAAGCTTTAATTGCTGTGGCATGAGTCCTTGAGTGAGTGAGTTGTGTACCATTTTATGAATGTTTGGTATGAGGCTTGCTTTGGTGGCTTTGACCCATGACACTGGGCAAGGGTCTGTAGGAGCAGTGCTTGTGTTGATTGTGGAGATGATGTCTGATATCTGCTCTTTTGAGGGTGAGTGGAATGTGCCCCAGGTTTTGGGGTGGACGTTCGTTCTGTTGGTTCTACTGGGTGTTGTGCGCTCTGTGGAGTGAAATTTGTCTTTGATGTGGTCGGCGAATATCTGTGGATCCACTTGTATTTCTCTTTCTGCTGCTTGCTCTTTTGTCAGGGTTTTTACTATTTCGAAAAGTTCTCTGGGTTTGTTGATGGAAGAATTTATCAGGTTTGTGTGGAATTCTCTCTTTGATTGGTTGATGTGTTCATTGTATTGTTTTTGCTTTGTTAGGTAAAGATGTTGGTCGGAAGTAGTTTTGTTTTTTCTCCATCTCCGTTCAATTTTCCTGAGCTCCCTCTTTTCCTGTCGTATTTTTGCTCTCACATGGCTCTCACATGCTCTCACATGGCTCTCACATTATGAGCTGTGACACGGCCTTGAAGAGGAAGACTCTTACTCTCATAAGCAAAGGATATGCATTGTGCAATCCATTTGGATAGAGTTCTCTTGGAGACTGGAAGTCCCAAATGACTAGAATCAAAAGCAATAAAAAGTTGAGAAGACTTTCTATGTTGCTGTGTAGGTAAAAAGCCAAGGCTCTTTTACAATCCAAAGTATGAAGGTTCCTTTCTGCATTAGAGGCATGAGGCCTCGGAAAGAATACAGGAAGATAAATTGATTGATTTAAATGAAAAGGCGAAACCACCTTTGGCATAATTGTGGATGAGTTCTGAGAAAAACCTTATCATGGTGAAACCTAGTATAAGGAGGATCAGCCACTAAAGCTTGCAATTCACTAATGCGACGTGCAGAGGTGATTGCAATTAGGAAGATGACCTTACAGGACAAAAAACTTTAGGGTTGTAGTGGCTAAAGGTTCAAAAGGCGGTTTCATGAGCAGCACGAGAACTAGGTTTAAGTCCCATGCCACCGGTGGTGGCCTGATGGGAGGCTTTGTTAATAGAAGACCTCTCATAAATCTTGATATGAGTGGATGAGAGGAAATTGGTTGTCCATTTAGAGGCTTATAGGAAGCTGCAATTGCACTAAGATGGACTCTTACTGAATTGGTCTTTAGACCAGAATTTGATAAATGAAGTAGATACTCTAGTATCGATTCCAAAGGTATCATAGGGGGATTTACCCCTTCTGCGAACACCATATAGTAAAATGTTTCCACTTGAAGGCATAAGAGTGTCTTGTGGAAGGTTTTCTAGAAGCTTGAAGGATATCCTTTACCTGTTGGGAAAGGTTGAGATCCTGAAGGTCTAAGCTTTCAGCAACCAGGCCCTGAGATGCAGGGACTGGGGATTCGGGTGCCATAGCATCCCGTTCTCTTGGGAGAGGAGATCTGGAGCATAGCCTAACTCCAGAGGTGCAGCTTGAGAGAGATGTAGAAGCAGGGGATACCACGCTTGGTGTGGCCACCGTGGTGCTATGAGGATCATACGACCTCTGTCTCTCTGAAGCTTGAAGAGTGTTTTGGGGATGAGGGGAAAGGGTGGGAAGGCATAGAGGAAGTCGTGACCCCAGTGAAGGAAGGCGTCCCTTGCCTGGCAATTTTGAGCAGGAATTCTGGAACAGAACCGGGGAAGTTTGGCATTCAGTGGACTTGCAAATAGGTCTGTGTCTGTGGTTCCCCAGATCTGAAATATCTTGGCCACCTGATCTAGGTGGAGAGACCATTCGTGAGACAGCAGTACTTGGCTGAGTTTATCTGCCCAAAGGTTTTGAATGTCTGGAAGATAGACCATGAGAAGGTGAATTTGATGCTCTCTGGCAAGGGCCCATAGTCGTAAAGCTTCGTTGCATAACGACAGAGAGCCTGTTCCCCCCTGCTTGTTCACGTAGAACATAGCTACTTGATTGTCCATTTGGAATAGGACTGTCTTGTAGCTGAGCTGGGCATGGAATACTCGAAGAGCTAAATAGATTGCTGAGTTCCAGGAGGTTTATGTGAAGACAAGCCTCCTGTGGAGTCCAGATACTCTGGGTAGAGAGATGATGCAGGTGTGCTCCCCATCCCACCTGTGATGCATCTGTTGTTAGGGTGGCCTGGAATAGGGGTTGCTGGAAAGGAGACCCCACTAGAAGATTTTCCAGTGATTGCCACCATTTGAGGAAGAAAATCAGTCATTGTGAGTTTGATATCTTGTCCAACAGATGTCCTGTGGCCTGTGTCCATTGTGTGGATAGGGTCCACTGGGCTGCTCACATATGAAGACGAGCATAGGGAACCACATGAACCGTGGATGCCATATGTCCCAATAGTTGTAGTAGTTCTTGAGCAGTTAGGGAAGACTTCACCGCTGCTTGAGAAGCTAGTTGCACTATGCAAAGACGTCGATGCAATGGACCTGGCATCCAAAGAAAAGAGAGTACCGAGCTTTGCAGCTCGGTTCTGTCTTCCTCTTTTAGTCATCCCCATACAAGAGAGACACTCAGATGGAGAATGGTCAGGGCCTAAACATTTTAGACACCAGTCATGGGTGTCGGTGATGGAGATGGTACCGCCACACTTAGTACATTTTTTTAAAACCACTAGCTGGTTTTTCCATCTTTTAGGAAAAATGGGGCCTAATGCCCAAAATGGCGCCTAGCACCAAAAAGAAAACGTTTCTGAAACAGTTCAGAAGTATATATCTATTTTTTTTTTTGAAAAGAAGAAAAAAGAACCGGCGGTACCGGTAGGTGTCGTGCGGAGGCAGACACGACTACAAAAAAACAAGTTTAAAGAATAAATTTTCTGCGGTGACAGGATATGTGTCCTGTCGGCTCCGCGGAAAATGAAGAACTGAAGAGGGACAGTTGGAAAGGCAGGAAGGCAGCACGAATGTGCTGAGGGATGCTCCCAAAAGTGTTCCTATTGGACGCTGGGGAGCGTTCCCACGCAGGCTCCGTCGGTACCGACAATACCCTTATGTGAAGACTACATTCCTGCTTGTTCCTGGAGATATTAAGTTCCCAAGGAGATACACTGCCCTGAGATGGATTTGGTGTGCAATGAAGAAGAAGTACAGACAAAAGGCTTCCAGGCAGAAGGGATAGGAACCTGTTCCCCCCTGCTTGTTTACACAGAACATGGCCAACTGGTTGTCCATTCGGACTAAGACCTGTTTGCCCAAGAATTGGAATTGAAAAGCCTGAAGGGCATACGTGAGAGCCCGTAGCTCCAGGAGGTTGATCTGCAACTGAGATTCCTATGGTGTCCACTGCCCTTGCATGATGAGATTGTCTAGATGTGCCCCCCATCTGAGCTTGGAAGCATCCGTAGTTAGGGTGCAATGAGGTGCAGGCATCTGAAAAGGTGACTCTACGAGTAGGTTTTGAGGTGAACACCTCCACTGAAGGGAGTTGACCAGTGGAGGGGTGATGCAAACCTTGTCTGAGAGGCGCCCTGTTGCTTGGGTCCATAGAGACGACAGAGTCCAATGGGCTTGCTGCACTTGCAAGCAGGCATAGGGGACGACAGACTGTGGAGGCCATGTGTCCCAGAAGGCGCAGCATCAATTGAGCTGTAACCACACTATGACCCCTTATACTGTGGGCCAACTCTCGGGCACAGCAATCCTGTGGAAGGAAAGCTCAGACCTAACAAGTGTCCAGCAATGCTCTAATGAATTCAAGATGCTGTGATGAGACCAGGTGTGATTTGGGAAAATTTAACATGAATCCCAAGTGATGGAGCACCATGATGGTGTGATGAAGAGATAGTTGGACCTCTTGTGGAGATTCTCCCCTGATTAGCCAGTCTAAGTAGGGGAAGACAAAGACCCCCAAAGTACAAAGGTAGGTGGCAACCACTGCCATGCACTTTGTGAACATGCGGGGTGTGGGTTTGCTGGAACCGAAAACGCAGATACTGTCTGTGTTGAGGGTGGATCAGCAAATGTGTGTATGCCTCCTTGGGGTCTAGAGAACATAGCCAGTCACTGAAGTGTACCCAGGGAAATCATTTTGAATTTGTCCCAAATGAAGAATTTGTTTAGTTCCCTTAGATCTAGAATGATCCTGCACCCTCTTGTCTTCTTGGGGATAAGTAAGTAAGAAGAGTAGAAGCCCTTGCCCTCTTGGGTGGACGAAACTCTTTTTATGGCCCCCTGAGCTAACAGGATGGACACCTCAACAGTTAGGAGATGTCTGCAAGAGGTTTGCAGGACAATCCCTTGTGAAGGTGTGGGGGGGGGGGGGGTAAGCTTTCTAAATGAAGCAGATAGCCCCAGTCTGGCTTGAAGATCAGGTGGCAGCCCAGCAGATGTCTGCCAGTGGAACAGAGCGGAAGTGAGCCACTGATGCGGCCTTAGTCCTGACACAGTGGGCCGTGACTCGACCCTGCAACAGAAGGTCAGCTGCCCTGTATGCCCAGGCTATGCAGTCTTCCACCTAGGTGGACAACGTACACTTGGAGACAGGAAGCCCCAGCTTACTGGGGTCAAAAGAGACAAAGAGGTGTGGAGTCCTTTGATGTCCCCTCATACGCTCCAGGTAGAAGGCTAAAGAGTATGCAGAACCGCCTCTGCCCGGCTGGAATGCGGTCTGGGAAAGAATGTCGGAAGAACCACCTCCTGGTTGAGGTGGAATGGAGAGACTACCTTTGGGAGGAACTTAGGGTGGGTGCGTAGGACCACCCTATTCCTGTAAAACTGTATGTACGGCCTTTCTGAAACCAAAGCCTGCAGCTCACTCACTCGCCTCGCAGACATGAGTGCCACCAGGAAGAGTACCTTCCAGGAGAGGAAGCGCAGATGGCAAGTAGACATCGGCTCAAAAAGTGGGCGAGTAAGCTGTTGCAAGACCACATTCAAATCCCACTCGGTCACCGGAGGGCGAACCGGGGGTTTTAGTAGAAATAGACCTCTGAGGAACCTTGACACCAAGGGATGAAGCGACAGAGGATGCCCTTCCACTGGTGAGTGGTGTGCTGACAACACACTCCTGTGGACCCTTACAAAGTTAGACTCGAGGCCTAAGTCAGAGAGGTGAAGCAGGTACTGCAACACCACAGGCAGAAGGCAAGAGAAAGGTTCTTCATTGTGCTGGCTACACCACTCCTCAAATCTATGCCACTTGAAGGCATAGGTTTTTCTAGTGGACTGCCTCCTGGAGGCCAGTAACACTTCTTCTACATTCTTAGGTAGGAGGAGAGGGGCCAGCACTACCCTTTCAGCAGCCATGCCATTAGGTTGAGGGACTTGAGATTGGAATGTAAGAGAGCCCTGTTCCTGGGACAGGAGGTCAGGCCTTGTCCCCAGAGGGAGTGGGGTCTCCACTGCCAGCTGAAGGAGAAGTGGAAACCAAGGTTGCCTTGGACATCTGGGGGCTACCAGAATGACCGAGGCCTTGTCTCAAAGGATTTTGAACAGAGTTCGGGCCACCAGAGGGGTGGGAGGAAACGCATATAGGAGGCCCACTGACCAGGAGATCAGAAATGCATCTGCAGCCATCCTCCTGGGATGTGGCTGTCGGGAGCAGAACCGGGGCAACTGATGATTCTGTGGACTGGCAAAGAGGTCTATAGACGGATACCCCAGCAGTGGAAGATCTGCTGGGCTACCTCCGGATTCAGTTGCCATTCGTGAGGTTGAAGAATTCTGCTTAGTTTGTCTGCCAGGTACTTCTCTTGGCCTGGAAGGTAAACCGCCTTGAGAGACATACCCTGTCTGATGGCAAAGGAGCAGAGGTCCAGTGACTCCTGGTACAGGACACGGGACCTTGTCCCTCCCTGCTTGTTCATGTAGAACATAGCCACCTGATTGACTGTACGAGCACAGATTGATGCGAGAGAACCATGGCAGAAGGCTTGCAGAGCTAGGCGTATCGCCCGGAGCTCTAAGAGATTGATCTGTTGTGTACCCTCTTGGGGAGACCACATCCCCTGAGTGCAGGAGACCTGACAATGGACTCCCCAGCCCAGCAGGGATGCATCTGTCGTCAAGACTCTTGAAGACACCAAAGGTTGGAAAGACACTCCTCCGAGCAGGTTGGGCAGGTGAAGCCACCAGACCAGTGACTTTGGCAGTCATTTGGACACCCTTATCCTGTCTCGGAGTCGACCTGTGGCCTGCATCCACTGATCCCGGAGGCACCACTGAGCTGTCCTCATGTGGAGCCGGGCCTTTGGGGTCACATGCACTGTGGAAGCCATGTGTCCCAAAAGACGCAGGAAATGCCTTGCTGATATTTGAGACCTGTGGTTTATCTGGCGCACTAGGTCCAGAAGCCTCTGTGCCCTGTCCAGTGGCAGGTAAACCTTTGCTTGCAGGGTGTCTAGTCTCGCCCCTATGAACTCTAAGTTCTGTGTGGGGAGCAAGGTGGACTTTGCCTGATTTATGACAAAGCCTAGATGTTGCAGTATATTGATAGTGGGAGTTGTGGTCTGTGGGGCCTCCTGAGGCAACGGGGCCCTGACGAGCCAGTTGTCCAGATATGGGAAGACAAAGATACCCCGGTTTCTGAGAAACCCCGCCACCACCGCCAGGCTAGGCCGAATGGAAGTACTATGTACTGGAAATGGTTTCCTCCCACTACAAATCTGAGATATTGTCTGTGGTCTGGATGTATGAGGATGTGTGTGTAAGCATCCTTCAGGTCTAAGGAGCATAGCCAATCTACCTGGTGGAGGTATGGCAGCAAAATTCCAAGGGAAAGCATCTTGAACTTTTCCTTCACCAGGAACTTGTTTAAGTTTCGCAGGTTGAGGATGGACCTGAGGCCACCTGTTCGCTTTGGTATCAGGAAATACCTAGAGTAGAAGCCTTGCCTTTGCAGGCTGTGGGGTACTGGTTTCACAGCCTGATCCTCCAGACCTGCTAACTCCCGCAAAAGGAGGTTCCTGTGTAGAGGAGGCCTTAGAGGCTCTCCTGGAAAATAGGAGGGGGGCACCTGGCTGAAGTGGAGCAAAGAGCCCTTTTGGACTATTTGTAGGACCCAGGTGTCTGTGGTGACTGCTGGCCACCTGTAGGCGTACAGGGCCAGCTTCCCTCCTGTGCCCAGTCTCACCCCTGGCTGGAGAGAGACCATACAGTGGCTGTCAAAAAACCCCAACCGGCTGGGAGGGAAGCTGGTGCCTGGGGGCTTCTGCTTACGCGGGCCATGCCCCTGTCCCTTGGCCTGCTGCCCATGTTGAGGAGCTAGGGAGGCCTGGTGAGTGGGGTAGTTGTGTTAAGCAGTACCCTTCCTCGGGAAAAAGGGCTTTTTACCCGAGCCCTTCTTCTTAGAAGGGGCAGAAGCCTTTTTGGAGAGTCTTGTCCGGGGTCAAGTACTCTGACTCGATTTCCGCAGCCTTTTCAGTCATGGGTTTTCCAAACAGGTTCTCACCTTGGCATGGGACATCGACCAACTTGTCCTGTACCCATAACTCTAGGTCCGACGACATTAGCCATGCCTGGCATTCGGCACCGATGCCGGCTGCGGCTACCTGGGCCGAAGCCTCGAAACCGTCATAGGCTGCTTGAGACATGAACTTCGAGCACTCTCGAATCCCTGTGGACAAGGCTTTGAATCTCTGCAAGGGTTCCTCGGAGAGGCCAGCTGAGAACCCGGCAATTTCCTTAGCCAGGTCCTGTAAGTACATGCCCATGTACAGCTGGTATGTTTGGACACAGCATGACAGCATCGAGCCCTGGTAGCACTTTCTACCAAGGGCGTCCAGGTTCCGGGCTTCCCTCCCAGGAGGCACCGAGGAGTGCGTTTTCTGGCTCTTGAGCCTTTGCATGGCCAATTCCACAACCATGGAGTTGTGCGGCAGCTGTGCCTTCTGGAACCCAGGGCTCTTGAGGACTCGACAGATGGAATCGACCCGCCTGCTGAGCACCGGCATCGAGGCCGGTGATTCCCACATATGGAACAGCCGCCGTTCTAACATTGGAGGAACTGGTACAGTAAGGGCTTCCTTTGGTGGAAAATCATACTGGAGAGCATCGAGCTCTTCGGCTCGAGGCTCCTCCTCGGCATCCGCCGGGAAGGCCAAGGCCTTGGCCATATTCCGTATGAACTCTGAGAACTGGGTATCCTCCGGGGAAGACCTTCTCCGAGGTTCGGACCCCAGCGAGCCCGATGGGACACTGGGTCTGGTGGGTGCCCGGGGAGTCTTCATCCTCCGTCTCCCAGGTCAAGTCCTCCAAGGAGGAATCGATGGGCTCCGGTCTCGACCGCCCTGATGCTGATGGCACCGGCGTCGACGACCTCGGTCCCGAACAGGAGGTCAAGGGAGACCGCGGCCGAGTATTGGCTCGGCCTCCGGGGTCAACATGGACATCGAGGTCCCGGTGGTCGGGGCAGATGGATCGGTGAGACCGGCCATCAGTGCCTGCTGCTGCTCCATGAAAGCAGCCATGCTGCGCTCCAAGGCCGCCATTCTGAGACAGTCCAGAAGGCTCCGCAGCTTCCAGCTCGGGTCCCGACGCCGTCGGGCCCGATGCCGGTTCTCCCGGAGGAGAGTCCACGAGGACAACAGTATTTACCTTCCTCGGCATCTCCAGCTCTATGCGAGGTACCTTGGCAGGCCACTCTGACTCCGAGACCTGGCCCGCGAGGAACCAGGCCTATCAGAGGCATCCAACGACGCTGCCGCCCTCACTAGTTTTTTCTTCCTCCGGTATTCCCTGGAGGGAGACCCCCTCTCAGAAGACCCTCGACGGTGCTCGGAGTCCGACAGCTCCAGAGATGTCGAGGTTTCTGACGAGGTCCGGACCCGGGTGGATGCGGACTCTGAGGAAATCCTCTCACGCTGCTGCTGACTACGTCTAAGTGCCTTAGAAGACATCTTGCCGCACGGGACATAGGCCATCGGGTCATGGTCGGCCCCGAGGCATCGGAGACAGCAGTCATGTGTGTCGGTGAGGAACATTAACCTTTTACACTGATCACGCTTTTTAAACCCGCTGGCAGCCATAGGGGGAAAAAGGGACCTGCGAGGTCAAACGACCGGACTGCCAATGGAAAAGAAAAAGAGCGCGAACGCTACTCACTAAGGACAAAAAACGAAAAACAGGGACCTGATCTGATACCGGTGTATCGAACCAAGATGGGAAGGGGAACCGGCGTTGAACCGGGTTGAAGACAAGAATCTTCTGAGAAGCTGACACACTTTTTCTGCGAGGGAATTCGGACCATGCCCATTGGGCTCCGCGGAAAAAGGGAGACTGAGCATGATGGCACCCTTGGGCGGGAAGGGGACCGCGCATGCATAATGCAATCCCAAAGGCTTTCTCTGAAAGCTGGGGAATTACTCCGCACGAGGGCTCCTTCGGCGCCGACGTCACCCATATGTGAGGACTGACTTCCTACTTTTTCATGGAGAAGAAGTAAGCGACTCATGAAGCTGACAACTAAGGATTGTACCGAGATGGGTTTACCTTCTACACCACAGTGATGAGCTCCAATTGCACAGAGGTGTACCTATATGGGAGTTGGACTCCAGTTCAGACTCTGAAAGGTGTAGAAGGTATTCAAGCAGTGTTCGTGTAGGACAGGTGAAAGGATCTATGGAGCATCCCTCACACCAAACCTCTTCCACTTGAATAAGATTTCCTCATGAGGCCTTCCTGAAAGCCAAAAGGACATTGGTGATACCAGACTGAGAGCAGATAACGAAGCCTCTGAACATCCAAACTGTGAGGACTAGAGACTTGATGCTGGTGTTTGCCCGAGATGCATTGGCTCCTTAATGGACAGTTTCAGGAGTAGAGGGAACCATGGTTGCCTGTGCCAATAAAAAGCGATGAGAATCATCGTACCCTTGTCTGTTCTGAGTTTAGGAGAGCTTTGCAATGAGAGAAATTGGATGATAACGTGTATAGAAGAGCTTTCTGCCAATTGAGGAGGAAAGTATCCGAGGCTAGCTTACTGAGTGACCCTACCCTGGAGCAGAACTGATTCACATGGGCATTCTGAAGAGTTGCAAAGAGGTCTATTGAGGGGGGTGACCCATTCCCGAAAGATGTACTGTGCAACATCCCTGTCCAGGATCTACTCATGAGGCTGAAGGACTTGACTCAGTATGTCTGCCAGTGTGTTCTACTCAGTAGGCAGGTAGGTGGCTCTCAACACCATTCCGTAAGAGTGAGCGCGAAGTTCCATAACCTTACTTTTTCCCAGCACAAGTAGTATGACCCTGCTCCTCCCTGTTTGTTGATATAAAACAGTTACTTGATTGTTGGTCTGAATTGGAACAATTTGGTTGGATAACTGATCTTTAAAAACCCTTAGAGTGTTTTCTATTGCTCTTATTTTCAAGAAGTTTATCTGATGAAGACTTTCTTAGGGGAGGGGGGGAGGGAAGACTACACATCCTGTGTGTGGAACCCACTGATGTGAGTGCCTCTTCCACGTTTGCATCTGTTGTCAGTAATTTATTTGGCACAAGAATTTGGAAGGATAGACTTTTTGCCAGATTGTCATGTACTGTCCACCAGAACGGAGATTGAATGACCAGAGAGGTGATGGACAGAATGTATCTGAGACTTCCTGTAGCCTGTGACCATTTGGTACTCCAGTTCCATTGAGTCTGTCTCATATTGAAATGTGCCAAGGGTGTGAAGTACAGTTGAGGCCATGTGGCCTAGCAATGTCAACATGGCACAAGCTGAAATCTGTTCACTTATTTGAGTTTACCACACTCTCTTTGTCAGCTTGGATAGACTGTCATGCCGGCAAAAAACCCTAGCCCGAGTCATATCGAGCAGAGCTCTGATGAATTCCAATTTTTTGGGTGGGACAAAGGTGGGATTTCGTATGGTAATTTGTGTTTATTCCAAAGTTCCTTCCAGAGTGACATTCTTGAGCAGCCAATCATCCAAGTAGGGGAAAACATGCACGTCCAGCCTGTGGAGAAACACAGCTACTATGGCAAGGCATTTGGTAAATTCTCGAGGAGCTGATGCAAGGCCAAAAGGCAGACTACAGTACTGGTAGTGCAGTTGCCCTACTACAAATCTAAGATAAATTCCAGTGATGAAGTATGTGGGTCTATGCATCCTTTAGATCCATAGAGCATAGCCAGTTTCTTTTTGGAGATAAGGAAGTGGGGAGCCTAGAGAAATCATTCTGAACTTTTCTTTGACCAGATATTTGTTCAGATCTCTTAGGTCTAGGAAGGGGCAGTATCCTCTTGTTTTCTTGGTGACCATGAAATACCTTGAATAAAATCCCCGCCCTTCTTGCTCTGGTGAAACAAGCTCAATTGCTAGATCCCTTTGAAAGGCAGCCAGTTCTTGCACAAGTAGTTCCTGATGCACAGGGTTTAGGAACTGAACCCTCAGAGGGCAATTTGGAGGAAAGTTGAAAAGATGCAATTTGTAGCCTCTTTGGATAATTTGCAAGACCCAAATGTCTGAGGTTACAAGGGGCCACCTGTGGAGAAAAATGGAAGAGCATCCCTCCTACAGGAGAATCCTCCACTGAGGCTACAGGAAGGGTGGCTATGCTCTGCAAGAACCAGTCAAATCCCACCACATTTTGGCTGAGGAGCATGTTGGGCCTTTCAAGACTTCTTTCACTTTGACTTCCTCAAGGAGTCTGCTTAAATTGAGAATAGTGGGAACCAGTGAAGTACCTGTGCCTTTGAGAGTAGTAGGTCTTTCTTTGGTTGTCATCCTGATACCTCCCTGTGGGAGGAGGCTGGCTCAGATGTGCGCCTTGAGATATTTTGAAGAGTGATGTACTGCCTTTCATTGAAGCCTGCTTTCTCTTCGACTTTATCTCCAAAGATTCTCTCTATGGCACAATACGTCAGCAAGCTTGTCCTGCACTGATGGTTAGAGGTCTGAAACCCAGAGCGAGGTGAGTCTCCAGGCACCAATACCTGTTGCAGAAGCTCTCTATACCATATTAAAAATGTCATAGTTAACTCAGACCATGAATTTCAAGCAGTCCTTGTCATAAGAACATAAGATATGCCATACTGGGTCAGAACAAGGTTCATCAAGCCCAGTATCCTGTTTCCAACAGTGGCCAATCCAGGTCATACATACCTACAGGGCCGGCCCGTCCATTGAGCGAGAATGTTTTTTGCACAGGGCCCCGCGTTTCAGGGGGCCCCGCTCAAAAAACATTCTGATCTAAAAGTAAAATTTTTAAAAAAAAAAAAAGCTGTCTGCTGACGCTGACGGGGCCGCCGCAGCAGAATCGAGTGTGCCGTGGGGCCCCCCCTGCCCAGCAGAGCCTGCCCTCCCCTGTATCACCTCTCTCTTTGCAGCTGCAGTCACACGCGCCGGCTTTCAGAGCGCGAGGGGAGAGTTTCTCCCTCGCTGCTCTGTTAAGCCCGCGGGGGCTGATGGGAAGTTCCCATCAGCCCCCGCGGGCTTAACAGAGCCGCGAAAGGGAAACTAGTTCCTTCGCGCTCTGAAAGCCGGCGCGTGTGACTGCAGCTGCAAAGAGAGAGGTGATACAGGGGAGGGCAGGCTCTGCTGGGCAGGGGGGGCCCCGCAGCACACTCTATTGTGCCGCGGCGGCCCCGGCAGCTTTTTTTTTTTTTAATTTTCCCTGGGCTGGGCTGGGCTGGGCGGGGGGGGGGGTTAGGAGTGGTGATGGGCTATGGGGGGCTGGGGGGGGGTTAGGAGTGGTGATGGGCTATGGGGGGGCTAAGTCTGTATATGGGTTGATAGGATTAGGACTGGAAGTGGGTTGATGTGGGTTAGGACTGGTAATGGGCTATGGGGGGCTTAAACTAAAATTGGGTGATGGGGGATTAGGACTGGAAATGGGCTGGTGGGATTAGGACTGGGAGTGGGCTGATGGGGAGGTTGGGACTGGTAATGGGGTATGGGGGGGCTAAAAAAAAAAATTGGGTGATGGGGGATTAGGACTGGAAATGGGCTGGTGGGATTAGGACTGGGAGTGGGCTATGGGGGGCTAGGACTGGTAATGGGTTGGGGGGTTGCTAGGACTGGAAATGGGCTGGGGGGATTAAGACTGGAGGTGGGCTGATGGGGTTAGGACTGGTAATGGGCTGTGGGGGCTGTTGGGGGGGGTTAGGACTGGTAATGGGCTATGGGGGCTAGGACTGGAAATGGGCTGATGGAGGGGTTAAGACTAGAGGTGGGCTGTTGGGTGGGGTTAGGACTGGTAACGGGCTATGGGGGCTAGGACTGGAAATGGGCTGATGGAGGGGTTTAGACTAGAGGTGGGCTGATGGGGTTAGGACTGGTATTGGGCTGTGGGCTGTTGGGGGGGGTTAGGACTGGTAATGGGCTATGGGGGGGCTAGGACAGGAAATGGGCTGATGGGGAGGGGTTAGGACTTGAGGTGGGCTGATGGGGTTAGGACTGGTAATGGGCTGTGGGCTGATGGGGAGGGTTAGGACTGGCAATGGGCTATGGGGGGCTGACTGGAAATGGGTTGATGGGGGTTAGGACTGGAAGTGGGCTGATGGGGGATTAGGACTGGAAGTGGGTTGATGGGGGGGGCTAGGACTGGTATTGGGTTGGGGGGTTGCTAGGCCTGGAAATGGGCTGATGGGGGGCTAGGACTGGAAAGGGGCTGATGCAGGGACTAGAAGGGAATGGATGCTGGGTGAGGCTGAAACTAGAAGGGAGCTGATGTTGGGGGAGGATTAGAATGGGATGGGGCTGGGAGAGTAAAATGGAGAGGGGAAAAATATTTTGTGTGGGAGGGATAAAAAATCTACAATTGGCCGGATATTGGGAGAGTAAGTGGGGATTGAGGATGGAGGGGTAAAATTTGAGTGGATGAAATAGGAATGAGGAAAGAGCAAAAGGAGAAAGATTAGTATGTTAAAGCAGATGTAGAGAGAGAATGGAAAAAAACTAGAAGAGAGAAGAAAGGACAAATGGACAGCAGACGATGGAGAGTTAGCAGAAGACACGAAGAAACCAGAAGAAAGTGGCTGGAGCAATTGCAGCTGAAAAAAAATGCACAAAAGGTAGAAAAATCTCTCTTTATTTTGAATTTATTAATTGGAATATGTCAGCTCTGGTAGATGTGCATCATTAATGTCTGCACTTTGTTTAGTACAAGAGCAAATTAATATATAGTTTTATTTCTACAGTGTTGTACATTCCAAGTTTGGCTTTTGGGATTCCCAGTTTCATTATTGTCTTCCTTTTTCTAAATTGTGATTCCTTGTTTGGTGATGGTCTATATTCTGCATGTGTAACTGAGCTGAGGTATTCTGTTTATGTAATTCCTATTTGACATTGCCACTTGTTCTCTTTCCCCAGTAGGTCATGTATTGTTGTTCTCTGAAATGTATTGGTTTAATATTTGCATGTTTCCTTTTGATAGGTAGGGTATGGTGCTTTGTGAGCCCTGGTAGTGCTGTTAGGATACGGTGGGTTTGCTATGGGTTCTAAATGGGCAGTGTTTGTAGTAGTTCCTAATGTGTCTGGTGGTTGGCACTGGATTAAAGTAACGTAGAAATCTTTTAGTCTTTCTTTATCCATACACTCATTAACTAAAAGTTAGTATATGGTAACATTATGCAAATATTTATGCAAATGAGGCCCATTATGCAAATGAGGCCCCGCACCGAATCTCCGCACATGGCCCCGCACCCCCCTTGGGCCACCCCTGCGTACCTAGCAGTATCCCCAAAAGACACAGGTTCCACAATGCTTGTATTTGGTCAAGCATTGATATCCTGGGTCCCTTTTTAATAATGGTTTATGGACCTTTCCTCCAGGAACTTGTCCAAACCTTTTTTAAATCCAACTACACTAACAGCCCTTACTACATCCTCCGGTAACAAATTCCAGAGTTTGATTATAAGTTGTGTGAAAAAATATTTTCTCTTATTTGTCTTAAATAGTTTACCCTGTAGCTTCATTACATGTCCCCTAGTCTTTCTATATTCTGATAGCGTAAACAATTGATCTACGTTTACCCGTTCCACTCCATCCATTAATTTATAGACCTCTATCATATCTCCCCTCAGCCGTCTCTTTTCCAGGTTGAAGAGCCCTAACCTTTTAAGCCTCTCTTCATAGGAGTAGCCTTCCATCCCATTTACCATTTTGGTGGCTCTTCTCTGTACCTTTTCTAATAACGCTATATCCATTTTAAGATATGGCGACCAGAATTGCACACAATATTCAAGGTGCACTCGTACCAATATCCTTTGTTTTATTTTCCATTCCTTTCCTTATACCACCTAGCATTCTATTTGCTTTCTTAGCCACCGCTGCACACTGGGCGGAGGGTTTTAACATGTTATCCACGATGACTACTAAATCTTTTTCCTGGGTGGCAGTTCCCAACGTGGAACCTTGCATCATGTAACCATAGTGTGGGTTGTTCTTTCCTAGGTGCATAACTTTGCACTTGTCCACATTAAATTTCATCTGCCATTTGGCGCCCAGTCTTCCAATTTATCCAGATTCTCCTGCAGTTTTCCACAGTCCTCTTGGGTTTTAACAACTTTAAACAGTTTTGTGTCGTCTGCAAATCTGATAACCTCACTAGTTATTCCCTTTTCCAGGTCATTTATGAATATGTCAAAAAGTAGCGGACCCAGTACAGATCCCTGGGGTACTCCACTATTCACCTTTTTCCATTGGGAAAATTGGCCATTTAGCCCTAACTTCTGCTTTCTTTTAACCAGTTCCCGATCCACAATAGTACACTGCCTCCTATCCCATGACTTTTTAGTTTTGCCAAAAGTCTCTGATGAAGGACCTTGTCAAAGGCTTTCTGAAAGTCCAGATACACTATATCAACCGACTCACCTTTGTCTACCTGTTTATTCACACCTTCAAAAAAACATATTAGATTAGTAAGACAAGATCTTCCTTGTCTAAAGCCATGTTGGCTGTCTCCCATTAGGCCATGACTATCTACATGCTGTGTAATTTTGTTCTATATGATGGTTTCTACCATTTTCCCCGGTACTGATGTCAGGTTCACCAGTCTGTAATTTCCCGGACCACCCCTGGAACCCTTTTTAAAAATTGGCATTACATTGGCGATCCTACAATCTTCAGGTATTACAGATGATTGTAATGATAGTTCACAGATTACTAATAGCAGGTCTGCAATCTCATATTTCAGTTCTTTCAACACTCTCGGATGTATACCATCCGGTCCAGGTGATTTGCTACTATTCTGTTTATCAAATAGTTGTAATACATCGTCCCGGTGTAGTGAAAGTTCTCTCAATTCCTCTGCAGTATCACCTTTAAATACCACTTCAGTCTTGGGTAACATCCCTACATCTTCCTCAGTAAAGATTGAAGCAAAGAATTCATTCAGTCTCTCCGCTATAGCCCTGTCTCCTTTTACTGCCCCCTTTACCCCTCTATCATCTAATGGTCCAAATGACTCTCTCACAGGCCTTTTGCTATGAATGTACTTGAAAAAGTCTTTATTTTGTGTTTTTGCTTCGGTAGCAAGTTCCTTCTCAAATTCTTGCTTTGCCTGCCTTATCAATGCTTTGCATTTAACTTGCCAGTGCTTGTGCTGTTTCCAGTTTTCGTCGTTTGGCTCTTTTTTCCATTTCTTGAAAGATGCTTTTTTGGCAGCAACAGCCTCTCTGACCTCACCTTTAAACCATGCTGGCAGTTTTTTGGACTTTCTTCCACTTTTCTTAATGCGTCGAATACAGCTGGTCTGGGCTTCCAGGATAGTATTTTTAAACAACACCCAAGCTTGATGTAAGTCTTTAACCTTTGCAACCGCTCCTTTTAGTTTTTTCTTAACTATATTCCTCATTTTATCATAGTCTCCCTTTCGAAAGTTAAAAGGTAGCTCTGTGGATTTCTTTACTATCTCTCCTCCACTAATTAAATCAAACACGATCATGCTATGATCACTATTGCCAAGTGGTCCCAACACCCTTATTTCTTGTACCAGATCTGGTGTTCCACTAAGGACTAGGTCCAGTATGGCTTCCCCTCTGGTCGGTTCATGAACCAGCTGCTCCAAGAAGCAGTCATTTATTTCATCTGGAAACTATCTCCCTAGCATGTCCTGCCGTGACACTGATCCAGTCGATACCGGGATAATTGTGTCATGGAGCAAGGCAGATAGTGCCTATAAAAGTAGGTGAAAACACACAGGGCAGTTTTAAAACCGGCAGTACAAAGCACATGGCTAGAGGTTGCTATGAGCAACCAAGCAAAACAAGAGCACAGGCTGTAGGTAAACGCCCAGATAGAGAATTACGTCATAGCTCATCAGAGAAGCAGAAACAGCTGCAGCAGTTTGAGCTAACAAGAGTCTCAAAGAATGACGCACTTAAAAAGTCAGTCTTGAGCAAAGCAGAAGGGAACCGAGAGAGAAGCAGACACACACACAAGGGAAACCGAGACAGGAGCAGGGAGTCAGACTCATTCTCTGATCCCGAGGGAGAAAGAGACCCTGAGAGGATTCACAGGAGAGGAAAGAGCAGAGCTCAGGAGAGCCAGGAGTCCTACCTGAAAGCTTCTGACGTGGATTCCATCTGTACCTCAGAGGGGTTTGCCCAGGAGGAATTCTCAGAGGTTAGTGCTGGAAAGTTGGGCTGCACTAAGCCAAAGTCCGGTTGGGGACAGAGAGAGATTCCAAGCCGCAAACCACGAGGAGCTGGGAGAGGAAATACCTGCAAGAGCAGGTACCTGGGGAGCAAAAGCTATTATCCAGAAGTGAGTTCCTACCCGAGAGAAAGACGTCCCTTGAGGGGAAGTGAAAGGGAGAAAACTTTCAACTTCCTGGTTGCAAAACGGAGAGTCAGAGCTCAGCCTGAAGAAAGGCATAGTACCTTGAATAGAGGGGCACTGGATTTTAACTACATTGGTCCTGAAGGATATGGCCCTGTAAGGAGAGAATCCATAGTGCACGGTAACCAGTCTTTCTGCAGGGGGAGAGGGGAGAGAAGCTCTAGCCAAGAAGAGAGGGAACTTTTAAACACTGATACACATTACAGCCCTGCCAAATATAATTCCCCAGAAGCACCCGAGGACATGGAATGTGACTTCTGTGAAGAGGGCTCAGATATTTGTAAAATGGACTGTACAATGGTGTTTTCAGACAGCGTGACCTCTTTTTGTTAAAGCCTGAGTAAAACCCTGCCTAAGAGAAATCTGTGGAGGAACACAGATTTCACTGGAAAGCTTTTGGTGAGAGAAAAAGCCTGTTTTTCCTTATTGTTTGTTTAAAGCTGACAAGAAGCATTTTTGTTGTAATTTGTAGTTCCCTCTTGTGTTGTACCAGTTTTATGGTTTAATTTCTTTTGACCCTTGTTGCAAGAATTATGGTCTTTATGTTATAATGTAAACCGCGCTGATGCCGAATAGTGCGGTATATAAGAACTTGTAATAAAATAAATAAATAAATAAATACCTCTTTAAGCATAGCTACTCGACCACAGCTACCTTCTTATTAGAATAGCTATTGGGACTCAAAATCCCAGGGGGCATTACTCCGCCCTTGCTACATAAGAGGATCCTTACTGAAGCCCCAGGCCTTCCACCTCCGGGGTAGTAGGTGAGTGACAATTGAAATCACCCATTATTACTACTCTGCTGTAACTTTTGTTAGCTTCCTTGATCTTTTTAAGCATTTCATCATCCATTTGTTCATTTTGGCCAGGCGGTCAATAGTACATCCCCTACTGCCATCACCTTCCCCTTCACACTTGGAATTTCAATCCATAGAGATTCTACAGCAAATTTTGTTGCCTGCAAAACTTTAATCCTTACTGACTCAATGCTCTCTCTAACATAGAGTGCAACCCCTCCTCCAATTTGATCAATTCTATCATTACAATATACTTTGTATCCAGGTATCACAGTGTCCCACTGGTTATCCTCCTTCCACCATGTCTCTGAGATTGCAATCATATCTAACCTCTTATTTAGTGCTATATATTCTAACTCTCCCATCTTATTGTTTAGACTTCTAGCATTTGCACACAAGCATTTCAGAGACTGTATTTTATTAATATTAATCTGGCTATTGGTAGGCATGGGTAATTTGGAATCTTTGCACTCTGTCTGCACCATACTCAAGGGCATTTGGGCTACTTTACTCTTTTTTGGAACCTCACTGCTTTCGGTAGTATCCTTCAAGGATACCTTCTTCCGAACCATGCGCTCTTGGGCGACTGTTGGCTTTCCCCTATTTTCTAGTTTAAAAGCTTCTCTATCTCCTTTTTAAAGGTTAATGCCAGCAGTATGGTTCCATCCTGGTTAAGATGAAGCCCATCCCTTCGGAAGAGCCCCTCCTTTCCCCAGAATGTTCCCCAGTTCCTAACAAATCCAAAACTCTCATCCTTGCACCATCGTCTCATCCATGCATTGAGACTCCGGAGCTCTGCCTGCCTTTTGGGTCCTGCACGTGGAACAGGAAGCATTTCGGAGAATGCTACCCTGGAAGTTCTGGATTTCAACTTCCTACTGTGATAAGGAAGCTTATCAAAGCTCAGGGAGTAATGACAAAAGAGGAGAATTTACTCTGATTAAGGGACCTGTGCTGGCAGGTTATAGAAATAAGACAGCTTGTTTCCCTAAAAGACTACATGTTCCAGAATGCACCAGTATGCAGAAAGTCCCTAGGGGAGCTAGAGTGGAAAAGCATGAGTCTAATCAGAGACAGCATTATGTCATCCATAATCAAACAGCCTCTAGGAGGAAGCTTAATCCAAAACACCTGAAGAGTGCAAGGGAGGAGTTGCAATCTAAGCCCTTTAAAAATAGAGGGGAATCTTCAGGAAGGGGGAAGGAGGCAGAGAAAGAGAAGGGGAATCAGAAGGAGAATGAGAACCAGAACAGAAGGAAGAACAACCGGAACCTGAAGGAACAAGGTCAAGGAAGCAGACGGTCCAAGAGAGGAGCTCAGAGAAGTACCTATGCCTGGAGAGATACCTGGGGGAAAGAACCTTCAGAGGACTGGAGAAAGCCAGAAGTCTGTAGATCCACAGCCAGGGACCCTCAAGGAACCCCTAGGAAGAGGTCTGTTGCAGCTAAGGAGGAAAGGAGCCCAAATACCTCAAGGAGGACGTCTGGAGAAAAGATCCTGAGGTCCATAGATACCAACTGGAGGACAGGACACAGAAGCTCTATTGCATACTGGCCAGAATACCAGAAGAAGCAGCCTGACGCTTGCCTGGATTCAGGTATGAACTATGAATGTTTCTCTAGCTTTGAGCAATGCAAACAGCAGGGAAACAGTATAGAGGTCAGTTCCTAAAGCCCTCTGAGTCAGACGGAGAAACTGAATCTATGCAATTTCAAGAGCAAGATTTAATATCTGATACAGAGGATGATTATATGGACTGTTCTTTGAGTAGGTTGTTATTTTAGGAAAATCCTAAATATAAGGGAAAACATCAAAAGGAAACATTCTAGATGTTGGCTTCCTATAAAGTTTTGTTTAAAAGAAAAAGCTTTGTTGGAAAGTTTGCACGTGTGCTGAAATCAAGCTACTGATTGCAGTTAATTGTCACCTGTTGGTGGAGGAGAGCCCAGCACAAGCCGTGCACACTTGGGGTTTAAAAGTTCTTTTCTGTATGGAGAAAGTGAGCTATGTTTTTGTATAAAGAAGTTTTCCTTTTTGATTTGTTTTTCCCCAGCACTTCTAAGGAGTTTATTAGCAGTGGCTGAAAGAAGCTTTTCTGTTCCATAAAGGACTTTGATACTTATTTTGCATAAGTTGTTTCAGTTGCCTTATTTAATGAATAAACCCTGGAGAAGTTATCCGGATGGTGTTACCAAGCATATCTGTGTGTGGAATAATCACCCCATAAATAAACTCTAATTTTGCCTTACACTCGACCAACTACAAGAGTTTTCGTTTATTTTTAAAAGGCAAGCTTTTGTGTGAATGGACTTCAATAACCACAATCCTTACAAGACAGTTAATTTACATACTTGCCAAGATGGTGGTACCTTCATAACAAGCACCCGCTTTTACACTACCTAAAAGCTTAAATTTAGCCTCCAGAACTTCCCTACCACATTTTCCTATGTCATTCGTACCGACATGTACCAAGACAGCAGACTCCTCCCCAGCACTATCTAAGATCCTATCTTGGCGGTGCGTGAGGTCCGCTACCTTCGCACCAGGCAGGCATGTTACCAGGCGATCCTCACGTCCACCAGCCTCCCAGCTATCTACATGCCTAATGATCGAATCACCAACTATAACAGCTGTCCTAACCCTCCCCTCATGGGCACATGGCCTTGGAGAAACGTCCTCGGTGCGAGAGGGTTTTACATCACCTGGAGGACAGGTCCTAGTTACAGGATCACTTCCTGACACACCAGGGTGATGCTCTCCTGTCACGTGACCTCTCTCCTCCACGGCAACAGGGATGCTGCCAGACTGGAGGTGGGACTTCAGGACTATATCCCTGTAGGTCTCGTCCATGTACTTCTCTGTCTATGTCTTCCAGGTCTGCTACTCTAGTTCCCTGAGAGCAAAGAGCTCCTTGCACTTATTTATTTATTTAGCTGCATTTATATCCCGCTTTTCACCGGGTCAAAGCGGTTGGGGGATACATTTTAACACGAGGGGGATAATGAGACACATACACTAATACTTACAGGGAACATGGGCAATGGAGGGTTAAGTGGCTTGCCCAAGACCACAAGGAGCACCTGCTGTCCTCTAGTGGGATTTGAACCACCGACCTTCCGGCCTATAGTACCTTGCTCCAACCACTAGGCCACTCCTCCCTTCCCTAGTGCATACGTAAGATCTCTCACCAACTGGGAGAAATTCATACATGTGACAATCAATGCAAAAGACTGGAAAGCCCCCATCTCGCTGCTGGACTGTTGTCTGCATCTTAGTTTAAAGCTTGTGTTTAGGTCTTTAAATTCTGTATTCACTAAGAGTTGGTATACCTCTAATATACCTTGTTCACCTGAAGCTTAATTAATCTCAGGGTCCTCAATGTATGACTGATTTGGATAAAGAGCTGCACCTGAGAGCAGCCCCTTTCCTCTAAGACGTGTAAGTACTGTCGCACCGCCGCCCTAGTGGCCAGAGGTTGTTAAGGCAGGTCGGGTGAACATGAGTTATATTTTTAAGTTTGAGTTGGTCCTTGAGTGCGGGGTCTGGGTATTCTGTTCCCAGTGGCCTTCCGTATACCAAAGCCTCAAATGAATACAAAGTCCGAGAGTAGGGAAAGAAAGGCTTTTTATTCCCTTAATGCACAAAGATTCAAATATTGGAATCTACATCAACACAAAGCAACCTTACTTCAGGTAGAAAGAAACATAAACGGTTATTGCTTTATCCTCTGTTATCTTCACAGGAATTTATACATATGAAACACTCAGTCTCTGTTTGCTGAGCATAGCTCTAGACACTAGGCAGGGATTCTAGGCTTCCTGTCTGACAGTAGCTACAATCCATTGCCATTTCGGAAGGGTCCTCGGTAAATTCCACCTGCATGGGCTGAGGATCTGAAAGCTGGGACTCTGTATCAATATAGTCCGGTGGAATATGATGAGGCTTTTCATATAAAGTTTGTACCAGCCTCCAATGCTCTGGGCTTAAGTTTAGGCCTCGGTCATGAGCATGCTTACTATGAGAACAACCTCTTTTGTCCCTGTGCCTTTCATTAAACAGTCTTTCATTTGGTAACAGCTTGTGTCTTGCTTTACAAACAGCTTGATGAGGAGAACACTCCCTTGTTTCCTGTGCTCCCTGTGTCACCAGGTTATAACGGTTAGTAGTAGAAAAATATGGATTACCTTTTCCTCTGGGCCTATCCCAGTGAGCTGAGGCTTGAGGCCTAGTCCTGCTGCAATTCAGCCTTACTCGGTTAGCAGGCTTCCAACTGTCCAGCTGGCCTTCGGGTGGAGTTATCTCCCTTTCACCCCCATACCTCTTTCTCCTTGAGCAAAGAGTGTTACCTCCTATGGAGATGGCTTCATCTTCCTTCTGGTAACTTCCACAGGGTCCTGAGTCCGCTGGCACCGTTCCCTCAGCTAAGACTCTGCCTTCTGTTTCTCTCCGGGTACCTTTCCTCACGGTGTCTCTTTGCCGAGAACTCCTTCTCCTTTCTTTTCCAACTTCCCAGCCTTTCTTAAAAGGAACTCCCCCTTTCCTGGATTGGCTGTTGGCCGGCATCACATCACAAACACATGGGAAGAGGAGACAGGAAGAAGGCTATACAATACCTCAGTAGGGGGGGAGGGGGTAGTCCCTCAGGTAGGCTAGAGCAGGAAAAAAAGTTTAAAACGCAGCAGGTTCTGGAGCGGTATCATTCCCTAGTGTCTCACTAGGGAATGATACCGCTCCAGTTTCTCTTGATGAAGAAAATGGGTCATATAATCAAGGATTCACATGATGTCCTTCAAGAACATACCCATGTCGAGCTGGTAAGAGGCCATGTGGGCAGCAACCATGGAACTCTGAAACACTTTCCTCCCAAAAGAATCCAATCTACAAGCCTCCCTCCCTGGGGGCACAGAGAAGTGTGTTTTGGAATTTTTGAGGGCAATATTTAATGACCGAAGAGTGGTGCAGAAACTGGGACTTCTTGAATCTGGGAGCCTTTAAAATTCTGTACATGGAGTCAAGCTTTCTACTGACTGGAGGTATGGGGAGGGGGTATCTCCCACATTCTCCCTCTTCTCAAGTCTCTTCATTGGCTTCCTATCTGTTTCCGCATCCACTTCAAACTTTTTCTGCTGATCTGTAAGTGCCTTTACTCTGCAGCCCCTCACTACCTTTCCTCTTATCTCTCCCTACACTCCTCTTCGGGAACTCTGCTCTTCTGGCAAATCGCTTCTATCTGTGTCCTTCTCTTCTATTGCCAATTCCAGACTTTGCTCCTTTCACCTTGCTGCTCCTTATGCCTGGAACAAACTAACTGGGTCTGTATGTCAGGCGCCTTCTCTGATCCTTTTCAAATCCAGGCTGAAAACTCACCTCTTCGCTGCTGCTTTCGGATCTTGACTCACCTGATGTCCTTCGTGTTTCCTTACCATTCCCGCTAGCTATATCCCATGTCTACAGCTACTGTGTTGTCTGTCTCTATTAGATTGTAAGCTCCAATGAGCAGGGACCGCCTTTTACATGTATCTGTGCAGTGCTGCATACACCTTATAGCGCTATACAAATATTCAGTAGTATCAGTAGTAGTAATTCTCATCTATAAACTCTGAAAAATGTGGTGCATGGACAATGTCCACTTCCTTGCAGGCAAAAAGAGTACTATAGGATCTTCAATCTTCTGCCCTGGGCTCATCTTTAGTCTCCAAGGCAAATGTTATGGCCTCAGCAATATCCCTAACAAAATTCTTGAATGACATATTTTCAGGAGGAGGAAAAGGATTAGAGGGGAGTTTGGGGAGATCTATCCTTCAACAGAACCTCAGATTCCTCAACTGTGACCCAGCCTTCTGAATCAGACTCAGAGAGGAAGTTAAAGCACTTCTGAAGCTCGGCCTGGTTGACTCTCCTTCCATATGGGGTTTGGGAGCATTGATATATCAATGCCTTCCTGTGAACCAAGGGTGCGCATCAGATCCTGATGTACTGGCGAGTGATATCAGTTGGACAAGCACTGATGTCAGGTCCCTTCAATGCCCCAATGTCAATGCCTCTACCGCAGGCACCTTGTGCTTCTCAAGGATAGGTTTGATGGCTGCAGGCGCTGATGCAACATTCATCAAGGTGTTGCACAGCGAACAGCATCATTATTCTCTCCTCGACAGCTCTCAGAAGGTGATTCTCCAGGTTTGCCATCTCCAAAGTTGCTGGGTATACAGCAGCATCAGCCAATGTTCCCGAAATCTGAAAGAGGGTATCAGTAGGCTGGTCTCAACTAGTTGAAGGCCATAGCTGCCCTTCAGGAATCGTGGAGGTCAAAGCTTCTCTCTCTTCAGGGCAGCTTAGAGAAGTGCTCATGTGAATCCTCAGTGCTCTAGACACCATGCCTTGGAGGGCTCTGACGACGATGAACCAAGGCCTCTGCCTGATGATAATCATTCTTTGGCTTTTGGTGTCAACGAAGACGAAGCCAAATCTTCCTTCATCTTCAAGTGAATATCGACAGATGACTGATGTTTCAGCAAACTACAAGTGCTCTGCTCCGAGGGGGCTTGAAAACTCCCTGATGTTGATGCATGTGGATGCCACAGAGATTAATGCCACCAATACCGATGTCAATAGATTGCACTTAAAAGCACCAAAAAAGGATGTTATATTGTTTCTCTCAACTGTTCAGCCCTCTTTTTGTTATCTATAAACACAATTTACAAGAGGGCTCATAATCAAGTTCCAAGCACTGGAGGTACCAATTATGCGTATCCATGACAGATATGGTCCTCATGCCCCTGGAATACTTTTTAAACCCGCCGGCAAGATTTTGGGACATGTCATCCGGAAAAATTGCCAAAGCGAAATCAAGCAGTTCAATGTTGATAGGAAAAATTTGTAAAGCCTTGGCCAGAACACCAATGCCTAAGGAGGCTGGGACGTTGCAGAAAATTAAAGGAAAGTTTAAATGTCCTAAAACGCTCTAAGAGAGAAAATACTATCACCGCGATGACAGGCAAAAACACTATAGAAAAACTCAATGTAAGCTACTTTCAACTGCAAATAAATACTCACTGAGTGCCGCAACTAGCACCCGAAGGGCTTTGCAAAAATATACGGACACAGGTTATGATAGTGCAACCGCGGCAGGTGGGAAGATACATGTATGTGCAGTGAGCATCCAAAAGCTTCTAGAAGGAGGTAGGAATCCTCCTGCGCAGGGGCTCCATCAGACGACGTCACCCATACATTAAGGCTTTTTTTCTACTTGTTCAGAGAGAATCAGATATCATCTTACTTCATAAAACAACTGCAATGTCATTTTTCTTTTTAAAGTATGTAATAAGTGGTTAACTAACCCACAAATACTTGCCCCTCCCCTTCCTTAAGCACTAAGCCACTGGCATCTCGGACTTCAACAATTGTTCCAGACAATGGGCTGCCAAGTGGTACAGGGCACTCCTCAAACCTACAAAATGAAGAAACAAAATTCAGGCTGCATGTATACTTGTCCCAAGTGTCACAAGGTCATATCAAGCCCTATAAAATACAATCTTTAGAAATGTTCATGCAGATCCATTTCCTTATCTACAGTGTAAACTGTTTGTTTATACACACACTTTTATACTGTCCATCACAAAATTCTAAGCAGTTTACAGAATACATAGACACCTTAAAAAGACAGACATTTAACATGGAAACAATAAAACAGAAATAAAAACTTAACACTAAACTTTATAGGCTTCTTGAAATAGATAGGTTTTAAGTGATTTTTCTCAAGACGTTCATATTCCTCTCAGTCCTAAATGGATGCGCATTCCACAACTGAGGGACAATGATAGAAATAGATTCCTTTCGATTGTCCTCCTCTCAGTCCAGACTGATGGAACTTTTAACAAGTCATTTGACTGTGAACACAAGTTTGACAGTTGATAACATTTCTATTTAATGAGCTGCCCTATTAGGTGCACTAACATGAAGGCCTTATATATTGTAACCAATACTCTAAATTTTACTGGAGCTGCCAAAGGTAACCAGTGCAACTTTATTAGAGTTGGAGTAAGGTATTCTCAATAAAGTATATTAGCAATCAAGTTGCTGACTTATATACCATCCGCAAGCCTTTCATCATTGGAATCAGGGCTGGCCTGAGTATCAAGCCAGCAAGATGGCTGCCTATGGCAGCAGCTTCTGGGGGGCCAGCAAAGAGCAGGGCATTCAAAGCTAAATAATAGATTCTGACAGTCAGGGAGTCTTAAGACTGCCTAGGGTGCCAACACCTTAAAACAACTCTGGGATTGGCCCTGCTTGGAAAAGTACATTATAGTAGTCAATTGGGGTCAAAGTACTTTAAAATCATTTACATTTGTTACTTGTCTTAGTCGCCTGAGCAATCGCCCAGCTAACCTTCTACTCTCCCTATAGCACAAGTTTCCATTGACCACCTCTTCAGCTCCCACTTCACTTCTGTTCATTCTGCAGTACTGTTTGTTGTTGTTAAGTGCCATCGAGTCGGTGTTGACTCATGGAGACTCTCTGGATAGTTCCCCTAAACTGTGTTCTGTCTTCAGTCAGGTGGCTCATTGTTGATAGAGTGGCCTCCATAGCTGCTGTATCGATCCATCTCATTACTGGCCTTCCTCTTTTGCGTTAACCTTGCCCAGCACAATGTCTTTCTCTAATGATCTCTCTCTTCGTATGATGTATCCATAGTATGAAAGTCGAAGTCTTGTCATCTGAGTTTCTAAAGAAAGCTTAGGTTTGATCTTCTTTTGTACTGATTGGTTTGTTCTTCTGCCTTCCAGAATATTATTATTAATATTCCTATTAACAATAACATTACAGGCAGAGTATTAGTAACTACATTGCTCCTGGAAAACACTGGATTCTTTGCAAATTGTCACAATTCTTATGTAGGTAAAGCAGTAGGTATCTAAAGAGAATTCTGTAGATGATTTGTCAGGACTATATCAATTCTTCATGTCTGAAAAAAGAACTTATCCGATCTCAAAAGCAAACGCACACAGTGAGGCCCAATACTCAAAAACACTTATACATACGGCACTGGTGCCAAATGCATATGTGGGTTTTTCTTTTTTTTAAATTTTGCCAACATTATATGTATAATTCAGAACATATAACCCACTAATATAATCCCAGACAAACTAAAATCATATAATATATAATCCCAAACTAAAATCATAACACATATAAACTAAACAAACAAACTAAAATCATATAACATATAATCCCAGACAAACTAAAATCAACAACAGATATAAAAGAATTTAGGAAACTACTAAAAACCACCCTATTCATTGAACAATTCAATGAAGACCACCAATCACCCTAATCACTTCAAGAAGAGCACTATCACGGGCCACTCTCGCGCTCTGGAAAACACTCCCCGACAATCTAAGATCAACAAACGACCTCAAAGACATACGAAAGACGCTAAAAACTATGCTCTTCACAGAACATTACAAGGACATCACATAAACTGTTCAAACAAACTCACTCTCTGCCAACAAAATGTAAAAATGTAAATAGCTCCTGTACATAGCTCATACTGTATATAGCCTGCAGCTGTAGACAGCCTGCAGCAAGAAAATGTAAAAAAATGTATATGGTTCCTGTACAAAGCTCCTACTGTATATAGTTCATCACGCAATCAACCCACCCTACCACTTGATTTATTTGCTGTGTAATCCGCTTTGATTTCAGGATAAAGCGGTATATAAATACGTTTAAATAAATAAATATACTTTCAGAATTATATGCGGTAAAAAAAAAGGATTACTGCAAAGGGTGTGCACCATAGCTACACAACTGAGAGACTCGTTTTAATGTTTTTTATATAGATAGATACTACTACATAATTCTAAAGTATAATCTCATGCAGTAATCTACTTCTTGACAATTGTATAACAAGTCTAGTTGCGACAATTGTATAACAAGTCTAGTTGCACCAATTGTATAACAAAACTAGCAGCACATGTACTATCTGTGTATATGCTCATCAACCTTGTTTTTATAAGCTTGTAGCAGCTTCTCCCCCCCCTTAGATTCGATGTCTCCTACAGAGTCTGCTTTAAAACACTACCCCTCCTTTTGTCTTTCAAAGCGCTGTCCTATTGCTTATACTTGACGAATTCACCACTATTTAACCATTGCTAACCATCCTATAATAATTTGAAACATTGTTACAATGCTGAAATTACAGGCTCTAATTGAAACAATGGTAGTCAGGCTCTGATTTAAACAGGGCAACGTTCACTATTAATACAGCAACCCTATCATTCTCTATGCTGTTCCCATAAATTTACTATTGAACTGTGTTCACTGGTCAACAAAGTTTTACAAAAGTCACGTTACTGAAATAAAAATAGTCATTTCTTATCAATTTTTATATGCTGAACACGAATATGACAGTGAAATTGCAAAGTTGGCTCTAGTTTTTTTTTGTAATCTACAAGAATTAATGTTTACATCAAGAAATGCATGTCAATAGTAAATATAATAGGCCTTTGGTTAATACCTGTAAAAAAACAAGTCATAGAGTACTTCTTAGATTTTTTCGCCTGTCTCTTGTACAGCTGTTCGGGAGCTTCTCTGGGGAATGTCCAGCAGTAGTCAGCCAGCATTGTAGTGGACCATTTTCCCTGGTATCTTTGCTCTATCGTTGCGATATCCTGGTGAAAACGTTCGCCCTGTTCATCATTAACCATACCACAGTTGCCAGGAAAGAAATCGAGATGGGAATCAAGGAAATGGATCTTTAGAGACATATTACAGCCAGGTTTCTGATACTGCATCAGCATGTCTTCTACTAGTTCCTTGTAGTTTTCTGCCCTAACATTTCCGAGAAAGTTTGTTGACACTAGGCGAAAAGCATTCCATGCTTGTTTCGCATCACCCTGCAGCAAGTTGTTGAACCAGTCATCTTCGAAGAGCTCTTGAATCTGAGGACCCACAAAAACTCCCTCTTTAATATCTGCTTCGCTGGATGATGTGTGCATGCTGGTATTATGCAATGTGATGCAATATTACATCATTCAAGGCTTATTTGGGATGTTGTTGATGTCCTACTGAATAAATTTACATGGTGAAACATCAAAAATGAACTACATGCAATAGCTTCAAAACGAGAGCCAATAATTTTTTTTTAATGTTATATTCGTGGTCAGCTCACCAAGATACTACAGATTAGGGCCTTTTAAAGTCAGTAACGATTTCAATGTTGACCAGTGATCAGTGCATGCACCGCTGGTCCAACAACATCGTACACGAAACTCAGCTGTAGTGAGGCTGAGTATATTATACATATATATCATATATTAATACTGTCACCAGTAGTCGGCCCGCAGCCTGGGCGTACGGGTTGGACTGCCTGGGGACCCTTATTGAATGCGTTGAGCAATGCTTTAGGCATGCATTGCTTCCTGGGAGTTGTAGTATTTTCCCTTTCAATAAGAAGCAGTTGTGGTGCGAGTGGTACAGGCAATGACAGGATTTTTATTTCCCCTCCCGAGTGGATTTAAACACAAAAGAACTGAGGACAAAAAGGCCATACACTCTGGCACAAAATAAGTAAATAACAAAACAGCTTCTCAACAGAAATCCAAAGTTCCACAGTATTCACAGCATACAGTCATTTTGCACAACAAAGGAAAAATCCTGTGCTCTTTAACTGCCAGTTCAAACGGCTTTCATGAATCACCTGGCTCAGCACAGAGAAGTTATATCATTTGTAATCATTAAAGTACAGTCCATTTGGTCATCTGATACTTCCTCCGCATGAGGGTCAATCAGCATTGGCTCATGCTGATTCTCTGATAGGTAAAGCTTCTGTTTGTTATGCAACGTTTTCAAACTTCCACCCTCTATCTGTTCCCGGGGCTTCTCTAACCTGCCCCCTGTGAGATAGGGTTCAGTATTACCACATATATCAGAATAGCAGAGAGGAGAGTCCCACCCTTCAGAGAACTTCTTATAAGTACCTTTATCCTTAAAGTATTTAGACAGCCTACTACCTTCTGGCTTTGAGACAGGAGAAAGTCTGTGCACAGCTTGGTCAGCAAGGGGTTTAAACCTTACAGGTTTTCCTCTGAGTTTTGGCTTTTCACCCTCTTCTTCTGACATGAAAATATCCTCCACAGAATACCTTTCACTCCCTGGGGCTTACAAGTGCTTCCCAGATAGCTTCTCCGGTAACGTTTCCCTCTGGCTGCCTTCCCAATAGGACACCGGCTTGTGACTCTGTCTTCAGGGCTTTTGGGCTCTGCTTCTCCAGTTACTCCTGCTGGTTACCTTCTTTAGTTCTCTATCAGACTCACTCTCAGACTCACAATCCTCTGAGTCACTCACGTGCTTTCTCTTGTGCTTCCTTCCACTCTGAAACACACGTTGCTTCTGAATCTCAGTCTGCTTCCCAAACTAACGCTTCAGCTGTTCTCTCTGTCTGATTCTCCCTCTCAGACTTCAGCTTATTCTGACGCTGTTTCTCACTCTGCGTCTCTCCAAATTCTCCAAGCTCTCCTAGCTGGGTCTGCCCAAGCTCACAGCCTCCAAGCTCTCCCAGACCTCCAATACCTCTTTCAAACTCTAAGGAGTGTTTCTTATACGTCCGGTTTGGAGCTAACTTAGCCCTTCCCCCACTCAGGTGAAAACTATTAGGCTCAGGAGATGGGGATTGTTTGCTAGCTGGGCGGGGCTGCTGCACTCGTGGCTGGGTTTGTTTATGCTGCTCCTGGCAACTGGAAGTCATGTGCTTTGCCTTCCTGTCAGCAACTGACCTACTTCTCTCAGATTCCTCTGTTTGCATGGCAAAGGACGTCTCTTCCCCATTACAATACATATGATACCTTTTCTCAAACCAGAAGTACACCCCTCCCTGCCAGCCTGAACTAACCTTCTCTCATCCGGAAATCTACATAAATTATTCCTGTAATACAAAAATACACGATTAGTATAAACATGCCAACCTCTAACCTATCAATATCAAGGGTTTTTTTATTTATTTTATTTATTTACATTCTCTTATATACCGCGCTATTCTGCATCAGTGCGGTTTACATTGAACAAACTGAAATTACATTGAACAGGGCATTATAACTTGGAGATAACCCTCCATAGCCCATGTTCCCTGTAAAATAGTTAAGTGGCTTGCCCAAGACCACAAGGAGCACCTGTGGGACTTAGAAACCCCAGTCCTTCCGGCCCAAGGTTGCTGTCCTCTAGTGGGATTTGAACCCCCGACCTTCCGGCCTGAAGTACCTTGCCCCAACCACTAGGCCACTCCTCCACTCTGTCTCTGCTTCATCCTAATCAATCACTTTATCTGTAATAATCCAGGGCCTAAACCCTTCATACCCCTATACCTATCTACCATCTACAACCCAAACCAATACCTATATACGCCCTCCTACCTCAATTTTTGACACAGCCACAAAGCAAACTACAACAGACTAATCAACATAAAGATAAAAACAATTCCTCTACCAGCTCCAAAATTATCCTTACTCCAGCCTAAACATCTTACTTGCTATCTCGTCAATGCTAGATCGATGAGAAATAAACTACCAATCTTCCAGGACCTGCTGTCTGACCACTCTCCCGACATTATCTTTATAATGGAGACTTGTCTAACTGATACTGACACAATTTTAATCAACCAATTGAAGACACCAGGATATGAAATCTTTCATACCCACAGATCTTCAAAAAGAGGAGGGAAAGTCCTCATTATCATAAAAGAATCTCTGAAAGCATCTTTAATAACTTCAGACAACATAGCTAACAGATATTCTCACCATAAAAATAAAACAATATCAGATATGCTTAGCCTATTGATCACCGGACCCAAGGCCTAACAACTTGGACAGGCAAACCAAATTACTTGGCTCCTCCACTGACACAAAACCCCTGATTTTACTAGGTGACTTTAACCTACCCTCTCTGTCACACAACCACATGGCATCCTTTATAAACTCTATTGAAGAGATGGATCACATCCAAATTATTAATAGACATATACATATCAAAGGTCATATACTAGACCTTGTGTTCCTGCCCAGTTCACTTCATAATGCTTACGACCCTACATCACTAGAGATACATCTCATTCCTTGGTCAGATCACCTATCAAACTATTTATCTTCTTACCCAAGACCCTACAAACTCGATGATGCTTTAACAAACTGTAATGATATAATATCTACGGCAGCTATATCATATACACATCACTGCCAACCAAAAAAAGAAGCAATGCCCCATGGTTCCAACCTGAAATAAAAAGCATAAGAGCAGGTCTGCGTAAAGCTGAGCACAAATGGCGACACACAAAATCTAAAACCCACCAAACTACTTAAATACCCTTAAACTATACAGAGAAACCATTGATGCCTCTAAGAAAAACTACTACTCTAGACTATTATCAAATTCATTAAACCGACCTAGGGAACTATTCAGTATTGTTCAATCTCTAACTAATACTGCCAACAAATACTCAACCAATCATGCAATATCACCACAGACCCTAGCCAACCATTACATGAATAAACTAAAGCAACAAGTATTACCCATAATGAGCTATAATGAAGACCACCCTCCACAGCATACCCCTTGGTCTAACGTTTACCCCACTTCAAAAGATACACTCAAAAACATCATCATCTCCAAGCTAAACACCACCACTTCTTACCTCGATCCCTGTTCAATAAATTGGATAAAAGCAACAATATCTGAACTTTTGTCTTTTATCCTCCCCATCATCAACCTCTCCCTTCAGAATGGGTATACCAGCCTCTCTTAAACATGTTCAAATCCACCCAATCTTGATAAACACCACCATCGATAAAAACTGCCCTACATCCTACAGATCCATTTCAAGTCTCCCATTCATGGCAAAACTAATAGAAAAAATTGTCCAGATCCAACTCCAGGACCATATAGACTCCTCTGCCCCATTTGATAAACACCAATATGGTTTTCGTCCCTATCACAGAGTTGAAACGCTGCTCACAGTCCTAACTGAAACATACGTGGTACTGACGATACTAAGCAAGTCTTTCTCCTCATATTTTTGGACTTTACTGCAGCTTTCAACAGCGTAAACCATCATTTAATGCAAACTAGACTCCAGCAAATAGGTTCTCCTCATACCTATCTGACAGAACACAAGTAGTAAGAATTGAACAGCAAATTTCAATACCATACAAACAAGAACAAGATCTCTCCCAAGGCTCCACTCTTTAAGCCCTGCTCTTTAATATTTATCTTCAACCCATCTGTTCCATTTTTAAAAGATTCCGGGTAAGCTATCATATTTACGCGAACAATATAATGATATATCTGCCGTTTAACATCTCGAACCTGGGGAGTGGCTTATCCAAGATGGTGGCAGAGTTTGTTTGAGCGTCATGCCTAAACGCAAAGGCAAACCTTGGGCTCTTCCCACGGAGTCCTCACCTGCTATTCCTTGCCCTATGGACCGTTTTGTAACGCTCTCGCAGGAACAGATTGGGGAGATTCGGCAGGGCTTGGCTTCGCTGGCAGAGGGGACTTTGGCGTTAGCCGCCCTGGAGATTTCTCTCTCCCCATTTTTCAAATGTTGCTAAGAATGAGCACAATATATCTGTATTAGCTAATGACATGCTGGAAATGAAAGAAAGGGTAGAGGCTACGGATCAGAAGCTTTCACAGGTTTCTGGGTTATCTGAATCCTTAATGAAAGATAATATTGCTATCAAGGCTAAATTGGGAGATATTAGAGAATGCTACCAGAGCTTCAAATATTCAGGTATTAAATTTCCCGGTGGTTCCGGCGGTAGCTCCTCTGGAACTTATTAAAAAGTATCTTCAAGAGTCTCTAATGATACCTATAGACTTAATACCTCCGATTTTGAAAGTTTATTATCTACCCAGTGGGAAAAAGGAGAAGCGAATCGTTGGATCCTTGGAGATGGATTCTCTGAATGTTTCAGCAATTCTTCAGTCTCCTCAAGATGAAGATCTAGTGGTTTCTACATTATTGGTGACTTTTGCGTTGTCTTCTGATAGAGACTGGTTTCTTAAAGTGTATTATTTTCTGTAAACACAAAGTACTGTTGAATTGTGTATCTCACTGTTTTTTGTGAACCGCGCTGATGCTTAATAGTGCGGTATATAAGAGTCTATAAATAAATAAATAAATAAAATAAATATTATAAAAAGAGAGCTAACTTGTTTATGGGAAAAAAAATTCTATTTTCCCGGATGTCTCTAGGGACACTCAGAGGAGGCGGAAGGCTTTTCTTTTATTAAGACCTGGGGTCCTCCAGTTAGGTGTTTCTTTTCTATTGAAATTTCCATGCAAATGTATTGTGGTCCATAATTCTCAGAAATATGTTTTCTTTCAACCGGGAGACTTATCTACTTACCTTAGTACTCATTTAGTTACATCTGCACCTGTATAAAGGTTTCTCATTGTGGTTATTGTTAATATATTCCTCGCTCTCTGCCATTATGTAATTATTCTTAAAGATATTTACCTCTATTAGCTTACACTGGGGTGTCTCCTGCCTTCAGTGGTATTTCTTTGCCTCTCCTCCAGTTTGAGGACTAATGATGCTTCTGTCTGTTTTATTACTACTTTTTTTGCCTATTTGATTATTGTGTAAGAAAGCATCTTTCTGTACAAGCTGTTGCTTGACTTTTTTGTTGGAACATTCATAAATAAATAATTGAAGAACATCTCGAACCTGCCAATCCAATTAATCTCTGATTGCTTCTCTGAAATACTGAAATGGCTTGAGAACCACAACCTCAATATTAAGTTTACAAAAACTGAAGCTATGTATGTAACCAGAAACCAGAGCTTCTCCCCCCAACATCGATTAGGCTCCATGATATTGACATTTGAGTCAAAAATGAGGTGAAATACTTAGAAGTAATCATTGATCGCACACTTAGCATGACATCTCAGCTGCTATAACTGTTCCTTGTAAACCGCTTTGAATGTATATGATAAGGCAGTATATGAGACCTGTCAAATAAATAAAATAAAATAAATATAAAACAAAGCAAACAACTAAAAAGATATTTTACAAACTCAAACTGTTAAAGCAACTCCGCCCTCTTCACCACAATGACTTCAAATCTGTCATCCATGCAATTATTACACCTCATTTTGACTTCACCAATACTACTCTACAGGGCATCACAAAACAGTCCTTAAGAAGACTCCAAATTGCCCAAAATGTTACAGCTAGAATAACTATGAATGTCAATGCAATGGAACACATCACCCCAACACTGTATGCTCTCCACTGGCTACCCATTCAAAGCCGCATAAATTACAAAATTCTTGTATCAACCTTCAAATTAATCAATGACATTGCTCCTTAGTATCTATCCACACTCATCACAAAGGAAACCTTCAGTCACATTCAACGGAACCAGAACAAGAAATAAACTTGTTATACCGATGGATTTCCCCTGTGACAATGTGGTCCAAAAGTTCATCTCCTTCCTCATTGTATCGGATCAAAAATTCAAAGCATTAGCCATTCTCCTTTTTTGGTGTTCCTCAGAAAGCAGCCTGGGAACCCATCGTGAGCACAGTTTGTCCCGCCCATCCTTGAACAATCTCACCCATTTACGCACTTTGCTGTCACTCATCGCATTGGGGCCATACACCTCACTTATCTGGTGATGAATGTCCGCTTATGACACGATCCTTGCTGTCAAAAACCGAATCACAGACCGTATTTCACAGTTGGAGGGCCGCTCAATTGTCTTAAACATTTTAACGTCTCAGTATAAACTGTACAAAGTGATGCTACGACGGCAAATGGCATCTGCTTTTGCACAAGGCATGCCGGGAGCCGGCACGCATGCTGGTTTCTACAGGGGGGAAAGAATTTACAAAGCTACAGCCAATCGGACCTTACTTTAAAAATAACCCTCGTATTTCACTGTACCTGTTACTGTACCTGCTGTCCCTGTCTGTTGTTGATTGGCTTTTTGCTCTCTTTCAGGTACTTGAATCTGCTTTTGCCACAATATGCTGCTTGTCCTGCACATACCGGAAGTGACATAGCCGCGTTCCTTCAAGGTAATCCTGGCAGATAAAACAAAGTCCCCGGCAGCGCTCTGCACCGTGGCAGCGCACACCCGCAGGAGCTCACCCAAGGAGCACAATGGGCTCCTTGGGCAAGCTCCTTGAAGTGACTCCGGAGGTAACAGCGCCATCTGCAAATCTACTACCTCCGCTCTCTCTGTGTGCCGTGCCTTGGCCACTTGTCACATCCTCTCAAGTTAGTCCTTTCACCCATCTTCTGTCTTCTGCTCTACTCCAATATGTCGACCATCCCAGTTCATTGGGGTTGGCGTCCTGCTCCCTCTACTTTCTCTTCCCCTGGTCATCTCTCCAGGAATGCTTCAAACCTACTACCCTCTGTCACTTATCTTCGTCTATACGTCATTCGCCCATCCCCTCACATCCTCTCCTCAATATGGCTCTCTTAAATTGTAGATCACTGTGCTCCAAGTCCATCCTCATCCACGACCTCATCCTGCAACACTCTTTGGATATTCTTTTTCTTACCGAGACATGGCTACATGCCCTACTTAATCGCTGCCTTCCCCCCCCCCCCCCCCCAGTTTTTCGGTATTCTCCACTTCCTGACAAATTAGAGTGGCAGAGGGGCAACTGCCCTCCACCACTCCGCCCATCCCATCAGTGAAATCTGTTCCCTGGCTCTCCATTCCCACGAATCACTCTTGCTTTGCTTAGATTCCTCTTCCCCCTCCCCCCTTCTATTTTCTTCTTATTTATTCCCCTCCCTCCTTTCAACCACACCTGTGGGATTCCCTCCTATTTAGCCTTTCCAAGGTCTCTCTCCTGTACTCCTGTCTCCTGATCCTAGGAGATTTCAATATGCAACTGGATTCCCCCTCTAGGCCCTTCGACATTGCTTTCGTCACTCACCTTGCTGACTTCGTTCCATCAACATGTTCAATGTGCCACTCACACCACTGGCCACTTCCTCAACCAGGGTATTTGACTATTCTATACTGCTGTTCCACTGGTCAGAGTTTTACATTGAAAAGAGTATAAAACAAGGGTTACATCGAATAGGATACAGTACAACTGGGATGTCAATCGATAAGCAGTGAACTGCGTTAACTATCTATAATTAAGGAAAAAGCAACATTAACTATGTAGAAACAATCTGTAATGTGTACAATATGTATATGTTTTAGAGTGAGACAGTGATTTGTCTACTGACTAGCTTGGGTGATGGATTATTGTATTTAGTGGTATAGTAGTTGTGGTAACATTAGTATTGAGGTATGTTGTGAGTGTTGTCAGCAGGCCTTTATCGACTGCAGTCCAATTGTTTATGTATTGGTTCCATAACAGTTTATGAATAGGTGTGTTTTTAGATCCTTACAGAATGCTAATAGATCTGAATTGTTCCATATCTTGTCTGGTAGTACATTCCACAATCCAGGAGCATATAAGGAGAAGGCTCTCATACAGGCGAACTGATTAGCCCTTTTTCTTTCTGACGGGACCATTAGCATGTTCTTTGTCGTTTTTCTCTTTTCTCGTTTGTTCCTTGGATGTTGAAGTAATTGCTCTTGGCAGTTAGCTGATAAATTTTGAGTAACATAGTAACATAGTAAATGACCGCAGACAAAGACCAGTATGGTCCATCTAGTCTGCCCAGCAAGATGGCCAGAGTAAGATAGCAGGAGTAGGTGTCACTATGTGCAGGCCACCCCTCCCCATGTCTTTGTTTAGGGGTGAACACACCACTCCATGCAGGACACCCCTATTTGTTGAGAAGTTAGATGGTTCAGTTTATTTAGATTTTATTCTGTTGCTATAAATGGATCCATTGTGTCTGTCCCATGCCATTTTGAATTCTATCACTGTATTTGCCCCCACCACCTCCATCGAGAGGGCATTCCAAGCATCCACCACCCTCTCAGTGAAAAAGTATTTCCTGATATTGCCTTTCAATTTTCCACCTTCCAGCTTCATGTTATGCCCTCTCGTTTTACAGCTTCCCCATCTTTGGGAGAGGTTTGCTTGTTCACTATTTCTCCTTAAGTATTTAAAGGTCTGAATCATATCTTCCCTATCCCTCCTCTCCTCCAAAGTGTACATATTTAGGTCTTCAAGTCACTTCTCATAAGGCTTCTGACGCAGGCTCCAAATCATTTTGGTCGCCTTCCTCTGAACAGTTTCCATTCTTTTTCATATCCTTTGCAAGATATGGTCTCCAAAACTGCACACAGTATTCCAAAGCAAGGCCTCACCAGTGACTTATACAATGGTATTAGAACCTCTTTCTTTCTGCTGGTAATTCCTCTTGGTATGCAACCCAACATCCTCCTGGCTTTTGCCACTGCTTTGTCGCACTATTTTGCCACCTTGTGATCTACAGAAATAATCACACCAAGGTCTTTCTCCTAATCTTTGGGTAAAATCGGGTTCAACAAAATCAATAACTTACACCAAGGAACAAGGAGTTCCTCTAGATTCAGCTCTTTCGGCATTAATATTTAACATATTCATCCGACCGATCTGCGCTGTCAAACAGGCATTCAATGTCTATTACCATATATATGCTGATGACGTTTTGATTTATGCACCTATCAATACACTCAACAATGACATCAGAAACTTAACAAATCGCTTCACCAGCATTAGATCATGGCTTGCCACTCACAACATGACCATAAACTTCAAAAAGACGGAAGCCCTATACATCACCATAGTCAGCAGTTTTTCACCAGATACTATTATATCAGATGGAACTCAACTTCATGTAAAACAAGAGCTGCATTATCTAGGTGTCACCCTTGATCAACACCTATCCTTCTCTACACACATCAAAAACACTGCCAAGACTATTTACTACGGGCGGCATTTTCAAAGACATTTACATGGGTAACTGCCCTAGTTACCCATGTAAATGCCTTATATGGGATTTTCAAAAGGCACCTACATGGGTAGTGCCTCTTGAAAATACCAGAAAAGTCCCTAACGCGCCCAGATGCTATGAGGTTAGCACTGGGGCTTGTTGGGGCGTTCTGTGGCACAGCTGGGGTGGATGAAAGGGCTAAGCAGGTAGCAGCAATTTTCAATTCTACCCGCTTAGCCTTCTGCGCCTTAAAGGTAGGCAAGGTGGAGTGGAGGAGTGGCCTAGTGGTGGGGCAAGGTACTTCAGGCCGGAAGGTCAGGGGTTCAAATCCCACTAAAGGACAGCAACCTTGGGCCGGAAGGACTGGGGTTTCTAGTCCCACAGGTGCTCCTTGTGGTCTTGGGCAAGCCACTTAACCCTCCATAGCCCATGTTCCCTGTAAAATGGTTATCTCCAAGTTATAATGCCCTGTTCAATGTAATTTCAGTTTGTTCAATGTAAACCGCACTGATGCAGAATAGCGCGGTATATAAGAGAATGTAAATAAATAAATAAGGTTTTCACTCACCTATTTTTAAAGCACAGGGGCTAAGCGGGTAGAATCGAAAATCGCTGCTACCCACTTAGCCTCGGCGGCTGCCAGCACATCCAGCATAACTCGGATTTTCACTTCTGTCACCACAGAAGTGAAAATCCGGGTTAAAGGGGTCAGAGGGCAGGCTATGCGCAGACGTGGCACATAGCCTGCCTAAATCAAAAATTGGGCCCTACAAGCTTAACACTATACAACGCCTCAAGCCTCTTCTAATATATCAAGATTTCCATACAGTCCTTCAAGCTCTTATCTTCCCTCATCTAGATTACTACAACCTATTCCTCCAAGGACTACCGAAGTCTGTAATTCATCCTCTCCAAATTGCCCCTTAAAACAGCAGCCCACACCCTCTGCAATGCACACAAGATTGATCACATTACTCCCTTACTTAAAAACTGCACTGGCTGCCCATTAATTAGCGCACTGAATCCAAATCTATTCTCAGTCTTCAAGGTCCACCATGGCTTATCTTCCATAAGAACATAAGATATGCCATACTGGGTCAGACCAAGGTCCATCAAGCCCAGTATTCTGATTCCAACAGTGGCCAATCTAGGTCATAAGTACCTAGCAGTTTCTCCAAAAGACAGGTTCCACAATGCTTGAATTGGGTCAAGCAGTGATAACCTGGGTCCCTTTTAATAATGGTTTATGGACCTTTCCTCCAGGAACTTGTCCAAAACCTCTTTTCAACCCAGCTACACTAACTTAAAACACTGCATCCTCCGGTAACAAATTCCAGAGTTTGATTACACGTTGAGTGAAAAAATATTTTCACTTATTAGTCTTAAATAGGTTACCCTGTAGCTTCGTTGCATGTTCCCTAGTCTTTCTATATTCTGATGACAAACTATCGATCTACGTTTACCCATTCCACAGCCATCTCTTTTCTAGGTTGAAGAGCCCTAACCTTTTTAGCCTCTCTTCATAGGGGTATCCTTCCATCCCCTTTACCATTTTGGTGGCTCTTTGTACCTTTTCTAATAACGCTATACCCTTTTTAAGATACGGCGACCAGAATTGCACACAATATTTAAGGTGCGGTCGCACTATGGAACGACACAGAGGCCTTATAATATCCTTTGTTTTATTTTCCATTCCTTTCCTTATAATACCTAGCATTCTATTTGCTCTCTTGTCCGCAGCTGCACACTGGGCGGAGGGTTTTAACATGTTATCCACGATGACGCCCAAATCTTTTTCCTGTGTGGTGGTTCCTAATGTGGAACCCTGCATCGTGTAACCATAGTTTGGGTTGTTCTTTCCAAGGTGCATAACTTTGCACATGTCCACATTAAATTTCATCTGATATTTGGATGCCCAGTCTTCCAATTTATCCAGATCCTCTTGCAATTTTCCATAATCCAAATGGGTATGGGTTTTAACAACTTTAAATAGTTGTGTGTCATCTGCAAATTTGATAACCTCACTCATTATTCCCATTTCTAGGTCATTTATAAATATGTTAAAAAGCAGCGAACCCAGCACATATTCCTGGGGTACTCCACTATTCACATTTCTCCATTGGCAAAATTGGCCATTTAGCCCTACCCTCTGCTTTCTATCTTTTAACCAGTTCCTGATCTACAGTAGTGCACTGCTTCCTATCCCATGACTTTTTAGTTTTGCCAAAAGTCTCTCATGAGGACCTTGTCAAAGGCCTTCTGAAAGTCCAGATACACTATATCAACCGACTCACCTTTGTCTACCTGTTTATTTACACCTTCAAAATAAAACTTAACTTGTCTAAAGCCATGTTGGCTGTCTCCCATTAAGCTATGATTATCTACATGTTCAGTAATTTTGTTCTTTATGATGGTTTCTACCATTTTTCCTGGTACTGACATCAGGCTCACCGGTCTGTAGTTTCCCGGATCATCCCTGGAACCCTTTTTAAAAATTGAAGTTACATTGGCCATCCTCTAATCTTCAGGTATTACAGATGATTTTAATGATAGTTCACAGATTACTAATAGCAGGTCTGTAATCTCATATTTCAGTTCTTTCAACATCCTTTGATGTAAACCATCCAGTCCAGGTGATTTGCTACTCTTCATTTTATCAAATAGTTGTAATACATCTTCCCGGTGTATCAATATTTCATTCAATTCTTCTGCAGTATCACCTTTAAATACTACTTCAGTCATGGGTAACATCCCTACATCTTCCTCAGTAAAGTCCAAAACAAAGAATTCATTCAGTCTCTCTGCTATGACCTTGTCCCCTCTTAGTGCCCTCTATCATCTATTGGTCCAACTGACTCTCTCACAGGTTTTTTGCTACGAATGTAGTTGAAAAAGTCTTTAATATGCGTTTTTGCTTCCACAGCAAGCTTCTTCTCAATTTCTCTCTTTGCCTGCCTTATCAATGCTTTGCATCTAACTTGCCAGTGCTTGTGCTGTTTCCAGTTTTCATCATTTGGTTCTTTTTTCCAGCCACCTTCAAACATTATTACATGAGACCAAAGTCAACCGCACAAGAAGATCTGGATCCCAAAACCCCTTAAGCATCCCAGTTCTCTTAACCAAATTTAATACCACCACATCTAAGAGAGCATTATCCTTGCATGCTCCATCCCTCAGAAACATGCTCCCATGCAACCCCCGAGCTACAAAATACCTACTAGCATTTAGAAAAGCCCTTAAGACCTACCTATTTATGAACTGTTACCCAGATGACAATATATAATCCCACTCTTTCTGACCCTTCTACTCCCTTTACTCATATGCTCCCTTTTTTCCCCTCCTGCCTTTCATTGTTGAGTCCTTTCAATTTTAAATTTGTCCCAAGTTTTATTACCTTGTTTTAATGTATAATATCCTGTTTTATTGTAAGCCGCTTTGACCATAGGATATAGTGATATATAAAAAAAGCTGTTAAATAAATAAGGTACAGGGCAATGCAGTCCGCCACCCAAGTGACAGAGTCCGCTTTCTTACCAGAAGCCCCAGTCTACTGAGGTCATATGACACAAAGAGCTGAGGAGCTTTGCAATAGGCCTGGGTCCTCTGCAGGTAGAAGGACAGGGCCCGCTTACAGTCTAGCGTATGCAATATGATCTCCTTCCTGCTGGCATGAGGCTGGGGAAAAAAGGTGGGGAGGACCACCTCTTGGTTGAGGTGTAAGGGAGATAACACCTTGGGAAGGAACTTGGGGTGTGTGCAGAGCACTATCCTGTTCTCATCGAACCTTGTATATGGCAGGTCCGCCACCAAGGCCTGGAGTTCACTCACTCTCCAAGCAGACGTGATGGCTACCGGAAAGACCACTTTCCAGGAGAGGTATCTCAAATGGTAGGTGGCCAGGGGCTCAAACGGCAATCTGGTGAGTTGGGAGAGCACCACATTAAGGTCCCACTCCGCAGCCGGGGGGAAGAGAGGGGACTTTGATAGCAAGAGGCCCCAGAGGACCCTGGAGACCAGGAGCTGGTTTGAGAGAGATTTCCCTTCTACTGGGTGATGGTGAGAGGCTATGGAACTCAGGTGCACCTTCACCAAACTGGCTTGCAGACCAACGTGCAAGAGGTGCAGTAAGTACTGCAGCACTAGCTGCACATAGCAGCAGAAAGGATTCTCTCCTCTCTCTGCACCAGACAGAGAATCTTCTTCATTTAAAGGCATACACTCATCTGGTGGAGGGTTTTTGGAAGGCCAGGAGGATCTCCTCGACTTCCCCAGGAAGACTGAAAGGAGCTAAGGATACCCTTTCAGCAGTCACGCCGTCAACGCTAGCAACCCCAAGTTGGGGTGCCGGAGGAAGCCCTCCTCCTGGGACAGAAGGTCCGGATCCTGACCCAGCGGGACTGGGAGTCCAACCAACAAGGAGAGCAGCAGAGGGAACCAGGACTGTCAAACCCATACGGGGGCGATCAGAATTACTGATGCCCACTCGCTCTGGACCTTGAAGAGAGTCTTGACTACCAGCAGTGTCAGTGGGAGGGCATAGAGGAGGCCCTCAGACCAGGGGATCAGGAAGGCATCCGCTGCATGCTCCCTAGGTGCAGCTGGCGTGAGCAGAAACAGGGCAGCTGTGTGGTGTTTGGGGAGGTGAACAGGTCCATCACAGGCCAGCCCCAGAGGCAGAAGAGTCTTTGCGTTACCCTGGAGCTCAGATGCCATTCATGCAGGCAGAGGACTCTGCTGAGTTTGTCCGCCAAGCAATTCTCCTGACCTGGAAGGTATACTGCTCGTAGGAACATTACATGGCATACCGCAAAGGAGAGAAGAGCCACCACTTCCTGGTAGAGGGGGTATGAACCTGTGCTCCTCTGCTTGTTCAAGTAAAAAATGGCAACCTGGTTGTCTGTCTGGATTAGCACAGGTCGGTTGCACAGGTGGTGGAGGAATGCTTGCAAGGCCAGGAAGATGGCTCTGAGTTCCAAAAGGTTGATCTACAGGATCTACTCCTCCTGTGACCAGCTGCCTTGCGTGCAGAGATCTCTGCAGTGTGCCCCCTAACCCAGGAGGGAGGCATCCGTGGTCAGGACCCTCTGCTGTGCCGGCACCTGGAAGGGCAACCCTGCCTGGAGGTGGCAGAGGGACTGCCAGCAGTTACGAGAATCCACCAGTTGGCGGAGGACCCTAATCCTGACATGCAACCTGCCCATGGCCTGAGTCCACTGGGAGCAGAGGCACCACTGGGCTGCCTGTCTGTGCAAGCAGCTAGGGGTGTGATGTGGACTGTGGAGGCCATGTGGCCCAGTAAGCGGAGGAGGCAGCGAGCCGGTACAAACCGTTGAGTCTGCACCTCTCCCACCAGCTGCACGGGGCAATGTGCCCTTTCTAATGGGAGAAAGGCCTTGATCTGTAACGTGTCCAGCTAGGCACCTATGAACTCCAGGTTTTGGGCTGGAGAGAAGTTGGATTTGGGGTAGTTGATGATGAACCCTAGGTGCTGCAGAAGGTTAACTGTTTGCCCTGTGGCCTGGCCGGCCTCGGAGGCCATGCTGCCTCTGATGAGCCAGTCATCCAGACAGGGGAGGACGAAGGTTCCTTGTAGGCGCTTGTGGGTGGCCAGGACTGCCAGGCACTTCGTAAAGACCCTTGACGAGGAAGCCAGGCCACATGGAAGCACCACATACTGGTTGTGCTCTCCTCCCACCACGAACCTTAGTCACTATCTGTGGGAGGGGTGAATCAGGATGTCAGTATATGCATCCTTTAGGTCTAAGGAGCACAGCCAGTCTCTCTGGTGGAGCTAGGGCAGCAGGGTTCCAAGGGAGAGCATCTTTAACTTCTCCTCACCAGAAACTTGTTCAGGTTTCGTAGGTCTAGTGTGGGCCAGTTCTTTTGGGAACAAGGAAATACCTGGAGTAGAAACCTTTTCCCCACAAATGTCTGGGTACAGGTTCTACCGCCCTGTCCTTAAGCAACCCTGCGAGCTCCGAGAGGAGCAAGGTCTGCTGAAGGAGAGGCCGCACTGGCTCTCCTGGGAAGAACCCAGGGGTGTTTGCTGGAACCTGAGGAAATAGCCCTCCTTTACCACCTGTAGGACCCACTGGTCTGTGGTGACCCTGGCCCACCTGTGGGTGAAGAGTGCCAGGTGGCCACCTGTGGGCTGGGGAGGGTCTCCCGGGGGGGGGGGGGGGAGGAAGCCCCGCACGGGGAGTCAAAAGCTCCTCCCAGGCTGGGTGGGTGCTGGTGGTTGAGGTTTTTGAGTCTTTGGCTTCCGCTGCCAAAGACTCTGTTTCTTGGGCTGGGGGCCCTGTTGCTGTTGCCCAGGGTAGGGCTGGTAATGGCCCTGGTGAAGAGAGCCCTTTTTCCTTGGGAAAAGAAGTCTTTTTCCCGACATCTTCTTCCGGGGAAGGGTCGAGGTTTTCCTTGAGCGCCTCTGCCTGGTCACGGCCTCTTTCTCGGCTGCCTTGTCAGCCATGGGCTTGCCAAACAAGTTTTCCCTGGTGCAGGGAACATCAAGCAACTTATCTTGCATCCATTGCTCGAGGTTGGAAGTCTGCAACCAGGCCTGGCGCAGAGCCCCAATACCTGCTGCTGATACCTGGGCTGCGTATTCAAAAAACTGTTGTAGGCAGCATGGGATAGAAACTTTGAGCAGTCCCAGATCCCAGCTGCCAGGGCTTGGAACCTCTGGAGGGGTTCCCCAGCAGGGCCTGCAGAGTAGTCTGCCAGTTCTTGGATGAGGCCCTTAAGGTACATGTCTATGTTCAATTCATAGGCCTGTATCCAACAGCTTAGCATAGATCCCTGGAAGCACTTATGCCTTAGGGTGTCGAGGGCTCGGGACTCTGCCCGAGGGAACAGAAGAATAGTTCTTCAGACTTTTCAGCTTTTGTAGCAAACTCTATGACCATGGAGTTATGCGGGAATTGGGACTTTTGAAAACCCGGGTCCTTCTTGACGTGGGAGATGGCGTCAAGGCGTCAACTGAACAAGGACCAAGGCCGGAGTCTCCCACATCCATAAGAGCAGCTGCTCTAGGATGGGCTGTACCGGCACTGTGAAAGTCTCCTTTGGCGAGGACTCATACTGGAGAATCTCCAGTTCTTCAGTGCACGGGACTGAAAGGGCCCTGGCCATGTAACGGACGAAGTCGTGGAAGGCCACATCCTCAGGTGGGAGGGGGGGGGGGGAATGGCATCGGGGCTCCGGGGGAGATGGCTCTGAAGGGATGTCTCGGTGTTGAGACGTCTCAGGAGAGGCCTCTACGTCGGTCTCCCAATCAGAGCTGGAGGGCGTCGAGGACTCAGAGGCTCAGGACTCCCGCCACTCAGGCCAGTCTCAAAGAACCGGGGTTCGCCGGTGGATCTAGGATCGGACTCCTAGAAACTGGCTGGAAAAGACCGGACACCTGAGGATCGGGACCTGAATCTTGATTGTTGCAGAGGGCTCACACGGGGGCTTGGTTGTCATAAGAACATAAGATATGCCATACTGGGTCAGACCAAGGTCCATCAAGCCCAGTATCCTGTTTCCAACAGTGGCCAATCTAGGTCATATGTACCTATCAGTTTCCTCAAAAGACACAGGTTCCACAATGCTTGTATTAGGTCAAGCATTGATATTCCGGGTCCCTTTTTAATAATGGTTTATGGACCTTTCCTCCAGGAACTTGTACAAACATTTTTTAAACCCAGCTACACTAACAGCCTTTACTACATCCTCCGGTAACAAACTCCAGAGTTTGATTACACGTTGAGTGAAAAAATATTTTCTCTTATTTGTCTTAAATAGTTTACTTTGTAGCTTCATTGCATGCTCCCTAGTCTTTCTATATTCTGATAACATAATCAATCAATCTACGTTTACCCATTCCACTCCGTTCATTAATTTAGAGACTTCTATCATATTTCCCCTCAGCCGTCTCTTTTCCAGGTTAAAGAGCCCTAACCTTTTTAGCCTCTCTCCATAGGAGTATCCTTCTATCCCCTTTACCATTTTGGTGGCTCTTCTCTGTACCTTTTCTAATAACGCTATATCCTTTTTAAGATACGGTGACCAGAACAGCACACAATATTCAAGGTGCGGTCACACCATGGAATGATACAGAAGCATTATAATTTCCTTCGTTTTATTTTCCATTCCTTTCCTTATGATACCTAGCATTCTATTTGCTCTCTTGGCTGCCGCTGCACACTGGGCGGAGGGTTTTAACATGTTATCCACAATGACACCTAAATATTTTTCCTGGGTGGTGGTTCCTAATGTTGGGGCAGATGATGCAGACGAACCTGACATCATCGCCTGCTGCAAGGCCAGGATGGCAGAAATATTCTGCTCCAAGGCCACCATTCAGGATTCAATAGCAGAAGGCTCGCATCTATCGGCGTGGACAACGAGGGCCTCTGGCCCGATGCCGGCAATCTTGCGAGTGTGTCCTCGATGAGGACCACGGCTTCGAGGAGCCTCGCATGGTCACCGCCGGCCAAGGACTCCTTCTTAGAGACTTTAGGGGGACGCTGCTCGGAGTCGCCCGAGTCTCGCCATGGCACCTCACCGGGTTTCACCAGTGGAACCTCGACTGGTCTCAAGGATTTTTTCTTTTTCTTTCCGGGGTCTGGGGTCTTTGCGGAGGAGCTGCTGCCGCAGGACTCCAAAGAAGCCCGGGCCTCACGGGACGTACTCGGCTTGGGGCTCAGTGTTGGGGAAGCCGGAGCTGAGTCGGACTATGGGAACATTCTCTCCTGCAACTCCGACCTTTTCTTGTTGTTTTTTGGAATGGCCTGGCACAAGTTGCAGGCGATACTGTTGTGGTCTGGGCCAGGGCCGAGGCCGCATAAGCAGCAGTCATGGGTGTCTGTAACAGACATGGTTTGACTGCAATGGTCATACTTTTTGAACCCACCGGGGACATGGTGGGGGACACCCGATTGGGGTTGACGACCCTCAGGCGAAAAAAAGGCGTGAATGCCAGTTGAGGTCAAGCCTCGTCAAAATGAAGTGGGAGCCGAGGACGGCACCGGAAACGACGCCGGCTCGAAAGAGGAACCGGTACATAAACTGGGAAAAAAACAACTTTTATAGATAATCTTTAGAGAAATTTTCAGGGAAAAACAGGACAAGCGTCTGTTGGGCTCTGCGGAAAAAAGGAGACTGGCTAAGATGGCACCCTTGGGCGGGAAGGGGACCACGCATGTGTGGTAGCATTCCCAAAGGGTTTCTTTGAAAGCTGGGGAAATGCTCCGCACAGGCTCCCGTTGGTGCCGACATCACCCATATGCGAGGACTGACTTCCTGCTGGTTCCTGAAGAACTGCTCCTAACCACAAATAAAGGACAAAAAAGTGCTCATTTCATGATAGCAACATAACAAGGAGGAAAAGCACAATGTACTGTCATTGTCACTATCTATTTTTCCTGGGAAAAGAAACCTTTCTGAAAAGACAAACCCCAAACAGATTATTAACCCACCACTGCACATCTGAATGTCTGCAATGTTACCAGATATGGATGTCCCCCTTTTGGAAAATGCCAGTCAGGACATCCAAAAACCCGTTTCTGCAGCCATCCATTTGGGGAAGTCCACGTAAGAGCCTGGCAATCTATTCTGGTCACACTGTCAAGAAAACCCAGGAGCTGCTGGGCCCCCAGGAGTCAGCATTGACTCAAAGGCACACACATATTTCTACAAATCGGGCCGAAATGTAAAGATCCTCGTATTTTTCTCAGACATTTTGTCCTGAACATTCCAGACTGCACCTGGACGTCCTTTCTAAAATGCCATTTCACATGTATAAGTGCTGATATTTGTCACTACATGCATACATTATGTTTCACCATGCTGTTCAAAAGCCAAGTATAAAACACTAATACTATAAAATTACCCAAACAAAACCCTCCCAAAACCAAAAAAAGAGTTATTTTCCGTTGTCTTTTTGTCAGATAAAGCCGAGGGAAGTCAGACTAACCCCTCCAGATGGCATCATTCATTTTATTCAAAGATATAAGTTTCATCAAAAGACTTAGCTTGCTTTCATTCAATCTCCATCAAAGCAAAACGTGCACGTTTCGGGATCCACTCCCTGTGTCAAGTGCAATCTCCTTCAACTTCAACTTGAATAAACCGCCAAATGTCGCCGAGTTCGTATACTCGGTACGTTTATAGAAAGGTACCTCTGTTTTGAATGGCTATTATCACCCATCACTCATCACCAGAGATCCAATCAGATGGTAGGGGCACCCCACTGAATCAGGGGAACTCCACCAATGTCATGGACGACATCACAAAAGACTTGCCCAATCAATTTCTTTATTGAGGCCAAGGGGGGGCACCGTACCTAATTTAAAAATCCAACTCTGTACCCTTCTATAAGCAGAAGGGATTTTTCTTTTTGGGGGGAGGGGCCTCCCCAAGTACCACTCTACAGGCAGAGACCCTTCCTGTTCTGCCTGATCTCCCACGGGCAGCCAGGAAGGGTCTTTGCTGCGATCGTGGCTTCTCCTCTTTTGCCCATGGGGGATGGGATCACTGCAGTTAGCCTGTTGCCTGCCAGCTGTGATTTTTGGTGGGGCCAGGGCCCATGTGGCCCACCCCTTTGACGCCTTTGGCTGTACAATATCCAAATATCCAGAGTGTGGTGATGTTCAGCTATTATCCAGGCAGCATTATCCAGATAGTGGCACTGAAAATTGTTGCTATCCACATAACTCAAGTCTCCACATCCAGACTATCCTGGCACTATTCAGATCATGTCAAGGCAGTCTGTGGAGTTATTCAGAGGCACTATCCTGAAAATGCCACTGAATCTCTCTCTCGGCAGAACTTGCTTACTAGGTAAGTCCTGCTAACTGGTTACGTCCTTTTAAATATTCAACAGCACTTGACTAAATGTTTGGTAATGCTGAATGTAGGTAGAATTTTAAATAGCTAAGCTAGATGTTTCAGCTATAAGTAAAACATCCTGCTGAATATTGTGCTCCATCATATTTAAATAATTCTTACTACAAGTAAAGAATTCAACAACATTAAAAGAAATACTATGGGCCTGATTTGTTGCAGCTTTTCTCCCTTACAGTGGCTATGGAAAAATAACTTATTGAATAAGGTCCCAAATCAGACTCTACTTTATAATTCCTGTTTAAAAGTAGTGCTCTCTGTTGCCCTTTCTTAATACCTTACAAAGTACTTTATGAAAAAGATAGTTTGAAACATAAGTTTGAACTGAATGATGGAAATGAATGAAGGAACTGAAAACAATTTGCCTACTGGCCAGTATGATTTCTTAACCTATTATGTGTTTCTTCAGGAATCCGGTAGCAAGTTGCCCAGCTGGAAACCTCCGTTATCCCATAAAGATTAAATATTTGCGTTTGATTTCCTGCTTCTCTCCAGTTTCTGAAGACATTCATTGCTGGAAATGCTTCTCCACCAAGGGCTAAGACACGCAGTGAAGTACTGGCCGACAACACCAATGACCGAACTGAAGGTGTGCCAAATCTTCTGAGAAACGTTGGTGTTGCCTAAGAGTAGCAAAAACAAAATGTCCGAGGTTCAAAATATCTTCAGCTCTTCAAATGCAGTAAAAGCTGGCTACTTTGGAAACTCAATTCACAACAGACTGAGGGATCATCTCAGTGAGACCTAATGGTTAAAACGCACTCCCACAGTTTACCTTTATGGTGCTTGACTGCTCCATTTGGAAGTTCTCTCAGAATAAATTATGAAAATACCTCAGTCATGGATTAAAGCTACCAAAACCAAGAAAAAGCCCAAAAAGGCACTATAACCCCCCCCCCAAAAAAAAAACCCAACAGATAAACAGCCAAAAGAAAACCAGATACAAAATGAGAGTATCCCGAAAAACACCACATAAGCAAAAACAAAAACTAATATAGAGGGAAAAAAAAGACCTCGGCTTCCCCCTTTGTATAATATAACTGGGAGGATGGGTTAGTCAAATGGCAAAAATAACAGAATAATATCTGCCTAAATGACTAAGCCCAAAGAAACATCAGCGGTCAAAAAACCCTCTATAACAGGGGGACCGAATTAAACAGCCAAAAACTCAGTGTAGTCCCCACAGAAACAAAAACATTGCTTAGGTGTGAGAACGGAATTAATCAAACATTGCTTGGTATAAAACAGGATTAAATATAGCAGCCCAATATCATCACGGGAAAGCATAAATCGCTATAGTAGATATCAAAAGAACTTAGCTTGAATGTTGACATAGCTCAGCATAGCAAAATGTAGCAAAACTGAGACAACGTTCATAGCAGTAACCTGGAGCCCCGACACTAGGTGTTTCACCTGGACGGCTTCTTCAGGGAGCTCTATGAAGATGTTGCTAATCCTAAAAGAAAAACTAAAAACAATGTAAAACTCTCATTGTCCGGTCAAATATAAGCTAGAAAAAAAGAGAAACCAGTAGAATAAAATAAAATAAACCAGACCAAGAAAAGAATAAGGTGAAATGAAACCACCAATACTGAGCCTGCCGTTAGAACCGCCAGCATGTGTAATCAAAAAACACCGTGCATGTGCACTAAAAAGGGGAGTCCTAAGTGATGTCAGGAAATCCCCGGTACCACAACAGGCAAAAAACTGTAGAGGCAATGTTCAGCTCAAAGAACCAAAGAACAAATAGAAGAAAAAAATCCACCCAGCCCACCCTTACCAATGGAGAACCAAAATCAAAAAGAGGCTTTCCATTCAATAAAGTGTAGTTACTCACCTGTAACAGGTGTTCTCCGGGGATAGCGGGAATCAGTCCTCATATATGGGTGATGTCGATGCCGACAGAGCCCGCACAGAACAAATCCCCAGCTTTCAAAGAAAGCCTTTGGGAATTGCTACCATGCATGCGTGGTCCCCTTCCTGTCCAAGGGTGCCATCTTGCTCAGTCAAATGACATAGCTAAAAAGACGGCAAAACAAATGAAAATAATTGGACTGCAACTCCAAGGGGAGCAGGGAGGGTTGTGAGGACAGATTCCTGCTGTCCCCGGAAAACACCTGTTACAAGTGAGTAACTACGCTTTCTCCGGGAACAAGCAGGAAGTCGGTCCTCACATATGGGACTCCCCAGCTACAGGCTACCCTGAACCTATAGCCAAAAAAGGCTCTATCGAGAGCCGCAAGGAGCTGCAATAAAAACCCTAAACAGCACTCCGGTAGCCTGAACACAGAAGGGTCGGAGGGTAAGAGTTGCCTACACCCCGAAAAGGTTACAGAGTACAGCCTGGCTGAAGGCACTGTCCCGTCGGGACTCCCTATCCAGGCAGCAATGAGCTGCAAAGGTATGAACTAAAGACCAGGTGGCAGCCCAGCAGATGTCTGCCAGAGGAACAGAGTGCAGGTGAGCCACTGATGCCGCCATGGTCCTGACCCTATGAACCATAACACAGCCTTCCAATGGAAGCCTCGCTTCCTCATAAGTCCAGGCAATACAGTCTGCCACCCATGTGGATAGCGAACGCTTGGCCACCGCCTCCCCCAACTTACTGGGGTTGTAGGAAACGAAAAGCCGAGAGTCTTTTCGGTGACCATGAGTACGCTGAATGTAGAAGGACAGAGCCCTCTTATAGTCCAGGGTATGGAGGACCACCTCTGCCCAACTGGCATGCGGCCTGGGGAAGAAGGTAGGAAGAACCACCTCCTGATTGAGGTAGAACGAGGAGACCACCTTCGGAAGGAACTTGGGGTGCATGCGAAGCATCACCCTATTCTTGTAGAACCTGGTATAAGGCCTCTCTGCCACGAGGGCCTGCAGATCACTCACCCTCCGAGCAGAAGTGAGCGCAACCAAGAAAACCACCTTCCAGGAGAGATAACGGAGGTGGCACGTGGCCAACGGTTCGAAGGGTGGACGAGTGAGCTGCCCCAACGCTACATTGAGATCCCATTCGATCGCTGGGGGGGGGAGGGGGGGGCGGGGTGTACCAGGGGCTTTGACAGGAGTAGGCCCTTTAGAAACCGGGACACCACTGGGTGAACTGAGAGGGGCTCTCCGTCCACGGGATAGTGGTTCGCCGCTATGGCACTGAGATGCACTCTGACAGAGTTGTATTTAAGCCCCATCTCGGAGAGGTGGAGAAGGAATTGCAATACCACAACCACCGGGCAAGAGAAGGGGCCTACCCTTTGCCCAGTGCACCAAAGCGCAAATCTGCACCACTTAAAGGCATATGCCCGTCTGGTAGATGTTCTGCGCGAAGCCAGCAAGACCTCCTCTACGTCCTTCGGAAGGAGGAGCAGGGCGAGAGTCACCCTCTCAGCAGCCACGCCGTTAGTGAAAGGGAGCTGAGATTGGGATGCAAAAGAGAACCCCCCTCCTGGAAGAGGAGCCACAGAGATGAAACCAAAGGAGCTAGCTGCAGGAGAAGCAGGAACCATGGTTGCCTGGGCCACTGTGGGGCTATCAGGATGACTGAGGCTCTGTCGTAAAGGATCTTGAACTGAGTCTTGGCGATCAGAAGACCCACCGACCATGAGACTAGAAAAGCGTTGGCTGCCACCCTGGCTGGGTGTGACTGCCTTGAGCAGAAACGGGGTAAATGGTGATTGTCTGGGCTTGCAAACAGGTCCATCACTGGTTCCCCACAAGTCTGAAAAAGCCTGCTGGCTACCACCCTGTCCAGCTGCCACTCGTGCAGCTGGAGCATTCTGCTGAGTCTGTCGGCCAGCCAGTTGTCCTAGCCCAAGGTATACCGCCCTGAGGAGAATTCCCTGCTGGACTGCATAAGAGCACAGATCTAGGGCTTCCTGACAAAGGGTATGGGACCCCATGCCCCGCTGTTTGTTCACATAGAACATGGCAACCTGGTTGTCCGTTTGCACTGGAACAGCCCTGTGGCACAGGCACTGCCTGAAAGCCTTCAAGGTGAGATGGATTTTATGCAACTCCAACAGGTTGATCTGTTGGGCACTCTCGTCCGGGGACCAAACTCCCTATGTGCGATACCCCTGGCAATGGGCTTCTCAGCCCAGCAGGGAGGCATCTGTGGTGAGGACCCTCGAGTGGTGAGGGGCCTGGAAGGGCATCCCCGCCCCCAGGTGATGGGGCGACAGCCACCAGGTCAGGGACTGTGCTAGGTGCCCGGTCACTCTGACCCTGTCCTGGAGATGTCCCATGGCCTGGGACCACTGGTCCCTGAGGCACCACTGCGCAGTTCACATGTGGAGGCAGGCATCTGGAGTGACATGGACCGTGGAGGCTATGTGCCCGAGGAGGCGCAGCAGATGCCTTGCTGACACTGAGGAGCGGTGCTTTATGTCCTCGGCTAGGGCCATGAGTCTGCTTGCCCTGTCTGCAGGCAGGAAGGCCTTTGACTGAAGGGTGTTGATCCTTGCCCCAATGAATTTCAGCTCTTGTGCCAGGAAAAGGTTGGACTTGGGGCTTGTGGTCTGCTGCACCTTGGGGGCTGAAGTGCCCCTGATGAGCCAGTCGTCGAGATAAGGGAAGACAAAGATCCCCTGAAGCCCGAGCAAGGCGGCGACTACCACCAGGCACTTTGTGAATACCCTGGGGGCCGAGGCAAGGCCAAAGGGTAGAATTCTGTATTGGTAATGATTGCCCCCTACCACAAAGTGTAGGTATTGCCTGTGATTTGGGTAGATTAGGATGTGTGTGTAGGCATCCTTTAAATCCAAGGAGCACAGCCAGTCTCCCTGGCGGAGGTAAGGCAGAAATATTCCAAGGGAGAGCATCTTGAACTTCTCCCTCACCAGGAATTTGTTGATGCGCAGGTCGAGGATGGGCCTTAGGCCCCCTGTCCTCTTTGGTACGAGGAAATACCTGGAGTAGAACCCCTTGTCCTTGAGGTGGTGGGGCACCGGTTCCACTGCCTGATCCTTGAGAAGAACTGCCAACTCCTTCAGAAGAAGGTCCCGGTGACGGGGAGACCTGATAGGTTCTCCTGGAAAGTAGTGTGGAGGCACTTGGGCTAGATGGAGGAGGTATCCCTCCCTGACCACTTGTAATACCCATGAATTGGTGGTGATGGTTCCCCACCTGTGGGCATACAAGGCGAGCCGACCTCCCGTGGGCTACCTGTCTCTGGCTGGGAGAGGGGCCATGCTGCAGGAGTCAAAAACCCCCACCAGGCTGGGCTGGAGCCAGAGCCTGGGGTTTGGGGACCTTCTGCTTATGTGGGCTATGCCCCTGTCCCTTGACCTGCACCCCTGGGGAACAGAAGAGGCCTGGTAAGGGGGTAGTTTCCGTAAGCAGTGGACTTCCTCGGGTAAAAGGGCTTTTTACCCGAGCCCTTCTTACGGGAAGGGGCAGAGGTCTTCTTAGAGAGCCGTGTCCTCGTCATGAACTCTGCCTCCAGCTCTGCGGCCTTGTCGGTCATGGGCTTTCCGAAGAGGTTCTCCCCTTGGCATGGGACATCGACCAACTTGTACTGAACCCATTGCTCGATGTCAGATGACTGCAGCCAAGCTTGGCGGCATGCACCGATACCCGCCGCAACTATCTGTGCTGCCGACTCAAATCTGTCATAGGCCACCCGAGATATGAACTTGGAGCATTCACGGACAGCTTTGGACTCTGAAGCGTTGCAAATGCTCCTTGGAGAGACCAGCCAAGCACTCGGTGATTTCCTTCGCCAGGTCTCTCAAGTGCATACCCATGTACAGCTGGTAAGCCTGGATCCGACAATTCAGCACTGCGCCCTGAAAACACTTCCTGCCAAGGGCATCCAAGGTGCGGACCTCCCTACCGGGGGGTACACCGAGGAGTGAGTCTTCTGACTCTTCAGTCAACGCATGGCCGACTCCACAACCATGGAGTTGTGCAGCAGTTGTGATTTTTGGAACTCAGGGCTCCGCGGACTCGATACATTGGGTCGAGCCGCTTGCTGATTACCGGCATCATCACCGGCGTCTCCCACATGCGGAGCATAAGTCGTTCCAGGATAGGAGGAATGGGCACCGTGAGAGGTCTCAAGGGGGAGCCTCTTACTGGAGGATCTCGAGCTCATCGGCTCAAGGATCCTCCTTGGACTCTGTCAGGAAAGCCAAAGCCTTGGACATATCCCGCACGAAGTCCAAAAAACCCATATCCTCTGGTGGGGACCTTCTCAGAAGTTCAGATACCGGGGAATCAGAGGGGACATCTTGATGATGCCGAGTGTCCTGGGACTCCTCGCCCTTGGTCTCCCAAGCGGAGGCCTCCGAGGAAGATTCGTGGAGCTCCTCGGGCATTGAGAGTCCCAGCGCCATCCCCCCAATGTCTGCAGGCATGACGGTGACAACCTCGGTCCTGACAAGTGGGAGGCCTAGTGTGACCTCGTCGGGATCAACTTGAGCCCAGAAGGCTTCAAGGATCGGCTTGGCCTCCAGGGTCGACTTCGACATCAAGATCCTGGTGGATGGGGCGGAGGAACCGGACGTGCCGGACATCAGCGCTTGCTGCTGTTCCATGAAGGCAGTAAAACTGCGCTCCAAGGCCACCATCCTGGACACCAGTCCTGGAGGATCCGCAGCCTCTGGCTCGGGCGCCAACACGCTCGGGCCTGAAGCCGGTTCCCCCGGAGGGGAGTTCTTGACTAGGACAGTATGTACTTGCCCTGGCTGATCCACGTCCGTGTCCCTGCGAGGAACCTTGGCTGGGCGCTCCTTCACCGACGCTCTGGGCAGGCACTCGGGGCTCCGCGACTGGCCCCAAGAGGAGCCAGGCCACTCGGAACCGTCCAGAGACGCCGCCTTCGAGGGTTTTTTCTTTCTCTTCTGTTCCCGCAAGGGAGACCCCCTCTCCGAGGAACTCCGACGACGCTCAGGTTAGAAGTGCTCCTCCCAAGTCATGGAGGCCTCAGACGAGGTCCTGGCTCTCGGAGGCATGGGGGAGTCAGGAAAAATCTTATCAAGCTACTGCTGGTGGCTCCTCAAGGCCTTCGAGGACATCTTTTTACACAGACCACAGAGTCATGGTCCGGGCCGAGGCACCGGAAGCAGCAGTCATGCATATCGGTGAGGGACATAATTTTCCTGCACCAATCGAACTTTTTGAACCCGCTGGTAGCCATGGGGGGGGGGGGGGGGAACAAGGACGCCAGCAAGGTCGAAGACCATTCAGGCTGCCAGAGAGAGAAAAATTGGCGCGAAAACGTCCCAAGAAAGAAAAATCGAAACTAGAGGAACCGACCCGATAACGAGATACCGAGGCCGGAGGCGGGAAGGGTACTGGTGTCGAACCAGTGAAAGCCAAAAGGCAGGAAAAAAATAAACTTTTCCAGGGACACTACAGACTACGTCTGATGGGCTCCGCGGAAAAAAGGAGACTGAGCAAGATGGCACCCTTGGGCAGGAAGGGGACCATGCATGCGTAGTAGCAATTCCCAAAGGCTTTCTTGAAAGCTGGGGATTTGCTCTGTGCAGGCTCCGTCGGTGTCGATGTCACCCATATGTGAGGACTGACTTCTTGCTTGTTCCCGGAGAAAGTCATTTAGATCTGCTGATGTCGGAGTGTTCAGACGAAAGATCCAGCGCTGTTCCAGATGTATCAAAGTTTTATCCCAATTGCCACCATCGATCGAAGGTAAACATTGTGTGATCACTAGACATTTAAGATCCTCAAACTTGTGCTGAAACAATTGACAATGTTTAACTAGAGGCGCCCCCTCGACTTGATGCCGAAGTTTACTTCGGTGTTCTATTAAATGCACACGTAAAGTTCGTCGAGTCTTACCCACATATCCCAAACCACAAGGACATAAGATCAAATATATAACTCCTGTGCTGTTACATGTAGTGTTATGATACAGATGGTGTGTTCAATGATTATACTGAAAAGCTTGACATGCCACCATCATAAAACACACTGAACAGGTACTACAACAACTATGGCCAGGAACTGAAATGCACTGTTGTATCGAGCCAATATAAGCTGAAGGACATAAGATGTCTTTCAGATTCTGATTCCTCGTATACACTGATCGTATCTGAAGCTGTTGTAAACCAGGAATGAGACGAATGATGCTAGAATGACGATATATAATTCTGGAGAGCCTATATCTCTGTGGATTAAAACGAGAAACAATGAACTAGGCTAATATCTGTAGATGTAGACCATTCACAAGGGGTAAATAGCCATGTACAATCATTATATCAAGCTCAAGTACGAGCTTGTCTAATTAAATAAAGGGGATTATTCACGAGCAAGAAAGGCATCTTCAAGAGATTGTGAACAAAACTTGTACCCAGGTATCATAGAACAATTCCGACGATAGCGAAGAAACTGGGCTAATGGCAAACTGTTCTTAAGCCTTTCACGATCTGAACAACAAGCTTTATCTGAATTATGTGGGTTTCGTGACATCATTATTCGTCGGGCCAATAAAGGTGAAGCTGTTGTCGTAATGGATGCTCCAAGTATGTTGCTGAAGTCTTTCATCAACTAGCTGACCAGACGACATATGTTCCATCGCCTGTTGATCCTATACCTCATCTTCAAGCATTTATTAAAGAGTGTTACTTAGGCTTTAGCACAACATCTAGTAGATAAGAGGGAAGCCTTGTTTCTTTGTATCATCCACGTACTCCTCATTTTTATGTTTTTCCTAATATTCATAAGGACCCAATTAATCCTCCTGGGAGGCCTATTGTTTCATTATGAGGTTCACTCTTGGAATCCCTATCAATGTATGCAGATTCCTTCTTACGACCACTTCTGTTTAAAATTCCCTCTCATCTATGTGATACTCTGCATTTTCTTCAGATATTGGCCAATGGTCATGGTAGTAATTTGCCTTCTGGGTTATGGCCATGATGGATGTTTCCCACTATACATCAGCATCCTCCCAACTATCAAAGTTGTACATGAAAACCTCATCACTCATCAAGATCTGTGTGTTTCGAAAATCACATTTATTATTCAAATCCTGACATTAGCAACGACCAAGAATTTTTTCTGCTTTAATGGGGAGTTTCAGCAAACAAGAGGGGCTGCTATGGGGGCCACAATGGTTCACTTAATTGCCAATTTCTCATTTTGAGACATTATGGTTGGTTGATGGACCCTTTCAAACCCATATTCATTTATGGGTTAGATATATCAATGACATTTTTTTTTTATTGTGGATCGATTCCATAGAACAATTGTTGTTTCATCACTGGCTTAACAACTGTGATGAGAACATTAATTTTTCTTTGGAATATAGTACATCTCTCTCTTTTGTGGATGTTTTCTTGATATGTCAGGATGATTTCTTGATTTCTACGGTCTACTGTAAACCTACTCATCATATGGCCTTTCTTCATTTTTCAAGTGTGCATCCTCAACGGCTTAAGAACAGTTTGCCATTAGCCCAGTTTCTTTGCTATCGCTGGAATTGTTCTACGATACCTGAGTACAAGTTCTGTTCACAATCGCTTGAAGATGCCTTTCTTGCTCGTGGATATCCCCTTCATTTGATTCAACAAACTCGTACTTGAGCTCGATATAATGATCGTACGTGGCTACTTACCCCTCGTGAACGGTTTACATTAACAGATATTGGCCTAGTGCATTATGTTTCTTGTTTTAATCCACAGAGCTATAGGCTCTCCAGAATTATATATCGTCATTCTAACATCATTTGCCTCATTCCTGGTTTACACAGCTTCGGATACGATCAGTGTATACGAGGAATCAGAATCTGTCCTTCAGCTTATATTGGCTCCATAGAACAGTGCCTTTCAGTTCCTGGCCACAGTAGTTGTGGTACCTGTTCAGTGTGTTTTATGATGGTGACATGTCAAGCTTTTCAATATAATCATCGAACACACCATCTGTATCATACCACTACATGTTTGTATGCTTCGATGCTGTCACTGAATGGCTCCACACCCAAAACCTCAGAATAAACTTAAAGAAAACGGAGGAACCAAGCTTAACACCCCCCCCCCCGCATCACTAAAAGTAAGATGCGCCGAGCTCCAAAGCAAGTCCACGATCCGCTACCTAGGGGTCACACCAGACCAACAGCTGGATATGAAAGCCCACATAAAGAACACTGTCAAGGCAGTATATCACAAAATACGGACAGTCCGGCATCTACGACCCTTACTCGAGCCAGACGACTTCCGCACAATCAAGCCTTGATAATCCCCCACTTCGATTACGCTAATGCAATCCTACAAGGACTTCCAAAAAACACACTGAACCCACGTTAGCTTGCAATCAATGCAGCCACCAGAATACTATACGGAGCCGCCAGGAGAAACCATATAACACCAATCCTGAAACACCTTCATTGGCTGCCGGTCCACTGCAGACTCTCCTTTAAAATTCTACTGCTAAGCTTCAAGGCCATCAATGGCCTCACTACCTCATCCATCACTGACCTCGTCCTCCCCACTCCCCCAGAGTCAGAAGGTCAGTCGCTGCCAACACAATGAGAATCCCCAGCAAAATTACAAAGTGCTCTCAAGCAACAAGAAACAGAGCCTTCATGTACTATGCACCCACATGCTGGAATGCCCTCCCGCCCACCATCCGGTTCATCACCGACATTACCCAATTCAAGAAGGCCCTGAAACATCACCTCTTCCTCCAGCACTACTCTCACAAAGGGGACACGCCACAACCAGTCACACTCAACCACCAAGACAACCCCCCCAACACACCCACAATACACAGACCCAGCCCGGCACAACAGCACTAACAGACACCCTGGTATGCACTTATAAATAGTCACCTAATTGTGTAAATAGTGGCCAAGCAGCCCCTGTCGCCACCTCCCATCAGTGGCCTGACTGCGTAGCCTGTAAATAGTTACTTAAAAGAGCTGCCACGCTGCCTAGCTGTGCAGCCTGTACATAGTTACTCCAGTTAATTCAAGTTGCAAATCCTGTTCATTGTAAGTACAGTACCGGCCCTGCTGGGACTGTACAAATTTGTTGTTGACTGTAAATCGAGCTGATTTTAAAAAGCGCAGTAGAGAAAAGACAATAAATAAATAAACAAACAAACAAATAAATACATTTTACAGCACAGGAATTATATATTTGATCTTATGTCCTTGTGGTTTGGGATATGTGGGTAAGACCCGACGAATTTTACATATGCGTTTTTAATAGAACACCGAAGTAAACTTTGGCATCAAGTCAAACATTGTCAATTGTTTCAACACACGTTTGAGGATCTTAAATGTCTAGTGATCACACAATGTTTACCTTCGATCTATGGTGGCAATTGGGATAAAACTTTGATACATCTGGAACAGCGCTGGATCTTTCGTCTAAACACTCTGACACCAGCAGGTCTAAATGACTTTATTGAATGGAAAGCCTGTTTTTGATTTTGGTTCTCCATTGGTAAGGGTGGGCTGGGTGGTTTTTTCTTCTATTTGTTCTTTGGTTCTTTGAGCTAAACATTGCCTCTACTGTTTTTTGCCTGCCGTGGTACCGGGGATTTCCTGACATCACTAGGGACTCCTCTTTTTAGTGCGCATTCATGGCGTTTTTGTTTACACACGCTGGCGGTTCTAATGGCAGGCTCAGTATTGGTATTTTCATTTCACCTTATTCTTTTCTTGGTTTGGCTTATTTTATTTTCTTGGTTTCTCTTTTTTTCTAGTTTATATTTGACCGGACAATGAGAGTTTTACATTGTTTTTGGTTTTTCTTTTAGGATTAGCAACATCTTCATAGAGCTCCCTGAAGAAGCAGTCTAGGCGAAACACCTAGTGTCGTGACTCCAGGTTACTGCTATGAATGTTGCCTCGCTTTTGCTACATTTTGCTATGCTGAGCTATGTCAACATTCAAGCTAAGTTCTTTTGGTATCTACTATAGCTATTTATGCTTTCCCAAGTGTGTATACCCGTGATGATACCGAGCTGTTTTATACCAAGCAATGTTTGATTAATTGCGTTTTCACATCTAAGCAAAGTTTTTGTTTCTGAGGACTACACTGAGTTTTTGGCTTTGTTTAATTCAGTCCCCCTGTTATAGAAGTTTTCTTGACCACTGATGTTTCTTTGGGCTTAGTCATTTAGGCAGATATTATTCTATGTTATCTTTGCCGTTTGACTAACCCATCCTCCCCGTTATATTATATAAAGGGGGAAGCGGAGTTCTTTTTTCCTCTATAATATTAGTTTTTGTTTTTGCTTATGTGGTGTTTTTTTGGATACTCTTTTTGTGTCTAGTTTTCTTTTAGTTGTTTTTTTCTGTTTATTGTTTTTTTAATATAGTACCTTGTTGGTTCTTTTCTTGTTTTTAGTAGTTTATTTGGCCCCTTGAGGAGATTGTTTTTGATTTATAATGGATAAAGCAAGACATTTCTCCAGATTTCTGATGAATTATTTGTCTTTTTTGGATCATTTTTCTTTGCAATGCAGTTCATGATTTTATGACTGTGGAAACAGAGGCTAGGCTACGATTTCAACAGCCATATCTTAACATCACTTGACTTTTGCACACTTATTTTTATTCTACTGAGATTCCAAAGCCATACACCCCTTTTGCATTTCTTTTTCCCAATTCTAACATTAAGGAAATAAAGGTGACTACCCATACAAGGATTATACCCTTTTTACTGGGTTAACCTAACATATTTCTTCACTAGCTTTTGGGCACTATACTCCATTAGCTCAAAACAAAATCTGAACAAATGAAAAAGAAAATGATGGCAGATGACGACTACACAGCCTATCCAGTCTGCTCATCTAAATCTGATTAAGGCAAGAGCAAAAAATGATGTTGACTGAACATAAGTGAATCCAATTATATTACTATAGTGCAGTGGTTCCTAACCCAGTCCCCGGATATCTCCAGGCCAGTCAGATTTTCAGGGTATCCACAGTGAATATGCATGAGATAGATCTGCATACAATGGAAGCAGTGCATGCAGATCTATCTCATGCATATTCATTGTGAGTATCCTGAAAGCCTGACTGGCCTGGGAGTACCCGAAGACTGGGTTGGGAACTACTGCTATAGTGGAAAGAAGGACAAGCAGCAAAGGGGATAGAGGTTGATGTGTACAAGTGATGAGGTGACAGGCTCAAAATTATGTCTGATAATGAGTTAAGGAAGAAATAAAAGAGGCAGCAAAGGACAGATTAGGTATAAATGTTTATGGTTCAATGTAGTTGATTAACCGCTCTTCATCTTAAGATACCAAAGTGAGAGTAAGGTAAGGTAAAAAAAAAAAAAAAAAAGAACATACTAAAAAGTAATGGATTTCTTCTTCCATTTGAATTTTCTTTACTGCTCATGATTACAATACTAGCTTTAAAAAGCAGTATAATTCTATTCTAATATTATTAAAAGTCAGTTTTGAAGGACAAAGGACAAAGGCCAAATTGGCCATAAGAGAGAAAAAAAGAGGGAAATATGAAAATGAGATTTGTTTTTTGACCCAGTAAATGTAAACCTGTCTTGTATTTAACTGTTCCGTATCACTGGCCACTTCATAACCTCCATATACAGAATTATTCTTCTATTTACCACCATGCAAACTGTTTTTGCCCTATTGTACATGTGCAGAATACAATTTTTCAAAACAATTTTAGAAATTTTGAAAATTTTCAATTAAAAAATACCAAAGCCCAGGTTTCAAAGACATCACTTCCATGCCTTTATCTCCTTCACCCATCAGCGGTCTCCTTCAGTATCCATTCCAAAGAGTATGAGAGAACATGGCAAGCCTCACACAACTTCAATGTGGGCAACAAAGAGTAATCAAACAGTAGAGAATTATGTACAAGTAAGCATTAACAGAAGGTTGCCAGTGGAAGATGGACCTGCAGAACTAGGTATATAAATCATAGAGGACCCCAGGGTACCAACGCAGAAGAAAAGAGCAAACACTGTTCCCGGGGGCGAGCCCTGGACTGGTCTAGCAGGACTCAAAGAAAGGACATTATCTGGTAAGTAAAATATCACCTTCCATATCGCCCTGCTAGACCAGTCCAGACAAGTGGGATGTACCAAAGCTACGCCTCCACTAAGTGGGAAGACGACAGCAGCTCGCAAAACCTTTGAGCCAAAGGCTGTGTCCATTCGAGCGTGGACATCCAAGTGGAAAGTGATGCCCACGTTGCTGCATGACAAATGTCTGCAGGGGCTACTGAGCTCCTCTCTGCCCATGAGAATTTATTTATTTATTTATTGCGGTCAGGTAGAATGGGCATGCAAACTCTCCAGAACTGGTCAGTTCAGCACAGATATGCCAAGACAATGGCTTCCTTAATCCAATGCCCCAAGGTAGACTTAGCTGCTGCATCACCATTGCGTGGGTCAGCAAATCGCACAAAAAAATGCTCTGATTTATGAAAAGAATTTGTAACAGCCAGGAACCAGAGAAACACCCTCCAGTCATCCACAAGGCGAAGATCCTTATCCTTCCATCGACGCTGCTCCTTAGAGATGGAGGTCAGGCAAACCACGTGGTTCAAATGAAAGGGAGAAATCACCTTAGATAAGAAGGAAAGCACAGGCCAAAGGCAAACAGCCTCCTCAGAAAATGATAGGTAAGGATATTGGCAAGACACAGCCTGCAGCTCGGAAATCCACCTTGCAGCACAAATCTCAACCAAGACTGCCTTGAGTGTCAAATCTTTCCGAGTAGCGCACTTAAACAGTTCAAAGGGCTCTGACATCAGGGCCCTGAACACCAGACACATCTCAGGAAGGAATCACAGACCAGAGAGGATGATGCAGATGCCAAATCCCCCTGAAGAAGACGTGAAACATTCAGGTGTACGGCTAGAGACTTACCAGCCACTGGACCTCTGAAACAGGCCAAAGCTGCCATCTAAACCTTCAGGGAGCTAAGAGAAAGGCCAAAAGAGATGGCACCTTGACTGCCTCAAGAGCCAGCTGCCATGCGCCGCACCATAGCTCAAAGCAGCAATAGACCTGTACATATGCCAGGTTGGTAGACCTCCTCCGGGCTCTGAGCATAGTGAAAACCATCGCCAGGGAGTAGCCCTTATGTGTTAGTCTCCTTTCAAGAGCCAACCTGACAGCGAGAAGGGAGCTGGGTCTTCCAGGGCAATCCAGGGCCCTGAAACAGAGGCAAAGAAAGAGGTGGCACTTGCAGATGCTGCATCAGATCTCCAAACCACGCTCTTTTTAGCCAATCCGGTGCCACCAGAAGAATCCTTCCGGGTGGCACTCTATATACCGAATCACATGCTACACCAGGGGCCACAAAGGAAACACACAGCAGGCAATGAGTTGGCAAGACTGAGCCAGGGCATTGATGGTCTCGGACCCCTTCTCTGTGCAGCGACTGAAGCAGCAGCAAACCTTGGCAACGGAGCAGGTCACCAACAGATCTATCTCAGGGTGACCCCAGTAGTGCAGAATCATTTGAAATGCCTCCTGACCCACCTCCCACTCTCCTGGATCCAGACAGTGCCGGCTCAGAAAGTCTACTTCCACATTGTCCACTCCAACTATGTGCTCAACCAACAAAGCTATGAGGTTCTTCTCTGCCGTGGTAAACAGGAGAGCCATCTCCAGGGCTACCCCGTCACTCCTCGTGCCACCTTGCCAACAGACATAAGCCACCACCGTGGCATTGTCTGAAAACATTCTAACCGCCTAGCCCTCAACCAGGGGCCGGAAACACAGAAGAGCCAACCTGATGGTCCTCGCCTCAAGGCAGTTGATGTACCACACCACCTCCTTGTTGTTTCAATGACCCTGGGTTCCCTAGCGTGATAGACTGGCATCCATTGCCAGAAGGATCAATGAGCAATCATCCAGCAGCATGCCCTTCCTCAGATAACTGGGCTGCTGCCACCACCGCAGGTTGGCCTTCACCACCATCAGGAAAGGGAGCCTGAGCTCAAACTCCTGAGAACTCAGGGACCACCTAGTTAGCAAGGACCACTGGAGAAGCCACATACAGTATGAGCATATGCCCATGGAACCATCTCAACAGGGGAACAGAGCGTAGCAAGGCCACAGAGGCCGCTTTGGCCTGAACTCCGTGGCAGTGACGCGATGATCTACCTCCGGAAAGTGGTAAGATTTTCATCTCGCTCAGGTCCTTCACCAGCTTTCTTCAAATCAGCCCCAAAGAGAAGCTTTCCTTTAAAGGCTGGTTGGGTCAACCAGGCTTTGGAAGAGGTGTCCACTGCCCAGAGTCGGAACCAAATCCAATGGAGGAGGAACCAAATCCAAGGGAGGAGGAGTAGCCTAGTGGTTGGGGCAAGGTACTTCAGGCCGGAAGGTCGGGGGTTCAAATCCCACTAGAGGACAGCAACCTTGGGCCGGAAGGACTGGGGTTTCTAGTCCCAAAGATGCTCCTTGTGGTCTTGGGCAAGCCACTTAACCCTCCATTGCCCATGTTCGCTGTAAGTATTAGTGTATGTGTCTCATATCCCCGCGTGTTAAATGTATCCCCCAATTGTGTTGTGACCACTTTGATTGAAGGATAAGGCGGTATACAAAACTGTCTAAATAAAATAAATAAAAAAATAAAATGCCATGTCACACTCGACAGGGCACTATCCCTGGCCACTAGACATACCAGGTCGTACATTGCATCAAAAAGGAATGCCATAGCAGACTCCAAAAGAGGGGTCATATCATCCGGTGGAAAAGACTAAATCCACTAGAGTAGGGCTCGAGACGTCAGGCCTGTACATACCGACAACTGAAGAATAACAGCCATGGTTGCAAACTGGTTCTTTCACAATGAATCCACCTTTTGGTCCAGAATATACTTTAAGGCCAATCCACCTTCCAATGGAATGGTAGTCCATCTGGTAACCACCGTGATCTGTGCATCCACCTTGGGAATATCAAGCCACACAATGCACTCCTTCTCTGGGAGAGCATATATCTTCTTATACACCTTTAGCCCCTTAGGCGTGGAGTCAGGAAAAATACCACTTCGACTGGATCACATCCTTGATCACCTCTGGGAACGGGAACACAACAGTGGATTTCTCTACCCCTTGCAGGAGTGGATGCACCTTCAGCTCCTGCTCTGTGTCTGGAGCATCTGCCAAGCTCAAGGTGAACAAGACCCTGGCAATAAATGCCACCAGTTCCTCCTTCCAGAACAGGTGGATAACCCCAGCCTCTTCATAATCCTCTGAAGGCGAGAGTACTTTTGTCTAACATCGAAGCCCAGAACCAAAACATCTGAATCCAAGTCACAGTCCAAATCTCTGACAGATCCTAGCTGATTCCCATCTCAGGGGACGTCTTTCGCAGGAGATGCTTACCCATAAGCAATCAATCAGGGCTTCCACTCTCAGTCTTCCCCTCATGAGACTGTGCTTGGGGGAATCCAGAGACTGCAGGGTCTGAATTTCTATGACAGAATGACCAAGCCTGCTGTAAAAAGGCAAAGAATTCCAAGGAGGAGAATCCAGACTCCGGAAGCTCTCCTTGCAGGTAGGACACACCTACACCAGGGGACATAACCATTATCAATCCCCTAGAGGACAGAGAGTGGCCCACAGCATAGTTGCTGGAACCTCCGGACAGCCTAAAGCAGGCAAGGCTGAACTAACTGCATCCCACGGCTGAGACAGGGGGAAGCAAGCACTACAGGGATGACTCAGAAGCTGCCATGTAAGAAGAGCAGAGTTCAGAAGCCGGAGATGAGGCACCTCACTTGCCACAGGCCAAACAATATTTCCCAGAAGAAGACAGAGTTAAGGCAAGTATCACAACAGCATATGCTAAGATTGTGGTGGCCTGGAAGGCGTGCATTAACAGCAATGCTTGGGTAGAAACATGCGTTGAAGCCACTTGGGAGGAACACACGCATGGACCGCACAACCACCAGGTGCACAATAGTAAAGACGCTATTAACATGTGCAGGAAAAGGCCAGAACCCCCCACACTGCGCCAATGGTTGCCAGCATCTACTCTGTGAAGAGAACATGAGTACAAATTATGTTATTTATGGGGTTCCCCTGTTTTTAAAGCTTAGCTGGGTGACGTTTTTGAAAGGCTTTTATAACATGATGGAATATGAATGCATCCCTCCTCTCTCCCATAGCATGCCCATTTGTCGAGTTCCCTCCTCCATTTCACTACTGATGGTTTCTGTACTTTTACTTTGGTTCTCTTTTTGATATGACTCCATTCAATTTTGAGATACCTTCATTGTATAAAGCTATAACCATTTTTTAATCAGTTCATACATTTATGTTCTCTTCACGGATAGTTTGTAAACATGTGTAGCTTCACCTTTGGCACTGCAGTAGCTAGTTTTATCTTTTATACATACACTTTTTATGAGTAATTATTTATGTTTTTAACATTTTTATTGACAGATGAGTTTAAACTTTTTAATGTATAGACATATTATTTATATAGATTTTGGGTAATATCTGTTATTATTTCTGCCAGACAGGCTCTTCATATGTGTATTTTAATGGATTATGTTTGATTTGATTATCATATTGATCATTTGTTCTATATGTATGTTTATATGTTTTCAGTGGTCATAGCCCCCTGATGAAGGCCGATTGGCTGAAACACATGTCATGCTGATCCATAGGAATAGAGCTCTCATTACTTCCAGTGGTGTTTGTCCTCCTGCTTCCTTTTTGTGCCATGTTGGTACCAATGACATAGGAAAGTGTGGTAGGGACGTTCTGGAGGCCGAATTTAGGCTGTTAGGTAAGAAGTTGAAATCCAGAACTTCTAGGGTAGCATTCTCAGAAATGCTTCCTGTTCCATGCGCAGGACCTAAAAGACAGGCAGAGCTCCAGAGTCTCAATGCATGGATGAGATTAGGAACTGGGCAACATTCTGGGGAAAGGAGGGACTTTTCTGAAGGGACGGGCTCCACCTTAACTGGGATGGAACTAGGCTGCTGGCATTAACCTTTAAAAATAAGATATAGCCGTTTTTAAACTAGATAATAGGGGAAAGCCGACAGTCATCCAAGAGCACATGATTCGGAACGATGTATCCTTGAAGGATACAAGCAAAGGACTGAAGTTAGGGCATATCGACAGAGAGGTTCCAATAAAGACAAAAGTAACCCAAATGCCCTTAAATACACAGCAGACAAAGCTTAAAGATTACAAATTACCCCTGCTAACCGATAATCAGATTAATATGAATAAAATACCTCTAAAATACTTGTATGAAAATGCTAGAAGTCTAAAAAATAAGATGTGAGATTTAGAATATATAGCACTAAATGAGAGGTTAGATATGAATGGTATCTCAGAGATATGGTGGAAGGAGGACAGCCAATGGGATACTGTGATATCTACAAATTACAAATTATATCGCAATAATAAAATAGATTAAATTGGTGCAGGGGTTGCACTCTATGTTAGAGAGGTCATTGAATCACACAGGATTGAAGTTTTGTAGGAAACAAAATACACTGTAGAATTTCTATGGATTGAAATTACATTTAAAAAGGTGAAGGCAGCGACTTCCGGTGACGTCATGGAGCTGATGGCGGCTTAGTTGCCTAGCTCCTGTCCGATCCCCGAATTTGTGCAATTTAAAGATATCCCCACAGTCATAAAGTGGAAGGGAAGCATGCATCTAGCTTGGCGATGGCAGCGAGGAAGAAGCTGGCGAGTTTTCAATTGCCGTACGTGAGGCAGGAACGGATGGCAATGGCGGACTCGGCAGACCCCGAGGAGGGAGAGGGGACGGAGAGCTCGGAAGAGGAGGAGGATCTGAATATCGAAGGGCCGGAGGTGTTGCCGCAGAAAGCCTGGCTGAAGGCGTTTTAAAGAGGAAATGCAGGGGGCGATCAAGGCAATGAGGAAAGATATGAAGGAGACGTTGGTGGCTATACAGAAAGAGGTGAGCTGTCTGGGGCAGCGGATTGAAGATCTGGAAGGCCACGTGGAGCAGCACGAGGAGGAGATAAGAGAAATGGCGGCAGAGCAGGAGGAGATACAGGAGAAGCTGGAGGAGATAAAAGATAGAGCGTGGCGAAATAACTTGCAGATAAGAGGAGTGCCTGAAGCAGAGATGTCCAAGGACTGCGTGCAGCTTGTGCAGCCATATTTTAAGGCTGGGAGAGGAGGGTGATGCCCGAATGGACTCAATTGGAGTGGAGAGGGCACATAGGAGCCTTGGCCCGCGGAGGGAGAAGCAGGGCAGACACATTATTGCTTGCATAAGCAGTTTCCCTGTTAAAGAACAAATAGTGCAGACGGCTCGGAAGCATGGCAGGATTGCATGGGAAGGGCATGAAGTGGAGGTGTTTAATGACTTATCAAGAGGAACGCTGGAGCGGAGGAGGAATTTGAAAGAGATCACTGCCTATATGAGGGGGAAAAATCTTCGATACAGATGGATGATCCCTTTTGGTATGCTGCTGTCGGTAAATGGGAGGTCCAAGAAAGTTAAAACAGCGGAAGAAGCCTGGTCGGCGTTGGAAGAATTGGGGAGTGAGAATTTACCACACTCGGGTGAGAGTGAGCAGCGAGGGCCACATAAAGCGGTGGCTGGAAAACAGCATTCGAAATCGCAGTGGCAGAGAGTGGGAGAAAAAGGGAAGAGGCTGAAGCGGATGCCCCAGGAGCGGGAGAGCGAGATAGCGGTGAAAGACGCCTGAAGTGACTGCAAGGTGCAGTTGTGTTGTGAAAAGGTTGGGAGTTTGGAAGACAGAGCTTTACTTCCCAAGTAACTTGGACACTGGACTTATAGGGCTGCAAAGGGGCTGGGATGGGAAGGGGACGTGGGTGGGAAGGGGAGGCAGAGGGTGAGAGGCGGTGCACGCTGAACCTGTGTAAGCAAACTAAGGGAGGGAGGGGGATAAGTGAAGGGGTAGGATAAGATGGACTCGTAAGGGAAGGAGGGAGGTGAAGATGGTGAGGAGGGGTGGGGAGGAGGGGGTGGGGGGGATAGGGGTTATGAGGAGGGAGGGGGTTGAGGAGGGAGGGGGTTGGGGAGGGGGTAGGAGGGGGGTTAGGAGCTGTGGGGACAAGGGATATGGGCACAGCATATGGGCTGGGGAAGGAGTTGATTAGGGAGGGATGCTGCGGATAGGGACGGTAAATGTGAAGGGGTTGAATTCCCCTGCTAAACGCAGCTTGGTATTTAGGGAGGCACAGAGGAATCAGTGGGATGTAGTGCTGCTTCAAGAGACCCACTTACGGAGGAGGGATGTGGGGAGGATGAGGAATAGGCATTTTTCTGAGCAATTTTACTCTTGTAACAAGGAGGGGGTGAAGGAGAGGGGAGTAGCTCTATTGGTGATGTCTGGGAGTGGGATTCAAATAGGGGGGTATTTTAAGGATACGGATGGGAGAGTAGTGGGGGTAAAGGGGAAGCTTGGAACGGAGGACATTGTGATTGTGTGGGTGTATGGGCCCAATGGAAACCAGGGGACATTTTGGAAAGAAGTGGGGGAGTTGATTGAAGGAGTTGGGGGGGGGGGAAATTAGTGGTGGGTGGGGATTGTAATGTGGTAATGGACCCGAGGGTAGACCGGGAGTCCAAGGGGGGAGATGGGGGGAGTAAGAATAGGCAAGGGTTAAGAAGTCTGATGAAACAACTGAATTTGGTGGATGCATGGAGGGTACTTAACCCCAGAAGGCGGGAGTATATTTTTTCTCCCCACCTCATAACAGTTGGAGTAGGATTGATATGCTCCTACTTGATAAAGAATGGATGTTGGAAGTGGAGAGAGGGGGTATTGTCCCAGTAGGATGGCTGGATCATGGGGCAGTGGAAATGGTATTTAGGCGCCCAAAACGGGGGGGGGGGGGGGGTGGTATTCTGGAGGTTGAATGAAAGTTTGTTGCAGAGTAGGGAGGTGGTAGAGGATGTTAGGAAGGCGGTGAAGGAATATTTGGCCTTTAATGATAAGGGGGAGGTGAGAGAGGTGATGGTATGGGAAGGTTTGAAAGCAGTTATCAGAGGACGGTTCCTCATGTGGGGGGCTAGGAGGAAGTGGGAGAGAGAGAAGAAGGAGGAGGGGCTAAGGTTGAGGTTGAAGGAGGTTGAGGAAGCCTTTAGAAAGTCTGGGACAGAGAGGGATAAGAGGGAGGTGGAGAAGGTGAGAGAAGAGTTACAAGCCCTACAGTTAGAGCAAGTGGTGTTTGCCTTACAAAAGGTGAAGCAGGTGCATTATGAGTTTGGGGATAAGGCAGGCAGATTGTTGGCCAGGCGATTAAGACAGCAGAAAGGAGCTTCAACAATCTTTCAGATTAAAGGGGATGATGGGAAGATTTGTAGGGGGGATGTGGAGATACGGGAGTGTTTTAGGGACTTTTATCAGGCGTTGTACACGGGGATGGAGGGGGCGGGGGGAAGAGATCTCAGAGTACTTGGACGGGATAGAGCTAGCAGGGCTGTCGGAGGAGGCGCAGGAAGCGTTAGAGGCCAATATTACCGAGGAAGAAATTGGGAGGGTAGTGAAGGGGCTGGCGGGTGGAAAGGCGCCAGGATTAGATGGGTTGCCCGGTGGTTTTTATAAGGTATTTCTGGGGGAGATTGGGGGAATTTTAGGGAGGGTATTCAATGGCGTTTTAGATCGGGGGGGGGGGGGGAGCTCTCGAGAGAAATGTTAACAGCAGGGATAACTGTCTTACTGAAACCGGGGAAAGACCCATTAAGATGTGGGTCATATAGGCCTATCTCCCTTCTGAATGTAGATGTCAAAACCTTGGCTAAGATTTTGGCGGATAGAGTGGCAGGGTGGGTGCCAGGGATTGTGAAAGGGGACCAAACGTGGTTCATTAAGGGACGGCAAGCTGCGGATAATATAAAGAGAGCAATAGGGGTGATATGGGAGGCAAGACAGGAAGGAGACGATTTTTTACTGATGTCAATAGACGCGGAGAAGGCGTTTGATAGGGTTCACTGGGGGTTTTAATGAAGGTGTTGGAAAAAGTGGGATGCGGGCCAAATTTTTTGAAGTGGGTTCAGGGCCTGTACAGAGAGCCGAGAGCCTGAGTTAAGGTTAACGGGCGATACTCTCAGGATTTTGAGATGGGGCGAGGGACAAGGCAGGGATGCCCAATGTCCCCGCTGTTATTTGCTTTGGTAGTTGAACCACTGGCAGAAAGGATTAGAAGGAATGAGAGGATAGTGGGGTTGGAAAGAGGGGGGGGCTCCCATAAGATTTCATTATACGTGGATGATATTCTTTTGTATAGGAGTAAGCCCCAGCACATGTTACCGGAAGTGCTAAGGGAGATGGAGTAATATGGGGCGGTGTCGGGGTTCAAAATGAACATTGACAAGATAGAAGTAATGAAGGTGCAGTTGAGCGGGGAGTTAGAGGAGAGATTGAAGAAGGTATACCCTTTGCGTTGGGTTAGCAAATCCCTGGGGTATCTGGGGGTCAATATGACGGGTAGGTATGAGGACTTGTATAGTGCGAACTACCCAAAACTTATGGGGGCCATTAATAAGGATTTAGAGGGCTGGATGGGGTTGGAGACATCTTGGTTAGGTAGGATAGCTGCCATTAAAATTAATATCCTTCCTCGTTTGTTGTACTTGTTTCATGCCTTACCAGTAGAGCTACTAGAGGGAGCGATGAGGGCCCTGCAAAGACGGGTGTTCAGCTATATATGGAAGAGGAAGCCGCCTCGAATTTCCAGGAGGGTTATGTGCGCAGGCAGGGGGGAGGGTGGGTTAGGGGTGCCAAAATCTGAAGGAATACTATAGGGCTGCACAGTTAAAACATATCATGGATTGGAGGGAAGGGGGAGGAACGTTACCATGGGTAAGCCTGGAAAAAATGAGGGTGCAAGGGGGCAGTTAGATGCTTGGATATGGGCCCCAAAGGGGGAGTTAGGGGGGGGGAACCCAGACAATGAGGCAAGTATCGCGGATCTGGGACAAGGTTAGAGGACCAGAGGTTAAAAGGAGGGGGTCTTGGTTTTCAGTAATGACCCCATGGAGGGGGTGGCGAGCCTTTAAACCGGGCTGGGAGGGTGGTCGCTTTGATATATGGAGTGGGAAGGGGCTAAGGTGTGGATTCCAATTATTGGAGGAGGGGGAGTTAAAGCTGTTTGAGGAGGTGAAGAAGGAGTTTGGATTGGAAGAGGGAGATAGGTTTTCATATGTGCAGGCCGGCTTCTTCTTACGGAGGTCTTTGGGGAGGAAAGGGATGGAGAGGGAGGTATCAGAGATGGAGGCCCTATGATATGGGAGGGGAGGTTCGAAGGGGATGATTACGGAATTATATAAGGCAGTGAAAGGTCAGGAGGAGGGGAAATTTAGGTATATGGTGGAATGGGAATGGGATTTAGGGCTGACATTGACCGCCAAGGATTGGAAGAAAATATGGGATCAGATAAAGAGGGGGCCAGGCTCTAGTCAGATTAAAGAAAACAGCTATAAGGTGTTGCTACGCTGGTATTATACACCGGTGAGACTGCATAAGTTCTATTCTGGGGTTTCTCCTCTTTGCTGGAGGGAGTGCGGTGAGGTGGGATCCTTCTGGCACATATGGTGGGGGTGTACAAAGGTGCAGGTGTATTGGGGACAGATCCAGAAATGGATTCAAGTGAATTTAGGTGTGGAGGTGGACCTGTCCCCGCAAATTGCTCTGCTGGCCTGGTGGGGGGAGGGGCGGGTGCAGCGAGGGGGAAGGACAGTGGTGGCATGTTTGAGTGCGGCCCGGTGCGAGGTGGCAGCAGCTTGGAAGTAAAGGGAGATACCCTCACTGGAGCAATATGTGAGGAGGCTTAGGAATTTGACCCTTATGGAAAAGCTGACTGCTATTAGGCGGAGGAGGGGAGATACATTTGAGGAGGAGTGGGGAATGCTGTGCAGGGTGGTAGGGTTGGGGTGGGGGGAGGGGAGGGGTAGGTAGGGGAGGAAGGGGTGGGGGATAGGGGCTTGGCGGGACGAAAATATAAAATGATGGGGTGCTGTGTTGGAGGGATAAGTTTCTAGCTACAGTTAAAAGCGGGGGTTGAGGGGTTATTAGAGGAATAAAGGTTATTATATCAGAGGGGCACATTGTTGTCTGGAACTACAAATGGCTGTATCCCTTTGTTTGGGGAGGGGTTGTTGACTGTTAAATTGAAGTGATGGTCTTATGTACTTGGAGATATTAATAAAAGTTTTAAATACAAAAAAAAAAAAAAAAAAAAGGTGAAGGCAAAGGAAGTGGGGGTGTACTAACGACCGCCTGGCCTGAATGAACAAACGGATGATGAAATGCTTAAAGAAATCAGGGAAACAAGCAAAAGTTACAACATAGTAATAATAATGGGTGATTTCAATTATCCCGGTATCGACTGATTAGTGTCACGGCAGGACATGCTAGGGAGATAAAGTTTCTAGATGAAATAAATGACTGCTTCTTGGAGCAGCTGGTTCTTAAACCAACAAGTGGGGAAGCCATTTTGGACCTAGTTCTTAATGGAACACAAGAAAAGGGTGTTGGGGCCACTTGGCAATAGTGATCATGGCATGATCACTTTTGATTTGGTAAATGGAAGACGGACAGAAGTAAATCCACAGCACTACCTTTTAACTTTCAAAGGGGAGATTATGATAAAAGGAGTAAAGTAGTTAAGAAAAATCTAAAAGCAGCAGCCGCACGGTTACAGATTTACAACAAGCATGGGGGATGTTTAAAAATACTATTTTGGAAGCCCAGACCAGCTGTATTCACACCTTCAAAAAAAAAAGCGTGGAACAAACTGGTGGACAAAGGTGAGTCGGTTGATATAGTGTATCTGGACTTTCAGAAAGCCTTTGACAAGGTCCCTCATCAGAGGCTTTTGACAAAACTAAAGAGTCATGGGATAGGAGGCAGTGTACTATTGTGGATCAGGAACTGGTTAAAAGATAGAAAGCAGAGGGTAGGGCCAAACGGCTAATTTTCCCAATGGAGAAAGGTGAATAGTGGTGTACCCCAGGGATCTGTGCTGGGTCCGCTGCTTTTTGACATATTCATAAATGACCTGGAAAAGGGAATAACGAGTGAGGTTATCAAATTTGCAGATGACACAAAACTATTTAAAGTTGTTAAAACACAAGAGGATTGTGGAAAATTGCAAGAGGATCTTGATAAATTGGAAGACTGGGCATCAAAATGGCAGATGAAATTTAATGTGGACAAGTGCAAGGTTATGCACCTAGGGAAGAACAATCCAAACTATGGTTATACGATGCAAGGTTCCACATTAGGAACCACCACCCAGGAAAAATATTTAGGCATCATTGTGGATAACATGTTAAAACCCTCGGCCCAGTGTGCAGCGGCGGCCAAGAGAGCAAATAGAATGGAAAATAAAACAAAAGATATTATAATGCCTCTATATCGTTCCATGGTGAGACCGCACCTTGAATATTGTGTGCAATTCTGCTCGCCGTATCTTAAAAAGGATACAACGTTATTAGAAAAGGTTCCGAGAAGAGCCACCAAAATGGTAAAGGGGATGGAAGGATACTCCTATGAAGAAAGGCTAAAAAGGTTAGGGCTCTTTAACCTGGAAAAGAGACGGCTGAGGGGAGATATGATAGAAATATATAAATTAATGAACAGAGTGGAACGGGTAAAGCACAGTTACTTACCTGTAACAGGTGATCTCTGGGAACAGCAGGAATAATTCTTCACATATGGGTACGTTGGTACCGACGGAGTCTGCGCGGGAACGCTTCCCAGCATCCAATCAGAACGCTTTTGGAAGCATCCCAACACACCTGTGTGCTGCCTTCCCGCCTTTCCCAACTGCCTCTCCTCAGTTAAGTTTTAAAGCTGAGGCAAAGAGAGAGAGAGCAAGGAAGGGAAAGATAGAGATAGAGAAATGCAACTCATAGGGGAGGTGGGTGGGTTGTGAAGACTTATTCCTGCTGTTCCCAGAGATCACCTGTTACAGGTAAGTAACTGTGCTATCTCCAGGAACAAGCAGGAATGAGTCTTCACATATGGGGACTCCCAAGCTGAGATGCCCAGAGGGAGTCCTAGCATGTTGCGAATCTAGAAAGAGCCATGCTACTCCTCAGACCCTCAGGCATCCTGGGGATGGAGGGTAGGAGTTGAATACAGAAAAGGTGCTGTGGAACAGCTGGACTAGAACAGGACTTCTATAGAGGAAGACCCGGTATAGAGGGCATTTAGTAGTAAAATATTGTAATATGGGCCTCCCTTGATGGCACTGCAAAGTCTACTGAGGTTCATATGGATCTGTTAGAAGAGCCAGTGAAAAACCTCAAGGAGTACCTCACTGAGAAGTAGAGGTAATAGAAGTAGAAAAAACAAGTGGAGGTCAGAACCCTTCAGGGTGAGAAATGGCCCCAGGGGAAACTGGGGTAGTATAAAGAGGTAGGGCTTCAGCGGAAGACGCAGAAGGTACTATTAGACAAAGCTTAAGCTGTTTTGGTCCAAGAACAGTACAATCCTAGGACCAAAAAGGAAAATGAGTCTGACCCATCTGGACTGGCAATGGAATTAGTCCATGTAGGAGAGAAAGGGAATGGAGACCCCTGTATCTGATAAGAAAGTAATAACAGACTTAGGAAGCGCTAAGCTTTAGATTAACTGAAGTTCCGCAATGTCTTTCCTAAATGGGGTCAATTAGGAAAGAAAAAAGGTACATGGAGAGCTTCAGAGGTACCTAACCCTGAAAGGTTATGGTAAAGAAAAAGTTTTAGTTACAACAGGAAGTGGTTATATGTGTAGAACCCTAAGTATGCTGACACAGCATTGATAGGGGTAGTGCCCATCTGTCAGGATCATATAGGAATGTATGGATATCTGAACCTAAACAGACAGATAGGTATGTGGAAACATATCTACCTAAAAGATATATCTCACTAGATATCTATATCTATCTATCTCTATCTCTATATATCTATATCTATATATCTCTATCTCTATCTCTATATCTATCTATATATATATATATATATATATATATATTCCTAAATATATACACCTCGTATATGGATATAGCACAGTTACTTACCTGTAACAGGTGATCTCTGGGAACAGCAGGAATTAGTCCTCACATATGGGTATGTCGGTACCGACGGAGCCTGCGCGGGAATGCTCCCCAGCTTCCCAGAAAGAAAGCTTTTGGGGCATCCCACAGCGCATGCGCGCTGCCTTCCCGCCTTTCCTACCAACTCTCCTCAGTTCGAGTTTAAAGCTGAGACAATAGAGAGAGAGAGGAAAGGAAAGACAGAGAGGGAGATACAACTCCTAGGGGAGGTGGGAGGGTTGTGAGGACTAATTCCTGCTGTTCCCAGAGATCACCTGTTACAGGTAAGTAACTGTGCTATCTCCAGGAACAAGCAGGAATGAGTCCTCACATATGGGGACTCCCTAGCTAAGATGCCTGGGAGATCCCCCAGGGGTATGAGACCCTGAAGGGTTCCTCGTCTTCCTATGGATCTCAGGCATCCATTAAGTGAAGGAGGGCAGGAGTTGTTCAAGAATGGAACAGGTGTTTGAGGACAGCCTGACCAAACAAGGCATCCCGGCGGGAGTCCTTGTCCAAACAGTAATGGGCTGTGAAGGTATGAACCGAGGCCCAGGTGGCTGCTCGACAGATCTGGTCGATGGACACAGAATGAAGATGAGCCATAGAGGTGGCCATGGCCCTCATATTGTGAGCTGTGACATGGCCCTCCAGAGAAAGGTTCTTACTCTGGTAGACAAAAGAAATACACTGAGCAATCCAATTGGACAGTGTTCTCTTAGAGACTGGAAGTCCTAAATGAGAAGGATCAAAAGCGACAAAAAGCTGAGAAGACTTTCGATGTTGCTGTGTCCTGTGTAAGTAAAAACAAGAGCTCTTTTACAATCTAGAGTGTGAAGGTTCCTCTCTGCACTGGATGCATGAGGAGCTGGAAAAAAGACAGGTAAATATACCTCTTGATTAAGATGAAAAGGTGAGACCACTTTAGGCATAAAGTGAGGATTTGTCCTAAGGACTACCTTATCATGATGGAACCTTGTATAAGGTGGATTAGCCACTAAGGCCTGTAGTTCACTGATGCAGCGAGCAGAAGTGATTGCAATAAGGAAAATAACCTTCCAGGAAAGAAATTTCAAGGAGGTAGTGGCTAAGGGTTCAAAAGGTGGCTTCATATGCTGACCAAGAACCAAATTTAAGTCCCATGCCACTGGAGGAGGTCGAATGGGAGGTTTAGTTACAGTTAGGCCTCGCATGAATCTTGCAATAAGAGGATGAGAGGAAACAGGTTGTCCATTGATGGGCTTAAGGGATGCTGCAATAGCACTTAAATGGACCCTTACTGAATTCGTCTTAAGGCCTGCATTGGAAAGATGCAGGAGATATTCCAATAGAGAATTCAGAGGAAGTGCCAGAGGGTCAAGACCCTTTTGAGCACACCAAATGGAAAATCTTTTCCATTTAAAAGCATAGGAACGCCTAGTGGAAGGTTTGCTTGAAGCATGGAGGATATCCTTCACTTGCTGGGAAAGATTGAAGTCTTGAAGGTCTAGGCCTTCAGTAACCAAGCTCTGAGGTGAAGGGACTTGGGGTTTGGATGCCACAAAGTCCCCTCCTCCTGAGACAGAAGGTATGGAGCAGCTCCCAAGTCCAGGGAGGGTGCTTGGGAGAGATGCAAAGGTCGAGGGTACCACACTTGGCGTGGCCAGCGTGGAGCTATGAGGATCATAGATCCTTGATCCCTCTGAAGTTTGAACAGAGTCTTGGGAATCAAAGGAATGGGTGGAAAGGCATAGAGGAAGTCCTGACCCCAATGAAGGAGGAAGGCATCCTTGGCCTGAACTCCCTGACACGGAATTCTGGAACAGAACCGGGGAAGTTTGGCATTCCACGGACTTGCAAATAGGTCTATGTCCGGGGTTCCCCATTCCTGGAAGATTCTGAGTACCTGATCCATGTGCAGGGACCATTCGTGTGGAAGCAGAACTCGACTGAGTCTGTCTGCCCAAGAGTTTTGAATTCCTGGGAGGTATACTGCCAGGAGATGGATTTGATGCTCTCTGGCGAAGGCCCATAATTTTAGAGCTTCGTTGCAAAGCGACAGAGAGCCAGTTCCTCCTTGTTTGTTTATGTAAAACATAGCTACCTGATTGTCCGTTTGAATGAGGACTGTCTGGTAGCTGAGGAGGGTATGAAAGACCTTGAGAGCTAGGAACACTGCTCGAAGTTCCAAGAGGTTGATATGAAGAGAGGTCTCCTGTGGGGACCAAGTGCCTTGGGTGGAGAGGTCCTGTAGATGAGCCCCCAACCTGTTTGGGAGGCATCTGTTGTGAGGATTGCTTGGGGCAACAAAGGTTGGAAGGGGGACCCCAGCAACAGATTTTGAGTGGACTTCCACCATTGGAGAGACCAAAAGAGACGTTTGGAGTTTGCTATTTGGTCTGAGAGAGCTCCTGAAGCTTGAGTCCACTGGGTGGACAAAGTCCATTGAGCTGCTCTCATGTGTGGGCGAGCATAGGGCACCACATGTACTTGGAAGCCATGTGGCCTAGTAGTTGTAGCATCTCCCGGGCAGTTAAGTGGCTCTTTGACTGAATCTGGGAGGCCAACTGCACCAGACGTTGGCAACGAGTCTGGGGAAGATAGGCTCTTGCAGTAGTGGTGTCCAACCGGGCCCCTATGAATTCTAGGGACTGAGTAGGGGTGAGCTGAGACTTTGGGAGGTTTACCACAAGTCCCAGATACTGCAGAATGCGCCTGGTGCGGTCCAGGGAAATTTGGGCTTCTGACTGAGATGGAGCTCGGATGAGCCAGTCGTCCAGGTACGGGAAGACAAATATTCCCAGAGTGCGTAGAAATGCAGCAATTATTGCCATGCATTTGGTGAACACTCTTGGAGCAGAGGCTAGACTGAAAGGAAGCACTCTGTATTGGTAATGTTTTCCCTAGAACATAAAACGTAGGAATTTTCTGTGGGATGGATGGATGAGTATATGAGTGTACGCATCCTTGAGATCTAGAGAACAAAGCCAATCCTGACTCAGTAGGTATGGAAGGAGAGTGCTGAATTGAAATGTCTCACCATGGTGTAGGGAGGAAGGTCTGAAAAATGAAGTTTGTAGCCCTCTCTGATGATGGAGAGGGTCCACTGCTCTGATGTGATTTGCTCCCATCTGGGAGCAAAATGAGCTAACCTTCCTGGAATGGTGAGAGGTTCTGGCTGTTGTAGAGCCAGAAAGGTTAAGTTCTCTAGTATCAAGTCAAAAACCCTGAGGGGCTTGGGGGACTGCTGGGTTGCAGCAGCCCCTGCAGGTTTAGGCCTGGCTTGTTTAGGTTGCTGACGCTTAGTAGCAAAGCGACCTGTAGAAGACTGTTGACCAGAAGTGGAAGGAAATCTGCCCTTCTTGTAAAAAGACTTTTTAAAAGATTTTTTCTTGGCTGGAGTGGAGGTAGACTTAGAAAGTCTATCCAGAGCAGCATTTTCTGCATCCATTTGAGTGGCTTTAATTTGCCACTCTTTGCCAAATAGATTTTCACCTGTACAGGGCAGATTTCCTAAACCATCTTGAACCCAGGGTTCCAGGTCAGAAGCCTGGAGCCAAGCTATTCTACGAGCAGCTATGGCTATGCCTGAGGCTCTGCTGGCACCTTCAAAGGAATCAAAGGCTGCCCTGTTGGAAAACTTTGAAATGTCTTGAGTATGCTTAAGCCAAAGAAGGAACTCATCCCTTTTGTCCTCTGGAATAAAAGGGAGAAAGTTGTGCAGCTTTTCTGAAACCTCCTTCAGAAACATACCCATATAAAGGCTGTATGAATTGATTCTGGCAATAAGCATGCTAGCTTGGAAGATTTTTCTACCAAAAGCATCCAAGGTCCTGCATTCTCTTCCTGGAAGAGTAGAAGAGTGTCTTTTGGTACTCTTTATCCTCTTCATAGCTGACTGCACCACAATGGAGTGGTGAGGAAGCTGAGTTTTTGAAATCCAGGAGAAGGAGGGACACGGTACATAGTGTCCAATCTACGAGAATGAGGAGAAAGGGTGAGAGGAGTCTCCCACAATTCAATCAATGTTCTTGAAGAATTTCATGAATTGGTAAGGTGACTGCCTCTCTGGGAACCTTAGAGTATCCCAAAATATCTAATTTTTTTTGCTCTAGGTTCTTTTTCAGAGGTTACTGAAATAGATAGTCCTTTAGCTACTTCTATTATGAAGTCTTGAAAGGACAAATCCTCTAGAGGAGACATTCTCCTTTTTGGAGAAGAAGGTTCCTCAGGAAGGGTAACAGAGACTTCAGGGGACTCATCCGATGAATCAGAATCATCAGAAGAATCGAAGTATCGTCTGCTCGATTCCAGAGATCGATAGGCGTATCAATCGGTACCGACATCAGGTGTCCCCGGTACCGGGTCGGTACCGAGAAAGAGTCCAGGACAGGTAGCCGGAATCGGTATCCTGGCCTTTGTCGATACAGCCGGTACCGGCATCGAAGTTGGTACCGGTACTGACGTCGGTACCGACAACGGAGCTTGTTATGGTACCGACGGCGTCGCAGCCTTGATGAAAGCCAGTATAGCTTGCTGCATGGATTGCACAGTGTGATCCATGGACGCCACGACTGCCTGGATGTCGGTACCGGGAGATTGTGCCGGTACCCCAGAGCAGTCTAACAGGTGATCAGTCGAGGCCGTGCCATCGATGTCAACCTGTAACCCCATAGGAGGAGCTTTGGAAGCCGGAGCTTCCCGCCGGGGTTGTTTGGCTGGGGCAGTATCCTCAAGGGCAAGCCCGGAGGCATCTCAATGCTTAGAGGGAGATTTGCCCTTCGAGGACCTGCTAAAAAGTATGTTTGGTTACCTGAGACCCATCAGGAGAGGAAGACCTGGAATATGTCGATGCCACCGCCGGTGCATCCGTGGGAAACAGCACATGGAGCTTGGCTGCCCGGTTCTGTAACCCTCGTTTAGACATTAGAGAGCAGGCTTGGCAATCCGGAATGGAGTGTTCAGGCCCCAAACATTTAAGACACCATTCATGGGTGTCTGTAACAGAAATTGTACCGCTGCACTTAGTGCATTTTTTGAAACCAGAGGCTGGTTTATCCATAAAGGAAAAATTCTTGTGGGCCTGTAGGCCTAAGAAAAGAAATACACTAAGTGAGGGAAAGTATAAAATTTTTTATTTTTTTTTAAAGAAAAGAAAAGACCGGTGGTACCGGTCCGGCGTCAGGGAAGGCAGACACGCGACCAAAGAAATAAATTAAAATAAAGAACTTCTTCAGCGGTGACAGGAACACGACCTGCTGGCTCCGCGGAAAAGAAGAACTGAGGAGAGTTGGTAGGAAAGGCGGGAAGGCAGCGCGCATGCGCTGTGGGATGCCCCAAAAGCTTTCTTTCTGGGAAGCTGGGGAGCATTCCCGCACAGGCTCCGTCGGTACCGACGTACCCATATGTGAGGACTCATTCCTGCTTGTTCCTGGAGATATATATATCTATAGATATGTTATGGGCAGAAGATACACAGATTATATATATATATATATATATATATATGTAGACATATAGACATGTCTCCAGGTATGTGGATGGAGAGATGCCTATAGAACTAGATCCCCCTAGGAATATGGGGAGAGAGAAAGATTCATCTAATAGCAAGAAGGGTGATACCTGCTTGAATAGATGCATAGAGAATCTTCTTTCTCTGGTTATGACTGACAGTCAGAGGAATGGTTTCCCTGACAAGAAGGAATCTAGATTCCTTTCAGAAATCGAGCTCTTGAATAACCAGGATGGCCTACGTGAAAAATGCAGAGGATAACTTCAGTCTGCAGGCAGCAAGTCCAGATCTCTCCAGAACTGCAGTATGGTGATTGGATGGAGGGCGCCAGTGGAATAAGATACCATAGTGACCTGCCTATAAGGGCAAGATGGGTATCAGGTGTCCTTGAGCTGCCACTGAAAGAAAACTAACTCTGGCGAGAGTCCAAAGGAGATATGGGCCAAGCCAGGGAATTGGCCATTCTTTAGGTTTTCACGTGATGAAAGGCCTGTGTCTTATGTCTCAAAAGAGATTTTAGATGAGATGGTAAGGGTAGGGAACACCTACCAGCCATGAGAACATGACTGGGGGAAACCCCTCCTAACCATCTAGGGTCATCTGCTAGGCAGAATACTAATGCTCTCTAGCAAGGGCCCATAGTGCAAAGCTACTCTGTAGAGTTGCAGAGAGCATACTGCAGGTTGGTTAGAAGAAAAAACTGACTTTTTAAAGCCAGTGGGCAACTTAACTATTCTGCCAAGGACAAGGGGCAGAGAATAGAAGTTAACCAACCAGTATGTGATAATAGGGTTTCCAAACAAGGTTAATAACCTGTTTGGGGTTTAGCACTGAGGCTAGAAGGATTGCTAGTGGAGGGGAAACCCTGGTTGTGTGGTGAACAGAACCAGTGGCTTAACCACTAGGAATTGCTGTATCTGCAGCAACTACCAGGGCAGCGGAAGAAAATTTATTTTCTCCTCCTTTTTTAGAGTGGGAAAAGAAACAACAGACATGGTAGGACTTCCTATTGTCTGATGAGCTGCCCTAAGGTAATAAAGGGGGAGACAACTCTTGAAGGGAGAATCCCCCTGTGGAATAGGTAGAGGACCATAGGGGCTTACCAGTGTAAAAGAGCCACTCTTACAAACCGAATGTTGTAGTAAGAGGGAGGTATGACAGAGTTGAAAGAGACTGACTATGCAGAAAGTCTCTGAAAAGTAAGATGATACATGCCAGTACGGGGAAAAAACTGTTATTGATAGTTGTCACTTCTCTTTTCCCCAAAGAGGAAGAGAAACCTGTTAAGTATGGACATGATCACCATAAAGACTCTTAGAGTAAAAGAAAGATGTCTCGTGAAGAGATATCTAGAAAAGGTTAGGATAAAATTAGTGCAGATACTTCAAGTGAAAAGAAGCAGACTGCCACTCTAACCAGCAACCAAGAGAGGTAATGATGATCTGCTGATCCTGTTGAGGTTGTGGTTTCTTCAGACCAGGGCGATGTTTCCACCGTTTGGGAACATCTGTATGATGGGCAGAAGATGGATAAAACTTTTTCCCCCCTAGGGGAAGAAAGTTTAGTAGGACATTTCCTACCAACTGGGAAAGAGGAAGGCGTAGAACAGCCTCTGGAAACAGGAATGTCAGTAGTTAACTGAGCAACTTGGAGTAAAGACTCTTTGTTAAAGAGATTTTCTCCAGTGCAAGGAGTATTTCCCAGTCTTTCTTGTGCCCATTTGTCCAAGTCTGAAACCTGGAGCCAGGCTTTACGTCGTGCCCCTATAGCTATAGCAGAGGTTCTGCTAACAGACTCAAAGGAGTCTAGGGAAGCACGAGTAAGGAACCTAGAGATATTTTGAGCATGACTAACCAGTAAAGAATAGTCTGCACTTTTGGGCTCTTGAAGAAAAGGAGTCAAAAACAGTAATTTCTTTGTGACCTCTTCAAGAGATAAACCCATACAGAAAATATATGAGAGAATTCTTGCTGAAAGCATGGATGCCTGGAAGGTTTGGTGTCCAAAGGCATCTAAAGTCTTAGACTCACGACCTGGCGGATAAGAAGAGTGCTTTTTAGTACTCTTAACCCGCCTCATTGCTGATTCTACAACAATGGAATGATGAGGAAGTTGAGTCCTTTGAAAACCTGGAGAGGGAGGCACCTGATATAGAAGATCAGTTGCCCTAGAAGGTGGGGGTATTGTTAAAGGAGCTTCCCACATTCGTAGAAGGAGATCCTGCAAGGAATGATGCAAAGGAAGCATGATGTTCTCCTTTGCTCTCCCAGGAATATAGGGATTCTGTATTCCCTTGTGTAGGATCCTGTCCAGGTATAGAAATGGCAAGTGATTTTGCCATATCCAGGAGAAAAGCTTGAAAAGAAAAATCCCCAGAGGGAAATCCTTTTGGACAGGCTAGATCTTTTGAAGAACTAGCATTGGCACCCAGGGATCTATCCAACTTTATAGGAATATAAGATCCTGAATGGTGGAGTATGGGATCCTTAGAGGATGGTTGCCGGTACCGTAGGAGGTCGGGACCAGCAACAGTCGGTAGCATATCGTCCATGCCAGGAATCGATTCCAGACTCGGTATCGAGGGAAGCGAGCCTGATGAAAGAAGCATGAAAGGTACCGACAACGATGGTAAAAAGGATACCGGTACCGACTCCGGTACCGTATCCAATACTGGTGGAAGAAGGCCAGCTGGTGACAGCTCTAACGGTATCGAAAGAACCGTCGATGCCGAACATGGACCATCAGAACCATGCCTTCGGTACCGTCTGGTGTCGGTACCAAGGCGAGTCGGTACCCAGTCCTCCAGACTGGAGATTGATTCCAGACTCAACATCGAAGGAAGCGAGTCTATCGATGCACATCTAGAGGGTACCGACGTCGGTACTAGTACCGGTACCGGGATCGATACCGATACTGAAAGGTCGGTCTGCAGCGTATCCAACAGCCCCGTAGGTACCGAGGACGCCAGACTACGATCCTTGGTGAGGAATGTTTCATCCAACACCATTGCCAATGCTGGGGTATCGGTACCGCTCGAAGCGGATGCCACCACCGAGCATGGCTCAGGTATGTTCTGTGAGGGGTGAACCTCAGGAACAACCTGAAACCCCACACAGGCTTTGGAGGCCGAAGACTCCCACCGGGGTTTTAAAGCCAGTGTGTTCTCGAGGGCAAGGCCAGAGGCATCTCTATGCTGTGGATGAGATCTACCACTCGAGGACTGGCTAGTCTTAAAAGACTGTTTTTGGGTTACCTGATCCCGTGTAGAAGAAGAGGTGGTCGGTGCCCAGAAGTTGGATGCGGACCGCGTATTGAGGGGAACTCGATGCTGAAGACTTCTTCCCACAATACTATTGCAGGAGGGACACTCCGGAGGAAAGTGGTCAGGACCCAAGCAGGATAGACACCAGTTATGAGTGTCTAAAATAAGTTTTTTACCGCCACAGTTTGAACATTTCTTAGGAATAGTGGCTGGCGTTTCCATGAGGAAAAAAGGGGTAGGCCTAAAAAGGCCAGGAAAACCCCGTCAGGCACTAAGAGGGAAAAAGTTATCCCCTAACAGGAATAAATTGAAGAAAAAAAAAAGAAACACTGGCGGTACCGGTGGCATCGGGGAAGGCAGCCCCGCAACCACAAGAAAACTAAAAAATAAAAGAAGAATTTTCTGCGGTGACAGAAGGACGTCCTGTCGGCTCCGCGGAAAAACGAAAACTGAGGAGAGGCAGTTGGGAAAGGCGGGAAGGCAGCACGCAGGCGTGTTGGGATGCTTCCAAAAGCGTTCTGATTGGACGTTGGGAAGCGTTCCCGCACAGACTCCGTCGGTACCAACGTACCCATATGTGAAGACTCATTTCTGCTTGTTCTTGGAGATACATAGATCGATTGTTTACGTTATCAGAATATAGAAAGACATGGGGACATGCAATGAAGCTAAAGGGTAAACTATTTAAAACTAATAAAAGAAGATATTTTTTTCACTCAACGTGTAATCAAACTCTGGAATTTGTTACCGGAGGATGTAGTAAAGGCTGTTAGTGTAGCTGGGTTTAAAAAAGGTTTGGACAAGTTCCTGGAGGAAAGGTCCATAAACCATTATTAAGAAGGGACCCAGGATATCAATGCTTGACCCAGTAGAAGCATTGCGGAACCTGTGTCTTTTGGGGAAACTGATAGGTACGTATGACCTAGATTGGCCACTGTTGGAAACATGATACTGGGCTTGATGGACCTTCTTCAGACCTAGTATAGCATATCTTATGTTCTTATTAGAGGGGTAAAAGGGGCACTAAGAGGGGACAAGGCCACAGCGAAGAGACTGAACGAATTCTTTACTTTGGTCTTTACTGAAGAAGATGTAGGGAAGTTACCCATGGCTGAAAAGAGTAACTTCTCTACAAAACCAGGAAGATGTAGTACAACTATTTGATAAACTAAAGAGAAGCAAATCACCTGGACCGGGTGGTATTGTAGGGCTGGTACCACTGCAGTTCTGTGGCTGCAGATCTCCAGCTTGCTCAGATGCTAAAGCCTGAACCAAAGCTGACCAAACTAGATGGTTTCCTGCTGCAAGGAACTTTTGTTGTGCTTATAGTCTCAGACCTGACCTTCATGCAACTGCTTGCCAAGTGATCATACCTGAGCATACAGAAAACTATTGTTTCTGTCCAATTAGTTTCCGAGGCCAATTAGTTGTCCACATGCAAGAATACCTGCTTCTCTGATCTTCATCATCCACTAACGATGCTACTGGTCTTGGGATGTCTGAAACTGCATACTGTTATCTTCCCTCATTATGGCTCCTGGGTCGCTGAGAACACTTCAGACTGATTTGTCCCAACCAATCACCAGACCTATGACGGAGACTCTACACAAAGAATACAGTATGCAATAGAACACTTGCACTATTTTGCCTTTGTGCTCTTTATGCTTTTTTGCCTTGTGCTTGCTATCTTGCCTCTCTGCAAGATAGATACACACTACATGTGTGCAAGACCATTCTCCTAAGGACAGAGATAAGACTTTCACAGATACCTCCGGTTCTGTTTTTTCAAGTAGCTCGCCTTCAAAAGGGCTGGAGCCTGCGTTATCTAGCCTAGCTGCCTCTTTGGACCCCATGCTGCTACGCAGACTTCTCAGATCCAGCCACCAGAGTTCTAGCCAGAGCTAAGGTACCATCTTAGTGGAATGGAGGAGTGGCCTAGTGGTTGGGGCAAGGTACTTCAGGCCGGAAGGTCGGGGGTTCAAATCCCACTAGAGTACAGCAACCTTGGGCCAGAAGGACTGGGGTTTCTAGTCCCACAGGTGCTCCTTGTGGTCTTGGGCAAGTCACTTAACCCTCCATAGCCCATGTTCCCTGTAAAATAGTTATCTCCAAGTTATAATGCCCTGTTCAATGTAATTTCAGTTTGTTCAATGTAAACCGCATTGATGCAGAATAGCGCGGTATATAAGAGAATGTAAATAAATAAATAAATCTTATTTCTCTTCCTCCAAGAGGGCGAAGGTTAGCTAGAAACTAATTCCTAAAATTCCTCTGAGTGCAGAGCGAATCAGTGACCTCTGATTGCTAATCAGTGATTTATCACTTTGTCTGTAATCGCTGTGCTGCTATAACTTGCTACCTCATATGTCTAATATATCTATAGCTATATGTCTGTATATTTTTCTACCTTGCGACTCATAATAAACATAATATATATACAGACGAGGCTCTTTCGTGGCTCATTGCCAGTTCACTCATAGAACTTTGGGCTGGGTATTAGTAGCTATTTTCCCTTGGACATAACTGAGAGCATAACTTATTTTTGTGTGCTACTAATAAACCCCATGTATACTTCCGAGGGTGTTGAAAGAACTGAAATAAGAGATTGCAAACCTACTATTAGTAATCTGTGAACTATCATTAAAATCATCTGTAATACCTGAAAACTGGCGAATGGCCAATATCACGCCAGTTTTCAAAAAGGGTTCCAGGAGTGATCCGGGAAACTACCGAGAAGTGAGCCTGACGTCAGTACCAGGCAAAATGGTAGAAACCATTATAAAGAACAAAATTACTGAACATGTAGACAGTCATAGTTTAATGGGAGACAACCAATATGGCTTTAGCCAAGGAAGGTCTTCTCTTACTAATCTATTATATATTTGTTGAAGGTATGAATAAACAGGTAGACAAAGGTGAGCCGATCAATATAGTGTATCTGGATTTTCAGAAAGCCTTTGACAAAGTCCCTCATGGAAGACTCTTGGTCAAATTAAAAAGTCAGGGGATAGGAGACAGTGTACTATTGTGAATCAGGAACGGATTAAAAGATTGAAATCAGAGGGTAGGCCTAAATGGCTAATTTTCCCAATGGGGAAAGAAGAATAATGGAGTAACCCAATGATCTGTGCTGGGACCGCTGCTTTTTAATATATTTGTAAATGACAGGAAATGGGAATAATGAGTGAGGTAATCAAATTTGCAGATGACACAAAATTATTAAAGTTGTTAAAACCCAAAAGGATTGTGAAAAATTGCAAGAGAACCTTGATAAATTGGAAGACTGGACGTTCAAATAGCAGATGAAACTTTAAATGTGGACAAATGCAAAGTTATGCACCCAAGAAAGAACAAACCAAAGTACGATTACACGATGCAAGGTTCCACATTAGGAATCACCACCCAGGAAAAAGATTTAGGTGTCATCGTGGATAACACGTTGAAACCCTCTACCCAGTGTGCAGCAGCAGCCAAGAAAGCAAATACAATGCGAGGAATCATAGGTAGAATTTGTATTCAATTATATGCAGTAAGATGTACTTTATTGTAAATAGCTTACCAGCTCGGTAACTGTTAAAATGTAAATAGTTTCCCCCAGTTCAAATCCATGTTATGTCTCTTGCTATATGTAAACTTAGAATAGATTTGACTCTCCGAGTATTATATTGTTTAATGTAAACCGCACTGATAACAAAGAGCGCAGTATATAAGAGCTGTTAAATAAATTAATTAAATTAAATAAATAAGGAAAGGAATGGAGAATAAGACAAAGGATATTATAATGCCTCTGTATCGTTCCATGGGACGACCATACCTTGAATAATGTGTGCACTTCTGGTCGCCATATCACTTGGTTTGCAGCTTGTCGTGCTGTGAGGGCTTGCGTGCATCAGTGATGCTGAGAGCTAAACTATCGGTAGTTTAACTACTGGCAGGGTCTCCCAAGATGGACAGGTCTCAGCTGAGGTGCCAGACCAAGACAATCCACCCATCTTGGCAGCAGCAGAATGGGATAGTGTTGATGGCGGAGGATCACATTTTTGTGACAACGGCAACACCACCAAACTTAAACTGCGCGGAAGAAAGGCCCGGCAATCTACTTCTGTATCTTGCCATGAAAACCCAATGGATAGTTACAACAAAACAAATTGTGCTATGGTGCTGGAAGATGAGACCCCCAGGTCGGAAGGCACTCAACTAGCTACTGGGGAAGAGCTGAAGACTTTTCAGAGTAAAGCCAGCATTTATGATGTGGTTGGATCAAAGCCCTCGGGAAGTCTGACTGCTGATGTAGCTGCGCATGAAATGAGAGTCAGAAGCTGTAAAGATGTCTTACAGTGTACACATTGGAACATGGAATGTACGAAGCATGAACCAAGGGAAGTTGGAGGTGGTCAAGAATGAAATGGAACGTGTACAACTTGATCTGTTGGGTGTCAGCGAACTGAAATGGACTGGCATGGGGCACTTTGCATCAGATGATCACATGGTCTACTATGCTGGAAATGAAAGACAAAGAAGAAATGGTGTTGCATTTATAATAAAGAAGAAACTTGCAAGAACTGTAATGAAATACAATGCAGTCAGCGAACGCTTAATCTCTATTCGTCTACGAGGATTGCCTATCAACACAACTATAATTCAAGTATATGCCCCAACAACAGCTGCAGAAGAGAATGAAATTGAAGAGTCCTATGAACAAGTACAAGCTGAAATTGACAGAACATGCAAACAGGATATCCTGATAGTCATGGGTGACTGGAATGCAAAAGTTGGCAACAAAGAAGAAAGCAAAGTAGTTGGAAAATATGGACTTGGCAACAGAAATGAAGCTGGAGAAAGACTGATAGAATTCTGCAAGACCAACGATCTATTCATCTCAAACACCTTCTTCCAGCAACACAAGCGGTGACTGTACACATGGACTTCACCCAATGGATTGTATAAAAATCAAATTGACTACATCTGTGGAAGTCAACGATGGAAAAGCTCTATAACATCAACCAAGACAAAACCTGGAGCAGACTATGGTACAGATCATCAACTACTAGTATGCAAACTCAAGCTAAAGTTGAAAAAGAGCAAACCACTCATGAATGCAGCAAAATATGACCTTGAGAATATACCACTGGAATTTAAAGACTGCCTGTAAAATCGATTTGGTGCTTTAGATACAAATGACAGAGCTCCGGAAGAGTTATGGAATGACATCAAGAAGGTTGTGTTGGAAGAAAGCGAGAAGTCTCTACAAAAGGTGAAAAAGCAAAAACGGCCAAAATGGATAACGGAAGAAACTCTGAAAATTGCCCAGAAATGCAGAGAAGCTAAAGCCAGAGGACAAAGAAAGACAATAACAGAACTCAACAGAGATGTCCAACGTGCAGCAAGACAGGACAAGGAAAAGTACTACAACGACGCATGCAAGGAAATAGAAGCAGAAACTATTAGAGGAAGAACAAGATCGGCTTTCCTAAAGCTACGAGAGTTAAAGAAAAAGTTCCAGCCTCGAATTGGAATGTTACAAGATGCTCAAGGTTCTATGTTGAATGATGCTGAGAAGATCAAGAAAAGGTGGAAGGAATATACAGAGTTTTTATATGATAAAGATCAAGTGGACCAACAGCTGTTTCAACCTGTACCTTATGATCGGGAACCATTGGTGATGAAAGAAGAAGTTGAAGCAGCATTGAAAGCCTTATCAAAGAACAAAGCACCAGGCATTGATGGCATTCCTATAGAGGTATTGCAGCAATCTGATGCAGCTGTTACCATACTTACAAGGCTCTGCCAAGAAATATGGAAGACAACATCATGGCCAACTGACTGGAAAAGATCTGTGTTTATACCAATACTAAAGAAAGGTGATCCAACTGACTGTGGAAATTATCGAACAATCGCTCTGATCCCACATGCCAGCAAGATTCTACTGAAGATTATTCAAAAGAGACTACAACCATACCTGGAGCAAGAACTACCTGAAGTGCAAGCAGGGTTCAGGAAAGGGCGAGGAACGAGAGACATCACTGCGGATGTGAGATGGATCCTTGAAAAGACTAAAGAATACCAAAAGGATATCTATTTGTGCTTTATCGACTATAGCAAGGCTTTTGACTGTGTAAACCATGAGAAACTCTGGGCCACATTAAGAAGCATGGGTATACCAGAACACCTGATTGTTCTCTTGTGCAATCTGTACATTGATCAAGAAGCAACAGTTCGAACGGAACAAGGAGAAACAGAATGGTTTAAAATAAGCAAAGGTGTAAGACAAGGCTGCATACTTTCCCCCTACCTGTTTAATTTATATGCAGAACAAATCATCAGAGAAGCAGGATTGTATGAAGACAACAGAGGTGTGAAGATTGGTGGAAGACTCATCAACAACCTTCGCTATGCTGATGATACTACATTACTGGCTGAAAGTGAAGATGATCTGAAACATTTGCTTCTCACAATCAAAGAACATAGTCTCAAAATGGGCCTGCACCTTAATGTAAAGTAGACAAAGATCATGACAACTGGCATAATCAACAGGTTCATCGCTGAAGGAGAAGAAATTGAAATTGTGAACAACTTTAACCTACTTGGATCAACTATCAATAAAGAAGCAACAAGCAGTCAAGAAATCAAACGATGCATTGCTCTTGGCGGAATGGCTATGAAAGACCTAGATAAGATTCTCAAGAGCAGAGATGTCTCTCTCCATACAAAGCTTCGGCTTGTTCAAGCCATGGTATTTTCAATAACATCATATGGATGTGAAAGCTGAACAGTGAAAAAGACAGACAGGAAGAAAATTGATGCCTTTGAATTATGGTGCTGGCGGCAAATACTGTGTATACCATGGACTGCCCGAAGAACAAACCAGTCGGTACTAGAGGAGATCAAACCTAAGCTTTCTTTAGAAGCTCAGATGACAAGACTTCGACTTTCATACTTTGGACACATCATGCGAAGAGAGAGAGATCATTAGAGAAAGACATCATGCTTGGCAAGATAGAAGGTCAACGCAAAAGAGGAAGGCCAGCAATGAGATGGATCGATACAATAACAGCAGCTACGGGTACCAGTCTGTCAACAATGAGCCGCCTGACAGAAAACCGAACACAATTTAGGATAGCTATCCAGAGGGTCGCCATGAGTCGACTCCGACTCGACGGCACTTAACAACAACAACAACACAGAGAAGAGCCAACAAAATGTTAAAGGGGATGGAAGGATAACCCTATGAAGAGAGGCTTAAAAGGTTAGGACTCTTCAACCTATTGTAAATAGTTGAGAATATCTGTTATTTATTAAACCCTGTTATCCATGTTTTATCTCCTGTTCCTTGTAAACTTAACATTTGTTCTATGTTTAAGTACAAAATTGTTAAAATGTAAACCGCGCTGATAACAAAAGTGCGGTATATAAAAGCTGTTAAATAAATAAATAAACCTGGAAAAGAGATGGCTAAGGGAAGATATGGTAGAGGTCTATAAATTAATTAATGGAGTGGAATGGGTAAATGTAGATCGATTGTTTACGCCATCAAAAAGTAGAAAGACTAGGGGACATGCAATGAAGCTACAGTGTAACCAGTTTAAAACTAATAAGAGAAAATATTTTTTTCATTCAACACGTAATCAAACTCTGGAATTCATTACCAGAGGATGTAGTAAAAGCTTTTAGTGTAGCTGGTTTTAAAAAAGGTTTGGACAAGTTCCTGGAGGAAAGGTCCATAAGTCATTATTTAGAAAGGACCTGGGAAATCCAATGCTTGCCCCAGGACAAACATTGTGAAACCTGTTTGCCTTTTTGGGAAACTGCTAGGTACTTGTGATCTGGATTGGCCACTGTTGGAAACAGAATACTGGGCTTGATAGACCTTGGTCTGAACCAGTATGACATCTCTTATGTTCTTTATGTTCTTAACAGCGAAATAAAGCCATGGACCAGCATATTTTTTGAGATGGAGGGGGCTGGGTTTTATAGTGAGGACAAATGTATGATAGAGAGTGGTGTTATCCTTTGGTGAGCTGCAACAGTATCAGCTTATTTCCAGGAACAAGCAGGAATGTAGTCTTCAAATATGGGTATCGTCGGTACAGACGGAGCCTGCACAGGAACGCTGCCCCACGTCCAATAGGAACGCTTTTGGGAGCATTCCTCAGCACATGCGCGCTGCCTTCCCGCCTTGCCAACTGTCCCTCTTCAGTTCTTCGTTTTCCGCGGAGCCGACAAGACACATCCCTGTCACCGCAGAAAATTTCTTCTTTAATCTTGTTTTCTTGTGGTCGCGTTTGCCTCCGCACAATGCCTACCGGTACCGCCGGTTCTTTTCTTTTCTTCTAAAAAAAAAAAAAAAAATTCTAAATTGCTTCTCTTCAGAAACTTTGCTTTTTCAGTGCTAGGCGCCATTTTGAGCACTAGGCCCCATTTTTCCTTAAAGATGGAAAAACCAGCTAGTGGTTTTAAAAAATGCACTAAGTGTGGCGGTACCATTTCCGTCACCAACACCCATGACTGGTGTCTTAAATGTTTAGGCCTTGACCATTCTCCATCTGAGTGTCTCTCTTGTATGGGAATGACTAAAAGTGGAAGAAAGAACCAGGCTGCAAAGCTCGGTACCCTCTTTTCTTTGGATTCCAGGTCCATTGCATCGACATCTTCAAGAGCCTCTTCTTCCTCCCATGGATCTCAGGTAACTAAACATAAAAGCCGGTAGCTCGCCTGCTAAGCATCAAGAGGTCATTGGCATTGCCCTTGAGGGAGGCACACCGGCAAAACAGCCCCAGCGGGAGGCTTCAGCCTCCAAAAGCATCAATGGGGTTCCAGGATGTTTGAGGCCTCGGCCTCGACAGAACTACTGGTGCCATGCTCAGGGGTCCCGGCCGCCTTCACCGGTACCGACATCCAGGCATCGGCAGCGTCGATAGACCAGAGGTTCCTCGCTATCGAGCGCAGTATTGCAGCTCTCCTTACAGCTGCGGTACCATTGACACCGATAGTTCAACGGGCACCGACACCGGTACCGGCACAGATACCGGTACCAGCACCAACTGTACCGGCCCCGGTGGGAATTCTTCCCATGCCGTCTTTGCCGGGCATCAAAAGATCGGTACTGGATCAACTCGGTACCGACTTCAATTGATACCGGGACCGTGCCTTACATGAACATCGTGATCAGATACACTTCGAATCCTCCGATTCCGATGACTCTGATAGTTCTGCCGGGACCAGAGTTTTTCTCCCGGAAGACTCTTCTTCTCCCCAATGCAGAATGTCACCTCCGGAGGACATATCTTTTCAGGATTTTATTCATGATATTGCCAAAGGCCTTTCAATCACGGTAGCTCCTGAAAAGGAACCTAGAGCAAAGGAATTGGAAATTCTCCAATATCCTAAGGCTCCAAAGGAAGCAGCCACTCTGCCCATTCATGAAATTCTTCATAATCTGATGCTCAGAATGTGGGAGACACCTTTGACCACATCTCCTCATTCTAGGAGGCTTGATACCATGTATCGAATTCCACCATGTCCTGGATTTCAAAAGACTCAGCTGCCACACCATTCAATGGTAGTGGAGTCAGCTATGCGTAGGATGAAAAGTGCAAAGAGACATGCATCCAATCCTTCAGGTCGTGAATGCAGGACTCTTGATGCTTTTGGACGTCAAACGTTTCAGGCTTCCATGTTTTCAGCTAGGATCAGCTCATATATTTTATATATGGGAATGTTCCTCAAAGAGGTCACAGGAGATTTGGAGCTTATGAGCCCACTTCTCCCAGATGACAGACGACAAGACTTCATTACGCTTGTCAGGCATGCTCAAGATGTCTCCAAGTTTGTAAATCGTGCAGCCTTTGACTGCTTTGAATGCATCAGCAGAACCTCTGCTATTGCCATTGGTGCACGAAGGATTGCCTGGCTTCAGGCATCAGACTTGAAGATTTGGGTACAGGATAAATTAGGCAACATCCCTTGCACAGGAGAAAACGTCTTTGGCAAGAATTGGCAGGAAAAGGCTAATGAGATAGAGTGTCAAAATCTACAGCCACTCCACAAAAAAGAAACCCTATAAAAAACCCTCTTTCAGCAAAAAGAGGAAGTTTTATCCATCCTATACCTAGCAAAGCCAAGCTCACGGTCAAGTTGCCCAAAGGGGACAACAACAGCAATTTAAACAGCAGAAGAAGCCAAAAGACCCGAGAGCTCAACCAGCTCCGCAGGTTCAGCCCCCTCAAGGGCTTTAACTACTTCCTAGACAGCTTAGCCTTTCTGCCTCTGAGGGGTTCAGAACCCCTAAATATTCCAGGCAGGCTGTGTCATTTTGCCAACAGATGGCACCAAATAACAGCAGAAAGTTGGACTCTGTCCATTGTAGGAGAGGGGTACAAGCTTCATTTTCACAGCATGCCCCCTCCTATAATCCTAAGGCAGTTCAATTCCCAGACCTCTACAGACAATCTGCTGAATCACGAGGTCTCAACACTTCTTGCCCAAGGGGCAATAGAGGAAGTACCCATCCTCCAGAGAAAACAGGGGGACACAGACCCATTCTAGACCTCAGAGAACTGAACAAATACCTGTTCCGAGAGAAGTTCAAAATGATTTCTCTAGGAACTCTTCTGCTAATACCTTCAAAGTCTGGATTGGCTTTGCTCTCTAGACTTAAAGGATGCATATACTCACATTCTGATCCATCCAGATCACAGGAAATTCTTACGATTACTTTTCAAGGGAAAACACTTCCAGTACAGGGTTCTTCCCTGTGGTCTGGCTTCCGCACCAAGAGTTTTCACGAAATGCATAGCAGTAGTAGCTGCATTCCTGCGAACCCTAGGGATATTCGTCTTCCCTTACTTGGACAACTGGCTCATTCAAGCCCCCACGAGTGCAGAAGCCAGCTCTGCAATGTCTCGCACAATGCGAATCCTCCAATACTTGGGATTGGTAATAAACTTCCCAAAGTCCCAACTTGTTCCTTCCCAGTCTCTGGAGTTCATAGGAGCCTGTTTAGATACCAGACAGTCAAGGGCTTTCCTTTCACAGTCCTGATGTCTTTGCATAGTGCAACTAGCTTCTCAAGCAGCGGGAAAATCTTCCCTAACTGCTCAAGAACTGCTACAGTTACTGGGACACATGGCATCCACAGTTCATGTAGTTCCCTATGCTCGCCTCCAAATGCGAGCAGCCCAGTGGACCCTATCCACACAGTGGACACAGGCCACAGGACGTCTGTCAGACAAGATATCAAACTCTCATCGACTGATCTTGTCCCTTCAATGGTGGCAATCACTGGAGAATCTCTTAGTGGGGTGTTCTAACAACCCCTATTCCAGGCCACCCTAACAGATGCATCACAGGTGGGTTGGGGAGCATACCTGCATCATCTCTGTACCCAGGGCACCTGGACTCCACAGGAGGCTTGTCTTCACATAAACCTCCTAGAATTAAGAGCAATCTATTTAGCTCTTGAAGTATTCCATGACCAGCTCAGCTACAAGACAGTCCCTAGTCCAAACGGACAATCAAGTAGCCATGTTCTATGTGAACAAGCAGGGCAGAATAGGCTCTCTGTCATTATGCAATGAAGCTTTACGACTTTGGGCCCTCACCAGACAGCATCAAATCCACCTTCTCGTGGTATATCTTCCAGGCATTCAAAACCTTTGGGCAGACAAACTCAGCTGAGTACTGCTGCCTCACGAATAGTCTCTCTACCTAGACCAGGTGACAAAGATATTTCACATCTGGGGGACTCCAGACATAGACCTCTTTGCAAGTCCACTGAATGCCAAACTTTCCCAGTTCTGTTCCAGGATTCCGTCTCACAATTGCCAGGCAAGGGTTGCCTTCCTCCTCCTTCACTGGGGTCAGGATTTCCTCTATGCCTTCCCACCTATTCCCCTCATCCCCAAAATACTCTTCAAGCTTCAGAGAGACAGTGGTCGTATGGATCCTCATAGTGCCACGGTGGCCACACCAAACGTGGTATCCCCTGCTTCTACATCTCTCTCAAGCTGCACCTCTGGAGTTAGGGTGTGCTCCAGATCGCCTTTCCCAAGAGAGCGGGACCCTATGGCACCCGAATCCCCAGTCCCTGCATCTCACGGCCTGGTTACTGAAAGCTTAAAACTTCAGGATCTCAACCTTTCCCAACAGGTAAAGGATATCCTTCAGGCTTCTAGAAAACCTTCCACAAGACGATCTTACGCCTTCAAGTGGAAACGTTTCACTATATGGTGTTCCCAGAAGGGGTGAAACCCCCTGGTGATATCTTTGGAAGCGATACTAGAGTATCTACTTCATTTATCAAATTCTGGTCTAAAGACCAATTCAGTAAGAGTCCATCTTAGCGCAATTACAACTTCCTATAAGCCTCTAAATGGACAACCAATTTCCTCTCATCCTCTCATATCCAGATTTATGAAAGGTCTTCTGTTAACAAAACCTCCCCATCAAACCACCACCGGTGGCATGGGATTTAAATATAGTTCTCGGGCAGCTCATGAAACTGCCCTTTGAACCTTTAGCCACTACTACCCTGACGTTTTTGTCCTGGAAGGTAATCTTCCTAATTGCAATCACCTCTGCACGTCGCATTAGTGAATTGCAAGCGTTAGTGGCTGATCCTCCTTACACTAGGTTTCAACATGATAAGGTTGTCCTCAGAACTCATCCACACTTTATGCCAAAGGTGGTTTCGCCTTTTCTTTTAAATCAATCGATTTATCTTCCTGTATTCTTTCAGAGGCCTCATGCCTCTAATGCAGAGAAGAACCTTCACATTTTGGACTGTAGAGGAGCCTTAGCTTTTTATCTACAAAGAACAGAGCAACATAGAAAGTCTTCTCAACTTTTTATTGCTTTTGATGCTAGTCATTTGGGACTTCCAGTCTCCAAGAGGACTTTATCCGAATGGATTGCACAATGCATATCCTTTGCTTATGACAGTAAGAGTCTTCCTCATCAAGGCCATGTCACAGCTCATAATGTGAGAGCCATGTCAGCCTCTATGGCTAACCTTCACTCTGTGTCTATTGATGACATTTGTTGAGCAGCCACCTGGGCTTTGGTACATACCTTTACAGCCCACTACTGCCTAGATAAAGTTTCCCGTCGGGATGCCTTCTTTGGCCAGGCTGTTCTTCAAAATCTCTTTCAAACTTAATACAACTCCTACCAACCCTGGTAAGATGCCAGAGATCCATGGGAGGAAGCATGGCCCACCTCACTATAGGTGGCAGCTTCCTGGGGTCATTTCCCTGGCATCTTCAGTTAGGGAGTCCCCATATGTGAAAAGTACATTCCTGCTTGTTCCTGGAGATAGCGTAGTTACTCACCTGTAACAGGTGATCTCCGGGAACAGCAGGAATTTAGTCTTCACAACCCACCCACCTCCCCTAGGAGTTGTCTATCTCTCTGTCTCTTTCCTCTCTCCATCCTTTCACTCAGCTACAAACTTAACTGAAGAGGGACAGTTGGAAAGGCGGGAAAGCAGCGCGCATGTGCTGAGGGATGCTCCCAAAAGCGTTCCTATTGGACGCTGGGGAGTGTTCCCATGCAGACTCCGTCGGTACCGACGATACCCATATGTGAAGACTAAATTCCTGCTGTTCCCGGAGATCACCTGTTACAGGTGAGTAACTACGCTTTATCTAAGGATATATTTCCATACCTTCAACTGAACCACTATGTTCAACGGAGGTAAGGCAGGATTTGATAGAGGGGCTCATTGCCTTTAAAAGCCTTTTGAGTTGTAAATATATGCTAAAGGATCTATTTTGCAGATTTATACACTTCTAAATGTTAAAAGTTACAAGGATCTCTAAGCAGCTTCGGGCGTGGGAACAGGATTTAGGGAAGGAATTAGATGAGAAAAAGTTGATGTGGGCTTTGAGACGTCAACAACATTTTCTATAGTGAGCCACATTCTAGAGAATGCATATAATATGCTAATTTTTATTTATTTATTTAGACAGATTTGTATACCACCTTATCCTACAATCAAAGTGGTACTACACACTGGTTTTCCTACAGAAGATATGTGGGGGAATTGGTGGCTTACAGGAAACAAGTGTGTGTGTGTGTGTGTGTGTAATATGTTTAGTTTAACAGCCCTGCAGACTGATAGATATGATCAGATTGAGATAACATGGCCATACTTTCTCCACTGGTTACAATCATGAAGAGGGGGATGGGGGGTAGGAAGGGGTATATTAGTAAGTGTGCCTTGGGAGATGGGATAGGTCCTTGACTGAGGTTGATTTAAGGGATTTCTATGTACTTACTATAGTAGGTGGGCGAGGTCACTGCACAGGTTTGCTTTCCTTTCCTCTGGACCTCCACTGTGGTCATTGCACAGTGGCATAAAAGTCAGTGAATATTCCCAGGTCCTGCCCCTTACTGGATAACAACTGAAAACATGTAAGAATGAATTCCTATCCACAGTTTTGTTTTTTTATTACCACAGTTTATAAGAAAACAACTTTCTTGATCCTCCTTGATCAGGGGTTAAATATTGAAATAGAATAGCAGTCCTTCCTCTGATTAGTTGTGAAAGTCATGTGGTTGTGTTTAAATACTGGCATCATTCCTTATGTTTTCAGATGTGCATTTTGAATGCTCCATAATGAAGGCGGCACCATACAGCAGTGCAGCTCCCTGTTTCAGAAGATAAAACTCTTAGAAACACGTAACGTGTTGGAGGATAATGTGAACTGCTAATGAAATAAGTTGAATTTTGAATTCTTTTTGAAACTGGCTATTGGCTATGACTAAATATGTGAAATTGGAACACCTCCACTGGCTTCTGATCCACTGCAGGCTAACTTTCAAAGTATTACTATTGACATTCAAAGCCATTAACAAACTGTCCTCCACCTCCTTCATGGACCTTGTCCACCCTACTCCTCTGAACAGATCCAGAAGGTCATTCGCTGCTAACACACTCGCAATCCCCAATACAATAACAAAATGCTTGCTTGCAACACAAAACAGAGCATTTGTATTCTACGCACCTACACTCTGGAATGCCCTCCCAACCACTATTACCAACCTCGCACAATTTAGAAAGGCACTAAAGCACCATCTTTTCCTACATTACTCCCAAACTGGTGACATGACACAACCCATCGTACCTCCCCACCCACCATGACGACACCACCAACTCACACATCATGCTGACATAACCATATCCACCAACTGGATAACTATACCTGTAAAGATCATGTCATGTTGACATAAACAGTTCCGTGATATAATTGCCCAGTTTGTATATAGTTACCCCTGTTGAAACCCAAGTTTCAATCTGTTCCTGTAAAAGTTTCAATGTATGTTTCAGCCTACATTGTACACATTAATGTTACTTGTAAACCGCACTGATGCAAAAGATTTAAATAAATAAAAATAATGAAATAATAAAGGACTTGAGATGAATGAAGTGGCTCTCATATTGATTTTGATGGTCCTAAAAAAATATTTTTTGATGGAGTAAAAGCTGTGTGTGTGATAAGCTGTTTGATACTTAGCACAAGTGATACCAGTAATTTCTAATTTTATAACACTGACATTAAATGGAGCTCACTCTGAGAAGGAGGATGTTATAAGTGGTTTGCCACAGGGATCTGTGCTTGGTCCCATTCTCTAATATTTTTGTTAGTGATATTGCGGAAGGACTGTCAGGTAAGGCTTGCCTCTTTGCAGTTGAAACCAAAATCTGCAATAGTGTAGACACCCAGGAAGGAGTAGATAATATAAGGAGGGATCTAGCTAAGTTAGAATTTGGCAGCTGAGATTTAACGCTAAAAAATGCAGGGTCATGCATTTGGGCTCCAGAAATTCAATAGAGTGGTACAGTATAGGGGATGAAGTACTTCTGTACGCGAAAGAAGGGAGGGCCCTTGGCATCATTGTTTCGGATGATCTTAAGGTGACTAAACAGGTAGAAAAGGTAACAGTGAAAGCCAGAAGAATTCTTGGGCGCATAGGGAGAGGAATGGCCAGCAGGAAGGAGGAGATGATAGTGCCTCTGTATAAGTCTTTGGTGAGTATTGTGTGCAATTCTGGAGACCACATCTTCAGAAAGTTATAAACAGGATGGAGTGTAGAGGGTGGCTATCAAAATAGTCACTGGGCTTCATCATAAGGCATATGGAGACATACTTAAAGATCTCAATATGTATACTTTGGAGGAAAGGCGGGAGAGAGGAGATATGATAGAGACGTTGAAATACTTCTGTGGCATAAATGCACAGGAGGAGAGCCTCTTTCAATTGAAAAAAAAAAGCTCTGCAACAAGGGGGCATAGACTCAGGAGTAATATGCAGAAATATTTCTTGATGTTAAGAGTGACAGATGTATCGAATGATCTCCCAGTAGAGGTAGCAGAGACGAGGACTGTATCTGAATTCAAGAAATCATGGGACAAACACAGAAGATTTCTAAAGGTAAAAAAGGGACTATAGAAGTTGTTGTGGAAGGGCAGACTGGATAGGCCATATGGTCTTTTTATGCCATCATGTTTCTAAGGCATATAATACCATTGTAGTGGTCCATTTAAGACTGAATAACCACAATGTGGCATAACCATGTGAGGCTATCAATTCAGCTCTTACAAAAAAAGGACTACCCTCCCAGGCTACTTTTCTCTTCCTTCCCCTCATTCTGCCACCCTTTGCAGACTGCCTTCTCCACCCTTGTGGAACTCTAGTCCCTTGAGAACACCTTTCTGTGATCCGTGTAAAAAATATCTGTAATTCTTTGGAGTGCAGACTTGTGTGTATATGTCCATGCAATTTTATAAAAGACCTCTTCCATATGTACAAGGTGACATTTTACTTACCAGATAATGCCCTTTCCTTGAGTCCTTCTAGACCAGTCCAGACAAGTGGTTCTGTCCTCCTATCACCAGGAGAACAGAGGAAGCTTCCAGAGGCTTCTCATGACATCATCATGCCATATCAACCAGAACCCCTAGATGGATTCCTCAGTAATATTCATATCAAAGCATATGGTGAGGAACCTCAGATCTCATACAACCTCAGTGAAGGTAACCAGATTCAACAGAACAATAACCATAACTATGTACAGGATCAGCTTCAACAGAAGGCTTGTCAGAAGGTAATGAGCCTGCAGGGCCAGCCACCCAGAACAACAAACCAGGTATCCAGGGCGAGTCCTAGACTAGTCTAGCAGGACTCAAGGAAAGGACATTATCTGGTAAGTAAAATGTCACCTTTCATATCATCCTGCTAGACCAGTCCAGAAAAGTGGGACACACCAAAGCTACGATTCCACTGGACGGGAAGACAACACAGCAGCTTTCAAGATCTTTGAATCAAAAGCTGTGTCTGATTAAGCGTGGAAATCCAAGTGGTAGTGCTTGACAAAAGTGGAAAGTGATGCCCATATTGCTGCCCGACAAATATCTGAGGGGCCTACCAAGCTACACCCCTCAGATATTTGCGCCCAAGTGGAATGCAAACGCAAACCCTCCAGAATCAGCCAGTTCCTCAACAAATACATGAAAGCAATTGCCTCCTTGATCAAGTACCCCAAAGTAGACTTGGCAATAGGAATCAAGATGGCAATCACTGCTAATTCTTCTTGTGTTTGTTTCTTGCATATCTTACCTCATGGGAAAGAGGAAGGACAAAGTAGGTAAGATGTCTTTGGCTCCGCGGCGTGAGCTAGTTCCAGGCCCGATGGTTGCTTTCTTAGGTTACAAGCAGCACGGAGCCCCACCGAGTGAAGCAATTCCGGCAGAGGCTCCACCGCAGAGAGTGCTGTCGGTGTCATAATCATAGAGACTTGCTTTCGTCAGAGTAGCATGTGCCTCCATGGCTCCCACTCCCCAGTAGTCTTTCGGCATGTCTGTGAGGACTGATATGTGACATTTCACAGTCAGTCACCAGCAGAGGGATTCGGCTGAGAGCCAGTGGCTGCAACCCCGCAGGGTCAACGAGGACATGGAGCAGGAAGACCCGAGACAACAGAGGGTAGTCGGGGACTTGCATGGCCCACCAACATTTGGGATGCTATTTTTCAGTTAAGTCTGACTGTTTTTGCTCGTATACATTCCATGTCTCTGCAGACACAAGATAATACTATAAAAATTTCCAACCAGGAGTGAGACATTTTGGCTGTTAAAAATCATTTAAAGGAGGCTGAGGTAAAAATACAAAGTTTTCAGGATGTGAATTCAGCTTTAATGAAAAACAATATGATCATCAAAAGAAAAATGGGGATAGCGGTGCATGAGCGTGCATGAGTGGCTCATACCCTGGATGGGAAAGAAGTGGAATGCTAAGGAGGGTAAGTATCCCTCTCTGGCCCCCCGGCCTCTTCGCCGTTACTTGCTGTTGTTGTTCCTTTGGATTTCTTTGTTTTCCAGCCGGCTCAGCAACCATCACAAGCAGGGGAGAGTATCCTGGCAGTGTTTGCATCGGAATCGGGAGACTTGACGCTTAATTCAGGTGGTTACTCACTTTCCCCTGAAGAACGGCGTTCAGCAAAGTCAGCATGTGTCCAAGATTCCCCCAGAGTGCTGTAGCTTGAGCTCTCACCTGGTGAGAGGATTCCCGATAGCTGGCGAGGAGAAACCATGAGGAGGGTCTTTTGGCCCTCTCACAACAGCAGGTTCTTGGAGTGCCCATCAGACTGGCAGCAGAGTCAGCTGCCTTGCAGAGCCAAGTGCATGCACTGGGAGCGGCAGAAGGCTTATCCATGACTATGGAGCAGTCCTTACCAGTCTTTACTCTGCAGCAATGGAAATAATTTGGTCCAGGTATCTTCCTTAAGTCAGAGGGTACGAACTCACTCTTTGGCTATTGAAGATAATTCCTTTAAAAGGTACTGTTACTTCAAAACTCTGTGTCTGTTGTACAGACGTAGGTTAATGAGTTGGAGGGACATTCAGACTCTTTCATAAAGGATTCTTCTACGATTAAGGCGAAGATGGAGCTTCTGGAGAATTCAGCCAGAGCTGCTAAGTTGAGACTTGTGAACTTTCCTAGGGCTTCACTAGTTTCACCGAGAGATATGTTTCGATCATATCTTACTGAAGTCCTGGGTATTCCGTCAGAATAGCATCTACCGACTGTGAAGGTTTACCTTCCTTCATCTAAGAAAGTAGCTGCTTTTGGGGAAACTCCAGGGTTGGGGGCGAGTGGATGTTTTAGATATATCAGCTATATTGGAGAATTCCCAGGAAGAGGCTGTAATCCCCTCAACACGGTTAGTTACTCTGGCTTTGTTATCAGAAAAGGAATGGTTAATGAATATTTATTTTAAGAAACGGAATGTGCAGTTCAGAGGTCTTTTGGTGCATATGTTTCCTGATATAGCTTGAGATATACAGCAGAGGAGACGGGTATTTCTTCTCCTGCGCCCTGGGAGTTCAGCAGTTGGGAGCGCTCTTTTTTCTAAAATATCCTTGTAAGTGCCTGGCTAAATACTAGGCTCTCTCTCATGTTTTATAAGAGTTCTCCCAACTGCTGGCCTTTCTTAATACTCGATGCTTAGGAAACCTGGCAGTTACTCCTGCTGATCCGCCGTGATATTGATTATCTCGGTTGTTATGCCTATGTGATTACTTTAATCTTTTCTGTTATTGTTTTTATCCTTAACTTGGATCTCCACTGTTATGGGATAAAGTGGGATAGAGTTTTTATTTTTTACCTTATTATTATTATTATTGATTATCCTTATTGTATTGGTTTCTGGATCATATCCCAATTTCTGTATCAGATGTATTCTTGATTATTATTGTAAATTGCATAAAGATAAAAGAAAAGAAAAAAAATGGAATCATTAGAGAATGCTGTACGGTCTTGCAATATTAGATTATTGAATTTTCCTAAGATTCCTCTGGTTTCTCCTAGGGGGATGCTTAAATGCTATTTGCAAGAGGCTTTGAAGATCCCAGTTGACTCAATGCATCCTGTAGTTTGTACTTATTAGTTACCCCTTGCCAAGAGAGAGGATTTGGGCTTACAGCAAAAGGAGCAACAATTGATGAATAGTTTGAATATATGTTATTTTAGAAAAATCTTTGAGATGGAGACTTCGTCAGTGACTTTGGCCCTTGCTTCTGATAAGGAATGATTGTTGAAGGTCTACTTTCAGATCCTGGCCAAGAGGATCAAACTGCAGTTTCTTTGTTTTGCCATTCTTGACTCATTTTCAGTTCACAGCTCTCCCCTTTGGCCTCTCCACCACTTCAAAGACATTCTTGAAAGTGAAGGTGGTGGCAGCCACTGTGCTGAGGTGCCAGGGAATCTATGTGCATCCAGAAAATCACAAGCGGTCAACACACTAATAGTCCCAAAAGCAATAACCAAGTGCACCCAGGCAACAGTAAACAGGGCCTTCAAATTCTGAGCGCCTAGATGCTGGAACACCCTCCCACCCAGCATACGGGCAATCACTGATCTAGCCCAGTTTAGGAAAGCTTTAAAACATCACCTCTTCCTCTTGCATTACCCGGAAGACAGTACCACAATAGCCCCATCAACTAGGTAACCAATGCAGTACAAAAGGATTCTTCAGTACTAAATTGTACAGATGCAAAGAGTTACCTAAGTTTTGATCCAAGTTCGAGTACCTGTTAATTGTAAACACAGATCAACCAATTGAAATGTGTAAGTTTGCTGTTCCATGTAAACCGCACTGATGTGGAATAGCGCGTTATATAAGAGAATGTAAATAAATAAATAAATAAAATATCTGGATGACTGGCTCATTTGAGCCAGGTTGCCATCCAAAACGGCTCTGGTTTCGTCCCAGGTGGTACAGTTCCTAAAGAGATTCGTGGGTGACAAATCGAGGAAAGAGACACCTGGCACCTTCCCAATCACTGGAAGGCCTGAAAGCATGTTTTGACACTCGGGTAGGCAGAGTCTTCCTGCTCGAAGAGGAAGTAAGAAAGTTGTTGGCCAAATTGGCAGCCTTCCGATCTCTCATCAGGCTCCCAGAGTCTAGGATTATCTACAGCTTCTCTGCTTGATGGCGATAGTGATCGACATGGTGCCTTAGTCACAAGCTCATATGAGGCCACTTCAAAAGTCCTTGCTTTCTCAGTGATCCTCTCCTCTCTGGAGTTCAAGGCCAGGATGCCCCTCCTGTGGAGGTGATTTCCAGCCTACAGTGATGGCAGCAGTCACAGCACCTCAGGAAGCGTATGCCACTGGACGATCACTCATGGCTGCTTCTATCCACAGATGTCAGCCTGTTTGGGTGGGGGAGCTCAATGTGAGACCTGAACAGCAAAGGACCATTAGAACAACCACAGGTTTGCATGGCCCACCAACTGCCTTAAGGCAAGAGCCATTCGGTTGGCCCTTTTATGCTTCTGGACCCTGGTCAAGGGCAAATCTTCAAGGGAGAGCAGAGGGGAAGGAGGGAGGAAGAGGGCACTGAGGTTGTGTGAGGCTTGAAGAATCCTTCCAAAACAACTTTTCCAATCGCCGGGCTCTTCAACGTGTCCTTAACAAGATGAGGGGAGAAAGCTGAACCAATTTTCCTAATCCTATGGCATCCAAAAAGAGCATCTGTTTTAAGAGCCCCGATCAGCATCAGGCAAGGGAGCGGGAAGCACAACTCCTCCCTGCTCTCCACCACAAGGCCAATCAGGGCCCTGGAGAAAAGTTTTGAACTTAAAGCGCCATCAGGCGCAAAGAGGTAAGGAGAGTCATCACCCCAGCAGAGCCCCGATCGGCATCGGGTAAGGGAGAGGGAAGCACAACTCCTTCCCGCTCCCCAGCACAAGGCCAATCAAGGCCCCGGAGAACAGTTTTAAAATTAAAGCACCATCAGGAGGTCCTGCGACTGAGGTTCTTGTCAGACGGTCCTTAGGCGTGGCCCTTAAGGTACTACACTAGGGCCAATCCGACTGCAACCACCCAAAATCAACTATAGCGATAGGAACTAGCAACTCCTTACCGGACAAGGCTCGGAAACAGGACAGCGGCCCTATGACCATCAGCACCAGTGGCAGCTAACCTCACAGCAGTTTTTAACCAACACTGGATCCAAATCATCATATACAGAGATGAGTGAGCATACAACTAACTACTCTCTCTACTATAACATCACAATGCCTAGTCCTCAGAGAATCTTCCTCCTCACCGTCTAACTCCTTACTCTAGCCACGCTAGTAAGGAAAACCCTTTGCCTCACCCCATACTGCAACACTATCCCAGTTTTCTGTGGACACAACCCAATCTACAATAAATTCGTCCCACAAAAGCCCCGCCAAAGAAACGACACCTCGGGAACAAATCAACCTGAAACATATCAATCAATCGTCAAAACTTACAGCCTTCCCAAAATGCACTCTAATAAACTCTCGCTCCGCAAGGAACAATATGCAGTTATTAAATGACTACATCCTAGATAACAATCTGGACATAACAGAATCCTTTGCATAACAGAATCCTGGTTCACCAATTCAGATACTATTCTAATCGACCAGCTCAAACCACCAGGATACAACATTTTCAACTGCTCTCATTCTGGCCACAGAGGCGGTGGCATCTGCATCCTGGCAAAAAGCAACCTACATTTCAAGCTTTCAGAATCTATCACCAGAGATGATCTGGACCTACTATTAGTTTAAAACAAACAGATATCCCTTTCTCTCACCTACCTCGTCCTCACAGCCAAGACTGACGAGTTAGCAACCATCCTTGAATTTGCAAGTAGCCACGTCCACCCATCTAACCATCTCACAATAATGGGTGACCTGAATCTATCATCCATCCCACTCAGTCAATCTACTTCCTTTTTGGAAGGCATGGAACACCTCCAATCCTCCCACTGATCCAAGCTCTGACCCACAACAAAGGAAACATTATAGATCTCATATTCATCCAAAACCAACTCCTTGATGCCTATGCCATCCCCAACTCTCTGCTCACTAATGTCCCTTGGTCAGATCACAGCACCATCACCTACCACCTACTACAACAATAGTTTCCAAAAGCAAATGATGACCACAGCATCCACTATCACCACTTCAAGGCCCTTGACAGACAAACCTTCATAAACACAATTTTCCCTTCTCTTGAAGATGAACCCCTGGACCTTGACCTAAGAAAAAAATGGATAAATACTATTGAAGCTTTTGCCTCAGCTCCTCCCAATAGAAATGTGAAACCACACCACCACATCCACAGCCGCTGGTACACGCCAAGTCTCAAAGAATTAAAGAGGAAACTACAGAAACTGGAACACAGATGGAGAATCACATTGAACGATCAATTAAAGAGTCTCGACCTACTCACCCTACAAACATATTGTTCTGAAACCAACAAAGCCAAAAGAGACCACCACATCAAAACAATAATGAAAGCAATAAACAAATCTAGAGAGTTGTATGAGATAGTTAACAGGCTAACAAGAGACAGCAGCCAAACTCTCAAGACAAACACCATTGAACCACAGGAATTTGCTGATTTTCTGCAATCAAAATACCCAACACATCACACACCTCGCCTTCTTCTCCAACCTCAAGCAAACCCAACAACCTACACTGTGATAGTGCACTGCTGCATTCCTTCAGCCCAATCTCTGCCGGTCAGTTGGAAAACATTATCCACAGCATAAACGCTACAACATCTCCTCTTGACCAATGCCTTGCCACCTGGTTCAAGATCACAAGAGCAGTGCTCATCCCAATCCTCCTCAAACTCATCTCAACCTCCTTCATCCAAGGATACTTCCCAAAATACTTGAAAATGGCCTCCATTCGCCCAATACTAAAAAAAAACCCTAAACTCAATCCTAATGTCCCCAACTCCTTCAGACCTATTTTTAGCTTACCACTCATTGTGAAAATAATTTAAAAAGTTGTCCTCCTCCAACTACAAAATTACATCGATACAAATTCCCCCTTGGAATGGCAACAACACAGTTTCCGCAACCACCACGGAATGAAAACCTTATTAATATTGCTAATTGACAGACTCATCAAAGATACAGACAACATTAAACAAGGCTTCGTTCTCATCTTTCTAGACATTGCCTCGGCATTTGACAATATATGCCATAACATCCTCCTGCAGTGTCTCTACAACATAGGAGCGGTGCCACGAATTCCTATCTTACAAACCACAGTCAATATGTACAAATTGGCCAAAAAAACTCCAGCTCATTCTCCCAGACACAGGGAGTCCCTCAGGGGTCAGCCCTCTCTGCCCTACTATTTAACATCTATATTCAGCCAGTCTATAACATCATAAACACCATTAATGTCTGCTATCACTTGTATCTTTATCTTTATTTGCACAGCTTGATATACCGCCCACACAGGAGTGTCAGGGTGGTGTACAATAAAAAGAAAATATAGGCTGCCAGAAACAAAGGAAGGAAAAGAACACCATTAACTTATAGGAGAGCAATAGAAAAGGCAGGGAAAAAGATAGCAAAGGGAAAGAGGTAGACAAGAGACAACTGACAATGGACAGGATGGAAAGGCAGAGAGCAGGAGGGACAAGGAGGGCTGTGGTAAGCGCAGAGCTATTGCGTCACTGAGTTGCTGCAGGTGGGGGGCCCGACTGGGGAAAGGCAGAATGGTCAGCTGAGGTGGGGAGATCGTAAGCCTCTTAGTAAAGATGTGTTTTAAGAAGTGCTTTGAACCGGGGGAAAGAGGATTCGATGTGGAGAGAGTGTGGGAGTGAGTTCCATAGAGCAGGGCTTAAAAAGAAAAATGCGGCGTGACGGATGAGTTTGAGATGGGCTTGGGAAGGGGGGGAGGAAGAGATGGTTACAATGTGCAGAGCGGAGAAGACATGGAGCAGGCTGGAGATGGATAATATCAGCCAAGTACTGGGGTGTGCCAGTGTGGAGAACCTTGTGTGTGATAGTGAGTAGCTGGTAAATAAATCTAACTTTGATAGGGACCCAATGGAGGGTAAGAAGACAGGGGGTGACATGGTCGAAAGGGGAGGAATGGGTAATAAGACGGGTGGCCGTATTTTGAACTAACTGAAGGCGCCGAAGCTGATAATGGGGGAGACCTGCAAGAACTGAGTTGCAGTAGTCAAGGCGGGTAATCACGAGTGAGAGGATAAGAGTAGTGAGAGAAGAAGCGGGGAGAAGCGACTGAATAGCCCGGATCCTGCGAAGATGAAAGAAGGAGCTATGTACAACCGTGGAGATATGTTGGTAGAAAGAGAGTGAAGCGTCCAGAGTGACACCAAGGTAGCGGAGAGTGGGAACAAGGGGGATGGGAAGGGTGGACATAGTGGGTGTCAGGTCAGGGGAAGGAGCACCGAAAGAGAACCAGATAGCAGAAGACTTGGAAGGGTTAACGTGGAGAAAATTACAAGTGAACCAGCTGGAGATGAGGGTGAGACAGGCATCAAGAGTAGTGAGGTCCAGTACCAAGGGACTAGTGTGGTGAATCAGGAGAATGTCATCCATGTAGAAATAAGCAGAAATTCCAGCCTGTTGTATGAGCAGGGCGAGGGGTGCAAGGAAAATATTGAAGAGAAGGGGGGCAAGGATAGAGCCCTGGGGGACACCACAGTGCAAGGAGAACAAGGGGGAGGTGTTAGGACCTGATTGGACAGCGAAGGTGCGGGATGAAAGAAAGGACCGGAACCACTGAAGGACAGTACCGTGGATACCGAGGTCAGACAGACGAGTGAGGAGGGTACGGTGGTTGACAACATGAAAGGCAGCAGAGAGATCCAGAGAAACAGCGATAGATAGGTCACCACGATCGTGAGAATGGTGGATTTTGGTGAGGAGTGCCAGAAGGATGGTTTCAGTGCTGTGGCCGGCCCTAAATCAAGATTGGTGGAGATATAGTGAAAGGGTGGAGTTGAGGTGTGCAGCGAGTTGTGAAAAAACAAGCTTCTCAAGGATTTTTAAAAGGAAAGGGAGGTTGGATACTGGACGCCAATTCGCAAGCACAGCAGGATCGAGAGTAGATTTCTTTAGGAGGGGGCGGACTAGGGCGTGCTTCCAACTGGTGGGGAAACAGCCAGAGGTAAGGCTGGAATTAATTATAGCAAGGGCGTACGGGATAAGTGTGAGCAAGGGGTTGAGGAACCAGGAGGAAGGGAAGGGATCAAGAGGGCAGGTAGTCTTGTGAGAGATAGAGATAGCCTTGATAAGTTCAGTAGGGGTAACAGGCTGGAAAGTATGCCATGTGTGAGGGAAGATATAGGGCGGCAGAGGGGAACATACAGAGGGGGAGGTGGAGGGGGTGGGGGTAGGTGAGAGAGGAGTTGGACAAGGGCTGAAAGAAGAACGGAGGGGCTGGATCTTATCTGAAAAGAATGAAGCGAGACTGGCTGGGCTGGGGGCATTGGGAGGGGGTGCTGACAAGGAAGGGGAGGTGGAAGACGAGGAAAGAGTTAAGGACTTGATGAAGGCGTCTAGAGGAGTTAGAGGAAGAAGTGATAAGATTTGAATAATGAGCCTGCTTGGCAGAGGTTATCATGGAACGGTAGAGATGGTGCGCGTGGTGAAAAGTAGTGAAGGAAGCAGCAGAGGGATGTTTACGCCACGAACGCTCTGCACATCGAAGGTGGGTGCGTTGCAAATACAAGCCTGGGTGATACCAGGGGTGGTGTGAGGGAGGACGAGAGGGGATAGGACAGAGTGGAGCTAAGGTCAAGAGTGGAGGAAAGGGTGGACGTCCAGGTGTCTACCTGCTGATTCACAGGAAGAGAGGGATACTCTGAAAAAGGGAGTCGGCCGGGGGGAAATGTTGGAGAGTAAGTGGAGTGAGGGCCCACGGTGGGGAACTTGGGAACCCCTGGAGAAAGAAGGGAAAAGGAGAATAGTAGGAAGTGGTGATCAGACCATGGGAGGGGGAGCGACAAGACACTGGACGGCAGATACGGAGAATGAGCAGGGGTAAGGATAAGGTTAAGGGTATGCCCGAGGCGTGTGTTGGGCAGTCCACGTGTTGGGTAAGGCATAGATCGTCAAAGAGGGAGAGAAGGACTTTGTCACGTGACCTGGTCTGGGAGTCGAGGTGGACATTAAAATCTACCAGGACAACAAGGTGGGGGGACAAAAGGGCTGTATCAGAGAGAGAAAGTAGGAGAGTCCCAAAGGCCAGAAAGGAGCGAGGGAGGGACATAAAGGAGGAGAAAGTACACAGGGGTAGAGGACTCTGAGCAGAACAGAAGAGATTCAGGGTAACGGGGGGGGGGGGGGGGAGGTGAAACAAGCGAAAAGGGGAGGGATGTCCGATGAATAACTGCCACACCCCCACCTGTCCGATGGAGACGGGGTGTGTGGAAGGCAGAGTACCTGGGAGGAAGGCGTCGGTGGAGAAGGCCGTCTTCTCCCTCGTGAAGCCAGGATTCCATAATGCATCCAGTGAGTGTTGGGTCAGCAGGTCATGCACCAAATGAGTCTTGGCACGGAGAGATTGGCAGTTCAGGAGGGCAAACGAGAGGGTCACGAGTGAAGGGGCTGATGGAGGTGGAAGGAAAGGTCTGGGAGGCGGCTGACGGGACTGACACAGAAGAAGATTGTGCACATTACGAGCAGCAATCCCAGGTGGGGGGTAAAAGGTAGTGGATGGGTGGTGACCCCAGAAGATTGGGATAGCAGCCATGCTGGCAGAGTATAAAGGGCAAACGCCAGGGGCCGATGGTGCAGATCGAGGCCTGAGCAGAGATACTAAGAGGGCTGGCGAAGTGGGCAATGCCAACAAGAGCGCAGCAAGAAACATGGGGGACCAGATGTGATAAGTACAGGGGTCTGGCCGACGGCTCAGGATGTCCCCGTCGTTGCCCCAAGGAGCTCGCCCAAGGAGCACATCCTGAGGCATGAAACGCCGCCGATGGACTTCCTAAATACTGTCGGGTACATGGAAGCTGATGTGGATGCATTTCATGCATCTGCGTCACTTCCGGGAGGCGGAGCACAGGTGACAGAGGCAGGAGAGCAGTACAGGACCTGGACGCGTTTCATGCGTCCGCGTCACTTCTGGGAGGCAGAGCACAGGTGATTGAGAGGCAGGAGAGCAGTACAGGACCTATGTGTTTTCTCCACTGGAGCAGACGATATTATGATTTATACCCCATTCACCACCACAAGCAAAAACTATGCAAACATTACAAATTGCTTTAATGCCATAGACCAATGGCTATCAAATCATAAACTAAACATCAACGTCAAGAAAACTGAGGTCCTATTCCTCACCAGAAATCAATTATTTATTCCCACAAAGGTGCTAAAAGTTGAAAAAAAAACTAACCTAGAGGTTAGATCTGAGGTAAGATACCTGGGAGTTACCATTGACCAGCATCTAACACTCCAGCCACATTTAAACAAAATAACAGTGCATCTGCAGCAAGCTGCGATCACTCCACCAGTTACACAACCCCTACTTGAGCTGCACGATTTCCATACAGACTACCAGGCAATGATACTACCGCACTTTGACTTTTGCAAGGCCATCCTTCAAGGCCTTTCAAAAAGCTCCTTACATCCACTTCAGTTCACGCAACATACAGCAGCACGATTTCTGACACGCTCACTTCGAGCTAATCACAACACAACTATTCTAAAGGAGTTGCACTGGTTACCACTCCTGAATCATATTAATAATAAAACTCTCATGACAACCTTCAAAGTAATTCATCAACTATCACCTACATGTTTACAGGCAATTATAACAAGAACCTCGGAAAACCGCCTAAGAAGCAGCAATGCATCAAACCTCCTCAACCTTCCTGCAGCTCTGACCAAGTGTAATCAGTTGACCCACTCTAGGGCATTCTCCCTGCATGCCCCATGCCTATGGAATGCCTTACCACCACAAATCAGAGACAACCATGATATTGCAACTTGCCAGATACTGCTTAAAACACATTTATTCAAAAAACGTTTTGACAGGATAAGAGGGTTACATTATCAAGCTACCCCTTAAAATATCATCAGATGTAAGTAACTCTCTAACCGTACATAGTCACTCTAAGTTGAAAGCAGCTCTCTAACTATATATAGTTATTGTTCTGTTTTACATATAGTGCTTGATACATGTTCCATTTAAAACTGTTAACCGTTCCATGTAAATCTGTCATGTAATGTTTAGTTATGTTCCCTTAAACCGCACTGATCCTTGAAAATGCGGTATATAAGAATAAATAAAATAACATAAATAAGAGTGACCCTAGTGGACCCTCTCACATTGCACTCCAGTGAGAAATCCACCAAGGATGGTTACTCACAAGCAAAAATCAATCTTTCCTCTCAAATCTTCCTTGTATTCTCTCAGATTTTCAGAAAGCTGAAAAACTTGCATCTACCATCCTGCTGGAGACAAAATTACTGAAGGGTTCCTCTATAGGTTATGGCTGATATGGCATGATGATGTCATGAGAAGCTCTAGAAGCTTCCTATTGCTTGTCTGGACTAGTTTAGCAGGACAATATGGAACATTGGAACATTCTTTACATCACACGCTAAACATACATTACATGCAGAAGAAGCATCAATGCATTAAGCTTTACCTAACTATTATGTTTTCTTTTTTTAAAAGTCATTTTAAGTTTGGCATGTCTACATCTTATCAATAAACACTGATGTACAATATGGGCATCCAATTCTACTCCCATCTCTTCATCAGCAGCTCTGCACGTGTCTCTCACCTGAAGTACAGTTACTCTGTGACGGTGAAAGAGAGCATTGCATAGCTTCCCTGGCATCATTTTAATGACACGTGATACAATGAGTAGACATGCACCACTTGTCAAAGCAACAAACAGCTCAATGATGGATGGGTCAAATGTCAGCGATGAGGCCAGAAACAATAGGTCATCCTGTGTGATCTTGAAGATAGATCTGGAAGAGAACATTTTAGAGATGCAACAAAAGCCCCAACTGGTACAAAAGGCTTCATTATTACACGTTTCTATACTTATTTCTATTCACAATTTTTTCTTACAAAGCTGCTCCTTGAGGGGTGGAGAGGAGGTAATTTTATGGTTTCAACTTTTTGCTGAGTACCATCACAGAAAACTGAACAGCGTACTCAATTACAACAATGCTTCATACACTATTTATACAACCATGTAGATATTTCCATTATATTATCTATCTTTATTCCAAACCCCCCCCCCCCCCCCGCCAATATCCCCATCACTTTATTCCTGGAGGTACACAGTTCCACTAGCAAACAAGTGGATTGATCTGCACACACCTGATCATCCCCAGAGAAACTTTATGTGATCAGTGGTTGTAAACAGCCCACCCAAGGTAGAATCTCACCACAGACCAAGCGTAAAACATCCATCTGTCCACCTTCCAAGATTCACAAAAAAAGCATAAATTACTTACCTGTAACAGGTGTTCTCCGAAGCCCACGCAAAAGCATCTCCCCAGCTTTCAAAGGAAAGCCTTTGGGAGAAGCCATCACACCTGCATGGCCCCCTTCCTGCCCATGGGTGCCATCTTACTCACTCAGACAGCTAGCCAACAAAAGAAGATGGCAAAAATATATATACAGCAATTCCAAGGGGAGGAGGGAGAGTTGTGAATACCGATTCCTGCTGTCCCCGGAGAATATCTGTTACACTTGAGGAACTACACTTTCTCTGAGAACAAGCAAGAAGTCAGTGCTCACATATGGGAATCTCTAGCTACAGGCTACCGAGAGCCCATAGAGAAAAACAAGGTCGCCCTCAAGGACAGCCATGAGTAGCAGCAATTGAGTCCATGGATACAGACTGCAATAGGACCAGTGTGTCCGATGGAAAAGCGCAGTTACTCACCAGTAACAAGTGTTCTTCAGGGACAGTAGGCATCAGTCCTCACATATGGGTGACATCGGCGCATGCGTTGTCCCCTTCCCATCCAAGGTTGCCATCTTGTTCAGTCAGATGACATAGCTAGGACGGAAGTAAAAATAACACAAGATAGGGAAGCAACTCCCAGGGGAGGAGCGAGGGTTGTGAGGACTGATTCCTGCTGTCCCTGGAGAACACCTGTTATAGGTGACTAACTACACTTTCTCCAGGTATAAACAGGAAGTCCATCCTGACATATGGGACTCCCTAGCTCCAGGCTGCGAGGACTGAACCACGACAGCACCAGCGGTGACCATCCGGGTAGCCGTGAGTTGCAGAAGGTGAGTCCCCACTGAGAGACTCTGCAAGACTCTAGCATTCAGCGACACTAGCACTCCGGTAGCCTGAACACAGAAGGATCGGAGAGCAAGAGTTGCCTATCCCCGAGAATATTACGGAGTACTGCCTGGCCAAAGGCATTGTTCCTGTGGGACTCACTCTCCAGGCAGTAGTGAGCTGCAAATGTATGAAGTGAAGACCAGGTGGCGGCCTTACATATCTTCATCAATGGCACTGAGTAGAGGTTGACTACTGACGTGGCCATCACCCTCACGTGATGCACTGTGATCCGGTGTTCAAGGGGGAGGCTCGCTTGCTCAGAGGTGAGGGCAATACAGCCTGCCACCCAAGTGGACAGAGTTCACTTAGTAACAGGAAGCCCCCCGTCTGCTGGGGTCATAAGAGACGAAAAGCTGAGGAGATTTGCAGTGGGCCTGGGTCCGCTGTTGGTAGAAGGACAGGGCCCGTTTGCAATCCAGAGTATGAAGTACTAGTTCCTCTGTGCCAGTGTGAGGCCACGGAAAGAAGGTGGGGAGGACCACCTCCTCGTTGAGGTAGAAGAGAGATACCACCTTTAGGAGGAATTTGAGATGTATGCAAAGCACTACCATGTTCTTATAGAATCATGTATATGGTGGATCGCGACCATGGCCTGGAGTTCGCTCACTCTTCAAGTGGACATGAGGGCCACCAGAAAGACCACTTTCTATGACAGGTACTGCAGGTGGCAATGGCTAGAGGCTCGAATAGTGGTTTGGTAAGCTGGGAGAGCAACACGTTGAGGTCCCACTCTGCCGCAAGAGGACGGAGAGGGGGCTTAGATATAATAAGAGACCCTGGAGGAACCTGGAGACCAGGGGCTGGCCCGAGGGGTTTCCCCTCAATAGGGTGATGGTTAGCGGCTATGGCGCTCAGATGCACCCTCACTGAATTAGACTTCAGCCCAGTGTGGGGCAAGTGCAGTAGGTATTGGAGTATTTACATATGGCAGGAGAAGGGGTTTTCCCCTCTTTCTGCACACCAGGTGGAGAACCTCTTTCACTTAAAGGCGTAGGCTCGTCTGGTGGAGGGCTTTCAGGAGACCAGTAGTAGGATCTCCTCAACTTCTCTCGGAAGGTTGAAATGGGAAAGTGCTACCCTTTCAGCAGCCATGCTGTCAGCATTAGGGACCCCTGGTTGGGATGCAGGAGTGAGCCTCCTCCTGGGACAGGAGGTCCGGGGCTCAGCCCAGTGGGACTGGGAGTGCCACCGACAGGATGAGCAGCAGTTGAAACCAGGGCTATCTCAGCCACCTGTGGGCAATTAGTATGACCGACGCCCTCTCGCTCTGGACATTGAAGAGAATTCTTGCAACCAGGAGGGTCGGTGGTAATGTGTAGAGTAGGTCCTCGGACCACGAGATCAGGATGGCATCTGCCGCCACTCTCTCTGGGTGCAGTTGGCATGAGTAGATGCGAGGCAGCTGCGTGTAGTCCAGAGAGGCAAACAGATCCATTATAAGCCTGCCCCAAAGGTGGAAGAGCCTCTTGGCCACTCTGGGGTTCAAGCGCCACTCGTGCAGCCGAAGGACTCTGCTCAGTCTGTCTGCTAGGCAGTTGTCCTGGCCCAGGAGGTAGACTGGTCGCAAGAGCATGTTGTTGCGAGCCGCAAAGGAGAGGAGAGTCACTGCCTTCTGGCAGAGGGAGTACGAGCCTGTGCCCCCCCCTGCTTGTTGATATAAAATACAGAGACTTGATTGTCCATCTGGATCAATATGGACCGTTGTCACAGGTTGTGGCAGAACACACGCAAGTCTAGGAAGATCGCCCAGAGCTCTAGGAGACTGATCTGTAAGAGTGACTCCTCCTGAGACCAGCTGCCCTGTGTGCAGCGATCCCCACAATGTGTCCTCCAACCCAGGAGGGAGGTATCCGTGGTCAGGGCCTCTGAGGCACGGGTGCCTGGAAGGGCATTCCCACCTGGAGGTGGCGCACATTTTGACACCAATTGAGGGACTCCGCCAGTTGGCAGGTAACCCTGTCCTTTAGCCTGCCCGTGGCTTGAGTCTACTGTAAGCAGAGGCACCACTGGGCTGTGTGCATGTGCAAGTGGAGTGAGGGCGTGACGTGGACCATCTAGGTCATATGGCCCAGCAGGTGGAGGAGACGAGCCGGTACTGACTGGCAGCATTATACCTCTCCTGCCAGTTGCTTGAGGCTTTCTACCCTCTCTCTTGGGAGAACGGCCTTGAACTGTAACATCTCCAACTGATCACCTATGAACTCCAGGCTTTGGGCTGGAGAGAGATGGGATTTGGGATAGTTGACGAACCCCAGGTTCTGCAGAAGGGTTGCATGCTCTGCGGCCTCATTGACCTCTGAGGCCATACCCCCTCTGATTATCGTTTAAGTAGGGGAAGATGAAAGCCCCTTGTAGATGCAGATGGACGGCTACCACGATCAAGCATTTGGTAAAGACCCTTGGCAAGGAGGCCAGGCTGAAGGATAGCACCCTGTACTGGTAGTGCCCTCCCCCCACCACAAACTGCAGCTACTGCCTGTGGGAGGGGTGAATTAGGATGTGTGTGTATGCATCCTTTAGATCCAAGGAGCACAGCCAATCTCCCTGGTGGAGATAAGACAGCAGTGTTCCAAGGGAGAGCATCTTGAACTTCTCTCTCACCAGAAACTTGTTCAAGTTTCTCAGGTCTAGTATGGGTCTGAAGCCCCCAGTACTCTTTGGTACAAGGAAGTATCTGGAGTAGAAGCCTTTTCCCCATAGGAGCTGCTGTGAGTTCTGAGACCAGAAGGGTCTGGTGAAGGAGAGGCCGCACCAGTTCTCCTGGAAAGAATCTGGGTGGTACCTGCTATAGGTGGAGGAGGTATCCTTCCCTTACCACTTGGAGTATCCACTGGTCCAAGGTAACCTTGGTCCACCTGTGGGCAAAGAGTGCCAGTCAGCCCCCTGTGGGCTAGGGTGAAGGTATCCCGGGGGAGGGGAGGCCCTGCCCTGGAGTCAAAAGCTCCACCCCCCTCCGGGTTGGGCAGAAGCCGAGCCCTGGGGCTTCTTAGCCTTTGGCTTCTGAGCTCCATGGCCCTGCCTTTTGGGGTGAGAACCCTGTTGCTGGCCCGAGAAGGGCTGGTAGTGGTGACTCTGTTGGACTTGCCCCTTTTTCCTCGGGAAAAGGGGTCTTTTCCCCCGATGGTTTCTTATGGGGAAAGGAAGAGGTCTTTTTTTAGAACTTCTGTTGGGTCACCACATCGGCCTCAATCTCGGCCACCTTGTCGGCTATAGGCTTGCCGAACAGGTTCTCCCTGGTACAGGGAACATTGAGCAACTTGTAGGTCGGAAGACAGTAGCTAGGCTTGGCACCGGGCACCAATGCCGGTGGTGGCTACTCGAGCTGCTGACTCTACAGTAAGCCATCATAGGCTGCCTGTGAAAGGAACTTAGAGCAGTACTTGATCCCAGAGGTCAGAGACTGGAACCGCTGAACCCCGGCCAATCCCGCTGAAAACCAGGACAACTAGGACATACGAGCAATCCCGGAACTAACTAAATTCAGAAGGGCATTGAAACACCACCTTTTCCTCGAATGTTACCCAAATGAAGGTGCACCATCCCGACCTTCCCGCAGAGAAGCTCCATGTACACTATAATCATCCCTCAAAATGTTGTATAATATGTAAATACTACTATGTATCAAATGTGTAAATAGTTAATTTTAATTTTGACTATCCAAGTTGAGCTACCTGTTATCTGTATTTTTACAGTTAACCCCACCGTAAAACCTAATGTTCCATGTGAACCGCACTGATGTTGAAGAGCGCGGTATATAAGAGAAATAAATAAATAAAAATAAATAAACTCCTGGGTCAGAGCCTTCAGATACATGCCTATTTATAACGCAAAAGCCTTGTTCAGACATCCCAGCATCGAGCCCTGGTAACACTTGCATCCGCGGGTGTCGAGAGCTCTTGCATCCCTCCCGGGGAGGGGGGGTGGGGACAGAAGCGTGGGTCTTCTGGCTTGAGCTTTTGTATAGTTAACTCGACAACCATGGAATAATGTGGCAGCTGCGGTTTGTTGAACCCCAGGCCCTTCTGGATGCGGTACATGGTGTCGAGGCATCGACTGACCACCAGCACCAATGTCGGGGTCTCCCACATTCTAAGTAATAGCCACTCAAGAATCTGCTGCACCGGCACCGTGAGAATTTCCTTGGGTGGAGACTCATACTTGAGAATCTCCAGCTGTTCAGTGCGTGAGTCTTCCTCTGCCTCGGTTTGCACCGAGAGGGCTCTGGCCATGTCCCTGACAAAGTCATGGAAAGCCACATCCTCTGGAGGGGAATGGCACAGGGGTACCAGTGGGGACAGGTCTGAGGAAATGTCTCGGTGCCGTCTGGTTTCCGGGGATGCCTTGTCAGTCTCCCTCCCACGGAGTCGAAGGGTGATGATGAATCCGAGACCCTGAAACTCCTTGTCTCGAGGCCTGCACTAAGGTGTCATAGGCCTCCAGAGGACCTGGGGTCTGAGTTGTGGAAACTCACCAGGGAGGATCAGATGCCCGAGGAATGGGACAGAGACCTTAACCGGGTCCGAGAGCTTACCTGAGGCCGGTGGCATTCGCATTTCGACTTGACAACCAGGGACTCCCCTGCAGTCTGGAGGCCAGTCATCGGGGCAGATGATGCGGATGAATCAGTCATCATTGCCTGCTGCAGGGTCAGGACAGCAGTGATGTTCTGCTCCAGGGCCGCCATTCTGATTTCCAAGCCAGAAGGCTCTGCAGCTTTTGATGCAGGCACCAAGGATCTTCGGTCCGGCGCCGACACTCTTGCAAGTGCATCCTCGACGAGGACTATGGTCTTGAGGAACCTCACACAGTCTCCGCCAGCCAAGGAATCCTTCTTGAGGATCTTGGTAGGGTGCTTCTCGGAACTGCCCAAGTCCTTCCTAGTGGTTTTACTGGGTTTCTCCATTGGAACCTCAACGGACTTCATGGATTTTTTCTTCTTTCTCTTGGGGTCCAGAGTCTTCTCAGAGGAGCCATCGCCACGGGACTCTGAGGACACCTGGGCCTCACGGGAAGTGCTGGGCTTGGAGCTCGGCATCGGGAAAGCCGGTACCAAGTCAGACCTTAGGAACAATTTCTCATGCAACTCTGACCGCTTTTTATTGGTTTTAGGCATCATGGCGTGGCACAGGTCACAGGACGTGCTGTCATGGTCCAGTCCCAGGCAGCGAATGCAGCAGTCATGGGTGTTGGTGACTGACATAGCTTGAATGCAGCGGTCACATTTTTTGAACCCACCAGGGGACATGGGGAGGAGCACTCGGCTGGGGTCAATGACCCCCAGGCGAAAAAAGGTGCAAACGCTAGTCAAGGCAAGCCTCGATCAAAAAAAGGGGACAGGAGCCAAGAACAGTGCCGTGTATGGTGCCGGCTCAAGGCGAGAAGAGGAACCGGTATGCAAACTGGGAAAGCTAACTTAAGGATAACAGCAAGGATTTTTTCCTGGGGAAACAGGACAGACATCCGTTGTGCTCTGTGGAAAAAAGGAGACTGAGCAAGATGGCACCCTTGGGCGGAAAGGGGACCACGCATCTGTGGTAGCATGTCCCAAAGGCTTTCTTTGAAAGCTGGGGAAATGCTCCATGCGGGCTCCGTTGATGCTAACCTCACCCATATGTAAGGGATGACTTCCTGCTTGTTCATGAAGAACAAAGGATATTATAATGCCTCTGTATCGTTCCATGGTGCAGTTCTGGTCGCTGTATCTTAAAAAGGATATAGCGGAATTAGAAAAGGTATGGAGAAGAGCTCCAAAATGGTAAAAGATGATGGAAGGATACCCCTATGAGGAGAGGCTTAGAAGTTTAGGGCTCTTCAACCTGGGAAAGAGACAGCTGATATGATAGATTTCTATAAATTAATGAATGGAGTGAAATGGGCAAATGTAGATCGATTGTTTACACCATCAAAAAGTAGAAAGACTAAGGGACATGCATTGAAACTACAGTGCAACCCGTTTAAGACTAATAAGAGAAAATATTTTTTCACTCAACACGTAATCAAAGTCTGGAGTTCGTTACCAGATGATGTAATAAAAGTTGTTAGTGTAGCTGGGTTTAAAAAGGTTTGGATAAGTTCCTGGAGGAAAGGTCCATAAACCATTATTAAAGAGGACCCGGGAAATCCAATGCTTACCCTAATAAAAGCATTGTGGAACCTGTGTGTCTTTTTGGGAAACTACCAGGTACTTGTAACCTGGATTGGCCACTGTTGGAAACAGGATACTGGGCTTGATAACCTTGGACTGACCCAGTATGGTATTTCTATTCATATGTTCTTATGTAATCACAAAATGCTGCAGATCTATCCCATAGCACCTTTTTGCCTTCACCATCAGCCTGCACAATTAGGTACCACCAAGGGAAGCAGTTTCACAGACCTGGGCAGCCATACAAGGCTGGGGCTACTTTTTGGCGGTGTCCTCTATAGTATTTTTTTAATGAGTGCTAGAATTTACAACAAAAGGGCTGGGCTGCCAAAACACCACCACAGTTTCATGTCCTGGACTATCCACTACCACTATTGGCAGGGGGTGGCAACAACAGCGCCTAAGAATGGCATAAACCTAAATCCAATATTTGCTACTGTGCAGTCATACAAGTGGTGAAAAGCTAAAGCAGTAACGTATAGGAATATCTGTCATTACTAATTTCTTTTTGAACTACAAGCTGTTTGCCCAGAAATGTTGTCAACAAACTTCAGGGAAGGAAAACTTTCTACAGGGGTGGAGTGGGAGAACTGTGCAATCAAAATCTTTTGAAAAAAAAAAAAGTACTGTGTGAATATTTTCATTACATGCTAACTTTAAGAAATTGGGGAAAAGCTGCACACAGACTTTAGTACAAATCTTCAATCACAGTTTTTTTTCTGGAATTTTTTTGTGCCACACTGAAGCTGTATGAAATTAAATGCCTGAGCAAACAATGCTGTTTCAAAGCTGTGAGAGGATATAGACTGCCAGCAATTTGCACTTTATTTGGCCAAAACTCAAATCTGACCTTTTAGTTATAACTTTAATAGTGCCTTGCTGCAGTTAGAAGTCTATCCCCACACAACCAAAGAGCTCATCTTTTTAGCGCAAACTCCCTCCATTTTAGCTCATGTTCAAAAACTAGCACCTGATCTCAAAGTCTCCGGTAAATACTTTTGTTTCTGAGTTAACACAAAAATACTTGCAGCCCTAGAATTTGCAGCATTATTCTTCTTCAGTTTGTAACTGGCAAATGAACTTACCGAAGGTGCTGAATATTTGGTACTATACATGCATGAGGTACTCTGACAACTTTGGGTATTCCTGTTGTTCCAGAGGTGTGTAGAACATATGCCAGCTGATTCTTCCTGATGTCCATACAACTGCCTTCGGCATGTTCCAGAACACTTGCTTTATCCTTCCCCTGATCTCTGCTAAGGCTGGTGTTTTGGTGCTTGCTTTCTGTATCATCCAAAAGCAAGTTGGCATCCTTGCTGGTCGAGTGAATTTTAAAGAGCGTCAAACCAAGATGGTGGATTTCAGAAGACACATTTTGACACCAATCAGAATGGGAAATTCTGAACTTCTGAAAATAAGTATAATAAATTATCTCGCAGAAGGATGAAAATGTTTAATTTGGCTTATGTTTGAAAGCTTGTGACATTAAACTATAAAACAGACATCTCAACTTTCATTGAACAGATGGAAGTCCTATAGTAAAATATTACTCACCCTGCTAACTACATTACCGACTTGCACAGTCAGGGTCACTGTCAAAAAGCACTTCCTCACATTACTCCTCTCCATCTCTCTTTATTTCTCTGAAATATCTCTTGCTAACAGACAACAGCAGAATCATCCTTTCACATCTTTATCGCCCTCAACACCACTTCGTCTCCAAATGTGTTGCACTCCAAATCTTCCCCTCCTCATCACATTCACCTCTACAGTTCAACTTTCACAAAATGCTCATTATTCACTTGTACAGAATTCAAGTGTGCCATTCTTGAAGTCTTTGTCCACCAAATTATTTATCTCCAGAGACTTAAAGGTTCTGCAAAGCCTTTGAATTAAAAAAATCTCTCACTCATTAATGGGCAAGAGCGTCGAGAAGTATCTCAAATTATAAATAGCTGTCATACGCAGATAATCTGAAGGCAGAAAGCCAACAAAACTAATCTGTGATGTTCAAGCTTATTGATATATGTTTTGCTCATTTTAGAAGATGCTTATTTCCATGATATGCCATCTTTCCAGCAGATCAAGGCGCATTCATATGAGCTACTAAGATTTTAAAACTGCCAAAATGAATTGTCTTCTTTAAGCACTCAAGGTGCCCTATATAAGGAGGGTCATCATTCCCCTCTCAAAGTGAATATGAATCACTAAAGAGCATCCTTTTCCTTGAAGGTTTACAGCTCTAGGAGCCCATAGACTGGACCTCTATTATCACACCTGAAGTTCCACCCAGGGAGTTGATCCAAGCTACACATATCTGGGGATGAAAGCTGCAAAGAAATTTTTCCACATATTTATTTTTGCTTCCATAATTTATTGAAACACAGAATACAACAGCAGATAAGGATAAGACAAGACCCATCTAGTCTCCCAAATTCAGTCCCAATGCAATGCCATCCACAACAGTTGATCTCTGGATTTCCCCTCATTTCTTTGCAGTTGAATTCCATTACTGGTTTTGTCTCCACCACCTTTTCCACAAAGAAATATCTTCTAATATTGTTGCTCACTAAAATAATGCTGAAAATGACTTTTGCTATATACAGAGTAAAACTAAAATCAAGTTTGGTGCCAACAACTTAAACAAGCATTTCTCTGGATATTTAATACTCACTTCTGCCTTGTCATGTTCAACAAGAACATACTTCAAATTATATTTCTTCATCAGATATGAGGATAAGTGTGGAGGAGCCTCTGGGTCAATTGGAGAATAAGCTGCTGGAACTTGAAGTATTCTGTCAAGAAACAACACAGTACACTGGCTAAATAATAATGAAATGTAATGCTTAAAAGATTAACATCTCATCTTTAAAGGTAATTTTATATAGATATTCTTACTGGCCTCACTTTATTTATGGGCAGGTTATGGGCACAGAATGATAGAGAAATCTTAATACATCAGAGATAATCTTCATATGCAGACATCCTCGAATTTTAGGTGTGTTTTGCTAAAGGATAGCACCTACTGTCAAGGGTCAAGCCAGCTAGATTTTCGCCTGTCTGAGGAGTCCCTGAAAGAGAACAGCTTAAAGACTGCAAACAAGCAGTACAAGTGATTTGCACTGTTATATTGAATAAAGAGGTGCCTGAGGAACCAGTTGCTATGCTGTTGATAGAGCACGTTCATAGGAGCCTAAGGACTCCAAGGAAAGATCAGCCAAGAAATATAAATGACTGTTCCCCACTGGACTCTTGTTTACCATGAAAGGGGGGCAGAAGAGAGTGCGAACAGCAGAGGAGGCCTGGCAACAACTAAGGAATGATGACTATTGAGACTTACAGTCCCTAGGAGTTGCAGTCAGAGATAGAAAGAGGAAGCAGCGACTTAAAGGACAGCGGGCACCAGAGAAAGGGAAACGTTTGCAGATCTAAAAGCCTGGAAGATTTGTATGCAGTGGAGTAAGGAGTGTGCTGATCCCCTGACCTGAAAGCACTGTAAATAGCAGATTGGATTTTGGACTGGGGAGAACTGCTTCTATGCAGCTCAGTAGCTAATTATCTAGTAAGTAAAACGTCATCATATTAATGTTTTTTCCTGAAGTCCTGCTAGACCAGTCCAGACAAGTGGGATGTGTCCCTCTGTCAGCAGAGGTGGAGATAGAAAACATCCAGAAGCTTTTTATGACATCATTCATGTTACTATACCTGATGCAGCTAGGGGCATACTTTAGTACTGATACCCAAGCACATGTTCAAGGATACCTGACTGCACACAACCTCAATAAGGATAATGAAGGAAGGATCAAACAGAAGGAACCACAACTAAATACAGGATAGCCTTTGGACAGAGGGTTTGTCAAGAAGGTTATAGGCTCTCAGGGCCAAATCATACAGGAACCTGGATTTGACTGTATACATCCAAGGGTGTAGAAAGAACTGAAATATGAGATTGCAGACCTACTATTAGTAATCTATGAACTATCATTAAAATCATCTGTCATACTTGAAGACTGGAGGATGGCCAATTTAACGCCAATTTTTTAAATGGGTTCCAGGGGTGATCTGGGAAACTACAGACCGGTGAGCCTGATGTCTGTACCGGGAAAAATGGTAGAAATCATTATAAAGAACAAAATTACTGAACATGTAGGATAGTCATGGTTTAATGGGAACTCACAAAAATTTTCAATTGTGGTCTATTTTGTTGAACGTAGAATATCAAATTATGCAGTTGTCAAACGTTCAAAGAACCAAAAAACTGTAGTAGCTTCTTTTTATATTTGATTTTATTTTGCTTTTCTCTATATTCAAAGTATAAGATACATACACCCGGATTCCTCCTTCATTCTTGTAAGGTATCAAAAATTTCTTTGTAAAGATACATTTGGAAGAGAAGAACCGCTACTAAACTCTTTCAAAACTACTTTTAAAACAGGTCTCGACGCTCTACTCCGGCGCCTATTGGCGTTTCAAACTTTTTCTTCAGGAGACCATATCCTATAAATAAATAAAATTTACAATGTCACTTTATCCTAAGATCTGAATATCAGTAAAAACACTTATCTTAATAGTATAATTCTAACAACATTCTGTGCTACTTACAGACATAATATGCTGCCCACGTTTCTCTCCTTGTTTCATCCGGTCGTTACGAGTGCGATTACGGGAACATAGAAGTAAATTAAAATGCCGCCGGCTAGAAGCTCCGATCGTCCCACATTGCCTTTCCCAAGGTCATACCTTTGACCAACTTCGCAGCTTCGTGATAGAGCAGATCCAGGTCCCCAGGGGAGGAAAAACACTAGATGAAACCTTGTTGCACCGTGAACAATGGTGGATACATAAATTGCAGACAGTAGCCCCAGGAGGGTTAAATGTGTCCATTGAGTGGATTTCGTGTATGTAGGTCTGTCTGTAGAACTGAAATACCATTAGCAGGGTAAAAGTAAGGGGCAACATTAAGCACGATGAGTATAGTGTTGAATTAAACATGAATTGACAATTGGTATTAATTTTCCTTTTAAGTAGATATCTTTAAGATTCACCAGAGTTAGGGAGTGCGTAAGAAAGACGTATGACATAATCAGGAAGAGCTTTAAATAGGCAACGGGTTCACCATCCCGCATGCGCGGCGTTTTTTTGTATGAAACAAGGAGAGAAACGTGGGCAGCATATTATGTCTGTAAGTAGCACAGAATGTTGTTAGAATTATACTATTAAGATAAGTGTTTTTACTGATATTCAGATCTTAGGATAAAGTGACATTGTAAATTTTATTTATTTATAGGATATGGTCTCCTGAAGAAAAAGTTTGAAACGCCAATAGGCGCCGGAGTAGAGCGTCGAGACCTGTTTTAAAAGTAGTTTTGAAAGAGTTTAGTAGCGGTTCTTCTCTTCCAAATGTATCTTTACAAAGAAATTTTTGATACCTTACAAGAATGAAGGAGGAATCCGGGTGTATGTATCTTATACTTTGAATATAGAGAAAAGCAAAATAAAATCAAATATAAAAAGAAGCTACTACAGTTTTTTGGTTCTTTGAACGTTTGAAAACTGCATAATTTGATGGTTTAATGGAGACAGCCAACATGGTTTTAGCCAAGGAAGGTCTTGTCTTACTAATCTGTTATGTTTTTTTGAAGGTGTTAACAAATAGGTAGACAAAGTTGAGCCGGTCGATATAGTGTATCTGGATTTTTAGAAAGCCTTTGACAAGGTCCCTCATGAGAGACTCTTGGCGAAATTAAAAAGTCATGGGATAGGAGGCAGTTTACTTTTGTGGATCAGGAATTGGTTAAAAGACAGAAAGCAGAGGGTAGGGCTAAACAGCCAATTTTCCCAATGGAGAAAGGTGAATAGTGGAGTACCCCAGGGATCTATGCTGGGTCTGCTGCTTTTTAACATATTCATAAATGACCTGGAAATAACAAGCGAGGTAATCAAATATGCAGATGACAAAATTATTCAAAGTTGTTAAAACCCATGAGGATTATGAAAAATTGCAAGAGGACCTTGATAAACTGGAAGACTGGGCATCCAAATGGCAGATGAAATTTAATGTGGACAAGTGCAAAGTTCTGCACCTAGGAAAGAACAACCCAAACTATGGTTACAGAATGCAAGGTTCCGCATTAAGAACCACCACTCAGGAAAAAGAATTAGGCGTCATTGTGGATAGCATGTTGAAACCCTTCGCCCAGTGTACAGCGGCAGCCAAGAGAGCAAACAGAATGCTAGGTATCATAAGAAAACAAATGGAGAATAAAACAAATAGAAATTACACTTACCTGGTAATTGTTGTTCCTTGAGTGACGACAGTTTAGTCCTCCACCTCTGGGTTGTGCACCTCTTCCTGAAGCTTGGAGACTGGGCATGTCAAAGTCATGACATCACTGGATATAACCTGCTGGTCTCTCCCATCAGCCCCCAGTGTACTATTGACAAAGCAAACTCAAAGGAATAACCAACAAGTAGTTATACCCCAAGTAGTTCTACCCCAACTTTAACCAAACTATACATTCCTCAATCGGAGGGACCTTCTTCAGTATTATTCTATGGGGGGGGGGGTTTAACGTTCACGTTTCTCTCATTCTCTCATCTTGCAAATGGCCCAAAATGTTGCTGCAAGAGTCATCATGGAAAAAAGAGTCTCTGAACACATCACGCCAGTACTAATGGAGCTGCATTGGCTCCCAGTTGCCGCCCGCATCATATTCAAACTTCTCATAACCACTTTTAAACTCATTCACAATATCGCACCATTCTACCTCGACAACCTAATCACTATCCAACCACACAACAGGAACAGAAGAACCATAAATTGCAACACTCTCTGTGTACCAACCAGCATAAGAGCTGTCAAAGCAGAAACAAGCAATAGAGCATTCTCATATGCAGCACCAATCTACTGGAACCAACTACCTCACGAGCTACGATCAACGAATGATTTGAGAGACTTTAGAAAAAAACTCAAAACCCACTTATTCCAGGTTCACTACCACCTGACTTAGATTGCGACCCCCCTATGCTCGCTGAACCTAGATAGTTTCTGACTGCCGTGAAGGCATTTAGTAAGCCGGTATTTAACCTTGTATATTTGTATATTTCTGCCCCCACCCACACCCCTACAATTAAATGTATATTTAGATTTGTGAGCTCTCATTTAATGTATATTGAAACCAATTGATCTTCCTATGATGTGTAAATCAATACTCAATCTAACTGTATATCTTAAAAATTCACTGTATTGTACGATACATTATGATTATGTAAAGTAAACCGCTGCTGATCGTAGGAAGTAGCGGTATACAAATGTTTACTAAATAAATAAATAAATTCCATCACTTTTCCTGTGACACTCCTTCATTTAAACAAGAGAGAGAAGAAAGCAATATATCAGAGAGGAATACTCACTGCGATCCAGAATCTGAAAGGATTTCTCCACTCCTTGAAATTGATGTTCCACTCCGTCTGAAAATAAACTCTGAAGAAATCACCCCCCGGGCGGGAATGAGGACTAAACTGTCATCACTCAAGGAACGACAATTACCAGGTAAGTGTAATTTCTATTTCCTTATCGTTCCTCCAGTTTAGTCCTCCACGTCTGGGATGTATCAGAGCAGTAATTATTGGGAGGGACTTTTCCACCCGGATCGCTACTCCGCCTAGCCGCCACAGACATCGCTCGCCGCCAGAACATCCAGGCAGTGAAAGTTACTGAAAGTAAAAGAGAGAGACGACCAGGAGACTGATCCACAAAATGCTACTGGCGTACCCAATCTGCATTCCGCTCAGAATGTCGCTTGCGCTCCACTAGAGTGAATCCGTAAGCCCAGTGGCACTGGACAGCCTAGCAACATATAGGCTCACGCCCTCGGCTCTACCATGCCTTTGGCGATGGATGCCTTCGCCGCTGCTTCCTCTTTACGAAAACCCCTGACTAGAGAAAACAGACGGTCGCAACTACGGAGATTCGCAAACTCTTAATAGTGCCGCAGCACTCTATGTACAAGAAGCTCAAACCATGGTCCAAGACGCACAGCGGAACCAATACGCTACCCAACGGCAACAGCCTGGATAGTGTTGTAAGATACGCAACTCATCTGCGTGATAACCCAGGGCCAGCCCCTGAACTCTGCCGCTACAGCAAGACAGAGCTGTTACCTGAACATTCAAAGACCTGGCTGCCAGCCCGCACCTGGAAATAAATTATTGTAAGCATTTACGTTAGACACACCCTGGGCATTACCGGAACGCCAACCTATCCTAGACCATTGAAATGGCTTGATCCAAGCAAATTCGCAACTTAGCTTGCTAAGCCCTCCTGGACCTTCGCTCTTAACAAGAGCAGAGACAAATCTAGAAGATAGCATTTCGAATATGAAAATCAAATTGACTTCAAGTCCCCCTGGATGACTGAAGTCAGTTATAGTGGTGTGCAAAAGTCTGGAATCACTTGTGAGTTTTGGATTATTCATACTTTCTAACGTTTTTTTTTTTTTTTATTTTGTGTTAGCCCAGCATATTCATCTTTCTACCACGTTAAAAGGGATACATTTGGCTATTAGAGTTTACCTTTTTGCATTCCTTGCTTCCAATTTAAATACTTTACAGACACTGGGAGATAGCTACTGCGATTTTTGTGGCTCCTGCGTCAAAACTGGATCGAGATTATCCAATATGCACACGTTATTTCTGACCAATCAGGAGGCTAGTTTCACTAACCAATCACAATGCAGATATCTAGCCAACAGTGCAGCTATAAAAACGCGCTGAATTTTTGAATTTCATACGCCTTCTGGATCGACCATGAAGATGACTCGGACCCTGACGTTGGAGGAGCGTGTTCCTGTGTCCTTTATGAGCGAGGAAGGATTTTCAAGCGTCAGATAGCCAGGAAAGTTGGCTGCAGTCAGAGCGCTGTTGTTAAGATTGTACAGAAGAAGAAAGAAACGGGTTCAGTGGTGGACAAACCTCATTCGGGTCGTCCACATGCATCAACATCACGCCAGGACTGCACACTACGACACATTTCACTGACTAATCGTAAGTTGACCTCTCCTCAGCTACTTTGAGAGTGGTCAGACAAGAATGAGGTCAGTGTCAGCTCATCAACAGTTCATCGTCGGTGCCTGCAGTTTGGTCTCCGGGGCTGCAAAGCACGGAATAAGCCACTGATGATTGACATACCGCAACCGGATCGTATGGGCGAGAAAGCACTCAACCTGGTCGACTGAAATGTGGGAAAAGGTGCTATTCAGCGATGAAAGCACCTTCTGCCTGTTTGGTAACCAGGCCCACACCTATGTCACCGACTCGAAGCCGTCAAAGACTGCCTGAGACAAACTAGGAGCACTCACAGATGGCCTTGGCCAGATTCTTGAACTGCTGCAGGGGTTCCTCGGACAGACCGGCTGAGAACCCAGCGATCTTCTTCGCCAGTTCTCTCAGGTTACATGCCCATGTACAGCTGATAGGCCTGGATGTGGCCGATGAGCATTGAGCTCTGGTAACACTTTCTGCCGAGGGCATCCAAGGTACGTGCTTCCCTACCGAGAGGCACCGAGGAGTGAATCTTCTGACTCTTCAGTCGACGCATGGCAGCTGTGCGGCAGCTGTGATTTCTGGAAGCCCGGGCTCCAGCGGACTAGATATATCGAGTCGAGCCACTTGCTCACCATCGGCACCAATGCCAGTGTCTCCCACATACAGAGCATTAGCCGATACAGGATGGGAGGGATGGGCACCGTAAGCGATTCCCTTGGAGGGGCCTCGTACTGGAGGATTTCTAGCTCCTTTGCCAGAGGATCCTCCTCCAATTCCGTCGGGAACTCTAAAGCCTTAGACATGTCCCTGACAAAGTCAAGGAATGTCATGTCCTTCGGCGGAGACCACCGCTGGGGCTCTGAAGTGGGAGTGTCCAAGGGGACGTCGTGATGGTGACTGATGTCGGGCGACTCCTCATCCTCCGTCTCCCACTTGGAGTAATCCGTCGAGAACTTGATGGAAGGCTGGTCTGCGGGCCCTGGGGCTGACACTGGCCTGCAGCTCTCAGAGGCCCCACAGCTGGTGCTGAGCACACTGGCTGGGGACAATCATGGCCCCATCGAGCAGGAACCAGATCGAGACCTCGGCTGAAGATCGACTTGAGGTGAAGGATCTCGAGAATCGGCTTGGCCTCCGGGGACATCTTCAATGTTGAGGGCCCAATGGTCAGGGTGGAGGAACCGGTCATGCCAGACAACAGCGCCTGCTGCTGGTCCATGAAGACAAACTGTGCTCCAGGGTCACCATTCTGGACTCCAGGCCAGAAGGCTGCGCAGCGATCGGCACAAGCACAGAAGGAATTGGGCCCAACGCTGGTTCCCCCAAAGGGGAATCCTCAACGAGGATGGTGTCTGGCGACCGAGGCAAAGTCCTTTCAGGGGACTTTTGCAGGCCGCTTCCTCTCTGATCTCTCAGATGAGCATCTTAGATTGCAGGACCTGGCTCAAGACGCACCCGGCCTGCCGGATCTGTCCAGGGACGCCGCCTTTGAAGTCTTCTTCTTCTTGGGTTCCCTCAAGGGAGACCCCCTCTCCGAAGAACCACAGCATTGCTTGGGTTCCGTAGAGCCGCCCTGAGATGCCTTGGCTTCAGATGAGGCCCTGGCCTTCGGAGGTACCTGGGACTCGGGAAAAAACTTATCATGCTGCTGCTCGCAGTACATGAGGGCCTTGTTGGACATCTTTTTGAAGAGATCGCATGCTGTGGGGTCGTGGTCCAGTCCAAGATAGCAAAGGCCACAGTCATGTGTGTCGGTCAAGAGGAAATTAGACTTAACTGTTAAATGTTGTTCCTTAAGGAACTCTAGTCCAGTTCCGGAACCATAGAACTTAGAATCTCCTCCAGCAGCTTTGGAGACTGAAATACGTCATCGCTTTGATGACCTCTGCATAAGTAGCCAAGGACCGCCCCTTCCTCTCTAGTACCTATTGACAAAGCAGACTCAGCAGAGCAACAAATAAGTAGTTAAACCAACAATCAAAGAGATCTCCTAACAACTAAAACTATAACACTACGCCCTGTGGGCGTTGACTGCCCTTCCAATTCACCTTGTTCTGTTTTTTTTTTTAAACTGTAGAAAAGCGCATCCCCATGGCTTGAGCCGAGACCAGGGAATACACCCCATTCCTGAAAAATAACCCACTATAGCTGACAAGCGACCGAAGCACTGCTGCAAAAAGATTCCCCTTGCTTCGCCACGTAGAGCAAACCCTTCGCCAACCTCCGCTCTGCACTCCATCAACTTCAGGCTGGCAGTGAAAAGACCCCGGGTGGGATCCGGGACTGGACTAGAGTTCCTTAAGGAACAACAATTAGCAGGTAAGTCTAATTTCCTCTTCCTTTTCGTCCCTCTAGTCCAGTCCTGGAACCATAGAGGATGTAACAAAGCAGTAAACATCAATGGGAGGGCCTCGCTAGCCCAGCCTGAAGTACCGCCGACCCAAACCGCGCATCCTCCCCCGCCTGCACATCAAGCCAATAGTGCTTAGCAAAGGAGTGTAATGACAACCACGTAGCCGCCCTACAAATGTCTACAGCTGGCACCAAGCTAAACTCCGCCCACGATGCCGCTTGTGCCCTAGTCAAATGAGCTCGGAGACCAACTGGAACCACTCTACCTTTTAAGATGTACGCAGCCGCAATCGATTCCTTCAACCACCTGGAAATGGAAGACTTCACCGCAGCCTCTCCCTTACATGGACCGCCAAAGGCCACAAACAATCTATCCGACCTCCTGAAGGCTGCAGTCAAGCAGAGGTACCGCCGGAGCACGCAATGCATATCAAGAAAACGCAATCTGCTTTACGATTGCCCACTGTGCTCCCCCGAAAACACCAGGAGCGATACTACCTGATTAACATGGAACGCCGAAACTACCTTGGGCAAAAACGCTGGTACTGTACGTAAGACCACCTTGTTGTCGAAGAAAGAAAGATACGGCTCCTTACATGACAAAGCTTGCAACTCCGAAATCTGTCTAGCGGAACAAATCGCCACCAGAAATACCGTCTTCAAGGTCAAATCCTTCAAGGAGGCCTTCGCCAAAGGCTCAAACGGCGGCTTCAACAACGCCTCCAACACCAAGTTCAGGTCCCATGCCAGCACCAAGCATCTATGCGGCGGCCGCATGAGCAGCATGGCTTGCAAGAACCTCTGAATGTCGCTATGCGCCCTTAACAGCTGCCCTTGAACCTTGCCTCGGAAGCAAGAAATCGCTGCCAACTGCACTCGCAACAAACTAGCCGCAAGACCTTTGTCCACACCAGCCTGCAAGAAGGAGAGAATCTGAGGAACCGACGCCCCCAACGGCCACAGAGCTCTCTCAGCACACCATCCTTCAAAGACGCGCCAGACCCGAACAAACGCTAGCGAGGTCGAACGCCTACGCACCCTAAGCAACGTAGCAATGACCGCTGGGGAATAACCCTTAGCTCTCATTCTCGCCCTTTCAAGAGCCATGCCGTAAGCGAGAACCGAGCCACTTGAGGCATCCGCAACGGCCCCTGTAACAGCAGGTCCTATCGCTGAGGAAGCCTCCACGGGTCGTCCACCAGGAGTCTCACCAAATCCACATACCAAGGCCTCCTGGGCCAATCGGGAGCTATCAGAACCACCTGCCCTCGGTGTCGCTCTATGCGCTGCACCACCCGACCTATCAGGCCCCAAGGCAGGAACACATAGAGAGGCCGTCCACTGGCCACCTTTGCGCCAATGCGTCGAGCCCCTCCGACATTCGCACCCTTCTTCTGCTGAAAAATCTCACTGCCTTCGCCGACTCGAAGGTTGCCATTAAATCCATGACCGGCGGACCCCAATGCCTCACGAGCAACGCAAACACTTCCGGATGAAGAGTCCACTTGCCCGGGTCCACCCTGCGACGACTTAGGAAATCCGCTTCGACATTGTCCACTCCTGCCACATGCTGCGCCGACAGCCCCTGCAGATTCTGCTCGGCCCAGTCTAGTAGCTGACCCGCTTCTTCCTCCAGAGCCGCAATTCCTGTGCCGCCCTGACGATTGATGTAGGCTACCGTGGCCACATTGTCGGACAGCACCCTGACCGCCGTCCCCCTCAACCACGTCCGAAATTCCAACAGGGTCAAATACACTGCTCTCATCTCCAGTCTGTTTATGGACCACTCTCTCTCCGCCTGGGACCACTGACCCTGAGCTAAACGGCCCTCGCAATGCGCCCCCCATCTCCCCAGACTTGCATCCGTTGTTAGAAGTCTCCAGGAGGGAGGCTCCAGAGGCATGCCGATCTCCAGACTTTCCTTCCGTAACCACCATTGGAGATCCCTCCGAACCTCCAGCGGACAGACCAGGCGACAAGCTAAAGAGTCTGACTGATGGGACCATCTCTGGAGGAGAGCCCTCTGTAACGGGCGCATGTGAGCCCTGGCCCACGGCACCACTTCGATGGAGGCCGCCATTGTCCCGAGGAGCTGGAGGTACTGCCACGCCGAAGATGCGCGCCGCTCAAGAAACCTCCCCACCAACCCCCTCAATGCCCGAGCCCGGTGATCCGGGAGAAAGACCGCGCCCCGCTTTATCTCGAAGTGTGCCCCCAAATACTCCAGGAATTGAGAGGCAATCAGACTGCTCTTCGCATGGTTTACCACCCAGCCCAAGGACTCTAAAACCTGCACCACCCAGGCGGTGGCCTTGAGACTCTCCTCCTCCGACTTTGCTCGAATCAACCAATCGCCCAAGTACGGGTGCACTAGTACTCCTCCTTTCCGCAGCACCGCAGCCACCACCACCATAATCTTGGTGAACACTCAAGGCGCCGTCGCCAGCCCAAATGGCATTGCCTGACACTGGAAATTCCCCATGGGCAGCGCAAAGCGGAGAAACTTTTGATGCTCCTGACGAATAGGAATATGCAAATATGCCTCCGTGAGGTCTAGGGACATCAGGAATTCCCCCCTTCAGGACTGCCGCTATCACAGAGCGCAGCGTCTCCATGCGAAAATGAGACACGCGAAGACAGCGGTTTACCCGCTTTAAATCCAGGATCGGCCGAAACGTGCCTTCCTTTTTTGGCACCACAAAGTAGATGGAGTATCGACCGTACCCGCACTGCTCTTCGGGCACGGGCACCACTGCCTTGAGCTGTAGCAGACGCTGCAGGGTCTCCGACACCGCGAGTAGTTTGAGAGGAGCCCTGCAAGGGGACACGACAAAGGAATCTAACACGGGCCAATGAAGCTCTAGAGCATAGCCTTCTCGAATCACTTCTAACGCCCACTGATCTGGCGTAAGACTGGCCCAGGCAGGGTAGAACTCCCGTAGCCTTCCTCCCACGGGCAACACCCCTACCTGAGCCGGCCTCATCTCATTGTGTCTTTCTGAGGGATGAGGACTGAAAGGGGGCGAAACCTCTACCTGCCCCCCGAAATCCCCGGAATCCCTGCCCCCGCACCGGAAACCGTGCCCGCTGCGTTTGGCTAAAACGAGAGGTCCGAAACCTCCAGAAATCGCGCTGAGTCCCTTTGAAACTCGAAGCTCCTTGGCCTTGTTTGGGTTTATCCTCAGGCAGGCGTCCCCCCTTGGATTCCCCCAGATCCTTCACTAACTTATCTAACTCCTCACCAAACAAGAGCTTGCCCCTGAACGGAAGCTTACTAAGACGAGCCTTAGACGACCCGTCCGACGCCCAGTTTCTTAACCAGAGATAACGCCGCGCCGCCACTACCGACGCCATACTCTTGGCCAGCCCCCTGATGAGGTCTGTCAGACGGCTGCCTGGGTGAGAATCTTCACACTCTTGGCAAGTGCATATTTCTATATGATTTGCAAGGTATTGTGGGCAATGTAGTTCATTCACACCAGACACAGCTGCTGACAATAATTTAGTTGTGCTCTTGGGTAAAGCCAATAAGATATTTATTTATGGGGTTATTTCTCCCAACACAGATATGCTTGGTAGCACATAAATTAGGTTACTTGCTTTCAGTGTTAACTTGGAAAAACAAAGTTAAAATCAGGAAAACAACAAATGAAAAGCCACAAAGCAAGAAACAAACTGTTCTTTTCAGGTTAACTTCTGATTACTTCCCACATAGATACAGAAGTGATTCTCTCCTAGCTCACAAGCAATTAGGTAAGGCTTAATTGCTAGCAGTTATCCAGCTGAAACCCCTTAGCTGGCTTGCTTTCTACTGTGTGGGTCAAATCCTGCTTCAGGAGCTTTTCTGGGTAGATTAAAGAACAAATTTGTATTTCTTTGTGATGGTTGCTGTACTTTATAACAGAAAGTTACCAACGGAGTTTAGATAGAGAGCAGTCCATATAAACAGGATCCTCATCTGCTATTATTCCCCCTTGTTCAACAAGCATGGGTTCAATATCATGGATTGGCACAGATGAATCTCTCAATGGAGCATTTTCAGGAGAATACTTGTTTCCCTGCTGCCTTTCAAGGTTATAGCTAGGGCATAGATCAGTGTTCATACCTGAGCTTCCATTGCTGCTAGAGTTCCTCTGTATATAGCCTGGCCAGTATGTAGTCCAGTTCTTATGTCCAGCCTTCCAATCCAGATCCCTGGACACTGGATCTCTCTTCACATACCTTCTGGCACAGGTCTTAGGGTCCCTTCCACGTGCAGCCGTCTCCCTCACAGGTAGCCTCTGGTGATTCCTAGCTCTGCAGCACCATTCCTCTGGCTTTCCCCAGTCCAATGGTGTATGCTGGCCCTTGGAATACCTCCCAGTATACGTACTGCTTTGGACTCTTCTAAACCTCTCAAAGGCTTTTCTCTTCCTTCTTCCAAAGGGTCTCTTTCCCTCTCTGTCCGTCCGGTTTGGCTTCTGCTTCTGATGATCCTTCAAATGAAACTGATGATCATTCTCTGGATATCCAAGGTGATCATGAAGATGGTCATCTGTAGAATAAACTCTACTCTTATTCTGCCTAGATGAATGCTCCTCCCTAACACAGCGCAGCTGTGCTGAATCAGGCCCTGCCCTTTGAGATGAGTGCTTAGGGATTACCTCATAGCCCTCCTGATTGAACACATGTTTCCCCACTTCAGCTCCTCTAATGGCTGTTGGAAACCTGGTGCATTCTGGGACTGGTAGTCTTTTATGGGAAAATTCTGTTTTCTTATTTCTACCAGAACTGACAGGTTGCTTGTTCATAGTCACTTCACCTTTTCTATAGCTCCTTCCTGAGCTATGATAAGCTTCCTTATCACAGGTCATAATGAATATCTGCCAAGTAAGCGGTTCCGGACTCCAGCCGTGACACCTCTGCCTCCTGATCTCCTGCCTGTTCCCCCTGCAACCGCTGGGACCATCTCAGGCAGCCCCTCGCTACCCATGCCCCCGAAATCGAGGCCTGCATGGACAGGGCACTAATATCAAACACCTGCTTCAGCAAGGTATCCAGTTTTCTGTCCTGCACGCCCTTTAGCGCCGCCGCCCCCTCCACGGGTATCGTGGTCTTCTTTGTGACCGCCGAGATGGCCGCATCCACCTTCGGCGAGCGAAAAAGTTCCCTATCCTGGTCTGAAAGGGGATATAACTTAGCTATAGCCCTGGAACCTCTCAGGGCCGACTCCGGTACGTCCCACTCCTCTTGGATCATAGCCTTAAACACCCTATGAATGGGGAACACTCGCTGGGACGTACGCACCGCCTGTAAAAGTGGATCCTCCAGGACCTCACCTGCCGAGGGTTCTACAGATGGCATGTTCAACGTCTTCAACGTCTCGGCAATCAGAGCAGGGAGCTCCTCCTTCCTGAACACGCGGACTACTCTACTTTGTTGCTCCCCTTCAGCTAACTCTCCTTCCTCCAACTCCTCTTCAGAACTGGCAGCGAAATCCTCACTACCTGCCTCTAGGTCATCCCAAACCGGAGACGCCGAGTCCCCTATGCTCATCGCTCTGCTCTTTTTGGGTGGCACCGGCTCCACCTCCGCTGAGCCCTGACGCTTCTGTCCCCACGGGCTCTGAGCTAATCCCACCACAGCTGGCTGCAATAAGCTAAAGGCCTGTTGCATGAGGGAGAAAAAATCCGGCGGGATCCCCATGGAACACTGACCCTGACTGTCCATAGATGGAAGGCCTACTCCTTCCCCCGAAGAAGGCCGGCCCCCTGCTCTCCGACCACCAACGGGGCCGTCAGGCTCTTTCCCTTATCCCGAGAGCCTGACAAGTGGTCCCCACTGGACCCCTCGAGAGGGTCCTCCATAACAGCCACTTCGTGGGTGCAGTTCCTACACACACCTGATCCTAACAGCTCTCCCCTCCTTGTGCCACACACCAGACAGCGGGGCCTAGCCGGCATAACCCCTGCCCAAAAGACCCCTCTGTTTCCTTCCTGTTCTGCTGACTATCCCTAATAGCTCTCCCCGAGAACAGGCTTTTTTTTTTTTTAAACACTACAATTCCCCACCATCAGGAAAGCCCAGTGCCAACCCCCGGATGCTAAAACGAGGCTGCACATGCCAAGAAACCGCCAAAATAAATGCCGTTGTCACCCGTGGTTTTAAAACATGGCCGCCATCGCGCTTCCCGCGCGAAAACGGGAGATCGGCCTTACTCCTTCGCCGAAGCCCCCGCTTTAGTCCTCGTCCCCCCGGACCCCTCAAATGAATTTCCCCGCTGCTCGGGCTCACCTGCCGCCCCTGAGGGCGCCGAGAAGAGTCGGGGGAATGCCGGAGCTCAGCCGGACCGCGGCTTCGGCTCCCGGCGTCTCACACGTGTGCCAGCTGCTATCCAAATGCCGGTCAGCGTGTGCCAAGCCTGCAACCTGCTCCTCACCCGTTACCGCGGGTTCGGGAGCAGGGAGGCTAAAGTGCTGCAGCCACCTCTGAATGCTCGTTTAAACGAAGGGGAAAGAAAACCCATGGGGGGGGGGGGAGAGGAAGGAGGAGGAAGAAAAGGAAACAGAAAGAAATCAAAGAAAGAAATCAAAGAAAACAAAGAAATCAAAGGACAAACTTCAGGCAGCAGCCCCCCAACGAGACCTCCAGCCGCAGCAGCACCTGTAAGTAACAAATCAACTATTAGAACCCAATCTACTAGTAAACTAAGGCCTCAAAAACCCACTACTGGCTCTGCTTATTTGTGCTGAGTGAGCCTAGAGCTCAGAAGCTCCTCTAGCTGCTTGGAGACTGAAAGTACAGGTGGAGAGGAAGGGGGGGTCCTTGGCTACTTATACAGAGGTCATCAAAGCGATGACGTATTTCAGTCTCCAAAGCTGCTGGAGGAGATTCTAAACTCTATGGTTCCGGGACTGGACTAGAGGGACGAAAAGGAAAGACATAATTTTAGCACACTGATCACACTTTTTAAAGCCACTGGTAGCCATGGGGGAAAAAAGCACCCCAGCGAGGTCAAAGACCCGCCAAGCTGCCAGTTGGAAAAAAGGCACGAAGACGCCAGGGAGGAAAAAACTACAAATAGGACCCGAACTCGATACTGAGATAGCGAGGTCGGGTGGCAGGAAGAGTCCCAGTGCAGTATTAGAGGAGAGTATGAAACTCAGGTTGAAAAATCAACTTTTTCTGGGGACAAGTCAGACAGATGTCTGAATAGCTCCGCAGAAAAAAAAGATACTGAGCAAGATTGCACCCTTGGGCAGGAAAGGGACCATGCATGCGTAGTAGCACCTCCCAAAGGCTCTCTTTTAAAGCTCGGGGATGCTTCTGCGAGGGCTCTGTCTGTGCCGATGTCACCCATATGTGAGGACTGACTTCCTGCTTGCTCCTGGAGAAAATCCAAAAAATTCCAAAACAACCTAGCAAGCAGATAAGGGACAGCAAGAGGGAAGGGGAGCTTGGATTCAATTTACCAACCTCCTTAGGGGACTCTACTCCTCTCCAGCTTACCAACCACTAGAAACCCATGAGAAACAGTGCTTGACGTAGAGCGGTTGTTAACTGCAGGAGACAGGGGCACGCCCAAGTTCAGAGTAACATTAGGCCCATAGGTCTCAGTTACACAGGTCACAGCATCGTGGTTTGGGCCAGGGGAGACAGACCTATGTGAACTGCTGCACTAGGTCAAACATCTTGCCTCCTTCTCTCAGTGCTGCATCAGCATATATATCAAGTGATGACATCACTGAAAGCTGCTCAAATCTGCTTCCACCTGCTAGCAAGGGAGTATAACCCACTCATCTGGACTGCTCTAGCAGTATGATAAGCAAGCACAATTTAAATTCAAAGTTTAATATTATTTTGATACACAGCTATTATCCAGTCTAGATTTACAATTCTGTTGCCCAAAGGCAAGACCATCCGCAAACAAACCCCAGCTGTTGGTAATACCAAAGAATTCAAAATATTACTAAATTACCACTACAAACTCTTCCCAAAACAACAATACAGAAAAAACTTATTTTTCTCGGGTGAAACCAGGGGAGGTTAGAGAAATTGCTCTAACCACACCAGATGGCAACATCCATTTTATTCAAGCATAAAAACTGCTTAACAGCATTAAAAAGAACTTAGCTTATAAATGGTGAAGAATGTGTTCAATTGCAGCAAAACACAATCCTCTGTGAGTAAGGCACGACGTGCACGTTTCGGAAGCAATTCCTGTATCAAGTGCAATGCTCTTCAATGTGTGTTCACCGCCAAAAAACGCCGAGCTTTTCTCTCGGTATATTTCACCAGAAGAGTTTTAGTGGCTACAAACAGCCATCATTCACAGCCAAACTCCAATCAGACAGCAGGGAAACCCCACAAGATCAGGGGAACCCTGCCGCGTCATGGAAGAGGTTTCAATTAAGGCTCGCCCAATCAATTTCTTTATTTAGTCCGAAGGGGAACACAGTATTCAATCGAAAGATCCAAGATTATTCACAGCGTTGCAACATAGCTACACGATCACCCCCCGAGGATCCAGGGGGACATGATCGATAATAGTCCAGGTCAAGTGAGAAAACTCATGATGGTGCTGCAAACAATGATCCACAATAGGAGCAGAGGAAACCTCTTCCATGACGTGGCAGGGTTCCCCTGATCTTGTGGGGTTTCCCTGCTGTCTGATTGGAGTTTGGCTGTGAATGATGGCTGTTTGTAGCCACTAAGAAACTCTTCCGGTGAAATATACCGAGAGAAAAGCTTGGCGTTTTTTGGCGGTGAACACACATTGAAGAGCATTGCACTTGATACAGGAATTGCTTCTGAAACGTGCACATTGTACTTTACTCACAGAGGATTGTGTTTTGCTGCAATTGAACACGTTCTTCACCATTTATAAGCTAAGTTCTTTTTAATGCTGTTAAGCAGTTTTTGTGCTTGAATAAAATGGATGTTGCCATCTGGTGTGGTTAGAGCAATTTCTCTAACCTCCCCTGGTTTCACCCGAGAAAAATAAGTTTTTTCTGTATTGTTATTTTGGGAAGAGTTTGTAGTGGTAATTTAGTAATATTTTGTATTTCAAAGGCAAGACCAGACAGCATATTTCAGAATGGGGTTGGGGAGGGAGGGGGGTCAGAGATATCAAAGTTTGGAAAGCCAAAAGATGAGCAGAGAAAGTCCATAGTGCCATTTGGAAGCACCACATATGCTTGGCTCTATATTAAGCATGATCAGACTCCTCTTTGGCCTAGATATTTGGCGCCTTCAAAATGTGGCATCCTTGGCAATTAGTTATCTATGTCTGAATCTGGGCTTGAGTATGATGTATCTAAATTTGGTAACATATCTCAAGACTGAGGAAAATAATTAGAATGTTACCCTAGGATCCAAGATGCCAAATTAATGCCAGGGTAGCAGTAGAGACCTATTTCACATCTTTGTGAAGAATCACAATGTTTTTGCAGGAAATGCATCAGTTCATCGGCAAAATCAACCACTTCTCTGTATGTGTAAGAAACAGGAGGCTTATTAGTGCAATCATCAAAGCATACTGCCCTCCTGTCTGCATTCAAGTTAGCAGCTTGAAGCACCAACTGATGAAGGGTCAACTCTGCCAGGTCTGCCATGATCTGCAACAAAAAAAAAAAGAATATTTAAAATACACTTAACTGCTCAAAAAACATCAAGTCTCTAAAACGTAAAACTGAAACCTTTCAGCAGGCTAGGAACCACAAAAGAGAGCCAAGCCCTTGCAGTACGTAGTAAAGAAACTACAAAGGGTGAGTGGCGTGTGGAGGTCACAGGTGCCTTTATTTGTAAAACACCTATGCATTTCGACTGTTGCCTTCCTCAGAGAGTACACAGCCTGAAGAAATAATAAAATAAAAAATACAATCAAAACCATTAAAAACAAACATAGCGGTCAAAATAAGTACACAAATAAACAATTTAAAAACATAAATAAATGAGTAAAAACATAAAAGCATAAGCCATCAAAATCATGAACCATTGAGGTCATCTAAGAAATGGCAGGAGGATGTGAAAACACAACAAACCTAACACCCTATCTGAAGCCCATATGTGGGAAGAGAGATGAGGCGGTACAATAGGAATTCAATTATGGGGAGCCATACTCACTCTTGCACCCTGTGATTGTCCTTTGGAGAGTTAGTGTTGTGCGAGTATACTCCTATTCTAAGATAATGGGAAATAAAATAATATCAAACCATAATTTGTATACAAATCCTTTGCTAGTGGAGGTATGGGACAACGGGGATGAATAATATTCTATCAGAGCCAAACCATGTTAAGTGGAGTCAGTTGCTAGCGTATAGAAAAATTGTAACCCAATGTTCACAGACCATGCAAATAAAAAGGGGGATGTATTGTCCAACTTTAATTATAAAAAAGGGGGCTTTATCAGAAATCAGAATCCTCCTGTTCACAGATATATCTACTGGTGCCAAACCGATGCAGTTAATGAGAAAGTGATGGGGGAAGGGGAATAGCGTGTGTTGATGGTGTTATATGGGCTTCAGATAGGGTGTTAGGTTTGTTATGTGTTTTCACATCCTCCTGCCCTTTCTTAGATGACCTCAATAGTTCATGACCTTGATGGCTTATGCTTTTTATGTACTTGAATATATATTTAACTCAGTTATTAACATAGTAACATAACATTGTATATGATGGCAGATAAAGACCAGTATGGTCCAACTAGTCTGCCCAGCAAGTTCATTTATGTTTTTAATTAATTTATGTACTTAACTTATTTTGACCGCTATGTTTGTTTTTAATGGTTTTAATTGTATTATTTATTTTATTATTTCTTCAAGCTGTGTACCCCTGAGAAAGGCAACAGCCAAAACGCATAGGTGTTTTACAAATAAAGGCACCTGTGACCTCCACACACCATTCGTCCTTTGTGGTTTCGTACCTTTCAGCAGACTTACAGCAATGTTTTAATAGATTTGATCTAAACATCCACTAGGCTGAAAATTTTTTCCAGGCTCTGAATTTTATAGGTCCCCAGGAGTTTTCAGCATTATACATAGCATTCTAAGGTTATTTAACATTTCAAGTGACTTAATTATTTTATCAAAGGTTTTTTTAGAATTCCAAAAAAAGAGAAGGGCTCAACCTCTTAGCATATTCAAGGCACCCAGAAATAGTTAATCAACTCCAGGTGACTCAAGTTATGATTTCAGTATCCCAAGATAAGTGTTTTCAAGTAATTTACTCAAAAACATTCCAAAGAGACTGGGAGATTTTGGACTTGGTCCCAGTTTGCAATTAAAAGTAACACACACTTGCCTAGGAGTTATCTAAAATCCATCACTCAGGTTATCAGACCAGGTGATTTACTTTGTGCTCTATATCTTCAAGAGCCTTACTTCATATGCCAACCACAGTATGCCATCAACACATGTGCTTTCAGTCAGTCAAGCATGGATCCTTCATCTGTCATGCCAGGAGAGAGGCAGTATATTTACCACTTGGAGGCCCCTGCTGGCCAATGACTGGCACTGATGGCCTACCTCAGGAGCCGTTCTTCCAGTCAGTGAGGAGTTTCAGTCATCCAGGCATATCGTTCCAAGACAGGGGGAGGGGCATAAGATTGTTGAAGATGGAAATAATAAGGTGAACAGGTAATAAAAGGATTTTTAGCTCCCCCAAAGGATCCAAGATGACGGCGGAATAGGACGCTGAAGCGGGTGTGCTGAGCCGGTTTGCTGCTTTGGATTTACCGATGGGGAAAAAGAAGAAACAGCGATCCCTAAAGCCTTCCAACACCTCTTCTCCTGCGGGCGGCTTGGTGCAGTCTTCTATAGCCGGGTTCTGTCTCCCGTCAGCATCTTCCATAGCTCTGGCTGATCTACGGGTTTCTTCAGCGGATCTGAGCGATGGGGTAGAATGAGCCCCATTCAAGTGCTCCTGCCACAGCCCGGAAGTCGCTTCAAGGAGGGGCAGCGTGAGGTAGCGTCTCTGGGTCGGGAGGTTCCCGGCGCTGTGGAGGGCTCTCCATCAAAGCTGACGTTGGTGGTGACCGCAGCAGGGAGTAGAGCCTCTGTTCTTTCTCCTGGAGGTAGTCCAAGTGAGGAGCAATTGAAGATCAGCTCCCCTAACACCTCGGCTGTCCGGGTTTTTGGCTGTTTGGAAAGAGCTGCGCTAGTGACATTGGATAGCTTATGGGAAGCAATATCGTCGCTCCAGCAGGCCCATTTTCCTATAGTGGGGACTTTTTCTCAAGAACTGGCATCCGTTAAAGTTCAGTTTTTGACAGTGGAGACAGAGTTAGCGGGGCATGCTTCTCGGGTGACTCAGCTGGAAACCAGGGTTGAAGAGCTGCACACCCTTGGTGGTGTGCATTCCAGGGAGGGTTTGATTCAAGCAAGGCGGATTGAGTTTATGGATTATCAATTGCGTTGGAACAACTTGAGATTTTTGAATTGCTGGAACCTGTAGACTTGGTCTGTAAGTACTTTACAGATGTCCTGTGAATGCCTGTTGAATCACTGTCCCCCATAGTGAGGGCACAGTATGTGGTGATATCTTCTTCTGCGCCAGGCATGGAGTCGGACTCTGGAGGTGCCGCAGGACCTGCCCAGTTGGATCTTTCAGCATTTTTAGAAAGCTCCCTGGAGTTGGTGAGCCAGCCTGTTGGTGTGCTTTGCATTTAACTCTGTTCTTAGGTTATATTTCCGAAATATGTCTGTTTCTCAGTTTATGGGGTCCAAAATTTCTATTTTTCCAGATTTGGCTAGAGATACCCAGAAGAGGCGGAGAGATTTTCTGGCCCTGTGTCAGAGAGTCACCGCTCTGGGTGTGCAATTTAGATTAAAGTGTCCTTGTAAATGTGTTGTGTTGTATCAGTCTAAGCAATTTCTGTTTTTGAAACCCCAGCAACTTGTGCAATTTCTTCAGAGTAGGGAAACTGAGGGGCAGGTATGAGTTCCTGTACTGGCTGCCATGTATGCCAACTATGCTCTTATGATTTCTTAATTTCCAGAGATATGGTGGGTTTCCCTCATGTAACTCTGTTTTTTTCTAATTGGGTTCTTATTGTGGTTTTGTATTTAGTGGGCTAAACCAAGTTGGTATAATTTCTTTAAGTTAATTTTTTCTTCTATTTTAATTCTTTTTCTGTAATTTGTATTCAGATTTGTTTTCTGAATAATTTTGCTAAATATAAATTAAAAATTAAAAAAGGATCTTTAAGTTACAAATCTAAATTTTCAGTATCAAGCAATACCACTTTGATCTCTGTTCAACTGTCAAGGTGTTTTCAGAGGTCCTAGAATTTGTACTTTTGCTCATGTACATAACATCTTAATCACAGTAGAGTCTTTCAAAGAGACAATACCAGCATAAAGGACAGTCATAGCCAAGGTTTGAAAAACGTGAGTGCCAGGATGTCTAACATTTGGGGCCTAGCATCTGCCCCAAACAGAGGAGATATAACTGATGTTGGGGGGGGAGGGGGGAGCTGGCCTAGACCAAGAAGCCATCTCTGAGATCAGAGGCTCAGCCCTGGCCAAGAAGCCACTACCATAAGTGCCCAGGACCAGGCAGTGTGTCTGGAAGCTGTCCACATCTCTAAGCCCTGTACTAATGTACAGAGAAGAAAGAGGGAAAATGGCAAGGGAGTATGTGCCAAGAAAAAGCACAGTTACTTACCTGTAACAGGTGATCTCTGGGAACAGCAGGAATAAGTCTTCACATATGGGTACGTCGGTACAGACGGAGACTGTGCAGGAACGCTCCCCAGCGTCCAATCAGAAAGCTTTTGGGAGCATCCCTTAGAGCCTGCGTGCTGCCTTCCCGCCTTTCCAACTGTCTCTCCTCAGTTGAGTTTTATAGCTGAGACAAAAAGAGAGAAAGAAAAAAGGAAGATAGAGAGATACGACTCCTAGGGGAGGTGGGTGGGTTGTGAAGACTTATTCCTGCTGTTCCCAGAGATCACCTGTTACAGGTAAGTAACTGTGCTATCTCCAGGAACAAGCAGGAATGAGTCTTCACATATGGGGACTCCCAAGCTAAGATGCCTGGAGCCCTAGCATGGTGAGGATTGGAACATGCTACACCTCATATGGCCAGGCATCCTGAGGACGGAGGGTAGGAGTTGAAAAGAGAGGAGCTGTAGGAAAACAGCTAACCTAAGGACTACAGGTAAGGAGTCCTTGTATGTATGATAATTATCATGAAAAAGATTGACATGAACAATCACAATATGGACCTCACCTACTGGATTGTAGGAAGTAGAGAGGCTGATGGAGTCTACTGGAGATCCAGTAGAGGAATCTTCAAGGTGACCTCACTGAAGTGAAGGCGAAGGTCCAAATCTGGAATTGACAGGTGACCCAGGGGTCAACTGGGGTAGTACAAAAACGTCAGGTCTTCAGTGGAAGCTTTATGGAAAAAGCTGGGAACTCTTTTGGATACAGAGTTAGTAACATTTAGGAACAAAAGAGGAAAACTGACTGATTTGGACAACTAGCCCAGTCCTGGAGGGAAGAAGGGGTATGGAAAAAAGCCCATATTCCCAAGGAGGACAGATGTCTGAAGGGCTGAAACTTTAGATCTACTGAAGATCCACCCTGTCTTTCCTATCTGTTGAGAGATAGGAAAGATAGTGAAGCATGGAGCTTCAGGGATACCTAGACCTAGGGTTAAAGTAGGAGCTGTCAGTACCACAGTAATGGTTGTGTGCATAATACCCCAGACATACTGAGGGACAGTATGAAAATATGCAAGCCTACTGTCTGGAACCTATAGGAAGGTGAAACCCCTTATAAGCATAGACAGTTAGAGGGATAAGTATGTAAATACATATCTACCTATAAGGAAGCATCTCAACAGATACACATATATATAGGGATATAGATACATATACATATATATACACATATATGTCAATAGTGAGATCTGGAGGGGCATAAAAAATGCACACGCAGCTTACAGACATATGTATCTATAGAGAAGTATATAGAGATATATACATACATGTATATAGATGTCTAAAAATAAATGTCTGCAACTAAGCAGATAGAGATATGCCCATAAGAACATTCACATGGAGATGTGAAGGAGAAAGATTCATCTAATAACAAGAAGGTGGAACCTACTTGAGAAGATATATAGAGAATCTATTCCCCCTGGCTACGATGGTGCAGGAATGCTATCCAGTGAAATAACCAGGATGGTTGCATGAAAAACAGAGGAGAATATCAGTCTGTAAACAGCAAGTCCTGAGCCTATAGAACTCACGCATGGTAAATGGACAGAAGACGCATAGGATGAGATACCAGGTTGACCCACTTGAGGAACAAGGGGGGGGGGGTATCATGCGTTGTTTAATTAAATATGTGCTGTCCATGAAGGATTAGGATACCATGAGGACAAGCTGCAAGGAAAAAGAGCATATTTCCTGTAGAAAATGGGTAACTCTTTAGACTGTCATATAGAGAAGGCTTATGTCCTTTATTAAAAGGAAATAGAAGGGTGTAAAGAACCCCTACAGTCATGAGGAATGACTGAGTAAGCCTTTTTCAACCATATAGGATAGTAATTAGAGAAAAAATCCCCATGTTCTCTAGCAAGGGCCCATAGTGGAAAGCTTCTCAGTAGGATTGCAGAGAGCACTATGCAGGAGAATTGGGAAATAAAAGTGGCTGTTGGAGGAAACCAGCTGCCACCTCAGTTATGCTGCCAACTCCAGAGATTTGGAGATGACAGAAAAGAAGCGATAAGGATTATCCAAGATAGATGAGTACTATCTTGGAAGCACTACTAAGGCCAGAGAAAAGTAGTGGTAGACAAGACTGGAACTCGTAGAAAAGTACCAGTAGTCCAATCACTGGAACTCCTGCATGGGCAGCTGCTAAATAGAACAGCAGAGAGAATCCTGCTGTTTGTAACAGAGAGAACAGACAGAACAAGAGGAGAAAATCCTGAACATGTCTGATGAGCTGCCCAATGGAGCAGGGAGGATACTTCAAAGAAAAACTCTACACTGGAAAGGAAAGGAAGACTACAAAGGCTAAGAAAGCTTTCCAGCTGTATGGTACCACTCGTACAGGGGAAGCCCTGGAAACGAGGGTAAAGAAAAATAGGAGCTGAAGGGAGACTTGCTATATGGTAAGTCTGTAGAAGGAAAAAATTCATGGTGGTACAGGGAAACTATCATGAGATAGTTGGCAAACCTCTCTTCATGGTAGGAAGAGGAGGAAAACCCTGTGACCCACAGACATGAATCTCCTGACAGCTCAGGCTACCTAAGAGCAAGTGGATGTCCTGGAACAGGAATCCATGTGTAGAGTTTAAAATGAAAAAACAGTGAAAAAATTTCTGCTGAGAAGAAGTGAACTGCATGTTATAAGAGATGAATTAGAACCCCATTGAGGGTTAATTTTCCTGGCTTGAGTTTAGATTCTTCAGATCAGAGCGAGGTTTCCCTTGTTTGGGAACATCTGTATGATAGGCAGGAGAAGAATAAAACCTTCTTCTTTTAGGGAAAGAAGGTTTGGTAGGGCATTTCCTACCTACTGGGGAAGGAGATGGCTTAGGACAGCCCTCAGAAACAGCGAAGTCAGTGGAGCAATGAGCAACCTGACGTAAAGATTCCCTATTGAAGAGATTTTCTCCAGTACAAGGAGTATTACCCAGCCTTTGTTGTGCCCATCTGCTCAAGTCTGAAGCTTGGAGCCAGGCTCTACGTCGTGCTCCTATGGCTATCGCAGAGGTTCTGCTAACAGACTCAAAAGAGTCAAGGGAAGCACGAGAAAGAAACCAAGAGATATTTTGGCTATGACTAAGAAGTAAGGAATAGTCTGCAGCCTTGGGCTCTGATAGAAAAGGAGTCAAAAGAGATAATTTCTTTGTGACCTCCTGAAGGGATAGACTCATATAAAAAATATAAGAGAGAATCCTTGTTGCCAGCATAGATGTTTGGAAGATTTGACGTCCAAAGGCATCCGGTGTTCTAGATTCACGACCTGGCGGGTAAGAAGAATACTTCTTCTTGCTTTTTACCTTCCTCATTGCTGATTCCACTACAATGGAATGATGGGGAAGTTGAGTCTTTTGAAACCCTGGAGAGGGGGGCACCTGATACAGAAGATCAGTTGCTGTAGAAGGTGAGGAAACCCTTAAAGGTGTTTCCCATATGCTCAGAAGAAGATCCTGCAAAGAATGATGTAAAGGAAGCATTATAGTTTCCTTTTCTCCAGAAGAGCCTTGTGTAGGATCATAGCCAGAGATAGGAATAGCAAGGAATGTGGCCATGTCAAGGAGAAATTTCTGAAAAGAAGGATCTCCAATGGGAACCATCCCTGGACAGGCTAAAGTTGAAGAACTAGCCTGGGCACCGGAGGATGTATTGGTCCGGTGCAGAAAAGGAGCTCTAATGGATGGATACTGGTACTGGCGGTTATGACTTGAGACAGTCAGTACTGCATCGTCCATGCCAGGTAATCGACTCCAAACTAGGTATAGAAAGGAGCGATCCTGGTGAAAAAGGCATGGAAGTAGTTGGTCCCGATGGTACTGCAGGAACCGGCATCGATACCGATACCGGTAGCGGTGCCAGAATCGGAGGCAATACCGACATCGAAGCAGTCATCGGAGGCTGCTCAAGCGGTACCGGGGCAGCCAAAGACTCTTGGTGAGTATCCTCGATACCGCGCATCTGGAATCAGTAAGCGTCGGTTCTGAGACGCGTCGGTACCCAGTCTTCCAGACTAGATATCGATTCCAGACTCGGCATCGAAGGAAGCGAGTCTATCGATGCATGTCTAGAGGGTACCGACGTCGGTGGTCGTATAGGCGATGATGCCGATACTGGAAAGTCAATCTGGGACGTATCGATCAAGGTACGTCCCAGAACCCAAAGGTACCGAGAACGCCAGATGACGATCCCTGGTGAAGAGTGGATCACTCAACACCAGTGCCGATGCCGGGGTATCGGTACCGCTCGAAGCGGATGCCACCACAGAGCATGGCTCAGGTATGTTCTGTGAGGGGTGAGCCCCAGGAACAACCTGAAACCCCTGAAAGGCTTTGGAGACCGAAGACTCCCGCCGGGGTTTTAAAGCCAATAGGGTCTTGAGGGCAAGGCCGGAGCCGTCATCATGCTTGGCATGAGACCTACCACTCAAGTATTGGCTAGTCTTAACAGACTGTTTTTGGGTTACCTGATCCTGTAGAGAAGAAATGGTCGGTGCCCTGACACTGGAAGGGTACGCGGTATCGAGGGAAACTCGAAATGGAAAATCTCTTCTCATAAAATTGTAGCCTAATGGCTCCAGAGGAAATGGGTCAGGACCCAAACAGGTTAGACACCAGTTGTTGGAGTCTAAAAAGAAAACTGTATTTCCACAGTTAAGGCACTTCTTAGGAGAAGAAGGCTCCATAATGGAGAGGCCTCACAGGCCCAAAATTTTAAAACAGAAACTGAGGGAAAACTCTCCCTGAGTTTGAGAAAAAGAAAAGAAAAACCCCACCAGCGGTACCGGTGGAGGCGGGGAAACAGCTGCGACCACAAGAAAAAGAGAATTAAAGAATTAAGAAAATATTTTCTGCGGTGACAGGAGGACGTCCTGCCGGCTCCGCGGAAAAACGAAAACTGAGGAGAGACAGTTGGAAAGGCGGGAAGGCAGCACGCAGGCGCTGAGGGATGCTCCCAAAAGCTTTCTGATTGGACGCTGGGGAGCGTTCCCGCGCAGGCTCCGTCGGTACAGACGTACCCATATGTGAAGACTTGTTCCTGCTTGTTCCTGGAGATAGATAGTATCTGAAGTGAGTGGAAGAAGCAGAGATAGGCAGAACTAGTGCCTGATTGGAAATTAAGGAAAGAGGAGAGCGAGCAAAGAAAAGCAAAAAGTAAAAATACAAAAAAAAAAACTTGGAGAAAAAAAAACAACACACTAAATGAGGAAAGCATATGGAGAATAATGAAAGAAATTCTTTCCAATCAACGTGTATGTATTGTAGAACATAAAAACTAAGATGGTGGGTCAGACCACAAGTATCTGTCAAATTCCCAAAAGGTAGACAGATTTCTTGCTGCTTATCCCAGGGGTAAGCAGTGTCTTTTACCTGTCCACTTTAATAATGTTTTATGGACGTTTCCTCCAGGAACTTGTCCAAACCACTTTTAAAACCAACTACACTAACTGTTACTACATCTTCTGGCAACAAATTTCAGAGTTTGATTACACACAGAGAAAAAGTAATTTCTCTGATTCATCTTAAATGTGCTACATTGTAGCTTCATTGCGTGTTCCCTAGTCTTTCTGCTTTTGTAAAGAGTAAAACACTGTTCCACTCTACTTATTTTATAGACCCTCTCGCATATATCCCCTCAGCCACCTCTTTTCCAAACTGAAGAGCCCTAATCTTTTAAGCCTTTCCTCATAGGGGTAGCCTTCCATCTCCGTTATCATTTTGGTCACTCTTTTCATTAACTTCTCTAATTCCATTATATCCTTTTTAAAATATGGCGACCAGAATTTCACACAATATTCAAGTTGCGGTTGCACCATGGAACGATACAGAGGCATCATAATATTCTTGGTTTTATTTTCTATTCCTTATGATTCCTAGCATTCTATTTGGTTTCTTGGCAGTAGCTGCACACTCGGCAAAGGGTTTCAATGTACTATTCACAAAGACACCCAGATCCATTTCCTGGGTGGTGTCCCTAATGTGGAACTTTGCATCGTGTAACTGTAGTTTGGGTTGTTCTTCCCTAAGTGCATAACTTTGCCATTTGGATGCCCAGTCTCCCAATTTTTGAAGGTCGCCTTGCAATTTTTTACAATCCTCTTGTATTTTAACAACTTTGAATAATTTTGTGTCATCAGAAAATCTGATCACCTCACTCACTGTTCCCATTTCCAGGTCATTTATGAATATATTAAAAAGCAGTGGGCCCAGCACAAACCCTGGGTTTCTCCACTATTTACCTTTCTCCATTGAGAAAATGGTGACATTTTACTTAGCAGATAATGCCTCGAGTCCTGCTAGACCAGTCCAGAAAAGAGGGCTGTGTTCACCTACCTGCAAATGTAGAGACAGAGAAACATTTCAGAGGATTCTTATGACATCACCATACATTTTCAGCCTGAACCTCTAGAGGCATGATTCAATATTTGGACCCAAGCATATGACAAGGAATCTGTGACCTCACACAACCTCAGTGAAGATAACAAGGTTCAAGAGAACAGAACAGGGAACAAACTATGTAGAGGATCAGCTTCAACAGAAGGCTTGTCAGAAGGTTATGAACTCGCAGGGCCAACCACTGAAAGACCAGCAGACCAACAGAGGTTCCAGAGGAAGGTCCTGGCCTGGTCTAGCAGGACTCAAGGAAAGAATATTATCTGGTAAGTAAAATGTCACTTTCTATATACTCCTGCCAGACTAGTCCAAACAAGTAGGACATACCAAAGATATGCCTCCATAAGATCATAAGATATGCCATACTGGATCAGACCAAGGTCCATCAAGCCCAGTATTCTGTTTCCAACAGTGGCCAAACTAGGTCATATGTACCTAGCAGTTTCCCCAAGAGACACAAGTTCCACAATGCTTGTACAGGGTCAAGCATTGATATCTTCGGTCACTTCTTAATAATGGTTTATGGACCTTTCCTCCAGGAACTTGTCCAAACCTTTTTTAAACCCAGCTACACTAACAGCCTTTACTACATCCTCCGGTAACAAATTCCAGAGTTTGATTACACGTTGAGTGAAAAAATATTTTCTTTTATTAGTCTTAAATAATTTACCCTGTAGCTTCATTGCATGTCCCCTAGTCTTTCTATATTCTGATAAGGTAAACAATCGATCTACGTTTACCCGTTCCACTCCGTTCATTAATTTATAGACTTCTATCATATCTCCCCTCAGCCGTCTCTTTTCCAGGTTAAAGAGCCCTAACCTTTTTAGCCTTTCTTCATAGGAGTATCCTTTCATCTCCTTTACCATTTTGGTGGCTCTTCTCTGTACCTTTTCTAAAATCGCTATATCCTTTTTAAGATACGGTGACCAGAATTGCACACAATATTCAAGGTGCGGCCTCACCATGGAACGATATAGAGGCATTATAATATCTTTTGTTTTATTTTCCATTCCTTTCCTTATCATACCTAGCATTCTATTTGCTCTCTTGGCCACCGCTGCACACTGGGCCGAGGGTTTTAACATGGTATCCACAATGACGCCTAAATCTTTTTCCTGGGTGGTGGTTCCTAATGTGGAACCTTGCATCGTGTAACCATAGTTTGGGTTGTTCTTCCCTAGGTGCATAACCTTGCACTTGTCCACATTAAATTTCATCTGCCATTTTGATGCCCAGTCTTCCAATTTATCAAGATCCTCTTGCAAATTTTCACAATCCTCTTGGGTTTTAACAACTTTAAATAGTTTTGTGTCATCTGCAAATTTGATAACCTCACTCGTTATTCCACTTTCCAGGTCATTTATGAATATGTCAAAAAGCAGCAGACCCAGCACAGATCCCTGGGGTACACCACTATTCACCTTTCTCCATTGGGAAAATTGGCCATTTAGCCCTACCCTCTGCTTTCTATCTTTTAACCAGTTCCTGATCCACAATAGTACACTGCCTCCTATCCCATGACTCTAGTTTTGCCAAAAGTCTCTGATGAGGGACCTTGTCAAAGGCTTTCTGAAAGTCCAGATACACAATATCAACCGACTCACCTTTGTCCACCTGTTTATTCACTCCTTCAAAAAAACATAACAGATTAGTAAGACAAGATCTTCCTTGTCTAAAGCCATGTTGGCTGTCTCCCATTAGGTTATGACTATCTACATGCTGAGTAATTTTATTCTTTATGATGGTTTCTACCATTTTTCCCAGTACTGACGTCAGGCTCACCGGTCTGTATTTTCCCAGATCACCCCTGGAACCCTTTTTAAAAATTGGCGTTACATTGACGATCCTCCAATCTTCAGGTATTAGAGATGATTTTAATGATAGTTCACAGATTACTGATAGCAGTTCTGCAATCTCATATTTCAGTTCTTTCAACACCCTTGGATGTATACCATCCGGCCCAGGTGATTTGCTACTCTTCAGTTTATCTAATAGTTGTAACACATCTTCCCGATGTATCGATATTTCCTTCAATTCTTCCGCACCTTTAAATACCACTTCAGTCATGGGTAACATCCCTACATCTTCCTCAGTAAAGACCGAAGCAAAGAATTCATTCAGTCTCTCCGCTATCGCCTTGTCGCCTCTTAGTGCTCCTTTAACCCCTTTATCATCTAATGTACCAACTGACTCTCACAGGTTTTTTGCTACGAATGTACTTGAAAAGGTCTTTATTTCGCGTTTTTGCTTCCGCAGCAAGCTTCTTCTCAAATTCTCTCTTTGCCTGCCTTATGTGACAAGGCAGAGGGTTTAAAACCTAGAAATAAAGCTTTAAAGCAGCTTTTTTCAGCTGAAGCTGTCAGTAAAGCAGGTCAAGAAAGGGTTAAAGTTGTAGCCCAGAAAGATTCTCTGCACAAGAGAACACAAAGAGAGCCACGCCCCAGCTCCAGGAAAACCCAGGGAGCTGACGTGGGAGAGAGAGGGGCGGAGTCAAAGCTGATAGGGCAGCCCCGTCCTCTTAATCAGGAAGGAGCAGTTGGTAAGGGAGCAGCTGCTGAGAAGGAAACTGAAAGTGAGACTGAGACTGGAAGGACGAGGAGAGTTCAAGGTTCAGCTTCTGGAGGAGACTCAGATATTGAGTGGGATCAACCCAGAAAGCTGAGGACCGGAGGAAGCAGGAAAAGAGGCAGCCATTACCAGGATAGCCTAAGGAGCTTGGAGAGGTGCCAGCCAGATTGCAGAGAGTCAGAGAGAACTCTGGAGAGGCGTCTGGAAAAGCTTCCAGGTAGGAACTACCCCAAGTCAAGCAAAGAGGAGAAACAGATTAGAGGTCACTTTAAACCTGGGGAGAAGAGTTTTAAAACCTTCCCCAGAAGAGATAGAAGTACCTCTCTAGAATCTTCCTTGGAAGCTACAGTCACACGGGGGAGGTTGGGCAGAAGGAAATTACCATTTGTTAAACTGCAAAGATATTCCCAAGGCAGACAGCGTGTCAGAAGCTCCAGTTCTGAGTACAGCCCAGCTGATTCTAAACAGACAGCTAATTGCAGACTATGGAGCAGAACGTGGGGGTCAGACCTTGCGGAGCAACTTGCTACACAGGAGCCAGGGAAGCAGTACCAAGACAAATGTTTACCTCCTAACCAAAGAGAGAATCTTAGTCATGCCAGGAGAAAGGTGAGCCCTTTTAATACTGTGTTTAAGAGTGCTGGTAATGCTAGATCCTTGCATGTACCCAGAAGGTTGAATGAAACTAAGTGGAAGCAGCTCAATGCACTTATAGAGCAGTGGAAGTCTGTGGACTTATCTAAACCTAAATATAAGGACATATCAGATGCTGAAGTGGAGCCGATGCAAACTGAAGCACCTTTATCAGAGGATAGTTATTCTGATATGGACTGTGGTTTTTGCCAGAAAGAGTGAAAGCTGTAAAAGTAGTTCTAATAATAAGTAGCTGAGAAACTAAACGCAATGCTGTAAAGTTTCCTATGTTGGGACCTAGTACCAGAAGCAGTGCTTAGTCTGAGGGAAAGCACTTGTATTTAAAACCTGGAAAGAAGTTTGAGAAGAGATGTTTGTTTGAAGTAATTGCCTGAGAAGCATCAGGAGGACTTTGTTATCGTTCTTTCTTTATTTGGCACAACAAGCACCAATATCTTACTTCTGTGTTTGGGGAAGTAGGTGTATGAAAATTCCTGTGCGACAATAAACTTATTGTTAACCCCTTTAACCTTGGCTGTGATTCACTTGGCCTCACAACTACACGGATACCAGGTTACAGCGTTTCAAGGTCCATATAAATACTGTGGTCCCACCTGCCAACCCTTCTAGGCAACTACCTATATTACCCTAGAGGGGGAAGCTGGGTGAGTGACACTTATCAATGCCTTGCATTTGACTTGCCAGTGCTTGTGCTGTTTCCAGGTTTCGTCGTTTGGCTCTTTTTTCCATTTCCTGAAAGATACTTTTTTGGCAACAACAGCCTCTCTGACCTCACCTTTAAACCATGCTGGCAGTTTTTTGGACTTCCTTCCACTTTTCTTAAAGCGTGGAATACAGCTGGTCTGGGCTTCCAAGATAGTATTTTTCAACAACACCCAAGCTTGATGTACGTCTTTAACCTTCGCAACTGCTCCTTTTAGTTTTTTCTTAACTGTTTTCCTCATTTTATCATAGTCTCCCTTTTGAAAGTTAAAAGGTAGTACTGTGGATTTCCTTACTATCCCTCCTCCACTAATTAAATCAAAGGCGATCGTGCTATGAGCATTTCATCATCCATTTGGTCATTCTGGCCAGGTGCTCGATAGTACACCCCCCACTGCCATCGCCTTCCCCCTTTTATATGGAATTTCAATCCATACAGATTCTACAGCAGATTTTGTTTCCTGCAAAACTTTCATTCTTTCTGAGTCAATGCCCTCTCTAACATAGAGCGCAACCCCTCCACCAATTTGATCAGCTCTATCATTACGATATAGTTTGTACCCAGGTATCACAGTGTCCCACTGGTTGTCCTCCTTCCACCATGTCTCTGATATTCCAATCATATCTAACCTTTCATTTAGTGCTATATATTCTAACTCTCCCATCTTATTCTTTAGACTTCTAGCATTTGCATACAAGCATTTTAGAGAATGTATTTTATTCATGTTAATTTGGCTATTGTTAGACATGGGTAAATTGGGATCTTTAAGCTCTGTCTGCTCCATACTTGAGGGCATTTGGGCTACTTTACTCTTTTGTGGAACCTCTCTGCTTTTGGTAGTATCCTTCAAGGATACATTCTTCCGAACCATCCGCTCTTGGGCGACTGTCGGCTTTCCCCTAATATCTAGTTTAAAAGCTGCTCTATCTCCTTTTTAAAGGTTAATGCCAGCAGCCTGGTTCCATCCCGGTTAAGGTGAAGCCCATCCCTTCGGAAGAGCCCCTCCTTTCCCCAGAATGTTCCCCAGTTCCTAACAAATCCAAAACCCTCATCTTTGCACCATTGTCTCATCCACGCATTGAGACTCCGGAGCTCTGCCTGCCTTTTGGGTCCTGCGCGTGGAACAGGAAGCATTTCGGAGAATGCTACCCTGGAAGTTCTGGATTTCAACTTCCTACCTAAAAGCCTAAATTTTGCCTCCAGAACCTCCCTACCACATTTTCCTATGTCATTGGTACCGACATGTACCAAGACAGCAGACTCCTCCCCAGCACTATCTAAGACTTTATCTAGGTGGCGCGTGAGGTCCGCTACCTTTGCACCAGGCAGGCATGTTACCAGGCGATCTTCACGTCCACCAGCCACCCAGCTATCTACATGCCTAATGATCGAATCACCAACTATAACGGCTGTCCTAACCCTTCCCTCATGGGCACATGGCCCTGGAGAAACTTCCTCGGTGCGAGATGGTTTTACATCACCTAGAGGACAGGTCCTAGTTACAGGATCACTTCCTGCCACACCAGGGTGATGCTCTCCTGTCACGTGACCTCTCTCCTCCATGGCAACAGGGGTGCTGCCAGACTGGAGGTGGGACTTCGGGACTATATCCCTGTAGGTCTCGTCTATGCACCTCTCTGTCTGTCTTATGTTTTCCAAGTCTGCTACTCTAGCCTCTAGAGAACGGACTCGTTCCCTGAGAGAAAAGAGCTCCTTGCACCTAGTGCACACGTAAGACCTCTCACCAACTGGGAGAAAATCATACATGTGACACTCAATGCAAAAGACTGGAAAGCCCCCATCCCGCTGCTGGACTGCTGTCTGCATCTTAGTTTTAAGTTTGTGTCTAGATCTTTAAGTTCTTACTTACTAGGGGTTGCTATGGGTATTTATACCAATAAAACTGTACCTAATACGTTTAATATACCTTGTTCACCTGAAGCTTAATTAATCTCAGGTCCTTAGTGTATGACTGATTTGGGTAATGAGCTTCACCTCAAAGCAGCTCCTGTCTTTTAAAATGTGTAAGTACCTATAAAGCTATGATTATCCCAGGGGAGGGTGGGTGTGGGGAGGGAGGGAGGGAAATAACACTTATTAAAAGAGGGCTGCTACACAGTACTCTGTCTTGTGCTGCTGAGGTAAGCTAAATTATGATTTGATTTAAATTAAATTATAGCTCTTAGCTGCTGCTAGGCTCTAACGTCTTATGAAATTTAAACTACAAGCTCTCTGCTGGGTATGAAATGTAACCAGAAAGCTCTCCTCTGTGTTTTAAATTCAAACTTTAATTGCTGCTACTAGGCCCTAACTGATCCAACAAAAAACAGTGGGTTCACAGATTAAGTAGCTTTAATACAATGAATTCTTTTTAGAAAATTACCAGAAATATATACTCACAGTTGCAGATTTCTCTCCAGAAGTAACAGTCCCCCTTTCTAGTCCTTCAAGACCTCCAGTGGTTGGTAAGAAGAGACAGCAGCTTTTAAGACCTCTTGGTCAAAGGTTGTGTCCACCAAAGGTAGAAAGTGCTGTCCACATTGCCATCAGACAAATGTCTGAGGGGGCTATCGAGCTTTGCTCCATCCATGAGGATGCTTGTGCCTGAGAATATGTCCACAAACCCTCCAGAACCGGTTGGTTCCGCTACAGATATGCTGAGGCACATGGCCTCTTTGATCCGGTGCCCAAAGATAGACTTAGCCACTGCATTACCCATACATGGGTCCATAAAGCACAAAAAGATGTTCTCACTTGTGAAAGCAGTTTGTAAACTTTGAGTACCGGAGAAACACCCTTTGGACATCCACCACGTGAAGGTCCTTGTCCTTCCCATAGCACTGCTCCTTAGAAAAGGAAGACATACCACTTGATTCACATGGAAGGAAGCCAATACCACCTTGGGCAAAAAAAGGAAGGGACAGGCCGAATGCACATGGCCTCCTCCAAGAAGGATAAAGTAAAGGATCCCTGCATGGTAATGCCTGTAGCTCATAAATACATCTCGCAGAGCAGACTACAACCAGAAAATCTGCCTTAGGAGTTAGCTCTTTAAGCTTAGCCTGCTTTGAGGGCTCCAACATCAAGACCCAGAGCACTAGGCAGAGATTCCACAAGGGAATAACTGAATGCAGGGGATGATGCAGGTCTCAAACACCTGAAGGAAACAGGAAACATCCAAGTACAAGGCTATGGACTGCCCCACCACCAGTCCTCTGAAGCAGGATAAGGTTGAACTTTCAGAGAGCTAAGGGAAAGACCCTTGTCTAAGCCATCTCCAGGGCCACTTTGGCATTCTTCATACTCCCCTGCTGATTGACATTTGCCACTAATATGACATTGTCCAAGTACACCCGGACTGCTCTGCCTCTGACCAGGTTCCAAAGTGTAAAAGGGCCAGACGACTGGCCCTCACCTTGAGAAGGCTGATGGGCCCCATGCCACCTCCCAGCGGCTCCAATGGCCCTGCGCACTGATTTTCACAATGGGCTCCCTAGCCAAACAGATTCTTATCCGTCGACAACCACAAGTGATTGTTAAGTGGCATACCCCTTCCTCAGATGCTGAAGCTGCTGCCACCACCACAAGCAAGACACCATCTCCAGCTGGAAGGGCAGCCCAACCTCAAACGCATGAGAGCTTGGAGACCACAGAGTCAGCAAAGACTTCTGAAGTGGCCTCATATGGGCTTGTGCCTACAGCCCCATCTCGATTGCTGCCACCATCGAGCCAAGGAGCTGTTGATAATCCCAAATCCTGGAAGCCTGCTGAGATAAGAAGGCTGCCACCTGGGTTGATATCTGGATTGATACCCAAGATGCTTCAGACTCTGACCTGGCTCGGATGAGCCAAAAGTTCAGATATGTGTGAACAGAGTTCCCCCGACACCTCAGTGCAGTAGCTGTCACCACCATGATTTTCAAGAACATCTTTGGAGTGGTAGAGAGGCCAAAGGGAAGAGCAGCAAACTGAAAATGAGAGCCAAGCATGGCAAGACAGAGAAAACACCATTTATCCTCTTGAATCAGGATGTGGAAATAAACTTTGTCTAAATCCAGAGACGGAAGAATTCCCTGCGGCATACCACCTCGATCACAAACCATAAGGTCTCTATAGGGAAGTGTAATGTGTGCAGGTGAGCGTTGACTCGTTTGAGATCAAGGATCAACCAAAAAGAACAGTCGTCGTCTGCCAACAGAAGGTAGATGAAGTACTAACCCTTGCCCATCCCTTTCCAAAGTGATCTGGGCCACCAAACCACATGGGGAGAGAATGAAGGTGTCTGGTATAGGCTTGCTGCATTCCAGAACATAGCCATGTTGAATGGTGTTCAGCATCTAGCAATCCTTATTGACACGGGCCTACTCCTGGTAAAAAAAAAAAAAAAAAAAAAATCGGTAGCCTGCTGTCCACCGGAGGGCATCCTGAAATGGGTCCTCAACCCATCATTATGCTGAACAGGAGCTGGCACCTCTGAAGGAGGTAGAATTCCAGGGCCCGCACACCCTACGAAAGGACTGGGATCGAAACCCCAAAGAAGAGACACAGGGCTTTCTGGGTCAGTATCTATGGGATCCCCAGGAGTCCAAGTAGCATGAACGAGGAAAACAGGCATACATCGAGAAGAATGCCCCTGTATGTTTCCTAGGCACCTTCAGCTTATCAAAGAAACACAGAAACATGATGGCAAAAAAAAAAGACCATATGGACACATGGCCCATCTAGTCTCCCAAGAGGCAATGAGGCATGGAGTCACCCAAGTCTTTAACCAACTTCTCCAAATCATCCCCAAACAGAAGCTTCCCTTTAAAGGCTAGCTGGATCAGTCGGGCCTTGGAGGATGTGTCCGCCACCCAGTGGTGAGGGCAATGTCCCTAGCGGTCAAGCAGATATGATCATACATGGCATTTGAAAGAAAGGCTGTGGAAGACTCCAAGAAGGGAATAATATTCTTTGGGACAAGGGATTGAATCCATTGGAAAAGGGCTCGAGTCATCAGGCCTGCATACATAGCCAACTGGAAATTTGTAGCAGCAACTGCAAATTGATTCTTCAGGAGAGAGAGTTCACCTTCTGATCTGTTGTCCTTCAACGCTGTTTGGCCTTCTACCAGAACGGTGGTCAGCTTTGTGATCATCATAATCTGTGCATCCACTTTTGGCATGGTGAACCATGTGAAGCAATCCTCTTCTGGCAGGGCAAAATTGCCTTTATCCACCCTCAGCCACTTTGCCAGGGAGTCTGGCGAGTACCACTTAGAACAGATCAAGTTTTTGATAATCTCCGAAAAAGGAAAGACTGTCATAGACGTCCAAACCCCTTGCAGGAGGGGGTGGATTTGCTACTGGAGGGTGGGCCAAATCAAAGCAGATGGCACTTGGGCAATTAGACTTGCCAGGTGCCTTCCTGAATAGTCGAATAATACCAGCTTCATCATTATCTTCTGAAGGGGAAGGCATCCCTTCCTTTAAGTCAGAATCATCATCTGAAGAGTCGGGACTGGGACTCCAAGTCTCGGCCAAATGAGTGCCTATTTGAATCTCCAGATTACAACCTTTGCTGAGGACGTTAGAAGACGGCACTCAAGCTTGACTTTGAATAACCACCTGCCCTTCTTCTGAGCAAGTGGAAAGAGATCGAGAGGACGTGGTAGCCACAGGACCTCAATTAGCAGACCAGATCTCCAGGGAGGACAACCCGGAGACCAGGAGCTCCCTGCCTGGAGTATAGACCCCCAACCTCGGGGAAAACAGAAGTTCCTGAGACCTTACTATGTTTATGTAGTCTTGATAGATCTCTCTTCATTTAAAAGGCATCAGGGTGGTGTACAAGGTAAAAACAAGTTTAAAAAACAAAAAGGTAGAAAGGAACGCCAATGGGAACAGAAAAGAGCAAAACATTTGCATTAGGAGGGGAGGAAACAAGAGGAGGAGAGGCAGAGAGCCTAAAGGCATGGGGCAGGAGGCAGTTACGTAACAGGCAGGTCATATGCAATGTTGAAAAGGTGAGTTTTCAGAAGAATCTGAAATCCGGGAAAAGATGATTCGAGCTGAGGAGTAGGGAGAAGGGCATTCCATCTAGCGGGACCAACAAAATAGAAAGCAGAGGAATGCATTGACTCAAGGCGAGCCTGGGAAATGGAAGGAAGATGAGGCTGGTTTGCATCAATATTGCAAAGTACTCAGTGCGGACAACGGAGAAGTAGAACATCAGAGAGATAGTGGGGAGAACCAGTGTGAAGCGCACGGTGAACCAAAGTAAGGAGTTTATATTGAAGGTGTTGTTTGGAAGTGGAGCAGCCAGAAGAGCAAGCGCTGGAGTTCAAAGCTGGTCAGCCAACCTTTTTCATGGCACCTCCTGTAGCAAGGCCAATAAGGCTGGATTACCTGTGGCCCCTCGTTGGAAAAGGGGGAAGTCCCTCCCAGGGTACATTGGAACCCTCCATGCAAGAAGTGCAGATACTGGAATCCAGTGACAAGGCTCTCTGCTTTCCACAGACCAGACCTGATATAAACTTTTAACCTTTGCAGTTGCTCCTTTTAGTTTTTTCTTAATTATTTTCCTCATTTTATCACATCTCCCCATTTTGAAAATTAAATGCTAGCTAGCGCAGTAGATTTCCTTGCTATCCTCCCTCCATTTATTAAAATAAATGTGATCATGTTATGATCACTATTGCCAAATGGCCTCAGTACCGATATCTCCCGCATTAGATCCTACATTCCACTAAGGACGAGGTCTAAAATAGCTTCCCCTCATGTCGGTTCCTAAACCTGCTGCTCCGTGAAACAGTCATTTATTTCATCTAGAAACTTTACCTCCCTAGCATGTCAAAATGTGACATTGACCTAGTCGATTCTGGGGAAACTGAAATCATCCATTATTACTGTGTTGTAAACTTTGTTAGCTTCCCTAATTTCAGTTATTTCATCATGTCTGCTCATTCTGGACAGATGGATAGTAGTGTCCCCCCTTACTATTCTTTTCCCCTTTCATATGGAATCCTATTAATAAAGATTCTACAGTGCATTTTGTTTCCTACAAAACTTTTATCATCCTGTTTGACTCAATGCCCTCCACCAATTTGATCTACCCTATCATTGCAATATAATTTGTACTCTGGTATCAGAATTCCATTGGGTATCCTCCTTCCACCAGATCTCCGAGATGCTAATTATATCAAACCATTCATTCAGTGCAATATGTATTCTAGCTCTCCCATCTTAAATTTTAGACTTCTAGCATTTGCTACAGGCATTTCAAAATGTGATTTTTGTTCATATCGTCTGTGATGAAAGGGGTAATTTGGATCTTTCAACTCTGTCTGCTTTTTAGTTAAAGGCACCCGAGTTACTTTTACCTTTATTGGAACCCTCTCTATCGGGATGCCCCTATCTTCCCCTGTTTTGCTAATATCCTTCCAAAAATACATCATTCTGAACCAGGCACTCTTGGGTGACTGTAGTCTTCCCTCCCGCTATCTAGTTTAAAAGCTTCTTTTTAAAGTTTAATAGAAACATAGAAACATGATGACAGAAAAAGACCACATGGCCTAACTAGTCTGTCCTTCCATATCAACAACTACAACAGTCCACTTTTTACCTTTAGAGATCCTCTGTGTTGGTCCCATGCTTTTTTGAATTCAGTTACTGTCCTCATCTCTACCACCTCCACTGGGAGACTATTCCACGGATCCACTACTCTTTCCGTAAACAAATATTTTCGCATATCACTCCTGAATCTATCTCCCTTCACCCTCATCCCATGTCCCCTCGTAGCAGAACTTGCCTTCAATTGAAAGGGGCTCTCTCCCTGAACATTTATGCCACGGAGGTATTTAAACATCTCAATCATATCACCTCCATCCCGCCTTTCCTCTAAGGTGTACATATTAAGATCCTTAAGTCTGTCCTCATATGCTTTATAATGAAGCCCACTAATCATTTTAGTAGCCACCTTCTGCACCGACTCCATCCTGTTCACATCCTTTTGAAGGTGCGGTCTCCAGAATTGCACACTATACTCCAAATGAGGTCGCACAAAAGACTTATACAGAGGCATTATCACCGCCTTTTTTCTGCTAGCCATTCCTCTCCGTATGCACCCAAGCATCCTTCTAGCTGTTGCCGTCGCCTTTTCTACCTGTTTAGCTACTTTAAGATCATCAGACACAACCACGCCTAGGTCCCGCTCTTCTTTAGTGGACAAAAGTACTTCACCTCCTATACTGTATTGCTCCCTTGGATTGCTGCAGCCCAAATGCATGACCTTACATTTTTTAACATTAAATCCCAGCTGCCAAATTCTAGACCATTCTTCAAGCTTAGTTAGATCCCTCCTCATGTTATCTACACCTTCCTGGGTGTCTACTCTATTGCAGATTTTGGTATCATCCGCAAAGAGGCAAACCTTACCCGACAGCCCTTCCGCTATATCACTAACAAAGATGTTAAAAATAATCGGAACAAGGACAGATCCCTGGGGCACACCACTGGTAACATCCTTCTCCTCAGAGTGAGCTCCATTTACTTGTACTCTTTGTCGCCTCCCACCCAACCAATTTCTAACCCAAGCAGTAACTTTAGGGTCCATCCCTAGGGTGCTCAGTTTGTTTATAAGTCGCCTGTGAGGAACAGTGTCAAAGGCTTTACTGAAATCTAAATACACCACATCTGGAGCTCTCCCTCGGTCCAACTCCCTGGTCACCCAGTCAAAGAAATCAATCAATCAGATTTGACTGACAAGACCTGCCTCTGGTGAATCCATGCTGCCTCGGATCCTGTAATCCGCTGGACTCCAGAAACCTCACTATTTTCTCTTTCAGCAGCGTTTCCAATAATTTACTCACCACCGAAGTTAAACTAACCGGCATGTAGTTTTCAACCACATCCTTACTTCCGCTTTTGTGTAAAGGCACCACATGAGCCTCTCTCCAGTCCTTTGGCACCACTCCCGACTCCAACGAGGCATTGAACAGGTCAGTCAGTGGAGCTGCTAGAACGTCCCAAGTTCCCTCAGTATTCTAGGGTGTATCCCATCCGGTCCCATCGCTTTGTCTACTTTAAGTTGAGCTAGTTTCTCACGAACACAGTCTTCTGAAAATTGTTCAAGATGTCCCTCGCTTCTGTTCCTATTTGTGGGTGTTTTCTGAGGTCCTGCTCCTGGTTCTTCATCTGTGAACACAGAACAAAAATATTTGTTAAGCAATACTGCTTTATCCTTATCAGCTTCTACATATTTATTTATTTATTTATTTACATTCTCTTATATACCGCGCTATTCTGCATCAGTGCAGTTTACATTGAACAAACTGAAATTACATTGAACAGGGCATTATAACTTGGAGATAACCCTCCACAGCCCATGTTCCCTGTAAAATAGTTAAGTGGCTTGCCCAAGACCACAAGGAGCACCTGTGGGACTAGAAACCCCAGTCCTTCCGGGCCAAGGTTGCTGTCCTCTAGTGTGATTTGAACCCCCGACCTTCTGGCCTGAAGTACCTTGCCCCATCCACTAGGCCACTCCTCCACTCCCCTTGCCCCATCCACTAGGCCACTCCTCCACTCCATATTCCCCCCTACACCCTTGAGTCTGACAATACCACTTTTGCCCTTCCTCTTCTCACTAATATATCTGAAAAATGTCTTATCCCCCCCATTTTATTGCATTGGCTATTTCCTCCTCCTTTTGAATCTTTGCCTTCTTGACTACTTTGCTAGCTTCTCTAAGTTTTTCCAAATACAGATGCCTGTCTTCCTCTCTCTGTGATCTCTTGTATTTCATGAAGGCCTCCCTCTTTTTCTTCACTTTTTCAGCTACTTCCTTAGAAAACCCTAGCGGTCTCCTTTTTCTTTTGCCTTTATTTACCATTTTAACAAAAAGGTTGGTTGCCCTTAAAATATCCCCTTTCAGTTTTGCCCACTGTTTTTCTACATTCCCCAGCTGTTCCCATCCCACTAACGACTCCCTGAGGTATTGGCCCATCTTCGCAAAGCTAGTCTTCCTAAAGTCTAAGATCCTCACCTTGGAATGGATTCTAACAGCCCTAGTCCTAATACTGAACCACACCATCTGGTGATCACTGGATGCAAAATGATCTCCCACTACAACATCAGAAACACTTTCACCATTGGTAAGCACCAAGTCCAGTATGGTCCCTTCACGTGTGGGGTCTGTTACCAATTGCCTGAATAGTTTTCCCTGTAGAGAATCCAGGATCTCCTTACTTCTAGATGATACTGCAGCAGGAATGTGCCAAACAACATCTGGCATATTGAAATCTCCTATCAGTAGCACTTCCCCTTTCCTAGCAATGCTGCGTATGTCTTCAATTAACTCTCTGTCCACCTCTTCCTCTTGTGAGGGAGATCTGTATATCACACCAATGCAAATAGATTTCTCTTTCCCTCTTTCTAGTTTAACCCACAATGCCTCCTCTCTCCCTTTTAAGCTCTGTAATTTCAAAGCTTTAATAGTAGTTTTTACATATAGTGCCACTCCTCCTCCCCTTCTTCCTACCCTGTCCTTTCTGAATAAAGTATAGCCAGGTATAGTTACATCCCAGTCATGGTTTTCTGTGAACCATGTTTCTGTAACTGCCACTAAATCCAAGTCAGCCACTCTAATAGAAGGGCTTGGTTCCACCCTGGTTAAGGAGGAGCTCAGTTATACCCCAGTTAAGATGCAGCCCATCCTTTTGGAAAAGCCCCCATTCCCCAGAATGTTGCCCAGCTCCTAAAACATTCAAAACCCTTTTCCCTGCACAATTGTTTCATCCATGCATTTATTTTCTTGCCTCTTGGGTTCTGCGTGTGGAACAGGAAGCATTTTTGAGAATGCTACCCCGGAAGTTCTGGATTTCAACTTTTTACCTAAAAGTCTAAAATTTGGCTTCCAGAACCTCCCTCCCACACTTTCTTATGTCATTTTCTATATCTTGTACCAAGACAACAGGCTCTTCCCCAGCACTGTCTAGAACCTTATCTAGGTGACACGTGAGGTCTGTCACCATCCCACCAGGCAGGCAAGTTACCAGGCAATCCTCACGTTCAGCCGCCACCCAACTATCTATACACCTAATGAATGAATGACCAATTGTAAAGGCCATCATAACCCTTCCCTCATAGGCACATGGCCCTGAAGAAATCCTTGGTTTGAGATGATATTACATCATCTGAAGGACAGATCCTAACTACAGGATCACTTCCTGCCATATTAAGTTGATGTTCTCCTTTCAAGGGACCTCTCTCCTCCATGGCAGCAGAGAGGCTAAACTGGAGGTGGGACTTCTGTACTATGTCTCTGAAGGTCTCCTTTTTTATACTCGTCAGCTCCCCCAAGTCTGCTACTCTAGCCTCCAGAGATCGGACTCATTCCTTGAAAGGAGCTCTTTGCTCTAGGGCACACATAAGACCTCTCACCAGCTTGGAGATAATCATACATGCAACAGTGCAAAAGACTGGACAGACCCTGTCTTCCTGCTGCACTGCTGTCAGCATCTTAGTTATAATGATTTGTTTAGCTATAGCTATTTAAGTTGTTCTGTTAAAGTTGCTAGAGGAAAATGGATATTTGAACCAATATAAAATATACCTAATAATTTTGAGGGACTTTATTTAATGTTCACCTCCAGATGAACTGCAAGGATCTAGAATTAATCTATTTCTAAGGCCTAAGAACTTGCTGATGAAGATAACCAGTTAAACCTGAATTTGCAACATTTCTCTCCTTTCCTCTTAAATGGCTTAAAAGCCTATAAATCAAAGATTGTGCCTAGGGTGAGTGGGGAGGGCAGGACAAAAACAGAGTTTTTCTGTTAAAGTTAGTTAGGGTATAGTTCAAATTTAAGAAGTTTGCTGTGAAACCATACCCTAACTGCCTATAATTTAACTGAAAGTTTATTAAATTATACCCTGACATAATAAACACAGAATTTTAAATAGACACAGATTTCATCAGTTTAACCCAAAGAATTCTCTTTTCCCCACGTATTTGAAAATTTCCCAACAGGTAAATATTTTCCAGTGCAGATTCCTTTCCAGCAGAGCTTCAAGACTATCACTGAATTCTGGTGTGCAATTGTGGAGGATACTGGGTGCACGCGCATGCACACACAACAGGCTGAATGTTGCAACAGCGTATCACTTTCTCTTACAAGCACTGCTTCTAAATTCTAATTGCAGTCTCTTAAAGGGATCTCAGCCCAAATATTTGAGAAATCATTGTGGGTATTACATGCATGCCTTCCTAACTCCAAAAGCACTATTGGGTTACATGTATGTAGTAGATAGCACTGTAAAGCCAGATAAAAGGGACTATCCTTGACCCGGAGGAGATTACAACCCAGTCCCAGTGGATAAAGGTTCCCCACCCACCATGGCCGAATTGATCAGTAGCTGCAGATGCAGGGCACAGAACATCAGCAAGTACTCCTGAGAGTATAACGAAAGACGTCCAACAGGTTTTAAAGGAACTTTAGCACAAATATCTCAGAAACCACAGTAGTGGGCTATACACACACTTTGTACTCTGAAGGCACTACTGCAGGGATCTCCAACTCCAGTCCTGGAAAAATAGATGTTCAGGAAAAACAGTCAGATGTTCAGGATATCCTTAATGAATATTGTCATGGTGGCGCCCCTGGTGGCCAATGGCGGTAAGGGCACGCTACACATCACACTTATTTTTAAGGAGCGTGGGGTATTTAAGGCCAAGTGGAGATTGGTCTTAGGGATTTTCGCTCCTTGTGAAAACACAATGATTAAGCCACGAGTGTAGGGAAACAAGGCTTTTATTTCCCCTCTGTGCAAGGGTTCATTAAGCCCATGGAAATTAAAGAATGTCCTTCTTTATAAAGGTTCCAGTACTAAACAGATAAACCAATTGTTGATCTCTTCACAATTAGGTGCAAGGGATAAATGGAGGAATTCACTTCATTCCTGGGTAAAACAACTAAACAAGGCTTCTTATTTACAATGTCGCTATGGATTCCAGGCTAGTAGCCATACACAAACTACAATCCATAGCTTCCTCTTGAGGAATGGGAATAGTGTTTGCATTCTCTATTTCCATAAATTCTGCCTCACTACTTTCCCCCTCAGAGCACACGCTGTCCCTGGCAGTTACAGCTTTATATGGACTGTCTCTGGTATCTTGCCTCCAATAGGACGGTGCTTTAAAGTCTCTTGGTAGTTCTTCAAACCACTCTGGTTTCTTTCCTCTTCTTATAAAGAGAGTTTTAGTTTTAGCAGTGCTTTTAGGAGTTAAGCTTTCATTAGCAGGAATAAAACTTTCATACCTTGGGTTTCTGTAGCTTGAAGCTCTGGAGCCTTCTCTCTCATGCACGTCTCTGTGACAACAGGTTTTCTGTCGGTAGCTTCTGGGCAGTGCTGGACTTCCTGAAAGCTTAGTAAAACCTGGTGCGGATTCTCCAGCTCTATGATTCAGTGACACAGTAGCTCTGTTAGAAACTCCTTCCCTTCGGGTACCTGGTAAAAACTTGTTCAGCATACTCCAATGCCTGCAGGCTTTCCTCCAAGCCTGGCTCTCTGTGTATGTCTCTCAGCTTTGGACACAGGAACGTTGCTTAAGCAGGGAGTGGCATACCCTCCAGCCTGACTGCTTTCTTTAGCAGACTCCCTCTGAACAGCAGCTCTCGTAGCTTGGTCCCTCTGAACTCTACCTCTATGAATTCTGTCCTTGTGGGCTTGCTCAAGGAGGATTCCTTCCTTCAGGTCTCTCCTTCCTTCTTCAGCCGTAATCCTTGTTCCTTCTCTTCCTGCTGCTCCAGCTCCTTCTGTGTCTGCGTCTGTGTCTGTGTCTCCGTCTCTATCTGTGTCATAGTAACATAGTAACATAGTAGTTGACGGCAGATAAAGACCAGCATGGTCCATCCAGTCTGCCCAGCAAGATGGCAAGAGTAGGTGCACCTGTCGCTCCGCGCAGGCCACCCCTCCCCATATCCTTGTTCAGGGGTAAACCCACCACTCCATGTAGGACACCCCTATTTGTTGAGACGTTATATGGTTCAGAAGTTAGATGGTACCGTTTATTTTGTTTTTTTCCTATTTCTGTAAAGGGATCCTCTGTGTTTGTCCCATGCCTTTTTGAATTCCGTCACCGTGTTCACCCCTACCACTTCCATCGGGAGGGTATTCCAAGCATCCACCACCCTTTCAGTGAAAAAATATTTCCTGACATTGCCTTTCAATTTACCCCCTTGCAGTTTCATGTTATGCCCTCTAGTTTTACAGGCTCCCCGTCTTTGGAAGAGGTTTGTTTGTTCATCATTTCTCTTTAAATATTTAAAGGTCTGAATCATATCTCCCCTGTCCCTCCTTTCCTCCAAAGTATACATATTTAGGTCTTCAAGTCTCTTCTCATAAGGCTTCTGATGCAGGCTCCAAATCATTTTGGTCGCCTTCCTCTGAACAGTCTCCAGTCTTTTTACATCCTTTGCAAGATATGGTCTCCAAAACTGAACACAGTATTCCAAGTGAGGCCTCACCAGTGACCTAATACAGTGGCATAAGTACCTCTTCTTTTCTGCTGGTAATCCCTCTTTGTATGCAGCCCAACATCCTCCTGGCTTTTGCCACTGCCTTGTCGCACTGTTTTGCCACCTTGAGATCAGCAGAGATAATCACACCAAGGTCTTTTTCCTGAACTGTGCATACCAACCTTTCTCCCCCTATCGCGTACATTTCTCTTGGATTTCTGCTACCCAAGTGCATGACACTGCACTTTTTTGCATTAAATCGTAGTTGCCAAGCTTTAGACCAGTCTTCCAGCTTTTGTAGATCTTTCTTCATGTTAACCACTCCCTCGGGGGAGTCCACTCTGTTGCAAATTTTTGTGTCGTCTGCAAAAAGACAGACTTTTCCATTCAGTCCTTCAGCAATATCACTCACAAATACATTGAACAGTGCCGGGCCCAGGACCGAACCCTGGGGCACCCCGCTAATCACCTTCCTCTCATCCGAGTGAGCTCCATGTACAATCACCTTCTGTTGTCTGTCAGTCAACCAATTTCTAATCCAGTTTACCATCTTGGGACCCATCCCCAAGCTACTGAGTTTGTTGACAAGCCTCCTATGAGGAACAGTATCAAAGGCTTTGCTGAAATCCAGGTAGATGACATCCATTGCATGCCCCTGATCTAGTTCCCTGGTCACGCAGTCAAAGAACTCGATCAGATTTGTTTGGCAAGATCGTCCTTCGGTAAAACCATGTTGCCTCGGGTCTTGCAAGCTGTTGGTTTTCAGAAAGTTCACTATTCGCTCTTTCAGGAGTGCCTCCATTACTTTTCCCGCCACCGAGGTAAGGCTCACGGGCCTGTAGTTTGACACTTCTTCCCTGTCACCACTTTTGTGTAGAGGTACGACATCAGCCATTCTCCAGTCCTGAGGAACCTCTCCTGTTTCCAAGGATCTGTTGAAGACATCCTTTAACGGTCCTGCAAGAACCTCTCTGAGCTCTTTCAGTATCCTGGGATGTATCCCATCCGGTCCCATGGCCTTGTCCACTTTCAGTTTAGCAAGTTGTTCTAACACCTCTTCTTCTGTGAATGGTGTGGTATCTACTTCATTCCCATTTTTATATTTGGGAGTCACAGCTGGTCCATCCCCAGGATCTTCTTTAGTAAACACAGAGCAGAAGTAATTGTTTAGCAATTTTGCTTTTCCAGTGTCACTTTCCACGAGTCCTTTCCCAGCACTTCTGAGTCCTGCAATTCCAACTCTGATCTTTTTCCTTTCCCGAATATACCTGAAGAAATTTTTGTTGCCACCCTTAACATCTTTAGCCATCTTTTCCTCTGCCTTTGATTTTGCTATCCTTTAGTCTTTTAGACTCTTTGAGTTGGATCCTGTATTCATTTCTGTGTTCTTCTGTCTGCAAGCTTTTGAATTTTGCAAAAGTTGTGTTTTTTGCCTTTATATGAGCAGCCACCTCTTTGGAAAACCAAATAGGTTTCCTTCTCCTCTTGCTTTTATTTACTTTTCTTACATATTTATCTGTTGCTCCTTTTATTGCCTCCTTTAGTTTAGCCCATTGCAATTCCACTTCCTTTATCTCTTCCCACCCCGTCATCTCCTCCTTTACGTACTCTGCCATTTTATTGAAGTCAGTGTATTTGAAGTTTAGGACTCTGAGCTTGCTATGATTGGCCTGTACCATGGCTTTTATTTCAAACCACACCGTGTGATGGTCGCTGTTGCTCACAGGGGCACTCACGCAGACATTTGACACACTATCACCGTTGGTGAGCACTACATCCAGCGTTGATCTTTCCCTGGTTGGTTCCATCACCATTTGTCTAAATAATGCATCTTGGAGAGCATCCACAATTTTTTTGCTTCTTTCCAGATGTGCAGAAGGAGTAATCCAATCCACATCAGGTAGATTAAAGTCACCCAATATGATTGCTTCCCCCTTTGATGCTATCTTGGCAATATCTATAATCAATTCATTGTCTCTCTCTTCAATTTGAGTCGGAGGTCTATAGACTACAGCAATATGGATGACAGTGCCATCTCCTCTCTCCAACGCAATCCAGAGCGCTTCTTCTTTTCCCCATGTCCCCTGCATTTCAGTAGCTTTAATATTGCTTTTGACATACAAGGCTACTACTCCTCCTTTTCCATTTTCTCGGTCCCTTCTGAATAGATTATAGCCAGCTATGGCTATATCCCAATCATGTGATTCATTAAACCATGTTTCTGTAATGGCCACAATGTCCAAGTCCGTTTCCACCATTAGGGCTTCCAGGTCTGGAATTTTGTTGGCTAAGCTTCGAGCTTAAAAACCGCTGTTGCCAGGGCCCAGGATCAGCAGCGCGTTTGACGGGGGTGAGAGCAGGAGCTCCCCCCTTCCTCCCAGAGCCCGCCTTCCATCATCGGGGCCCAACGGCTTAAAAACCGCCGTTGCCAGGGCGGGCCCGCGCCTGAGGGCCTCGCCAGAGGCCTTAGGCGTTGGTCCGTGGCATCTGTATCTGGAGTCCTTGATGATGTATTGATGCCCTACCTATGTATCAGGGTAACGTGTTGTGCCATGTCCTTCTCTTCCTCTTATCTGTTTGACTGTCTCTGTCCTCTACTCTGTCCTATCTTATAAATGGCGTTCTTTTCTTTGTTTTCCCTGAATGATGTAATATTGTAAACCGCTCTATGCCTTTGGGTCTGAGCAGTATATCAAATTCAATAAACATAAACATTGCTTTACAGCACTTTCCTGGCTTGTGTGTATTTTGCATTGATTTTGTTCTGCCCACTTCCTCCCACATGTTTTTGATGTGTGGTTTAAAAGTGTGGCTGTTTCTGATGTTGTTCTGCTTTTGTTGGGGGTGGCATGCAGATGTTGACCTTCCACATCCGTCACCCCCTTTTCCTAGTTTAAATGCATGTCCACATACTGCCTGAATTTTTCATTTAGGATTCTTTTCCCTGCGGAAGAGAGATGTAGTCCATCAGCACAGTATAGTCTCTTGTTGGTCCATCTGTTGTCCCAGTTGCCAATAAATCCGAATCCTTCTTTTCTGCACCAGGTCTGGAGCCATGTATTAAAGCTGTTAATGTGATGCAGTCTTTTTGTCCCCTTACCAAGAACAGGTAGAACCTCTGAGATGTGTCTGCCTCTGCTTCTGCTTTGCTAGCATTAAGCTTCCGTTTATAAAGGGATCTTCCCTTTGAATCTCCCGGGCTCATTTCCAGGTGCAACTGGTTAGCTCTCCTAGCCTCATTAGCTTCTGTAGAATCAATCCTGCGCCCTCTAGCTGTGCTTTGAGGTAATTGCACACCTAGAGCTCTGTGAAAAACAGTTTCTTTTCAACTCTGCAACTTTATTGGCACCAGTCTCATGACAATATGCATGAGATAAATTTGAATACATGAGGCAGTGCATACAAATATCTCTCTCATGCATATTCACTAGGGACATCCTGAAAACCCGACTGGTTTGCGGCCCTTCAGGACTCAAGTTGAAGACCCCTGAGCTACTATTATGCGAATACAGAGGGTGCTGCAGTAAAGACACATAAGAGAGGCAGTCCCTTTCCCAGAGAGCTTACAATCTAGTCCTAGTACACTGTAATGGTTGGAAAGGGTAGATTATGGAAGGGGCCATAGAAGGAAACAAGGGAGGGCAAGAGAGACCAACAGTGCCACAAATCTGAGGGCAAAGACAGATTATTCCAAGAGTAATGCATGTGGCCTCCTGTAGTCAACCAGTCAAGCTGAGTAGCAAGAAGTATCAAATCCCAACTACACAAAAGGGCAAACGAAGGCATATCCAGAGACAGAGACAATGCAGTGGAAGGAAGGGACTGGAGAGAAGCAGCACATAAAAACAACAAAGAAGAACAGCAGGCACAAGCATACCTTATTCCCTGCTGATGGTCTTGGCAAATACAGAATATGATGAATTCTCTTGCCTTGGATTTGCATTGGACTCAGATACTGAAAGTTTAATGGTTGAAGAGTATCTTGAGGTCTTATTAGCCTTGTAAGTAGTGAGGAAGCAGGAACTGGTACGGACACTGCCAGGGCCAAAAGAACCCTATGGGTACAGCAGAGTATGAGAAGGATGCCATGGCCCTTCATCCTCTCCTCCATCCACAATTTCAGCAGCAGCCTTCCCCTCCTACAAAGATGTAGAGTTGAAGACTTGTAAAACCTCTGATGTGTGAAGGCATAGTAAAGTGCTTGAGGTTCTGTGGTATGCAGAATACAATTACAAGCACATTAGTAAAGGGAAGCTGATGGGTCATCTTAATGACAATGGCATGCAGCATCATTTGCAAAAACAATCCCCTTTCCAGCTCAGTACAAGGGCTGGCACTGAACATAGGCTGGGGACTCAATTGGGCAACAGTAATGGCAGTCATGAGAAAGCTACAAAAAATGTAAATCCATTTCCCAAGAGGAGCTCCCAGCCTCCTCCCCCAAGTGAAGTGACAAACCATCAAACCAAGCCACTATGGAAGAGATGGAGTGGTGTTTGGCAGCACTGTCACAGGACAAGCATCATGCAGCACTGAAGATGGTGATCTGAAGTATCATAGAAATGACTGTTCTGGATGACTAGCCCCTACAAGTGATTAAGAACATGGGGTATAAGAGACTACTGTATCTCTTTTTTCCCCAATTACCAAGGACTACTTTTAGTAAGCAGGCAATTCCCAGCCTGTACAATCAATTGTGTGCCCAAATGCAGGCAGAGCTAGCACAGACAGAGGTAAGTAGCATGTATTTTACCAGCAATACCTCGACTAGTCAGAATGCTATGCATGCCTACCTCTCTCTGACAGTATACTGTGGAAGCTGAATGATGCTGTATGTATGGGGTGGGTGCATTGGGGGGGGGGGAAGGTACTGCTAGATTGTGCTGCACACCCAGGTGGTGAATGACAGCAATACTTGCACCCATATCTTAGCAAAAATAAGGGGAATGCTGTAGGCCTGGTGGACACTAAGCCACAGAACATCAAGTTTCCTGGGGGTTTTTTTCTATTGCACGCTGTGAGAGAAGGGAGGTAACCTCTTGCAACAACAGAGCAGTGAGAGGGGATTGAGGATGGAACTCTCTTGGAGTCTGGGGTGGGCGGTAGACTTTGTAGATGAAACTTGTACCCCTCCTGTATTAAGGAAAGAGTCCACTGCTCTGATGTTACAAGATGCCATCTGTGGGCAAAGTGACAAAGTCTGCTGGGAATGTGGATGGGATCTGGAATCTCCAGAGGCAGAACGGCTATGTTCTCCAGAAAGAAGTCAAAGACCCTGAGGAGGTTGGGTCTGCTGAGATGGCTGTGACCTGGGAGTCTGAGCCTTCCTCTGTTTTGGTAGCTGCTGCCCCTTCTGGGGAGCATGGATTGGACAGTGCACCGTAGGGGTGTAAGAAGAGTAGTACTACTTTTTCTTATTGAAAAAAGGTTTCTTTGCTGCTTTTTTCTTAGATGGGTTGGCAGTAGAATCTAGATAGTCTATTAAGTGAGCAAAATACAAAGATACAATAAATCAAAATGCTTCTCTTGTACCTTTGTTGGCTAATCATTTTATTTTTTTCTGATTGGGTTGTTCCTGCACTCTTTCTTTCCACTTTCCCCTTGTCAGTCTTTTTGCAAATTTTTTTTTCCAGAACCTCTTTTCCATTTTGTTTCTTTTCTCTCCCTGTCAAGAGATCAACAATAGAAAGTTCCACCCATGAGTACCAAAAGCATCTGGATTTTAACAAAGAGGGACTTGCTCTTGTTGCTCAGGCAGCAAGGCGAGAGGTGGCAGAGGGCAGCCCTAGTGATTGGGCTGCCCACCATATGTAACTACCTAGTTATAGGGCCAGTCATGTTACTTTGAATTTGTTACCGGAGGATGTAGTAAAGGCTGTTAGTGTAGCTGGGTTTAAAAAAGGTTTGGACAAGTTCCTGGAGGAAAGCTCCATAAACCATTATTAAGAAGGGACCCAGGATATCAATGTTTGACCCAGTACAAACATTGTGGAACCTGTGTCTTTTGGGGAAACTGCTAGGTACTGTGGTGACGAAGCTACCCCAGAGCCTAGGGAAATAGGGAAAACACTAGCAGTTTCCTCCAGGCAGAAAGAAAGTGCAGGGAACTGCCACTTTAAAAGTCCAACTAGGAAAGAAAAAAACCTGTCTAAAGCTGCTGTCCTAAGGCCACGCCCCAGCTCCATAGCAACAGAGGAAGGCAATGAGAGAGTGCTGGGGGCGGGGTGGAAGGATACAGGCCAGCCCCACTCATTTAAGCCCCAGAGAACAGGGAGGGAGGAGCTCGAGAGGAGGAAGAGAAACGGAAGCAGGAACCGAGACAGAGACGGAAGGGCTAATGCATGCAGGAGCAAGCACAGCCGAGAAAGTAGCAGTGAAACAGTGGTGGAAGGAATCCTGAAAGAAACTGCAAGTAAGGATTTGAGCAGAGAATCCTGGGAAAGGTACTCAGACGCCAGCTTGAGGGAAGAGTCTCCGCATAGCCAGCACCAGAGTTTGGACCGGAGCCTGTGCTGTAGAAAGTCTGCAGTGGGTACAGGAAGCAGGAGGTTTAAGCCAGGAGAGATTGCTGTATGTGACTCAGGTACAGGGACTTTCCAGGAAAAGTGCATGAGACCTTTAAGGTTGAATTCTAAAGGTCTCTAAAGCAACTAATTAAACCTGCATAAACTAAAGTAAAGAAGAAAGCTCATTGTATCAGTACTGCTGCCTGAAAGCCCTCGTTTGCTAGCCAATTGCAGTAAAGGACTGTAAAGTAACATTTCTGTTGAAGGAAGAAAGAATTATCTGGCTGAATGAGGCAAAGGCAATTGCAGCAAAGGACTATAAAGTGATATCTTTGTTTTTGAATGAAGAAACCATTGCCTTGTTGAGGAAAGCAAAGGCAATTGGTAATTGTGGGAAAGTTTATCCAGAAGTTAATTTCTTGTGGCAAAAGTTTCTTATTGTATGTTGGTCCAAGCTTCTTTGGAAGTTCCTTAAAACAAAGGAGGCAAAAATAAAAATTTCCTGTGTTGCTTTGAACCCTCGGCCTAATCATTTATTACAACTACAACTAAGTGCCCAAGCAACTACAACCCCCAGGAGCCTTTGCCCTGGGAGCCCATATAAAAGGGACATTGAAAGTGCAGCCCCCTCCCTGCTAGAGGCAACCGCCTAGGCGGGGGAGGAGGCGACAGTACGTATGACCTAGATTGGCCACTGTTGGTAACAGGATACTGGGCTTGATGGACCTTGGTCTGACCCAGCATGGCATATCTTATGTTATGTTAACAGATGGTCGGAGGAACATGGTTAAGGCAGTGAAGATGTGGCGAGGGGGGATTACTTTCATGGTATCAGATAATTAGGTGCAGTAAGCATGCAAAGTATCAGAGACTTCACAGCATATTTTCACTGCAGAGTGAATGGTGGGCATGAGCTTTGTGAGAAGCAGAAAGGAGCAGGGGTAACTGCACACCAACTCATTCAGGATATTGGCACCAGGTGAAACCCCACTTAACAAATATTGGAGAATTTAGTGGAGCAACAGGCAGTCCTGCATCAGATGTCATTAGAGATCAAGACTGATACTGACAGCCCCCAGGATGGCAAGACTGAATAAATATGACTCATAAGAACATAAGATATGCCATACTGGGTCAGACCAAGGTCCATCAAGCCCAGTATCCCGATTCCAACAGTGGCCAATCTAGGTCATACGTACCTAGCAGTTTCCCCAAAAGACACAGGTTCCGCAATGCTTGTACTGGGTCAAGCATTGATATCCTGGATTCCTTCTTAATAATGGTTTATGGACCTTTCCTCCAGGAACTTGTCCAAACCTTTTTTAAACCCAGCTACACTAACAGCCTTTACTACATCCTCCGGTAACAAATTCCAGAGTTTGATTACACGTTGAGTGAAAAAATATTTTCTTTTCTTTTATTATTAGTCTTAAATAGCTTACCCTGTAGCTTCATTGCATGTCCCCTAGTCTTTCTATATTCTGATAACGTAAACAATCGATCTACGTTTACCCGTTCCACTCCGTTCATTAATTTATAGACTTCTATCATATCTCCCATCAACCGTCTCTTTTCCAGGTTAAAGAGCCCTAATCTTTTTAGCCTTTCTTCATAGGAGTATCCTTCCATCCCCTTTACCATTTTGGTGGCTCTTCTCTGAACCTTTTCTAATAATGCTATATCCTTTTTAAGATACGGCGACCACAATTGCACACAATATTCAAGGTGCGGTCTCACCATGGAACGATATAGAGGCATTATATCATCTTTTGTTTTATTTTCCAGTCCTTTCCTTATGATACCTAGCATTCTATTTGCTCTCTTGGCTGCCGCTGCACACTGGGCCGAGGGTTTTAACATGATATCCACAATGACGCCTAAATCTTTTTCCTGGGTGGTGGTTCCTAATGTGGAACCTTGCATTGTGTAACCATAGTTTGGGTTGTTCTTCCCTAGGTGCATAACTTTGCATTTGTCCACATTAAATTTCATCTGCCATTTTGATGCCCAGTCTTCCAATTTATCAAGATCCTCTTGCAATTTTCCACAATCCTCTTGGGTTTTAACAACTTTAAATAGTTTTGTGTCATCTGCAAATTTGATAACCTCACTCATTATTCCACTTTCCAGGTCATTTATGAATATGTCAAAAAGCAGCAGACCCAGCACAGATCCCTGGGGTACACCACTATTCACCTTTCTCCATTGGGAAAATTGGCCATTTAGCCCAACCCTCTGCTTTCTATCTTTTAACCAGTTCCTGATCCACAGTAGTACACTGCCTCTTATCCCATGACTCTTTAGTTTTGCCAAAAGTCTCTGATGAGGGACCTTGTCAAAGGCTTTCTGAAAGTTCAGATACACTATATCAACCGACTCACCTTTGTCCCCCTGTTTATTCACACTTTCAAAAAAACATAACAGATTAGTAAGACAAGATCTTCCTTGTCTAAAGCCATGTTGGCTGTCTCCTATTAGGCCATGACTATCTACATGCTGAGTAATGTTATTCTTTATGATGGTTTCTACTATTTTTCCCGGGTCAAAGAAATCCTGAAAGCCTTTTAAGGATGCCACAGAGGAACAGAGTTCCAGAAGGGCTATCCTGAGCTCTCTTATCCCAATAAGGCCCAATTCCGTCCCAGATGTACATGCCCTCTGTATGCCCGGTCTGAACCGGACATACAGAGGGCGTCATGATTCTGATCCCAACACCAATACCGCTCTCTTCTCCATTCTGCCAAACAAGACTACTATTCTAAACTTATCTCCTCTTCTGCTAATTCCTTTCGTGCACTATACTCTGTTCTTTGCTCCCTCTCAGACCCACATTCCTTCTCTGTCTCATCTTCTCATCTCTCTCCTGACCCTTCTACTTTAGCTTCGTATTTCTCCTCTAAAGTCATCTCTCTTCGCCTTTCTTTTCCCTCCTGTCCCCCTCCCCCAACTTTCCCTCTCTTGGTTTCTCTGCCTTCTTCTCCCTCCCCTTCCTCCTCTTCTGTTCTCCCTTCCCTCTCCCACTGTTGGTCTGCCTTTGAACCAATCACTACCTCAGCACTCTCCAAAGTTTTCGCTTCCTCCCGAAAAACCACTTGCCCCGACCCCATTCCCTCCCAATGGTTACTGGATCCCTCCCCTGCACTCTCCCCTTTTGTCCTCTCAATTTTCAACTCTAGTCTAGCTGCTGGTATCTTTCCTTCCTCTTGGAAACACGCCCTAGTTTGCCCCATCCTAAAGAAAGCTTTTCTGGATCCCTCTTCCCCATCTAACTGGCGCCCCATCTCTAATCTTCCCTTTCTTTCTAAACTCTTAAGAAAAACTGGTCTTTTCTCAACTTTCATCTCACCTTGAGGCTTCCCTTTTCCTTCATCCTCGACAATCTGGTTTTCGCCCCTGTCACAGCACGGAATCTGTTCTGTTCTTTCACTCCTTAAAGAATTACATGCTGCTCACGACCATGGTTCTTTTTCCCTTGCTGTCTCACTGGATCTCTCTGCTGCTTTCGACTTGGTGGATCATCACACACTTCTGGGTCGTCTTCAGGATGCCGGTCTCTCCGGTCTGGTCTTGCAATGGTTTCGTTCCTTTCTTTCTTGTCATTCTTTTTCAGTCCCTTCTGGCTCTACCTCCTCTCCCTCGTGGTGTCCCCCAAGGCTCCATCTTTGCACCCCTTCTTTTCAATGTTTTTCTGGCCCCTCTCACTCTGCTAATCCAACAGCACGGTGTTTCTGCGTATTATTATGCTGATGATATCTTTCTTCTTCATCACGCCGATTCCTCTGCTCCGGACATCACGCCTCTCAATGATTGTCTTTCCTCCGTTGCCTCTTGGAGTTCTTCTAATTTTCTCCACATCAATCTCACCAAAACCTCAGCAATTTGGTTCACTTTTGGTTACCCCTCCCCCCTCCTCTTATACCTTTGCTTTCCTCTACACCTATCTCCATGGTTTCTTCTCTCAGATACCTGGGTGTAACCCTCGATTCTGCTCTCGCCTTTAAAGGTCACATTTCTACTGTTGTTCAACGTTCTTTCCTCGCTCTAACACAACTTCGTGCTGTTCATCCTTTTCTCTCTTCCTACTCGATGACTACACTGCTTCTCTCTCTGGTTATTTCACGTCTCGATTACTGTAATGTCTCTCTGGCCGGTCTCCCACAGTCTCAGCTTTCTCGTCTCCAACGTGTTCAAAACACCGCCATCCGTATCCTCACTCATGCCTCCCGCTTCGATCATGTCACACTCCTCCTTCTGCACCACCACTGGCTCCCCATCACCTACCGAATACAGTTTAAAATCCTCATCTTTGTACACAGAGCCATCCACACTGGCATTCCCCTTTATCTTGCCGATCAGGTCCGCCTCCACACCCCCCACCTTTCCCTTCGCTCAATCCACATTAATCGCATGTTCCTCCCCTCCCCATCCCAGGCTCACCTAGAATCCACTCGGTCCTCAGCTTTTTTCTTCCTTGGCCCAAGACTCTGGAACTCGCTCCCCCCACCCTTCAACTGGATCCCTCTTTTAAATCTTTCAAAACACAATTGAAAACTTACCTTTTCTGTGCAGCTTTTGATCTCCCTCCCCCTCTCCTCTCCCAAGTTGTAAAATAAAATAATATAATTGTTTACCAGCTTCCTCCACTTCCCCTTTCCTATTGTTCCTCATTATCCCCCCCTTCCTACTGTTGATCCTTACCTATTGTAACTGTTACCTATTGTTCCTTATTTTCTCTTCTATCCGCTGTTTCTACTTCTTTCCTTCCTTTAGAGGTTTTTATTGGCATTCATTTTCCTTTTCTGCAGCACCCTTTTTAAACTCCCAAATTTTATTGTTGATTGTAAACCACCTAGGTACTTTTTGTAAGGGCAGTATATAAAGTTTTAAATAAACATAAACATCCCGTGGGGCACATCTAGCCCTGCGGGATCAGAATCGCAATCAGGCCTGTATGTGCAGGCCAGGACTGTGATTCAGCCCAACTTGCACGTACAGGCCCTGCCCGACTAACTCAGTCAGGGCAGTTCAATGGAGCCACGGTGCCATGGCATCACAGCTCCACTGAAGAATCGTGATCCCCAGCTGCCGGCACCGATTTTCCTGCAGCCTGAACCCCAATCTAGCCTCCTAAGGGGAAAAGTCCTCGGCCCTCCCCCACCTCATCCATACCCCGGGCCACCGATCCCCAACATCTGGGGAAGTTATTCCACCACTTCCCCATACAGGTCGCCAGCCCTATACGTCCAGGTCCAACGACCGCTCACCACCCACCCTAACTTCGCCTCCGATCCGCCTTCTACTCCCCCCGGCTAAACTTCCCCATACAACCGGCAGGGAAGTTAGCCGTCAGCAGGAAGGGGCACAAATAGTGGGGACATCCATCCTCGCTATTTGTGGGTCGGAATGACCCTGATAGTGAATATTCTACAGGCAAATGTTAGAGGGTTTTTGACAGAAACAGGGATTCACCACAGAGGCATTGGCACTGGTGGACGTCCTTCATGCTCAAGAAGAAAAAAAGGTTGAAACTTTGAAGCTCCTCATGAAGAAGGATACTTATATGCTACTACTTTCAGTGACTCACAGGTGACTTCTACTACTATTACAACTTATTATTTGTGTAGTGCTATATAGCATACACAGTGTTGTACGGTCCTTGCTCATCAGAGCTTACAGTCTAGTCAAGACAGACAAGCACAAAATTGGGGTCTAGGATGTATCTAGGGGAATGTTAAGAAAATACATAGGTAGTGAACAGGAGGCGGAGGGTACCAGGATCCGAAAGCAGTCTCAAAAGGCGGATTTGAACAGGGCCTTATCTGACCATCACCTGTTAATCTTCACCCTTAACCACCACCCTCATTCTTGATCTCACCCGATCTCCACCAACATGTTTAGGAATCTTCATACTATCAATCCTTCAGCTCTCTCCAGTACTGTCTTAATGCCTCTTTCCTCCACTATGTCATCTGAGTCCATTGATGGGGGGCAGTATCCTCCTATGACATTATCTTTGCTCTGGATGCACTTGCTCTACACCCTGTGAGGCATACCGTAGCTCAACCCTGGCAGTCCTCAACAACCCTCTACCTACATTCCTGTGCCCGCTCAACTGGGTGCCTTTTGCTTAAATCATGTACCCTTGATGACTACCTACATTTCAGATTCATGTAACTCTTTTCAGTCAAAACACAAGAAGCGAGGGTGTAAGAGGTCACCAATTTATTGACTTAACAGCCCCAACGCGTTTCGGCAGAATTGCCTTCTTCAGGGGGCACACATCTTCAAATGAAAACATAAGGTAATAGACAATTAAACATGTGTGACAAAAGATACTACATAGTGAATAATTAAATAAATAAATAAAACGATAAAAAATATAAAACGATATTAATAAATAAATGAATGAACCAACATGTCTTCATAAAGACATTAAAAGATCACAAATACGAAAGTAATCAATGAAATTAACAAGGAGACCATGTTAAAACAGACCAAACATTAAAAAACAAACTAATGAATAATATTAAATCATAACAATAATGGATAGAAATTAAATAATGTTAATGCATATAAAAGTTAGTAAATACTATCGCCTTTAGAACACACACTTAAAAAGGTTTTTTTTAATTTTTTTTTTAAATGGGTTATGCATAAATACATGCACAATGAAAAAACAGAGAAAGAGCAATTACAAGAGGCACAACATACCATTAAGTCTTTAAAAAGACTCCATGCAGTAGTCTACATCCCTCTGGCTCTGGGATTATTACCACAATTAGTATTGACCGCAGGACTACTGCATGGAGTCTTTTTAAAGACTTAATGGTATACTGTGCCTCTTGTAAGTAATTGTTCTCTCTCTGTTTTTTCATTGTGCATGTATTTATGTATAACCCATTTAAAAAAAAAAACACAAAGAACAAAAAAAACCTTTTGCTCTTTGTGTCGTCGACCTCTTTCCAGTAAGCCACAGCGCTCACTAAGCAAATGTCCATCTGACTAATTTTCTTGCCCCTAACCCTCGCCATCTCTTTGCTACAATCAATTTTCTCCTCAAGGTCCCTCCTTCCCCAATCCCTCCTTCATTGTCTGCCCAGACCTTAGATAACTACTGTACTTCCATAGCAAAGTCCACAAGATCAGCCTTGAATTCTCTGCAGGGTCTCCTCCACCTCATCTTCCCCCTCTTCAATCCAAAATCCTTCCCGCACCTTTGGTCACCTTTTCTTCTTTTTCTGTAATCACTGGAGGAGGAAACTGCAAATCTTCTTTCCTCCTCCAAACTGAGTACCTGCTCCTCTGATCCTATTCCCACCCATCTACTAAGCACACTCTCTTCTGCCGTCATCCCTTCCACCTGTCATATCCTTAACCTATCGCTTTACACTGCAACTGTTCCTGTAGCCTTCAAACATGCTCTGCTTACACCTCTCCTCAAAAAGCCTTCACTAGATCCTACCTGTCCTTCCAGTTAGAGCTCTCTCTCTCTCCCCCCCTTGCGTCAAATCTACTTGAACAAGTGGTTCTCACAGCCACTGTGTTGACTTACTTTCCTCTCAAGCCTTTCTGGATCCACTGCAATCTGGCTTTTATTCTCTATATTTTATTTATTTATTTATTTATTTACATTTCTTATATACCGCACTATTTGACATCAGCGCGGTTTACATCAAACAAAACATTTCAGTACACAAAAATGTCTGAGTTACATTAAACAGGGTTAACAACTTGGACAACAGGGTAATTTTACAACTCAGGTAAATAAACTTTGATTGTAGTGTAAACTATTTACATCTATAAGTTAGGGCACCGTTGAGACGTAATGGTCAGTTGAGCGTTGAATTTACTAAGTGGGGAATTCAGGGTCAATGGGTGATTCAGAGTTTCTATAACTAACAGTGATGGGTCGTGATTCTGCACTCACTGGGAAGTATATAAGGAATAGGTAATGTTTGAGGGCCTTTCTGAATTGGAGTATGCTGGTAATTGCTCTAATATCAGGTGGCAGCATATTCCAAAGCTTCGGGGCACGGAGACTGAAAGCTCTGTTTGCTGTTGATGAGGTGCTTTTTGTAAGTTCACGGGGAACCAATAGCGTATTTAATGCCATTGATCTTCTTGATCTATTAGAAGAAATGGGTTTGATGAGTTCAGTTAATGATGTGGATGAGAGACTATTTACCGCTTTGAAGGTAAGTAGTAATGTCTTGAAAATGATCCTGGCCTGTACAGGAAGCCAGTGTAACTGCTTCAGAAGGGGCGACACATGCTCACTCCTAGATGCCCCATAGAGAATCCTCGCAGCGCTATTCATTGCAAGCTGTAAAGGGTTCAAGGTGGATTGAGGGAGGCCTAGCAAAATGACATTAGCATAGTCAAAATGGGGCATGATCAGAGCCTGGTAGATGGTACGGAAATCCTCAGGTTCAAGCAGTGGGCGAAGATGTCTTAGTGATCGGATTTTGTAGTATATGGATCTTACCGTGTTAGCTATATGCGCCTTCATGTCCAGGTTCTGATCGAGTGTAACACCCAGATAACGTATTTGCTGTTTTGATTGTAGCTCAGCATCTTTCACCTTAAGGAATTGTGGAGGGCTGAAGTTCGGGTTCTTTGACATGAAAAGCACCTCTGTCTTCTTATGTTGAATCCGGAGGTTTTGTGATAGGAGCCATTCCGATATGGCGTCAAAGCAGTTGCTCAGAGGGGACAGGTCCAAATTGTCAATGTTGAAAGGCATATAAAGCAGGACGTCATCCGCATATATCATGCAACCAACATTGAAAGACCGGATGATCTTGCAAATAGGTTGCATATAAATATTGAACAACAAAGCAGAGAGAGAGGAGCCTTGTGGGACCCCTTGCCATTGGTGGAATGGATCAGACATCACTCCCCCAGCACGAACATGTTGCCATCTTTCGGATAAGTACGATCTGCACCACTCAAGGGCAGTTCCGCCTACTCCTTTCTCCTTCAGCCGTAATAGGAGGAGGTCATGGCTCACAGAGTCAAAAGCAGCGGCTATGTCCAGGAACACAAGTGCGAAACCCTGTCGGATGTTGTTGATACCATAAATTATGGTATTGAGGAGAGCTGTGAGGAGAGTCTCTACACCATGTGACTCTCTGAAGCCATGTTGGCAAGGATCCAATGGAGCATTGGTATCGATGTGGTCTTGCAATTGACATTGTACCTCCTTTTCTATTAACTTCGCGAGAAAAGGTATACTTGAGATGGGTCTGTAGGAGTCTACCTTTTGAGGATCTAACTTACAGTTTTTCAGGAGAGGTCTGATGGAAGTTTGCTTGAGGGCAGATGGGAATGTACCGGAGTTGAAAGACAGGTTTACTATTTTAGTTATTATTGGGCTGAATTCACAACGCAGATCCCTTATCCAGAAGGCTGGGCAGGGGTCCGTCTGAGCAGTTGTGGAATTGAGAGACATGATCAGATCCTCAATTCGCTTCTTGGTAGGGGTAGAAAACATGATTAGAGCTGTTTGGCAATCTTGATCTGTGGGGGTTAATTTTAATGGAGGTTTATTTGTTTGTGTAAGCTTGGATTGTAGGTAGGCTGCGAAGTCTTGAGGATGGATCTCGCCTTGCTTTTCAGGGGCTGGCTCTTTAGATAAGGTCTTGACTAGGTTAAACAAATCATGAGGTTTGTTTAGTGCCCGCCTCAAGGTGTCCGTGTGGTACCGCTTCATTTTCTCTGAGATGGCCTTGCGGTGGATGGATAGCTGATTGAGGTAGGCTGCCTGGTCTGCTGTTGAGCGAGACCGACGCCAGCGCTTCTCGAGGTTCCGTAGTTGGGATAGTGATCTTCTCAGGTCATCTGTGTACCATGGTGCCGAAGCTCTTTTTCTAGGCAGCCTGTTGAGTGATGGTCGTATTGCAATCGAATTAAGACTAGTGTTCCAGCAGGTGATTAGATCTTCTATTTCTAGGGAGGCCTTGTTACGGAGTGAGCATGTTCCAGCAAGGATGCGATCTCTGTTGAAAGGAAGAAAGCTCCTAGCCAGAGATTTGGGGCTGTTATCCGGAGCATTGTTAGTCATTGAATGTCTGTTGTGCGTAGGGATTTGGAAAAAGATGAGTTTATGATCTGACCACGGTACATCAGTAATAGATATCGCGGCAGTATAAGATTGGGTGTTTAAGGACTGTGGGGCAAAGATAAGATCAAGGGTGTTTCCCTTTACATGGGTAGGTTCATGGATTAGTTGTTGGTATCCCAGGGATTCAAGTGCTTCGAGGAAGGCGGAAGAGTGACTATCTTGGAGAGCTGGCAGGTTAAAATCACCCACAATCCAAGTTGGGATATTAGGATTCTGAATGTTGGATGCCAGATCTATAATGGCTGGAAGGACTTCTGGGGAGGATGAAGGTGCTCTGTATAGAAGGCTTATCGTCATTATTTGTTGGAGATAGAAACTAACTCGAGGTGGTCGGATCTAGGGGTATCTTTCAGCTGGAACTGAAGGTCTGATCTGGAGAGAATGAGCACGCCCCCTCCTCGCTTGTTTTGTCTGTGGCTGGCAAACACTGAGAAATTTGGTGGAAGAAGTTGGTTAAGTAGCACATTGTCTTCTGCAGAAAGCCACGTTTCAGTAACCATGAGAATATCAAGGTTATGTAGGGAAATAGTATCCACAATCACCGGCCATTTCGTACGAATTGAACGGGCATTGATGAGAGCACATTTGAGGCTTTGTGAGTAGAGGCTTTCGTCTTGTTTGGCTTTCGTCGAAAGTTGGAGTGGAATGTATATTAGATGCTGGTGATGTGCCCGAGAGTTTCCATTATAACTGAACTTAGGTGAACCTGACGCTCTTTTTCCTTGGCCGTATAGGTTTGGGATCTGGTTGCCCTCAAGGGTTAGAGCTCGGGAGAATGAGAGGCAGAAGGAGAAGATTAGGTAACAGCCCGTTAGGGTAATAGGGGAACCCATCTTACTCACTCTGAATGTAGTCGCAGAGACAATGAGATATTACTAGTGAGTGGGAGAGATTTGTGAGAATTCAGTAGGGCTATTTCTCATTGGCAACGAAAACAAGAAAATTCTCTTATTCTGGGTATAGAATGGTTATGGAATACAGATCAATTATTCAAGTAACACAGTTTATACAGGCAAGATTTAACATTAGCAGACTAGACTAACCTAGATAGCATACAGGCTGCCTGCAAGAAGGTAAAGGAAGTATCTATTCAGAGTGAAAACAAAAGCACAATCTATTGCTTTAGGTATAGATTAGTTATTATATGCATCTATAATAGGCCCACAAGTTATTATATGCATATATAATAGCACAAGTAATACAGATTAGGCAGGCAGGATGATATATAGAAGATTAGATTGCGCGGGATGTTTAAAAGGCTGTCTGCAGGAATGCAAAGAGAAGTATCTGTTTAGAGTGGATACAAAGTTAACAGATCACTAAGTATAGTAAAACAGAGTTACCAGCTTGTTGTCAGACAGCATTCATTGATGTTTCAGGTTGAACAGGCTGCTCTTCGCTATTTAGTCAGCTCTTCCGGAGGACCTGAGCAGCTCTTCAGTGAACATTAAACAATTGTAGATGGTGCTGACAGTACCATCTACAATTCCACAGAGACGGCTCTTGCCAAAGTCTCCAGTGACTTGTTCCTCGTCAAATCCAAAGGTCTCTACTCGATTCTCACCCTTCCTGACCTTTCTGCTGCCTTTGACACTGTCGACCACCACTTTCTCCTCAATACCCTATCCTCACTTGGATTTAGAGGCTCTGTTCTGTCCTGGTTTTCTTCTTCTCTCTCCAATCGCACTTTTAGTGTATGCTCTGGTGGATTCTCCTCTACTACCATCCCACTTTATTGGTGTACCTCAGAGCTCTGTCTTGGCACCTCTTTTTTATTCTCTACACTCAGCCCCTTGGTGCACTTATTTCCTGCCATGGTTTTCAGTAACACCTCTATGCTGATGACTCTCAGATTTACCTTTCTGCGCGTGAAATCTCTCCAGGAATCCAGGCCCGTATCTCTGCCTGCTTATCCGATATTGCTGCCTGGATGTCTCACCGCTGTCTGAAACTGAACATGGCCAAAACTGAGCTCCTTATCTTTCTCCCTAAACCCACCTCCCCCCTTCCTTCCTTCTCTATGTCTGTGGATAACACTACACGCCTCCCTGTTTCCTCAGCTCAAAAGCTTGAGGTTATCTTTGACTCTATTCTCTCTGCACACCGTCAACAGATAGCTAAAACCTGTCACTTCTTTCTCTATAACATTGTGTAGAAATGAAGGGACAAATTTTGCCACACTATTAAGACCCTTATCCACTCACTAGTCAACTACCATCTTGACTATTGTAACCTGCTCCTCAATGGTCTCCCTCTGAATCATTTTTCTCCCCTTCAATCTGTTCAAAACTCAGCTACACAGCTTATCTTCCGCCAGTGTTGCTATGCTCATGTAAACCCTCTTCTCAAGTTACTTCACTGGCTCCCTATCCATTTCCGCATCCAGTTCAAACTTCTCCTACTTACTTACAAGTGCATTTATTCTGCAGCTCCTCACTACTTTTGCCTCTCATCTCACTCTACACTCCTCGGGAACTCCGCTTCTTTGGCAAATCCCTTTTATCTGTGCCCTTCTCTGCCACTGCCAACTCAACTTCGTACATTCCACCTTGCTGCTCCATATGCCTAAAACTACCTGAGTCAGTGCGTCGGACTCCTTCTCTGGCCCTATTCTCTGGCCCCACCTCTTTGAGGCTGCTTTTGGATCCTGATGCTCCTCATTCTCTTGTCCACTAATTATGTGTATCGTACCATACTCTAATCCCCAGTTTGATTAGATTGTAAGCTCTGATGAACAGAGTCTGTGTCTTACATCTACATATACAGTGTTGTGTATGCCTTGTAGTGCTATACAAATGAATAGAAGTAGTAGCAGTACTAGTAGTAGATGGAGCCAAAGTACTGACTCGGATAGTTTGTTCAGGCATAAGGAACAGCAAGGTTGAAAGACTTTAGTCTGCAATTGGCAATGGAAGAGAAAGGCACAGATAGAAGGGATCTGCCTGAACAGCGGAGTTCCTGAGGAGGGGTCTCGGGAGAGATAAAAGAGGAAATGTAGTGAGAAGCAGCCGAATGAAGGTACTTATAGGTTAATAGTGGAAGCTTGAATGGGAAGCGGAAAAGGATAGTGAGTCAATGAAAGTGACTTGAGAGAGCAGCGACGTGAGCACAGCAGCACTAGTGGAAGATTAGTCGTGCAGCTGAGTTTTCAACAGATTGAAGTGAAGTGGAGAGAGATGGTTCAGAGGAAAACCAGCAAGGAGAAGGTTGCAATAGTCTAGATAGGAGGTGACTGGAGAATGGATAAGGGTCTTAGTAGTGTGCTCAAAAAGGAAGGAACAAATTTTGCTTATGTTTTAGAGAAAAAAAATGACATTTTAGGTATCAGTTGGATGCGTGTGGAAAAGAAGAGGGAGGAGTCATAGATGACCCAAGGTTGTGAGCTGAGGGAACAGGGAAGACTAGAGTGTTATCCACAGTAATATAGCAGGGAGGAAGTGGGGGAGGTAGTTTAAAGGGAAAGATAAGAAGCTTAATTTGGCCATGTTCAATTTCAGATGGTGACAGGATATCCAGGCATCAATGTCTAATAAGCAGGCAGAGATCTGGACCTGGATTTCTGGAGAGATTTCCGGTATAGAGGCATCTGAGTCATCAGTGTAGAGATGGTACTGAAAACCATGAAAGGAGATGTGTGCACCAAGGGATTGGGTGTAGAGAGGAAAAAAGGAGAGGTCCCAAGACAGAGCCCTGGGGTACACCAAAGGAGAGTAGGATAGTAGTAAAAGAGGATCCATACATTAAATGCAGGGGGCATGGGGAAAAGAAGCAGTGCTCTGGATTGTGTTGGAAAGAGGAGATGGCACTGTCATCCTTACTGGTGTAGTCTACAGGCCTCCAACTCAAACCGAAGAAATGGACAGAGAATTGATTATCGATATTGCAAAGACAGCCATGAAGGCGGAAGTGATCATATTGGGCAACTTTAATTTACCCCATGTGGATTGGAGTATTCCTTCTGCAAATCTGGAAAGAAGTAAAAAATTATGGATGCCTTTCAAGATGCATTACTTAGACAAAAAGTAATGGAACAGACTAGAGAAAGCTTGATGCTGGATTTAGTACTCATCAACGGAGATAGCGTGTCGAAGGCTGAAGGGGAGCACCCTGTACTGGTAGTGATTGCCTACCACAAAGCGTAGATATTGCCTGTGGCTTGGGTGTATCAGGATGTGTGTATACGCATCTTTCAGGTCTAAGGAGCATAGCCAGTCTCCCTGGTAGAAGTAAGGCAGCGAGATTCCAAGGGAGAGCATCTTGAACGTCTCCCTCACCAGGAATTTGTTGAGGTTGCGCAGGTTGAGGATGGGTCTGAAGCCTCCTGTCCTTTTTGGTACCAGAAAGTACCTGGAGTAGAAGCCCCTTCCCTGCAAGTGGTGGGGCACCGGTTCTACCGCCTGATCCTCGAGAAGACCTGCCAACTCCTTCAGAAGAAGGTCCCAGTAAAGAGGAGACCTGATGGGCTCTCCTGGAAAATAGTGATGAGGAACCTGGGCTATCTGCAAGACCCAGGCATCGGTGGTGATGGCTGTCCACCTGTGGGCATACAGAGCAAGCCGGCCCCCTGTGGTCTGCCTTTCCCCTGTGGGTAGAGTGGCCATGCAGTAGGAGTCAGAAGCCACTGCCAGGCTGGGCCAGAGCCGATGCCTGGAGCTCTTCTGCTTACGCGGGCCATGCTCCTGTCCCTTGGCTTGCTGCCCCTGTTGGGGAGCCGGCGAGGCCTGAAAATGGGGATAGCTTCGGTAAGCAGCACCCTTCCTCGGGTACAAGGGCTTTTTACCTGAACCCTTCTTGCGAGAAGGGGCAGAGGTCTTTTTGGAGAGCCATGTCCTCGTCATGAACTCGGTCTCCAACTCCGCAGCCTTGTTGGTCATGGGTTTGCCGAAGAGATTCTCCCCCCGGCATGGGACATCGACCAACTTGTCCTGAACCCATTGTTCGAGGTCCCATTGCAGCCATTCTTGGTGGTGTGCACCGATTCCAGCCGTGGCTACCCGGACCGCCGACTCAAACCCGTCATAGGCCGCCCGAGACAAACTCTTGAGCACTCACGGATGGCTTTGGACAGGGTCCTGAAACGCTGCAAGGGTTTCTCGGAGAGATCAGCCGAGAACCTGGCAAGTTCCTTCACCAGGTCTCTGAGGTACATGCCCATGTACAGCTGGTAGGCCTGGATCCGACAAGTCAGCACTGAACCCTGGAAGCACTTTCTACCGAGGGCATCCAAGTTGTGGGCCTCCCTGCCGAGAGGCACTGAGGAATGAGTCTTCTGGCTCTTCAGCCAGAGCATGGCCGATTCCACAACCATGGAGTTGTGCGGCAGCTGCGACTTCTGAAACCCAGGGCTCCGGCGCACTCGATACATCGAGTCGAGCTGCTTGCTGACCACCGGCACCAACGGCAGTGTCTCCCACATGCGGAGCATCAGTCATTCCAGGATCAGAGGCACGGGTACAGTAAGGGCCTCCCGTGGGAGGGCCTCATACTGGAGGATCTCAAACTCATCGACTCAAGGAACTTCCTCGGACTCCGTGGGGAACGCCAATGCCTTGGATGTATCCCACACGAACAATGTTCCCTCTAATTTTCTGTAGGCTGTGTGCGCATAAAATATCAGCTGTGCAGCTTCTGAAGGAAGGTTAAATTTTTGTGCGCCACATAACGACACTCGGAGTTATATACTTTAAAATTTGACTACACGTCAGAATACAGTATGTACACTACATTGATTTTAATCAAATTAAATGAAAATAGACAATTACTAAATGAAGTGGAAAATTTCTAGTAATTACAATCACAACTTTTAAATTTTAAGACGTCTGTGTTGTTTTCTATCAGAATCAGAACCGTAATTTTTGTGCGCTCTGTTATAAAGCATGTGCGCGCGCACACGCGCACAGCTTAGAGGGAACAGTGCACACGAAGTCCAAGAACCTCATGTCCTCTAGGGGGGGGGGACATTCTCCGAGGCTCGGATACCGGGCAATCGGATGATACATCCCTGTGCCGGCGGGTACTCCTCATCCTCGGTTTCCCACCCTGACGCCTCCAAGGAGGAATCGACGGGCTTCTCGGGCCCCGGCGCCAACTTCGGTCCCGAACGGGGGGCCGAGAGAGACCTTGGCCGAGGATTGACTCGAGCCCAAAGGGCGCCGAGGATTGGCTCGGCCTCCGGGGGTCGACCAACGTCAAGGGCCCGGTGGTTGGGGAGGAGGAACCGGACAGGCCAGCTTATCAGCGCCCACTGCTGCTCCATGAAGGCAGTGAAACTATGCTCCAAGGCCGCCATTCTGGACTCGATTCCAGAAGGCTCCGCAGCCCCCGGCTCAGGCCCCGATGCCAGTTCCCCCTAGGGGAGTCCTCGATGAGGACAGTCGGTACTTGCCTTGGCTGATCCAGTTCTCGATGAGGCATCTTCGTTGGGCACTCCGTCTCCGAAGATCCCAGCCGGCGCTCGGGGCTCCACAACCGGCCCCGGGATGAGCCGGGTCCCTCGGAGCCATCCAGAGACGCCGCCTTCGAGTATTTCTTCTTCCTCTTTTGCTCCCTTAAGGGAACCCCACTTTCTGAGGAACCTTGACGCTGCTCTGGCTCGGAGAGCTCCCCCCCGAGACGTAGAGGCCTCGGATGAGGTCCTGGCTCTTGGAGGCATGGATAAGGAAAATATCCTATCATGCTACTGCTGGCGGCTCTTCAGGGCCTTCGAGTACATCTTCCTACATGGGCCATAGACCGACGGGTCATGGTTGGGCCCGAGGCACCGGAGACAGCAGTCATGCGTATCAGTGAGAGACATTAACTTCACACGCCGATCGCATTTCTTAAACCCGCTGGCAGCCATCGGTGGAAAAAGGTCCCCTGCAAGGACAAAGACTCGGGCTGCCAGTGAAAAAAAAAAAAAAAAAGTGTGAATGCCAGTCATGAAGGACAAAAACTGAAAAACAGATGGACTCGATACTGGTGTACTGAGCCAAAGGTGGGAAGAGGTACCGGTGTTGACTGGTTGAAGAAAAAGTCAAAACCCAACTTTTTTCTCGGGGACACACGGACTATGTCCGAAGGGCTCCATGGAAAAAAGGAGACTGAGCAAGATGGCACCCTTGGGCGGGAAGGGGACCATGCATGCGTGATGGCAACTCCCAAAGGCTTTCTCTGAAAGCTGGGGATTTGCTCCACATGAGGGCTCCGTCGGCGCCGACATCACCTATATGTAAGGACTGACTTCCTGCTTGCTCCTGAAGAAAGAGCAGAGTTGGCCTCTGGAGCTGTTGATGCTTGAATCAGCCAGTCGTCTAAGTAGGGGAAGACAAATATCCCTAGTCTTTAGGAATGCTGCTACTATTGCCATGCATTCTGTGAAGACTCTTGGGGCGGAAGCCAGGCCGAATGGTAGTACCCTGTACTGGTAATGTCTTCCCTGAAAGAGGAATCGAAGAAACCTCCTGTGTTCTGCATGAATAAGGATATGTGTATATTTGTCCTTTAGGTCTAGAGAACATAACCAATCCTGACTCTGGATGTAAGGTAGACGTGTTCTTAGAGAGAGATCATTTTGAATTTCTCTCAGAAGAGATACCTGTTTAACTCCCTGAGGTCCAAGATGGGCCCGTACGCTCCTGTTTTCTTTGGTATAAGGAAGTAGGGGGAGTAAAAGCACAGGCCTTATTGAGAAAGAGGTACCTCCT